>CM034393.1:20362881-21682881 GCA_019925095.2 Dendrolimus kikuchii
CAGCTTTCCGTGAGTGCCCACTCCTCGGCCTGCTCCGGATCGAGCTTGGTAAGGGCCCAACGCGGGAGGAGAGGGGGGCGATGAACAGGGCTCGGACCGGAGGAGGGGGTAAGCTCAAATCTGATGTACCGATGATCAGAGAGCGACTCCACCTCCTCCAGCACCCTCCATCCGACAACTCTGCGGGCGGCCGCATGAGTGGCGAATGACAGGTCGATGACCGATCCACCCCGCGCGCGCACGCAGGTCTGGACCGATCCCTGGTTCAATATGGTCAGGCCGGATTGAAGAGCCCATTCCTCAACCGTCCGGCCCCTAGGTTCCGTGAACGCATTTCCCCAGGAACAGTGCTTTGCGTTAAAGTCGCCCATTACGAAGATCGTTTTAGGCGACAATCTGCCTATGGCAGCCCTGATGGCGTCCAAGTGAAGCTCGAACTCCGCCAGGGGGCGGTTGCGCGAAAAGTAAACGCCTATGACGACGATACTCCCGCTCTCCGCCACCGCATAGCCCTTTCCTCTTTCGAGACATGTAAGCGGTGTGCCAGAACCGGCTCTGGCCACCACCGCTACCACGTCATCGAGGTCGCCCACCCAATTGCCGCAAGGCGGCACGTAATAAGGTTCGCTTATTACGGCCAAGTTCGCTTGCCACTCCGCCATCGCCTGCAGGCACAAATCCTGAGCGGTGGGGGAGTGGTTTACGTTCGCCTGAAATAGTATTGTTACGGGCGTACTAGGCATTGGAGGTGTCCATTGCGCGTACTCCCGTAACACCCGTGCGTTGTTTCGTCCTCGGATGGACGAATTTGCCCTTCACGTAGGGAGGCTGGCAGAACCTCGCCAACGTGGGGTGGGCAGCGTTGAGTCCCCCCGCCGCGCACGCCGCGCAGTGGGGGTTCCGGGCCGTGCAGTCCGGCATCTTGTGTCCGCTCTTACCGCAGCGGAGACACAAGTTGGTCCGGTCCGGGCACGTGTCCGGACAGGTCTGGGCGCCATGGCCGACGTTGTAACACCGGTAACAACGTATCGGTCTGGCTTCCAGTGCCTCCACCCTCGCCGAGGTGAAGCCTACCACGAGGTAGCCCAGCTCGACGATGGCTTTGGCAGCAGCGACGGGGCACATCACGTATGATGCGCCCAAACCGCCCGGTCCTGCACCGATGTGCTTCGTGCGCACGTCGTCGCGCCGGCAATTGCCGGCGCGCGCGATCGCGTCACGCAGCCCATCGACCGTGACTGATTCGTCCAGCCCAGAGACGTAAAGCTCCCCACGCTTTACGGGGCGGACGACCTCAGCCATCCCTACAAGGGCTCCGCGCAGAGCCTCGGCGACGCGGTCCGCCTTGGCCGCGCTCTCGGGTCCCGGCTGGAACTCGAGGAGACGCGCGTCCCTGACGGTCCGCACCACCTTCAGCCCCTCGCGGAGGCCCATGGCCGCGATGTCGACCACCGTCGAGGCCTTTGCAAAGACCTCGCGATAACCGACACCCTTCGCGGCCGCTGCCGGCAGCAGTTTAATGATAACTGCGGCCGACTTCGGCTCGCGGAATACGACCGCAGGCTTTGCAGCCTGTTTCCGCTGTTGCTGCCCCCGCCCCGTCGGCAGGGGAGCAGCTTGCGCCTGGGGGAGGGGAGGGGGCCCGTCGGCCCTCGCCCCTTTACCCTTTTTCCGCTTGACGACCGTGGTCCACGCCCCCCCCTCCGGGGCGGGGGTGGGGGCCACGGGCGCCAGCAGCGGCGCGACGTGCGTGACGCGAGCGCGGACGACGGGCGCCGCGACGACCGGTGTCGCGGCCGCGAGCGCCGCCCGCTGCCTGGGGGCCGGCACCACAGGCGCGGGCACCGTAGCGGAGGCCGCTGAAGCAGCGGCGGCGGCGCGCGCCGCCCTCCGCTGCTTTCTGAGCGTCCGCTTCACGCCCCCCCTGTGCTTCTTTTTTTGGGGGGCCGGTGGCAGTGGGGAGCCTGCCACCCCGACGGCCGGGGCCGCCACCACCTCCACCGGGACCGGGGTACTTGCTTCCCCCAGACCTCGCCGGACGGCGGCGGCAGCCGTGACTGGTCTTGGCCTTCCGGTGGCCTGGTCGCGAGGCGCCGGTCTGGGCGCCGGCGCCTTACCTCGGTCGGCCGCGAGCGGCGGACGGAGGGTCGGCGCGGGGTTCAGCCGGTCCTCAATCGCGGCAAATTGCGCGCGAACGAACGGCGCGACGGCGTCGAGCACGACTCGCAAAAACGCATCGAACTCCCCGCCGCCGGGCCCGATCGGGATGGACGTCGGCGCCGCCCCGTCGGCGGGCGCCGCGGCCGATTCCGTCCCGTCGACGGGAACCGGTTTTGGCCCTGCTACCGCAGCAGGGGCCGGACGCGGTTTTTTAGCCGCAGCGAGCGCGGCGGGCGGTTCCGGAATCGCCGCCACCTCCGCCGCGACAGCCCGGGCCTTCCGCTTGACGGGTACGGGGGGCGGCGTCGCCACAACAGCGGGCGCCGGCTCCACAGCCGGAGCGGAGGCCTTTAGGGCCTTGCGCATTTCCTCAAACTCCTTACGGTAGGAAAGATTTTCCCCCCGCAATGAGTTCAATTCCATGCGCAAACGCGCATTTTCGTTTCCGAGCCTCCATGCCTCGGTTTCCGGATTCCGCGTGGCCAGGGTGTCGACAATGTCCGACAACCTGTTCGCGGCATCCTTCAGCCGACGCACGTAGCCCCCCTTCAGATTGCCCGACGTCTGGGCAATTTGAAGGATTTCGGCCACTTGGGCGCTCGCCGCGAGGCGGAGCTCCCCTGGGCCGAAGGACGAGACGTCCCCTACGAGGGCGGCGCACTGGCTAGCCGCGGCCAGTTTGGCGGCGGTGGCCTTGCGCGCCTTACGCCCTTTTTCCCCCCCCTCGGTGCGGAGGAAGGCCTCCGCACCCGCGAGTACCGACGCGGTTGCGCCCCCCGCGGGGCGCAAAGGCGAGCGCGCGCGCGCTGGGGTGGAGGCACCCGACGTAGCGGCCGAGTCGGCGTCGCTGCTTTGGGACCGGTCCCAAAAGCGCGACCTCGATCCGGCCACAAAAACGGGGGAACACGATATGGGCACGGTTGCCGCCGAAGACGTAGACAGCGTCGCCGAACCCGAGGCCGATGGCATCGATGCTGGAAACAACAAGCACGAAGACGCCGAATCCGCCGCCGCCGCTGCTGCCGAAGACGGGGACGTAGCCGTCGTCGCCGCCGCCGCAGCCGCTGTACCCACAGGCGCCGACATTGCGACAGCGGCTCCCATCCCAGTAGGGAAGGAAGACGAAGGGGCCGCCGCTGTCGCGCCTACAGAGTCCCTGCACACGACCCCGGTTGTTGACGCGAGTGAAGCCCGCGCGGCAACCGGTGTCGTGGAGCGGCCGTCCCCGACGCTGCGACCCGATATGTCGCAGACCGATGTCGTCGGCATGGGTGAAGCCCATGCGCTATTTGACACCGTCGTCGTGGGGCACCCGTTCTCTGCCGCCGCCGATCCGGCCGCCGTATAGACCAAGCTACAGGCAGGCGAATTGGGGCGGGAACAATTGAACGCGCGAATCGCACCGTCGAGCGCGTTCTCCAGCGAGTCTGGGACGCTACCGGACGGTGGGATGTCTTCGTGCTGTACATACGCGCCGTCCCCGTGCACGGGTGAAGCTCGCGCAGAGGTCGACGGCGCCATGTATGCGTACTCGACTATGGTGCTCGCGGCACTCACAGCCAGGCAAACAGCTGAGTTTGCCGCGAGCAGCACTTCCCTATCTATGTCTGGGCGTGCCGCACTGTTACGTGCCGCACGGCCAGACGGAGCCCTATGCGTGACGGGTGCCGCAGGTGGCCCCATCACGTTATTCCTAGCCTCGGGGGCGTCTATGGTGAGATCCACCACCGACGCCGCCCTTCCTAGCGATTCAGGTGCCTCGGTTGTCGCCGTGATAACGGCATCAGCCTGGCACCGCGGGCGGGGCCCGGCAACAGACTTGCTGCGTCGGGCTGATAATTTGGGCGGGACTTTTTTCCGCCGCGTTTCGCCGATCTCGGCCATCTGCCAACCATCCTTGGCCTTCACGTGTCCCCTTTTACAAGGGGCACCCGAAAGCCCAGGGGCCGACTTGGAATCAGGGGCATCCATTACTGGATGCCCTATCTCCCGCCAAGACCAGGAAAGCGCACCGGTGTGTCTGACAACACGAAATAACCGTTAAGTATTGCGTAATGCGCCGAAGCGCGCGAAAACAAAGCGAATAGAGCTTAAAAACTCACCTCAGTCGAAAAACAACTGATTCGCGCCGGAATCGAACTAAAAAACACTGTACACTGTCACTACACAACTATTATCGCAATTTATCGCTTTTCGGGGGAGAAAAAGCGCGGAAAATTGCAATTTTCGAGAAGAGCACGGGCATTTGCGACTGTTTCGCACGAATGCCCTCCGACGAATACGCCACGCAAACTAGCTCCAACTGTCGCCTACAATTCATCGAACTTCCTCCTGGAGACCAAGGTAATTTATCACATAAATAAAGTAAATAATGAAGAAACGGTTCTGTCAAAATCCAGAATAACAAATAAATAACTATTGTGCACGATAATAGAAAAATTACAAACTAGGATGTGGTATACAATTCCTGCGTCCGGGTAGCCTGCCGTAAGAGGCGGCAAAGCAACCCACAGCTAGGTAGTAGGGCATTTAGGCGGTTGGATGGCTGCCACTCGTGGTCTAGAGTATACAGCTATAACAACCTAGAGTGGTATTACAGCATTAGTGATCAAGTTCCAGCCGCCTATACGAATTTTTGTCGAGATCGTTGCAAATGTCCATAGGCAGTGATAACTACTGATGATGTTTGCTCAACTCCAATAGAAAAAGAAACTAAGAACCCGGCAAGCACCGCCTTGTTTAACAGTGAACCTCAACTGGTTAACGAATGAACGAATCCACAAATTGCCGAGTAGTCTGTCAGAGATGGGTACTAGGGGGGACTAAAGCATGTTTTGGGCAAACCGCCATATGCGCCTGCTTTCGAAGCCGTAAAGTGGCAATTAAGGCTTGTAGCAACGCCAACATCTTTCGAGGATTTATCGGTAGGCGATTGCAGGGATTCCATAGTCGCGGTCGTCTTTCAGATGCATTATTATTTTATTGTCATGAAAATATAGCATTATTTAAAATAAAAAAACCAAATTATTTATCTCTTATCTCTTTTATAAAGATGTAGATATTTTTTATCCTGTTTAGATAAAAATTGAAGGAGTAAAATGGTTTTATATGAATAATTTAAGATGATTTGGTGATTTTTTTCGTAACTTATAATAACTATAGAAAATATGGTACTTACGTATTAACGCCACCGCAGCGGCTTATGCGCTTTGGTTGAAAGTCTAACTTAAGCGCAACTTATGCTGCGTCAGGAAAAAATAATAAAAACCACATTACCTCAAAATAATAATACTTTAAATCGTGTTTTAAAGTTACTGATATTTTTGGTGCTCTCAGGTCTAATAGTGCTGCTTGTTCTGTATGTATTCTGACATGTTTTATGTTTGTACAGTTGGTATAATGTATAAAGTTTAATATTTATTGGATTTTGTATTATTTATTGTCTTCACCGCCACTATTATGTCTTAATATTTACTTTACTTTAGGGAGTTGTCTGGAAGAGATTGCTTTAAGCGATATGGCCACCCTTTCTTTAATATTTATTGTACATAGTTTATAAGACCATAGTTATAATTTTTTATGAACAATAAAGTGTTTTCATTCATTCATTCATTCAATACGTGATCATTTTACCGAAAATTAGCAGGTCTGCTTTATATTCTGCAGATGACGAAGTAATTTTTAGCAGAAAGGATTACAACATTCTCTTTAGTCTCCTAGTCTATACGTATATCACTCCAAACAGCGGATGAACAAGTCACCGAGTGATTCGCTCGCTTTCATACACATTTACATTTTAAACACAGTAATACACATATGATTATTGTTGCAGATATTCTAGAGACGCATCTAGTCACCTCCTGTCGCTATTACAGCAACCTGTTGACTAAAAAACTAGGCCGCGTTAGAGAAAACTGTAAGCTTTTTCTAGTATTTTTTCTTTTTGCGAAGCTGGAAAACTATCATCAGACGGTCTATCTTACGGAAAGTGGTCACCGTCGCCTGGTGTTTTACATCACAGAAGCAAAGTCAACATGTTGCCAGCCTTTAAGATGGGATTGGATAAAATAAAGAAGATGAGATAGGAGACTGAAATAGAGGGATGGAATAGGGAAGATAAGATAGTGAAAGGGGAATTGGGCCAGCGAAACTCTCACTCATCGTACGAAACACGATTAGCTAAAGCCTAACGGTTTCATGTCGTTATTCTTTGAGAACGTCGTATCACGCCGATCGGGCCGGTCCTAAAGGTTAGGGGAAACAGGGGTAATGCCGTTCACTTAAGGAAAACCTTTTGTATTTATTCTATAATAAGTTTATATTAAAAGTTGGACAAAGTTATACAACTGTTATTTTATTCAATAATCACTACTTTGACACGAAACGTATGACACTCTCCTTAATAATCGGTAACTAAACAAAATATTAAGAAAGGCGTTCTTGAGGGCTATTAGCCGACTATGTGTAATACCGCTCATATAAAAGCATATTGGCGCCAGAACCTATGTGTATGGTATAAACGATTATTTAAAATAATAATATAGCAGTAACGATTTAAAAAAAAAAATTGAAGTTTCCAATAAAAACGTTCAGCCAACAATTTTGCTAGCGGGACCGAAAACAAACAGACTTACTTCTCTTTATCTTGCTGCTCGCATATTTGTAAGGCTAGTTACTATTTGCTCTTGCATCATACCACCCACCCACGCCTTAACTTGTATCCCGTAATCCAATGTATTGAGTTTGCCAAGTTATACATACTTGTGAGCGGCATTGCCCAATGAGCGGCATTACCCCTGTTTCCCCTAATCAAGATGTGTTTGCAGTGTGGCTATGCCACGTCAAAAAAATTACAGATTATTTAGATTTACATAAAGAACCTTCACTTGTCTTAATTAGTTACATTCATTGATGTAAGAATGTCTATTATTGCTACATCAATGGTTAGATTAGTCTAATTTTAAAAGATTCAATCACCATTGTTTTAGTTGCAAGACACTTCCCGGCAACCGCAGAGGACTATATCTGCGAAATACCAGGCCTAGCTTTGGTAGAGGCATGCACAATGAAGCCCAGTGGACGGGGCGAATTGGGTTGTCAAACACATAGACGATCAAACTCAAAAACTCGAAGGCATAACTCGTGTTTTTTCCTCTCACCAGCCTCAAGTTTAACCGATATCTGTCGACACGATAAGAAACATTTGAAGTCGGTTTATTACATGCTAAGCTCAATAGAGGGCAGGCTGCGGAGATTAAGAGCAAACTTACCAGTCAGTTCTGAAAGTTTTGCATAGATGGCGTGGTAAAGTAACTGCCTGTTAGTTCAACAACTAGTTTTGCATAGATGTCACTGTTTTACTTTTTAAAAATACCTTCATTTGATCGTTTTATTTAATAATTTAATTAAAAATCTCAAGGAATTTATTAAAAAGTTTATTATATGAATAAAAATCTCGTGTAATAATTATCATGTTTTATTTACTTCGATAGATATAAAACGCTGAAAGGATCTTATTAACTGCTTATTTATAAAATATTGTGTATTACTTTGCCTTGAACATTATTGAATTTACAAATGCATTTAAAGTGCACTAATGGAAGAAAAATAACAGATAATCATTAGTACTTAAATGTCTTGCTTTATTGTAATTTTACATGCTACCTGTACAAATAAAGTATGGGGTTGAAAATGGAGTCACCTGTATTCACCTCGACGCTGAATCAATTCTAGTGACATCTAGAGAACAAAATCGAACAATCCACTAAAGCAAAACATCAAAGTACTAGAATAATAAGAATAACAGGATCTTTTACTAACTTTTCTACCGTGGTGTTGCCAAATACCAACACATAACGGTCTTAAATAAATTATTATAATTATATGAAGGCAGTTTTATACTTACCATATTGCGAAAATTAAGTTTTACATTGTAAATAAATATATACAACTAAATTCATATTTGATTTATAATATTTTCTTTACATCAGATACAATACAAATCAGTATGTGGTTAATATTTGCAATGACAATATACAGATTCATATACATTATAAAATATTTACATAATAAAATATATGCATAGTAGCCAAGGAATGTATTAAAAATTATAAAATCAGTCTATACTAATTGTACATTTTAAATTTATATTAACAAAGTAATTAGTAATAATATATAATCTATGGACAAGATATACGAATATTATGTGTTATTTAAATAAATAAAAAACAAAAAGCAAAATCTATAACGAAAATTAATATAAGCATTTTTAACATTAAACTATGAGGCGATTAAGAGTAGGATAACACTTGCTGCCAACTTCAGTCAATAAATTCGACCATATGACATCTTTGTACTGCCAGCAGAAAAATAATTGCTTAAAAATACGTAAAATTGTTTTATTTGATTAAATATGCAAGTTGAATTGAATTGCTATTGAATGCCGATTTAATCATTATTATTAAAAAATGCATCATTTAAAAAAGTCACGTACTTTTTTTCATAGAAATAAATTGTTTAAAGAAACATTATTCATACAGGAATACAAAAGGTGGACATTCTTAATATATATATGCTTTAGTTAGAAGTAAAAATAATACATATTTTTTTTAATTACTTCAAATTAAATGCATTCATTTTGTTTTTGCGCACCTCTTACACACATATCTTAATGTTCGGACTCCATTAGAATAATGCTAAACTGTGGCTAAATACGAGAAACGGTAAATAACATTATACCAGATGGAGCAGTAACATTACTTTAACGAGTATCACGAAACAAAATGGCATATTAATCAAACCTATTTTTATTTGAGTCCTATAATATACTGCATAAAAGCTTTGTTGATTTTTTCTACTTACCTTACTATCATGGACAAATTCTAGGAATAACAATCACCGAATAAAAAACGTAAGTATGAAAAAGCCCCTAGATCTCATGTTCATTCTCCTCTCTCCCATGACATAGAAAATACAGCTTAAACTTTCAATCCATTGTATTATATTTGTATATAATTAGACGAAATAGGTTAAAAAAAAATTAATTTCACGTAAAGTATCAGAACTAAATCAAATAAGTTTCTACATATTATATACATAAAATTAATATAGCAATGTAGAAATAAAAATAAGGGCAACATATTAAAACTGTCATTCCCAGTATTTCCTCCATGGCCAAACACTGACAAACCATAGTTAAAATAGACTCAACTTGAGAATAATTTCTTACACATCTAACAAATTAATTACAAGTAATACAAATTCAAATAATACTTTACTATAATACATCCATCACCAATAATGTTGATTATCTATAGTCATTCATATCTACAAACATAATTGAATTTCCAAAATTAACAGCCCAATGACAAAAAGACCACAAGTTGATGTGACCCCGACCTGGGTCTCAATTCTGCTACTCAATATCTTGATGGGGCGAAAAAAATACGATTCCATTGCGATAGTATCAAAAATTCGTATTCCTCTAAATCCACAAGATCATCAAGATATCGTCGCGGCAAGAATAATAGTAGCAAAAAATTCCTATTAACATTAGCAGAAGGGGAGATAGCCAAAATTAGTATTGAAAAGGTACCAAAATTTAAACATTTATATCGCAAGTTTTCGCTTATAAAGATAGAGTGGCGTGCCACGGGCTTGCCATTGGAATTAACAGAATACCGAAATCAGGCAATTTTGTTTGTCCGGCTATTTTGACGAGACAGTAATAACAGAATTGGGCCACTGTTCAAAATACCTTAAAAAATTTCTTGATACATACAGATCTTTGCATAGTTCGTGTACTTAGTCACTGTCAAGAATATTCAAGTTTTGAACGAACTTCTGGCAAATAAACATAAGCCGAGAGCTAATCCTATGTAATCACCCTCCTAATTGGAGTTAAACGATGAACTGGCACGTGGAAAAGCACCATATAACAGTTAATCTTTTCAGCGCATCATTGTCCGCAACCGTGTTCTTTTCTCATTACTAGGAATGGGCCGAAATTTATTTTACATTCGGTTTGACCGAATTTCGGCAGCTTGAGCCGAACTCCGGCATTCGGCCGAAATTCGGTTTAAATGCCCAACATTCAGTGCAACAAAAAAGTAAAATACCTACTTGTACTATTTTGACTGAAGTTAATAGCAATCATATCTATCATAACCGTAATATAAAGATTGGCATCTAACTACTCCTGTCATATATTTTAGTTAGGAACATGTAAATCTTAATGTGCAATGTGATAAAAAATAAATAAAATTTACTTTTGATTGAGTCTTTGCCTAATTAAATAGACGTCAAATTAAAACAAAAATAAAATAAACTTATTATTCCTCTAAGAAACACCAGTAAGTAGTGCGTGTAACTGCTTAATTACAATAATTAACTTGATTTTTTTTTAAACATGTCTAAGGGATATCAGCAATTATAACTTTAATTTTGATTGAAATCACTTTTATGAATTAAACATTATGAATTTAGAATTATGAAATGGTGATTTTTTTTTTTCAGTCAAAGGTCTAAAAATCTATTCTTTTATCCACCTACTCATACCTAAAATTTACTAAAGGCAGGTAATGATGTAAAAAATCCAAAAATTCGATGTTATTAAGTTGACGTTGTCAACAGGTCACGATGTGTTGCTCTTAAGAAAGCGTGGCAAAATCAAACCGAAGTTCGGCCGAATTTTTTGTTTTAACCGAATGTTCGGCCGAAGTTCGTATTCGGTTCAAACCACATTCGGCCCATCCCAACTCATTACTCATATTATTCTCGTTACAGTTATCAAGAAGACACTTGAAGAAATTCTTAAGAAGCTTATGGTTGCGGACAATGATGCGATCGAGAGATTCAACTAATATCAAAAATGAACTAATTCTTAAATTGGCTTTAAATGTCTGTAATTATGAATGATAATAATATTCATTTCATCTAACAATTATATCCCTGTTTTAACACCATTCCTATCATACAATGCACCATTTATGTTAAGTAAATCTGGTAAACGAATGGTAATAATGAGCCTGCTTCTAAATTAGACATGGGCGTAATTTCGACGCAAAGTCCATTAAGGCGACTGGCGTAGTGCCTTCTAAGCCGAACGGCGTAACACCCATTAAATCGACCGGCGTAAAACCCTCTAAGCCGCGCGGTGTAACTCTCTAAGCCAACCGGTGTAACGCGGTGTACATTGGCGGTAACTTTTAAACAACATTCACTCAAAAAACTGCACTAGCAAAGGTGACGTTTTCATAATAGCATAGTGTAAACAGAATTTTGTAATAGAATGCCCATGTCTATTCTAAGTAGACAAACACTATATTCATCAGAACTTTAGTATAATCCATTTACCGGTCTTTTGGCACAATACATTCTATATCACACATACAACATCCCTTCCAATATTCCCTCATGAAAGCTGCATTGACATTCTGAAATAAAATATAAATAATTTTTTGTAGTGTATTTAAATGAAGTTTGAATGAAAAAATTTCTAAATCATAACTCGAGGTCAGATTTAGGTATTATGATTTATATACTTGCAACAATTTCATTTAGTAAAAGTGTATGCTTAACCCTTAAAAGGGACCAAATTGAATATTATTTTTATCCATAATCTGCGACCTGCCTTCAAAATTGCCGCCCCAAAACCAAGAGAATGATATCGTCTCTTTTACTCTAATACAAATTCTATGTAGTTAGAGGGAGAAAGCATCAGTCCAACGTTTGTTTCAATTATCTATATTTGACCACAAATTTGTGGTGCTTCCACATTAGCCGTGTGTGACAGTTCGGCAACAAATTTGTGGTGGTTCCGTCTTATTCAAATGATTAAAAGCTTATATTATTGAGTCTATAAAAAAATCACATTAATGAATATTCTTGTGAATAATTATTTTATGACACAATTGTTTCTTCATTGTACTTATACCATCTTTATATAAACAGTTATAAATAAAGTATTATATTCTATTCTAAAAAAAGACGAAATTATATTACCTTCATTCAAACCAACGATCTTGGCGTGAACACGTGAACCAATGAGTCCCAGCCACAATCGGCTAACTGGTGCGGCCTCAGTGAGTTCCAGTCCAGGCCGTACGTGAACTCCGAATGATGCCTTATCGTCTCTAAGGGGTCACAGCCACGTTTCAAATCCCAAATCCTGGAAAAATTTTATATTAGAAAATATTTTTATGACTACTTTTTCAAGCAGACTGGCTATTTAAACTAAGATAGAAAGGTAAAAGGGTAAAGTATACTCCGTTCAGAGTAACTTAAAACGCATGGATGCCAACAATCAAAAATATTTACACCTAAAGTTAGAGTGAAAAATACATAAAATCGCGATAATTACTAGAAAATCCCAAACAAAATTAAGAATAATTACGTTTTATAATAATCTCTTGTTATAGCCTACTAGAGTTTACCAACTCTTGTGCGTACCTCTTGTTTAAAGAGCAGACGTTAATACAGGTTACACTGTATTGTATTTTTATGTCGGTGCTATTTGCCCTCGAAAGATTTACTTCATTTTATATCGCAAACTATCCCATATACCGGAATGAATAGTATCTATGTCCATTTTCGGTATACAGACAGACAGATTGAGTTACTGTGGCATTTTTTTTATAGATTATGAATTTTTATATCTATAAACTTGAGAAATGATTGATCCCCCATACAAACTTTAAGCCCCTATTTCAACTCATTCTAGTTTTCTTTATAAAACTAAATATTGTAAACTACACAAACGATCAAAACTACCAAAATTACCAAAACTACCAAATCTACCAATCAAAACTACCACAACTACCAAAACCATAATACCACAACTACCAAAACTACCATGATTACCACAACTACCAAAACTATAATATCACAAATACAAAAACAAACACAACTACCAAACCTACCACAACTACCAATACTACCAAAACTATATAATCACGACTAACAAAACTACCACAACTACCAAACCTACCACAACTACCAAACCTACCCCAACTACCAAAACTATAATATCACAACTACCAAAACTACAACAACTACCAAACCTACCATAACTACTAAAACTACCACAACCACCAAAACAACCCGAAACTACCAAAACTACCAGCCAAAACTACCGAAACTACCGAAACCACCGAAAATACCAAAACTATCACAACTACCAAAACCACGACAACTACCAAAACTACCACAACTACCAAAACAACCGAAACTACAAAAACTACCGAAAATACTAAAACTACCAACCGAAACTAACACAAATACCCAAACAAAACTACCAAAACGACCAAATAAACTAAAAATAAACAAAATGACGAAAATGGCAAACCAAAAATAAAAAACCTATCCTAGTTTCCGGGATAAACTTTACATAAATCTATCCGAAAATCTGTCACAGTATCCGGGATGAAAAGTATCCCTTGGCCACCCTCGGTATTCACATTACATGTGTACCGAGTTTCAGCCAAATCGGTGCAATAGTCTTTCCATAAAAGGATAACAAACAGAGTGACAAATAAACTTTTATCCTGGAAACTATCCCATTTTTCGGGATAAAATGTATCATATGTTCATCCTCGGCATGGAAAAAAAATTATATATATATATATATATATATATATATATATATATATATATATATATATATATATATATATACTGAATTTCAGCCAAATCGGTCAAGTAGTTTTTTCGTAAAAACGAAAGAGACAGACAGAGTTACTTTCGCATTATTAATATTAATAGAGATAGGGATTTTATAACATGCTATTAAGTGATATTAACTTTTAGAATTTGGTTGGCAGCGTGACAATCAGTGGGCTCCCACTGATTGACACGAAGTCAATTTATTCAAGATAAAAAGAAATCTTAATTTTTTTCTTTTTATTTTGTAGCTATAGAATAAAATAAGTTATTTTAATGTTTTAAATAAATTGTTAGGATGCCAACAATAAAGTATGTTTGCTTTAAAGTAACTAGAATCCGTTTATAAACCTTCATTTGATTCCTGGCATGGTAAATTTGTAAATGAACTCTTCATTATTTACTATGGTCTGAGTGTCTGGAATTGGCCCCGGTCTGATCCACTATGTGTTACCCATAAAACAAGGTTAACTTGCTTAGCGTGGGGATATGAGCATAGTATAGTATATTATCTTTTGAATATTTATATGAGTATTGTTATGGATAGAATTTTTGTTACCTAGTAGTAAAATCGTATGAAACCGCCGCTAAGACTGAGGGTGCATGTGGTGAGAACTGCACTCTTCTTACAGCACATTCACAACCTACAATTAAAAAAAAAACATCATTAAAGGAAAGTACATTATAACTGGATTTGGATATATTATATTAGATATAGTTACATATATGAAATTATTTCAGATTATCTGATAATTTACATTGAGATAAGTGATATGTCAAACCTGCCAAGCCACCTTGGTCAAGGGTGACAGGTATACTGTCTGTGTGTGTTTGTATAAAGTTTGTTTTTGATTAAAGTATTTTAGGCTTACATAGCAACAAATGTCTCTATGCAACCTTTCACTATATGTGAATGTACACATTTGTTACTTACACTTTTATAATAATATTTATTTACCTTTTAATGTGAACATGGGCGAGGCTAATCTTCTCAAATCCCACCCTCTCACCAAACCATCCGAACCAGAAGTCGCTAAAGCATGGCTCTCAGTTCTACTCCAGTCACATGACAAAACCTGAGGAATACATACAAATAGTACACTGGGCCAAATAAAAGGCTTTGCTCATGAAAACTTGAGCATTTGTATTATGATACACAAAGCCAAAGATTATTTGTTGACATTTGCTGATGACACAAATAATAACGATTGAACCATATGACCATTCAATGAAATGTACGTAGAGCTAAAAAAAGTTTATCAACAGCCATTCGGCCATCCAGATGTACTTGAAGAATTTAACCTGTGTAAATTCAGGACACCAACGGAGAACTAAAAAGATTATGAAGCTTGGCTGATGAAGGTAGAAGTTTATGCTAGCTGGTGAGCCACTGGTACCTAAGGGTTCACAAAAAGAGTTGGCGCAGGCAGGGCTAGCCCCGTAAGGCGCGTTACAGACCGCCCCACGCCAAAGAGAGCATGACGATGCCGGGGGATGAGTCCCCGGCAATGGAAGAGACCTCGTGAGGGGGGCCCACGCCTGCCAGGGCTGCGGAGAGGCTAGGTCATATACCCGTAGCCCTGGCATAAGGCGAAGGACGGAACACCCAGGGGTTTTAGTGGATATCCCTAACCGGGGATGGCAACAGCATGGCACCAGTTCTGACTGGGCTTGCTGGTTGCCACCCCCCGATCTCGCGAATCCCACACACGGGTGCGCGAATTATCCCTCCCCAAGGTTCTTTCTGCCCTTGTCGCGGCTTATGGTCCTCAAGCGGATTTCCCCTGGCTAAAAAAAAGGCAGTGCTAGCCCAGGAGGACGATCTCAAGCTTACTGCTGGACATACTGGCAATGTGGGGCCCTTGACAAGCAGCACTGACATGAGCTGAAGGAGGCACTTTGAAAGAAGAGACTTGGTTTACAGGGGGAAACAGTGAGCGAAAGATACCTCTCACTCATATTCAAGAGTATATAACAAATAGAAAAACCCATAGTAAAAAATATGTACCTCAGCATCGTGCGCCTTAACGACCGCAGCGGGTCTCGCTGGTTCAGTGCAAGTCCAAAGCTTAAGGTGGCCATCACCCGACACAGAGGCGAAGGTCGCAGGTGAATGCGGGGAGAATGCCGCCGTGTACACCAATTGCGAGTGGCCCGCAAAAGTGCTGAGGCAGGTTTCAGATTCTGGGTCCCACTGTGAAAACACAATTAAGGAGATATATACTAAATTTTAACAGGTTATAAACATACAGTCAAAATATATATAACTACACTGAAGATACTATAAAATAAAGACACTATATCTGATAGTTGTTATTGGAACGAAGTTCCTTATCGCGCGTTGCGAAAGGGGGCTAGACGGAAAAAATTAAGACTAAAAGTTGTAACGACACTTTTTGCTATAGTAGTGCGGCGAGCGCGTATTTCTCTGTCTGTCTCTCTCTCTCATAGAAAGCAAGCCAGTTATTTTCGTTTCGTCTTTCTATTTCGCATTGAACAGTGTGGTGTCGCGACGATTATTTTTGTTGAGTGTATACAGGTTTTTTGTACATAGTAAATAACTTAAAAAAATTAAATTTTATTACAATTCCTTCACTAATTAATCGAAAGGAACTTCGTTCCATCCGGGTGTCCCTTGACACCTCTCAAGTTTTTTTTATTAATATTATAATTATACACCTGTTCAGGAACAGAGAAAGAATACAATTTCCTATGGTAAGGCGGCCTCTCATAAGAGGTGACAAAACAACACACAGCCAGGTGGTATGGTATTTGATCGTCTGGATGGCTACCACCCCTGGTCTAGAGTGTGCCGCCATAACAACCTTGAGTTGTGTTCCGGCATTAGTAGCCAGGTTCCAGACTGCCTTTAGAAAGTGGCAGCACTTTTGGTGTTACAAATGTTCATAGGCGATGGTAACTGCTTTCCTTCGGGTGGGCCGTCTGCCTGTTTGCTGGACTCGTGCAATAAAAAAAAATATAGCATGCCCAACTTATCTGTGATATGGCAAAAATGGAACAACAACCGCCATGTTGAAATTTCATATGAGTTAGGGTTGCCAGTTCTAAAAGAAAGTTGTGTATTCTATACCTTTGTTTTTTTAACACTAACATTATCTCAGAAGGAACCCAAGAATTATAATATATAATTATCACAGACTAATATGATATATATACAAATGTCTTTGATGATTATTTACAGATTCGCAATACAGCTCCTCTCTTCATTTCACAGATAAATTGGGAGCACTTTAAACAAGGTTTGTGAGAATAGATTAACTGAGTACTATCAAAACCTAGCAAGTGCTTGCCAACAAAATTTATAACTCCCAGCTGTGTTTGTTACTCTTTCATACAAAAACTATTAATGAGATTTTGATGAAACTTTACAGTGATTTATACAACAGAATAACATACAGGCATTGGGCTATAATTTATAAAGATATTGTTTAAAATTCTCAATATTTAATAATAAGTATAATTACAATATGAATGCAGTTGTGGGCACAGCAGTGAATAAGCAATATACATATTATATAGTTTCAATTGTATATAAACATAACAAAAATAAAAAGTTAAGTATGTAAAATTTAAACTGATGTAATAACTTACCAATTTAACTGTAGTATCCCAACTCGCACTCAACAAATGACTCCTAGGCCAGTCTACTGAACAAACCTCACTTGTATGCGCTCTCAGCACTCTCAATGGAGCAGCACAGCCTGCCCTCCATACAATGACTGCTCCATCACCAGCCCCACAAGCTGCTGTGGTGTCTGTTGTACCAGACCATGTCTGTAACCAATAAAAACTTATATAAAATGCTTAGTAATAACTCATTAGTTGGCAAGTTTGAAAAAGATTGATAAGAAAAAAGAATAATGGTATTTGCTTTATGTTTAGTAACTTTTTTCTTGTTTGCTTTTTTTATTGCCTGAAGTAGACAAGCAGGCAGACGGCCCACCTGATGGAAAGTGGTTACCCTTGCCTATAGATGTTTGCAACACCAGGGGTGACACCAACGCATTGCCAACCTATAAGAAATTTTATAATGCCCTTCTTAAAAACCCCCAATCATAATGCAAGGGGAAAATCATAGTGGGAAGTTCCCTGCAGATCATTGTTGTACAGGAAATAAATGTTCTAGAGAACCGTTGTGTTGCTTACTTACTTGCTTATCCTGTCAATGCTTCTTTCTTTTAATATAGGCTTTTGCAAGTTCAAAGTTTTGAGTTACCAGCTATCAACAACTAACTGTGAATGAAATGGCTATGCAGCTATTATAGCTTTTTAGGATTAGTATCTCAGATTCAAGAAGATCTCTCAAAATTATTGGAATAAAAGACAAGTATTTCGTCTGGTAGCTTGCCAGTACACCACACTTCTGTGGGTGGGATTTGCCTCTACATAGTCTTATACACTATGGAGTAACAGTTCCCATGTGCATTGCTGTATTTCTACTCAATCTATTTTGTACAATATTCAATCATTAATCTATTAGCATTTATTTCCTGTATAAGTTAAAACTGAAACTTATTGTTTGTTTGTTTTTGTTGCATACATTTTCATCCGTGCAGGAACGAAGAAAGAATACAATTTCCTGCGGCCGGGCGGCCTGTCATAAGAGGCAACTTAAAAACCCACAGCCAAGTGGTAGGGCATTTGCCCCACTGGATGGCTACCACCACTAGTCCAAAGTATGTTGCCATAACAACCTTGAGTTGTTTTCCGGCATTAGTGACCAGGTTCCAGTTTCCCTTAAGAGAGCAGCAGCGCATTTGTAGCAACTTTGGTGTTGCAAATGTCCATAGGCGATGGTAACCACTTTCCATCAAGTGGGCCGTCTGCCTGTCGGCTGATCTCTGGCAATAAAAAAAAAAACTTTATAAAATATAAATCTTACATATTTGCATTTTTCAAGAAAGACAACATATTACTTAGTAGTGAAATAATAACATAGATTTTCTGGAAAACACTCCATGAAGTAAAACCCCTATAAACAAGTTGTCTATGTTTGAATTCCATAAGAAACATTCTATAAATGGAAAAACCAACCTAAGCCGAGTTGCAGCTAAAAATAGAACTGTTTAAGCCTATTATATGCTAGCATAAACATGTTTTTGCAAGGTTTCAATATATTATACATAGGTTATCCTAAAAAAGCAAAATCTTTCTTTTGTTAAAACTTGGGGATTGTATAATGAATATCTTTCTTTTCCATTCTCATCTAAATGATTCTGTCACACCACAAGTCATCAATAACATTTTTGACCTATCAATAAATTAATAATTAATTCATTTCACTTCTAAGTGTCTTAGAACTATCATCAATGAGAGGATTGTATGACAATTATAACATAGAGATTCTGCAAAGGGTGACAATCAGTCTTATGGATAAATAATCTATTGATTCAGTAAGAACTGTGTTAGTATGGAATCTGGAATAAAATCTTGCATATTAGAAGGCAAATTATTATAGAGGTTGCTCAAGAGTTACTCTTAGATTCATACTGGAAAACGCAAATCTGGAGGGCAAATCCTACACTAATAGTCCCCTTAGATTTTAACTGATGCTGAAAACCATAGAACATTAAAAATAAGTTGGGAAGTGGATCCTAAGCTCAGGTGACTTTCCAAATACAACCAGGATTTAATACTATAACACTAGGATAATGATGATTTAAGGAAATTACCACTTGCTGCTCTTTTTCTACTTTAACAATTACAAAAATTATTGTGGTAGCAGCACTTTCAATAAGTTACCTCTATGATTCCATTATGAAATAAATACATTTATTTTCATTTTCTACTATGAGGTCTTAAAGTGTAATTCTACAGCAAACTGAATGCCTAGTGACAAATTGGGGGAAATTACACATCAGAGACTAGAATGGTGATTACCAGAAGATACTGGAGTCAAGAACTATGAATACACAAATCATTTTCACAGATGCAAGTAAATTTGTTGAACATACCACATCAAAAAGTCCATCGCTCCATTCCAATTTCTGTACTTCAAGCAAAGTAGTCCCATCTGGTGCCAACTCAAGGAAAAACAGTGTTCCACCACCAGCCAGACCGTAATACTGACTGGTGGCAACTGCCAGCGCATCGGCTCTGGTTGGCGAAAACCTCACGCTGTACCCGTGCCGTCCTGGGGTTAAAAAGGTCGGCATACTGATGGTATAACTGGAAAAATTACAACAAGTTAGATACTTGTTGGAGTAGATATTTTTATGAACTATTAGATAGCCAATCTAATAATTCATAAAATATCTTGTATTTCTAAAAACATGTATTATTATATATTTAAATTATAAAACTAACAAGAATGATACTAAATGTTTTATCTACAAAAACGTAGATTACCAATCGTTAATTTTACAGAACCGTACTAACCTATAAGTTAAAACAATCCAACTAATATAAATATTTTAATTGAATCTTATTAGAATATTTCATATTTTTTTGTAAAAACTAAAGTATTTAGAAAACAACATCGAAATCTAACCTTTTACCGAACTGTCAAAAACAACCAAAATGTCATTTCAATCATTTCATTTTTGTTTGAGAATGATAGAATTTTTGAACGAGTTAAGTGATGTATAATAAAATCGATAACAAAACGTAACTTATTATGCTATTATAATCCAATTAGATTCTAGCTACGTCGATCGGTACGCCTACGAATTTAATCCTATTACTATGTTCAGTACCTGCAGGAAACCTTACATGCTCGATACCCTTATATATATAAAGAGAATTTTCTAACAGTAATTGTTTCTGGTGAACGCCTCACAGCTAACACAGTCCGCTATTTCCATACATATACCCGTGTTAAAACTTTTTTTTATTTCTATAAATTCCATTAAAAATGTTGGATTACATGTCCCTTGCTCTCGTCGTCGCGGTTAAAGTATTTAAGAAAACTACTCCCAATGGAAAAGTCACGGTTTACCTTGGCAAACGCGACTTCATTGATCATATGGATTATTGTGATCCCGTGGATGGTGTCGTTGTCGTCGATACTGAATACCTAAAAGGAAGAAAAGTTTATAGCCAGGTACTAAAATAGTGATGGTGCTAGTTCAAAAAAATGTGATTTAAATGTGTAACATAAAATAACGCAGTGATTTCTTACATACAGCTCGTGACCACGTACCGCTATGGTCGGGAAGAGGATGAAGTGATGGGAGTGAAGTTTTCCAAGGAAATGGTTATCGGTCAGGAACAAGTTGTGCCGATGATCAATGCTAAAATGGAATTAACTCCCGTACAGGAAAAATTGTTAAAGAAACTCGGACCTAACGCTTTTCCTTTTACTTTCTCTTTCCCTGAAATGGCACCCAGCTCGGTAAATTAATTATCTTAATATCGCCAAAATAATATTACAATTATATATAAAATATGTAAATTATAATCGAACAAACTTTTCTTTAGGTTACTCTCCAACCTGCTGAAGAAGATCAAGGAAAACCAATGGGTGTTGAATACAGCGTAAGAACTTACGTTGCAGAACAAGAAGATCAAAAAACCCATAAGAGGAGCTCTGTTACACTTGCCATCAAAAAGGTATACCTAATTCACAACTAAGTAAGATTACATAAGATTCTCATTATTTGACTTTTAATAAGAATCGTACTCTTTGATTAGAACAGTGTAAATCAAACTTTCGAAACAACGGATTACATATATTGCTTATTACAAATTGATTTACAAATATGAGAAAATAATTCCTTTTATGTTTCTCAAAAATAATATTTCTTAAATTTTCCTGTACAGCTCCAACATGCCCCAGCTACTCGTGGCCGACGCCTCCCAAGTTCACTCGTGAGCAAAGGTTTTACCTTCAGCAATGGCAAAATCAATCTCGAAGTTACTTTGGATAGAGAAATCTACTACCATGGTGAAAAGATTGCTGCTAATGTGATTGTATCTAATAACTCCAGGAAATCTGTCCGTAACATCCGTTGTTTGGTGGTTCAACATGTTGAGATAACAATGATCAACTCTCAGTTCAGCCGTCACGTTGCTTCCTTAGAAAGCCGTGAAGGGTGCCCTATCACGCCTGGAGCCAGCCTTTCTAAAACATTCTATCTCGTACCTTTGGCTCGTAGCAACAAGGATATACGTGGTACGTAAATATTCAAAATCACTTTCTAAAGTTCTTTTTTCACAATAACAAATGTTATTTAGTAGATTTTTCAGTCAGATACGACGACACAGCTTTTATCATTATGAAAATAACGATATGAAATTATCAAAATAAATATAATACACACTTATTTTTTTGAACAGGTGTAGCTTTGGATGGACATCTCAAGGAAGATGACGTTAACTTGGCAAGCTCTACTCTTGTAGCTGAAGGCAAATGCCCTACTGATGCTATTGGTATCGTTGTGTCTTATTCTGTTCGCGTCAAACTTAACTGCGGTACTCTTGGAGGAGAACTGGTTACAGATGTGCCTTTTAAGCTTCTGCATCCCGCTGAAGGTATAGTCATAATAAAATTGTTTCAAAATAAGTACCTATTGTCTTGCGTAAAACAAAGTATTCATTAATGTTTTTCAACTTTAGGTACGATTGAACGCCAGCGTTTCAATGCGATGAAGAAAATGCAGTCTATTGAAAGACACCGTTACGAAAACTCGCTCTACGCCAATGAAGAGGAAGATAACATCGTGTTTGAAGATTTCGCCCGCCTCAGGATGAATGAGCCCGAATAAAAAAATACAAAAATGAAAAAAAATCGCAAAAATTACCCAAAAATATAAAAAAAATGTAATCAAGCAAGTTATTCATAATTAACTAAACACTATGATATAAAATTTAAATTATTTACTCATAATTTTATTAATTAAATGTAACCGTTCATTAAAATTACATATATAAAAATGTAGACTTACCTTCCTTAAGTACCTTTGTAACCTAATTATCAATAAATAAACATCACCAGGACTGTAAGCTTTTAATTTTAAGACCTATAGAAATTTTATTGACCAACTATCTACTACGACAACCTGTACTACACTGATATCGTTTTGAATGAAGTCCGACCTTCGTTGCATACTCCATTCATTACGATTACAAATGAAGGGTTATATTTCCCCGCCCAATATTTTTTTACATAAAAGATTAGAACTCGCTATAAATGGGCATGAAGACCCAACCCTCAGTATAGTTTTTAGTCGTTCAAAAATTAAAAACCGTAAAATCGTTTTTACTTCTTCGAAATCTTGAGATGACATTAGAGCTTTCGGCGGGAATTTATAAGATACAAAAACAAATGCTTTGCTGTACAGGACAGGGTATAGGAGTTTTTAGTGGGAACTGAAATGTGATAATGTCCTGTAAAGTTTTATTTTCAGAAATGAATATGTGTTTTTGTGACAAATTTGGTTGCGACTGTTATATGATTCCGGCTTTAGCCTGATGCCTATTTATATGTAGATTATTAGAATTAAAACAACATTTAAAAAATAAGAATAATATTGTAAACTGTGAACAATAGTAATATTATCCTATCATTTTTCTAGCGAAAATACGTAGGTATGTGCTCATATTTTTTTATTCGTTCGAGAGTTTTTTATTAGTTAGAGACTAACAATGACTAAAAACTAAAACAAGTAATAAGTTTCAGTTAATAAATTTGAAACCAATGATGGATAAGTAGGTATGAAAAAAGTATTCTTGTATAGCACAAGTACTTGATTATATAAAGGACATACCTTTGTGCATAAGTATTCAGATATGCTAATAATTTATAGACAACCGACTAATGCAATTGCTATTGAGCTCTTTCAGGAGACGGTATATAAATGATAAAAGGTATATTTTTTAATAATATTATTTTCTCTACATCATGATAATATATAGGGTATATAATTCAGAATAATAATAATTAAATTCTGATAAGTGACGTGTCTACTTCGGAATGAGTGGCGTTTTGCAACAAACAAATGTACTTTTTAATTAGTAATTTATATAATTTTATTTTGAGATCACTTAACTTCAAATATGTGGAGTATGAAATTAGGTTTATGGGACCACTGGGATGAGGGTTACAAATGTAACTTTAGATTTAATAGCATTGAAGGAAGATTACATAGAAGGCTGGAATATCTTCTTTTAACTTATTATGCTCGTTATTATAGTTTAACGTGCTTGTATATTATTCAACAGGGCCGTCTTTACCCGGGTGCGCAAGAGACAACCTTGTACCTAAACATAGCCTTACTATCCACCCTAGCTGCTAGTTCGTAGAAAAACTATGTAATTGGTGAAACATATTGAATTGTTTGTGAGACTTAATAAGAATTATCTTATTAAGTCTTATTAAATAAGACATAATTTCTGTAAGAAATATAAAAAATATTTATCTGAAATTTGCCCCTCCACAATCTGGCCCCCTAGGCTCCAGCCTATTCAGGCCTGCGGATAAATAATGGGTACTTCTAAGGGTGTATGGGCGAAATGAGCATCAAATCTCTATCTCTATAATTATTATAAACGCGAAAGTTTGTAAGAATGTATGTTTGTTATTCTTTCACGCAAAAACTACTGAATGGATTTTGATGAAACTTTACAGTAATATAGCTTACACATCAGAGCAACACATAGGCTATAATTTATAAAGATATATAAAGTGTGAATTATCCAAAATATAACGATTCTCTATCAACACGCGGGTTGGGGGTGAAACCGCGGGCCCAGCTAATTACATATAAAAATATACTCGATCTAGGTTTATAAAAGAATTTTCTGTAAGTGTAATTTTTAGCTTTTTTTATCGGTTTTTCGCAATTAACTCAAATTTATTAGGAACCAAATAAACTTCGGCTTCCAATTCAACGTATCGAACTGCATGAAATACTTACTCTATCCAAATTCATAATATTTGTTCACCTCCATAGCAGCAGTTTTTGCAAATTTCAGCGGTTTCCCGCGATTTACTCAAAATGTTCAGGATGTACGGGCCAAGATTCGGATTCAACGCGTCAAAATACATGTAAACCTCTTTACAAGATATTTTTTTGATAAAACTTTAGGTAAGTTGTCTTTAGATTATTAATACAAAACATTTTCCACTGTAACATCTAACTTTAGATGTGGTTTAAGTTGTCTAAGACTTTTAAACATTATTAAATAATGTAATTCATTGCAAAAATCCTTTTTATAATCTACGAAAATGATCTTCTAAAGAAAAACAGTGTATAGGTTGTGGTAAAATGGTCAGGTCACTTTTTTATGTGGCGGTAATATTATTAAAAAATAATTCTTATTTCAAATTAAATTATTTAATTAAGATTTATCCGTGCAGGAACGGAGAAAGAATACAATTTCCTGCGGCCGGGCGGCCTGTCGTAAGAGGCGACTTAACAGCCCACAGCCAGGAGGTAGGGCATTCGCCCAACTGGATGGCTACCACCCCTGGTCTAAAGTATGTCGCCATAACAACCTTGAGTTGTGTTCCGGCATTAGTGACCAGGTTCCAGTTTCCCTTAAGAGAGCAGCAGCGCATTTGCAGCAACTTGGTGTTGCAAATGACCAAAGGCGATGGTAACCGCTTTCCATCAAGTGGGCCGTCTGCCTGTTTGCTGATCTCCTGCAATAAAAAATAAATAAAAAAATTGTAACAACCAAAATTATTTTAAAAATTAAACTAAACTATAAAATAGAAACCTAAAATTAAATTCTAAAAGTAAATAAAAAAAAGGAGAGCAAAATTATAGATAAAATATTGGTCCCAAACCACTGTCACTTACCGGGAACGTTCCCAAAAGGCTGGCGGCGCTACCCTTTGAGCAAAATAGACGCCAGCCTTTTGGTCGCGTGAGAGGTCTACTAAGTGCTCGGCAACATCTCGATAAAGTTTTAGAGCGTTAGGACTCCACGGACCCAGAGTTTCCACCCCAAACGCCGCAACGCCGCCGTTTAATTAAGTAAGTCCTTTCGCAATATATCGAGGTTATTTAAAAATAAAATATCCCAATTTTTGTTCCCTTAATATATTTTTTTTTATTGCAGGAGATCAGCAGACAGGCAGACGGCCCACTTGATGGAAAGCGGTTACCATCGCCTATGGACATTTGCAACAGCAAAATTGCTACAAATGCGCTGCTGCTCTCTTAAGGGAAACTGGAACTTGGTCACTAATGCCGGAACACAACTCAAGGTTGTTATGGCGACATACTTTAGACCAGGGGTGGTAGCCATCCAGTCGGGCAAATGTCCTACCACCTAGCTGTGGGTTGTTAAGTCGCCTCTTACGACAGGCCGCCCGGCCGCAGGAAATTGTATTCTTTCTCCGTTCCTGCACGGATAAAAATAAACTTATTTAAAGACCACTGGTAACTACCAGTGGTCTTTTTTATCTATTCCCACAATACATTAATCCTTGCAATACACCCGTAAGCACGTAACACTGTTAGCAATAAAGCAAAACGGTCATAAAGTCCACCCTTCCTGATTCACCTGGACAAACCAGTTTGACCGGTAACTACGTGAGAAATCTTGCCCGGGACACTGGACTTTGTCTTTTTCATTGTGCGCCCTATGAATAGGGTGTCCCTACACTTGTTGCGTAGGGGAAATGTGCAAATGGGTGTACGAACTAGGGCTGTCATTATTTTCAGTTATTTTTCATCTCTTTCTATTTTCTTTTACTAAAAGTAGACTAGAAAATATAATGTCAAACTTAATACGTATAGTAAATATGAATGTTGAATAAATTTACATACTTATTTCAGGATTGTTTTAAAATACATATAGTTCTCCTTATTCTGTATGTATTATGATATGCATTGTGTTAATTTAAATTATTTATATGATAAAGTTTTTTATTTATTTAATATGCTTTGAATGTTTTATATTGTTTGTTGTTGTTGTCTTGTTGTCTACACCGCCACTATCTTGTTTTAATATTTTCTTTAGGTTTGGGGGTTCCCTGGAAGAGATCGCTCCTTAGTTCAACATTTATTTTGTACCTAGTTTTTAAGAACTTACTTACCTTAGTTTTAATTTTTGGTATAATAATTCTATTACTTTCATACACATAAGTACATGCGTTCTCACACCATACATATTTTTCTTTACGATGATTATTTTTATTACTATTTTAAAATAGTAATAAAAAATAAGCTTATAAGTAAGCTTATTTAAAGAATACCATGTTGTTGATAGTCATGGGGTAGAGCACTGGTGACCTGTCATAGAGATTATTTTTTTATAAATCTACTTTAGGAACGATACATCAAGTTTCTTTGCAATGTTATGACCAGAAAACGAAATAAAGATTTATTATCATTATTATATACTAAAAGCTGTATGTCTAAGTTATCAAACTTGGCAGCCCTAACGAGTAAGAACATTACGTCACATGCAAATAATGGGTCAATCAATGTCCTTTCCCACACTTGGGTCGTAAGGAAGCAGTCGAACAGGTTTTGGACGAACCCTTTCGCAAGGACAGTACAATCTTCGTAGTCCATTGTCCATAAACTAGTATGACCAGTTTATCTATGTGAAAGTTTTAGTTACATCTGTATAGAATATTTTTTAATTATCCTTATTATGCCAGTTAAAGAAATGCATACAAAGTTTATCACTATTAAATATTGACTGTCACTACCACAGATATTGCAAGAACCTCGCAGGAGATTAATGGAAAATTTTCAGTCAGTCAATCATGTATTTGCATATTTATTAAAAACGGTTATTTATTTGCAGGGATAATTAAAACGCAGATATTATATATACACTTTTAATTTATTGACAGAGATCTATTATCTATTCATTCATAAGCATCTCAGTCTTAAGATCGAGTCTTTCCATCTACTTGCCACGCTAGTCCGAGGTGGATTGGTAGGTTTTTATATAGGTAAATTTGAAATATAGGTTTCCTTGTAATGTTTTCTCTCACAAATAGCATGTATGTGTAACAAAATAAGCATTAGTTTCCGGTTCCTATACCTTATTATGAATTCACTTGCCTACTACTGTAACTAACTGCGTTGTCACAGCGACCCAAAATGTGTCTTGGCCTCCGAAACGAGAACACGCCACCTGTTTCTGTCCTGTGTGATTTCTTGCCAGTTACCATTAGTAGAAAGACAATATTTATAACAAGTTAATTTTAACCAGTAAAAAGGAAAATGAATCTATTGCTCCTTTTTCCTGCACCACCTACATCGCCAGATTACCTAATAATCTTTGGCTTCGATATGGCCGCCTGCTGTATAGCCTATAATTGTTTATTTTGGTGTGCGATAAAGTGTCATATATCTGTCTATAATCAGTTAGTAAGAGGCAGGAACTGGCCATAAGTAAAAACTTACTTTAGCGATGCATGCTTCTCAACCAAGATTTGACTATTATTTTCAGCAGTTTATAAAGGTGACGAAGTATGCATTTTTTTTTTGGACTTGACTTTATGTTGTTGGTCCGAAGACCTTACAACTTCACCGGGGTTTACGGAGCGAGTGCCTTAGCGAAGTGAAGGCACTCGAGCCCAGGGGGCAACTTGCTCGAGGGAGCTCCCTAGGGAGTTTTACCTCGGCTGGACTGTTGCAATGAAGGGGGGATGAATCTAATGATGTCCACCATAGGGCGACACAATGCACTAATTGAGAACGGGCGACGGGTAATAGAAAGCCCGAGGGGAAGGATCTCGGCGGACCGGGATCGGCGATTCGCGGCAGCCTATGCTATCTTACTGCCGTTTCGCAACGTGTTATGGCTGGGAGAGAAGAAACGGCGAAAGAAACTTCCCAGTAACACGCCTAGTCTATCCTATGGGGGGGCTTGTCTCCTGGCGTCCCTCGCGGGGACGTGGAGAATTCGTGATTGGCGGCATCTGAGACGCCGCCGTCTGTGTCTGTCTGTCCGTGCTTGCCAGCCTGCCGTCCTAACCGCGGGCGGGCTGATCCGGGCCAGCCGTTTTGTGATAACGTCGACCCTGTCCGTGAGGACGTTACGCGGTCATCGCACGAGAGCCGAGGTTTATAATCGGATGCGGACACGACGAGCGGATTTCGATGGTGCACCGCGAGATCGAAATACTTACGCGAGAGCGACGTAATGTAGTTTTTGATGGAGGGAAGCTCCAGATCGCGGTGGAGGTCGACGTTACGCATATAGAGGGGAGCACCGACGGCTCTGCGCATGAATTTGTTTTGCACGATTTGCAGTTTATCTAAAAGGGCAGGCTTAGCATGGCCGAATACCACACTCGCGTATGTCATGATCGGCCGGATGCATGTTTTATACAGAGTAAACTTGTGTCTGAGGGACATTTTGCTTTGTTTGTCTACAAGGGTGCTAAACGACCCATCACAAATCGCGCTCTATTTCGGACTATAGTAATATGCTCGTTGAAGCGCAAGTTCTGATCTAGGGTGACACCTAGTCACCCAGGTATTTAGTGTACCTTACCCAGGGATTTGTAGTTCGTAGAGCGAAATGGTTTTTAGGCGAAGGCACGCGCGTTTGGGGGGGGGAGCGAAGCGTGCCCGGGGAAAAGAACATTGCTGCGCTTTTCTCCGGGTTTACCTCTATCCTCCATTTGCGAAACCATTCACCTAGCTCTGTGACAGCTGCTTGCAGCCGGACGCAGGCCATTTGTCGGTTACGAAGTATACAATTCCTTGTAAGTAAACAAAATTTGAACACCGCCTTAACTTATCCCCTTAATATTTTTTCATCTGACGCGTGCCAAAACGTCACGATGCGGCGGTCCATTTGAATCTTCCCCTCTCGAATTACGTCTACGTACCTGCTTGCTTTGTATTCTAGAGGTTCATTGAAATAAATGCTACATTGTAATAATTCCATAATTTTTTTTTTCATTTGTTTAATATCTAAGTATACTTTTTAAAATATATAAATAAGATTCACCTTATTTATTAAGTATCTTTACCCATAGCACGAAACGTAATAAACGTGTACATAATAGAAATATGTAAAAACAACACATTATAGTGTAATCCATTGACAAGAATGTGTCGTGTCTACAATGAACTCTCTGGATCAATTAATTAGATATATTTAATGCAAAACCTTTAGCTTTTAAAAAAATGGTGATTTCTATACTGAAAAATCACACCTCGTCACTTGTATAGTAATTTTTGTAATGCTTTCTTTTCCTCATCTATTATCCTTACAATGTATTACTAAAACTAATAATTTATTTCTTAGATTTAAGTTTTTATTGAATTATTATTATTGAAAGTATTTACATAATTTTGTTTACGAAAATATAATTTTAACGCTGATGTATTAGCACGCTTGGATTCCAATCTAGACCTAATAATTTACAGACTTTATTATATTAATGAATTATTGATTGTTATCTGTAGTGTTTTTCAAATAAATTAAAATAAATATAAGATCGACTAACCTACTCGTAATTACAGTTTACGAATAGAATTTTTTACACTTTTAGTGACAAAATATATTATCATATAATAATATATCAGTTCCTTATGATGCTAAGTAAACTTAAACTTACCTATCCTTAGATTTTTAAATTTCAACATATCTCTACTAAAGCCTTCCGCGCAGATTGGATATTACTAGGATATGCCCGCGACTTCGTCCACGCTTGACGTGAAATTCCCGGGACACAAAGTACTGCAGTTTTAGAATAGAATGTAAGCTAAGTTTTAGTGAAAACTGTGTCGGAATAAGCTAATTTTATGCACCTGAACTATTTCAAACCGCTTTCGGAAAAAAATCCCGCGGAATTCCCGGGATAAAAAATGTCACACCTGTTATTACATAAAATTTGCTATCGATTAGTGAAAAAATTGCATTCAAATTCGAAGATTTTTTCAATCTGGCCAATTTAAATCATTCCCAGAAAAATTCCCACGAGATTCCCAGGATTTTAAGTCTAAGAATTTGCTCTCGATCAGTGAAAACCGCATCGAAATCGGCCCAGTAGTTTTTATGTGAATCCTACAAATAGATAAACAGACAAGAAATCTAAAAAATGCATCACGTTCTCCATCGTTTATATAGTCTATTCCAGTTGTTTTCTTTTTAAATATCTTCAATGAACAGAGACGGCATATGTAGAATTTTATAATATTATACATAGTATATATTTGTTAGGTTTTTTTTTATTTGACACGTATTAGTTTTATGTTAGATAGGTTCTGTATTTGTAAATTAAAAACATGGAGAGATAAATACAATATCTACTATAACTTGAGATGCTTGATAATTACGTTTCAACGTTTTAAAAAGTAGAATAAATAAAACTAGGAAGGAAACGGTCGTGCCGTTAACAACCCGCATTGGCAAAATAACTGTCACTGTTTCTATCTAGACAATAAATCCATGGGAACGTCGAAGAACACCGGTCCGTCAAACCTGTTCCAAGGGCCATGGAAAAGAGTTGACCCTTTCATTTGCATGTTCCCTCCTTGCTTCTCAAAAGTTAAGATAACGTTTGGCTATTGTGTTGGGCCCTATTGAATTTGAACCACAGTTAAATAGGTAAAAGTAATAGCAGTAATGTTATCTTAGACTATTATTATAAAAATATTCCGTTCCTAAAATAATAATTAGTTAGTTAGTTGCTCAAATGATATTGGTAAAAAAGATACTTACTAGTATTATTTATATATTAGAATTTTCTAAGTGGCTCAGATCGCATAAACTTAGGTTTTCATATCATAGGATCTTTCGTTTTCTCTAATAGTTTTTTTATTATATTCATATTTCATTTCAGAAAACTACATACGTACTAAATTTCATAAGATCGGTTCCTGTCAGATATTGAAGAGAGGACCAACATACATATTCAATAATAAAATTAATTAAAAATTTAGGTACAAAAACATTTGAATAAACTATCTTAGTATTTACAAAATAAGTATTGTTGTATAAAATGGGTGGCTTGGGTTTGCATACTTGTAGTCTGTTCTTCTTGCTCCCTAACCAAGTCAATGTGATTACAAATTTATGGCCCGTTCCTATAGAATATAGATCTTACCAACTGTTTAATTGCCTTATAAGTCGTGCGCAGAAAGTTTGCCGATGATCACCCCTCCCGTTGCCTACGACTGGGACAGGGGCTTGTCTAGGTAGTACTAAGAACTAGACGAACGCGGGTCGCGGTTGTAGAAAAAAAGTGAGGAAAAAAGTTATATGAAGAAATAATAGAAAAATTTATTTGAAAGCGGGACGGGCTATCATCGGCAAACCTTCTCTACACGACTTATACTATCGGTTAAAATTTGAAAAAGTTCCATACAAGTAATGTCAAAATTCCACCCGTGGTATGGTAAGAGGATGAATAGTAAGTTATAGGAACCGGTCATTAGAATACTAGTTATTGTATAACATTTTTTTTAATGCATATTACCGTATTTATAAAAAAGCATTTAAGTTTATAATTACTATTAGAGATTTCGCCGCTTCTGCGCCGCGGGACTACCTGCCCCTGGAACACCTCTCTTGTTTAAAGAACAAGCATTAAAAGTACGTTTATCATGTTCATTGTCAGTATTAAAACTACTAAATATCCAAATTTCAGCAATAATTTTCCAGTCGTTTCTCCGTGAAAAAGTAACAGACAGAGTTCGTTTCGCATTTAAAATATTACAGTATAAGTTCGTAATAGTATACTTAGTTAGTAAATCTAAAAGGTCCAAAAGCTTCAAAATGACAAACAAGTAAAAAAATCTACAAAGTTTGACAAAAAATTACAAAGTCTAAAAGAACAAACGGGTTCAAAAGGTCTAAAGAGTCAATAGTCACTAATTAATCGTTGGTTTATAGTAGTTAAAGTAGTAGGCGCTTTTTAACTTATTTTCCAAGACAATCTTTACATACAATCATCAATCATTACATAATTCTATTCTGAAATCTATCTCATTATTTGGGATAAAAAGTATTCTTTGTCCATTCTCGGTATTAAAAGTACATATACCGAATTTCAGTCAAATCGATCTAGTAGTTTTCCGTGAAAGCGTATCAGGCAGACAGAGTTACTTTCGCATTTTTAATATTACATAGGCATCCCTATTGCTGCTGAAAGGCGGCGTATTTGCATATAATGTAGATTGATTACATAACAATGGATTCAGCTGAACACATTTAGGAATACATAGTGTATAAGAAAAATAATAAACACATCATAATTACACAATTTTATTTCAAAATAAATAACTAATCATAACAACTATTTTTCTACAGAGAACCGAGTAACAGTTTAATTATAATTTATAATATTAACGGGCTGTAGTATGTAAGCTTGACCCGTAGCTCTGTCTACTACATGCCCTGTGGAAGGCTCTAAAAATAATCTCGGAATTGTATTCGCTGCACTAGCTTCTGGTTGTTGATGGTGTCTGACTCCTGCACCCCCTTCATAGGGTACATAAGTATTCATATCAGGTTGTTTTTGTTGAGTGAATTCCGTAGATTGTTTCTCTGCATCATCTTTCTTAGTTACTACTAAGACAACTTGGTTTCTTTCCTTTTCAGGCTTATTATATTCTTCCTCATTCTCGTCCTTTCGATATTGTTGACGTTTTGGATTTTTTTTTTTTTGATTCTCATTTTCGTCTTCTTCAGAATATTCAGCTTGGTGTGTAGCAGCAGTTTGCAAAACCTCCTTTCTCTTCTGTTTTGATTCTTCGGCTTGCAAATTTCTTCTTTCAGGTTTTATACGTGGATGAGCACGTTTTGCTCTTCCAGTTTCATCATATCTTGAAGTCTTCTCTGAATCATATTCATCTGTTCCATAAATCGGGTTATGGTTATTATGTCCTTCGTAAGGCTCATTACTGTTATCTTGATGGTATGAGCCATCTTCGTCGTAACCATCATCGTTACCATGGTTACCAGCATGACCAGCGTGATTTAAATCCCAGTAGTGTTCACCATAGCCTCCTTTTTTATCACCCCATCGCACCTATATAGGAGAATATGGTTATTTTCTTTGCCTTATACTTGATACAACAATGATATGAATACAGCACATATCCTTTCATTAATAAGGTAGAGAGATGTTAAGGAAATAAAATCTTTAAGCAAAAGTACAATAGATGTGAAAGTATTATTGAAGGCACGATATTAGTAAAGAAAAAAAAATAATGATGCCTAGTAGTAGGTAAGTAATTTCGATAGCTGGTTTAATAAGTTGTTTAGAACGTTATTACGAATGAGAAAGTTAATGGATTATGTACGAGTAAGACGAAGAGTCAATACAGTTATATTATATAGGTATATAATAAAAAATGAAGAAGTAATTTACTCATGGTTGGATTTTAAATGCTTATATTTTGTCTTGTTTAGTAAAATAAATAAATTATGCAGATCAATTTTAGATCGTTAAATAAGTAAGGTATTAAAGTGAAAAGTTGTAAGTAATGTATCTGAAAGTACTTTTTTTGGTATTTTATATGCAGAACAAGTTTTTCCCTGGATAAGAAACAAAATAGAATTGATACGTAAGAGGCATCCACAAATTACTTCAATTCTTAAAATAAAACAGCAGTTCCGTAATTAGATTATATATATTAGATTTTGAAATGTGACGTTACGAATTTTAGGACCCCTCCCACCCCTTGTTACATAATATCACAATCCCCCCCTTAACGAGTGACGGAATTTATGGATAGCCTCTAATAATGTTATCCTCGACCATGAACAAATTACTCAAATAAATATAAATATAGTTAATAAGCATGAGAAGCATACTTTAGCAGAGAACAATCCATCTGAAGGTCTTGATCGCTCATGACGCTCAGTGAAGTGGCGTTCGCTGCCCAATCGGTGACCTTGATCGAAGTCCTCTGAAGATGGCAAGTGTCTATACCTTCAGCCAAGCCAAGCGAAGCAGAACAAAGAAAGAAACACAAGAAAGGTTAGTGACAGAGCGAGACAGTTGTAAAAGGCGTTCAGTACTTTCCCCATGTCCCGATGATTCTTAAAGTCTTTCTTCTCATATCGTTGCTCCCAAGTGTTAGGATCCTCGCAGACGTGACCAAATTCGAACTTGTATGGACTCAACTGTACCGAGAAAAAATCCCTATAAAGCAAATTTCACTTCAAAGTCCGATGACGAAAATTTGCATACCATTACGATATAATCTGTTTTACTTGAAGGTCTGGCTTTAATTAATTTGCACAAGGTCGATTTCTAATCATGGTATCATAAAAAGTTTTAAAATATATATTGCTTTTGTTACACGAACATTAAATAACATTAATAAGAAAAATATTTGACAAATAACTGTGATTATATATATATGATTGTTATAATAATCACAATTTTTCTTTAGTTAAAGAGCTGTACTTAACTGAAATTAAATTAATAATTCAAGTAAAGTTCTACTTAAAGCCATTAAAACGACGTTTTAACTATTTGTAACAGCCAATATAAAAATCAATCTACTATGATCATAATTGCATATATTTTGGATAACCGGAATGACTTTCATTACGATTGGTATGATTGATAACATACCTACAATTATAAAATAGTTTTTATCTATGTATTCTCTTATATTATACGTACTCGTACCTATAAGACGAGTAGACTGTTTGCAGCATTGTTTATTTTTATAAAAAATTTGTGATATGTACTAACAATTTGTATACCAAACCTAATGGGAAAATTGTTTTAAGTATGCCTAAAACAAGAAAGGACGCCATAAGAAGGACATGCGTGTCAACTTAAAGTACAGCTGTTTCGATAGTTGATTTGTATGAGTAACTACTTTTCAAACCTTCATATTATAGAACTTTGCAGACGATTTCAATAAATAGATAGGTTTGCACATACAGGCAAGAGTCAATTCACTTACTGAAAAAACTTAGCTTGTGCTTGTATAGTAGCTGGATTACTGGGTGGAGTTCGAACCGTCACGCTTGCCGCTGCAGTCCATAAGTAGCTGTTGTGTATTGCTAGTAAGTAGAAGAGCCATTTCTGAAAAAAATAAACAATACATAACTTATTTTATTTTTATTATTTAGGTTTAGGTACTCGTTCAAATGCTCCTAGTTGATAAAAAAAAAATGTTCAATTATTTACTCTGTTATGTAACATAACACTACCGTAAACTAAATAATAAATATGCGTATTCGGATATATACAAAATAAAGAAAATCACACGAAATAAATTAAGCATAAAGTAGATAATTTAATTTATGTACGAAACTATTTTTATGCATTAAACGACTTGTTACAATAAGTGCACAAGTTAATTGAAATAGCGGGGAAACAAGCTACACAACCCGTAGAATAAAAACACTATTAGCAGTAAACGGCATTAAGATTATAAACCATTAAAAATAAAAATAATTATTGAATGCAAAAGGCGTCACATAAATTTCATTGAGTGATATCGCGAGCGATTTGCTAGAAAATTTAAAATAAGTCCATTCGTCGACTACTTTTCGAGCTTTCGGACGCAAACTTAGGGAAACGGAAAGTCTATATAATATGTTCCGTTTATTACGCATATATAAACTTACGGCTACCCTCAATAAACAGGCCATCTACCGTATTGTTTTTTTTAAATCGGGTTAGTAGTTAATGAGATTCGCGCGATCTATACAAACTCTTCGGCTTTGATAAAGAATTATTCATGTACTCGTATAACGAAAGTCACAATATTCTACTCTGTTTGAACAAAATCCAAAATGAAATGAAAGCATGACAAATGCAGTGTGAATAATCTAGGTCACTTCACTGGAGCTGCACTGACTTTCACTGTCACATTGTTTTAAATTATTTTATTGTTATATATTTTGATTAAATGCCAAATGTACTTATAAAATGATTGATTCTATCGGTACCGTTGTATCCAGGAGACGTTGTGACATCTCGGCAGTATGACGGTGGGTCTGAGGGGATACTTACCGTTACTTCATTTATAGACAAGACCGTAACATTTCAATAGATACAGTTGTCAATAACAATTACGCATCACGGCCCTTTATTTGAAGAAAGTAAAGTCTGTATATTATGAGCGAAGTATGGAAAAGATTGCATGATTCGTTCGATTCGTAAAACAAGTACGGAATTGAGGTCTCGGCCAAAAAATAAGCACAAAACTGGAGTTAAAATCAATTATTCAATAAATTACGCAGACGAATCCTAAATTTGTAATCATTATTTCGGTTGAACTTGCCCAAAAATGTTTTAAGGGAGGCCACAATTATGCAATCTTTAATTTATTTATTAGATGTAATTGTATAATACTAATGGTCGCCCGTGGTCATAATTCGACCATAATAATTACTGTCAAAGACTATACTTCTAAAATCACAGATTTCGCCAAGGTTACACTGTTAATTTGTCTTGAACAATAAACAAAATAGTAATACACGTGTCTGTGTCAAATACATGGTAATGTGTGTAATGTATTTTTTTAATATATTTTTTATGCATAACTTTAAAAAAATATTAGAATTCGTCACTTCTTGTCTGTGTAAACAGTAAGTGTGCGAAATTTCGTAATCCTCCGTCCGCGCAATTTTCGTAAAAAGGGGTACAAAGTTACTTTGTATGATATATTAATATAGATTAAGCAATGCATTAAGCTCTCGTAGTGACATTTTATCAAGTAGGAGAAAAATAACTATTTATTCGGTTTTTTAATAGAACTGTGTTGACAAATAAATTATCTGTGACGTTTTAAATTCCCTGAAATGTATTAAAAAAATTAACTGGTCTCCAAACCATTAGAAACCAATTTCGGGTCTTGTACAAGTATGTCTTGTATCTCTAACATATTGAGACATAAATATTATGTTTTCTATGTGTGGAATAAATATCACATTTTATCTAAACAAACTAATTCACGAATGTAAAACAGTATCCAAATGTTAACAACATCTGAATTGTTTTCCGATGGGCTCATTTACAACTGTCTCGCGTCGTTGACGTCGAAGTATTTTTGCTGTCAATGGTGTTCCGAAACTAATCCAAGAAAACCTTAGGAAGCAATACTTAAAGAAAATGTTTATACCTTATCTCCTACCTTTTATTTCTCTAGACCTGTACATATTATTTATACAAGCCAATTTCTATTATTGTAAGTACAGGTGTACTCTAATGTCAGTGTTATACGTATTGACTGACTGTTTAGTCAATCACATATTAATAAAAATTATGTTGTACCTACCGTCTTATCTTACGTTTCCAATCGTCCACCATCATAAGAGCACCAAAATCAAAAACTACATAGTATATACATACCAGTGTCCTACTTATTTGCCTAGTGTTATATCTATATATTAATACGTTAAGCAAAAACTTTGTACCCCTTTTTACAAAAATTGCATGGACGAAGGAGTATGAAATTTCGCACACGTATATTTTATATAGAGAAGAAGCGACGTATGCTAATATATTTTTTTTAATTATGCATAGAAATAAATTAAATCAATAAAAAAACATTACACACATTACCATGTATTTGACACACATACGTATATATACTTCTCTTTTGTTTATTGTTCAAGTCAAATCAACACAAACAACCGATTTTATCTATAGTTTTACTCTTAGTAGGTATAACATATTTTTTAACATAGTTGCTCATAAAATGCATTTAAGAAGCCATTGTTCGAAACTTAAAAAATATTCACCATACAATGATAAATGTAATGTAATAATTCCACCAAGGAGTTTCACATTACGAAAATAAATAAGCTGAATAATTGAACTTCGACGACGAAGGACGAACTTATACATGTATCTCACTTTAATACTAAAGGTAAAATGAGACGAAAGATGTAATTTTAATTTTCACCACGCACAGGTGGCTCTATTTACAAATGCCCGCCATTTTTATATTAGAAACGTCAAAGATTGTTCGACTTAACGACTGATATTTATGTTTGTTTCATTATCTATTGTACTATTTTCTCGCAAATGTATTGAAAAACGTATGACACACATGCGGTTGTTGGTTTTTACAAACTCGTGACAATAGTACATGCGTCTACTTGTTTGTAAGAACTTTAATTTGTAATTTAAATGTTTATTTATTATTACATAAATTAAAAATAGGTATACATGTACGCGGTAAACAGTATTATCGTGATTTTATTATTTTGTAATTTCACCAATTTTATATTTATTTTACAGTAATGAGATTGATAGAGAAAACTAAAAAGTTCCTTTAAATATGAGGGACTACCGGGATTGTAAAGAATATTGTGCAAAAGTAGAAAATAAACATTCTGGCGAAAGCGAATAGGTAATCATTTAAGCTATCACGAAATTCGGAGGCTTGGTCATATTTACGCCAACCAAATATGAACCGGATACAAACATTTTGAAGGCATACTAGCTTATCTAGTTGGGTTATGTCGTAAAGAGAAAAAAAAAACAAATAAATGATTGTGCAAGCATAACTTTAGTAGCACTAGGTAGGAAATTCTTCAACCTCCTAAGCGAAGGGGATGACGCGAATAGTTTCCTACTGATTTCAGTTAAATGAAGCCGCCGAGACAGTTCTTTGTCAATGACGACAGTTTCACTGATTTCTATATTTACATTGTTAAATATGACATGGGGAAGTGATGAACAAATAATTCTGGAATCAAGTCTAGAACTACCGATTATAATAACCTTCCTTTTAGTCTGTATAGTCCTGTAGTCGATGTTGTCCTAGAAGTCTCTTAGTACAATTAGCGTTATATAATTTGTGATAGTCAAGAAGATTAAATAATTAGGAACGAGTTATCTTTTTACTGTGCTTACACATTCATTAAAACTTTAATAATGAAATTTCAGATGTAGAGTCAGATAATGAATTAATACGAAATTGTAAAAACTCTTATGTTAAAAGCAAAATTTAACGAGTGAATTACATAAAAAAAACTAGGATATGCCCGCGACTTCGTCCATGCTTAACTTGAAATTCCCACGGGATTCCCGGGACACAAAGTACCGCAGCATTAAAAAAAACAAATTTAAGCTATCGTTTTAGTGAAAACTGTGTCGCAATAAACTAATTTTAATGCATCCGAACAACTACAAACCGCTCCCGAGAAAATTCCCTCGGGATTGCGGTGATAAAAAATATCACGCATTACATAAAATTTGCTGTCGAACAGTGAAACAAATCATAATGGAATTCGTTTTTTTTTCAAATCTGGCCATTTTAAATCATTCCTACGGGATTCCCAGGATAAAAAGTAGCGCAGATTTTAAGTCTAAAAATTTGCTATCGATCAGCGAAAACCGTATCAAATTCGACCCTATAGTTTTTACGTGAATCCCGAACAAGAAATTTAAAAAAAATGCATCGTGTTCTCCATCGTTTATAATACCAATGTACAGACACGGCACGTTTAAAATATTATAGATGATATAATAATATGATATGATTTCAGAATGACTCTATTAATTATACAATTTTTATGATAAATTTAAATAAAAATAAATAAATCATACTTTACATATACAGAATCCTTATAGCTCATCTCGTCAGATTTGTGGGAATATGGCTGTTTTTATAAAACATGTTCAAAAATATATTTTGGAACTAATTAACCTACTTCTAGTTATGTTACATACAAAACAAGAATTACCGAATAAAAAGTTATTAAAAGGTTTATTTACGAAAGCAAATTATAATAATTGCAATATTATACAATAGGTCGCCGACATCCAAAATCGTACACACGTACAACTTGTATAATTATTCAATTGAAATGATAATTAACTTACAAATGTAAATAAATTCATAGTATTCAATATTGTTACAGCATGCTAACATCTACACTACTTTTCTAAATAAAATAATTCAATGAGTATTATCCAATTTATAAGTAAAACTTTAGTGACGAAAAGTCTTACAATATTTTTTTTATGTATGTATTGGAAGATCACGGGCCATAAAACACATAGAGGCCCTTTGACAAATTTAATGTAAATGTGGTGTGATACTGACCGGCGATTATCCCTGTCTACACCATAATACACCCAAGGACAAGCCCTAGCCAGTGTAAGACTATTGTTGGAAATGAGGACAAAAAGTACCGGGCTATTGCGGTGAACTGCTAGTGGTACTAGGGGTCTGGGAATATGGGGACTATGGCGTATTATATATTTTTATTGTTAAGTTTACTTAAGTGTAACATTTTCAACACCTACATATACACATTACACATAGGGGTTCTATGGCATGCAAAAGAAACTGTTTGAATTTGAGTTCTAGAATTAATATTCTTCTCGTACTTTATTTGGATTAGTTATCATGAAAAAATCTTCATAATAAATAAGACGTGGAGCTGCTGATTATATTTATCATATAAGAGTAGATATAGAAGAAAGAGCAGTGATCAAAGAAAATATAATAATAGATACTCGTCTACAAAATCGTATAAAATCATGTGTCGATGTTTAACAGGACTGAAAACATGAAGCACAATATTATGTACCGAATGTTGTAATCAACTTGATAACTATTTATTCACGTTTATTATTTTGAACTGATTTACAAATCATAATTACAGCTTACAATTAATCTACTTTTGCAATAATCTAACCTCAGGTGACACTGCCAGATGAATGTAGCAATATCAGAATTTCAGTATATTGGGTAACCATTTTTTCTTTTATATTTCTGCTTCGCAATTATTTACTCCAGCCGTTGTTAAGATGGGTCTCCCGATATTTCCACCACCAGAACAGACAGTCAGGGAACTAGGAATAAAATGATTATTATTTAACAGTCTGTTGATTAGATTTAAAAGACTACTTGTTTCACAAAGGAATATGCTTGACGCACAACATGTATTTTATCCCTTTTTGTAAGCTAAGTTCACGGGACGGCGGTTTTCTCTACATCGTAGGTATATGTTTCTAGCACACGCGCACAGGGACCCTTTTTTGTAAGAGATCGGCGTCCAGTTTCAATTTTCACGGGGTGAAATACTTTTACGGATTCCTATCACAGTGGAACTGTCGTGGAGGAGTATGTGACTCTTTCAGCTGAAGCGGTAATGGCTTTTCGTCATGCCCGTTCCGGTTGAACAGAAACTACAAAACAAAATTGTGATTCGGATCCGTAACAATAAAACCTATTATTGTACATGTAGCTACTGCATTGATATAAAAACAGAAAAAAAAGCCGTCACTGTATACTATCTAATTTGTGAATACGTTTAGGATAATCATCGCTTCACTAGCTTCTAAATTTCGTCGTCAATGGACTTGTTTTAGACCACGCAATAAATATTCCACCAAATAAAATATTACGTGACCGCTAGTTATTGATTAATTACAAAAAAATTATCAATTTTAGTAATTTTTCATAACTCCAGCAATTAGAGAGAAATGGAGCGATTCTCGGAAACAAAGATGGCGCGGTAATCGTAGCCAGTGGCCGTGTAATGAGTGCGCGGGTTACGTAATTTCACGTAATTATTGCACTTATCTCACTTTTAGTTGTTGGCATAACATAATCGGGGAAAAAATTGATGATTATGGACATTTTTACGATGATGTCACGTTTGTAAACGTGTAAACGTTCTTGTCCGATAGAATTCTTTTTAAAGAAAATATCTTAAAATCAATATTAGTGTACTATGATGACTATACTTTACATGTATCCGTGCAGGAACGGAGAAAGAATACAATTTCCTGCGGCCGGGCGGCTTGTCGTAAGAGGCGACAAAACAACCCACAGCCAGGTGGTAGGGTATTTGCCCGACTGGATGGCTACCACCCCTGGTCTAAAGTATGTCGCCATAACAACCTTGAGTTGTGTTCCGGCATTAGTGACCAGGTTCCAGTTTCCCTTAAGAGAGCAGCAGCGCATTTGTAGCACCTTTGGTGTTGCAAATGTCCATAGGCGATGGTAACCGCTTTCCATCGAGTGGGCCGTCTGTCTGCTGAACTCCAGCAATAAAATTAAAAAAAAAACATAGATTTTTTAAAATTATATACCTAAGGTTGTTTCATCTTTACAAGTTCGGGTACATCAATTATGACAACAATGGTTTTATTTATAAAACCAATGTTTTATTTTTACAACATTGACAAAGCCAATACCTAGTTATGTTTATATAGAACCGATATTATTTTCTTTTCACAGTCCTACAATCCTACATTCTTACATCATGCATGCATCATGATCTAAGTTCCAAATAAAATTTCTTATAAATTGGTTACAACCCAAAAAAAGCCATTATTATTATGGAATAAAATATGTATGTAATCTTTATCGCTTGTAAAATGTCTAAAAATAATATTATTAAGGCTTTATACGATACGTATAAAATCAGATTAAACTATTGTACTTATATCTAAACAGAGGTCTTCGAAAACAGCGTTACAAATTGTGCTAGGTATCTTTCTTACAAGTATTATGAAATGAGAGCAGGTAGGTTGTCAGTAGGAAAGTGTGCCGATTGCATTTCGGAACGTACCTACTTGCGTACGGAGATCGCCGTTTAATCTTATTGAAAGTACAGTCTGAAACTTTAAGGTTTGGTATAATTAAGGTAGATTAAGCATAACTATATTTGTAATCTCATAGATATTAGAACTGTGACTAAATAGCAACACATAAATAATTTTCATCCTTTGGATCGAGTTGGATCATATCGGATCTTGATTGGTGATCTCTAGTAATGAATAAATTAACAATAATCCTACAAGAAGGCTTTCTGGCGAAGTCTTAGGTGAGTAGCAACACCTCTTACCCGACTCCGGGGAGCCAAAACAAGGCCCGCCGTGCTTGCCTTAGCCAGTCGGCACGGAGTGAAGAGATCTAGAGCCAAGACTCAAGCTCCAGGGGTGGAAGTGATAAATGGATGCATTTTATATGGTGTAGACAGTGATAATCACCGGACAGTGTCACGCCACTTATATTCAATTTGCCTAAAGAGCCTCTACGTGTTGGCCTTCCCATGGCCCCACGCAAACCCTCCAAAACTCCAAGATATTTTTATGACCTGTGATCTTCGAGGACATACAAAAAATTTTAGTGTCTACTTATTTTATACATGTTATTCGAAAATTGCCACGAGCAGACGTAGTCCATTCCAAAGTTCAACAACCCAAGCTACAATAGTTCATCTTATTAGCCCAGTCTTTTTGTTCCCATTACACAATACTCCTATACTGAACAGAGGTTATCCTTGTGTGCATTCCTATAGTGCAAACGGAGATAATTGCCTAACAGTTTCACACATTTCGATTAAGTAGTCGACAAATCCGCTACGAGAAAACGAACAGATCTTTCCATAGCTTAATATGAACCTTATAAAAGTCCGGTTCTTTCTTATAGCCTGTGGTCTTAAAGCATATTAAATTTTTAAACATATCTGGTACCTATTTTGCTTATGTTCAGGCATGGAGCATAGAGGTACCTCCAATGTGCGGGAAAGCTATTGGAGGTATCTCTTGTACCTTAAGACACGATCTGTAAGCATAGTTTAAGTTTTACTTCTTCCACTATGCTCTAAGTTTAAACGGCGATTATTCTATGGCGAAGATTAGTCTCATATAATTTACATAAGTTGCACTTAGCCTTAGTAAATACTTAAATAAAAAACTTAAGTAAAATTAATCAACGACTTATAAAATCCTAAAATATTCCGAAAATAATTCCTAATGTTGTTTTTACTAATAAAAAGGATGAGAAATGTTATATTTTTAATTAACTTAAATTTAATTAAGTTTTGTTCCGTGCAGGAACGGAGAAAGAATACATTTTCCTGCGGCCTGGCGGCCTGTCGTAAGAGGCGACAAAACAATCCACAGCCAGGTGGTAGGGTATCTGCCCGTCTGGATGGCTACCACCCCTGGTCTAGAGTATGCCGCCATAACAACCTTGAGTTGTGTTCCGGTATTAGATGCCAGGTTCCAGACTCCCTCAAGAGAGCATCAGCGAATTTGTAACGCCTTTGTTGTTGCAAATGTCCATAGGCGATGGTAACCGCTTACCATTAGGTGGGCCGTCGGCCTGTCTGCTGAACTCGAGCAATAAAAAAAGTCATAAAGCTTGGTCTAGTTATGTGTTAAATAATACACTAGAAGCTGATATATGAGAACTAATTTACATAATGTGGTTATTATTCAGAATCTAAGTTAATCATCATAGTTACTTTAAATCAGAAAATTACAGTCATAAAATGTTTAATAATAAATTAAAGTTTTAAGACTGTAATTTTCTGATTATAATCCACTAAGATGGTTACATCGCGTTTCATATTATGTATGAGGTTGCATACTAAAGATGTTTATTGTGAGAAGGATTATCTGTGCCACAGAATTGTTCAATACTTTCTTTACAGTACAAGGTAAAGAAGAAACAAGGCATAGAACAATGCCTCGTTTCTTCTATACCTTGTATTATAACAGTTAATGCAGCCTCTTTCTTGTAAATTTGTTGCCCTTGCAAAGATATTAAAAAAGAAATGGAAAATTAAACTTGATTCTATATCCAGTTCTCAGGTTCGTTATAGTTGGAAAGTTTTAATGCATGTACCGTGTAATTTATATTACACCGAGTGTTATGAATATATTAAAAAAAAAAATATTTGTTTATATAAATCGATACCAGTAGTCCAAAATTTTCGTAAGATTATAATTTTTAGAAAAGCAAATACTACTTTTTTCTGTTTATAATCGTTGTGACCTAATTTGTACTCGATCTCCAAAGGAGTCAAAAATAGTACTTTTAGAAGTTGATTACAAAATGATAAAGTTATATTATAATAAAGCTTTAAAGGTGTTGATTTAATTATTAACATGGGAGTAGAGTTTATAGAAATAACAAATGTAACTGTAAAGATATGCTTGAATTTCTAGAGGGGGTCATATACCATTATTTTCACACATTTAATAAAAATTACTTAATATTCTAAAAACTACTGTACAGTTGTCATTCAGACTGAAAGCATTTGACCTCAAATTTTTATTCGGCTTTCTTCACTTCTTGTGTCAAAAGAGGACCTGTTTTTACGACTTTGGAAATTGTCCTCAGTTACATCTACATTCACGCCTAATTTACAATTGTTTCGTGGAACATATTAATAACAAAAATAAAATTCAAAAACAAACTTTATACTATATTTATATGTACTAATGGTCGTCCATGGTCGAAATTCGACCCTAATAATTAATGTCAAAGACTATATATCTATAATCACGGATTTTACCAAGGCTACACTGTTAATTTGACTTGAACAATAAACAAAAAGTATATATGCGTGTGTGTGTTAAATGCATGGTAGTGTGTGTAATGTTTTTTTTTATTGATTTAATGTACTTTTTATGCATAATTTAAAATTTTTTTAGCATTCATCGCTTCTTCTCTATATAAACTACTAGCTGTTCCGGCAGACGTTGTCCTGCCCTGAAAAAATAAAAATCTAGAACCCGATCCCAGCGCCACCTACCGGTTCCAGTTGTAAATCTAAACCATTCGGGGACCCACCCAAACACACACAAAAAGTTTAATCAAAATCGGTAAAGTCGTTCTAAAGTTATGTGCATACATACATTTCTACGATTCATTTTTCATTCATCATTCATATATAACATAAGTGTGCGAAATTTCATACTCCTCCGTCCACGCAATTTTCATAAAAAGGGGTAAAGAGTTTTTGCTTCACGTATTAATATATAGATAACCACGAAAAATGTTCTTCAGTAGAACGTAGATTTCATTTTTTAAATTTTATTACAACTACAGAAAATGATATACCTAGATAACATTTTTCTTTCAAACCATTATCTTTATCGGGAACGTTCCCAAAGGCTAACTATTATGCCGTTTACGTTACAACGTTGTTAAAATATTTAAATTAATTCGTAAAGATGTGAATTTGAAAATTTTTGCATGATGTTATCTGTAAAGAAAGATACATAACATTAAGACTAAAAAATGCAATAAAATTAACAATGTGTGGATAATTATGTCTTTTAAATCATAATAAAGTGGAAGTTACACAACGTATTGTTACTTTCAGTTTGTTAAAAGAGAACGTTCATCTTTTTGGAGCTAAAATCCTTGATGTAAGATTTCCTTAATTATCACAATGCCAAAAATTTAATTGAACCAGTTCTTAAGATCTTTTATTGCCCTTACAATAAGTTACTTTCAGAATAAGTATTGCTGAAATATTTTAATTTTCGTTTAAGTAATTAGTGTTTGTAGAACCGAAATGTATTATGTACTTATATGTCAAGTTTATCCATAAGTGTTTGATTTAGAAACCTGCCACGGCGATTAAGTTCATGCGCACACTGATTATTTCGATGTGATTTTTCCGCAAAATCTTATGGATATTGGAACTGCATAGAACGTACTAAAGAACTGTATATTTCTATAATTGTAATTGTGCAAAGTGCTGCAGATTTTAGGTGTCTTTTAAGCCTTAACTATTGGTTTACTTAGTGTTCTAGCTATCCCTAGGATCTATTAATATCATTCTATAATATTATAAAATACTAAACATGTCGTGTCTGTACATTGAAGCTATTTAATCAGTATCATATCATTTATCACTAAGACATAATATCACGTTAACGATTACCTAAATGACATATTTTCATTGAATATTATAAATAATGACATAAATACGTAAGGAAATATTTTTTAATTTATTTTGTTTTTTTTTTTATTGACTAATAAGTAATGACATAATATTAAAATTATTATTGTTAAGGTAATCCTAATTTGGTAATAATAATCTAATTGTCTAAACTTTATATTTATGAAAACGAAGCATTGTCGTTTGAAATAAATTTACACGTCAATTACGCAAAAACATTTAAATTGAGATAAATTGATTGAAAAAGAAACTGGAACAGACTATATATATATATATATATATATATATATATATATATATATATATATATATGCAGATACTATTGATTGGTGATTTTTCAGGAAAATGCTTACCTATTTGTTGGGAGGCGTATTCTATCTAACTACGAGCGAAGCTATATGCAAAGCAGTACCCGATTAATATTACTATATAAGGAAATTGACAGAATTTTCCCTTCATTGTAAGTGTAGCTTCGCCTATGGATATCTCTAACACCAAGGGAGCGAATACGTTGCCTACCTCTTTGAGACTCTATGAACATGTTTACGTCCCTTTGCTAAGACTGTATGACAGGCGCGTATATCATGACAGAGTGTGAACCACGTACGGCGGTATCGTAGTTATTCCAATAGAATTAGATTTTGTGGGACGAGTTTTAAACGAGAACTACATTTAGTCGACACACACATCTGAGACGTCTTACACGTGGAAGGTTGCAGTGTACACCAAGTCTACGTGTGTCTAAAACGTGTCTCGCGCATTTCACACTGGTTATAGCAAATTCTTCTCATCGTCAACTAATTTAACTAATAAATTTGACACATCGCTCTCATGTAATAACCGTCAGATGTCTGAGACAGAGCTACATTTTGTACACGTCATCATATATCTCCACCATACGAAAATTCTGGACGGCTAGATCGACGTCGCGTACAATAACATCGCATCTCATGGCGTGGATTTAATATAGCTCCAAACAACTAATCATTATATAATAATTATGGGCTCTGATGTTTCCAAATCGAAATACGTGGCCGACATATACCTCATGTAGTTCTAGCTTCAAGATAAAACAAAACCAATTTATTTTTATGCAATTTCTCAGAACACGTAGCTTTAATAAAGCTTTAACAAAACACGACAGCTATTTGAAGTATCCATTGCGCTCGATTTGTACTGCACCTTCGTTGTTCAGTGAAGCATGAAATCGACGGATAGAAAGTGTATTAAATTCGTTTTCTTTCTTCTTTATAAGAAGCCGACTTCATGTCACAGCAGCCATTATTATCTTGATTTTCTGTTACACTGTCAAATATTATAGATATTTAAATCTAAGAATGGATACAAAACTTTTGGTGAGTCTTTTTTAAGTTTCCGGTACCTTAAGGTTAAAAATAAACCCTGTCTATGTCAGAGCTGACTGTATCAGAAACTACTAAGACTAGAGATATGAAATCTAACACAGATAATATACATGTCTTATTCATTTATATGTGTCTACTTTCCAACATTGTAAAGGTAGCCCAAACGAAAATATTCAGAAATATAAACAAGTATCTAAGATATGAAATGAATAGGCTACAATAGCACCTATTTAATTATTATTAGAGTTAGAATAAAAATACCTAAAAGATTATTGTAGCCCTTCTCTTATCTCGAAAATTTACCAAATGAAAAATCAGAAGTATTCCAACTTCATCTATATTTTATATAAGCTTTGTAGTAATAATTATTTTCTGAATTTTCAACTTTATAGTTCAAAAGTTGTAAAGCACATTATTTTATGAATTTTGAAGCTCTCACCAACAACTGATTTAAATGAAAAAGTCATTAAAGAGCCATTTAAATGGGAGAGTTTGTCGAATGTTTTGAGGCGAGAACTCGTATAATATTTTCGTAGATGATAGATACTCTTTAGACAATAATCGCATTGACATTGACATTTAACCAAAAAACAAAAACTAACCTACGAGTATGTCATACGATAATCGTAAGGTAATTATCACCAAGACTTTTGTTACGACATAAATCGCATTGACATATTTGCCTACGATTTCTTGACTTACCTCAACATGAACTCGTATGATATTTTTTCAAGTTGATCCGAGTATCGTACAAATCAGTTTGAACCGATTTGAATGCAAGACTTGCCACTCGAGCTCGACGATGAGCTGATGATATTTTGTATTTTGTTTACACAGAGACGTCAATATTCAATGACCAGGTGATTATCGCTTTTCCACGTACGATATCATATGTTTAGTTTACATGATAATATTTTATTTCTTGCTTTCGACAATCTTGTCTTCTAGGCAAGAAACTCTCTCCATGTAAATGACGTTTAAGAACCATAGATTTAATTTTTTAAATCTTTACAAAATCTTTAAAGTAACGATATGAATAGAAAAAAATAGCCTTTATTTTTTCACGAATTCTCTACATATTAAATTTGATTTAATTACATATTTATATTAAAATTTCTTGTAAATGGAATCAGTAGTTTCCATTAAAAACGTCTGTCATGACATACAAAGACTGACAGTCAGACAAACAAATAGACTTGATGATTTCGTAATGTTTCTCATTTTGCCAACAAAAACTGGATTCTAACGAAATGTGTAGTGATTTAGATAAAGCTAATAAGATGATCTTTTGTTGTTATTACCATACTTTTAAATAACAAACTTATTTCTTTTTAGATTGCTCTATCTTGTCTTGTCGTCGCCACATCAGCATGGTCGGTTCCATTCTACCCAGTACAAAGAGCGCCTTTAAGAATCACCAGATTTGCTCCTGCTCCGCCTCCCCATCATATGCCGAGTAAGTTAAATACTACTATATGATAATGTACAGTAAATATTTATATTACTTCAGCACACTATCCTTACAACTTAACAAAAGTTCTTATTAATAAAATCATTCCGTTATAGATCTACATTTTAATACTTGAGTTCTTAACACCACATTATAATATTGTTTAGAAATACATACTTTCTGCTTTAGAATAATGATTCTATATTACATGTGTATTGGATATAACATTGGATAAAAGATCGGAATCAATCTACTAGCAAGTCATATAAAAATTTACACCTGGGTGAGGATAGAACCATTGAATCTGTCCACATATTGGCCTTAGCGTATACTGTAATTATATGCCCAGCGTGCTAACATAATATAGTGAGCTGATAGGAGTGATAATTTCGGGCCTATGTTGCACATTATAATCCCCCAAAGTTATGTACTGTACCTAATTATTATGTCTAGTATGCAAACATGATAAGACTAGGATTTTGGGCCTATATTATACCTACGATATAGGATGATTTTTTATAATTATAAACTTTAATAAACCTTCTTTCAGTTGAAGAACACCAGCCTCAACGGCAGCGACCTAAACGTGGTCACCACGATTACCATGACTCAGACCGTGGCCCAAGCGGCGTGACCGGACCAGTGCATACCTTTGTGAAGACTGACAAAAATGCAAACTACAAATGGGGGGTCCGACATCACGTTGGTGACAAATATGCGTCCTAGATTCTATAACGCATTTAAAGAATATTGCTATGTAATTTATTTAGTTGTTATATTAGATGTTATAGTTGTATTGCTTAATTAGAATGTAGTGAATGAAGCTAAATGATTGATTGATTCTTTTTATTTTCGTCAAACAATATGCAGTAAAATCCAATATAAAAACAATACATTATACTAACTGTCATGATTGGTACGATGCAAAAATTATAAGGCTTAATGTTAAACACACTAATAATGTTTATATTTCTTACTATGATGATAATGATCCAGCAATCAATCAATTTATACCAAAGATATAAATACATAACTTCAAGCCTGAAGGAGATATTGACTTTCACACAACAGCTGCAATGAGTCTAGTGCTAAAATCTATAATTGCAAAAAGTTTACATAAGATACCGGACTATGGTTTTCGTGCATAAAAAATATGCGAAGATTTTTGACCAATATTTTATACTGTCTCTGGGTTAAGAGTCTTTTACATTATTGATATAATTTAGTTTAATAGTTACGTAGTTGATATAATATACTTTAATAATTATTTCATACATTAGTTTTCTATAATTTCATATTATACAAAAGTAATACCACCTCATTAAAATAAGACATCGTATAAACCGTCACCCAGTTGTTTTATTTCAGTTCGTGAGTAAATTCCGATCGCTATCGAGTCTTGAATATTAAGTACTATCTAATTTGATTGGAAAATAAGAAGATTGTTAGACGTGACCTGAATCTAAGATACAATTTCGCCATGTCTTATAAATGGTTTCTGTTTCTAAGCAAATAATCTTAATAAGTCACTTTTTCTGAGTGGAATGTTGATTTGGTAACGTCTCCAGACTTTTACATTTAGTCATACGAATAGGCTATATCTTTCATAATTATTTTCTATTAAATCCACTCAACGTTTCCATATTGAAGTAGACACCGATCCTATCATTTGTAAAGTTGATTGCAAAGATGTAAGACCTTCAAATGCCACAGTCCAAGCGTCTTCCTACTAAACAGCATAAGCATGTAATTCAAAAATAAACCTGGCATTCTGACCGAATTAGATAAATAGGACGTAGTCATATGTTCCAGTAGCAGCAATTTCTTCCATTATAGTAATTGGTATGTTTTATAACGAGTCTTTCTCATTAAGAATTATCATCATGCACTCAATGACGGGGCGTGTTCTGCTCCATTGAACCCGCCGCGCCTTCGTTGGCAAACAATTTCAACATATGAGCATATGAATTCACGTCGTCACTTGCTCTGCCCGATATTATATGTGACATACTTATTGAAACGTAATATCGAGGTTGTCAAAGTGAGCTAAAAATAATTTTACCTCATTTAAAAAATGCTCGTTAATTTTATTTCTCTTACACTTTTTTAAGAGAAAAAAATGCGACTGTTACTTCTCCAACAGTAAATATTAGTGACGATCCAATAATACATTTAAATAGCTATGTCGATCTATGCACGTGTTGGTATTATGTCAAGTTATTTAGATATTTTATTGTTCTTTTTTTACGAAATAGGGAATAAACAAAATATCATGAGGTTTTAATCTTATCAGAGTTCGCAGCCACAGTTTACGTAGTGACGCATCTACTTGTATTGAAAATCTGTACAACATTAGAAAATTGTAAAAGTGTAGCTTTTTGTTATTTCTTTTTTGTGTTTCCTGTTTGTTCTGGATTCACGTAAAAACTACCGGTCCGATTTCGATGCAGTTATCGCTGATCGATAGTAAATTCCTGGACCTAAAATCTGCAGTACTTTATATCTCGGGAATTCTGCGGGAATTTTTATGGCAGCAGCTTAAAGGGACCCGTTGGAAAATAAATCGAATTCCGATGTAATTAATATTTTCACTGATCGATAGTAAATTCTCTCTCATAAAATCTGTAATACTTTATGTCCACCTGTAATACTTTTTGCCAGGTGGTAGAGTATTTGCTCGACTTGATGGCGACCACCCCTGGTCTATAGTATGCCGCCATAACAACCTTGTGTTGGTTTCCGGCATTAGTGACCATGTTCCAGTCTCCCTTAAGAGAGCAGCAGCGCATTTGGATCACCTTTGGTGTTGCAAATGTCCATAGGCGATGGTAACCGCTTTCCATCGAGTGGGCAGTCTGCCTGTCTGCTGAACTCTTCCATAAAAAAAAATGTCCCGGGAGTGGTTTCAAGTTGTTAGGATACGTATAAATTAGCTTATTCGTCCAACGTGGACGAGTACGCGAGCGAATCCTAGTATAGAATATAAGTAAAATATATTTTTACTTTCTTGTATGTGTAGCAGCAGGTCTTATTCAATCTTAATCCTAAAAAATACTGATTATAGAACGAATATAATCCAATTAATTATTATTTTTAAATAAGGTTCTGTTTGTTTTTTTAAAATTATATCAATCACTAGCGGCCCGGCGCGATATCACATGATCACGTTATATAGCCTGTCCCTGTCAACGTAGCTTTCTAACAGTAAAAGAATTTTTAAAATCGGTTTAGTAGATCCAGAGATTACAACGTCACAAACTCACAAACTTTACCTTTTTATAATATTAGTATAGATAAAACGCAACTTGCTATAAGTTTACCAACAATTCGGCGGCCTCAGCCACTTTATCATCAATAATGAAAAACATTTTAAATCCAATAGATTTAAATAAAATACGTATCGAATATTATTAAAACTTTATTTACTAATTTCCTTAAATAAATTCGGTCACCGGCGCTTTTAAAGAAAGTGAAGATTTATAAATTACATATTGAATTTATAAATCTAATATAACAAGTCGAACGGATATCCGGTTATTTAAGCGTTCATAATGATGTTCTAAGAAGTTCATCATGTTTTATTTTGCAATAGTTGTATGCGATAAAATGTAAGTATAAACTGTTCTGTAACAACCAAAACCAATAAATTGCTTCCAACTGGTTTATTATTTCAAGTAGCTTCTTCAGTTCAAACGCTGAATCTCTAATCGTTTCATGCTTTCACTATTCAGTTACTCAATACCGTTTAAAATCGACTTGTAAATGTACCTAGTTCAACATTGTAAATATACTAGGTACATTTCAAATGTTTATAGTATATAATATGCAGGGCCGTCTTAAGGCCCAAACTAATATTGGGGGACAGGTTGCGAAAATTGGGGTCCCTCGCCAATAATAAAAAATAATATTTATTTATTGTGTTCCATTGTTAGGGTTCCGCAGGCCGATTGGCAAAAGCGGAATCCTCCAGGAATCATCATGACCGTCTGTCGCATGGTATGTGTAGGTATAAGGCGATTGGCTTGCATCCGGGTGCCACGCACCCCTTGCATCCTCAGGTAAAGACGGCCCTGATAATATGTATACGTAATTTTAACATAAAAAACAGATCTCTAAGACAATCACCTGCTGGCAACAAATATGTAAAGAAATTATTTTGAAGAACATTGTGTGTATACACACACACACACACACACACACTCACACACACACACACACACACGCGCACGCACACACACACACACACACATATGTATACATACATATATATATATACATATATATATATGTATATATATATATACATATCTATATCTATATATGTGTGTGTGTATGTGTATGTATATATATATATTAGACAGGAGGACGAGATAAGGTATCAGACATGAGGAATAAGATAGAGCGCATTTTTGCAGTGCGCAGCACCTCTGAAAGCAGTGCAACGACATGGAGCGATGGGATATGGAACAGGGAGAATTTTAATTGAACCATTGGAACTCTCATACTTCAAGAAGAAACTGATAGTTTTGTAATTCTCTTAAAAGTTGTTTAGCTTTCTGTTTCTCTCAGTCAAAAATCTATTTACAATTATAGTATAATGGATCTGTAACTTGCCTTGCGATCGATAACAATGACTATACCTTAATTCTTCACGCTGTATCTGAGTTTAGTGTTGTCATATTTGAATCGGTTAATCAGGATCTACGTTGTATAATGCATCCTATTGCGAGCAAACTTTGAAGCACCATCGAAAATCAGCGTGCATAATTTGTTTATACCAATGTACTTCAACATTTATAATTTCGTAATACAGGTCAATAAAATACATTTGCAAAAAGAAAAATTGTTCTCGTAATATTGGGAACAGGCTTTGCGAACAAAGAGCAATTAAGTGTGAAGTTCCATTAACGCTTTCTTAATGCTTGAAAGCTTTATTTGAATATTGGTTTGGGAATGAAGAAAACATGCTGCATCGCTTATAGAAAAGTTCGGGAATGTCGCAGGTGATTTTTATCTAATCATTATACAATTATAGTTAGTTATAGTAAATAGCATAAAAACTATAAATCCTTAGGGAGTGGTAAAGACATAAATAGTAGCTTCAACTTCATCAAGACCGGTTGTAATTATTTTGTAGATCACACAAATATCCTGTTGATAATAAAAATAGAACACACAGACACTACATCATAATTATCAAATCAATATAATCTTTATTTTGTCAAGATATATATCTATACACAACATAATCAACAATATAAGTAATAAGGGGTATTGCCTATACAAATGCTAATATTTTTGGCAAATAACTTTGCTCTTGTTAATTCGCTGTTTTAAAATTATTCAATATATTTTCGTATACCAATTACGAGGTAATTTATTTATGCATTTTTTATACGAAGAATAATCAGCATAATCTAATATGTTTTTGATATAAATATATGGACCTGCACGTTGCCACACATACTTTATATGAAACTGAATCTGTTGCGTGATAACTTATGATTTTAAATAAACTGACCGGTTATCAGTTGTGACAAAAAGTCGACCATTCGCGTGCATTGGCGCGGGCGCAGGTCTCCGATAACTAGGTAATGGTTGCAGTTCTGAAATTATTATACCGGATTTTAGAAGTATGACTACTTTATTGCTGTTCAATATGCAAGGCAATTGCCGCTTGAAACAAGAGAATGGTAAGATGCCTTGTATCATTAATTTCTTTTAAGACGGGGCGGCTGTTTATTTGGAAAGCGAAATGCGTTGTTTGGCCACGTAACATCTTCCAATGAGTCTGAAGCTGGCAACGCTGCCTCATCGGCTGAAACCCTTGAGCAGCGCAAATAAAAACCTTAGGAAGAGCATACGTATTTGTGTCGTTGGAAATTGAAACATTAGGTAAAAGTCTACAGCTAATAACTCCTTCCGATGTTTCTGCGCAGTAGAGCAATTTTAATAGACAAACACATTAGGTTACATTATAATACAAAACCGACTTCAAGCTAAAGAGCACAAAATATACATTTATAATATCTACAACATCTTGAAGTGGGTGTTAAGTAAACTATAAAAAACAAAATTGCAAAATGCACTGACTTTGAAGAGTTTCAAGCAGGTTTTGTTTTTGTTAAAATCAAATGTGTCGCTTATTCGTTTTTAATTTGCTATTTTGATTTTGGACAATAGGTACCCACGGAATACTGATTAGAAAATAAGTGTTGCATAATAAAACAAGATAGCAATAAAAAATAAGTATTTGAATAAAATTTAAGTTGACGGCCTCTATTGTTAAGAAGACTAAGCTCCGGGTACGAATCCTGGCATGGTAAATTTCATTAACGAATTTTCCGTTATTTACGTCTGGGTGTCTGGAATCGGCCTTAGAGTGAGCCGTTGTATATTACTCATAATAGCTTGGGGATGTACAATGTGTGTTTGTCTGCCGGTTTATTATTATTATTGAAGATATTACTAAATGAAGAGGATATGTCGCAATCGATACGGGTTCATGTTATAATTTTGTCTTCGTGCATAACTCTGAAAGTCAAACTCAAATAGATTTGTTTTCAAATATACAATGGTTTGTCTTGTCTTTATACCATTATTTGACGTAAAAAACAAAAATCTTAAAGATGTTACATAACTCCTTCATCCATCCACATCTTTAGTTATTTAAGTTAATATGACCACATTTCTGAATATCGCAAAAAACTCAAGTGGCTGCCAATCTCACTTCGCCGGCATTCTCACCTTTAACATTTATTATATCGTACACTATTTATGCCCTACACTCCTCCTTACCGTAAGGAATGTTTCAACTTCCTTCATACATCACACACCTGCGATTTGCGCTCCTCTAATAACCTCCTGTTAAAGGCACTAGCACATTCTTCAACATTTTACTCCAAATCCTTCACCGTGCAGGTTGTTTGCCTTTGGAGCTCTTTACCCGTAGATGTCAGAAAAGCTAAATCACTTGCCATATTTAAAAAATCTGCCAAAAACCATTACCTTAGTTTATAATAAAATATATATTTGTCTATTCTTCTTAACTTAGCTGTTTACTGTCCACATTGTACTGTTCTTTTTTTTTATTTTACTTTTTTTAAATTTAAGTATATATACCTAGAAATAAGTTGTTAAAAGTATCCTCTCAGTCAGGTTGCCTGGAAGAGATCGCTTTTAGCAATAAGGTCGCCTTTTGTTTTGCCGTTAAATTATTGTAATGATTCATACCGTAATTGTTTATTTGGTGAACAATAAAGTGTTTCCTATTCTATTCTATTTTATAATGTCTATACTGCGATAACACTGCTATTTCGTAATTGTATTCATTCATAGTTGTGATAAAAATGTATATTTTGATACAATTGAAAACTTTCTCCTCATTTAGATAAACACAAAGTAGTAATTGCAGTCCGTTATATCCGTGTTCAGAATATCCATGTATAATTTCAGTACAATTTTAATACTTTCTGTTCCTACATAACCAGATGCTCTAGATAGATAGGAGAATAATAGATTATATCGTAAAGGCAAATCGTTATTATACTAGCTCCAATAATGTCCATCAAGGCTACATTAGCGGACCCATTTAATTCAAATCTGATCACATAATGACATTTTAAAAGGTTTGCAGACTATGGAAATGTATACTAGCAATAACTATCTCTTTTCAAACTAAAACTTTCATAACGCTCCTACATCTTATATTTCGAGAGTTTAAATTCTTTCTTCTTTTACTTTTTGCTATATTTGAAACCCACAGGTACACTTTCAATCGAAATTTTATTATGTGTAGAATATTTTTAGATCATTCAGAAATCTATCAATTTAATTTCAGTAATTTAATTTATAATATTGTTTCATGCTCGACCGGTGAATCAGTATTATCTAAATTAATAAGTATTATTTTATCTATTAACTCACGTTGTTAAACTACTGAAATTACAATATTATGAAGTTATTACGTATTACACAGGTTGTAAAAAATTTAAGTATTAAATAAAAAATACAAGACTAATATATAATTAAATTATAATGAATAATGACTCATTGTAAAAACGGGGCAATAATGAAATTTGAGCAAATAATTGATGTAAAGAGAATGTCCATGCATCTGAGAGTGCACTGGCATTAAAACAATTGCAAGGCTAAAGAATGAATTGCACTCTGTGCCCAACCCGTATTAGGGTTGTCTAGCGACTAAATAAAACTATAACAATACTCATTGGCACTTGAAATCTTTGTCTTTCATGATTACTGCTACTGAAAAGTGGCCGAAACATCGGAATAATTACCAAATAAATTACTGCGCTCATAATCGTTAAAACGTAGTTGTATTTACTAGCCTCTAAAACTTAAGAAAATATGCCATCAAAAATAAAAAAAACTAATTATATTAATTATTATTATATTTGAAAATTAGCGCGATGGAGTGAATATTTTAGAGAAATGTATGATAATATCCCGGATGCTGGCACCACGACTGAGTCTGTGACCGACTCCGAGGAGTCAGCACCCGAGATCACTTTGGAAGAGATCGAATGGTCGATAAGAAGTCTGAAAAATGGAAAGGCAGTAGGAATCGATAGTGTGTCTGCTGAGATGATCAAATCTGGTGGAACCTGCGTCCGGGACGCTTTCCTGTCCTTATGCAACTTGTGCTGGAGGACGGGAAAGGTTCCCAAGGACTGGAGGCGCGCTGTCATCGTGCCCTTGTATAAAGGCAAGGGGTCACGTATGGAGTGCGCCAGCTACAGGGCCATCAGTTTGATCAGCACAGCATCTAAAGTGTATGCGAAGATTATTGAAAAGAGAATGAGAGTTGTATCCGATGGATTACTGTGGGATGCACAAGGTGGTTTCAGAAATGGAAGGGGATGTATGGATCAAGTTTTCTCTCTCCGCAATATCGTAGAGAAGCAGCTGGCTATGGGCCGGAAGGTTTTCTGCGGTTTTGTGGATCTAGAGAAAGCATTTGACAGGGTTGTGCGGAAGGACCTCTGGGACATATTGCCCGGATATGGGATTAATGGCCAATTGATGCGTGCTGTGCAGTCCACTTACGATGGCTGTATGGCATGCGTGCGAGTGGAAGGCAGCCTGTCGCCCTGGTTTGACGTCAATATTGGCGTCCGCCAGGGCTGCGTGCTGTCGGCTTTGCTGTTCATCCTATATCTGGACGATTGTCTCCAGAGAATAAGATTGATGGATGTTGGGGTGCGGATGAGTGATCTAGTTGTAAGCACCTTGCTTAATGCGGATGATGCCGTGCTTTTAGCCGAATCGCCATCAGAACTGCAAACACTAGTCACAATGATGAAAGATGACTGTCAGGCGAGAGGCTTACATTTGAATGCGAAGAAAACAAAGGTTATGGTGTTTGAAAGAGAAGAAACCAGAACGAATGCAAGGATAATGGTCGATGATGTTATGCTAGAGCAAGTGAATGAGTTTGTATATCTTGGATGTGCTTTTAGCAGGGATGGAAGGTACACCGCTGATATAGAAAGAAGAGTGAATTTGGGGAATAGTGTGAATGGAGCGTTAGGTAAACTACTAGGCGCTAAGAAACTCAGCCAGAAGGCCCAGCTCGCCGTACACAACGCGGTGCTGGTACCTACGCTCACGTATGGATGCGAGAGTTGGGTATGGAAGAGAGAGCATGAAAGTAGAGTAAATGCGGTCGAGATGCGAGCATTGCGCAAAATCTGCGGAGTGACGCTCGCGGACCGCGTTCGTAATACCGAAGTAAGAAAGAGAGTTGGTCTGAAAGAGAGTGTCGGGGTGAAGGTAAGGAAAGGAATGCTCCGGTGGTTCGGGCATGTGGAAAGAATGCATGATGAAAGAATGACTAAACAGATATACAATGCAAAAGTGGATGGATGCAGAAGTCGTGAAAGGCCACGATACACCTTCCATGATCAAATTGATCGTGTACTAGCAGAAGGTGATGTCAGGAGCCTTAAGAACAGACGAGTGTGCATGACAAGAGTTATGAATGTCAAAGAGGCAAGTGAGGTGTGTAAGAATAAGCCTAAATGGCACTCTGTTGTTCGTGCCTACCCCGCAAGGGAACTGGCGTGAAGTTATGTATGTATGTATGTATATTTGAGAATGGTTTACATTCACAATTGGAACAGATATATAGCGCTAGAATCGGGTTCCAAGATTTCGATGAAAATATTTTGCGTTTACAATTGGCCCCAGTTGGTGGCGCTGCAAAGGGGATCTAGATTTTTAATTTTTAGAGCAGGACAACATCTGCTGGCACGCTTTTACTATTATACAGTGAAACCTTACAGTGGATTAGTGGGACCTTGATAAAATATGTGAGAAACCTATGTTATTGATATTACAATGAGCCCTCGGCACTTTTGCATTGAACTACGTCTATTTTCAGACCTTTTTAATTGAGACATGATTTCTTAGGTTTTTTCGACTCGATAATTGGGACTTTGTGAATTTAGAATTACATAAGCTATGACAAGATTGTTTACACACAGTCTAACTCTTTCCATTATATTAACATTTCCATGTCTTACATGAAAAATTGTACATTTTGATCTCTCATAGTGGGACCCTCTATAAATAAGACTACTAGAAAGGAAATTGGATAAATGCAAAGCCTCAATAAGTGATAAAACATGTAGATCCCTTCAGATCCCAGTTACACAGATTTTATTGTATATGTATTATCAAAAGATAATAAAATGTGACAACCCTAATTCATAGCAATTATTAAGTTCAATAGACACGCTTTTTGTTGCGAAATGTACATGTTATATTCTTAACGGTATTGGGATTAAGTTTTGAAGGTCTCTATGGTTAGTCACTGTAGTAGGGTCACGACTCATTAACAATTTTAGGCTTTTGGCCAACAAGACCAGTGTATCCATTTACAGTAGTTTCGATTTAGACGAATACGATTTATTACGATGCGATTTATTAGGGTTCTGTAACTATTTTGGCAAAAATGACACTGCGTTTTGGGCACTTTGCCGACTGGCAGTAATTTGGGACCCTATATACTATTTGCGATTTTTTTTATTGCATGAGTTCAGCATATAGTCAGACAGCCCACCTGATGGAAAGCGGTTATCGTCGCCTATACACATTTGTAACACCAAATGTGCTACAAATGTGGAGCCACTCTCTAGAGGTACACTGGAAACTGGCCACTAATATCGGAACACAACTCAAGGTTGTTATGGCGTCATACTCTAGCCATCCAGATGGGCAAATACCCTACCACTTGGCTGTGGTGTTTTTAGTCGCGTCTTACGACAGGCCGCCCGGCTGCAGGAAATTGTATTCTTTCTCCGTTCCTGAATGGATAAATTAATTAGATTATTTTTTTTATTAATTATATTTCAAAGAATAAAATAATTTACGTTCTACATTATAAAAAAACAATATATTAAATTATAGTCTGGAAATTTTATATACACTTGTCAACACAGTAGCAATTTTCTTTGGTTTTGTCAATCGGTGACTCACATCACAGCATTTTTTGCAAAAATTATTTGTCCTTTAGATACTTTGGAAGATGACTTTTTTATGTTGCCGCATTATGTTTTATACATAGTCTATTTTTTTAGTTTTTGCTCTAATAAAATGGCGTGAAAATTTTATATAACCAAGGCACGATTTTTTTTAGAGTAAATATGCATGTAGAATATCTTTAGTCACATCTAGACATTTTATTTAAATCAATAGGTATATTCGCGAGTCGTATTAATTGATTTAAAAAAGAAATTAAAAACAAGCTGTTTTCTTTAATTGTGTACAAATAAAGAGTTATTCTACCTTTCCTTTAAATGATCTAACAACGAAATAACAAACTGAAAATACACCAAACCGAGCACTTTGCAATTTTTTACTAAAATAAAAAGCTTGCTGCAACATCTCTTTTACAGAGAAAAACCTCTTGCACAGGCAAATTTGGAGAAAAGCTATTATTAATAAGGAAATATAATTTATTAACTTTTTTGTCTGTAAACTTCGCCATAAACCCACCCTAAATACCACAGACACAAAAGCATTTATTGATAAGAAATAAATTCTCTATAAGCAATTATCTTCCAATAATTATTTCTTTTTATAAATCGACGAATCAAATTTAAATTATGCTATGGGTAAAATACAAAGGAGAACTTTAGGTCTCAAACACCCAGACCGGGGTATAAAGTAGAATAAAGCTACAAAATTTACCCTGCCGAGATGCAACCCGTGACCTGCAACACTTAAATCGCTACACCACGGAGGCTTTAATTAATTGTCGATGACACGTAAAATATCATCTTAATTATTATACTCTCATATTCCTGCTCCATTTGGGATAATGTTAGTGACTATGGCCAAATGCGTCTTATTTATAGTATTAAAAATAACGCAGTTAATGATTAGCTACATTAGTGTATATGTGTAACGTCATTAACAATTAGTATTGAGATGGGTTTAATGCGTTATTTGAGATGCGACATTATTAATGACATGATAACGTATGTATATACAATAATGTGGCTATGCTTTAACAACGTTATTTTTTAACCCTTTAAATAAGACGCATTTGGCCAGAGTATAAATAAATAAATAATTAAATTCTCTATAAGTAATTGTATTCAAATTATTATATATTATTTATTTTTATAAATCGCCAAACACACACAACACATTTTATATTTCAAACTTAAGCTATGCTATGGCTAATATATAAAAGAGAACTTTAGAGCTGATCTCAGATATCCAGACCATTTATAAAAAGTAAAATAAAGCTTACGAAATTTATCCTGACGAGAATCGAACCCTTGACCTACAGACCTATCGACACAGAAGCCGTAAAAAACTGTCAACGACGAGTAAAATATCCTCTTAGTTCTTATTATCTGTGTAGTGTACATAGTGTTGTAACTATTAGTTAATGAAAAGATCTAAGGAGCAAGTAAAGCAGGTCCAAAACGAATGCTCTAATTTAAATTTCGAAGCACACACACATGTACAAATTTACCACTCCCGCTTACCACCTACTAAGAAGGGGTGCCTCTATATAAAGTGACAGTTACACGCATTGCACGATACGTTATAGTGTACGCGAGTGTGCTGTGATCTTTTTGTACTTTATTTTTTTTTTTATATAAATCTGTGCGTGTAAAATGTTACGTCAGTGTGTCACGTTGGCGGTACTGGGTTGTGTTTTGGCGGGTCCAACGCCCAGGGCCCAACATCAGTACCAGGTTCAACCCCCTGTGAGTTCATTTTAAATTATGTTTATTACTGAACAAGATCTACCCAGCTCTTATATTTCGTTTTAGGAACCTAAAGTAATTCCTGATTAGTAAGTTAATTAAGAAAACTAAAGAGCGCTCGTATAGAGTTGAAGTCAAATTATAAAAGAATGTAAAATGCTTACCGATTTTAAGAAGCGAGTGCTTAAACCACTAAGTTACTACAGCTTAAAACGTCAAGTAATCTTGACGGTGACTAAGTTATCTGTTAATGTTAGTTTCGACATTTTAATACCTATATTAAAAAATACGTATATTTAAAACCGAGAACTTTTTTATACCGAATGATTTATTTCAAAACATATCTAAAATATTTCATTTCAAATGTGAAAACAATCAATATGAAATATATTTAATGACATCAAATATTTATGTAATTATTGTTAGTTTTGAGTCTTAGCAAATAAAAATACAGAACATAAAAGTTGAAAACCTTAAGAGAAAACCTCTAAAAATAATTTAGATGAATTTTTATAGGTAGGTATTTGTAACTCGTTGCCTAACGTATTATCATCACCTGTGTGGAAACGGTCTCCTTCAAAGTCCAGGGTTCACTTAGAATAGAATATAATACTTCACTTATCTACCTGCTATTCCTTATCTACTTACTTGACACAGTTTTTTGCGTAAAAGCATTATTGGTCTATATAAGTCATTACACACCACTTCAGCGTTCCTTGGGCTAAGCTCCTTTATTTCATATCTCCTACTCCTATGTTTTACTGCTGCAAAATATAGAGTAACATAATCCACCTGAAAAGCTACCTACCTTCGCTTATGAAAATGTGCAACACTAGAGGGAGAAAAGATGCGGAGGAATTTAATGGTATCAATTTCCGGGACCTGCTAGAGATAGAAGATACGCTGCCTGAAAAGTAATACTTGCTTAACATAAATACTTTGATACCAATTCAAAAATCTCATTGAAGTTTTAAGACCTAAATACCTCACGAATAACTATTGCGTAGTGAACTGAAACGCCTAGCTTCTAAAGCACGTCTCATTAGCTGATTTCGTGTGCGTCCATTGTTCGATGTTAGCACATCTGAAGTCTGAAAATATCTCACATTGTGTTACATACGCGATGTCACAAACGGGTCAACTATTTAAGATAATTAGCTAAAAGAATACCTTATTGTTTACTAACGTTGGCTGATACAATAATGAAGTTTTCAGTTTTCGGGCGGCCTGTCGTAAGAGGCGACAAAACAACCCCCAGCCACGTGGTAGGGCATTTGGATGGCTACCACCCCTGGTCTAAAGTATGTCGCCATAACAACCTTGGGTTGTGTTCCAGCATTAGTGACCAGGTTCCAGTCTCCCATAAGAGAGCAGCGACGCATTTGTAGCACCTTTGGTGTTGCAAATGTCCATAGGCGATGGTAACCGCTTTCCATCAAATGGGCCGTCTACCTGTTTGCTGAACTCCTGCAATAAAAAAAAATACTAACTGATAATAAATAATAACTGATTAGTTATATGTTTATAGATTTCTAAAATGTCCTCTTGGAATTAAGTGAGAAATATTTTTATGACAATTAGTTTTTACAGTTTAGATGTACCAGGACAGAGTTTCTTTCAGAATAACACCTTTTGCCATAATCGTCATCCGAGCATTAAATCCATTCAGAGCGTTCACTTCGAAGCTTGGGGTCCACTTTCCACTTCGCGCGATGTTCAGAAAGAAAAAAATATTTGAAGAAACAGCGACGTACTTACATTCAGCACCCATTATTTTCAGAACATGGTACAATTTACGAATGTCATCCTTCTAACAACCTAACATAATTTATTCGTGCAATTCTCAAATCATGAATTAACGCCCATTATGAAACTTTCAGGTCGTTATCTTTAACATTTGATATTGGAGTAATTTCAAATGTGTTTTTAAATTTTATAACGACTAAACGTTTAACTATTTTTAGATTATTCTGTAGTTTTCATAAAGTAATAATAATTATTAGAAAACTAGATACACATTAGTGCTAGTAGTTATTGAAAAAGTTAAATTTCAGTCGTCCACAGCAGCCTCCTCATGATCTAAGTTCCTTTCATCCCCGTTCCTAGAGGAAAGCACGATATGATACATGCATATCTCAATGTAGGTACAAGTTTCCTACGTTATCACATTATGGACATTAACAATATTATAATTACCACATCAATATGTGATCTAAACTATGCCTAATTGTTACATACTTGCTTGAATGTATTTGAACACACGCCATTGGAATGAAAACCAGATGCGTTAGCAATTAGAATTTCGCCCAAATAGGTAATAATATTTTTCTAGCACAAATACATAATATTATGTATAAATAGATAGTAACCTGACTTGTAGCGCGCACGCAATAAAGTCGTTTAGAAAATAGAGCGGAAAATTGAAACGTCAATCTTTACCAATCACTGCACATCGCGTGGGTCAATGGGGTCCACTTTATAATTATTATGTATATATTCAGAAAAGCAAGAAAAATCAATCAGTAATGATAGATGTATACCTAATTTGGTAAAATTACCGTGAATAAAGTTATTAACTTTTATATAAATGCCACTGGCTCACCTATTACGAAACAATATAAAAATATTATGTTTCGATAAAGAAAACATTTCGGCTTAAAGAACTTTATTTCTCATAAAAGGATTTTCAGAATTCGCTTAAACTATGAGAACATTTATAAGTTATTGAAAAATAAGTTGTAATTTGTAACGAGGTAGAAAGCACAAATACTAAAATTGCAAGTAGGTAGTTTTGATATATTTTTTGTACATGCAAGCTACAAGTTCCTTCGAATCAAAAGAAACAAGGATCTAGATTTCGTGGATTGTGTAACTTGTTAGTTATTATTTTTATTTTTTTATAATATATTTATTTTTATATAAGTAGTGTCTTATGTATTACTATACTCTTATAAAGATTTAGAAATAATAGTACAGATACGTTTGTTTTATTTAAAATTGATTAATCTTTTCTACTCTGTCTATTATATTGCTATATTTATAAGCATCAGTAGGATATTTTGAATCGTTTTATATATAAAAATATTATATTTAATTTTGTTAATCTAAGATATTTCGTAACACGTGTATTTTTAGGCATTTTTAAACACATGGAGTTTGCTTCTTTCATGTGAATACCAATATTATACAAAATCTGTGCGGTTTGTTAATAAGGATTCCAAACGAAGCCACTTGAGATCTTTTTGCTAATAAAATTTGAGATTTAGGTTACCTATATGATATAAAATAGATAGAGATAGAAAGCTTATTATAAGACTAAAATTTTTGTAGACGACCGCGCCGAATGGGAATAATGCGATAACTACCAAGGTCTTTTAGTAATTATTTATAGAAATTACTTTGATAAACCATGTATTAGTGTTTAAACTACATTTAAAAAAAGCAACGAATAATAATAATTATGAAATATGTTGCTGGGGAGGTCGTTGCGACGCTTCTTCTCCTTTAACAATAACTAAAATTGCTTTGGAAGCGGATATAGACTCATGACTTTCAATAAGAAATCTGTAAGATTCCATTTTGAAATAAATACATTAATTCATTTCAGATCATACAAATTGTTTGAGATTGCTTCAATAGATGTACATATAAGGTTAAAACAAACAATACTTGATGATTATAATCTGAACGACGTACAAAGGTATTATCCAGAAAGCGTGTTATGCACACGTATTTGTCTATACGTGTATATACGAGAGAGACATCGAGTCTATACAAATTCAAAATTCTAGGAGTGAAGTTGTAACTAACGTGCGCACATTTCATCTCATGCGTAATTCGCATGTTAAATATCCAAAAAAATAATTGACTATACTAAAATTACAATGCTAATATAAAGAAATAATTTAATTCGATGACGGCACTTTTCATCTAACATTAATAGGCGATTGAAAGAAGTCTCGCGTGACCAAAGGGCTGGCCTATATTTAGGGCAACGTATTAGCGTTGCCATACAACGCGGGAATGCGGCCAGCATTTTGGGAACGTTCCCCACCGAGAGCGATCTGGACTACATCTTTTACTTGTAAATATGTTTATAATAGTATTTAATTCCTAAGTTTTTTTGTAGTGTAATTTGTAATTTAAATTAAGTTTTTATAATAGAAGTTGAAGATGCTACTATGTGGCTTTCTCTCAAGTGAGACACCCTGAATATCCAAGGCGATGGCTAGATACCGTAATCCAAGATATAAGAGCGAGTGGACTGATACATAATGATATTTTAGATTTATACAAATAAACTGAAGTGTCTGTCTGTAATTACAAAACATATTCCGAACCGAAATTCAAATGAAAACTGCTATTCATACGATGCTTAATCATAAATGAGCATTTTTAGAAAATTTGAAGAAGTCGGCTGAATAATTTCGCAATAGGAATAAGGAAGATTTTGGGGATTAGAAGAGAAATTTTATCTTAAAGCAGCATTGATGTCGATCGAAATCTTCCAAATTTCAGAAACATGTAAAGTATGAATACTTATAAAGTCCAACGTTCTTATTCATATTAAATTTGAGTACGTTTGTAGGCTTCTTTAAGGTTCTTAAAGACGATTGAAACAACTGCTACAAAACATTCTGTTACCATAAATTAACGTTTTGCATTTAACTTTGCTATGCTCTTTGGGTTATAATTTAGCCAGCTATTGTAATGGGTCTGTACACCATATTATTCTAAAGCAAAAGAGAAGATGAGCCATAATCTTTATGATAAACAACAACGATAACCGCCCGCTTATACAACTGCAAGTCACGTGCCGAAAATCTAGTTTAACAACCCTGCAGTGATTACATTACAGTATCTTGTATTTTGATCGCATTTCATAACATCAGCGGACCGTTTTATTTGAACCAGTTGCGAACGAGATCCACTCATTGTTATGTAAGTTGGTACTGAATAAATTGCATTTACTACCAACCTAATCAACTGTTACTGCTAACTATACTAATTATACAATTAGTTTTTTATCATTACGATCTGATGTTGCATAGTGGTATAATTGAGTTTCGGTATAATTATTGTGCTTTAATACTGATTCTATGTTGTTTATTGTATGTAGGATGAGATCGATTTAATTTATGTAAGGTCTAGTATATTGAGATTAACATGCAGGCGTACTCCAATTTGTACGCTTATAATTGGGCATAGTTATGCAAACATGTACAAATTAGTAGAACCTTCGGTGTTACAAATGTCCATAGACGATAGAACCGCTTTCCATCAGGTGGGCTGTCTGTCTGTTTGCTGAAACCATGCAATAAAAAAATAAACTAAATTTCAAATCGGTATTCGTACACTTTGTATAAAAATGTTTGAAATATTGTATGCATTGTCTATAGCGCATCTTTATTTTTTTTTTGGAAAATACTATTTATATATAGTATTCATATTATTATTTTGTGTCGAGAGCAACTTAATAGAAGGTCGTGCAAATAGCTGTTAAAGCTAATAACTATTACAGAAAATCGGCTAGATTTATAGCCAGGTAATACTAAAAATAGGACCTTTATAATTTCATTTCCTTCCGTCTATCTGTAAATATAACTGTCTATATGCCACTGCTTTTTTATACGAAGAATATTGAAGATACGTATTTGCAAAATCAATCTACGAAGATTTGTATAGTTTTCTGTTAAATAATGAGTTTGTAGGTAACTATTCTGTATATATAGTCTACGCCTAAAAAAGTAGTATGCTTACATGAACTTTGATTCAACATCAAATCTAATATCTCTCATCATTTGTCAACAGCCTGAAGCGATCCCTCCTCACCTACTCCGGCAGTATATTGGCGATCAACACGGAGGAACGCAGCAGTCACAGGTCATCCAAAGGCCAACGCATGTCACCGCGCATGCCCCCGCTCGCCTCGTAAGATTAACCACTAACACCTATTAACACTATATCCCTTAAATGCCTAGCCAGCTCTAAAGTAACTTACAAATACAACTTGGTTTCTGACTTTTTACTTCGCTATATTGTTATTTTATTCGGTATAGTGATTTGCATGTAACGCATGTCTTCCCTTGTATTTCGAATTGTATTTTAGATTAACTATCAGTTCTGATATAGCATTAGATAAATTGAACAGTTGCGCTGCCCGGTTGTAGGTATACTACATACACGTATAGTAAAATTTTCTGCCATTTTACTTTGTCATATTATTGATAGTTCTTCTACTACGCATGATTTGCATATAACACATGTATAGTAACGTCCTTTCAGTATATTCTAGACCATAAGTCAGTTTTTAGTAAAATTTGAATTAGGTTAATAATATAATAATTAAAGCCTTTTTGTTGATTTTGATTTTGAATTTATATTTTGTTTGTGGTTACCAGCTTGTCATTCGACGTAGGCCTTCTCCAGCTGTTTCTACTCGTCTCTGTTTTTTGCAAGCCTTGACCAGATGCTCCCCGAGACCACTTTTAGGTCGTTTGCCCATCTTCTTAGCTGTCTGCCTCTACTTTTTTCACTTCTCGTGGATACCATTCCGTACTACGGTTGTCCATTTTAAAGTAGAATTTCTCGTCATACGGCCTGCCCATCTCCATTTAAGCTTTTAACAGTTTTTGCTGTTTTTAAAATTTACAGTGTTTAATCTAATATTTGTCTCTAATATATTCAACATATTTTTTTCTATATGCTTTGGGAAATGTTTAATTTATTGATGTGGTTCTCTGTTAAAGGCCTGGGTTGACACCCATATGTGAGACATAGTACCAAGTAATGATCGAATAGCCTTTTCTTTTCTCTGATTGGAATGTTCTTGTTTTTTATTACTTCACTTAAAGCCCAGTAGTTTTTCCAAGTATTTGTTATTCTTCTTTGTATTTCTTTAGTGGTGTGATCAGTGCATTATATTGTATGTCTTAAATAAATGTAGTCTTCTATATAGTCGACAGATGTGTGGTCTATCATTATTGGTGTTTCTGTATCGTTCGTCATTAATTGTGTTTAATTTATATTTATACACAGTCCAACTTTCATGCTTTCCTTAGTCAATTGTTGTGTCATGATTGATAGTTCGTCTAAAGATTTTTGAGAATAGAATAATGTTATCAGCAAAGCATAGGTGATTAAATTTTTCGCCATTTATATTAAGACCATAATTCTCCCATTCCATTTTTCTAAATACTTCTTCTAAGACTGCAGAGAACAATTTTGGCGACATCGGGTCTCCTTGACGGACATATCTTTGTATTGTAAAGAATTCCCCAGTTAATTCGAATATTATTCTACTAGAACTATTATTGTACACTTTCTTTATGATTCTTATATACCTATTTCTTGTCTATTGCCTTGTTCTAGTAGTGCCTGGCATATATCGCTGCGTTCCAAAGAACCGAATTAGATACACGCTCTTGCCTAAATTCAAATGTCGTGCTGCGCTGTACGTGTCTTATGATCTTGAAATTTTAATTTATTATTACTGAATATTTTTTCATCCAATATCGCTTCGTTAACGTTTTTCTAGCTTAAATACCTAAGACTAGATTACTATCTACTTATTTAACTGTTTAGTAACTTGGCCAATGTTTGTCAAATTCCATATTTGTTCTATACTTCAAAATTTTGTTAATTAATTATTATCCTTCAGCCCTATGCGGTTCAAAACGAAGAACAACAATACCAGCAAGTGCAGTACCAACCTCAACCTCAACCTCAACCCCAACATCAGCCTCAGCATCAAGCACAACCTCAGCCACAATACAGAGGTCAATACCAAGCCAGGCCTCAAGAGCAGCGTGAACCTGAGGACTATGACGTAAGTACCTACTACATAAATATTGTTAATCGGTCGCTTCCCAAATATTCTTCGGGGCTTAGGTCACCTTTATTTAATGTCGGTATATCAGTCATTAATATTTACATACTTTCCTGCCACATGTATGCATATGTATATATTTATATATGCATAGTTATAATGTACATACCGATAATCGCAATTGTCGTAAGGGACGTTAGCTATACTGGAATACTTGGATTATATATAAGGTTTAACTACTTTAATCAAGCAGATCGCTCACTAATGCACCAATAATAATAGACTTTGTGACCCAGTGGTTTGAATGTAAGTTGATTGGCTTACTGGATCCAAGGGTTCTAGTTTGAATTAGTTTCGATAGATAGCATAATAAAGTTTAGAAACAACCTTCCCTTTACTTGCTCTGGCCTAGACGTTACAAGGATCCGAACAAGTGTTATAACATTTATGGCCCTCAGTAACTTATATATAACGTCAGCTCATAAACTTAACATTACTGAACTTGAGGGTTTCTATTTCACGAGCCACGCCGCATCAGTTTAAAGCAAATTCGCGGAATACGCATATCAGCAATTTCAACTTTTTTGTAATCATCACCACCTGATAAATGTAGAGAAACCGGTACAAACGCGGCCACACGTCGAACTAGCTTCATTGACATTAGACACGAGAATCTTAGTTGCAAACCACAACTTACGTGCTACTTAGTCATGACTTCTAATATTTGATTCGGTAAAGGATAGGTGTAATAATTACTAGTTATTAACATTTTTTTATTTATCTATTACAATAAGACGTTTCAAAATTCGGATTCCGCATCCGGAAAGTCGTTATAGTTTAAGTAATCGTTAAAATAATAATATCAGGAGCAATACAATCACGCGACAAAGATAGGAACATGCAACGCGGATGGATCAGATCAACAAAGCCGGTCAATGTTGTCGAACAACTTTCACTCAGATACTCGTTAGAGCCGCACGTAACGCAATATAGAGCGGTCTACAAGGGACTTTCTATATCACTTAACGTAATTTATAGTAGATTAAGTGGGTGTTTTAGGTCGGTTTCCTTGTTATTCAAATTTATATTGCATTTCAGATTAGATTGTTGTATTTCAACCGAAGTTTCGGTTACCACTATATTAGTACCAGTTTGTATTAGTCCCATCCCGTTGGCTCCTTATTTTTAATGATGGTTTTGACCACTTCTTACATACATGACTTTTTGCAACTTATATAGCATTGTGTAAAAGGTGATTTACATCGATCCAGCTACTTACTTTAAATTCGAAGGAAGCCAGTGCTGACTTTATACTGGCATCGTGTAAATTGATTTGAAGTCAATACAGAGCTGAGAAGTCAGTGCTGACGTCAATATTTCCGATCGAATATTTTAAAGTCAGTCCGCTCCCCAAGTTAGTAACTGGATAAATGTAAATCAGCCTTAATATTAACTTGATCAGACAAACGTTTGAAACTGCAAGCTTTTGCAGCTGAAGATCGAAAGCTTTTGTTCTTTATCGTGTCAGTGAATACAATACATTATTTCTATTTCTTTTAGCCTCATCCTTCCTACCAGTTCGGGTTTGACGTGAATGATGACCAATACACAAACTACCAGAACCGTAAAGAACAACGCGACGGTGACGTCATTAAGGGATCTTATTCCGTCGTCGACAGCGATGGCTTCGTAAGGACTGTTACCTATACTGCAGATCCTAAGGAAGGTTTCAGGGCCGAGGTAAACTTTTATTCTTTTTTGTTATTTCTGGTTTATCTAATAAGAATTTCCTAATGAAAGATGTCTCTCTGACTTTTTCCATCGTATAGCTTCACTACATTATTTTTAAATTTATTTGGTAGAGAATAATCCTGTTCTGAATATGTTTTAAGTTTCAAAAATAATAAAATTATGAATAGACTTAATCAAGAATAAGACCTGCCAGCTGTAACGATTTCATTTTAATTTGTTGAATTTCAAGAAGTTTTTAAATCATTTATAATATTTTACACATCAAATTAAAATAATTTAAGAAAGTCTTACGATTGTTTTGAACTAATTAAAAAATGTGTTTCCATAGGTATCTCGCCAGCCTACAGACATCGTGGTCAAGATCCCAACACCCAAACCCCAAACTCTGCAGCCTCAATTAGCTCACGCTCAGCCCCAGCTCGCCCATGCCCACGCTCAACCGCAAGTCGCTCACGGCCAGCCCCAACTTGCCCACGCACAGCCACAACTTGCACACAGGCCTCAACAGGCGCCTCCTCAGTATTACCGTTATGAACAGTAATTTTATTAAATAGACTTTTAATTTAAGGATAGATGTAAACCATCTCCCAACTGCAGTCTAAAACTGATTGTGTTGATTTTATCTAATTATTAAACATAAAACCGCTGGTGGTATGCTTATGATATGCATATTAATTTTACGTGGTTTAAATATTTAGACATATTAAAAGATATAAAATGTAACCTAATAGGTTACACAATGGTCTAAATAATACACTATTGACGAATAAATGTAAATCTAGTTAAAAGTAATCATTCCTGATTTAGTGTTGGAGGTGTTAAAATCTATTTACATTTTTTTCCTAATTTAATCACTAAAACTGAAGAAACGTCATTTAAGTTTGATGGAGCAAATTCTGCTGTTAATAATAACCAGCACTAACTAATTCAACGAGCTTTGTCAAACAAAAGATCTTTCTTCATGTGTATGGACTGTATGAGTAATTGAGCAATAATGTCTATTATTTTCACGTGACACATTATGCAATGCAATTCGTGACATTTTGAAGGTTAACTTGACATTTTTAAAATATTTTAATTACAATGAATTGACCTTTCACGCATACGAAGAAAGTTGACATTCGATTTGGCAGACAATGACATGACTAGTTCGTTAAGTAACTGGTATGTCTATACATGCATAAGCCCACATAACTTATAGAAATTCAAACTTCAAAGGCTTGTTTGGCTTTTATGAATTACTAAAACTAAAATAACTTTTAAAAATATTTTAATTATGTGCGATTTTAAGACTTACTTTTTCATTCTAGTAAGTAATTACTAAATATTTATGAATAGTAAATGTGTTCAGTATTTTTTGTATTCTAACTAAATGTCTAGTCTTAGAAGAAACTCTAATTTAACCTGATTAAAAAGGGTTGAGAAGTGACCATATATTTTTCCTATACTTTAGTACAATAGTGGACATTATTGTTAAATATTTGTTATTTATGCGTAAATGTTACGTGTATCCGTGCCTCTTTAGTAACATAAGTATGGAACTATGTAATTTAATAAAATTATATTTTGTAAGTTTATATAAAACGAGTTGTTTCATTTCGTGTAAATAAAATAAATTATTATAACATTTCCGCATTAGTCAGTAAAAATATGTACTGATATAGATTTCTTTAGAAAAAATATACATATCCAAGGCAGGAGAAATACATTTCAATTCTTTAAACTCCGTTAGCATAATTCTATATAATAACCTATGATATATATATATATATATATATATATGTATATATATAACATATAATATATATGCAAACCCAATGAAATAAACTATTTTGACATTGATAAAATGAATACTAGTTGCATTGGAGCCATGACCTTACAAGAAAGAAAAGAAGAACAAATTATTTAGAATTAATAAATTTTCTACCTCAAATACGAATCAAAACATACAGACACTTCAATGTTAGACTTATGTCAACTATTCGAATTTAAAATGAATTAAACTCGCATACATATTTTTAAAATCTGTTTCAACCTTGAATAAATAGAAGTATTTCAACCTACACTTATGAATATTGTCATAATACGGGATCATGATTGACTAAACATACAGAACATTTACCAAGGTATGTATACATATAATATAACAACATATTAGTTATCTATAATTTATTAAATCTTTGATACATTCGTTTCTCGCACTAACTTGTTGTCCAGTACAACAAACCATTCAGACATAAAATTAACACTATTTATAGATAATTTACATAAAATTAATAAAAACATTAAATAAATAGTACCGCTATACAACGGAATTTTTAATTATAAATACTTATAACATAAGTTAACAATAATAAATTCAGTCTATTATAATAATTTAAGTATAAAAAATCGTAAAATAGCCAAAACATCTTTAATTTAATCTTTTGGCGACTTTACAGTTTGTCATTTGTGCACCCTCTTACCCAGTTCCTAAAGTTTTCGTTTACTTTATTTTTTTAATTAAAATAGAAAGTAAAAGCTTTACCAGTTTTGAATCGAATTAAATCGCTCCTTTTAGAATACAAAAATAGACGGAGAAATATATATCATTATTTTAAACTTCGTTTTGGTTCATTATTTGAATCCCTTATTTTAAAGGCAATTAGAAGCAAAACAAAGATTATGTGCATACACCTAATAATAATTTTGCTTGATATGGTCGCGATTTGAAAGCTTGGAACGGTGCAATGAGAGGTTGTAATAAGAGACAATAATATTTTTTATTATAGGTTTAACAAAATTTCAGTATGATTTTATTTTTATAATTATTCTTGAAACTAGGTAATTATTAAAATTAAAGAAAATATATTTTTCAATTCACATCTTTTGTTACTTAAACAAGGTTGTATTGATAATCATACTGGACTCAAAACAGAAACAAATAGCATAGAATCACTTAAACAAAAATCAAGCATAAGCTGGTAAAGCAATTACTTACCGGATTAAACGTTAAATAACACCAAATAATGCATATTTATCGGTAGAAATACTAACAACTAACAAATGCCATTTTCCTAAATTATTATTACTTGTTATATAGAAATGCTGTTATTATTTCCAATTCAATCATTTAGTGAAAACACATCAAAATTTCGACCAATTTAACCTACTTTTTTGACCTTAATTTCTCTTTAATTGAGCACACTTCTTAAATACTGTTGTTATTTAGTTAAATTTAAATAATACATATCTATACATTTTTGGGTATTTGACAACTAAATCAATGAACAAGTTTTGATTATTAGCTAAAGTTGTTAGCTCACAAAAACTAGTGTATTTTATTTTTTAACCAATGCAATGATAAAAAAAATCTATTACAATCTTCAATATTAAATTACACAAATAAGAACTAATTTCTCAGTCACCCGAAAAAATTTATACGGGGAGAAAAATAAAAAGCTGAATAAACAAAATAGTTTATCACAATCTCACTGAATATAAAAGTGCATATATTCAGTTAAATTATAATTTCGTAGACGGATAACTTTTATGTGATGATTGATAAATTATAATAACTTAAAACTTACAATAGTTAATGTACCTATGTCAATAACAATTTAAATATTCCCTCGACAATTTTATAATAAAAGAGTAGAGAGACTTGTTCTTATTTAAAGTTACACGTTATATTTTTAATTATTTTAAAAATATCCACACAAGCACAGGACCATTGCACAATATGTTGTTGTAGGAACATTCCTATAACAACAGATTGTGCAATGTTCATGTGCTTATACATATATAAGAGTATTTTGATTATTTTCTCTAATGAATTGACAGTGTCAAAACCCAATTTTAAATAAATAATTCCTGTCTATATTTTTGTCATATCTACATGGGATCTTGCCGACAAACACATCCGGATTCAACGAGTACATAATCCTGTCCTGTCAGAGTAACGGGGCCTAATGGTAGTACTAAGAACAGGTAAGGCATGTACGTTTGTACACATGACCCACGTACTACTGAACACTCGCTGCTTCTGAAAAAGAAAAGTAAAAATTACATAAAATCGTAGACATAAATATTTCTAGAATCTACGGTATCGGAGTCACGACGTGCTAAAAACAAGCGCCAAGTTTTGTAACTGTCTAACTTGTTTGTCAATCACATAGAGGAGGCTGACACAGAATTATTTTTCGGTATATTTTAATTCTGTTATTAATTACCGAATTACTCATCATCACTCAATGGCGGTCTACTGCTGGTAGTAATCTACCGAACTTTAGCCAGATATTTCGATCTTTCACTTTCTTCATTCAACTCCTATTGACAAACTTGCTTAGGTCATCAGTCTATCGAGTAGGAGGGCGTCATTCAATACGTTTACCAAGATTTAATCTCTACTACTCCAGGACTCGTCTGAAACATAGGCCATTGATTTTGGGACTGTCCCACTGCCACTTTTGATAGCTTTTCTTACAGATACTTCTAATCCGATTGTATACGTGAGAGACACGCCCAAATTAGTTAGCTTCATAGCCTGAGCGATATTACTGAAATATATAATATTAAAACAATTCTATCAAGAACTTTCTTTAATTTGTCATATAATGCACTGGGTACGATTATCTGTATTAACAATGTTAAACTTCATGGATTTAAGAGTAAATAAACTGACTGTTCACAACAGACTATTAACGTCATTATTAAAATATCCTTTTATTTTTAGTGCTGGAGTATAGCAGACATGCTAACAGGCCGCCTGATGGAAATTGGTTATCAGCGCATAACGATATTTGCAACACTAGAAGTGTTATCAAAATTCTGCCAAGCTCCAAGTAACTTATTAACAAGTTTTTCAAATTCTACCATGTCATATGGCAGCTATATTAAGGTAAATCACAGCTATTCCCCGTTCACTAACTTGGTTAAGGTTATCAACAATTAAAAATATTAAAACCTATATTAAAGCTAAAGTCAAAAATACGGTATAATTGCTAGAAAATTCCAACAAAAATTAAGAATAATTTACGTTTTGTAATAATCTCTATTTATAACCTATTTATAATATTATATTAAGTGATGGTAATTTTTAGAATTTGGCAACCCTGCGCGTCAAGTAACTGTGAACTAGAACATATAAATAATAAACATATTTTATTGTAAAAAATTAGATACAGTAAATCATGGAATTAATAGGCTTAGAACCCGAGTAAGTACCAGTAGTAGTTTAAGTTTACAGTAGTTTAAGTAGGACCAAAAAGTCTCAGTTCTCTTGTCGACGCGATGGTCCCGTCAGTCCGTAAGACAATGTCTCAGTCTCACGAGTTTCAATGGTTCCAATTCCCTACTTTTTAGAAATACTCTATTTACTTGCAACATTATTTGTGCCTTTGTAAGCGTGTAAGCGAAATTAATTACATGACGGTCACGCTCACATCGATTGTTTTTGTGATTCAACTCTGAATGTAATTTTGTAGGAAATTATCTCGCTAGGTATTATAACTCTAAGCAGTAAATAATAAACAAGTTCCTACTTCCCGAATTATTTCAACAGCTAGGAGTATTTTCCTAATTCTAAAACTAATCTCGCTATATGGAATACAACACTGAGGTACCGCTTATAATTCCAGTATCATCATACTCAAAATAATGTAGAAGATCATTTGATTTTCCCTTAGTGGAATTCCGTGGTTCATCACAAACAGCAAAATCCACGAAGGATTCATTAATGATGGACACCTTTGCAGAAGAGGTCATAAAACCTAGTAAAATATGACAGAATAGACTGGAAACTCACCTAAATGAATTATAATAGTTTCTCTTAATCAAAAAACATACCATTGACGATTGAAAAGAAAAGACATACTTTAGCTCCTTTTTCTCTCTCTTATATACATTCAGTGGACTACGACTAATAAAAGTTACACTACAGCTACAGAAGTTAGGCTCCTCTTCTCGACAAAAGCTGTTATACTATGCCATCCGTTAAAAGTATTGCTATACGATTCCGGGTAGGCTCACAAAAGGGTCGATATTAAACGGTTCATTTATGTCTTTCAATTTTAAATGAATCAAGCAAAAGGATCCGTGTAAACATAAATCAGTAAACATTCAAGACTATCATATCTTCGCAATCCTATAGCTTTCAACCAAATTTATTCAATTTCGTTAATCCGTCTAATATCCGCATATACGAGGTTTACAAATTCGTTAAAAAATTACTATAAGGCATGGAAAAAGAAGTATACTTCTTACAGTCATAAAGTCTTAAATTCATAATCGCATTAATAATCTCGTATAACTATGTATTATGAATAAGCGAGTAAGGTTTAAAGAATGAGAATGCGTGCAATCTACTAACTATAAAGAAATCCGTAGAGATGAAAAACGTCTATTGCTTTCACAAATGGCTACAGAACTATTTAAAAAAAAAACACTATTTAATGGAAAACACCCCATATATCCAAAACTACTAAAAGGAATATTGATTAAATTAATTTTTGTTAAAGTATTTTTTAAGTTCTACAACTTTAATTTTTTTAGAATTTACCTCTTCCTAATTCCTAAAAGTTAAACAAGTCGACACAATTTTAACCTCTTTGTAAGCAAACTTGACAAACTTAAAAAAATATTCGGTAAAATATCGTTTATAATAAAATAAATTATTTACAGACAAATGTCGCTTACGACGAGTACTATTTAGTATTCTATCTATCCTCCTACATCGAAAGGTTAGCTCAGAAAGTCCTTTAAAATTAATTTAGATTGTCTGGAAGAGATCGCTTTAAGACTTGTAGCAACGCTAACGTCCTTGAGGATTTTTCAGTACCGATTTTTGGGACGATATCGAGGATTCGATAGACGCGGTTGTTTTTCAGATGCATTATTATTTTATTCTGAATAAAATAAAGGAGTTTAAAAAAAAATAAAACCAAATAATTTATCTCTTTTATAAAGATATAAATATTTTTTAAATCCTTTTTTCATAAAAACTTAAGGAGTGAAATGGTTTCATGTTAATAATTTAGAGGTAATTTAGTGAATTATTTTTGTAACCATAAAATTATTATAAAAAATTACGAAAAAAACAAAAAGTTACATCTCGTTTCGTGAAGGTTTATTTTTATTTTTTTGGTGAATTATTGATTAGTAAATACCAAAAAATAGTTGTTTCGAAGTTTTGCGACAAAAGGAGCCTTAAGCGATAAGGCCGCCTATTTTATTGCCTATAAAGTATTGCAAATATAGATTTTTTTTGTAATTGTTATTTTGGTATGCAACAAAGTGTTATTATACTTATCTATCTATTTTATGCAATAAATATGATATATTCGAAACAATACTTACTCGCAAACTTCAAAAATTACTTGCTGTAATAGATCAGGGAACTTCTGCACTATGGTTACAGGTTGTCCTGATGTCAATGACACCCCGTACATCGGGGCTGTTGTGTTAAACCTTGTCCTGCAAAGCCTTGAACCACCGCATGAGCTCGTCGACGGAGACAACCCTGTGAGGTTGAGAGCACGACCTGCGCAGAATTTAGATTTCTGTTATTTTTATTCTATGAATTATAGTACTTGACGAATCAGTTCTTTAGTTTGAAATCAATATGGAATATTTTTCTGGGACGCGAAGTATCCATTAAAGCAGCCATAGTCAATTTTTATTATAGGGGTCACATCGACGTGTTGATAAGGTTTTTTTACCTTAGAAGAACATTTACGTAAATTACAATCAGGATTTATGCAATGAATTACACTAATAAAACTACGTTTTAACGGTTTTAAGCGCGGTAATTTTATTTGATTTTGGTTTTTCCGACGTTTCGGCCACTTTCACTTTCTTCATCCGTGCAGGAACGGAGAAAGAATACAATTTCCTGCGGCCGGGCGGCCTGTCGTAAGAGGCGACTTAACAACCCACAGCCAGGTGGTAGGGCACTTGCCCGACTGGATGGCTACCACCCCTGGTCTAAAGTATGTCGCCATAACAACCTTCGAGTTGTGTTCCGGCATTAGTGACCAGGTTCCAGTTTTCCTTAAGAGAGCAGCAGCGCATTTGTAGCACCTTTGGTGTTGCAAATGTCCATAGGCGATGGTAACCGCTTTCCACCAAGTGGGCCATTTGCCTGTCTGCTGATCTCCTGCAATAAAAAAAAAAACAAAAAAAAAAACTTTTCAGTGGCCTTGATCACGGATGAAACACACAAGGTCTACGAAGTCTGCGATCAGTGAACACACGCTGGATAAACCCAACCACTACATCAGATTCGATAACCCACAAATCCTTGCGAAAGAGAATCGTTTCATACCTAGAATGATGCGTGAGGCTTTTGAAATAAAAACAACCAAATTTCAATAGAGAAGATGGTTGGCAAGTACCACCTGTTTGGGATCCAATCATCAAAACTATTAAGACCCAAACCCAGCAAAAACCAGCTGCCAGACCTCAAGACACTGTGAGCTCTTTCTGCGTACAACGGAACACAAACCAACTTGACTGATAATTACTTTTATTTTTCCTTCCACCCATTTTAATATTATATAAAATTATTAGAGCTAGGCATGTTTGCTGAAGAGTTTCTTGCGCCGTTTCTTCTCTTCAAGCCATAACATGTTGCGAAGCGGTAGTAAATTAGATTAGGCTCCCATAGAGTAAATAATAACCATAAACAAAATTAAAATTAACAAGTTGGCGGTAGGCTAAATAAAACTTTAACAATACTCGTTGACACTTGACATCTTTGTCTTCCGTGATCACGGCCAGTGAAAAGTGGCCGAAACGTCGGAAAAACCAAAATCAAATAAAATTACCGCGCTTAAAACCGTTAAAACGTAGTTTTATTATGTATACAACTCGCGAAAACTTAAGAAAATATTATGAATTACACTATTTAATTATGTTTAAATGTCTTAGACAACTTAAGCCACATCTAAAGTTAGATATTACAGTAGAAAATGTTTTATATTAATCATCTAAAGATACATTGTAATCAAAATTGTATAAAAAAAAATATCTTTTAACAAAAACAAGGTATTATAGGTGTTTCGATTATTTGTTAAATTACAGCAGACAGGCTGATGATCTACCTGATGAAAAGTGGTATACGTAGTCTATGCAAATTTGTAACATTAAAGGTGTTACCAATATAAATCCATTATAGTATACAATTATGCTATATGCCAGGCCAATCACAAAAGCAGAGCGAACCACAACTTGAGTATACGATCTTTAAGTCGTACAAAAACTATTTCAATAAATTAAATTAAATTGTCTGTGTGATTTTAAAATAAATTAAATGAAATTCAAATGAACATACTATTTAAACGTTATAATTGTAAATGACTGTTTTAAAACCTTGTAAGTCTATTGACGTGTCAACGAACGCCTTTACATATAAGTACAATTTCAATAGATATTGAAATTTTAAGTTCAATTGTGTATTTAACATTTAACTTTAATCGTAGCTTAGGTTGTGACATTTAAACATAATTAAATAATAATACAATATAAATAATAATAATTAGGACTATTAATTTATAAATTATTAAAGTTTAAAAATATAGTTTAAATAATAAAAAGTTAATTGAAAGTTTTAAGGCTCCTCTTGCTGCAAAAGGTCGAAAGTGTGGCGCAAACGAAACAACGTTTCTTTGGTATTAACTGATCGATAATTTACTAACAACATTTTTTGTAAATCTTCATGAAATGAGTCGTAACGTAGTTTGTTCTTATTTTTTTATTATCAATTTATATTATGAAAAGAAATCACCAAATAACCTCCAAATTATTGATTGAAACCATTTTACTTATTCAATTTTTATCAAAACAGGATAAAACAAATATCTACGTCTTTATAAAAGAGAGTTCAATATTTTTTTTTTGTTAATATTGCTATATTTTATTCACAATAAAAATAATGCGTATGGAATTCCCGCTATCGCCCGAAAAGTCCTCAAGGACGTTGACGTCGCTACAAGCCTTAATTGAGATTTTCTATAAAAACAAGAGCGGAGTTACGTTTGTTATTTGGGCGATTCATTATTTAGTCGGTAATTAATAAGTCAAAGTGAGGAATAAAAATAACAATATCAGCCTATAAACGTCCCATTATTGGACTCGGGACTCCCCATCTTGTGAAAACGTATAGTAGGCCATGCTTGTCCAAGGCGGATTGGTAGATTTGTTAATTCGGTTATCTTGATGTGCCTATTTCATCACTATGTTTTCCATCACTATCAGCACATGGTTATTGTAACAATATGCACATTAGGTTAGAAAATTCCCTGAGTGATGCTTCTTGACCTGGTTCAAACATGCGTCTTTTTGAGATGAGAATAATGCATGCAAGATACATAATAATTTTAATTAAGTTTTATTTGGCACCCTCTTCAATACATTGTAGAATATATCGAGCTATTACCCGCCATTTTATTGTAAGCGACATTTGCACCTAAGTATATTTTTCGTTGCAATAGGTATTTTAAAATATTACATTGTTCTAAAACTGTCAGTTTTTGCTTCAGTAGGATCTAATCTAACTAAAATTGAAAAGTCTTAAAACAAAATTATAGTTTAAAATGGCTTTTACAGAAAAAAATATAATTAGATCGAAACGTCGCTTACGATAAAATGGCGATATATCGAGCCTTTACTGCCATTTATTGTAAGTGACATTTGGACCTAAGTATATTGTTTGTTGCAAAAGGTATTTTAAACTATTATTTTGTTTTAAGACTTTCAATTTTAGTTGGCTTTTTTTTTAAATCGCCTTCCTCCGCTATATGTCAGGGCAGAGCTCTTTTTTGATCTTTTATTTTTAGACATTTGCTTATAATTTATCCTATCCTAGTTCTTATATTCTTATACATCTTCTTATGATCTATTTTATTTACATCTATTTCTTAAAAATCTAAGGCCTATTATACAGTTTTTATTTCTTGTCATAATGTTAACAAATATATACTTATTATATATTAGCAACATTTTACTACCTTTTATTTCTTTTTATCACCATTTTAGTTGGCTTAGGTCCTATTGAGTCAAAAACTGCAAGTCTTAAAACAAAATAATACTTTAAAATACATTTTGTAACAAAAAATATACTTAGGTCCAAATATCGCTTACGATAAATTGCGGTAAAGGCTCGATATATTTTTAAATTTTCCATTAAGTTATAATCTTTTTAATTATATTGTATATATTTATTTATTTAAAAATTTATTTTTAACTCGCCATTTCTGCTGCTAGTAGTAGTCCGTGGTGTCCCATCGAAAAAGCTTTCATGAGCGTCTAGTAATGCCCGCCGCATGACTGTAGGGTCTACTGTTCTGACGCCTCGTCCTTGCCGCGATGTCTGGCTCCATGGCCCCGTCTTCAATGCGCGGTTCACCAGATGTCTGGAATATGAAAGTTTTCACCATTAACAACAATGGCTTCAGTGATACAGACATTGATACAATTTTGTTCTTTGACTTCAGAATTACAAAATACTTTTAATCCTGTTATAAAGAATGTTCCGAATGTATTTCTGGTTCCAATGATAAGTGTCATAGAATACGAGTTGAATGTCGGGATTTGTTCTGATAGAGTTAATTTGGGTGTATTCCTAGCGGATAGCTAGCGGATTCTCGTTGAAACGACTCGTCTGAAATGAAGAAGCGCTATTGTTTAGGGTTCCCATCTTTTTTGGAGAAAATGTAATATTTTTGTTAATTAACCGTAAAAACATAGTACTTTTTTTATTTCCTTTTTTTGTTTCACTATTTTGTTAGTAATGATTGTGGTTACTTTTTTATACTATGACATACGACTGTATTTTCGTGACTTTTTTCAATTTATCCGTGCAGGAACGGAGAAAGAATACAAATTCCTGCGGCCGGGCAGGGCCTGTCGTAAGAGGCGACAAAACCACCCACAGCCAGGTGGTAGGGCATTTGCCCGACTGGATGGCTACCACCCCTGGTCTAAAGTATGTCGCCATAACAACCTTGAGTTGTGTTCCGACATCAGTGACCAGGTTCCAGTCTCCCTTAAGAGAGCAGCAGCGCATTTGTAGCACCTTTGGTGTTGCAAATGTCCATAGGCGATGGTAACCGCTTTCCATCAAGTGGGCCGTCTCCCTGTCTGCTGAACTCCTGCAATAAAAAAAAATATTGACCTCATTTAAACAAACATTTTATGTAATTTTCATATCATTGTAAAAAAAATCTTGTAATTAATTATTATTTGAGCCAATATTTATTTTTCATTATATCCATTTATTTATATAAATTATTTTATTATGTCCTATAAATATTATAAACGCGAAATTTTTTGTAAGAATGTATGTATTGATGTATAGATGTATGTTTGTTACTGTTTCACGCAAAAACTACTGAATAGATTTTGATGAAACTTTTCAGTAATATGGCTTACACATCAGAATAACACATAGGCTATATTTTATAAAGATATAGTGTGAATTATCGAAAATATAACGATTTTCCATCACCACGCGGGTGAAGCCGCGGGCGCAGCTAGTTACACATATATCAATCAAGTTTGCGACTTGATAGATGTATGTATTAATTTTGTGTTTTATATTTAAGAATATTAATTATTTTATGTTCCCAAACAAATTAAATAAATATATATATTTTTTTAAATTTATTTATTCAAACAAAAACATACATTTTTACATATCTACACCTTAAAACCCGAAAGGGTTTTTTTTTTATTGCAGGTGTTCAGCAGCCAGGCAGACGGCCTACTTAATGGAAAGCGGTTACCATCGCCTATGGACATTTACAACACCAAAGGTACTACAAATGCGCTGCTGCTCTCTTAAAGGAGACTGGAACCTGGTCACTAATGTCGGAACACAACTCAAGGTTGTTATGGCGACATACTTTAGACCAGGGGTGGTAGCCATCCAGTCGGGCAAATGCCCTACCACCTGGCTGTGGGTGGTTTTGTCGCCTCTTACGACAGGCCCTGCCCGGCCGCAGGAAATTGTATTCTTTCTCCGTTCCTGCACGGATAGAACGTTTGACGAAGATGCTTAAAGTCTGCGCTTTATGTACAATGAACAAATATGAGGTAGTTTGAATTTTTACATCTACCCTTTCTCCATTTCTAGTACCAAGTGAGCAAACATTAAAACGTGACCTTGTGCTCTATTTTTGTTATGTGTATACAGGTGAGTATGTAGTGTGTTATTTTTTTTTTGTTTTTTTGTAAATAATTTAATTTAGGTAAGTAATACAGATATACGCACATCTACTTATATATACTTCGATGTGTATTATAATTTTATATGTATGCTGGAATTAATTTTGGTAAAAAATAAATATTTGTCTACGTTTATTTTAAATAATATTTTCTCCTATGGATTTAATTATAGTTTTCATATTATTGAAATTTATTTTATTTCTTGTTTCAACCGGTAACTGATTTTTTAGTCTTGGCACTAGATAATCTCTTGTTCTTGTTCCATAAAAATTGTGGCTGTATTAGTTATGAATTTTTTATGTTTGACGTGTCGCGTAAATTTACCGTGAGCTATTTCGTTTTCGTAGGAAAACCAGTTTTCAATTAGAAGCTGTATATTAACTTTATTATGGATAGGGGTCACATTACAGAATTTAAATAGACCATCTAGGTCTGTTTTGTATTTCGCTCGTATATTTTTTGGTACTATAGTTTTTAGTATTCTTATTAAATGCTTTTCAAAAATTTTGTTTATAATTGGTAATATAGGGCGATAATTACTACAAATATCTTTAGGTCCTTTTTTATATATGGGTCTCACCACTCCTGTCTTCAATTCGTTTGGATAGATACCTTTTTTAAGACTAACATCAATTAGTTTCGTTATTGCAAGAGTTATATTTGCAGCGAGTAGTTTTATGTCGATGGGTTGCAGTTTATCGATTGCTGGAGATTTATTTTCTTTTATGTGACGTATTGTAGACATTTTTTGGGTCGGTTTTTTGTATATAAATTGAAACATTAGCTTTATTTCTATAGGTACTTTCATCTAAAAGCATTGTGTTGCAATTTGGGATTATATCTTTTGCGGTTTTTTGGAATTCACGTTCAAATTTATTCGCAATTTCTTTAGCGTTGTGCTTTTTAAATGACTTTTTAAGAACGTCATCAATGGATTGTTTAATTCGCCCACTTAGCCTGTTCAAAACTTCCCATAATTTTCTCATGTACCCTTTGTTTTTCCATATATCTGTTTTAATATGATTATTTTTAGCCCTTTCTATCAGTTTGTTAGATTTATTTCTTAGTTTTATATATTCTAATTTAAAAAATTTATTAGTACAGTCTTTTTTTAATTCTATAAATTTTTTGTCTCTTTCTATACATATTTTTTTTATTTCGTCTGTTATCCAGATTTTGTTATTTTTTTGAGTTGGGTTTATTTTAATTTCGACTTTTGTTTTTTCATAACAACTGTCAAATGTATATTTGATAAATTTATATATTTTGTTTGGATATTCGTAGTTATTTATTTTCGACCAATCGGTATTACTGATTTCTTTGATAAAATTTGAGCTATTGATCCTTGTTTTAAAAATTGGATCAGCCTGTATATTTGTATTATCGTAACAGGTTATCGCAGTCAGTCGATGGTCCGCTAGAACAGTACCGATCGCCGCACAGTATACATTAAATTTACACCGCACAAAAATATGATCAGTGCAACTTTTGGATGTTTTTTCTTTCCTTTGTTCGATTCTAGTATAATCTGTAATGCCACATTCAAACCCGTATTCATATAATGAATTTAAATACTGTGTTAGCATATTATTTTTCGTTTTTAAGTCTATATTTATGTCCCCTATGAAAACAACATCCCGATGTGATAATGTTTGTAAGAGTGATTGCAATTCTTTTATGAATAGGATTTTGTTGCTATTTGGTGGTCTGTATACTGTACATAAGTTATAATAGGTGTTTGGTTTCGTTTTTAATGTGCCCACTATGCACTCAAATTGCATAGAAGAAGTGTTTATAATGCTAAATTGATGACTATTATGTGTGTATACTATTATACCTCCTCCCTTTCGATGTGGTCGTAGTTTTGTGTGCATATTGTATGGCGGCAAGTTAAATAGGGCGCTTACATTATCAGAAATACGTACCTCACTAAATACAATGACATCAATTTTCAATGTAGATGTATGTAAAATAACTTCTAGTTTTGAAAAGTTTTTAATAATAGAACGAATATTGATGTGAATGCAGGTCAGCATGGTACTTCGATGACATTTGGGTATAAGTTGAAAATATGAGTTGAAATCTATGCAATCATGAGGTTCCTTAATATTATCGTAGTTAAAATTCATTATAGTCTAGAGTGATATTATAAGCAGATAAAATATTAAAGTTTAATTTAGTTTTTCGCTTGTAGTTGTAGATTGGCAATATCGTTTTCACTACGAAGGGTTAAGATTTTACTTTCTTCACTTTTTCGAACAAGTACCTTTCCATTCTTACACCATATATACTTGTATGAGTCCTTTAGTGTTTGTTTGGACTTCCAAAGTAGATTCTTCGAGTGTTGTGTGAGGGCTGGTCGCACAAATAGCTTATTGCTAGATTTTGAAGCTTCTATAGCGGGGGCTACATCAGAGGCTATTAAGCTTTTTGAACGAGCAGCTCCTATCCAATTGGCTGCAATCAGTTCTTCTTTCATCTTTAATAGAATAGTTTCCTATTTACCTTTTTTTGTGTAGATACGGGTAGCCATCTTAATGTCCTCTACTTTCATGTTTATTTTAGATGCTAAGTTTTTCACACATAGGGATTCCAGCAACTTCAATCTGTTTTGCCAGCTGCTTTTGTTGTATTTCATTTATACGCTGCTCTAGCGCTTCTATCTTAGCATTAAGATTTTTGTTTTTATTCATCAGTTCACAGTTTTTATTTTCAAGATCCTTTATCTTTTCTTTAATTTTCTTCCATTAGTTCTAGATAATCGTCGACTTTATCACTTAATAATTGTAAAGATTGGGTAGTTTCACGTAACTCCCTTTTTAATGATTTTTCTATTTCCGCTGATATATGCGATAAGAGTTTAGATGTATTTATTTACAAGTTGTCTTCCTTGTTTGAGCCTGTATCATCATCGTCCTCTGTCTCATCTTCAGGAGCTGTGAATGAACTTTTTCTAAAAGGTGATTTTTGTTTGCAGTCATTGCAGGTCCATTCAAGGTTATCTGCTGATTTTAACAGGTTAATTTGTTTATTGGAGAGCTCAGTGCAGACAGTATTAGCGTACACTATTGCACCACATCGTTTGCATTCCAATTCAGGAGGTTTTTTTGTCACAACTTTATTACAACTTTTACCCTTCCCATATTAGTAGGTAGTTCGAACTTTATTTAAAGTTTATTGTGTACGTCCTCACGATTCTATGGTTGGGCGAGACTGAGGGTTATCTATCATAAATCCCATGACCACGACCGAATAAAAATCATTCTTAAAAATTGCTAGATAATCTTTGATAAACCACATAAACAACACTAATTCAGGAAATTCACCTGAAAGTGTAGAAGATTGCCGAATTACATTCATCTAGATAATACCGATGATGTTTCAGAATTGAGATTTTAACGCTTTCACTACGTTTACGCTTCATATAATTTTACTGCAAATTCTTTGCACCTAACTGTTATTTGTTTTCAAGCAAAGCCTCTATAAGGTGTCAGATTATCACATGAATAATTGGTAAATTTGTTTCAGTTTTTTTTTGTTTGGACTAAATTACCGAAACAAATTTAAAATTATGATCCTTACATTTTGAATTTAAAGATCGTCGTTCTTTTTTTCATTTAATTGTCTTTTATGAACAGTTGAGCTTAACGTTGTAGTCATAAAACCTCTAAGTATCACATTATATCGTTTATGTACAAAATTATAGCCTTAGTCATTGGAGACGCAGCACTTAGTTCACCGTCAAAGTGTTAGAGAAATTGACCTACTTCCACCGAATGTTTAGCCACAGTACTTTCAGAACAAACAAAAATCAAATAGCTAGTAACCACCGCATTCATTGCTCATAATTGAACAATGAAGCAATCAAAGAACTCCGCAAAAACAACTTCAGAATTTCAAACATACGATGCACTAAATTGAGCTTTTGTGTTCCGTTACGCATTGTAATCAGTAATCACGTAGAGTGCAACTTGAAAATAATGACGATTATTTTGTAATTACGTCGTGTGCAAGTGGCCGGAGGAAATTGCATCGCAAAGTTCACGGTTTGGTGGGAACATTCTCACGAGATCCGAGGAAGTACGCAGTTCGCGTCCTAACGGTATCCTACACAAAGAGTTTATTTGGCTATCTAACGACTTTTGTTCGGGAACGCAGTAAAGAATTCCGCTGATTTATCAGTTTGGAAATCTTTAGCTTTATAACCTGATTGTAGTTAAGCTTAAAGCTCACCTCTGCATACCTTTCTGCCTACGTAGATGATATTAGAAATATTATTGTTAGTATTTTGTCAATCGTTTTACTGTTATCATTTTATTGTTCTTATACGATGTAACATAATGGTTGTGCTGTTCTCCCTTTTCTTTCACGTTCTCCCAATTATTTAGGGTCAACACAATATATTTTTTCTTCCATATTTGAAACTAAAATGTCAAATATAAATCTTTCATACAACCAGTCATGCCATACGGGTCCAAATGTTGGGCCATTAAAGTGATAAACCACAAACGTCTTTACTCAGCTGAGATGAGAATGTTGAAATAGATGTGTGGTGTTCCAAGAATGGATAAGGTGAGAAATGAGTACATAAGGGGATCTTTGAAAGTTGCACCCGTGACTGAAAAATTGAGAGGAAGAAGACTAAGTTATTGTACGGGTTGTCTGGAAGAGATCGCTTCTTAGCGATAAGACCGCCCATTGTGCACATTTAGAATATTTTTTATCTGTTTTCTGTAATGGTGTACAATAAAGTGTTATCTATCTATCTAAGTTGGTATGGGCATATAATGAGGAGGGATGAAAGTCACGTGACAAAAAGAATGTTGAATTACAAGATGGATGGGTACAGATGTAAAAGTAGACCAAAAAAAAGATGGATGGATTTTGTGAAGGACAATATGATGCTTTGTGGTGTGACAGAAGCTGTATGTCAGAATAGAGGAGTGTGGAAGGAAAAGACATATTGTACCGACCCCAATTAATTGGGATATGGTGAAAGAAAAGAGAACAGAGACTTCTCTATTCTGACATACGTCCTCTACCGTTATCAATATGTAAAACCACATATAAATCATTTCCATTTCTTCAACTGCTAAGAATTAACTTGTTACTATTTTTTGTATTCAGTATTTCGTAAAACGATGGTCGTCTTTCGCCAAAAAACTCAAATTATTATCATTAAATTTTAAATATAGCCTATAGCTAGTTCATTGACTATTAATTTATATCTGTTGTTTAATATGATTAGAAATTAAAGCACACTGAAGTAGACATTGCCTAGTTATATCTCTAGCGCAGGACAGACGGCCGATGGACCAAATAAGTTAAGTGACGATCGGGTCTCGGAAACATAATGTATAACGTCATTTTGGTCGGTGGACTGACAACGTTTTCAAGGTCACCAGCAAAATCTGGTTGAGGAAAGCGGAAGACCAATATATGTGACGCAAAAATGGAGTCAAACTCCATGCGGGCGAACTTTTAGGACTGGTAGGATAAACTTGTAATATGATTGATTAATTTAGTTCTTTACCTTGGATACGCTGTGCCATCTGGACCAGGGCAATCAGTTCCTTGCATAGCATCACCCCACGCATATTTTAATCTTGGTCCACATTCTGCTAGAACATAACCGATGATAACAACCTGGAAAATGCAGACAATGAACATGTTAAGTAAAAAAAATATGAGAGATTTCTCAATACTAATATAGTGGCTAGTTTGTCGCACGAATTCACCTCCGGCGCGTGAGTTGCTGTCGGAACGGTATGTATGCCGTGACCGATTGACACAGATCCCGAACCCACCTCGCGCTATCTTCTACAGGTAAAACCCGTCCTTTATAGAGTTCCGCAAACATTTTAGTATTAACAAATTCCTTATTAAATCGGCTTATTCGTCTATAAGTCTACTTTAAATACATTGTCTCCATGTGTCAAAGTCATTTTTCTAAAGTGCTGGGTTTTGTATGGATATAATACAGCAGGAAAGTTTCTTCAATATGTTGCTAGATACGCAATGATGAAATCGCGAAAAAAAAAACTAGAAACTATAAGTGACCCTCATGCATGTCTTTGAAGGACCAATTTTTTTTTTATCATCAGCGTATTAGATATCGTCAGACACATCTTAAAAGTTATAATAAAGTTCATGATATATAGGTATATATATGTGGTTTTTGAAAAATGAGACTTTAGCGATAACATATTTTCTTAGAGCTACATGACCAAATGACAAGAACAGTTAAAGTTCGTCACCTATACGGAACTCTTCATACTCCGTGAACTAACACGTACTTGCCCCATATTTTTTCATATCTAAATCAAGTGCATCTATTCTTAATGCGATTACACGTCAAACATTTACTAAAGCCATTGAACTAAGCTTTGGGGTCAATACCGTAACGAATACGACTGGTTAATTACATTTAAACGAAATATTGGTGTAAGCATTACAAAAAACAGTTATGCCAATTACAAAGATTTTGTGTGAAATTAAATTTGATTCACTTTTAAAATCTTTAAAACTACGTAACATCGTATCATTCTTATAAATAAAATAAAGATTATAAGCATATGAATTAATAATGTGCATCTATATTTCCATACTCCTTCATATTATTATTAATAGTAAAGAATTGACAATTCCTAATGTTAAACGTGAGTCAAAATGTATTATTATTTACCTCCAGTATTCCAGATGCCTGAAACATATTGCTTTATGCAATAAGGCCACCCGATGGAATACTTCTGTCAGACAATAAAGTGCATTACGTTGGTGTACAATAAAGAATATCGCATATATATCGGAAAAGAGTTTCTTTAAAGACATTTGTAAGAAAGGATTGGATCCAACCCGTGATCAGAAGGCTGGTTCATATTTCACCAAGCGAATTAGCATTGCCATATAGCGCGGTACTACAACCAGCCTTCTGGACACGCCTCCTGCCGGCAGTCATCTGTCACATGATTTACAAATATATCAATAAGAAATAGATATAAAGTTATATATTTAAATTTAGATTTATTTCTACTAAGGTTTATTAATCTATTGTATTGTATTTTTAAATTTGAAATTTACAATTGTCAATAGTCTCTGTAAATAAAAATACCTACAGTAGTACACGTACATACGCAAAAGTAACTCAAGGGCTCAACCAATGGCCAAGAGATAGATTATGTTCTGGAGAAGAATATAGACTACCTTTTGTCTTAAAAACAATCTTGAAGGCGATGAAATAGGGGTTGAAAATTTGTATAGGCAACCCATAGTTCTTTAAGTTAGTGATTTGAAAATGCACATTTTAGGGTTTTGGTAAAATTTGAAGGAACGCATTTGAGTCTTACTACAAAATTATACGTAAAGCATTATTAGACGATGGGGTTATTAAATGATGATCTTAATTTAAGCTTTCATTAAATACCTACAGTGTAAAAAATAAAGTTTGTAAGTAAAATCATTTACTTTTATATATAAGTACTACTCGATGTTGTTTTAATCGGAAATGAAAGGGCAAACGTTTTTGTGCAGTGAATCAAAAAGTAACCTTAAGAAGAAAGTGCCCGTATCGTATTACTAGGTCGTGCAGTGACTAACATGTCATTGAACTTCAACAGGTGGCAGATGTTTAGTAGGTTTTCTCAGATCTTTAATATGTGCTTACGAGATAATAATCTTGTACATTTAATAAAATGTACAAGCCAGCGTTGGATACTAGATTATTACGGAATATGCATGTATTATTTTATTTTATCAATTATTTACATTGACAAAAGTATAACTTTAATAAAATAATCTTAAAATTTATTATGATAACTAATATTTTAATAGTGTAATCAGATTTTAGAGCGCTTACCAGACGAAGACGCTGGCAACACCAAGCAAATGCTAGGTGCATTTGCTTGGTGTTGTCAGCGTCTTCGTTTGGTAATATAAAAAATTGGTACATGGGCCGTGACAATTATTAATTAAAACTACTGGTCGCCCAGTGATCGAAATTCGACCATAATTAATTTAAATTATAAGTTTGAACATTATTAAGGTTCTGTTGTCAAAGACTATACTTCTATGATCACAGATTTCGCCAAGGCTACTCTGTTAATTTGACTTTAACGATAAACAAAAGAGTATATATGCGTGAGTATGTCAAATACATGGTAGTGTGTGTAATGTTTGTTTTTTATAGATTTTATGAATAATTTTAAAAAAATAGCATTCTACACTCCTTCTCTATACAAACTATAAGTTTGCGAAGTTTCATACTCCTCCGTCCGCACAATTTTCGTAAAAAGGGTACAAAGTTTTTGCTTTAGGTATTAATATAATGATGTTCATAGATTAAAATATTAGTTATAGGTATTGTTCTAAGATAATATAGTTTGTACTTAATTTTTTTAGTATATTAGAATTAAGTACATGTAATTTCCTTGCTCCGTTGCTCGGTTGGATCGCGATACAGATCCGTTGTCCGAGGCAAGCATCAGCCATCAGATCTCAGGCAGAGTCGATTAACAATTTTACAGGCTCGTGGCTTCAAGACCTTATGGTGTTTGATGTTAATATGACACAACAAGTTCACCGTTAAGTCGTATAAGGCTTTACTTCTTTTAATACTAAATAATCAATTTCTGAATATATTTATACAAAACAGTTATAAGCTCTTACAATATGAGTGTCAATGTAGACTGCTAACTTATCAAGATACCGTTATCTTTTAGAAATTGCTACAAGTAATTGTAGACTTCGCTTGCTGTCTATCTGATGAATTGTGATTATCGATGGATATCCAGATTGTTTTGCTGTTGTAAATATAGTAAAGCTCTACGCCAATTCGACATAATTGTTCTTTATGATTAATAGGTACGCGATTAACCACAATCACGTCTAATATTAGACGATGATGCGGTTGAAGATGAAGCACGCTTATCTAGAAAATACCTATACACAAGAGACTTGAGGACTCCCGGATTGTACTTTTCGGGAAACACAGAATGGTTGCGCATTTCACAGCTCTGCTGCACGCAGGTGGAACGTGGAGGCAAAACGCTCCGTTCTCACTGGTGATGTTTCCACTGTGAAACGATGGCATAGACCAGAACGCCTTACCGTCTGAAGAGAGGTTTGAAAAATTGAGCGTCAATTTATAAAGGACGATTTAAATAAATTTAATTCTTCTTCTTTTTTTTATTGCATGTGTTCAGCAGACAGGCATACGGCCCACCTGATGTAAAGCTGTTACCAGCGCCTATGGACATTTGTAATAGCAAAGGTACCAATGTGCTGCCCCTCTCTAAAGGGCGACTTGGCTGGGCGACCTGACCACTAATGCCGGAACATAACTCAAGGTTGTTATGGAGGCATATTCTAGACCAGGTTTGGTAGCCACTCAGGTGGGCAAATACCCTTCCACCTGGATTTGAGTCGTTTTGTCGCCTATTACGACAGGCCGCCCGACCACAGGAAATTGTATTGTTTCTCCGTTCCTGCACGGTGAATTAATGAAACCTTATAGTTACTAAAATTACACAGCAAGCAATTTCTCAAGTACACCTATTACATTTTTGATGGTAAAAAAGCAAGCGAAAACCCGTATATTCTATTACCCGTGCTTTTAACAAATTATGGCTATAATTTTAATTAAGATTAAGAATATGAGAAACATGGAATCGACAATCCTTCAGTTAAAACTAATTCTAAAAAGCTTGTAAAGCCTACATGACTACATAGTTGACGCTACCAGCGTCATTAAGCGTCATACAAGCGTTATTCATCTGTCTTGCGTTTTGATTTCGTATTATTTAAATTAAAAGATGGATATAGACAACAATATTAATAGGTTTTTCAACCAGATCTCATCTATACTGTTCAGATATAATTAATCTTCATTGTTTTCTGTCATACAATCATTCCACTGTCTACTTATGCCGAGTTTCCATATCTTACTACTCATTCATTTACTTAAAATTTAACATAAAAATGAAAATAGGATACAAACGAAACAACTTTTTGTTGATTAATTTACCAAAAAAATTATCATAAATGTTTATGATATGAGAAGTAACTTTGATGTTTCGTAATTTTTCTATGGTTATGTTAGGGTAGAAAAACATACACCAAATCACTTGCAAATTAATTGGACATAAAACCATTGTACTCCTTCAATTCCTATTAAAACAGGACAGCCAAATAATACATCTACATAAAAGAGACAGAAATAATTTTGATGTATTATTTTTTAGAATAATACATTTGAAGAACAACTACGACTATGAAATTATTGGCCCGAGATGAGGCGCCTGGCTCTTCTAAATTCTCAAGGACGTTGTCGTTACTACAAGCCTTAAGCCTTGAAGAACTGTAATATAAACACTAAAGAACATTGACCTTAAACCGTTTGATACAACACTCACGATTCCATTACGATAATAGAATGTGATATGTATAACATGTATGTAATTACACCGTAGTTTAATTTATTCGACGCAATATTTGATCTTCAGGGAGTATTATTTTATTGTCATAATTACAATCGAGAGTCTCAGTGGACATGAATTAATACAAAAGTGAAATTTGAATAAAGAAAAAGCAGCGAAAGTGCTAAGCGGCCTGTAGAGTCAAGTCAATTGTATGCAAAGCACGTTTACGAACGACAATTTGAGAATGATGGCAGTGTACTGACCATTGAGAACATCGTAAGCTACAACGAAAGCTGATAATAGGGTAGTCGATAGTCAAATACAAAGATAGAAGAAAGAAAAAGAAGACTATTTCAAGATATACATACTTACATTGCTTACATGTTTTAACAAAAATACCAAGCTTAGAGAATCTATACACCCCATTTTCAGCAAACATAGTTTGCACACGGATATTAACTATTGTGTCGAAATTATACCTAGAGCAATTATGACGTCATTTCTTTTAATAAAATATTGTTTAAACATCAATTAAAATCATTTCTACCAACACATTTTAAAAGTATGATGATAACAAGGTTTTTTAACACGTTATTGTATATAAATATTGATTTAGAATTTGTTGTAAGTACTATGTGTCACTTACCCAATTCTTCCCATAGATAGATAGATTTAAGCTAAACAAAGCATATACAAACAAATGAAAAAAAAACAGAACAATTGTTGGCCTTATTGCCACGATCTCTTCAAGACAATACTAAAATAAACCCCTCTTGTAACATCATGGTAGCTTAGTTACTTTTGATACCGACTTTTGTGAGTTTAATACCTGGCCGGAAAACAATCTGTCTAACTTGTACATGTGAAGGAAAACATCGTGAGGAAACCTGCACATCGGGATAACCGATGAGTAAAGCCCGCAAATTCAACTTAAATAATCAAACCCGCCTTGTTTGTCCGTATACCGTAAGTCGCTACAAAAAAAAACCATAGACCAACAATGGAATGTTAATGAGCTGATATTATTATATAATTACTAGAGAAATTTACGTGGCTTCGCCCGTATCTAAGACGGATTAGCGTGTTTCAAACACCAGTATTGTCGATATGGCAAATCAGCACATAGTACCTAATTGTAAAAATATATGCAACAGGCTAGAAGAGCTACTGAAGTAGGTTATCTGATAGGATTTAAACCTGCACTATTGAGACGATAAGTAGAATAGCGACTAATGGCCGGTTCCTCACTTCACTCGCCTTACCATCTGCTGAAGTTTGACATTACTTGTGGATGGACACAAGGATAGACTTGTATGTACATTTACATGGAGCTTATTTCAAATTTTAACTGATAGTAGGGCAAATGGATAGTTGGAAAGATATAGGAACCGAGCCTAAATCGCAATTACTTGTTGTCATATATCTGCAAACAATTTCACTGTGTTGTTTGGCATAGTATCAAGTTTTAGTCGCATAGTAACCATAAATGTAACTTTCTAAGGAAACTCTCTTTTACTATTCGACACACGTACTTGTGTATAAATTATTGTATTCAATATAAATGGGTCAAAATCTTTTATGGCTTAGGTGTAGAAATATTATGCTATTAATTTCTATGGAACTAACATAAAATCAAAACAAAAGCATTAAAACGACTTAACTACATTTATGTATATCTACAATATTATAAAATTCTAAACATGTCGTGTTTGTACATTGAAGCTATTTAAAAAAAAAAGCAACAAAACAATTTTTTTGACTTCTTGTCTGTTTATTCGGGAGTCACGTAAAAACGACTAAGACGATTTCGATACGGGTTTCGCTGATCGACAGCAAATTCTTAGAATAAAATATGAGCTGCTTTTTATACTGGGAATCTCGTGGGAATTTTTATGGGAATAATATAAAATAGCCAGATTGAAAAGAAATCGAATTCCAATGCAAATATTTCACTGAGCAATAGCATATTTTATGAAATAAAATGTGTTATATTTTTTATCCCGGGAATAACGCGTAAGTACACACATTTTTCACTAAACAATAACTTACATTATTTTTAAATAACGATACTTTGTGTCCCGGAAATCCCGTGGAAATGTTATTAATTATATTACTTCAAATCAGGTTAGCTTCGACTCACTTCTATGTTTTCCTGGTCAGTTGTCTAGATTATATGGACTAAGTTTCTTTGTTATTATTATATGTTTTATGTTATATATGTAAAAAACTGAATTAAGTTTTTAAGTAGGTAAAATAGTGTTACCGGCCAGGGCTTGACACGCGGCGTAGCCGCGGGCCAAACTCTAGTCTTTGCATATTATTTGTGTAGATTTCTGAATATTACAAACTCAGAAATATGACCTTCTTAAAGCTAAACAGATGCAAGTGTAGGTTTGTGGTCTCCATACTAATATTATAATGCGTAATTAATTAAGTTTACTTGTTACCTTTTTGCGACTAAACGGCAGCACTAAGGGCCTAAAGCGGTCGCTTTTGTAGAATCGCTTCTTTATATGTACTATGTACTCTTTGAAATAGCATAGTGAATTGACACGTGTCTAGATATACAAGTTGTAAGAGATAGCATAAAATTCCACTTTTGATACTTGTGATGTTAGTCATATGAATCTGCGAAAGCGACCTCTTAGGCCCTTACATGTAAAAAATTTGGTAAGACAACATGTCTAAATTTTTCTCTAAAAACTAACTTGAACGGGTAAAATTGGGAATGAAAAGCAGTATAGACAAATCAATAATTTCTCAAGCTAGAGAAATGAAAAATCATATTAAGGCCATTGGAAAAAAGTACGCGTTTCAGGAATGGATTGAAATTCAGAAAGCGTAAGAATAGTAGCAGACGAAATCAAAATTAATATAAAATATATTGATAGTTTGTCTGTGTAATTGACTAATTTTTATTTTTTAATTCAATTGATCAAGTAAACAATCAAATAATCGACATTTTACATGTTATTATTCCGCATAGTTGGCTTAATCACACCTATGGAGAAGAAAAATCTTATATGAATCCAATTGCTAGATATTTTTGGTGGAAAATAATTGTTTCGATGAGCGTACAAATTACCCGCATAATATTTTTGCGCTTTTTTTAGTTATCGTAGTTACATTCAGAACAATAACTGTGCTATAATTACGATAACTGTAAAAACGTATGCCTCATTCCGTATGTTTACATAAAACCTTTGCGCTTGCCTTATAGGCATAAAACATCTAAACCGACATAAAACATAATGTCGGCCAGCTGGTAATGAAACATTGAAGACAGCAAATGAGAGCTGTGCGTAACAGTAAATTAAAGATAAACTGCACCCACTGTTTGTAGTTTTTTACCATCTTCCTGAGTAGCTTGGTCGTTCCAAATGCATAGACAATGAGTCAGTCCATCATAAATATAATGAAAGGTCTCCTAAACTTAAAACCTAATTCATATTATTTTAAGAAGGCGGTACGATTTTTCCGCGTATATTTTAGGAATATCCCAATTAAACTCTAATTAAATTGGCCTGTGTCATATTTTTGATAGTAACTTAATTAATTTAAACTTAAGGTTCATCAGTATTCAATCGAAGAAGTAAAAGCAGCAATAGGAAGTGTTTACAAATTATATTGCAATATCTCAAGGCAATTAGAATAATTAAAAAAAAAAAGTTTTAAACGGTGACTGCAAACGCGCTTTTACATACCTACGCTCAATATTAAATATAGTTAGCAAAACAAAAATTGTAATAATCCTTTCATCATAAGATAAAAGTCATTTAAATAATGTTAAACGACACAATTTTGAATTCAGAACAGTAGAAAGTTGTCACAATGTCCTCAATTAAATATTAAATAATTAAAATTTAAAGTTAATAACTTTAAAAACAAAATAAATATCACAGAAACTTACCAAGTTAATTAAAGTGCATAGACTTTTAGAACACATTTTATTAAACTCTATATAATTGAACTAGAAATAATATTGATTTATTTGTGCGACACACTTTTATACGCGAATTATATTTCGAATGTAAAGATGACACATTCGCGTGAGTGGAAGGGCGTGCGGTCGACGCACTGCCCGAGCAGACAACAAGTGGTGTTCGTTATAACGGGAGTTCAATCAGGAGTCCTCAGAGTCGGCGCGGGTGCCTACTTAGCTTTCATAGCGGTAACTTGGCATAAACTTTTGAATTTGGCGCCTTTATTAATTTTGACATTTAGTGCGACAGTTACCGGTTTCTCATTATGATCATGACATTAGCTTTTTGTACAACGACAACACTAGCTCAAAACATGGCCGCATGGGATTGCCATGAGGTCCATGATAGCGGTCATTCTGATAACTTTACGCAAAATTGTAAGGAAAACTCAGCAACTGAGTGTAAAATAGATGTTAAAACAATTATAAATATTGGAGGGATTGCTAAAGAATTTGTGAAATTGCTGACGTGTGACCAAAAGAAACCAGTGTCTGATAATACAGAGAATACCGAAACAATAACGTTATTCAAAGGCGAAATTGTTGATAATGATGAAGAAACTACACGGTACGTTATATTTAATATATGTATACCTTTATTATTATGTGTTACGAGGTTTTAATATAATTTATTGCGTGTAAAGTTACTATTTTTTGCGTCCAATATTATCCAATCAGCTGTTTGTCAATAATGTTTTATCTCGCTCTCACGTACACTTGTGTACAAGTGGTCTTTTCAATGTATCGTTATTGGGCATTCTATTTTAGTACATTACCATCGCGATGTGATGTGATTATCCTAATTTTGTGTTCCCCGATGAGTATAAAATTGAGAAGCGACCAAGAGGTATGGTTTTCATAGCTAGCCATTATCATTACATCACTTGTTGAACACTAATACAATCAACTATCTGTGTGGGAGGCTTCGCATTATAGTTTTGCTTCTAGTCCTTGTATGGAAAAACAAAGATTTGGAAGTCCTAAAAGCTTATATATCAGCAGATAGAATTTCCATTAACGCTGTTTTAGGTAAACTCAAGTCCAATTTTGAAATAGTTTTAACTTAATAAAATTTATAATATAATGTAAAAACTTCTACTTTCCAGCATAGTATCCTATATTCATCCCTGTTATTAAAAGTAATATACTTATACATAGTTTTGTGACAATAGGTTTACTCAGCTCCACTTAAATAAGCTTAGAAACCCTATATTAGTAGAATTGAATATATTCTCTTACACTATTATTCTATAATTGCTTTTAATTTTGAATTTTATAATTTCTAGACCTTTTTTTACAGTCACAATGACACAAAAGCAGATGTGTCAAAGTGCAGTGCTGAGATTACATTACCAAATATGGAGAAAAACAAAAGGAAAGTTGAGGACAATGGGGCAAGGTTTAAATGTGAATATGAAGGATGTGAGAGGACATATAGCACAGTTGGAAACCTGCGGACACACATGAAAACCCACAAAGGTAATACTCTTAGATCATTTTAAAGTGCAGATTAGACACTAATGCTGCCTAATGGAGGTCTAGGATATTTGGTTTATACATAATTTTACTATGGCTTTTGTCATTATATAATTTGCAAATATTTAAAATTTATATCTGAGACAACGTTTCATTTCTAAGATTTTTATATTAAAAGACCTTATATTAAATTCTAGACCTTTATATTAAAAGTACTTAATTATATGCTAAATTTTATTATAATCGGCTTATCAACTTTTTGCTTATATAATTTTTATAGCCATAGTCTGCAAAAACTATCCCAATTTCTGGCATGAAAATTGCACTGAGAAAGCTAAAAGATTTAAGTGGCATTTTAATAACTTTTCAGAATAGCTTTGTTAAGTTATTAGATTAAAAATGCAAGTCGTATATTTGAATAATAAAAATCTATTAATATTTTGTATGAATTCCGGTTATTTATATTTTCAAATATCAGAAATAAACCCCTATTTCATATTTTTTAAACAATTCTTAGGAAAAATTCCTTATCATTTCTTGCTGCATACAAAATTTTATAGTAATTAGTTTTTTCATAATACCCAGGAATGAACCCGAACTTCGTTTTACATTCGGTTTGACTGAATTTCGGCAGCTTGAGCAGAACTTCGACATTCGGCCGAAATTCGGTTTAAATGCCGAACATTCGGTGCAAGGAAAAAGTAAAATACCTACTTGCACTATTTTGACTGAAGTTTATAGAAATCATATCCATCATAAGCGTAATATAAAAATTGGCATCTATATACTCATGGTCATTTATTTTAGTTAGGAACATGCAAATCTTAATGTGCAATGTGATAAAAAATAAATAATATTAGTTCTTGACTGAGTCTTTGCCTAATTAAATACACATCAAATTAAAACAAAAATAAAATAAACTTATTATTCCTCTAAATAATATCAGTAAGTAGTGCAACTTCTTAATTATAATGAGTAACTTGAATAAAAAAAACATCTTTAAGGGTCAACCGCAATTATAACTTTAATTTTAATTGAAATTACTTTTTACGAATTAAATATTATGATTTTTTTTTCAATCAAAGGTCTAAAAATCTATTCTTTTATCCACCTACTCATACTTAAAATTTACTAGAGGCAGGTTATGGTGTAAAAAAGCCAAAAATTCGGTGTTATCAAGTAGACGTTGTTAACAGGTCACGCTCTTGAGAAAAGAAAAAAAAGCGTGGCGAAATCAAACCGAAGTTTAGCCGAAATTCGGCCGAATTTTTTGTTTTAACCGATTGTTCGGCCGAAGTTTGTATTCGGTTCAAACCACATTCGGCCCATCCCTAATAATACCACAAAGAAGCAACAAGAAATGTCATGCCAAAATCACTATCATTTGTATATAGTAATAATACACTGCTTACTCTTAATTTACTCCTTCCTTTGCTTTAATTGTGTGCCGATAAACTAATTACTACTTCACATACATACATACATTAATATATTCTATCATGATAATATGTTATATTCTATCCTAATCCTATTTCAAAATTTTAGGTTCATGATTCAATTCAATTCAGCCCGATTCATGATTCATGGCACATGAACAGGGCTAAATTGTCGACAATAGTGTTTAAAGTTTCATGAATGCTGTACAAATATTTATGTTTGTAGTTATATGTATATAGTTTATACATGGCTTACATGTTAACATGTAGTACCTTTATATTGCAGGTGAATACAGGTTTAAATGTCCGATACAGACATGTGACAAAGCATTTCTCACATCATACAGTCTGAAAATACATGTAAGGGCGCACACGAAAGTAAAACCATTCTCATGCAATGTTACTGGATGTAAAAAAGCTTTTAACACACTATACAGGTCAGTATTCAACAGTACGCCAATGTCAGAGCTTCAAAAATGTATCAGTATTAAGGCTTTTTCTGCAGTTTATTATGAGTCAACTTTAGTTTAAACTTAATGGCCTAATAAGCCGCAAATGACAGTGCAGTGATAGATCATAACATATTACTACATAGCCGTCTGCTGTTAAAGCACTAAGCTTTGAGTGAAAATTGATCAATAGATGATCTATTGTCCAGCTAGCAAACAAGAATCTTGCAATGTATAACCTCCTACACTTATGAGTTTCTTTTCTTAAAATTATTATTTATTTAATTTCAATCCGCAACAACACATTATTCTTGTGTTATGGGTAGTATACAACATACCACTCTGGGGACGATCCCAGACACCTAGAACATGGTAAATAATTAAATTTGTTTATGAAATTTAGCATGCGAGGAATCTAGCCTGGAGCCTTTGCGTTGCAGTGAGCAAAGCTAGCACGAGCTTAACCCACTCGAGCACAGAGGCCGTCAATATTTCAGGTCAATTTTGTGCAATCTCCTACCTTCTAAATTTAATTGATAATAATAATAAAAATATTGTGTCAGTTAGCAGTCTAATAGTGAAGTGCCTCAACCAACATCTAGAGAGGCTCTCACTCTATAAATGGGTGAAGGGCCAAATACAGAAGGCGGTTGTTCTGAGTGTGGCACACATTGTGAGGAGGTTCCGGTTTCTGGATCCCTAACCACTTCGACTTTTTATATTTTTTTATATGTATTTTTATGTATATATATGTATTAAAAAGTTATAGAAAAGAAGCAATAAATATAAACTGAAATAATAATAATAAGGGCTTATTGTTGAAGAAAATTTACAAATACATTTCAATGTAATCATAAATAACGGACCCAATTTTCCGACAACCTTTTATTCTTCAACTTGTCCTCCAACATAGATCTTATGTAAATATTTCCATTTAGATCTGTCTCTTGCTGTCCTCATCCAGAGCTCCTGCTCTTTGCTTAAGATCATCTTACCGCCTTGTGATTTGTTTACCTCTGCTTCTTTTACCCTGTCTTGGATACCATTCTGTAATTGCTTTTGTCCATTTATCTATCCGTGTATCCGTGCAGGAACGGAGAAAGAATACAATTTCCTGCGGTCGGGCGGCCTGGCGTAAAAGGCGACAAAACAACCCACAGCCAGGTGGTAGGGCATTTGCCCGACTGGATGGCTATCACCCCTGGTCTAAAGTATGTCGCCATAACAACCTTGAGTTGTATTCCGGCATTAGTGACCAGGTTCCAGTCTCCCTTAAGAGAGCAGCAGCGCATTTGTAGCACCTTTGGTGTTGCAAATGTCCATAGGCGATGGTAACCGCTTTCCATCAAGTGGGCCATTTGCCTGTCTGCTGATCTCCTACAATAAAAAAATAAAAAATAAATATCTATTTTGTCTCTGATCAGTGATTAATCCTGACCAAAGCCATTTTAGTTGTTTTATAATTTTTTCCAAGTATTGGAATTTGGTTATTTGTTTGTTAGTGTGCAGTTTTACTCTTATCTTTCATTTTAACCCCCAATACACTTCTTTCAATACTATTTTGACACACCTTTATTTTATTTAGCTGTGTTCTTTCTTAGTGCTCAAGACTGACAAGCATACATTAAGCAGGCTAGTATACAAGTGTTGTAGATTTTACGTTTATATTTCAATAGGTATAATAATAATAATCGACAGACAAATCTAAGGTTAAATGCAAACAAGCAAACCATAGAAAATAACAGTTTTTCAGATAATTTACTGTAGTAGGAGTCGAGTTCTCGGACTTTATGTTCCAGTGAGCTAAATAGGCAAAGGATTAAGCGACTCAACAACAGAGGCCGTCAAAATTGTGTTTCGCAGACCACAACTTTTAATTTCTACGCCTTGGCTTTTCTTTCTAACTTTCAAAGTACTATAGGTATTACGGATGAAGATAGAAACTTCTTATCAACACGTATTTTTCTTATAATTATCTTATAACTGGGTGTATCCTCAGCTTTTCTTTCATGCCAATGCAAGCCATTTTAGAAGCACGTAAGACTAATTGCCAATATGATGTCATTTATTTCTGCTAACATGTGCTGAATTGGTGGTCCTTGCACGGTATTAATGCGCAGTACGCTTTGGCAAAAGTCAAAACATAAATGACTACTTTTAAAATTGACTTAGTCAAATCCATCATCGACGTCCAATATTTCTGCCAACAAAATAAACATTTTAGGATTTTCATAAATATGCGCGAACTTGACGCTGGAATAAATGTCGGAAAATACGATAAAATGCAAAAACAAGAAATTCAAATGTAATTTTGAATTTCTTGTTTTTGATTTCGACTTGTATGTGATTTATGAAGGTTACCTACATGAAAGCTCAGTATATAAATCTGGACTCGACCGGTATTTTTGATAGATCAAAGAATGTTCATCTCATCCAATTGTAAACATTTTATTCAGGAAACCGCGATAACAAACCACATACTGTTTTAATTTATTCATTTCATTAAATGGTTATGTAATTTGTAATAGACAAAGTATACTTTGGTCAGAAAAATAGACAATAAAAATTTAAAGAAACTAATTATTGATTTATTTCGTTCAAAAATTATTATACTTTAAAATTTTGTTTCTGTTGGCAAACAAATAACTGCCAAATGGAAAGTGGTACCGTCGCCGATAGACGTTTGTGACCCCAAGGGCGAAACCAAGCCGTTATGACAGGAAAGATGAGATAGGAGAATGACGTGATGGTCGATGAATGGCGTGACACTTTAATTTTACCGATTCATGTAAAGCATCAGTTCGCAAGATCATTGTTGTAAACTACGAGTCTGAGTCATCCTTTGCGAAAGTACTGTTTCATGTCCTTCATTTCCTCATATCATTATCTCTAAATGGAAATAGTATTTAGTTTAGTACTTAGTTATTCATCAATCTTATTCAGTTGTAAAATAGTTACCTCCCATTCAGAATCAGATAATGACCCATTATTTTTAGACAGTAAATTAAATGTATTTAATATCAATAACATAAAACAAAGTAAGCTGGAAAAATAACTTTTTTTTTTATTGCAAGAGATCAGCAGACAGGCAGACGACCCACTTGATGAAAAGCGGTTACCATCGCCTATGGACATTTGCAACAGCAATGTTGCTACAAATGCGCTGCTGCTCTTAAGGGAAACTGGAACCTGGTCACTAATGCCGGAACACAACTCAAGGTTGTTATGGCGAGATAGTTTAGACCAGGGGTGGTAGCTATCCAGTGAGAGAAATGCCCTACCACCTGGCTGTGGGTTGTTTTGTCGCCTCTTACGACAGGCCGCCCGGCCGCAGGAAATTGTATTCTTTCTCCGTTCCTGCACGGATAAATGTACATACTTACTATAGTGGACCAAGAGCTTTGAAATCCACGCAACGCACAATCAAATTTCATATATACGATAATCGATGCTATTAATTTTTTGTTATTTACTCTACTGTCTAAATAAATATTTAATTTAAATATTCCAATTAGGGTACTAAACTTCCATGTCCTCTGAGTGCAAAAGTAGAACTGAATATAGTTAATCTTCCTTTGTCGATTACTGCAATTCGTTACAAATTATAAACAACTAACAACAAATCAGGTGTATTTCAAACAAAATCTTATGAATCAGAATGCATCATTTTATGTATCATGTTTGGGCTACTGCCAGAAATCAAGAAATAAGATTAGCAAGCCCATCTTATTTGCGACCTTGCTCGTTTGTTTTTAGCGCTTTTTTCGTTTGACAGATAATTATGTTTTTTTACACAATTCAATGGTTATTTTAATAATCTTTTCAAAATAAGTAGTCTTATTTAACTGAGAAAGAAAAACAACGTGATCACAATAAGATTATGAAATGTGTAATATATTATTTTTAAGAATTGTGACGTAGCTTTTTAGGTAAACTTTATTCCAACACTCCATCATTATCTTAACGATAAATCTCGGTTGTGTTCAGAGCGTGCAACTTTCCTATTTTACTTCTGTACTTCGCGCGTTTAAAGAACTTTATTCTCAAAAGAACATTACAGTTCACTTATATGAGATACAAAATTTATATTCTAACATAAGTCCTATAAATCTAAGAGCGAGTAGACATAGATAAAAAATAATAATAATAAATAGGTGAACAGAGAAACATAATTTTGAACGAAACGATTTTCTGAATAGTCTCCTGTAAATAATTGTTTTTTTATTACGTTTTTGAAATATAATTTTTTAATTTCCTTTTATATGAATTTATGTTTTTACACTCCTTTACTTCATTTGGTAATTTGTTGTAAATATTGGCTCCTTCGCATAAAATATTTCTTTTGCCGTATTTTTCTGTTCTAGGTGCTCGAATAATAATTTTATTAGTATGTCTTAAATTGTATTTAAATATTTTATGAGTGAACTGAATGTTTGTTTGTATGATATTGTCCATGATTTTTTTAACTAGAATGCACGTATTATATTTATATAGTTGATGTAGATTTAAGATTTTAGTTTCTTCGTATATAGTTTTTGTCGGCGTAAAGAAGTTGTAGTTATATAGGTTTTTGATTAATTTGTTTTGTGTTGTTTGTAAGGTTTTTAAATTCGTCGTTGAAGCTGCTCCCCAAATTTCGATAAGATATTCTAAATGTGGCTTCGCTAATGCATTGTATATTGTATTTCTAATTTTATGTGGTATACAGTTTCTTGTTTTGCGTAGTGCTCCAGATAATGAGGATAACTTAGATCTAACGTGTTCAATATGAGATGTCCAGGTTAATTTATCGTCTAGTAATAATCCGAGGTATCTTTCTTGATTTGACTTTTGAATAGGAATATTATTAATTAGTGGAGGCGTGAAATCAGGAAGTTTTTTATTTTTCGCTGTGAATATCATGTACGATGTCTTTTTTGTATTAATTGTGAGTAGGTTATGCAAAAACCATTCATTTAATAAGATTAGGTCATTTTGAGCTTCAGCTACTATTTCATTTATAGAAGTACCAAAGTAAAACAAACTCGTATCGTCGGCATATAATGTGAGATATCCTGTCAGACCTATTTGATTAATATTATTAACATAAATAAGGAAAAATAGGGGACCCAATATTGATCCTTGCGGGATTCCACATGAAATTTTGCAAGGAGTACTTTCAAAATCTGCTAATTTTACTACTTGTGTTCTATTAGTAAGGTACGATTTTAGTAAATCATAAGCTAAACCATTTATTCCTAAGTTAGTAAGTTTCTGTAATAGTTTTTCATGGCTGACGGTATCAAACGCTTTTTTAAGATCAATAAAAATCCCTAAACTAATGTTTTTTTCATCAATATTAGACTTAATTTTAGTTACCAAATCAATACTAGCTGAAAGAGTATTTGATTTTTGTCGGAATCCATATTGTTGGTCTATTAAAATTTTTTTTTCATTCAAATAATCATTTAGCCTTGTAAAAATAATTTTTTCAAAAATTTTGCTGACGACAGGGAGTACCGATATGGGTCTATAATTACCGGGGTCGGATTTGCTGCCTGATTTATATATAGGGGTAACTTTCGCTACTTTAAGACTATCAGGGAAAACTCCAAGTTCAAAACATTTATTTATACAGTTTTGTAGGGGGAGACTAATTATATTTTTTATGCATTTAATTGATTTTACACTGATTCCGTCAAGACCAGTACTGCTATTAGGGTTAAGATTATTAATAATAGTAATTATTTCTTCCGTGGTACACGATTTGAATTGTTCAAGTGTGATGTCATGACAATAATTACTCCCATACATTAAAATATTACCTGGGCATTGATGATATTTATTTGGTATATTTTGTGCTAAATCTGCACCAATACTTGCAAAAAAATTATTAAAAGTATTGCATATTTCTATTTCATTTTTTATTTCAATTGCGTCTATTACTAATTTTGAAGGAGTACTATTTGTTTTTACCTTATTTAAAGCCAATGAGTTTATAAGTTCCCACATTTTTTTAGGATTTTTGTTAGTTTGCGTGAAAGCATTGATATAGTACTTGTTTTTTGCGTTGTTTATTTGTTTTACGGTTTCATTTCTTTTATTAATAAATCTAATTTTTAAGGTTTCGTTTTTGTCGTCTTTTTTTAGTTGTTGCCATAATTGGTTTCTTTCATTTATTAATTGTATAATATTTTTATTTATCCAGTCTTTTTGAGGTAAATTTAGTATTTTGTGTTTAACAATTTTATTGTAGTTTATATGTTTCTTTATAAAATAGTTCAGTTGTTCGTATATATTGTCTTCGTTCGTGTAAGTATCTTCGTGAATGGTTTTATATAGAGTATCGTAATTTATGGCTTCATATTTTTTCCGTTGTATATTCTCCGTCCTATGTTTACCTAACTCCAAGAATATTTGTTTATGATCTGATAAAGAAGAGTCTAAAATAGAAAATACGAATATACTGTTACTCAAATTGGAAGTGACGTGATCTATGATTGTTCTAGTTAATGCAGTTTCTCTTGTTGAGTATTCTTCATTTATGTTGTTTAATGTTTCGTATCCTGCTTCTTCTACCATTGATAGGTAACGTTTTGTTGTATTTGTTTTTGGTTTTAGTAGGTCTAAATTAAAATCACCAAAAACCAAGGATCGTTTCCTTTGTTCCAATTGAGATGAAAATGTTTCCAGAAAAAGTAGTAAGTTGGTATCGCCTGGTTTATACACACCTCCTACATTTATGGTAAATCTAGGCAAATATACCCATACATAATTATTTCCATCCTTGTAAAGTTGTTCTGTTATTTCAAAGCTTACGCTGTTATGAATGTATATGGATACGCCACCTCCTCTTGTGTTTTTTCTGTAACTGTATATATGTGTATAATTAGGCAAACTGTAAAACCTTGCATCTTCTTCAGACTGTAGCCACGTTTCCGTAAGTATAATGACATGTATTACTGCCGGGATAGTTTTCAATAAACATTTCAGTTCATCAAATTTTCCTGGCTTTCGAATACTCCGTATATTTGTATATAGAAATTTTAGAAAAGAATTGTTGGTTATTGATAAGTCGTTATATGTATGGGCAACATGGTATGTAATATTTTTCGAGATATAGGAATCGTTTGTAAAGCTTAAAGTTTTATTTTTTAGTTTTTTGAAGGTGTCTTACTTGTTGTAATTCTTGGTGTCCCATTAATATATTTTATTACTAAATTCAGCTCTCCGTTTTCTTGACGACGCTTAAGTTCCATTGTAAGATCTTGTAAATATTTCCGCTGCAATAATGTCTGATCTGAATAAATCTTAATGTTATTGCAGAGCTTTGACTTGTTTTTTAATAAAAATAGAGGTATATCTTGATTTGTAAAACATATTTTCAAAGGGCGGGATTTTTCTGGATTATATTTACCCAATCTGGTAGTCTTAACCGGGTTAGGACATTCAGGGTAGATTGATTTAAGTATCTTATACGACTCCTCATAATCATAGTTGTTACGAATGTTTGTATTTGTTTCACTGTTTTTCTCAACTACCCCCATCATAATAACATTTTTTTGCCGATACATACGATCTTGTATTTCGAGGATGAGATCATGTTGCATTGCGATGGGCGATTTTTGTGATTGAATTTCTTTTAGTTCTGATATATCCTTTTCTATGGTGTTTATTTTTTCACTTGTTATTTGTTGTTTATTCTTAATATTTTCGAAATCTTTGGTTATCTTATGATATTCTAACGATAGATTTTCTGTAGCCAGTTTTATGCTTGTAATTTCTTTTTTAATATCCTTAATTTCCTCCCTGATTTCTCTTATATTTTCATTTTGAGAGCTAGTCATTTCACTGAAAAATGCCATTATCTCATTTTTGAAATTAGCAAGATCCTGCTTAACATCGTACTCACAACTACGTTCTTTTCTCTTTCTCGTATTTCTAGTTATACGGGTTTCTTCTTCATCACAGTTTGATAAGTTCGAGGTTGACCCGCCACCGCTCACGCTTCCGCTTGTTAGCGTGTGAGTAGGCGCTCGCGCTGTGGTTTGCATCGTCGCTTTGTTGAAAGTACACTTTTTTGTTTTAATGTTGTAGCAGTATTTAATATTTTAAACTGTATTTACGCGACACTAAGGTTGACTTTGCACTAATTGATGGACAAAAATAATTATATTTAACTTGTTTTGCGTCCGCACGCTCCGATCGCTAGGAAGTCAGTGATGATCACAAAGAGACCTAAATTAGAATTTATAAATCGATCTAGGATTTACCCTAATTAGTACCGAACCCTTGTTTAGTTAGCCAGCAAGCATTCTTTCACTATTTTATCGACGACTCTGTTGTAAAATATTATCTTTTTCTAATCACATAAAAACTTTATTGGGTTTTTTTATATATACTACTAGCTGTCCCGGCAGACGTTGTTCTGCCCTGAAGAAATAAAATTTAGAACCCGATTCCAGCGCCACCTACCGGATCCAAATGTAAGCTATCCTATCTTTCAAGGCGGATCAAACTGCACACGGTGTGCAAATTTGATTAAAATCGGTCAAGTAGTTTAGGAGTCCATCGCGGACAAACAACATGACACGTAATTTATATATATATATATATATATATATATATATATATATATATATATATATATATATATATATATATATATATACATACCTTCAGTCAAAATTATTTAAATAATGGTGTAAACCGCAGAAAAATCTGTTGCGTGGTTTAAGAGTTAGCAGATATACAGAATATACAGACAGACTTGGAATGCGACTTTTTTATACGATGAACTTAAAGATGTAAAATATTCCCATTGAAATCTCGATGTTTCGATTTCAGGTTAAGAGCACATCAAAGGTTACACAGTGGTGACACTTTCAACTGCAAAGCGGATGGATGTACGAAGTTCTTCACGACTCTAAGCGATCTCAAAAAACATATACGGACCCATACACAAGAACGGCCTTACAAGTAGGTTGATTTAATTTGTTATTCAATCAAAACAATTGAAGACTAATCCAATTACCATAGTTTAGTAATAAATCATTACTCTAGCGATATAGATATTATGATTTGAAAACTTGTGTTGTAAACTTTATAGACTTTTAACAATAACTGCAACAAAATATCACTTTTAAGTTCACTCGAAAATTCATTAAACATGACTATTTATTAAAAGATTATTTGTATATCTAATATATAAAATTCTCGTGTCACAGTTTTCGTTGCCATACTCCTCCGAAACGGCTTGACCGATTTTGATGAAATTTTTTGTGCTTATCCGGTATCTATGAGAATCGGCCAACATTTATTTTTCATCCCCCTAAATGTTAGGGGTAGTCCACCCCTAATTTTTTTTATTTATTTTTTAGACAAAATTTTTAATTTCTATTTTTTTATGATACAACATACAAAAATACATACAACCCTAAATTTTCACCCCTCTACGATCAACCCCTATTTTTTATTTGTTAATTATAAACTAATTTTTTGGCAAGATTTTTAATCTTATTTTGCCATGACTTAGAATAAAAAAAATATATTACTCTTTTAGATTCACAATTAGAACCGGTAGGTGGCTCTGGGATCGGGTTCTAGAATTTTATTTTTTAAAGGCAGGACAACGTCTGCCGGGACCGCTAGTATATTATAAACTTTTACTTTAAGAAGTTTATTTTGCCTACATTTATTGAGTTGGATAGTACACCAGTCACCAGAGTTAGAATAAATTTGTGTTAATACAGTCTTTATTTACAGTCTTAAAAGTTGTTCAATTTATCTAATATTTTTCTACAATGTTCTAAGTATGTATTTTTATATGTTTTTTATTATTATTTTTGCCGTAATTTTTCATTCTATTATAAAATTTGTACATTTTTCAGTGGTCATTTTTTTAAGTCTAATTTTTCGTTGTGGGCTTCGATATACTTTCTTGGATTGCAAGAACTATACCTTATTCTATTGTACATAATATTGTAGCTGTTTTTCCTCTAATAAAATTCATTTTAACGGCACTAAGCGCGCTTCTTATACGATTATGTGTAATAAGTACAATAACTTCAAAAATATCAATAATAACAGTTGAAAAAAAAAACTTACAGATGTCGAACAGAAGGCTGTGGAAAATCGTTCACGGCGTCCCATCATTTAAAGGCGCATGGACGGACCCATTTAGTTGTTCGACAATCCACACGCTCCCACACATCTATACACACAATACAGGACAAAAATTCGGTACGTAATAATGACAATAAGTAGAAATATAAAAAAATATATATATAAAGTTTGTCGTCAATACCCTAAAATTAAGAAACCCGAGTTCAGCTGGATTCGCGTTAGTCGACATCATGTAGAAGATTCGGCTGTTGCGATTATTTTTAATAATTATCTATTAATATTATAAAATTCTAAACATGCCGTGTCTGCACATTAAAGCTATTAAAAAAACTGGAATATATAGAGTATATAAACGATAGAGAACACGATGTAATTTTTTTTAGATTTCTTGACTGTCTGTTTGTTCGGAATTTTCGTAAAAACTACTGGGCCGATTCCGATGCGATTTTCGATTGCCATGATGGAATTTCGATAGAATTTTCCCGGGAGCGATTTGTAGTTGTTCGGGTGCATAAAAAATAGGATATTCTGAAGCAGTTTTCACTAAAACGATAGGTTACTTTCTCTATTAATTACTGTGGTACTTTGTCTCCTGGGAATCCTGCGGAAATTTCAAGTCAAGCGTGGACGAAGTCGCGGGCATATCCTAGTAATTAATAAATATCTACACGTGGGAATACCTACACATATTTTTTAACCTAAGCAATGGCATCATGATAACATTTTCTGTATTTCGGTATTTTGTTTCAGATAAAATTAGAACCAGTGATAATAGAAGTAACAAAATTTAGCGCCTCTGAACCACCACCACCACTACCATCAGCTAAACATACGGACAAGACAGAAACATCCACAGACGTAATGAATTGGGATAGTCTATTAGAATCATTTGGCCGAATAACCACAGAATCAAATTCGAATGATAGCAGTTTAGAAGAAATAAATGCGGTAAATAATGTAGATATTACCGATTTACTCTTCGATAATACAGAAAACAATGCGAAAAATGTTTCCAATTTAGCAGTTGACTATGATTTAGCTAATCTTACTTTATCTCCATTCACTGTTGAAAAGAATGATCGTGAGAAAAAGAATGATGATACTTGGGTAGATGTAAGAGATTTGCAGCCAACTGGACCTTTACAGCCAATTACATCAATACCAGAAACACCCAAATATGAAGTTAAATCGGAAGCTATACAAATGGCTTTAGCTAATGAAATAGAATTACAAGCGCCTTGGATAGATGTTAGTGCTTTAGCCGCTTCGATAGCTGAAACACCTGTTAGCATTAAAGAGAAAACACCAGAAAGCATTTTCACACTTGCAACATTTGTCCCGACACATATGCAGAGTTATATTGATCTAAATTCTGAAATGGCTCCAACCGCAAACATTATAATGCATGACTCTTTTAACCTAGACACACCAAATATTCTTGATGTTGGTGATAAAGTATTCAACGATAGTGAAATTGTTTCCAATTTGGTACCTGAAAAAGTGAATACTGATCTTGATATTTTCTTAGAATCGGATGAAGACAGATCATTAAATACTCCACCACCATCTAAAGTTATGCAAAAAATCGAAATTAATCCAGCAAACTCGGTTCTATTTAATACAGATTTCGATTTAGAAGACACTTTGCTATTTGATAATGAACCACCATCGGACATGTATGTTGTTCGGACAGAAAATATTTTTGGCAAAGAGATGGCTAAAAGAAACGCAAATGCTTTGAAAGAATTAACAACAGATAGTGGGATATGTATTTGTGTGCATTGTGTCTGTGATCCAATGACTGGTGAATGCAGAGAAACGTGTTCAGAGAAACCCAAACCAGAAATGAAACAAGGAAAAACGTGCCGTGAAGATAAATGTTCGTGCACAAATTGTGAGTGTGATCACGCAGCAATGAAATGTATGCCAGGTTGTGGCAAAGCAACAGACACTAATCATAACACTTTCTTACATTATCACAGGAGACATAAAAACTCAAATTTGGAAGATTTGGGCATTTTCACAAATGATCGTGACTATGATAATCCAGCAGCTATTGTGAACAATCTAAAGTGTTCCTGTGAACAACCACCCACTGCATCGGGAAGCTCTAAATGCACTAAAAACACAGGTTGTGTGAAAAACGATGAGTGTTGTGTAACACTGTGCATGAAAAAGTTAAATGCTTTCAAACATATTCTTACAGACCCTGATTTTGTGCAGGCTTTGAGAATGCACCATTTAACAACAAGCTTATAACCTCTAATTTTAGTTTTTACTGCATTTAACATTCAATCAATTTTTAATTTCATTGCATTGAAACAAATTGCAAATAATGTTACAGTTGGCCCTTGAATAGTCAATTATTATTATAAAGTAAATGATTTAATTCTATTTGAAAAATCTGTATATTTGATTGTTATTACTTTCATGTAATTATAAAAACAAAATTGTTGAATATTGTAATTTTGTTGTTGTATTTTGTCGTAATGAAAACATTATAAGTCAGTTTTTAAAGTTATACTATCTTAACAGGGTTGGGCCAAAGTTTCTCATGGCTGGTTAGGTGGACAATTAAGATGTGTCTTTAAAATTCAAAAATCAACAAATACTGTTGTCATTTGAATTGCTATATGTGATATTTTTCTCATGTACATTTATTAACATGTATTGAAGATCCTAAGCAAGTATTGGTAGTCAATTCTTTAGACTTTAGAAATTACCGCACGATATGCTGCACTGAAAATTATAGAAAAGAAATTAAATGCGGTTACTGTCGCTTGAGTACCGTTAAAACAGCGATATTTGCTAACATACAAACTAGTATGTAATTTTAAACGCTGTCTAAACCTGAAAATACACATTGATTGTTCATGTTATTGTGAATATCGTGATTCTAAACTAATTTTAAGCTTCACCTTATTTTTAAAAACTTAACCGTACATGCAGCTAACTAAATGAATTAGGGTTACAGTACACGCAAAACTTACATGCGTCTCGAGGTAGATTAGCTTCGTGAGTTTGCACAACTCCATTCAACTGTTACAGTTTATTGATTGACGTTTGCAGTGCCGAAATAAATGCATATGTGAATCCGAATAAGGGCCGAGCGAAGGCGCAGCACGCCGTTCTGCACGCCACCTTGTGAACCTTATAATCGTGTTCTGCGCAATGACTTGTACGAACTTCAAGGACGCATTTAAGTTTCGCACGTACTGTAACTTGGGTATTACATAATTGATGTTTTTTCTGGAGATATTATTAATAATATTGCTTTAAACCAAAGTGCTTAAATTTTTAAACATGACACGACTACTTTAATATTTTATAATGTTTTTATGTTTTTGTTTTGGAACATATTCCAGAACAGTACTACTGCGGAGGATACGTTTTACACATTACCCTTTAAAATGTACTGATATATATATATATATACATACAATACATTTATTTTTTCATCAGAAATTTACATCGTGCCTGGTTCTAATTTTTTCGTGTCGTTTCAGATAAGACGTTTTATTGTTTATAAGCAGTTATTAATTTATGAACTTACTTTTTTGTTGTGTTAACTACCGTCATGGTATGCATGTAAGTGTTCATTGTGCAATAATAATTATTTATTGATATTTTGTAACAATTTATAAAATGTTATTTCATGTAAATTATTACGGCCTTTCGATTCGCCAAAATGTTGAATAACAATTTGTATATATAAATTATTGTTAACGAATTTACTTCAACAGCGAATGTTTATGTTATTTAATATATTGAATGCTCATAGCATTTTCATATGACTGCTTCTAATAGCTTACATTTTGTCGTAAATTTCAAAGTGTATTTGTTAAAACTCCCTAGTACTCTTGTCTTAAGTATAAAAGTATATAACATAAACATATTTTTACATGTACTTATTTATAATTTCATATGAATTTATTGTACTTAAAACCAAGAACCATTTGAATGTGCCATTTACAAATTATAGTATTATAGAATAATTTTATCAGCACTTTTTGTAGGGGGTAAGAATGATTTACGCACATCACGGACAAACAAATAGTTTGGGGTTTCTAGGAACTGCTGGATACCCACTAAGCCCCTCTGATTGTTCCTTCCTACATGCCGAATCAAGATCGCGAGCCGTTAGCTGAAACAATAAATGAAATGTGACTATGATGTGCTGAGCTGCATAAGTTTACTGGCTGGCTGCGTTCATGGACATTGTGCACTTCACTGCATCGAATGTGTTAACTCATTTATTTATTTAGGCGTTTAAAACAGAGTACAGCACAAAATCGCCACTAATTACAATATTAGCTTGTTGATCTCCTGATATACGCACATACATATATAATCCAAACTGACACAATGAAGCGTTAAGCGAATCTTCTAGCATCTATGAATGCTAGAACGTGCTTTTAATACACGCAGTGTTAGAGACAATGATAGTACTGTAATTCCAGCTTAATTAAAGAATAATTTTGGCTAAACATCTTTTAAATTTCAAGATATCATATAAGTATCCGATTTATTACGAATGTAATGGTGCGCAATTCACTTTTGCGCAGTTTAACTTAGACATTGGGCTTAACAGTAGCCTAGAAAGCGCAGTAGGCTTTATGTGCAGAGTGCGGGTGGGGTGCGTTTTGAGACTATCAGCATCTGTCATCTTCTTGTGTCACAGCACAAGTTAACTCGAAATGTTAGTGTAGTAAACTGTTACTGAGTTGTGCTGATGATGATGATGCATGATTCTAGGTATTTTGTTGAGGCATATTTTAATTCAACTTAATTTCTCGTCAGTAATCAATCGATTTCCCACATCACTTAGGTTATTTAAAAAATGTTATGGTGTGATTCCATCAAATCAGGTATTTAATAACACTTACGGTTTGGCAATAAAAGATCTAGTGATTCAAAAACTCTTCATTTTATTTAAAATTCAATAAACTAAATATATATACCCTTTCACAATTTTTTTTGCCACGGTTTTCGTAGTGTAAACTATACTATATCGTATAGGAGTATATAGTATATTATTTGGTAAAATGTGTGCTGTATTCAAAACCGAGTTGTAAAGTACCAACTTTCATAGATTACAATCAAAGCCATGAGGAGGAAAGTTGAAACACGAATTAACTTTGATTTATATATCCATTATTGATTTTTGCTGGGTTTCTATGTCTTACTATTTCTACCTTAACCACTATAGGTAGAAAATTGACATTGCTTATATGAAGTTTATTAAACCGATAGTAAGGCAAATTAATGAATGGTAGTAGGAGGTATAAAACCTGGCATTGGTGAAGAGTTTTCTGTTATAATCTATATTTCAAATACTTTTTTCACAGTATCACAATTTCTATAACTTTTGTCAGCATGTGATTGTCAGTGATATAAGTGAAGAGAATTTATATTAGTATTTGTAATGAGAATAGTTTTTACCTTAATTGTTCATATTCATTATCAATACATATAAGGTAACCTATACCATTTGTGGCATCCCAGTACAACAATGATTGGCTTTTTATTATTTTATTCGAAACATTAAGAAATATGTGGCCTGTGGCGTGGAAAAATTTGTGGCCATACAGTAATAATAATACTATTGTATGGGTACAAAATAAAAAATATTAAAAAAATATATTTTGAATAAATTGACTGGGCGTGAATCATTTGTCTGGGTGCCAACAATGGTATAGTTACCCTATTATCATTTTGAGGATTGGCAAAGTGACATATTTGAATTTAACATAAGATCTTTTGGGATATTAAAAAAAATGTTTTATATAGAATATCAATCTGGTGCTAATATTTTTAGTGTAGACAAAGTGCCTTAAATGTTGCCATAATTGTGTACTTATTAAATGCTTAATGTACAAAATGTTGATTAATGTTATTATATGACTTTTTTATTAATTAGTTGTTAAAATATTAGGCAAGCAATAATCCTAATGCTGTTAAACATCTAGTCCATGTTACAAATAATAAAATGCTTTTTAATCAAGTGTTTTTTTAATTTTTTTAACACCTTATGAGAGAGCAAATACAAACACACTTAATTTTACACCTACTTATAATTTTTAAAGAATAAATACATTAATCAGATGTTTTTTATATTTCCCAATTCATATTATAATGAGCTTTCTACATAACTTAACTATTATACATAATTAATCTGTGTCTGAAGCAAAATATGTTTGGGATAAATGATATACTATATAAGAGTTATAATAAATAACATAATTGATGAATAGTAACTAGGAATGACTATGACCCAGTAAAACCTCACTCCAAGAAACTAACACCTATATTACCAGTTACGGCCACTTGTCATTCTTCTCATACTTTTTTGTCAGTCAAACCCAGATTATTTGAAAAGGAAACATTTATCAATTTCAGCTAAACAATATCAGAAGAAAATAAACAAGTTTCCACAGATATTAAACATACACTTTTAAACTTTGTATGTGCTAAAAGCCCAATACGATTTATCAGTACTGGATTCAGCTGTAAAGGAAAACAAACCTGCCCATCTATATGCCTTAGCCAAGCATTGTGGGTATGCTACATGTTCCATTATAAAGGGAAGACTCGAGCCAAGCAGTGGGACATTAATATTACATCTCAGATATACACCTATAACATTTTAAGTGATTTAGCCCATTCCTAGGCCACTGCTGTTGGGCAGTGTTTGTTAATTCAGAAGGCTAGCAGCACTAACTCATCAAATAACAAATTTTATAAAGAATAATAAATTTGTAGACTAAAGAATATCAGAATGAGAATTCAACCATGACTTATAAAACTCAAATATTTATCTTGGGTATCATCTAGATGCTTGCTTATTAATGATACTTGTTGTAGGAACAGAATGATTAATTATAAAACTTTGCCTAATCTTTGATTAAGGAAGCTCCTTGTCGAAATTTACTTCTGTTTGCTTTTTAATCCAAAACAATGCTTCATCTGAACATAATAGTGCAAAGAATTTTATCTTGCCAAATGTCTAGCGTCTTTTCTTCTTATCATGACGTCTTGCTCTTGACATTGGTGCTCTATGACCTGGTGAGGACTGTTCTGAACTACATTCATCACTATCTGAGTATGTCTGAAACAAATAAATATAATATTATGTGATTGGATCCAATTTCTTATTAATATATTTTTGTAAGTCTATCCTACAAATTAATGTGTCAAACCATAATTAGGCCTGTAATTTTCTAAATGTACTTAAAGGCCTATAATGGCAGCAAAGTTCAGTCTATGCAATAAAGGCCCTACCCATAACATTTTAGACAACATCCTGAATGTGGTATAACTTTAATTCTCTTGGTTATTAGTCGTCACCTCAATGTTACAGCTGACCCTTTGGTAGTCAAAAATTTTTGAAGAGATATGTTTCTATTTAGGGTCTTATAGCTATTTTGGTAGCAATTAGCAAACTTACAAAATCATTGTTAATCGGTGTCTATATATGCCACAAATATTTTGCACATGAACTTCTAGGTCTGTACAGATGATATTTGTCAAGGTCTTATCTACTCAAATAATTATGATTACACAATACTATAATTAAAAAATGTACACCGTTTATTCTATTTTTCCACCAGCTAGTCTCACTCTATAAAGTGAGACTGGCTAGGAGAGCTGTTTCAAATGACATAGTATGTTAGTTATCTTTGTAATGTTTATCCTTGTTTGGTTTTATTCATAAGAGAAACAACCAATATAGTTTGCTCTACAGTCATAAAACTACAAGGGTAGGTCGAAGAATATATAAAGATTGAGATAATTAAGATCATAACAGCGATTAATTTACCATATTGTCATTCGGCGCCGGCTCGCTGTGTTCATCATTCATCGTGATGCACGCAAGCATACATAATATTTGGAAAGCTGCACCAAGGTACAAGCTATATCTTATGATTGTGCTCATGATGTCCTCAGCAAAAATTTCAGCCGGAACCATCTCGTTACCTACCAGCCCTGCGATCGATACCATCACAAGATCTCAGCACTAATGTCTAGCTAGAACTACACTAAAATGAGAGAGAGCGCAATGTGTGTCTTCTATAAGGTTTTAGCTAACAACTCAGTTTTAATTATGTAGTGTGTGTAGTATTTTATTCACAAATATCGAATTAAAATAATTTATTTACGAAAGACCAACAACCAGTTTAGTATCAGTTTTCTGTCACTGTCAGTTTGACAGCCCAATTAACTACAAAAGCAAGCATGACATTCCATGTAGATAAAATATCGATATTTTAGAACTTTAATTAATCGAGTACAAAAATGAATAAATTTCACATCAATATGTGAATAATTTAATAAACTGTATTTTTAGGACCTTGGCAAATATTGCCCGCCCAGGAATTTTGACGTATAGCTCATAAGGGGTGTAAAAAAGATGTGTCAGAGTCTTAAGGGTTAAAAAATATATACACTATTGTTTATGAACTATGTTTGATTGCTAATTTAACAATATTTTATATAAGATCATTCATTACGAGATCTCATAGACTAGAATGGCGGGAGGCCGCGATATGCGAGCCGAGCGCCGGGGGTATAGGGGGGCCGCAGTGGGAACACGAAGACTCCTGCGGCTAGTGCTTCCCGCACGGGATGAAGGGACAAGGGAAACGCGCACGAATACTTTTGCCACGTTATACTTAGATGCAGATTAATAAAATATTTTTTTTGAAATATTAATAACTATAGTAAAAGTAAATAAATAATCATGTACTTTTAGTTAAATTATTATATTAAAACAAATCATAAGAGTTAGAGCCATCTTTAGTTTTTATTAGGAAAAGATGGGCGTTTAATTAGAACATAAATCAAATAATAGAGGACGCTGTAATTATAAGAAAAATTGCAGTGGTCAAAAAATAATAGCTTGCTAGACTCTATAGAATCGCAATTACAATAGGGGGGTGAAAGGTTGTTTGTCTCAAGCGACATTTTGAAAATTTAATAAAAGAATAGTTTCATGTTCGAAATGACCCAAAAACATATATTTAATAAAGTATGTAAGTTTAGAAAAAAAGGAATACCTATAGATTTCTACTGGAAACCCGGTTCTTTATATTTATTTAAGTTGAGAGATGAGCATGAAAAAACTTATCATTGTATTAATACGTGAAGCAAAGACTTTGTATCCCTTTTTACGAAAATTGCGCGGCCGGAGGCGTATGAAATTTCGCACATTTATAGTTTATATAGAGAAGGAGTGCAAAATGCTATTTTTTTTTAAATTATGCATATAAAATACATTAAATCAATTAAAAAACATTAGACTACCATGTATTTGTCACACTCCCGCATATATACTCTTTTGTTTATTGTTAAAGTCAAATTAACAGTGTAACCTTGGCGAAATCTGAGATTATAGAAGTATAGCCCTTGACAAAAGAACCTTAATAATGTTCAAATTTATAATTTAAATTAATTATGGTTGCATTTCGACCACTGGGCGACCGCTAGTTATATTAAATCTGTCATAAAATGTCGCTTGAAAAAATAGCCTTTCATCCTATAATCTGATTATTAATTTTCTGGGCTAAAATGACAGCAGCGGACGACCTTTTTTGATACATAAGTGAGTTGTGTAACCTGAAATAACAACTCACCACTATAAGTTGAATCCTTCAGAATTTCTATAGAAATTTTACAGGATTCACGGTCGGTGAGTTGCTTCAAGTTTGCAACATAAAGAGGTCAATCGCAGCTGTCAGTTTAGTCCAGGAAATTAAAAATCAGAGTATAGATATATTTAGTACCTAACATAGTAGAAATAATGATTTCTATTCACTACACTCAAACGTGTTTTTCTATTGTTATTTTCGCTGTGTGAATAATTTTGTGATAAGCATAATTAATATACACGATTTTATGACTTATGCAACGACTATTTTGAATGACTAAAATTCATGATCTTGGAAAACAGTCAGTTATCCTAGTAACTAGCTTTATTTTTAATAAAAAAAAACATGAGATTTTACGTGTTCAGTAAGTATTGTGATTTCAGTATAAAACATAAAACTTGTCCATATTTGGTTTCTAAAGCCAATACTAGTTTATTTTTGTATTTAAAATTAAAAGAATCAATCAAAGTGAGCCATATAATCATAAGCTTGAATCTTTCAATGTCATTGCATGCCGCAGTGTCCTTTTATTTTTGTGCTTTTCAACCAAATTGATATGATTGATTTGAAAACAAATTAAGTAATCTGTATATTATTGATGTTAGTCTACATCTTCGCTTATCATTAAGTGGTGTTGTGGTCAAACGCGAGTCTTCTTCGTCGGGAACTGACGAAAAAGATACGCGTGCGTTATATGTCCTGGTTCTCTGCTTTTCTCATCCAGCTCACCTGATCGAAGATGGTTACCGTCGCCTATGGACATTTGCAACACTGGAGATAGTACCAAAATGTGCTGCCGGCCTCGAAACAGAAACTAGAACCTGGCCATTAATGCCGGAACACATCTCAAGGTTGTTATGCAGCATACTTTGCATCAGGAATGGTAGCCATCCATTCGTGCAATCGCCCTATCATCTGGCTGTGAGTTGTTTTATCGCCTCTTATGACAGGCCATTCGGACGCAGCAATTAGTAGGTAGGCATACTTTTCCTATCCCTGCACGAATAAATAATAGTGATGTAACGTATATAATATATTGCATTTTCACGGCCTAAGACTAAAACTAATTTTGACGAAATTTTGCATATTATTGCAATCACCACGGTGTAACGTTGAAGGACAACATCGTGATGAAACCTGCACATCGAGATAATTGATGAGTCAAACCCGTCAATCAGTCTTGGTCAAGCGTAGTGGGTATACTGTCCGTTCTCCTTATAAATGGGAGGCCCGAGTCTAGCAGTGAGACATTTATGGGTTGTAATTATTGTAAGAGTTTAGAGATCAATATAATAATGTGGGGAACTCGTCAGCCAACCGTTGACCACTGCCGGACGTAGGCCTTCCCAAGTTTCCACCACCTATCCCGGTCTTTCGCTGTTCTCATCTAGCCCCCACCGGAAACCTTGCGCAGATCGTCGGTCCTTCGGGCTGGAGGGCGTCCTGTACTACGTTTGCCGAGACGCGGTCTCTACTCTAGGACTCGTCTACCCATCGGCCATCAGTCCTACAACAAACGTGGCCGGCCCACTGCCACTTCAGCTTGCTAATTTTGCGAGCTATGTCGGTAACCTTGGTTCGCTTACGGATATCTTCATTTCTGATTTTGACCTTAAGAGATACTCCCAACATAACTCGCTCCATAGCCCGTAGGTAAACCTACTCTTTATTAGGGAAAATGTATTTTTCCTTAGTGTACGGAACCGAGCTATCAACTAAATGTTGCATTTTGAACAGTTTGCGTATTCGTGGCAGTTATGGTGTCAGCTAAGAAAAAAAATAAAAGAGAAAGTTCAACTTCAGCAGAAAGTGGTGAAGGCGCAAATAGAGATCACGGAAAATCAGCTGATGTTAATTTTAATTCAAAAGGAACATTGAGAAAAAAATTTGCTTTGGTAAAGTATTTTGGAAAATCGTCCTGATTTTTGCGGTTCTGATACCTAAAGGCAGGTCTTTTTTTGTCACTTCTTTTTTGGGGGCATGCTAATTCTCGAAAGTTGTAAGTCTATAATTTTTTGTTTATAGCTCAACTCCAAAAAATGACCGTTTATTCACCGCTTCCAAAGCCTTTTTATAATACGTACAGGTTCAGTTATTCTTCGTCCAAATATTTGACCCACATTTTCAATTTTCTGATTAGCACTTATTAGGCTTATATCACGATTTTGCAAATCTAAACTCAGCTCACTTAGCTCTTGTAGAGTATCGGACATTTCGTATGAGGCGACGCAGTAACTGTTCAGGAAAGATAGATTAGACTTTGTATTTAGATAATTTTGACCTATTAAAAAAAAACCATTTTCTTGTAAAGATTACCAAAATTGTTTTTTTTTTCAAATTCTTTCATTTTTCAGTTTTTATGGCAATTTTTGGATATTTTGAAATTTCCTTTAAGGGCACTGCGTGCCTCCACGTGCCCCCACCAAAAAAAGCCCTGCCTAAAAGTAAAAATCGTATAGTTATAGGGTGCATTTATTTATTATGAACAGATCTGAACTTTTTTAATATAGGCTAGAAGGCTAAGGCGAGAGCGAAGCGAAGTTCTCGCCTTCGCCTTCATGGTTATTTTTTTTTATAACCATCTAAAGTTGACTTCGTATCTCAAATAATAAATAAATGCGCCTTATAACTATATCGCACTTTAAAAATAAGCCAAGTGCATCGAAATAGACAAAAAAAATCGGACATTCTTTATTTCTATGGAACCATTTACTACATCCGCATGTCTCATGCAATTGACTGATTTCTTAATAGGGAAAACAATACTATTTTTGGCACCATATTATTATATTCAAAATCAAGCCATAAAATGAAAATAATAAAGGCTCTCGCTTAGTATCTGGGTGAAGGGTCGGATGCAGAAGGCAGCTCTGTTGGACACGGTCCGTATTTTGAGCAGATTCCTATGTCTGGAGCCTTAACCTCCGGCAGTCTGGACCCTAGGCCCCAATGCCGGCGGAGACCAATTTTTATATTATTTTTATAAATAGGTGTACATATTTTATAAGATATTTATAAGAAAAATGTAAAAAAATGAATAAATGTGTATAATAATATCATGTACGGGTACAAATTAAAAGATATTAGAAAAAAAATAATATCTTGAATAAATCGACTGAATGCCCAATCATGGGTGTGGTGCCAACAATCGTAGAGTTTACCCTACATTTTTTGTTTTATTTTTTGAATACAGGAATTCCTCACTTCCCGTTCTGCTAACAACGCGGTATGTTCTCCATTATCTGCCTTGTTGCCATTAGGAAAATTGACTTTAGGAGCAACAAATAAAGGCAAAAATGAGCTATTGAAAGTTATTGGCGAGAAAAATTTGAATGACGTAAGTTTTTCTGGTTCTGGTTAGGATTATCTTTACATAGTACAAAAATGTCGCTTTCCATATCTGTATTTTCTGTTTGTAAATCCGCTAACTCCTCTTAAACCACGGAACGGATTTTTAAGCAGTTTTCACCATCAATTAGGTAATTTTTCAAGGAAGAGAGGTTTTATATATATATATATATATATATATACATACATACATACATACATACATAACTTCACGCCAGTTCCCTCGCGGGGTAGGCACGAACAACAGAGTGCCATTTAGGCTTATTCTTACACACCTCACTTGCCTCTTTGACATTCATATATGACATATATATATATATATATATATATATATATATATATATATATATATATAATATATATATGAAGTAGTTTTTATCCTCGGCTACATATACGAGGGTGAATCAAAAAGTTCTTGGAATCAATATTAGAAAAAATCCAAAAATTTAAACAAAAAATATTTTATTTTCTACATAAGCTCTCCCTCTAATGCAATGCGTTTAGAATAACGCGTTTCTAACTTCCTCATTCCTTGCGAAAAAAATATGTTTTCTTGAGTCTCGAAACACTCCTCTACGGCAGCCATAACCGCGTCATTATCGTGAAATTTAATTCCACGAATTTCCTCTTTTAATTTTGGGAATAAGTGAAAATCACTTGGGGCTAAGTCCGGAGAATGTGGTGGGTGGTCAAGGATATTGAAGCCAGCACAGCGGATTCCGTTAAGCGCAACAATCGATTGATGAGCGGGGGCGTTATGGCGAAGAAACAACACTACCCAACGATATTTTTCCATGACGTTTTTCTTTAAACGTTTCACGCACTTTCGGAATCAAATTTGCATAATATGGCCCAGTAATCCAGACAATTACCTTTTGGCATGTAATCAATATAAAGGATTCCTTCACTATCCCAAAACACTGAGGACATAACTTTGCCAACGGTAGGAGCAACTCGAAATTTCTTAATGGATGGAGAGTATAGTCGTTTCCAATATATGCTTTGTCTCTTAGTTTCAGGGTTGAAATTTTGGACCCACGTTTCATCCATGGTGACAAGGCAACGGCAAAAATTATGTGAAACACGCTGGAACATTTCGAGATTACGCTTAGAAATTTCCAAACGTCGCCTTTTGTTTTCGTGGGTTAACATTCGTAGCACTCATGTTGCCGACACTTTTTTGAACCCCAGTGAATCAATTAAAATGGATTGAACGCTAACAAAAGATATCTTTAGGATCTCTCCTATATGTTTTATAGTTATTTTTCTATCTTCCAAAACCAGATTCTCAACCTTTTCGACATTTTCTTCCGTAACGGAGGTTGAAGGCCACCCAGAACGCGGGTCATCTTTACAGATAGATCTACTTCTTTTAAATTCAGCCACCCAGTACGCAACCGTAAAATAGGGTACAGCATCATCCTTTAATGTCCGAAAAAAATTCTTTCGTAGACATTTTTTACAAGCTGAGATATTTTATCACCACACGTAACTCGCTTTTATCCATAATTTTGCGTTTGTAGCAATTCGTTGCACAAAACAATTTGTTACGGGCGAACGAACTGTCAAAAACAAGTGACAGTTGGCATAAATATTGTGTGATTGACACTCTTTAATTTTAATATCGAACTTTTCCCAAAAAGGTTTTATATATATGCACTTCTAAGAACTTTTTGATTCACCTAGGTATGCGCATATACAAAAACCGAATTATTAATTTATATAAGTAAAATAGAGCTTCTTATTATGGTTTCAATAGAACTATACTAAACCAATAAAGTGTATAGCTTAGATTCTGTGTTCTAAAAGAAGTGGTAGAGTACACATTTCTAGCTTTGGCAAATATTTGCAACAATCCGATGGTGAATCTGCTCTCCAAATATTATTGTCGATGCGTCGTAAAACAAAGTATTGTTGTAAAAAATCAATATGGTTTGACACGTTCTTCTAGTGATATTTTTCTTATAGATGAAAAGAGAATTCAAAATAAAGTTACACGACCTTAAATACTTGCCTGGTGTCACATTAGACATAGCTAGCATATTATATGTGGCACAAGATTCAAGAGTGAGATCGAAGTATCGAAATGAAAGTGAAGAAGTTTTCCACTCTGCTATCGACAAAGTAGATTTCAGTCAGTCTATTCAAGCAGCTAATAAGATCAATACTTGGGTAAGTCTCTCTTAAAAAGAACATAAAATTTAAAAATCCTCTCTAAATTATGTGACGTTACCTACTACGTAGTATTTACCTGCCTACTTTACTTCAAGCAAGAAGTACAATTTAGATTAAAATTAAATAATGAAATTATAAGATATCTTGTTTTTTTAACCGACTTCAAAAAGAAGGAGGTACTCTCAATTCGTCGTGTAAAAAACCTACAATTTTTAAGTATGATCAATCCTGATCAACCATAACTTTTAAAACTATTTTGATAATTCTTTTCGTGTTTGATTTAGTAAAGCTTCAAAATAGTCCCATATACGTGTACATAAATTTGATTGATATTGGACTTGGGGTTCCAAAGATATAGCAGAAAATTGACTAAAAACGCACAGAAAGTGTGAAAGTTTTCGGTTTTTCAGTAATAACTTTTTTCTTTCTGAACCCACAGAGTACATTTATCTATATTTATCTATATACTATAATAAATCTCTAAATGGTTTGAGTTTTTACAATGCGTTTAAAAATGTGAAAAATCAAGAGGGATAATTCGAACCAGGAGATTCCGAAAATGCAATTTTATTATTTTTGTCTGTCTGACTGTCTGTCAGTCGGTTAGAGCATGACGTAGAAACTACTGAACGGATGTAAATTTAACCCAAAATAGAGCTAGTTTAGATGCCAGGGCGTAATTTTGGATACTTTTTATCCCGATAAATGACATGGTTTCCATGGGTTAGACAAAATGGCGAAAAAGATGGCACTGCGATCGCATCTTTTTGGAAACTACTGAACGTATACGATTTAAACTTGGCATAGTGCTGGCTTATAACCCGAGTTAATACTTAGGATACATTTTATCCCGACAAATTAGGTCGTTTCCATGGAATAAACGGTTTAGCAAAATAGATGGCGCTGCAATTGTGTTTTTCTGTTCATTAACAAATACGTTGTCGTAGGAAATAAGTCATTCATGTATTACTTCAAATCTGACTGGCTTCGACTCATCTATATATTTTGCTGATCAGCTGTTTAGACTATATGGACTTAGTTTCTTTGTTATTGTAGTGATTTGATCAAGAAACAGTAAAGTTTTAGGGTTAATATATTTAAAAAACCTAATTTAGTTTTTATGTAAGTAACATAGAACCCAGGGTTTTTCACGCGACGTAGCCTCGGGGAAAACTCTAGTTTGCTTAAATAAAGATCTGAACCGATTGTAATAATTTTTTTGTACCTATTGCGTTCAGTACAGCTTCAAGATGGGCCGTCTGCCTGTCTGCTGAACTCGTGCAATAAAAAATAAAATACATAATTTTATATAAGTTTTATTGTAATTAGAATCACTTTTAAGTTACTTAAATGAAGTACCATTTGATTACAATTGAAAACAATACCAACATTGAAGCACAATTTTTTTTTCACTTTTAAGTTACGTAAATGAAGTACCATTTACGTAACTTGAAAGTAAAAAGAAAATTTGGTCAGGCAAATAAGAAACCTACTTCAAGAGTGACTATAAAGCAAAAAATAATTATTTTCTACAACATCTTGAAGTCGGTGTCAAGCAAAACAAGAATTATTATATTTTGCAATATTTTGTTGTAGTAGCAATATATGTAATAATTTTTAGGTTTGAATTCGGACCGACCGAAGATGTGGTAGAAAATATGTATTTTTTGCTTTTGAGTTACTCTTGAAATTAGTTTCTTTTTCCTAAGAATGTTTTATTTTAGAAAGAACCCTTAAAATATTTTCAAAATGTAAGTAATTATTTTTTCTTTCAGGTATCAATGCAAACTGGTGGCAAAATAAATCTTCTTGTGAGCCCTAATGATATAAAAAAGGACCAGAAATTAGTTTTAGTGAACACAATTTATTTTTCGGTAAGTAATGTTTCTTGGAAAATTATACAGCGGATTCGACCAACAATTTTTTATACTAAAGAATCGAGTCAAAATGAATCACCAAAAATAGTGAAAAGTCTAAAAATAAAAACCTTAAGAAGTAGTAGTTTCTTAGAACATAGTAGGTAGTTATTATTAAATACAACCATAGATCTACCAGCCCGACAAAAAGGGACAATAATTTTATTAATCGTTCAAATAGATACTTTTTCTCAAAAACTTCGGAATATCTTCATTAACGTGCCATACCTAGTAGACAGGTAGAGCTATGTTGGAATCATTATATTGATACAGCTCTGTACTACTAATTGCGGTTGCAGTAATCGTCATTTTTCGGTTTTTAATTTTTTGCAGAAATGGTATCCCAAGGCGCTAATGAAGCTTGATTTCTTTTTATTTTTTTTAGATAAACTAAAAAATTACAAAATATGGACATGTTGTTTAGATATCTAAAATATGTTTACCGCGTTTCTCTCGAAACCGCCATTTGCAAGTTTTGCTATAAGGATGGCAGAGCTCTTAGGGCGATTCGATCGATGTAATATCACACTCTCACAGAATATCGGTGTGAAACGGTTAGTCTTGAGCTAATCGTATTTCGTACGATGACTGAGAGTTCAGGTGGCCCACTTTCCCTTCCCCTTATCTTGTCCTTCCTATCTCATAACTGTATCCTGTTTCCTTATTTTCATTCCTCCTGATCCCTCTATTGCATCTTTAATCCATCCGTAACCACCTTAAATAAGGTTCCCTTCGCAATGAAGGGGCCGATGGGCCACCGCCTGCCAGGGCCCCGTAGAGTGGTGGGACTGTTCGGCAGCCCTGGCATTAGTGCAAAGGGAGGAACACTGAGGGGTTTTAGTGGGTATCCCCGACTCGAGTATCAATGGCACTTGCTAGCAGTGCTAGTGCCACCTCAACACGGTGAATTCCGCACTCCCCATTGTGTTTCCTCCGCGCTGGATAGTCCTGAAAAGGATTTCCTCTCGTAAAAATTGCAATAAAAAAATTGACCAGGGTAGAAGAATAGCAGAATGAAGAATGGTTTAAAGTGTTGCCTTGATTTAACTTATTCGCTAGACATCGCTTTACTTGATTCTTCGTAATTTTTATCAGTTTAAAAATGTAAGTAAACGTCTTAAGATTGAGATAGTTGACAAATCCGAAACTATAGGAACGTTAAAAATTATATTTTATGGATTTGCTATCTTATTCATAATAGTTACATTAGTTTTAAAAATTCGTTAAAAAGGGTTAAAAAAAGAGTTTTTATAGTCACTTTCGGAATGTATAGTTATGCATTTTGATGGCAGAACAGAACTACAGGAAATTGTATTCTTTCTCCGTTCCTGCACGGATAATGTATTATATAATTATGCATTTTGATGGCAGAACAGAACTACATTTATGTTTTTAATCTCTTCCATGTTTACGCATATTATTTGTTCCTAGCTTCCGGTACTCCGCTCCTATTGGTCTTAGCGTAATGATATATACCCTATAGCCTTCCTCGATAAATGGGTAATCTACCACTGAAAGGATTTTTCAAATCAGACCAGTAGTTCCTGAGATTAGCGCGTTCAAGCAAACAAACTCTTCAGCTTTATATATTTAATATTAGTATAAGATTACTATGAATACCAGAGAATACCAGAATAAAACTATAATTTACTTATAGGGACAATGGGATAAAGGCTTCGATGAAGTGTACACTGGTGAATTTTTTACTCCAACGGGAACTCGTAATGTTGTTATGATGTATAAAACTGATTTTTACAGGTATACCCATGATAAAACTTTAAACGCTAAGGTAATGAACAAATAATAATTTAGTATACGACTTTGGTTTCGCTATGTATTTAATTCATATAATTTAAATATTACTAATACACAATTTACACTTTGTATAACTTTCTACCGTTATACGACGTGGTAGCTTAGTGGTTTTATTCATTTTTATTGCCTGAAGCTGGCTAACATGCGGATGGCCCACACGATGTAAGGTGGTTACCGTCGCCTATGGAAGTTTGCCACACTAGGGGCTTTGCCAACGCGTAGCCGGCCTCTAAGGAATTTTATAACGCCCATCTTAAACAACCCCATGTCCATAGTGCAGAGCGAAAACCACGGCGGGAAGTTCCTTCTAGATCATTGTTGTACGCGGAATAGTCGTTGTAGAGAACCGTTGCGTAGTTAAGCGTGGGAGCTCCAGGAAATGGGGGTGAACATCTCGTAGATGGCGAGCGGTGCGTTTGTAAAAATCAGGCTTTGGCTCCAGATCAAACAGTTCCTCGGAATACTCTCCGTTGTACAGATGGTAGAATACGCAGAGGGACGCAAAGTCTCTCTGAAGGCTAAGCGATTCTAAGCCGTCTGTTAGTATGGGATCGTCGACTATAATTAATGTTATGGTTAATGGATTCACGCCCCGAACCCGCGTCTCATATGACGCGAGATCAAATCCTCGCCGGGAAGCATGTATCACTTAGGCAGTTCTCTGACGTGATATGCGTATTGTTACAATTACTATGTCCTGGTGGTAAGGGAAAACATCTTGATAAAACACGCACATTGAGATAGCCGGTGTGTTAAACACGCCACGCAGTCTTGGACAAGCTTGGCGGGTAAACTCTGCGTTGCCATTAAAATCAAAATAAAAACAAAATAAAAAGAACATAGCAGAGGGACTTTTAAGGTCTGTTATTTTTTATAGCAAGTACATGAAAAATAGGCATTTGTCCCAACATGACATTTAAAACGAATACATGGTAAATTTCTGAAACGAATTTTCTCCGTTATTTACATCTGGAAGTCTGGGATCAGCCCCAAAGTTGTCCGTTGTATATCGCCTATATATAACACAAGCGTAACTTGCTTAATTTGTTGATATACAATATGTGTGTTTGTCTGCTGATTATTTACATTTATTTATTTATAAAACTAAACTATTCGGTTGCTGACTACACCGTAGTATGCCATGATCGGACCGATATCGAAGTCACGGTATGAATTTCCGTTATCCAAAATACATGATTGAAGATTATATTAAAAGTTGACAACTACTTAACTAAATCCACAAACCGTATAATAATATTATTTTTCACAGATAATAGAAATTCCATATGAGGGCAAGGAGGCTTCTTTTGTGATAGTCCTGCCAGATACAAAGGACGGTCTCTCAATTCTCATACGACAGTTGAAATTAGCTGGTAATTTGTTCAACACAGCATTTCGTAACATGAAAAACAGTAAATTGAAACTAAGCATGCCTAAATTTAAAATTGAAACACAGATTAACCTTTTACCTTTATATAATACTGTAAGTACTGCGTATCATAAATATTACCCTATTAGCAATATCCTTCAAATTGTTTAAGAATAAAGATAGGTCAAGAAAGAGATGATATCGGTAACAGAGCCGAGATTGCCGACAAAGCTAGCAAAATTAGTAAGTTTAAGTGTCCGTGGGACAGACCTATTTGTCGCAGGATCTAAAGTCAATGAAGTAAACGAGATTTGAAGTGAAGACAGCGACTCGGTAAATGTAGTGAAGGACACTGAAGGACACCCTGTAGCCCGATGAATTGACGACCTAATGATCGAAGCTGAGGACCGGGATGTATGGTGCAAACTTGGGGACGCCTATGTCAGCAGAGGGCAACGGTTTGCTTACGATGAAGAAAGAGATAAATGGTTTTTTCGAAAGATGTTTTGGACTCTAACAGAGCATCCTCCATTCTGGCGTACTGCTAAAATGGGGGAATATAGTAGAAAACGACATGTAAAGTGTACAGAAAAAGACATCGTACTGTTAGTGTTCCAAATATTTTTTTTATTTTTTTAGATGGGGCTGTCTAAAATAATACATGGCCGTATATCCTATTTAACAGATATAGTTGATGATGACCAATTATTCCTCACATTTGCTATTCAAAAAGCAGTTATAGAAGTCAATGAGAAAGGCGCAAAAGCGGCTGCTGCATCAGGTATAGAAATGGACATTACTTGAACGAAGATGACACCTGTCTGTGCTTCTCCTTCGAGAATATCGTAATCTTCACCGTCATGATTCAATAGCTACTTCATTTTGTGTTCTGTACATGTTTAGTCATATAACATTGTAAATTTTTAAATTCAAGATTCAATTTTATTTATTTGTATGAAACATGAAGTTGATGATGATGAACACGTCGTTGTTGTATTATTAATGATATATTAACTTATTATACACAATATGGACACACCTTTCGCTTCATCTACTGTCATTGATCTCTTCATACTCGTACATCCACATATTGTAGATTCAGATTTCAGAAATGTAATTTGCAGCTATTGGTGTGAGACCTGTCTCTCTTTTAATACTGCCGGAAATACATGTGAACCACCCCTTTTTGTTCTACATTAAAACGAAGGGGGAACAACTTTTCGCTGGTGTTGTTAATAGTCCTTGGACGTAGTATGACGACAAAATATATATGAAGACAGCTTCAACAATGATATTTGAGTGAGTTTTTTCTGAGTTAAATTATAAATAAAAATTACCTAAACGTCGCAAAATGCCTTGGCATCTCCCATTCCCGTGGATACTTCGGAATCAAAAAGTATATCAAACCACTCTTCTACTAAAATGCAACGTTATGTAAACATTTCGAATGAATCCGTCGACTAAGGAAAGATTTAATATTTTCTTAAATTTCGTGCTTCTTACAATATTAGCATATATACCTACCTACATACAGTCGGCATGTCTGTGGAGTACCGTGGTCATCATTTTTACGCTTGGTTTTTTTTTCTTATTTGGCTACCGTATTATAATAATAGAAGTATTTTTCCATGGTAGTTACGTAGCTTAAAAAGCTACATAGTGGATAATAACCACAGTTGTATAACACTAGTATCTATAGTATAATGTTAGTTCTTTATTTTTCTAGTAAGGAGTAAAAACAAAAAAAAATATGCTTACAAACTCAAGAGCTCTCATGGTTGGAAAATAAGATTTATGTAAATTAATAAATTTATTCTTTGTTATAAATTACATAGGTAGTTTTATTTAACTTTCTATACTATTCACTACAGTATAATATAGAAAATAAAACGTAATGCCTTAAACTTTAGGTAATGCCCATTATTATAAAATATAGATCCATAATATATTATGGTATTAAGCTTTTCTTATTACCTATATATTAATACGTGAAGCAAAAACTTTGTACCCCTTTTTACGAAAATAGCGCGGACGAAGGAATATGAAATTTCGCACACTTATAGTTTATATAGAGAAGGAGAATGCTAATATTTTTTTAAAATTATGCATTAAAAATTCATTAAATCAATAAAATACATCACACACACTACCATGTGTTTGACACACACACGCATAGGTATATATTCTTTTATTTATGGTTAAAGTCAAATCAACAGAATAATAATACTTCTATAATCACAGATTACGCCTTGGCGAAATCTGTGATTATAGAAGTATAGTTTTTGACAACAGAACCTTAATAAAGTTCATTATAATTTAAATTAATTATGATCGAATTTCGACCACTGGGCGAACACTAGTATTATTAATTACAAAAAAGTACATGAACATAAATAATCAAACTAATAGCTATTATATAGGCACATATTATAGATTTGCCATATGTATAGATAGGCACGGTAGATGTTGTGTATAATAAATAGTAATTAAAGCATTCCAATCTGACAAAGGGGCTAATTAAGGACATGAAACTAAAGTTCTATACAACATGAACGGTCGTAATCTCTTCATGCAGCTATAAGAAACCTCAGAGTAATAAATCCCTATTAATATTATAAATGCGAAAGTAACTCTGTCTGTCTGTCTGTCTGTCTGTCAAAACTACTGGACCGATTTGGCTGAAACTCAGTATATATATATTTTCGATGCCGAGAATGAACATAGGATACTTTTTATCCCGGAAAATGGGATAGTTTCCGGGATAAAAGTATATTTGTCTCTCTGTTTGTTATCCTTTTACGGAAAGACTTTTGGACCGATTTAGCTGATACTCGGTACATATGTAATTTGAATACCGAGGGTGGACATGGGATATTTTTCATCCCAGATAATGGGATAGATTTATGTAAAGATTATCCCAAAAGTGGGACAGGCTTTGGTTGGTTTTGTGATTTGCCATTTTCATCATTTTGGTTATTTTGTCCTTTTTGCCCTTTTGCCCTTTTGACCTTTTGCCCTTTTGCGCTTTTGCCCTTCTGCCTTTCTGCTCTTAAGCCCTTTTGCCCTTTTGCCCTTTTGCCCTTTTGCCCTTTTGCCCTTTTGCCCTTTTACTCTTTTGCCCTTTTACCCTTTTGTCCTTTTTGTCCATGTTGCTCTTTTTGTCCTTTTTGCTGATGTTGTCCCTTTTGTCATTTTGGTAGTTTTCATTGACGGGGATAGATAAATAAAACTAGGACTGTTTGTAATACAAATAGATGAAAGTTTGAATGAGACCAATCATTTCTCAAGTTCATAGATATAAAAATGCGTCGTCTATAAAAATGCGACAGTAACTCGATATGTCTTTCTGTTAAGTTTTCGGAAAACACTGGGAATACTGGATCGTTTTTATTGTAATTCTGTTTAAATGTAGTTTTAATGCCGAAAATGGACATATATACTCATGCCAAGAGATCGGCATGAGAATATATCAAGCATCAAGTTTGCGATATAAAATGAAGTGAATTTTTCGGGGGCAAATGGCACTAACATAAAAATGGTGTACATTGTAACCTGTATTAACGCCTGCTCTTCAAACAAGAAGCAGGAACTAGAGGTTAACCCGCGGCGCAGCCGCGGGGTAAACTCTAGTATAGTAATAGTCTATCATATCATCGTAATAGTTTTAAAGTTCTGTGTAATAGAAAATACATTTACACATTTCGAAGTGCTTAAAAGTTTCGAGCATGCGCAAAACTTCTAATAGGGTTGAAATAAGCATACATCCCTTACACCCCAGTCGAATGCTCGCCGCGCTCAGGGACAAACCTGTGACGGAACTTACTAATAAATCGTAAACTTTTACGACACGTACGACTTTCCATCTGATATTTGTAAAGTGAACGATTTTTTTAAGACTTGAGTTTTAAATACTTTAGAATTTTGTCTGACGACGGAGATGAAATATATATCTATTAGATAATCGTTTTGTGAAATTGTGTCTTTCAAATAATCGTGAAATTGTCTTATTTGTTCTTATTTCACTAAAACTAACGTCAGTTACTTAGAAGAAGACTACAGCAATAAACAAATGTTTCATGTTTAAATTATAGATACTGGGTAAAAAGTGACTACTAATTAACCACAACAAAATTAATTTGTTTAAATAAATAAACAAACAGTCTAAGTAAATTGAATTTAAGTTACAAATATTATATATGTTACGACACAGATATCAGTAAAAGACTAATTTCTAAACTTATTTTATATTAACCCCAAAACTAGAGTGATACATAATATGACTTTTGCTAAGTGTTGTTTAAAGACTTAAACATAAATTAGTGAAGTTACAAATAAAATAAAATGTAATCGACGACATTGAAATGGAACGAAATGCCGCTGAAGCGCTTGTTGTTTTAAATAACACGAATAATAATAAGTTCATAAATGGAAGTGAATTTTTGGATACATTTATTGATACAAACAGCATTAGTAATTTGGGTCAGTGGAGAACATACAACGAAACGTAAGTAGTACTTTTTGCTAAACATTAGGTACTTCTCATTATTTATAGTATATTTATAGATATTTTTTAATTAAATTTTGTACAGACTATACATATTTTTTCATCTATCGGTGTAACAATTTATTTTAAACCTGAAAGTATAATAAATTAATGTGGTATTTTACTTGTAGACGAATATCGAACAGGTGACGTAGTAAGTAAGGGATCTAAAGAAGATAGATTAGATTATCTGACTAACCAACATAGAAACGAAGCAAATGATTTCTTACCACCTTATACAAACAACGAAGAAACAGAAGAAGATGACGACGATGAAACTGATTTAGATTACGATTACGATATTAAAGAATCGATTTATAAAGACTCACCTGATTTAGCTACTGTAAAGAGTAATGAAGAAATTTTAGGAGCAGATGATAAAATACCCTTACACACAACAAAAGACAATTTACCTATATTTCTACTGGAACCGGAAAATACGTATGTTGTGAAAAATAAACCTGCAACATTAAAATGTCATGCTGCTAATGCTTTAGAAGTGAGTATCGTTAAGCCTCTTATTTCGGTGATTATGTTTTTAAGTTGATAGGATTGTAGCAATAACATTAAATTGGTTTCTGATTTAAGTGCTGTATCAATGTGTTGTGGAGGTAGCTTATTTATTATTTACTTTATATAAAGTGTAAAAAAACAAGTATGGGATTAGTAGGTCTTTTAATATGTTTTTGCATATATGCCTTGGAATTCCTAAAACTATTTTAGTCCAAAATTTCTCAAACTCATATATTGGAAGAAATGAGATTATAACTTTTTATTTATGTCATTTTTTTATATAATATTAGTAGCTTAATTTCAAACTATTTCGACTCATATTTAATTTATAACTTTTTTCTTAATTCACTCTACATATGTATTGTTTATAACTATGTATGTAAGTATTACTTAATAGGTATTTTAATTCATATTTAGTCTAAAAATTTCATTTGAATGTTAAGGTATTATTTGAACTAGCTACACACTCAAATAAATTTTATTTATGCCACTTCTGATAGGTTTTAATTTTTATATGTTGTCACTTCAAATTATAAGAACTATGATAGATCGCAAGGTCATGTTTAGTGTTGATCTCTAATAACCAAAATTAAGTAGAAGTTTATTTTGAAATCTATTTAAATCTTTAATAAAGGAGTACAACTTATCGTACATATAACATATATATAAATAACTTAAACACGATTTTAACGTGGATGGATGTAGGGGTCGTGGAAGGCCACGACACACTTTCCATGATCAAATTGATCGTGTACTAGCAGAAGGTGATGTTAGGAGCCTTAAGAACAGACGAGCGTGCATGACAAGAGTTATGAATGTCAAAGAAGCAAGTGAGGTGTGTAAGAATAAGCCTAAATGGCGCTCTGTTGTTCGTGCCTACCCCGCAAGGGAACTGGCGTGAAGTTATGTATGTATGTATGTATGTGTGTACGATTTTAAAAATCTTATGTTACAATAAAGTAATGTTACTAAATTTTTTTTATTTAATAGTTTCTTTCTTCTTTATCGTTATCTTCTCACTATCTGAAAGAGAAATTTCTTTAAGATACGAAAATCTGAGGCAAACATTTGCAAATTTTCTTTTTACTTATTTATTTCCAAAAGCTTTCACTTTCATAAACAGTATTTATTCAGATGGAAGTTCCAAATTATAACGTAATTATCAAAGTTCGCCTCATTAATAAACGCCTAAGTACTTATTAAGCACATTACCGGTCCATTAATTTATTCAAAAGAATATTTCAAATTTCTCTCAATAGTTAATTAGCATTAATAAAACTGCCATTTACAGACACTTTTATATTTAAATCTCATTATTCACGATTGCTTGAACTTTGATAGATCTTTTTTTAAAACCACATTTACTTGTAAAAGAAAGATTTCAAAATAAAGTTCTGATAATTTTTTTTGGGTTCCTTATAGAATTAAAGTACTATGCGGTATAATAATAATAAGGTTCATGACTTTCCCACTTGTAGGGTTTGCTATTAAACGCTTGTATTTAAATGAAAAAAAAAATCTACAAGCTATCGGTGAGTCGAATCTTAACTATTTACAAGCGCATTTTTCAAAATATCAAACTTTCAATCGAGAGATTCCATGTTTATTTTATTTCTAACTTCTCGTACTTCGGCACATAGTCCGAAAGAATCCATACAATATGGAGAGATTTGTGTTTACTGGGAAAGTTGAAAGCAAGAGACCCCGTGGTAGATTTTTAAAATCTGGATTGACCAAGTTGCTGACCATCCGGATATATCAATAAATTCGTCCCTCCACTGTGTTCAAAAGCGATCTCGGTGGAAGAGAGCAATTATTCCCTGCCATCACAGTCATAATCTGTAGCAGTGAGGGAATGACTTGGAGGACTTCTCGTATACGCAGGTTTCTTGATTTTGCGAAAAGTTTAGATATAACAAATCCATACATTTTATTAATAAAAACAATTGTGTGTGTGCAGTTTACACGCAGTAGAAGTGAATCAAAGTGTGACAAGGCGTAGGAGGGATTCTAAATTTCGTGACGTCACATTTCATATATTATATCGTTATAATAATATAATATATTTAAGCTTTAATACATGAAATTTTAAGTATTAACGAAAAACTTCAGAAATTTTCCAAATCTATCAGTATGAGCAGTGTTTTAATTATTAAATATAATGTATTCTATCTCATTCTCTCGCAGGTTTAGTTCCATAGATTTATGTGTTCATCTTTTTTTAGTGTCGCTTTTTCGTTGTATAAAATGACAATGATTCTAAAAAAGTTTCACTTCAATAAACTTAGCATGCATTATACACTCTTTTTGTTTAGTTTATCTGTTTATCCCTATCATGTATATTTTATTTAAACATTCAAATGTAACGGTTATTGGTATATTGAATAAATAAAAAATACATCTAAAAATAATAATAATAACAGCCCCTAACTGTCCCACTGCTGGGCTCGGGCCTTCCACTAAAGCGGAGGAACGGACAGTATACCCACCACGCTTGTCCAAGGCGGCTTGGCAGGTTTGACACATCGGTCATCTCGATGTGCAGGTTGCATCACGATGTTTTCCTTCACCGTTGTTAGCACATGGTAATTGTAACAATATGCACATTAGGTCAGAAAATTACGTAAGTGGTGCATGCGTTGCGGCCAGGATCGAACCCGCGCCCTTTGAGTTTGGGACGCGTGCGCTAGCCATTACGCCACCATGACTTATTTATAAAAAAAATACATCTATACAGCACTAATTAATTATATACATATAAATAAAATTTTAACTTCAAAACTATTTGCAAAGAAAAATTGCTACTATCCCTTATCGTACTTACTTTTATCTACTGATTGATAAGACAAATAAAATACTAACAAGACATACATTTTTAGGTCTACTTCAAATGTAACGGCCTAAAGACTCAAGCAACGAACTCTGAATTCGTAGACCCCCAAAGTGGTGTCAGAATAGTGGAAGGTGAATGCAAAGTGACCAGGGAGAATGTTGAGGAGTATTTTGGGAGTGACAAGTACCAATGTTCTTGCTTCGCTTGGACCAGCCGAGGGCAAATACGCAGTCAACCAGCCACTATAGAACTTGCCTGTGAGTTACAATATGGAAATATGTCAGTTTAAAAAATTTGGTTTATTTGACGTATATTATAATAGTTATAATCAGTGTTTCTTAGGCTACTTGTACACGCTAAAAAAAATCTGGGTCTACGCAAGAATTCGTGTCGTTTCTATACACGAACTGTGTACATTGTTCCAGCGCTGACCAAAAAAAACTTGTGGCGCACTCCGTGTTGTTGCTATGAAGTGAGGTGAAAAGATAAAGAGTGAAAAGGTGACAATTGACTAGTGCACCTTTCCACACCCTACGCACGACTACCCGAAAACAATCCCATCGCTTACACGTTCCTATTTATCTTGTCTGGAATAGACACGACAAATTTTCGTGGCTAGATCCGAGTAAATTCTAGTTGTGTAGATATCATGAATAAGTCCTCTTTGCCGCAGACGCGATGAAATGCCTTAGCGTGTACAAGGACCTTTACTGCCACCACAGGATAGGAGAAAATGGCCGACTTTAAACAGATTTGAATAAAATTTGCAATGCTCTGTGCTTGCCCTATAATAAATGTATGTATGGAGTTTTTGGCGGGAACTGAAAGGGGACGTTGTGCTGTGCAGTTTTATTTTCTAAAAATGTGTAAAATTACACTAAAATGAACAATAGTTGTAGGTTATTGACAGTTTTTGAGTAATAATTATGAGTTTTTGCGAGAAATGTGAAGTATATAGCCAAATGTACCCTTTCGAGTCTTCATAAAAACTCCGTTTGAATGACGTCGATTGTAGCCTACAATACAACGGCGTCTGGCTTAAAGGCCTAGTTGCCAAGCCTTAAACTTGCGTCTTAATTATCCGTGCAGATCGAAGAATGAATACAATTTCCTGCGGCCGGGCGGCTTGTCGTAAGAGGCGACAAATCAACCTACAGCCAAGAAGTGGGGTATTTGCCTGCCTGGATGGCTACCACCCCTGATTTAGGGTTTGCTGCCATAACAACCTTGAGTTGTGTTTCGGCATTAATGGCCAGGTTCTATTCTCCATTTAAAGAGCGGCAGCACGTTGGTATAGCACCTTTGGTCTTACAAATATCTATAGGCCATAATAACCGCTTTCCATCAAGTGGGCCGTCTGCCTGTCTTCTGAACTCATGCAATAAAAAAATATTTAAGTATTACGTCATAAACTTAACGAGTTAAACAGTGTATTCATTTTTATTTAAACATCTATTAATATTATTTTTTCATGTTATTTTAAAAGTAAGATAATTTTGTGGCATTTTAAGTACCCACTCTTTTGTATGAATATAAGTTTAGAATGTATACGTACGAGTATGTAATGTACATTTGCCATCTATTCAATTATCTACCTACGACTAAAATTACATATTACACTGTATATACTAGCAACCAGTAACTTATAATGTACAGCTTTGAATGTATTACAGCGTCTTTTCTTAAGATCTCGAAATTCAATTTCCATTCAGACCCCCTTGTGACCACAAACTAAAACCAAAACAGGGTAACCCTTTAGAATAGATTAATAGAATCCTTAAGAGCACAATTTGGTACCGAGTAATAATGTGGCACCCCTATTAGGTTACACCATTAGTGTGTAAATGACTGCGATAATTTAACCTGCGTCGTTTTACAACATGTGAAACATGGTAATTAGGCTTTTCTCTTCATGTTTGTCTATAGTAATTTACTTCATACCATACCACTTTCCATAAAGTGGTATGTATTATAAGTTATAATAGCGTAGTAGTTGAGGAACCCGCTCCGCATTTGAATGACGTTGATTCGAATTTTGGAAGAGGGCATTTAAAGCTAGCCTAAGTGCCGCCACCGCGCTGCTTTTTGTCAATTTGTATGTATATGCGAATGAAAGGGCGGCGGCGCGGTAGCGGCGATGTGGCGGCGTGTACCTACACAAGCGCCAATATGTATATTCACATTTATTTCGCGAACAAAAACGTTCTATAGGGAACTTTTCATCGTGGATTTTCCTCCGCGCTATACATAGAAGGGTGTCATAAAATTTCGTCGAGACTGATCACCCTTTGCCTACGTCCTTGGTGCTGTAATCCTCCGACAGGTCATTCTTCTGTCGCTTTTTGATATTTTATTATTGTTATGTAAGATAGTACGTAAGTAAGTAAGTAATTAGTAAGTACTCGTAAGTAAGAGCTTGCTGGATGGTTGTCACTTTTATTATGCTTCTTCCATGGTTAAGTATACGATTTGTACTAAGTACATCAATAATTTCATTGGTTGATTCTATATATATATATATATATATATAAATATAGATAACGGAGAACATTCATTTCCAAAATTTACCATGCCAGGAATCGAATCCGGAGCCTTTGCGTTGCAATGAGGAAGGTCAGCAAAGGCTTAGCCCGCTCAACCATAGAGGCTGTCAAATATCATAGTTTCAAAAAAATGTGTGTGTGTGTGCAGTCATATGCAGTAGAAGTGAAACAAAGTGTGACAAGGAGTGGGAGGGACTCTAAATTTCGTGACATCACATTTCATATATTAATTACATCGTTATAATATATTTAAGCTTTAAACACGAAATTTGTATTATTAACGAAAAACTTCAAAACATTTCAAACTCTATTTGTATGAGCATAGTGTTTAAACGATTAAATATAATGTATTCTATGTAATTCTCTCGCAGGCTTAGTCCTATAGATTTATGTGTTTATCTCATTTTTAGTGTCGCTTTTTCGTTTCATCGAGTTTCAAATTGCAACGATTCTAAAGAAGAAGAAGAAAAATGTTTATTCAATATGGTATCTCTCATCCATAGATATAAAGAAGCACTTCACTGTAGCCCCAAAATCGCAATTAGTGAAGCAGTACACGTCAGTGACCCTGCGTTGCGAACCACCACCAGCGGCACCGTTTGCCCAATTGTATTGGCTGAAGAATGGGGCACCGCTTGTTGCCGATGACAACGTCCAGATATCTAAAGAAGGAGATCTTCTTATTAAGCAGGCTACTTTGTTGGTATGCTCAAACCTGACCCTGCTATTCCACTGTACTGTATACTGTGATTAGTAAATTGTTACTTTTAAAGAATTTAAATTTTGGATTCACAATTAACTGGTTAAATAAAATGTAAAATTCTGAGTTGAATTATATGATATTCATAAATCTGAGATTTTTTTAATTTCTAAGCAATGGCGATATTGAAACTATAGTCTTTAGTGTGGAAAGAATTGAATTAGATAATGTTTTCTAGGACATGGCGAACTACACGTGTGTTGCTGAAAATTTAGCCGGCAAGAGGATATCTGAGCCAGCGTTGCTCACTGTATTTGGTATGTCATATTTCAAAATAGAAAATTTGTAAAGAAGTTATGAAAAATATTTTTATGCATGCTGTGGTATCTTATTTATCTATCTCTGACAAAAGTTCTAAAATTTTCGTACAGTAAATGGTGGTTGGAGCACATGGTCAGCTTGGACTGAGTGTTGTGGTGGCCACGAGGGCAGGAAAGGAAGGAGACGCGAGAGGTCTTGCACAGCTCCTCGACCTTTAAACGGTGGACAACCATGTGTGGGACCTAATGTACAGAAGACGCAAGATTGTCTTGACTGTGATATGGGTTCGTTGTGTTTTTAAGTAACAAATTAGTTGGTCCTATGCAAATGTTGCTATAGCAGCAAAAGAAACTATTGATAAAGAAGAAGTATTCTTTCGTGTTGTTGGTAACGAATTAAAATTTACTTGCATTTATAGTAATTATTGTATTGAGATGATTTAATATAATGATATTTGAAAATGTATCACAATATTTTTTATTATTTTCACAGATTTATACATGGATGGTATCGATGAACTTGCGGATGATTCATCAGATATTTTAATAGGTATTTATTTACATATGCACGTTATCTATTTTATTATTTAAATTTGAATTCTATAAGTTAATGAATATGACTTACACTTACGTGTATGCAAATTATTCAGGTCGTTGGTCTCAATGGTCGGAATGGTCCAGATGTGATACAGACTGTCTTCAAAGTAGACGAAGAAGGTGTTTGTCTAATACAGCATGTCTGGGAAAAGACTATCAAGTGGCTCAATGCCCTTTGTGTGTGAGGACCTCAAAATCAGAATTAATCAACGATGGTGAGTTTACAGAGAATTGTATAATTTTTCATGCATGATGCAACTTATTATATAATTATAGTACTATCGCCTGAGTGATAGTTGTTTATCTAACTGGTTTTGAAGATTCTGGGTTTGATTCCAACTAGGACCAATTTTGCAAACGAACAATAAATTAATTACACTGGTCTGGGAGCTATTGGATTCGGCTCCATAATTATACATTGTAGTCATCATCATCGTCCGACCATCAAATCCCGGTTGCGTACGGAGCGTTCTTTCCCACGCCCAGGGTCCGTTTTCCAACTTTTTCATCTCCACCTCGCGTGTCCGTCAGCGTCCCTCGTTTTGCGACCATGGATATGCATGGCATCCTTCACAACGTCACACTATCATTTCTTGGGCTTTCTCCTACGACCGGGACTAATTATCCATAGTAGTTATATCCATAATAACAAAACCTTACTTGCCTAGCTTGTAAATTAAATTCTTTGTTTATTTACTAGCCGATTTAAAAAATTAGCATTATATTGATTACACAGAGGCTATTGATAAAATTACGTTTTAAGTTCATAGTTTTCCTAAAAATATAGCAACATTTAACCCATACAATATTACGTTTAGGTACATTTTATTAATTACAGTTCCAATAAATTTTCGCCGTAAGCAATTGAATTCTTCTTAATTTGATGTTTGTTACAGCACCTTCCTACTGGCCATTATTATTAGCATTGTCAATTGCCTTTTTAATATTCATCGTTGTTATTGTACTTGGAATTAAATACATGAAGTTTAAAATGGCTGAAAGCTCGCCTTACGTAAAGCCTCCATCTGGTAAGTTAAGTTCACTATAATCTACTAAGGATTTTCACGTGAAATTGTCTGTTGCAACTTTTGTTTTATACTTTGTGAGAATAATCCCAATTAAAAAGAAAGTATTCCTTCATTACCCAAGTCGTGAAGAAGGAACAAACAATTATAAAAATAAACTCCCCTTTCCTATTTATATGTTTACTATAGATATTTTATCACTTTAAAAATATCTGCTTTTTTATTATATCAGTATTACATTAATATTTAATCATTTTCAGTTTTTGAAATGGTATATACATTAAGTCTTGAACAAAGATGGTCCTATTAATCATTAATAGAAACTGGTATGATGATGCTAAAATAATTTTGCTTTAACTGTCTAATTTAATTCCATTTACTTGAATACTTAGGTTCAAACTATTTTGGCAATGTTATAAAGAGAACTTTAACAAATCAACCAGACTTAACGATACATGAAGAATTCCAGACTATTGACTCAAGACGAACACATAGGCAAACGAGCATGTCTAATAACACTCGACAAGAGCATTTGTACGAAGTTCCTCAATTAGCTAATAGGTGAGTGAATGCTGTAAATTGATTGATAGTCAATATTCATATGATTAAACGAATTTACTCAAAATATAGTTAACCTTGCATTGCCTACTGTGAAACATTTTTAATCATTAAAAAAAGAAAAGCATTTCTTTAAAGAAGCCACCAGCGACATAAAATTATTTTGATGCACTCCTTACTAAAGGAACGAGCCAAGTGCTTATCCCTTCACAATGGACAGCTCCGCTGAGTTAGTGAAACTCCACTGTTTTAGTCATTCAAGTATGGAACACTAAAAAGTATTTAATCAAAAATACCAAACCACATTTCAAAAACTATTGAACAGATCTTGTTAAAACCAATTTTCATTGCTAGTATTTTGAAAAGGACAATTTTTTACTTGAACTTAAAATTATAATAATGATTAAACCATTTGAGTATTTGAGAATGTAATATCACTATGTTATTCATTTGTAGCTACATGACGCCGATCGATCATGAGGTAAGGGGGCAAGGGAGTGGCAGGACCACAGCTTGCAAGGAGGCCGCGGAGTCGGACAGATCTGACTCCAGCTGCTTTTTGAGCTGTGAGTTGCACAATGCACTTTAACACAGCTTGAATAATATTGCTATGCTAAGCTTTTTAACTCTACGGCAGATTAGATAGCAGATAATAATACTAATTAATAAATAATATGAGTGTTTGCGTTAAAGAAATAAAAGCACTTATTTTTCGAAAACACTACGCTACTAATATAGATAAATAAATAACTTATTTAGTGTAACATGAGTCAGAAATTTTTTACAAGATAAATAAATTCTACTACTTTGTGAAAACTCTTTGTACTTACTAATTTTTCTGATAATTTCAAGAAATATATACCCTAAAACTTAAATAGCTTACCCTGATGGATTACCAATGTTGTCCTTTAACTCCATGTATTACAGTCGAAAACTAGTATTTCTCTTATTCTCGAAAAATATTATCTAATAATAATTATAAATTTAGATTATATATATATTATACTTAATGCCCTTTCGATCAGTATTCGAGCCCATATCTCGCTAGGCTTTCCCGATATAAGATCTCTAGAAAGCTTTAGCTAAAGAGCAATTGTGAAGCCTCACTACTAGTGCACGTGCGTCATGAAACGGTTTATCTAATGCTGCTTTCACAACTGTATCATAGCAGCCGTTGCAATGCACCGAAATGCTAGTTGACATGAAAAATGTATCCAATTTTTTATAGAAACATGTAAATATGGTTCATTATATACGATTTCTATCATATTCTGATGTTCGGTTTAACAAGAATGATACAGTTGAGAACATAAACGCCTAGGGGCAGATATATACAAAGTCACAAGCTTTTCAGCTACACTATATAAGTATAAGTGCTAATAAAATAAAATGTGAATCTACATGTTATCAAATTGCACCATAGACGATAGAACAGTTTGAGAAACAAAAGTAGATGCTACAACTTTTAACTCTTGTCATGAATATTCATATACCTACAAAAATTCTAAACGAAATAACATTTTCAGCCGGCTCCTCGTACAATGAAAGCGTAGAGATGTCACCGTCACTTAAAAACAACGCATCAGTAGATTCCAAGTATTTGATCCAACATTTGGAGACAGCGAAATCCAAAATTGTTAATGCTGACGGTGGTTGGTTGACTTTGGACAAATGTGGTGTCAGTTTGTTTGTGCCTGACGGGATTGTGGATAAGGAAGAGTTGTTTTCTATCGAAGTTGCTGATGAGGACTGGAATAGGCCCGTATTGCAGGAAGGTTCGTAGCATTTCTTATTTTTTTAAGTTGTGTTCCTCTGTAACTGGCAACTTGGTGTCCAACCTCACGTGAAACGAATTGAATGTGTAATGTTCATTTGTCAAAATTAGCCTACTGGAAATCGAACGCGCCATCTCTAGTCTCTCATAGTTATGAGTGTGAACGAGGCTGACAACTTTTCTACTATAAATGACATAAAAATAACAATTGCAATTATAGTTTATGTTTAGTTTATATATTTTTAACATTTAATTATAGTTAAATGTTCCTCGAGATTTCTGAGTACGGTCATTATTTTTATATTATAGCTAATGCTCTCCCAAAACTTTCACTAAAAAGTAATTTTATTTCTAGTCTATAACTAACTTTAAATAAATATTTCTTTTAATCAACTGTCGTGTCCTTAACAAAATAAAAGCCTTATTACGAAGGCCTTAAAACCAAAATAAATCTTTTTAATTAAATACACATAAAGGGTATTATTTACTTTCATAAAACACGCCTCTTGAAAGGTTATTAAAAGAGGTTGATTGCTTCCAACGGTACTCGACGTTATTTACTTTCGCGACCTTTTATGACCTAAAAAGGCTAAGCAGAAATAACACTAGACGCGAAATCCCTGAATATACGACCCCTTAAAATTTTATGATCAATTCTCAACTTTATACACCTCTCATAAGGTTTATAATCGCTTAATGTTTGGAGAGAAATATTAAAACACCTGTAGGGAATTTAGGCTTTGGCTCACTGCATGCGATCCCGCACAGCGATATTATTTGCGATTTATGAGCTTTTTGTGCGAGGCTTTGTGTATAAGCCATGTAATTTATTTGGATAAAATATTGAATTTGAAAGACTTATTTTAATTGCGTGGAACACAATACTATTAAGCGCTGTTAATTATATTGATCGTAGCAATTACACTTTAACGAATAATGTTGAACCTCATTATTTGCCGTTTATTTAATACCTTTCTAAAATGAGCATCGCTATTGAGTCAAGGTGATCTTATTTTATCTACTTGAAAGTAAAAATAAAGTGTCACTTTACTAATTGGTTTAGTGTGCTGTTTTATGATTTTTAAAATACAAGCCTCTGTTAGTTGTACTAATAACACATTTTTTATGTTTAAACTAAATAATATAGATAACTTTTAAAAAATATCTCTTTTGTATTAAAATGACTAAAAAAATAATTATGGGGCCTTAATCGCGTTTCTAATTTGAATAAAACATCAAATTAAAGTATCAAATAATACTTGATTCATATAACAATATTTGAAAGCCGTATTTTGAACCAGATTTTTGATCCTCGAGACTTGACTCTGTGAACTCGACAGAGTTGTTTGTTTGGATGATTGTCTCTTTCTGTTTTAAAACCTGAGATGTACGGCTTCAATTTACGTAATTTAAGAAGAATCTTATTTGAAAAACCGAAGACAAACAAGAATGAGCACAAAAAAACGAAGTAGATAATAGAAAGAAACGAAGTGTTCCACGGTACACAATTTGAAAACACTTTTATAAACATAAGTAAAGTTAAAATATTTCTTCTGTATAATATTAAATCATATAAAATTGCATTCAGTGCACAAACCCCCTTATGCCACTATAACTTGCTCGTCCAAGAAAGTTGTGTTTAATATTAAACTTGCCTATTGTAAGTCGGGATCTGTCTGCCCGGAATAGGTTTAAAAGGGCATTGCAGTGAATTCTGACCTGAATTTTAAATGTCACAATCTATTCCGACCCACAAATTGGATTCGCGAAAATCATGCTGTGTTACCTCTTGACGAATATAGAAAACTATTCGGAAATAGGTTATTTAAGAATATCGAACGATGAACTGTGAACGTTTTTCGGTCAATTGATATAGTACAAATGCGGGTCACGTATAATTATGTTGATGTCACACAGTACTTTGATGTGGTTTATAATCATTAGGAAAGGGTTACATATTCGTGCCGTCTGGAGTTTAAACGTTAGTTATTTAGTTTTATACCTTAAAGTTGTTTCACACGAGGACCGTCATTGGTGATTCATCAAAAAAAAACGATACGTCATAATGCTTATACGTCGACATTTCATACGGAAACGAGATTTTTCGCGATTCGGCAAAATATTCGTATAGATAGATGTTCACACTTAATTCGTGATTCAGAGTTCAGTCTTGTGCGGTGTGAGGGCGTAGGCGGGTGGCGCAGGGCGTGAATACATCAGCGAATCCATCACACAAAAATAGCGATTCGTAATTTTTGACGAACCTGATTTTTAAGACGGTATTCAAGAGGTATCTGTCATTTTCCACGATTCGTGACTCCTATGAACACAGCCTTAAAAACCATTGCCGCCGCCAAACAAATCACGAATCGTGAATAAATATAATACGACAAAAACACGAATCGTCCTCGTGTGAATGTGCCTTTACTTTATTTATAGTATTTATTTGTATTTTTAGTTGTTTTAATTTTTTCAAATTAATAGATATCGCAGGTTCGTTATGTCTTCCTTCTTTATCCGTGCAGGAACGGAGAAAGAATACAATTTCCTGCGGCCCGGCGGCCTGTCGTAAGAGGCGACTAAACAACCCACAGCCAGGTGGTAGAGCATTTGCTCGACTGGATGACAACCACCCCTGATCTAGAGTATGCCGCCATAACAACCTTGTGTTGTGTTCCGGCATTAGTGACGAGGTTCCAGTCTCCTTTACGAGAGCAGCAGCGCATTTGTAGAACCTTTGGTGTTGCAAATGTCCATAGGCGATGGTAACCGCTTTCCATCAAGTGGGCCGTCTGCCTGTCTGAACTCCTGCAATAAAAAAAAAATGTAACAGAGAACCTACTAGAGTCGCTTACATTGATACATGTTAATTTTATGAGAGGAAGAAATATCTATAGACCAGATAGGTTCTCAGTAGACTTGTAATAAAACCGTCTATGTCGCAACCCCTAAGAATAGCAATCGTAACTTTTGACACCGGTAACATATACGATACATAGGTATATGATTGTAAAAGAGTAATCAACAAATACCCCTTCAACGTATGTAAATCATTCATTAAGATTTTTTGTTCACGAAGTTGTATAGAAAATAACTTAATAAGTATTTATGAGGTATTCGTATTTTCTGTCTTGATGTTAAGAGGCAAATAACAGTATTTTTCCAATCATATTACTAATCAAGTACCCTATTTGGCTATCAATCAGCGTAATGATATTGAATTGGTCTTATATGTTATCTATCGATATTTTTGATGATATATCGTAACGAGGAGCTTTGTTCGAGAATATTCCAAGCCTGTACAATAAATCAGGATGTTATCTTTTCTGATTTACAAGTTGAACAAAAAAATCAATTCATCAATTTCTTTTTTCATTATTAATTTATTTTGTTCTGTAGAAGAAGTGTTGCAATAACGTTATCCCACTAGCACTGCTAGCTTTGAGTCGATTTCGGTAGAATACCAACTCATGTCGATTGGCTTCACGTATCAGTAATGAGCAGGTTTGCTCATAATACTTTCAGTTCAGTTTTAACAATATGCATACTAAAGCTAGAAGATCTTCCAGTATAGGACGAAATTCATGTCGTACTACCAATTACTATGACTTATATCAATTGATTAATTATCAATATATCAAGCGTTTTATCTCAAAAGAAAGCGTGACTATAATGTGTGTAGTGCTGTGCAGTCTATCATGTACTCTGTATCTAATGTAGTGTAAATCTGATACACATTAAATATTTAACAGGTGAAACCCAACTAAGTCCAGTCATACGCTGCGGACCCAAAAACTTTCACTTCCGAAAGGGGGTGGTGTTATCGTTCCCCCACTGCGCGTCCCTCAAGAACACCAGCTGGCTCCTGTCAGTCCTTCAGAGGCCCGAAGAGATCAACACAAGGGAATGGCGGAAAGTTTTGACTTTGGGCCAAGAAACCCCCGGCACACCCCTGTTCGCACAAGTCGACGCCAACAAAGTTTACCTAGTGTGCGAATTTCTAAGCGATTTCGTTCTCGTCGGCAGAAGTTTCAGTTTAGACGCTAAGTTACTAAGACTCGCTCTATTTATGTCTAGGGCTGACGATAGTTATTACAGTCTGAGAGTTCATGCCTTTAACGATACTCCGTACGCCCTGTATGATTGCTTTGAACACGAAAGGAAATGTGGTAGCTCGTTATTATGCGAAACGAAGACAATTTATTTTCAAGAGAGTTGTTCAGATTTGTGCATTAATTTAAGAGACGTAGGCGCCGGCTGGAAAGTACAGTCAGGTGGGAAGTATCAAGAAATTCCCTATTCTCAAATATGGAACATGTCAATAAGGTCCTTAAATTGCATATTTGTTCTTCAGCAAACTGATTCAATTAACTGTCTAGAACTTAATTTATCGGTTTATCAAAAACAAAAGCAAGCTAACTCTATAAATTTCAACTTAAAAACAAACGACCCAAATTCGAATTTCAATTGCAAAAGATTCAGCTGTTCTAGTGTTGACACCGTTAACATTATAGAAAATCCATTTAATTATTCTTCTCTTACCAAAAAAGAAGGAAGGTACGATTATGTGTACAGGAATATTAGTTTTAGGAGTAACTTTACCGTGGACAATAACTATAGAACTAACGCGCTAACCAAATCTGACAGGATAATATTATGTAAGCTTTTAGACTCACAAACATCTAAGGGAAACGACTGGAGGTTATTGGCGGAGAAGTTGAAAATAACATCATATTACTATTACTTCTCGAATACATGTTCGCCTACTGAGAATATATTAAGCTTGTGGTTGTGTAGAAACAACGATACGAACATGTTGGTTAATTTATCGAGAATATTCAGGGAAATGGGCAGGGTCGACTGTGCCACCGTTGTGGAGAGACGATGTTTCCCCAATTGAATAGGATTGTTTCTAGAGCCGTATCAATAGTTTAGAACGGCTGTGCATACCGATGGCCATGATTAACATAGATAGAATGTCGATGCTTTGTTTCGGGAATAGCGAAAATGTGTTTTCAAAAACAATAGGGACGATATAAATAAACGATAAACGTATCTATTCAGTCAAATGTTTTTTAATATTCTCTTTTCTTTCTGGAAGCAGTAATGTTGTAATATAAGGTGTAGGAAATTCAAGAAATTGTATTGAAATTAACTTATGAGTAAAAGTATACTTTTTGTTCGAATAAAATTATTCCCTGATCGCTAATAATTATTAATGATAATAATTTTTAGCGATCAGAAAATGACACATCTATCTATTAAGTGTGCTTTTTGCTTGTCTCTTTTACTTAATAAAGAGTACACCTTAAAAATGTAATGAAAATTACTGTAATATGACTGTTGGTATGCACGTATGATATATTATAAGCTTAAGATGATAATAGTGTTGAAAAATAAAGTTTTGTTTCAATGATCACTTTTCGTAGTTGAACGTTTTTGACTTTTATAAGTGACACTGTTAGAATGTTTTAAAAATGATATTACTTAGAAATGCTTGATATTTTTACTAAAGAGTACGTATGTTTAAAAAACAATATAATTGTATATATGAATCAGACTAATGTATTGAATTGTTTAGCTAAGAGAATTAATATGATGTAGTGATTTTAAACTTTGAAATAAAGTAAGTATTTGGACATGTTTGTTTCATTTATTATAATTTTTACAAATTAAATAATTAGAATACACTCTGTATCACAATTGGTAAAAATTATGAGGTATTTAGTTTTCTGCTTTTTAGCATTTTACACCATTTTTTTTAAGTTAACAATCTATCCACCACATATAAAGATTTACACATTAAAATAAAAAACTTATTAAAATATACAGCACAATTATAAAATAAAACACAAATAATAAATATAGGTGCCAAATAACCGTCATCTGGGAACGTTCCCAAAACACTGGCTCGTTACCCGATTGGATGGCAACGCTTTTGCGTTGCCCAAAATACAGGCCGGCTTTTTGGTCGCGTGAGACTTATCAATCGTGTACATTTATCCCCTCCGCATGTCAACGATACTGTCAACTTGTGAATTATAAGCTTCCTTATGATTTATCGACACTCTGTTACATTACCTATTGTTTTTTTGTATCGACTTTCTATTTGAATCGAAGCCTCATTAAGAATACACAATCGTGATACAAGTCCAATTTGCCTGGAAAAGGTCACAAAAAGCAATAAACCAACGCACCGTATTTTTTTCCACGCAACACGACAGGGCTGCCACAATATACAATTCAGGGGTTCCCACTAAATTATTTCATCGGGCACCGCCGCATGGCAGAGCAGTATAACATTCCGCGCTCTGACCCAAATACTAGGTATTCAAGTATTAAAGCTAGGGTTGTACGGAACGCGTCAGACGATTGCGTTGTTTAATAATTGAGACCACGTTCCAACATCGTGCCTCGTATAACGTCGGTGGGGTGAGTTATAAACGGCAAGCGGCAAAGAAACGCAATAACAAACTAAATTTTATGGTTATAATAAACTGACGGACTCATAAACTCCTTCAAAGTTCAGGATTACTTTGAAATGATTTTTTTAAATAAGTATGCAAACTTTTTAGATTAAATTATATAAATATGGAGAGATTGACTCTTAATCTCAAAAAAAAAGGAAAATTTAAAAATAGAACTGCAGTAAAACAAATGAATATAGCCGGGAAAAGAAAATTTACTCGTAGTATCAGATTTGCGTGTTATTTATAGCAAAGTTTTAAATTGATTCTCATTGATTTTTATTCTTTTGTCAATTGAATTATTGTTACCAGCAGAATTGTTGGGTTAGTTTTTTAACTCATCGAGAATTTTTGAACCATAATATGGATACTTCGTCCGAACAAGCGGCTTAAATTGTAGCATTGGTGCGGGAGGGCTTGGATTGGTAGAAATTTAAGTTTAAACCAGTCTACGGTTTCTAGAATATACAAAAGGTTTGTGGAGACAGGTTCTTATAGAAGGAGATGTGGTACAGGCAGGACTCTAGCAACCACCGGTCGTGGTGACCGATTTATTGTTACTACTTCCCTGCGAAATCGTTTCCTCACGTCTGTTAACATCAAAACAGAGCTTAATGAAGTGTGTGAAGTAAACGTGAGTGCACGAACAATAAGAAGAAGGTTAAAGAAAGCGGATATCACCCCTTTTGGACCAGCAAATGGTCCAAAGTTGTCTGTAGCTCACAGACAAGCTCGCTTAAGATTTGCGCGTGATCACCTGAATTGGACAGAAAAGCAATGGACCTTCGTATTGTTTACGGACGAGTGTAGGACTTGTTTATATGGTGCAGATGGTCGCAGAAGAGTCTATCGTCGACGTGGGGAGGGATATGCTCAAAGTTGCATTGAGGAGCGTGTTCCTTTTGGAGGCGGTTCGTGTATGGTCTGGGGTGGCATATCGATGTACGGGCGAACAGAACTTGTGTTCATAGACATGGTCCGTCAAAACGGTAATAGAGGGGGTTTGACTGCACATCGCTACATAACAGAGATCTTAGAAGATCACGTGGTGCCTTACATGGGATTCATAGGCGAAAATTTTATTTTGATGCTGCTGCTGCCGCACGCTGCTGCACAAGTTCGACAATATTGCGAAGAGGTTGGGATACGTACAATGAATTGGCCAGCACGCAGCCCGGATCTTAATCCCGTTGAGCAGGTTTGGGACAATTTAAAAAGAGCTGTATATACGAGAAACCTTTGCCCACGACAGTGGCAGCACTAAGAACAGCACTTTCAGAAGAATGGGATAATATTCCGCAAGATCTTTTAATAACCCTAATAAAATCTATGTGGAACAAATTAGAATCCGTAATAAGGGCACGTGGAGGTAATACACCTTATTAAAACATAAATAAACCCTTGCATAAAGTTTGTGTCTATTGTTAAAACCAATTTTTTAATTAAACCAATTTTCCTTAAATTTCTGTTTTTTCTTCAAAAAAAGTCTTAAGGTTAAGTTTGTGTACTGGAAAGGATCCAGTACACAAACTTAAACTTAAGTATATGACTCTACGCTGTTTTAAAGTTCACGAACCAATCTAGAGGTTTCAATTTAAATTTGTATAGATAGTTTGCATACTTGGTTAAAATATTTATTTCAAAGTCGTCTATTACTTTGATGCAGTTTATGAGTCCGTCAGTGTATGCATTATAAAAATAGTAAATTTTTGGCTTAGGCCAAAAGGTTTTTAAAAAGAATAAAAATAGCAAATATAGATTAGACCAAAATACAGATTTCTAATTTAATGAATAAAAATATTACATTTATTTTAGATTAATTATAAAGTTACATATAATCGAATACAATAAAAGAAAACTTTACTTATTTGTATTGTATTCTAACGAGCCTAGTGTTTCTAGCGAGGAAACGTAGCCAGCTTTCTGGGTACCTTACCTATAGAAGACGGTGATCTGGACTCAGTATTCTAAGATCTGAGACAATGATAAATGCTGACATGCGCCTGAGGATGTTCCGCAGGAGAAAGCTTACCCAGCAAGTGCTCGCAGGTGCATGTATACTAATCCAATATAGAGGTACGAGATGAGTTTGTAACTCAATATTTTCATGTAAAAAACGTTCCTGGAGAATCTTAATTTATTTATTAAAAGTAATTTCTATGCATTATAATGTTCCAATAATATTTTACATCAATAATAACTTTGGTAAATTCGCCAAATATTTTTAACGAAGGGGTCTTACTCCACTCGCTGGACTGACTGCAGAAACGAACTTTAGTTGACAGGTTACAAACTCTAGAGTAAGAATAATATGATTTTAAAAATCTATTTGTTAAGATATTGTAAATCATGTAAAAAGGTTCGATAAACTTCGTGCGAGGCGGATATACGGCAACAGTAACATTTTAGATTTACAAATGTAGAGAACCATCCTCCATCAAGTGGACCACTGTTCTCCAGCAATAACAAAACTATTGCTTCGGATTATCCAACTTTTATTAATATTGAACTAATTGCGTTATTTTTTATGTATTGTTGAATATTTTTTTGTATTAAAAAAATAATCAGTTGTTATGTGCTTTACTGCGAACAATTTCAAAATACGCCAAACCTTTTAGTTATTTTATTACGCTTTTGACTTGGATCATACACCCTAGCTACAGCAGTATCCGTTCGAGTTCTATTAAAGAAACCCCTTCATAAAGACGAAAGCGTAATGTGCGTGTACTTCGGGCTTGTTATTGGATTACAGGCACCTAATTGTTATTACTCTGTAATTATTGCGAATATTTCTAACAAGCACTTTATTATATTGTTGTATGGATAAAAGAAAATATCACTAAATATGCCACTTAAAGTATTTTTTTTTACAAGAAATACATATCAGTGTGTATTAACGTAACAACTTGTCATCACAGTCTATATTTGACATTAGTTAACAAAGTAGTGGTAGCGTAATGGCTAGCGCACGCGTCCCAAGCTTAAAGGCCGCGGGTTCGAATCCTAGCCGGAACGCGCATGTACCGCTTACGTAGTTTTCTGACCTAATATTGTGCATATTGTTAAAATTACTACGTGCTAACGGTGAAAGAAAACATCTGTCAAACCTGCCAAGCCGCTTTGGACAAGCGTGGCGGGGGTATACTGTCCGCTCCCTAACAGTGGGCCGAGCTCAGCAGAGGGACGTTTATGGGCTGATATTATAACAAAGTAAACAATAACTTGTGAACATTATACAATGATTTTAAATACACTATTTAAATCCTGAGCTGTATGTATGGGTGCCAACTATTATTTTAATTCTTTTGCCGATTTCTATATACCATTGCATCGCGACATATACTCGTATACTTCTGCTAAATTGTTTTCATATATAACAGATCCAGTATCTTCTATATAATTATTACTTTTATACAACCTTTTAATAATGAAGCGGGTGATATATCCTAGTAATTAATTTTTAATTATTTAATTTACCTGTTTTTAATTCAAATTCAAAAGTTTTTATTCAAAATAAGTTCCACTAGAGAACACTTTTTCAAGGTCATACATGTAACTTAAAATTTAATTTTTACTTCCTATTCTATATACACCGCTTCGCAACGTGTTGATGCTGTAAAGGAGAAGAAGCGGCAAGAAACTCCCCAGCAACACGTCTAGCTAAATATTGTTTTTCTTTATATTTCATATTCTATTTATATCTCAAATCCTTTTTTTAATAAGTTTTGTACAGAAGTATGTTACAGAATTACTTTTTGAAGAATTAATGGAGTTGTAGCAAACAATGCATACTCAATAAGACCAAGACAATAAAAGGAAAGAAAAATAATGTTATAGTTATAATAATGACATGACGTGCTAAAATGATATGCTGCAATATGTCTCCACAAATTCCTTACAAGCATGGCAAGATAAAAAAATAAAAATAAAAACGTTATACAAAATTTAGTATAAGAGGTTGGATCGAGCTGCTATGTAAATGAATTTTTGTCATTTAAGTATTCTTCAATAGTGTAGTAACCCCTTTTTAGCAAGATGCTTTTTAATTTAGTTTTAAATTTAGTGAAAGGCAGATCTAACATTTCACTCGGAATCTTATTGAAGAAGCGTATACCATTACGTATTATAATTATATATAATACCACTTTTGCCACAATCCCTGAAAAGTATGATCTATTGAATTTCCATCTCAAAAGTACCTTACCTATATACATAATGTCTTGAAATATCGTTCATATCCAAGACTGTAAACTAACACAGAAAAACTTACTTTATAATTTGTATATTAGTAGAGACGAATTAGTATGCGTGGTAGTCGATTTTGCTTCCATCTAAAAGTAACATTTAACTACCCCTTTCGCCAGGCGCTAAAGTTGAGTGCTAGCCCTAATTGGAGGGCCCTCGGGCTGCGAGCTCTCCACAACTCTATCCACCATGTCTTATGAACAACACCAGTGAAGCGGATCTTAGGCATTTATAGGTATTTGTAGTATTTATTTTGTTAATTTCATAAATAAATCATAAATCATTTTATTGCTAACATTATTACCTACACGTCAATTGTTTGTATATTTTAAATGTACTAGTGGGCGCCCTGTGGTCAAAATTCGACCATAATTAATTTAAATTATAAATTTGAACATTAAGGTTCTGTTGTCAAAGACTATACTTCTATGATTACAGATTTCGCCAAGGCTACACTGTTAATTTGTCTTTAACAATAAACAAAAGAGTATATATGCGTGTGTGTGTCAAATACGTGGTAGTGTGTGTAATGGTTTTTTTAATTGATTTATGCATAATTTCAAATAAAATATAGCATTCTACACTCCTTCTCTATATAAACTATAAGTGTGCGAAACTTCGTACTCCTCCATCCGCGCAATTTTCGTAAAAAAGGAGACTAAGTTTTTGCTTCACGTATTAATATAATGATTCATCATATGTATCATAAACTCATCATATGTGTAAAAGGTGCACTAGACTAACCACCTCTTGAGCCGCACTTTTAACAAATTTACAGATGGTGAGTCTGTTATATTTATCGAGAGTTTATTATATATTATCAGTCACGTGTCAATCTGCCTGACTTCCCAAGATTGCATTTCATATGCCTCATATCATTCCTATGCCAGTCCTATGTCCTATGCCAGTGTACTGCGAATGAACGTCTCTCTACTTGACATAGGAATTTGCATTGAGTCGCGCATACACAGCGACTTGATTTATTAGTATACAGGGTACGGTATACCTAGTTTTTTGAAGTGCGATCGTGTCGATTCCGTGCTACCCACACGTATGTGCTTCGAACGTACATAACAGTTATTTGCTTACAAATAACTAATTCATATATAAAATGATCGTCGTATTTTACTGTGAAACTGGTAAACAGGAAGACGGCCCATCTAATGAAAAGTGGTTACCGTCTCCTATAGACTTTTTTTGTTTCTTTTCACTGCATGAGTTCAGCAGACAGGCCGACGGCCCACCTGATGACGTGAAAGCGGTAACCATCGCCTATGGACATTAGCAACACTAGTGGTGTTATCATTGTGCTGCCGCTTTCTAAACGGAGACTGGAACCTGGACACTAATTCCGGAACACAACTGAAGATTGTTAAGGCGGCATACTCTAGACCAGGGATGGTAACCATCCAGATGGGCAAATACCCTACCATCTGGCAAGACTTTAACTGCCCGAGGAGCGAAGTTAATACGTTGCCAGCCTTTAGGATGCAATAGAAATGATTGCATAGGAGGGATGGAATAGATGTATCAGATGGGAGGAACGAAATAGAGTTCAGATCTTTCATTCATCCTATAAAACTGCTCGTATTGCTCCCACTTTGGGATGTCTCAGCCAAATATCATCCCGAAGCACTAGAGTTGATTGAGCGGCCAGCAAGGAGGCTGGTTGGCCACGGCCAGCTTTTCGACAACAAAACTCAAAGTCTCGAATATCGACGCAGTGTTGTCACCTTATCGGTTTTCTATCGGATGCACTTTAGAGAGTATGCAACTGGGCTCTTCGATCTGATCCCACCTTCTCGCTTCGGTGGATATTCCACCTATAAGAACGAAGTGCTTTGCGTCTTCCTTCATCATGGGCACCGTAAAGAAGTGGAACTCATTGTCGGTGTCTGTCTTTCCCGTTACTTACAACCTGGGTGTCTTCAAGTCCCGTGTGAATAGGTACCTTCTAGGTAAGCATACTCCAGCTTAGACCATATCTTCGCTCCACATCGGGTGAGATCATGGTCAAACGCGAACCTATATTACTATAAAAATCACAATTATCTCAATACTATGCGTTTCACGCCGACATTCTGTAAGATGAAAACTGCTTAACAGCTTTTTGAAAATTATTCTGTTTTTAAGGTTCTCGTTATTAGTTATTATTATGTTGAGAACTTTTTAGTTCATCACAGCCTGGTTTGTGTTAAATATAGCATTTTAATTGTTTACAAATGACTATGTTGTAAACAATTAAAATTATATATTCTTCTTAGTACAAACAATTCGTTTCTCTTCCATCTTCTATCTTTACCATCAAAAGGTTACGGCCCTTTTCACGTAATTCGCCATCAAAAACCTCTGCGAGCTAGATGGCTACCCTTCGTGGAAATTTGCAATGAAAATGATTCTCATACGAGAAAAACTTTTAAAATATACGTCGGAGTACCTGGATTCCAAAGACACTATTGCCATTGAGAAAGACCAAGAGGCACTCGCGCTGATATTTGTAATCATGATGTTACGATCATTCAATAATTATACAGTTAATTATAGTATGAAGTGCATAGAGAATACACCTTCCTGTCCAATTATATCTGCAGACGTACACAGACGAATTTCCTAAGAAATATTACTAGGACAGACTGATAAACATGACCATGTTAGAAGGATTCTGCTTTTGTCATAATAACTATGGAACTGCCGATGCTCTAGGCTTTAAATCGTCCAGCTAAATTCATTAGTACATTTAAAAAAAGAATATCTGGTGAAGACTAACAATTAATAAACTCAAAATTGGCTTTCGATGGACTTTCTTTTCATGTACGCCAGAACTATTAAGTGAAGAAATATATTCTAAGGAAAATATAATGAATGTTAACGAAACATTAGAGATCATAACCTTAAGCAGCCTCATAATTCGCGTATCTCAGTTATTCATGAGGCAATCACAAAACAAACAAAGTGCTAGCAATGTATCCTGAACTGGGAATGGCGAGACACAAAAGATGTAACAAATTATGCTTTTAGCCACTACATATAGAGGGTACCTTTGTTCTATAAACATGCTTTTGGAGTAATTTGTACTATGTTTAAACATGTTTCTACTTACAGAAATATTGGGTTGATAATCTTGTGTTGTGTGAGATATTGTAGGTATTGTTGTGTTAAAATAAAAATTCTAGAAGCGGAAGAATAATGGTTATGGCCTAAAGCAGCAACTCTTCGAGAATCGCTTAGTGAAATTGACTCGTATGTAGATGTAAGACATAGCATAAAATTCCAGTTTTATTGTGATACTTGTAATGTTGGTAATACGAATATGCGAAAATGGCCGCTTTAGGCCTTCTGGTCTTATTGACCGACATAGAAGTTGGCCTAATTTTCGGGTAGGTATATCATGTATAGAAGTTAATTGGTTTATGCTTCTTTAATCTTCGTCCAAAATATATTGTATTCTTCTTTAAAAATAGTTAATAGTATCTGGTACAATGCGACTTCATACATATATTTATCTGTACTTCTCGAGAACTCCTGGAGTACCTACATTGATAGATATGTATTTTGTGTTTATGTTAGAAGTTCAAGGAATAATGAATTGAAAATATCATCAAATTCAAATCTGTAACCGCGAGGAAAAGTAAGCAAAATAATAAATACAACGCACTTGCACAAAATTAATTACTTGGCAGACATAAATACTAATTTGATCTTCATTTGTTAAATTTGCGTACGAACAAAATATCTATAATAATACTTGCCTAATTTCATACAAATATTCTGTAACTACCCTCATGTAAAAGTTTTATCCCCCAACTTTTACGGTTTCGTCCCTATTTTGACGTTGCGAGCATTGATTTAGTATGCTTCATCGGATCAGTGATGCGTGAACTATCGAAGCGACGCGACGTGGTGCGATGGAGCTTGGAACTACGCCAAAGTTCAGCACGACCTATAAATTTACTACTTGAATTCTAGCATATATCTGTATAAGTGAAAATGCTGGCAGCAAGGTGAGGTCTTCAATTTAATGAAGACCTGAGTCTTATTATAATTTCAAATACTCTTTTCACTCGATCAATAGTGATCTCAACGCTATAAATAAATTAAAAAAGGGGATCGCATCTATAACTAAAAAACCTAAAAATATATTTTTTTGTGTTGAGATCTACCCACCAAGAAGTGAAAGTAATTAATAATTTCAAAGAAGTCTCAGATCAATTAAAATGTTAGCAGGCACAATTATCACACCCTCTATAAGTCTAAGTAGTACTAAAAACTTGACGACCGCGGGTCGCGGTTCTAGGAAGTGGGGTTATCATCGGCAAACTTTCTGCGCATGACTTATAGTTTGGCAATTTAATTCAAATACATACTTGCAGTTACTGTAAAAATGAATGCTAAAGGCGTAAAACACTAAATTTTATTATTAATTTATTCGACTGTATTTAATTGAGTAAATGATATTAACACATGCATATAAAAACTGTACAATAAGAATAAAAAAATAACATGTAAAACAAAAACATACTTATATTCCACATTGCAAACATTTGAACAATGTCAAAGACATTCAAACTTTTTTTTAGAGACACCAACAAAATATTTTTAATAATAATTCCAGTAATTGATTTAGTTTTTCATCTAACAGTATGAAGTCACGTTTAAGTCCAAAATAATTCACTGGCCGGTTCCTAGGCATATCTTTGCATTACCATCGGTTTAATTTTGATATGACTTATGTACATTTTTTAACGATCAAAGGCGATGAACAGTCGGTAAGATATAGGAAAGAGTCATTAGGAAAAGGTCAGCGGGATGTTTAATTGAAATTAAACATCAAGAAAACGTTCAACTCCATATGATTCATTAAAACTATCTACCTGCAAAGTCATTAAATAGTGAAACATTTCAAGCTAACTCAGCGGAGGCAAGTTTCTCGCAGTCGATCGTTATGCAAATTTAACCCTTAACTCGTTGCACTCAGTTCAGATTAATCGCCTGAATTTCCTCAAAGTTCTATAAGAAACCACCCCGGAATCGAAGGGTGAATAAATTTAAAAAACTCTTTATACGTACTGAGTGAAAACTTTATGTTTACGATCTGACGGTATGGAATTTTTTTAATCTGCCTGAGTGCTTATTTTGGCTCTTGTTATTAGAGTGGTAATGCTCTTTAGGGTTCTATAGACATTTTCACAAAAACTGAACCATTATACAAACGTTAAGTCCGTCTGTCTGTCTGTGTATATCACAGACATTTCTCAAGCGCCAGTCTGAGATGCTTTAGATCTGCAACACACAAAATATGCTACAAAGCTTTTGTGATTGGCCCACCTGGCGTACTACGTAATTGTATAACATAATGGATCTACACGCATTCATAATTATCACCTCTGGTGTTGCAAATATTCGTAGACGACGATAAACATTTTCCATCAGGTGGAGCTATCAGCCATTTTCTAATTATTCAACTGGCTAATATAACTCCCTTATGATGACACCGAGAATTTACTAAACTGACTATACTAGTATAAGTCTGTAACTCACATTCACGCGTTCACATGTACTCACACCACATACATTCACACACCTATACATTTCCTACATTACAAATGATAACACGAAGTAACTTTAAATGTATAAAAGGTAATTTTCTTCTGTATGTATATAACCGAGTTGTCTGGAAGTAGGCGCTAACGACTGCAACACAGTATTACATACTGCAGCAGTTGTTTGCGACACTATATTGTTTCATGTACAGGGTTTTGAATAAATTCTTTAAAATTGTTTAAATTCTATCTGCAGTATTCTAGGAATAAAAAATAATAATATTGGACTCGCTGCACCTCACATATACTCGTACAAGCTTAATAAAAAAAGGTTGAGTATGACTGCTTTGGATTATGAAATTTAAAAGTAATAATAGATATTAATATTTTCTTAAGTTTTCGCGACTTGTATACATAATAAAACTACGTTTTAACGGTTTTAAGCGCGGTAATTTTATTTGATTTTGGTTTTTCCGACGTTTCGGTCACTTTTCAGTGGCCGTGATCACGGAAGACAAAGATGTCAAGTGTCAACGAGTATTGTTAAAGTTTTATTTAGCCTACGCCAACTTATTAATTTTAATTATTTAATTTTAATTTTGTTTATGGTTATTATTTAATCTATGGGAGCCTAATCTAATTTACTACCGCTTCGCAACATGTTATGGCTTGAAGAGAAGAAGCGGCGCAAGAAACTCTTCAGCAAACATGCCTAGCTCTAATAATTTTATATAATATTAAAATGGGTGGTAGGAAAAATAAAAGTAATTATCAGTCAATTTGGTTTGTGTTCCGTTGTACGCAGAAAGAGCTCACAGTGTCTTGAGGTCTGGCAGCTGGTTTTTGCTGGGTTTGGGTCTTAATAGTTTTGATAATTGGATCCCAAACAGGTGGTACTTGCCAACCATCTTCTCTATTGAAATTTGGGTGTTTTTTGATTTCAATAGCCTCACGCATCATTCTAGGTATGAAACGATTCTCTTTCGCGAGGATTTGTGGGTTATCGAATCTGATGTAGTGGTTGGGTTTATCCAGCGTGTGTTCACTGATCGCAGACTTCGTAGACCTTGTGTGTTTCATGTCAGCAATGTGTTCTTTTACTCGTGTTTTTATGATCCTCTTTGTTTGCCCAATGTATGACAATCCACACTCACAATCAAGCTTGTAAACCCCTGCATCCTGGAGTGGGATATTGCATTTTACAGGTCTCAGAAATTGGGTAATCTTTTTGGGAATTGGTCACATCCTCAGGCGAGCTTCAATCAAAACATATTTCAAGCCGCAATAACAATACTCGTTGACACTTGACATCTTTGTCTTCCGTGATCACGGCCACTGAAAAGTGGCCGAAACGTCGGAAAAACCAAAATCAAATAAAATTACCGCGCTTAAAACCGTTAAAACGTAGTTTTATTATAATAATAGATATTTACAATTATTACTATGGTAAATAATTTGAAAATTCTTTTTAGAGAAATTATTAGGATGATATTTGTAATTGACCATCTGTACAGATATTTGGACTCTTTAACAAGTTCGGAAAGTCCTCAAGGGTTAAGACTTGATTTATTATTAACCGGGACTAAAAGCTGTTGCGTACATCTTTTGATCGGATCAAAATCGATTTCTATTCCCTTAGAGCGCGACGTATACTGAATTATCAATAATATTTTCGCCTCCATCACTTCTAACATATTGTATAAATATTGGGTTGTTATGTTACGTGATATTTTGATATCGTATATACATTTATTAATTGTTATAATATACAATATAACCTACTACAACAGGTTATACTCTGTCCAACGATTTATTTTACTTTTAACGTTTGCACTCCAATCAAGTTTCGCATTTTTGACAGTAAGTTTCATAGGCTACAAATGTCACAATTTTCATACTTCATTGTTTCAGGCCACGTAATAATGATGTTCTGTGGGTCATCCATGCATAGATTATAAATTATCGTCGTCATAACTAAATGAGATCGTAGTAAATTTTTTTTTAATGAAAATGTATTAATTAAAAGAAAATGACACGCCATTTATGTAAATTAAAAAAGTCTCACCTTTGCTTTTATTTTACTTTCAAGTTTAAATATATGGGTGATATGACTTTTTTACTATGCAATACAGTATTTTTAGCAAATGATATAATAGGTGCACTAAATTAATTAACTAAAATTATTTATTCACAAAGAAACTCATTTTTATATAAAATGGAATCGGTAGCGCTTTAGGGCGTTTGTTATTTTTTTTAAATTGCAGGAGTTCAGCAGACAAGCAGACGGCCCACTTGATGGATAGCGGTTACCATCGCCTATGGACATTTGCAACACCAAAGGTGCTACAAATGCGCTGCTGCTCTCTTAAAGGAGACTGGAACCTGGTCACTAATGCCGAAACACAACACAAGGTTGTTATGGCGACATACTTTAGACCAGGGGTGGTAGCCATCCAGTCGGGAAAATGCCCTACCACCTGGCTGTGGGTTGTTCTGTCGCCTCTTAGTCGGGCATTTGCCCGACTGGATGGCTACCACCTCTGGTCTAAAGTATGTCGCCATAACAACCTTGAGTTGTGTTCCGGCATTAGTGATCAGGTTCCAGTCTCCCTTGAGAGAGCAGCAGCGCATTTGTAGCAACTTTGCTGTTGCAAATGTCCATAGGCGATGGTAACCGCTTTCCATCAAGTGGGCTGTCTGCCTGTCTGCTGATCTCCTGCAATAAAAAAAAGCATAATTTGCTCGCAGAAGGAGGAGAATCAGTGATATCGAGCTGTTAAAAGTACATTAAACGGTTGGACTGAGTATAGTAAGAGCATGCAACAAAAAATTTAATTAATTACAATCGTTAAAAAAACGTAACTATACTGTTTCCAAGCGTTTATTTTATTTTTGACGTTTGCAAGTCTTTCAAGTTACATATTTCTTGACAGTAAAGCCCACATAAATCAAATGACATAATTGTCATACTTTACGTATAGACTACTAAACCATCGTTTACGTATAGTGTCGTAAATAAATCGAAAGTAAATATTTTTACTTTATTACAAAAATGACTAATATTATATAAGTAAAATGTGTTCATTGTAATATGGGTATATTTATTACACGATATAGTATTTTTATCAAAAATACATAAGTGAAATTGATTAAAACTTATTTATTTCGACTTCATTTAGAAGTCGATTTTTATAACAAATTGAGTCGGCAACGCATTAGGACATTACTAACTGAATGGTCATCGAGCTGTCAAAAGTAAAATAAAAGCTTGGAAAGTGTATTATAGTAGCACTCTTTGCAGTACATATGGTTGTTGGCGCCACCAGCGTGTTTTATTTTTATAGAAAAATTTAATCAACGTATTTTTATTTTTAAACTTAATCCGGTCATAAATTTAAAGTCATAATTAACTTTTTTCAGTTTTATGGAATTCATGAATTTTACAAAATTCAAACAGATATACTTAGGACTTTCAATTTGAAATAATGCAAATCACTGCATAGCGTTATTCTTTTGTCTCAAGAATTAACGTCTTTCGCCAGTATCAAAGTCCGAGGATTGTTATTCATATGGCCTCCCGAAAAACTTTCCCCTCCCTGTGCCTTATATCAAAACAAATGACTACTCATCATCTATAAAGAGTGCAGTGAACCCAATGTTACAACGCATTTTCGGACTCTAATGGAAGCATAGACAATCAACCTTTGCCGCTTTGCTACGAAATAGGAAACAAGTCAAAACACCATCTCCTCCTTTCGATTTCCGTCATCCTCCCAATAATTCTAATTTTAACTAATAGAATAAAAAGTATATTGACGACGGAAATTTTATCCCCAAATTTTGATTTCAAATATATAAAATGCATATGGAGCATATTATATAATACTAGTGCCCGTGATCGAAATTCGACCATAATAATTTGTTTTCAAAGGCTATACTTCTATAATCACAGATTTCGCCAAAGCTACACTGTTAATTTGATTTTAACAATAAACAAAAGAGTATACATGCGTGTGTATGTCAAATACATGGTAGTGTGTGTAATGTTTTTTTTATTGATTTAATGTATTTTTTATGCATAATTTTAAAAATATATTAGCATTCGTCGCTTCTTCTCTATATAAACTATAAGTGTGCGAAATTTCATACTCCTCCGTACGCGCAATTTTCGTAAAAAGAGGTACAAAGTTTTTGCTTCACGTATTAATATATAGATCATGGCAAAAATTACTGCCGATAATATACTCCCAGCAACAATATATTTTTCAGACCAAAACAAACAAAAAAGTAATAATAACTTTTTTATCAAATTGTTGTATAGACATTGTATCAGAACAAATTCAGAAAACTTATATAGAATTACAATTCATCTATTGCGTGAAGAAATCTATACATTGAGATCACCGATGCATGAACCTGCCAAGTCGCCTTGGGACTTTCTTTTTCTTTCTTGGGAATTCTTTTCAGAATAAGCTCGATATAAATAAGATTTATGGCGTATGTTCAATTTATCAACAGATATATTAAAATATAACATAAGAAAATATATGGCGGAAACAGCCGAATCACTCAAGCGGCGCAAATATGCAACCCTCAGTGAGAGTTATATGTTTGTGCCGTTTACTGTCGAGACGCTTGGACCGTGGGGTGACCGAGGCCTGAGCCTCTACCAAAATTTATCGAAACGACTCATTGACTCTTCGGGTGATCAGAAGGCTGGTGCTTACCTCGGCCAACGGATCAGTATGGCGATCCAGCGAGGAAACGTAGCCAGCCTTCTGGACACCTTACCCATAGAAGACGGTGATATAGGCTCAGTATTCTACTTATAGTCTTGAGGGCTATGAGTAGAATACAATACAAATAAGTTAAGTTTTCTTGCATTGTATTCGATTATACGTGATATATATTCATAAAAAAATATTATATACTGCCAAAAATAGTAAATGATCAACAAAATTAAAGTGTTTTATTTAGATAGTAATAGCGCATTAAATTACTCGTTGAGATTTGGTGTTCAAATAGTATATTTGGTCTGTAAATACAATTTTGAAGTGCAGTCAAGACTTAAAACAGCTACAACCATTGTAATTTTTTACTTTCTTTTTTAGTACATGTTTCATTTTCGTCGTGTCTTTTATATGTCAAAAAAACAAGAGAACTTATTTATTTATTTATTTTATTATATTTGGGGGCTAACAGCTGTAATCTTAAAAACTAGAATACATATATATATATATACAGGGAAAAATCATTGATAAGCCTCCACAGATGGAAGAAAAAAATATTGAAATAAATGTTTAAATTATGGTTAAAAGGAGAATTATAAACTGAAAATATCTGTAATGGTCGAGCAAAAAACTAATTATTATCAGTATAGAAACCCCGAAAATCATGCCCTAACCAAATCTTCAGCACAAGTTCACACAATATAATCATAATATTATATATGTCTTCATTGACAGTTACAAAACATAGATCTTAAAATAAATTATGGTCTCGAAGTATATTTCATATTGATATTTGTTGCCCAGGTTTATGGTTCACAAATTTTACCTAAATGCGATTCGTATAGCACTTACACATACATGCGTATTCTTTACAGCCCGCTTAGTGCAGGATGTCCCCACATGACCGAGACAAAGGCCTGCCGGCTCCGCGAGACCCGTCGCCCCGTCTCCGGGAGCCGCGTGTGCATTTCCGCGGAACATGCGCTGATTGTGACGCCACTCCGCACTCAGCCACTGACAAATGATGGAAGTGTCTTTTGAAATGTGTACAGTGAGCGCCTTTTGTCAAGGGGGGAATGCGGATAGCAATACGAGAATTGTACAGCTATATAACTGCACTGAAGCTTCTCACGCGGTTTGGTTCGCGTAAGGAGAGGGATACGCTTTCATACAGTCTAGGTCCCAGATTATAAAAGGATGAGAGTGATTTTAATTTCTTTTTATTGTATTGTTTTTTTTTATTCTAGTGGGTTTAGTTATTTTGAATGAATTAATCGTGTGGTAAGTTTTTGTATGATTAATTGTTGAAATTCATTAACATAAATCGATTATGGTAACCGATAACTTATTTTATTTGTGATCTTATTTACAAGATTTTTTACGTTTTTTTTTGTCCCAACTCATTACATTTCTTTGGCCCAAATATGCCGTCTCCTTCCAAATTATTGATCGCTCGAATCAAATGATGATCTCTATGGTTTTGTGGGTTAAGCGTTTGACGGCCTACATCAATACAACGCAAAGGCTGGGTTCGATTCCTGGCATGGTAAATTTTGTAAACGAACTCACCGCTATTTTAATTTATGGTCTGGGTGTCTGATGGGGTTTGTCCCCACGGCTATGTCTTGGATCAAACCCTAGAAAGTAGCTATATTTTACTTACATAAAAACTTAATTAGGTTTTTATACATATAAACCTTCAATGAATAATTATCTCATGGTGAAAACTGGATGAGTTAGCGGATATAAAGACAGAAGCGGAAAGCGACTTTGTTTTATGTAAAGAAGATATTAGTATCTCAGAAGAATTTTAGAAAACAGGCAAAATGCTGATAAGACAAGACAGGACAGGATAGGACAGGATAGGACAGGGCAGGGCAGGACAGGACAAGACAAGACCAGAATGTGTGCTGAAGCACACATCTACTGGCTAATTAAGATAATATATAGTTTATTTACAAGCATTTCATATAATTTTAAGATCTTACAGTTAACAAATTATAGTGTGGTTACAATGCTTTGCCATTTTTGGCGTGCAAAACTTACAAAAACAGACGGTGAGCTATATATATTATAATACATCGAGACAACAAACATGGATTTTCAGTCGTCGTACAAGTAGGTATTTTTTTTATTGCAGGAGTTCAGCAGACAGACAGACGGCCCACTCGATGGAAAGCGGTTACCATCGCCTATGGACATTTGCAACACCAAAGGTGGTACACATGCGCTGCTGCTCTCTTAAGGGTCACTGGAACCTGGTCACTAATGCCGGAACACAACTCAAGGTTGTTATGGCGACATAATACGGAGGTAGTAATACTGATGCCTATTTGATGAAAAATGTAGACCATCGTCTATGGATCTTTCTAGCATCAGAATATATAACATATCTATCAGCTCCTCCTCTAGAAAAAAATCAAATGAATAAAACTAAGTTAGGTACATTTGAATCCAGACCAGCAGAATTTCAGTAGCCGTCGCCGCCCGTCTGACAATTTCCTAGAATGGTTACGCACATCGAGATAAAGGTCGTTTAATGAACCATTTTGGAGTACAGTCGAATACCCCGCAATCAACCCACAGATCCAGACGTAGATAATACTTAAATATGGGAAATTACGGTTGAAGCGATGCGTTGTAAGCAGGAAAACCGTATGTTTTCCCAGTATTTTCTTACTGTTTGTAGCTCGATCTTTCTGTAATTCAGCGAATTTTGTGCCTTGGACGACATTACGATATAGTTATAAGATTGGAATGTTATATAATGTCAAAATAATTTTGAAAATACGCGATCTCATAGAAACTATTCACTAAACTAGTGGTCGCCCGTGGTCGAAATTCGACCATAAAATACCTAATAAAATTTAAATTATAAGTTTGAACATTATTAAGGTTCTGTTGTCAAAGACTATACTTATATACTTCTATAATCACAAATTTCGCCAAGGCTACTCTGTTAATTTGACTTTAACAATAAACAAAAGAGTATATAGGTATATGCGTGTGTGTCAATTACATGGTAGTGTGTGTAATGTTTTTTTTAATTGATTTAATATATTTTTTACGCATAATTAAAAAAAAATATTAGCATCCTGCACTCCTTCTCTATTATATATAAACTATAAGTGTGCGAAATTTCATACTCCTCCGTCCGCGCAATTTTCGTAAAAAGGGGTACAAAGTTTTTGCTGTGTTTTTGCTTCAAGTATTAATTTATAGATACCAGCTCGAAACAGTTGACTTTATTCACAGAAAATCCAAAAATCTGATAGGTAACCATCAGCTGGTAGTTAAGGGCATACGCAAGGTCGCTAGTATGTCAGTTTTCTTCAAGATTCAGAAAAGTTGTACATGAACAAGTCTATTCTAAGTAAGCGTTCTCCATCTTACGCCGGGTGTTTATATCTTACTGTTCATTTATTTGCGGTGCTGAGACCCGGACATAGACTGTGCATTTAGTCTACAATAAAGTCGCCCAACGGGCTATAAAGCGAGCTATATTAGGTGTCTCTCCGATGCATGATCTATAGGGGGACCAAAGTAACCAATATAGCTCATATAATTAGCAAGCTGACGAGGCAGTGCGCTGGCCACAAATTGTTGCAGGACCGATGACCAATAGAGTAAACGTGTCCTGAAGCGGAGACTGACTGACTGACTCAGCAAACGTAGTATGGGTCGCCCTCTAGTCCAGTGGACCCAAAACTTGAGTAAGGTCACCGGTTAGGACTGGATGAGGAAGGCTTTAGACCAAAAAATTCAAAAATTAAAGGTCTTTAAGTTTGGTCTATAAAGACTATCTTTTTAATTGGCCTATCTCAGACAACGGATCGGTATGGCAATCCAGCAAAATAACGTATCCAGTCTTCTGGGCACCTGACCTACAGAAGAGTGTGACCTAGGCTCAGCATTCTACTTGTAGTATTGGGGGATTATAGGTAGAATACAATATAACTAATATTAATAAATTAAGTTTACTTAGGGTTAAATTTTCTTTATTGTTGTTGCGGACAGAGAGCACCTCCCTGACCCGCCCACCGGAGCACACCTACTCTCCACGCCCCGCATACCGCTGACGCCCATAGCTAGCACAATTAGCAGCTAGGCGTCGGACGGTACGCGGGATATAGGAGCGGCCTTGGAGGCAAAAATCATCACAATTCACATTGACGGCTTACCACTGTTTCTCGCCTCTCTCGCACAATTGTATTCGTTTATTTCAAAATACATTAACATAAGAAAAAACATTTTTTACTGTTTTAGCCGAAAAAAAATTCACAAGGGTAACCCCGCGTCAATACTTCCTAAGCCTAACATATTTCAACTCCTTATTCGCTAGCATTGGAAAGGAACAACAGTAATACTTACTTTTGCATGAATACAGTCCCCATATCGATCCAAGGGTTGGATGTTAACGATTATGCTCATAAGTTCGGATCCTCATTTTTCCCTCCCGATTCATTCCACGACATAAAGCCTGTAACGATAAATGATAATTATTATATTGTCGAAAGTATGATATTTCGATGTAGCTGAATAATATATAGGCGTAGTTTTGATTTGGTGTAAGTGACAGGAGGAAGCGATTTGAAAATACGAAATTATAACTAGGCAAGTACGTAGCTGCGAATAAGGAAGGGTTTCGTAGAGTCGACAAAATGCATTTTTTGTCATTGACTTACGGAGCCTTAGTTATTTATCAAACATTAGTTTTAATAGTATATTCTTTTATATTTAATCACAATATCTACTCACCAACACAAACAACCCACAACCAGGTGGTAGGGTATGTGCCCGACTGGATGGCTACCACCCCTAATCTAGAGTATGCCGCCATAACAACATTGAGTTGTGTTCCGGCATTAGTGACCAGGTTCCAGTCTCCCTTAAGAGAGCAGCAACGCATTTGGAGCACCTTTGATGTTGCAAATGTCCATAGGCGATGGTAACCGCTTTCCATCGCGTGGGCCGTCTGCCTGTCTGCTGCACTCATGCAATAATAATAGCGATACAATTTCAAGCCCTATCTAACAAAACTTCACACGCCTGTGTACATTTTACACCAGCTGTGGCCGCTACTTCATTCGTGCGGAACTTTGACTGTATATTTATATCTTTTGAACCCCAAGATATATAGTTTAATTTTAAATTTACTAGCTGTACCCGGCAGACGTTGTCCTGCCTTTAAAAAATTAAAATCTCGAACCCGATTGCAGCGCCATCTACCGGGACCAAATGTTAATCTAAACTATTCTCAAATCCACTTGAACAAACAAAAAATGACACCAAAATCAGGCCCACCGTTTAGGAGAAGTATCGCGGCGCCACCTCCAGTAGGTGTCCAGGTCCAATCGTTAATTTAAACCATTCCGGGACAAACTTGAACACATAAAAGAACAAAAAAGCACCTAAATTCTGGTACCCGATTGCAGCGCCATCTACTTGGTTCAAATTTGAATCTAAATCATCCCAGTAGAAAAATATTAATATCGCTATTAAAAAGCAGGGGTTGGTGATAAAAAAGTAAAAATTTAGGGTTGCATGTATTTTTCAATGCCACATTATAAAAAAGTAAAAAAAATATCCAAAAAATAAAAAAATATTTTGGGGTGGACACCCCTTATCACTTAGGGGTTTGAAAAATAGATAGTAGCCGATTCTCAGACTTACTAAATATGCATAAAAAATTTCATAAGAATCGGTCAAGCCGTTTCGGAGGAGTATGGGAACGAACATTGTGACACGAGAATTTTATATATAAGATTTAACATAAGTTCAGCAGACAGGCAAACGTCTCACCTGATGCAAAGCGGTCACCACCGCCTATAGGCAATTGTAACACTAAAAATGCTACCAATGTGCTGCCACTTTGTAAAGGGACTGTAATACACATAGAATTTTTTTTTAAAGAATGAAATGCATATAAAATCTTAATTAAACGCGAATGAAGTTACGAGTATAACTAGTGTAGTTAAAGCATATTTGCATTTGAAAACAAAATATGAAAAATATACAAACCGCTTTGTTCTTATACTCGTTGCTTCATTGGGGGTTGTTGCCGCTTTTCACCGAGCTAGGGTAGTCTGGGGTATATTTTGAGGGTAGAATTTGGACACTTTAATGCGAGTTCTGATGTTTTATGCTAATATCTGACTTTGGGACTAATACTCATTGGATCAGACGATTTTAACTAGAAAATTAATATTACATTATTCATCGTACGAATTAAAAACCTAAGTTATAATTTTCTCATGAGAGTATTTGGGTATCTTAAAAGGTGTATTATAATTTTTATTCTTATGACAAAAAAATTTATGCGCGAAATTCGCGTTCGTAATACTGAAGTAAGAAAGAGAGTTGGTCTGAAAGAGAGTGTTGGGTTGAAGGTAAGGAAAGGAATGCTCCGGTGGTTCGGGCATGTCGAAAGAATGCATGATGAAAGAATGACTAAACAGATATACAATGCAAAAGTGGATGGATGCAGAAGTCTTGGAAGGCCACGACACACCTTCCATGATCAAATTGATCGTGTACTACTAGAAGGTGATGTTAGGAGCCTTAATAACAGAGGAGCGTGCATGACAAGAGCTATGAATGTCAAAGAAGCAAGTGAGGTGTATAAAAATAAGCCTAAATGGAGCTCTGTTGTTCGTGCCTACCCCGTAAGGGAAGTGGCGTGAAGTTATGTATGTATGTATTTTTATGACACTTACTTTCTTAGTGAATTATTAGAGTAGTGTAACACAGAACAATCCAAATCAAGAGTGGGTGTTTTTTTTAATGCTGGAGTACATAAGACAGGCTGACGGTCGAATTGTGATGGAAAATGGTTACCGTCGCCTATGAACATTTGCAACACTAAAGGTGCTAACAATGTCCTGCTGGACTCTTAGATGGGACTGGGTATACGCTCGGACCAGAGAGTAAGTATTCACGAGAATCAACTATTGATGGTACAAATTCAACGCTATATTTAATCGCCTAATTTCAAAAAGTATTTTACACAATCTATACATACGTACAGATAAATAAAATTGAAGTATCTGTTTGTAATGACAAAATAACAGCTTTTAACTAAATGCATGAATATGAAAGTATATATGGAACTTATATCAAAAAATCAATTTTTTTTTTTGTCTCTGTCTGGTTGTTCCAGCTAATCTCTGAAACGGCTTGAGCCTTTTTGACGGGTCTTTCCTGGCCGATAGCTGATGTTATAAGGGGTAACTTAGGCTACTTTTAAAATTAGGGCAAAAAAATTCCACGCGGGCGAAGTCATGGGCACAGCTAGTTAAAAAATAATAGGTACTAAGACTGAAGATTACCCAGTAAATAAAGCACTCTGAACAGCTCCTAATTTCCTAATATCACTAGCTGGAACACTTCATCGTCGTTGAATTTTGACATTTTATGTTTTTTTAAATATATTTTTGGACTAATTACGTAAAAAATAAGTCTTAATAAGTTTCTTTGCAATTTTCGACTGATTTAGTCTAAAACAATTAAAGGGGTAAAAAAATATTTATTTTAAGCAACATTTGATAAGTATCTCGAGAGAAGAGTTGACCTAAAGACAGACATTATTAATAAAATGTAATAGTATTTTTGAAGTTGGGGTGGTGGTGTAATTGTTAGAGCACGCGTCCGAAACTTATAGGGCGCGGGTTCGAAACCTGGCCCGACGCAAGCAACGCTTAGGCAGTTTTCTGACCTCATATGCAATTGTTACAAATACCACGTGTTAACAATAGTGAAGGAAAACATCATGATGAAATCTGCACATCGAGATAACCGATGAGTCAAACCCGTTAAACCGCCTTGAACAACCGTGACGGGTATAATGTCCGTTCCCCAATAGTGGAAGGCCCGAGCTCAGCAAGTGGGACGTTTATGGGCTGCTATTATAATAATAGTATTTTTGAAAAAGAAAAACAAGTTTGTGACATTAGGATGTAAGAAGTTAGAGACATTAGGATGAAAAAAACCATCAGGTCAATTATGCCACAAAATGTTATTAACATCAAAATTAAATAGTCTGTCACCCGTCGGTATATTTTAAATAATAAAAATTCCTGTTCATTAGTTCAATTTTTAAAAAACACTCCTAATAACCTATAATATATGTCATGTATATGTATAGTGATAGATAATATGTACTACATATTCAATCAATCAATCAATAACTCTTTATTGTATGTACACCAATAGAAAAAAGAACTTACAGACTAAAACTATGTCTAATTATGCACAAAGGGCGGTCATTTGGCTAAAAATCTATCTCTTTCAAAGAACCCCAGGAATGAATTGTGATTATAATGACGATGATACATAATACATAGTACAATTACTTACATTCTAGTAATAAATATATAAATGCAGTATATACATATGTTTTACATATTTAATAGATACTTAATATACATAACATACAAATAAATATCTACAAAAATATATAAATGTTTATAGGTAAATATATATGTACATACATTTAAATATAATCATATTCCAAGGACTTGACAATTTCTGATTATTGTTTTAAATATTGGTAGCGTTTTTGCTTGTCTGATAGCAACTGGCAGCGTATATTTTATGCAGGTAAATATATTATAGTACATACATTACCAAAATATAATTGAAAGGTATTAATTAATTCAATTTCCAATAATACCGAGTTGATTCACGACTGTCACAATGCGGAATCATATATACAGTGTCCTCTGTGTGCGGAATATTAAATTCAATTGACAACCATTAATGTCAAACTGTTTTGTTTATTTGCTTACCAATGACATTTATTGAATTTTAAGTAACACGCCAAGTATTGGATCGGTATGTCGATGCAACGAGGTAAAGTTCCCAGCCTTGTGCGAGGACCTATAAGTAGAAGAAGATCTATATACTATATAGCATTAAGTATTTTGATTATAGTTTTGAACAACAACCACCAGTTTAATTAAATTATTTTGTATTGGATACGTTATTAATGCTATTTAGCAATCTATACAGGGAAATAAAATTGAATTGTCTGTTTGTAATGTCAAAAAAAATGAAGGGGGGACAATTCGGTCAGAGAGATTCGGAAACTACAATTTTTAGAATTTTTGTATGTCTCTCTGGTTGTTTCAGCTAATCTCTGAAATAGCTGGGCCGATTCTGACGGGAGTTTCATTGGCAGATAGCTGATGTCATAAGGAGTAACTTGGGCTACATTTTTTGAACGACCCGTGAAAAATTTCCACGATGAAATTGCAGGCATAGAGGTGTTTAATATAATAAGTTTATAATATAACAGCTCATAAATGTCCCACTGCTGGGCTCGGGCCTCCCATTATGGGGGGGGGGGGGACAGTACACCTGCCACTCTTCTCCAAGGCGGCTTGCCAGGTTTGACACATCGGTTATCTGGATGTGCAAGTTGCATTGTAAAAATATCAGTATTATACCTCATGTCAGTATAATATAGGTATGTCCAGGGCCCATCACCACCAGAGTCTCTACTCTACCGTTTTTAAGTACGTTTCAGATGCATTTAGTAAAAAGCTGTTGTTTTGACATTACAAACAGACACTTTAATCTTATTAAGGGTCGATTTCTCCATCTCCAAATAAACGTTATTCCGTGGAATAAAACACAATTTGGAAATATTACAAATGACAGTTGCATGAATAAAACAGTTGAAATGTTTTCCTTTTCAATTTAGTCAGGTTATAAATTTTCCGACTGATAACTTTTATCTGATGATGATGATGATGAACCAGCGACATTTGGGTGCGGGTTTGTAATTCAGTATCACATTGTAAACCTTCGCCAGAACATAGATGTCTTAATCTGGATTGAAGCATGTTCGGCCGGGCGGCCTGTCGTAAGAGGCGACAAAATAACCCACAGCTAGGTGGTAGGGTATTTGCCCTACTGGATGGCTACCACCCCTGGTCTAGAGTATGCTTCCATAACAACCTCGAGTAGTGTTCCGGCATTAGTGACCAGGTTCCAGTCTCCCTCCCTTAAGAGAGCAGCAGCGCATTTGTAGTCTTTGGCGTTGCAAATGTCTAATTACTGAACTCCTGCAATAAAACAAAATGTTCTTCATAAGCTCCTAACGTAACAGGCATCCATTGCGCATAGGACGAACTTAATGTTTTATATCGGTATATCTTTATACAGCAATACTAACATTCAAGCTTGCTTATTCAGGACTGTATACACTTCATACCTTTCCTTGATCTGTGACTAAACCTTCCTTTTTTTTACAGTGTACTTATTAATATCAAAAGCATTATTTAGTTGGGTTTATATTTTCATAAAAGCCCCGAAAACTTCGGCATCAAAACGGGTAAGGGTGGTGAAAGACTAAAACGACATTTATTATGTATGAACCGCGTCGTCGTTACATATGAGATGAAATTCAAATGAGCGCAAATAAATTTTTATGCGTTATATGTGGAACCCTCAGTAACATGAATGTTTTTTGGATGTTTAGAATTTACTTAATAACGGTCAGTTTGTGTTATGATGCTACCTTTAGCTCCAGAATCTCGAACTATCAATAGACCATAGTAATAGGAACTAGGGATGACAAACCCTTGAGTGCAATGTAACTCTGAATTAATTCGTCCAAGAGCATGTCCACTTGATCACTTCCATTAAAAGGTTTGGTAGTGACAGCGAACCTCCATCATTTTTATATTTTTAACCGACTTCAAAGGAGGGAGTTCTCGATTCATCTGTATGTTTTTTTTTTGTTTGTTCGTTACTCAGTTTCTTCGTCAATTGTGAACCGATTTTCAATTTTTTTCTTTTAATCTGAAGGTTATACTTTCGAATTGATCCGATTCTCACCATGTCAGTATCTAATGAGTGCATTCCAAGGAAATAGAAAAACGGTAAACTAATTATCTTTTTTTTTTCTTTATTCGTAAGCGTATACTGTCAAGATAGTTCCATGGTTACTAAGTCAGGATCTGATGGGTGGACTGGATCCCAGGGAAATCGAGCATAACCCTTATTAAAAAACGACGTGCTCCTAATTTCGCTATAAAGGTTGTATACGCGTGTAGGTATTACATTTTCCACAGGCGCTTCATTTTTTATGTGCATGTTACGCGATTTCTCCGTTAATTGTGGATAGATTTTGATTTTTTTTTTCTTTATTTGTAAGTAAGTATACTCCCGAGGCGGTTCTATGCAAGTCAGGAGCTGATGAGTTTTTCTCACAGAAATCAAGAGTAACCCTTATTAAAAAACGCTGAGAGCCTACATTTTTCCAAAAAACAGCTTATATACGTGTGCCAGTTTTACACTTTCTACAAGCACTTAATTTTTTTGCAGGCATGTTACACGATTTCTCCATCAATTTTGGACCGATTTTCAAATTGGTGCACAACTAAAAAGTAAAAAAGATTATTTTTTAGCCAAAACAAAACCGACTTCACACTAAAAAGCAAAAAGTAAATATTTAACCGACTTCTTTCTACAACAACTATATTTTGTTTTGTTGTTGTTCTTTTAAGTTTTACTTGGCAGACTTCAAGATATTGTAGAACGAAGTCGGTTAAATATATAAATTTTTTGGTTTTTAGTGTGAAGTCGGTTTTATTTATTTTATTATTTATTTTTTTATTAAACTCTATAAAAGAATTAAATTGAAAATTCTCCATATCTTAAAACCTAATTGACGGGTTTAATTGAAACAACTTTTTTATAGTTAAAGTTCTACTAACTCGACTGCTTCTTTTTTTAATATCCATTTCACAGTTCAAAAGTTTGAGAACAGAGAAAGGTGGCTGTACAATGTTTAAAATTTCGCCGAGGCTGCTTGATCGGCGCGGTCGCTAGAAACGCTTTAAACGGATCTACTACCTACGCACTGTGATTCAGTATGTGGCCGGTTCTGAACCGCGTGTTGCGGTTGCAATTCCCCCTGCCGCAACCAGATGCCTAATTCGGCTATTTCAATATACGTTGTTAAGATATACAAAGGACCATTCCATTGAGATAGTGTCAAAAATTCGTGTACTACTAAATCCACAATATTTTCTCGATATCGTCGCGGCAGACTGATAGTAGATAGCAAGAAAGAATTTATTTGCTAGGAAAGCGAAAATACAAGGATGTAGAAATAATATTTTTATGTTAAATTTAATATCTTGTAAGCGCATTTTCTACAAATGAGGTCGGCAGTTCAGCATAAAGCTGTATTGGAATTTCCTTCAGCACAGTGCTGATTTTTCAGTGCCAACCCCACCTCACTGATTAATCCAATTAGTATTACCACAAGCCGAAATGGCGTTAGCTAAAATGAATGCAGAATAGAATATACTTTATTATACAATAAAATTAATGAAATAATACACAAAAACAGCTTAGAATTAGGTACACATGGCGGTCTTATCTCTGATAGCGATCTCTTCCAGACAACCTTGGGATGGAGAGAGAAATATGGCACAAAAGTTAAGGCAGAGTTTGCTGCACAATATTTTTAAAAATGTTACATTTTTTTTATTTTTTTTTTATTGCAGGAATTCAGCAGACAGGCAGACGACCCACTGGATGGAAAGCGGTTACCATCGCATATGGACATTTGCAACACCAAAGGTGCTGCAAATGCGCTGCTGCTCTCTTAAGGGAAACTGGAACCTGGTCACTAATGCCGGAACACAACTCAAAGTTGTTATGGCGACAAGCTCTAGACCAGGGGTGGTAGCCATCCAGTCGGGCAAATGCCCTACCACCTGGCTGTGGGTTGTTTAGTCGCCTCTTACGACAGGCCGCCCGGCCGCAGGAAATTGTATTCTTTCTCCGTTCCTGCACGGATAAACATATTATATATTAATATTATTATATAAATATACATACACACATACATATATCTACACATACACACGCACACACACATAGATTACGTCTATTTAAAGCAATACATATTATATAGTTATAATAATTCACTAAATAGCATAAAGATACGTACAATAATAACAACATATATTATACTTTGAGGAAGTAATCCTTATAGTAATATAGAAAAGCTACCAAAAATTTATAACATTTTGTCGCGAGTTCTCACTTATAAATATTTATAAAGATAGAGTGGCGTGCCACGGGCACGCTACTACAATTAACAGAATATCGAAATCGAAGTTCTACGGCTAAGAAACCTAATATCACAAAACATATAGACTTAAATGGAGAAATTAGAAGATAAATAGTAAGATTTTTATGACATGAATGAATAAACAGATATAAAAGTCGTGGAAGGCCACGACACACCTTCCATGATCAAATTGATCGTGTACTAGCAGAAGGTGATGTCAGGAGCCTTAAGAACAGACGAGCGTGCATGACAAGAGTTATGAATGTCAAAGAAGTAAGTGAGGTGTGTAAGAATAAGTCTAAATGGCGCTCTGTTGTTCGTGCCTACCCCGCAAGGGAACTGGCGTGAAGTTATGTATGTATGTATTTTTATGACTCCATACCTTACTGTAAAATTTCATTACTAACCTCTGAGAGAATGTTATCCTACTGTTACAACTTTGAATTAAATAATTTTAACTTAAAATATTTCATACATCTCAAGTCATTGAACGCTCAATATTCTGTAGTTTTCTATTGACATCTTAGCAGCAAACGTATTCCTATTAATATATGTAATACATTTTATAATCTATGTTTATTAAAAAAATACTTAAGGCAAATTCTTAAACAAGAGAGACTTATCTATAAACATTAAATTCGGCAAACAGACAAGGGACAAAAAATAACAAAATGTTTGGACGATTATCATATTATCTCTCTTAACAAATAAATAGTAACTTAAAATATTGTATTTTAAGCTGAATATAAAAATTTCATATTAAATAATTTATATTCTGGGTCCTCCGCGAAATAAATTGTCGTTTTCGTCACGTCCTTTTCGTAGCGCAATTTACTGCAGCCTGCACGAATGTCATGTGCAGAAACACTTCACTGAATACGTATTTTTTGCTGTAAAAATATGATTATATTTTTGTAGATTTTATTTTTTAACAATTCGACGGCCTTTTTTTAAAGTACAAAATTGTAGGTTCGATTTTTGGTAGATTAAATTTCATAAGCGAACTTTTCGTCTTTTATTCTGGTTTGGGAGTCTAGGATCGGCTTCAACGCAGTCCATTGTGTATAACTAATAACACTAGCGTGGTTATCTTCGCTTATAGGTACAATGTATGCATATTCAAACGATGCTTTTTATCTTATTCTTATGTCCTTTTTAATTCAAATAAAGTTTTTCTTTCTTTCTCTCTTTTTTTCTTCCACATGATTAATAATAATAATAATAGTGGTGGTCTCCAGTATTGCAATCGTGAATACTTGGGGTATTTTAAAATAGAACTACATCATCCTACAAGTTCCCGCCAAAAATTACTAAAATACTTATCTTACAATATAAAATCGCTAGTGCTGTACATTGTTGAAATTTTATGTTGGGCTGTTCTCAGGGGGTCTTGTTTTAATACCGTCACAGGAATGGCACAAAATGTTCGAAATTGCATTGCATTGCAGCGACGACGTGGTGCCAATGAGATTACATGCAAAATTCAATTTGAAATAAAATTCAAAAATGAAATCAGTTCTATTCTATAAAAAGATTTGATTAATGTACACGGGCTTTTAGCGGAAGTTTGAAAGAACAATATTTTGCTGTGCATATTTAATTTATAAACATATTTTCAAAAATATTATAGTTCTAGGATATTGGTTGCTTTTAAGCAAAAAATTGTATTAGTGTAGGAAATTTCAAATGATGAGTGACGCGTGAGCTTCCGTGTGGTCTCGAAAACAGTATTTTTTGGCGTCATTGAAACAGCCTACAATTCAGTTCAGTCTGTTCTTTTTTTACGATAGGCAATGGAAGTTTTAGTAAAACATTTTATAGACATATATGCCGCCGTCTTCCTTCCATCATTGGACAAGCAGACGCACCGGTATATGGTGGACCTACCACTAATAAGAACAAAGCACTTCACGTCCACGTGAGTTTAGCTTGTCAATACAAGACTTCAAAGCCTAGAGCCTGTCGGTTTTTTATAGGATGCATTTCGGAGAGAGTGCGGTTGAACTGTTCGACCTGATTCCCCTTACACCATTCCATCTTCGGACAACAAGGCGCTCTCGTCTATGCCATCGTTTCACAGTGGAAACGCTACCAGTGCGTACTAAACGTTTCGCCTCCACGTTCCTTCGAATGCACTACCAGAGTTCGTGTTTCCCGAAAAGTACAATCCGAGTATCTTCAAGTCTCGTGTGAATAGGTACTATATAGGTAAACGTGCTCCATCTTCGACCGCATCATCATCCGGCATTGGACGTGATCGTGGTCAAACGAAAACCAATTTAATATAAAAATAAAACTACATTATGCGCACCGCAAAGGAGTAGGACTCAATGCCAGAGTCTGTTTTTCCCGAAAGCTACAACTTCCAGTCCCGTGTAAATAAGTACCTTCTAGATAAGCGTGCTCTATCTTAGACAATGTCTACTCTCGACATCGGGCAAGATCATGGTGACACGCGAACCTATACTATCATAAACTTGTATTTTTTATCTCCTTTATAATGTAGATAAAAAGTCTCAAAACATCTCCATAACAAGAATACGTAATTTATATGACATGTAGAAAGTTTTTCTGTCTTAATACCATCTACGACCTCCCCCCTCGAAGACGTTTTATTTAATCCATTAAGTTGTCAAACGGGATTGATATAACAAGATCAGGATCGACTTACATGGGTGCATCACTAACAAGTCCCTATGATCTTTATCATAACACAAATAAAAGTTGCTTATTTGTTTTGGAGTTTTGACGATCGTTCCTTTTTCGAAAATAAACTTTCAAATTACAATGCAAAAAAATACAAGGCAAGATCAACAGTCTTGTCCCAATTTAAAGACACAAATTGCATTACAAATTTGACTAAATTCTAACTAGCGATGGAAAGTACTTTTCAAAAATTCCTTTTGGTAAAAAGATAAATTTTTGATTTATGCCCAAAGTCACCAGACACCATACTAGAACAAGACCAGACCATTGATGTGTGTGTGAATCGGTTTTTGTGTGTTTAAAAATATTATTACCGACAGACATATCAATACAACCATAATATTCCAAATTACAAGTAAATGTCTAACATTCAAACAAACGTCATCGTCCCAAAGAACATCCGATAAAACGTTTTGTTGCCTTTTTACTTTTAAAGTATAATTATAAAAGTAATTTTAATCACTGTTAAACAATCATTAATAAATTATTTGAAGATTATGATAAAATAACTCACTACAATCATAATAGCCCTTGCTGCATCTGGGATAATGTCAGTGTCAGTGATTGTAGACAAATACATCTCGTTTATAACATTAAAGGTAACGCCGTAATGATTAGCTACATTAGTGTAGTTTGGTGGTTCGGGCATGTGGAAAGAATGCATGATGAAAGAATGACTAAACAGATATACAATGCAAAAGTGGATGGATGCAGAACTCCTGGAAGGCCACGACACACCTTCCATGATCAAATTGATAGTGTACTAGCAGAAGGTGATGTCAGGAGCCTTAAGAACAGACGAGCCTGCATGACAAGAGCTATGAATGTCAAAGAAGCAAGTGAGGTGTGTAAGAATAAGCCTGAATGGCGCTCTGTTGTTCGTGCCTACCCCGCAAGAGAACTGGCGTGAAGTTATGTATGTATGTACAATAGTGTATATTCATACTTTATGTGTTAATGTTTAACATCATTAACAATTAATAACAATGTCGCGTCAGAAATGCATAATGCATGAAACCATTAGTTACACCTTCGTGGCCGGCACAGTCACAGGCTAACGTTATCCCAGATGGAGCAGGGACGTAATATGATTGAAAACTGTCTGAGTCGATTTGAATGTCAACCTATTTTATAGCTATTCCATTTATTATGAGTGATCACACACAGTTCGTTTTGCAAGTGACTTGCTCTCTTCCCCATACATTCATGGGGACTCTTTTGAACTGAGGATATGAACACAAAAAAATCGCTCGTTCACTTGGATGCATACAATCAACAAGCAGGAAACAGCGAACTTTTGAAAAATTTCCGCTATATCCGACCTTTGTAAGAGATCATAGATTAAATTACGTAGCATAGGTAGCACTTCTAAAGTCAAACATGATCCAAAGATTTAGTTGTCCAATACTGCCTCATTGCATATTTGGTTTGCATATATGAATTTTGATGATAGTCTACTTTTTCAGTTCTTGATTTATCCGACAACGTACAAATGAATTATTTAATCCCTTGATATAGTACCTAATATCATTTTTTTATGCAATCTTAGATTTTAATGTTATTCATCAATGAATCATGTAAGCTTTAGTTGTGTTTTCCACTTACATTTTGCATAAGAAATGTGTTCTAAGTTTCTCAAAAAGAGCATTTTTTTACATCGATTATAGTTAGGCTGAGAAAATGCGGGATAAGATTCATAACTGCAATTTCGTACTTCCATTGATTATAATTTGTGCATAAATAACATTAACAATGTTCAATATTGCTTTTTCCTAATACACTTTGAATAGTCTCCATCATACTTTCTCAGAAAACTAAGCACACCATATCTAGCCCACATACGTATACTCTTGCCGCGCTGCTTCACTTGCGTTAACAAAGGATATGTGTGTCACGAAGTAGGCATGTTATAATTCTTAGAAATGTCAAATTTAATTTTTGTTTGAAAGTTAATAATAAATACCGGTACCGCTATTTAGCGAAAGTGGAACTAACCATGAGAGTAGCACTTTAAATTTATATAGTCATTATCACTGTCCTTCCTGTATTTTTAACGAGTCGATCAAAGCGCCATATTTTCGACTATATTCGTCTATCCCTCAAAAAAATATTTCTTTTGGATAAAAGGTATAGTGTGTCTTTTTGTAAATCCTTGACAACGTGTATGCAAAATTTCGTGACGTTCTGTTGCGTAATTAAGAAGTGAAAGGTTTTTTGCGAAAGCATAGATGCTTGCAATACCAGGGGCGAAGCCAACGCGTTGCCAGCCTTTAGAATGACATAGAGAGGGGAAACAAAGGGGTTGGGATAGAGAGATCAGACAGGAAGATTGGATAGGGAGAGGAGGAAATGGAAAGTGGATATTTTTGTTTATATTCGCATTTATAATATTAGTTAGAATATTAAAAAATCAGTAAGCATTGTCTCTTCTGTCAATATTATATTATTTGATCTAGGACGCTTGTCATTTTTCCGCTCGGCGGGAGGGTAGTGTGACAATACGCCGCGGGCTGCGGGAGGGGGAGGGCGTGTTCGTGATGTTTTCATTTTTCACTCACTTTTCACATTTTTTTCACACAAAAACCAGTGAAAAGGGCCATTTTGATGGAACTGAACCTTGTGCGGCGCGTTATGGGTGTTTGTCGTGTAATTTTTCACGAGATAAAATTCAATTTCATAAATTGTTGTCCCGGAATGCTTTAGGAGGTTTTATGGAACTGTTTTTTTGAGTTTTCAACCTTGTTTTTTTCGATATAGACCTCAAATTTATTAACGTTTGGAATCATTTTTTCTTAATATTTGTGATTAAAACCCCTATTGACAGACAACTGTATATTATAGGTACATACATCTTCCTCTTCTTCAGCCACTCCCTATCCACTGCTGGATGTAGGCCTCCCCAAGTTACACATAAATAAAATATAAATTTTCTATTATGTATATGTATTATACATATATACAAAAACATTATTACCCATGTAATAATATTTTTGTATATATGTATAACGCATATGTTCACCGGGAGCCGTGTACATAATAGAACATTTGAATACCTATCTTCTGTGAAGGATGACATGATGAGTTGTGATATGACGAGGACGTATCTCAAAATGTACGAGTGCGGAAGGAAAGAACATTGTGCCGGCCCCAAATAATTGCGGGAAGCTGACAAAAAAGAGACGTATATCTCTATATGTATATAGATGGAAAGAATGACGGAGACATCAAATAGATGAAGATTGTTAAAAGAGGCAAAATAAACTTTTTAATTGTCATTGTCATCAGTGTCGGATAATAGTCCATTACTATTCAGTAAGCAGTAGTGTTTGAAGTTTTCGATTTTACTTTCTGTTAATTGATTAATTTCAAAGTAAAGAATAAGTTATAATAATTTTTATAAAAATGTCTATTTGTAAACTTTTTTTTTTTTATTGCAGAAGATCAGCAGACAGGCAGACGGCCCACTTGATGGAAAGCGGTTACCATCGCCTATGGACATTTGCAACACCAGAGTTGCTACAAATACGCTGCTGCTCTCTTAAGGGAGACTGGAACCTGGTCACTAATGCCGGAACACAACTTAAGGTTGCTATGGCGACATACTTTAGACCAGGGGTGGTAGCCATCCAGTCGAGCAAATGCCCTACCACCTGGCTGTGGGTTGTTTTGTCGCCTCTTACGACAGGCCGCCCGGCCGCCGGAAATTGTATTCTTTCTCCGTTCCTGCACGGATAAAAAAACTGTATTTTCTTAAGTTTTCGCGACTAGTACACCCAATAAAACTACATTTTAACCGTTTTAAACGATGATATTTTGTTTGATTTTTATTTCAACTGTTTGGCCCCTTTTCAGTAGTCGCGATCACTGAAGATAAAGGTATCAATTGTCAATGAGTAATGTTAAAGTTTTTATTTAGCCCATCACCAACTTCTTCATTTTAATTATTAAGTTTTAATTTTTGTTTATGATTATTATTCACTCTATGGGAGTCTAATATAATTTATCACCGCTTTGCAACATGTTGTGACTTGAAGGGTAGAAGTTTAGTGCACTCGTGCCCCAAAGTCAAAGAGCGCGGGTTCGAACCTGGCCGGGAAGCATACACCATTTAAGCAGTTTCCTGGTCTAATGTGCATATTGTTATATTTAATCTTCTTTTATTTTGAAGCAGGGGAATACGTTTCGCACACTACCAGGTCCTTAGATAGATAGATAACACTTTATTGTACACCATTACAGAAAAACTTCGAACTAGTATTAGTCTAGTTGGGTACAAAGGGCGGTCTTATCGCTAAAAAGCGATCTCTTCCAGACAACCCGTGGCAAGAATATTCTGATTAGTGGCGACGGTGGTATACATAATTATTGTACGATTAGTTACATTTTAATAATAAATATATAACTATACTATATATACAAATATACACATAAGTTATATTATACAAGATATGGTGATAATATGCAACTATTTAAACATAATAGTCCTTTGTGAGAGTTAGACCTTAGCGGCGATATTCAGCGCCGCTGGCGTGTGTCGAGACTCGGTAAAGTCGTTCCTAATAATACTCCACTAAACCTGAACCTGCCTCCTGTATGCCCACGCTTGTGGTATGAAGAGTTATAATTACCCTGTACTAAAAGGGAAGAAAAACACCGTGATGAATCCTACACATTGAGATAACCGATGTGTCAAACCCGCCAATTCACCTTAGACCAGCGTGGTGGGGTATAATGTTCGTTTCTCTATAACTGGGAGGCCCGAGCACAGCACTGGGACGCATATTGGCTGTTATTTGCCTAAGTAGGTATTACGGCCACTTCGCTCATATACGCAACGTTTCTCTTGCGTACCGTGGGGATTTGCAATGAGCTCCCAGCTGAAGTTGTCCCACAACGCTACGATATGGAGTTTTTAAAAAAGGGTGTCATAAAATTTCTTCGAGGCTGTCAGCGTATTGCTAACATCTCTGGTGTTGCAAACGTCCGTTTGCGACGGTAACCGCTTACCATCAGGTGGGCTTTGAACCTGTCTGCTGTACTCCAGCTATAAAAAAAGGAAGAAGAAATATCACTAAGGCTTTCACCATAATTATGTAATACGAATCCCTCAAATTTAGTCTAAATTTATATCTCAATACTTCATATTCATTATCCTTGGAGTATGCGATATTATCCCGTCGTTATCCCGCCCCAGGCTCCGGTCTAATTGTTTCGAGAAAATCCACAGACGTATCAATTTGCAAGCAATTTAGGGAGCAAACTTGCAATGTGTGCAAGTATGCATTAAATCTTTAATATTATGGTAAAGAATATATTTAATATCTGTGGTTTTAAGATAATTCCTTTTTTGCATCAATACTAATATCAGGAAGTGAATGTTTCTATATTTCCCAAGAATATTCTAAAGTTAGGTTGCCTGGAAAAGATCGCTCCAAGTAATAAGGCCGCCTTTTGTTTTATCTAAAGATTGTAAAGAACTAATGTATTGTTTTTGTCATTTTGTTACCCAATAATCTGTTTCTTTAAGGCAAGTCCCCTATACAGTCTGAATAAAATAAAAAATTCACGATGTAAAATTTATTGGGTCTGAATTTAAAACATTGTTTACATCTCAGACGAACAAAATACATAGACCGAGCCCTAAGGTCTCAGAGTGAAGCCGGCTAAAAGAAGCCGATTTAGAAAAGGAGTCGATCGCGTCGCAATGGGTTACGAGAAGTTAGTAGTAATTAAATAATATACAGATAAAGGATATAATAATAATAAGGATATAATGATGTACAGATAAAGGTGGAATAGTTAGTTTTCATTAGATATATTACTATTATCCACACAGATGCAAACCACGTTTATACTACATAATAAGTTCATGCACACAAGTTTAAAAAAAAACATCACTACATTTGACGCTTTTTAACCGACTTTATAAAAGAGGATGTTTTCAATTTGTCTGTATGTTTTTTGTTACTTGATTTTTCCAGCAATTGTGGACCAATTTTCAAATTGTTTTTATTATTCGAAAAAGTTTACTCCCGAGATAGGCTCATAGCCAGAACCTGATGAGTGGATCGGAGGAAAATCAAGAGCAACCCTTGTTGACAAGCGTCAACACCGAAGAGTGAGACGGCAACCTTGTATACGCATGCCAGTAGTACAATATCTACAGGCGCTTAATACATGATTTTAAATTGATTTTGAACAAAATCTAGACCAACTTCAAACTAAAATGCAAAAATAAATATTTAACCTAACCTAACCTTCTTTCTACCGCATCTTGAAGTCGGTGCGAAGTAAAAAATTCTATATTTAACACATTGCAGTGAAAAGTGCATCATCAGGTGGTTTTTCCACCAAATCGTTCGTCCCCCTCAGGGACAATGGACGGCGTGGAGGCCTCTCCGTCGCTGTTAGAGGGTTTGCTGTCGTTTTTACGACAGCAATTCCCTCAAGCACTCGACCAATTTTTGAGGACTCCGGAGTCCCAATCAATGGCGTCCGTTGTTATCTCGGAACTTAATTCCGAGAAACCTGTGTCCCGCGAGTCACACGTGCAAAGGGCCCCCGCGCAGGCCCCCCTCCCCGCGCCCGCATCTGCCGCGACCATCGCACCCCCCGCGACCCCCGCAGCCGCACATGCCGCAGACCACCTGCGCTCTACCGCAGCGCCCGCGCCCCCCGCGTCCGTACCCGCCGTGTTACCGGTGCGCCCGCCGCCCGCACCCCCGCTCAACGACGCCCACCGTGTGGCACCAAAGTCGCGCGCCTCGTTTTCTCGCGGTCCCACACCGGGAAAACCGCGTTCGAGCTCCGCGAGTTCGACGACATCGCGTTCGCGTTCGCCCATCCATCGCGTAATCGATTCTCGTCGAGAAATCGACTTAACCACTGAAGGTTCGCAATACCTCAGGGTTGCCCCTCTTACACCAGCCGATGAAATTACCCCCATGGATGTCGCGCCTCCCGCGAATATCCCCTTAGACCGCGAAGACGATGACGGTTTCATAACCGTCAATCGTAGTAAAAAACGTAAGACCCAGAGGGAGGTCCCCCCCAACCCCGCCCCCACTGCGGGCACAAAACCGACAATGGCACCTTCCAGCCGCCCTGGGCCACCTTCACAGCGCCCGCCGCCACCCCTGATCATCCGCGAGAAAGCTCATTGGCTTCAACTCGCTAAGGAACTGCCAGGTAAGGCAATCTCCATAAAAGAGGCCCGTGATACCCAACACGGCATCAAAGTTATGGTCACATCTTCAAGTGACCACCGCGCCCTAACTACTCTATTATGTGACCGTAAAATCGGTTACTACACTTACGCCCTGCCAGAAGAAAAACGCCTTCGGGCTGTAATTCGCGGACTTCCTCAGGAAATTGAAAGTTCCTACATTCTAGAGGACCTTAAGTCCCAAGCCCTACCAGTGCACGAAGTGCACCGTATGCACAGAGGCGACGCCACAAAGTCGCCTCTAAACCTAGTATTGGTTGTCCTCGACCTCTCCCCAGAGGGGAAAAAGATCTTCGAACTTGAGAAGGTCTGTGGCCTCTCTGGCCTTCGTGTGGAACGTCCACACGAAAAACATACACTACGGCAGTGTCATCGCTGCCAACTTTATGGGCACTCTGCCCTTCATTGTCAATCCCGTCCCAGGTGCGTCAAGTGCCTGGGCGACCACGGGACCTCGGAGTGCACTCGCACCCGGGACTCCCCGGAGCCACCCAGCTGCATCCTCTGCGGCCAAGCGGGTCACCCTGCTAACTACAGAGGCTGCCCTGCCGCCCCCCGACCCAAACGTAAGGTCGGAAAGGGCAATGCCCAAAAAGGCACTAGAAAAGTGCCGAACAAACCCGCATTCGTGGCGGCCCCCCCTCCAGTGGTAAACCACTGGACGGGTCTTCCCACGACGGAAGCGTTTCCTCCGCTGAGGACGCGTGCCCCAGTTATGGCCGGCCTACCCTCGGCCACCCTCTCCCCCGCCCCCATTTCTAAGGCACCTTCTGGGCCATCGGCCCACCACTCTATAGCGGAGGACTTAGCTTTGGCGACTAAATTCGCCAAGAACTTGCCCTTCGACCTGGAAGAGGTCCAACTCTTGGCTCGGAAACTGAGACAAGTTTCAGAGTCAACTCAACCCTCCCTCCGGGATCAACTCGTGATCGAAATGGATCACGCGTACCTCCTCCAAATACTTAGATCGTTGTAACTAAACAACCTAGTACAAATTCTTGTTACCGGTAACAAATGGCGCATGTAGGTAGAAATAAACCACGCTCATTGACTCTGGCGACTTATAACGCCAACGGCCTTCGAAACCAGCGCGACTTGGTCCATGACTTCCTGGTTACCAATCAAGTAGATATACTACTAGTACAGGAGACCTTCCTGAAACCGAGTAATAGAGATCCAAAGATCTCTAACTATCGGGTCACTAGACATGACAGGGTAGGCCGTGGTGGCGGCACCCTGATCTATTTCAGGAGATCCCTACACTGCATGCCTGTAGTCACCCCTCCACTAGAAGGTATGGAGGTATCCGCCTGCAGACTAGCAATGACTGGCCACCAACCTCTAGTCATAGTCTCAGCATACCTCGCATGCCAAAAAACCCTTATTAAAAAAGACCTAGAAGCCCTATTCAACCTAGGCCCGGCTGTTATAATAGCCGGAGATCTGAATTGCAAACACGAGCAGTGGAATTGCAATACCACTAACACCAATGGCAGAGCCCTAATAAATATATCAGACAATCTTTTGTTTGATATACTAACGCCCATGACCCCCACAAGATATCCCCCCAACCGCGACTGGGGGACCCCAAACACTCTCGACCTAGCATTACTGAGGGGCGTAACTCTTCAGTTCCATTCGATCGAAACGATGGACGATATAGACTCGGACCATCGTCCGGTTATCCTTAGATTAGGACCACAGACAGACCAGACATCTGAAACTAGGACCTCTGTGGACTGGTTGAGACTTGGGGACCTCCTCAAGGCAACCAGCTCACAAGACCTGGACCGCATCCCAGATCACATCGGGTCCCGCCAAGACACGGAGAGGGCGATCGAAGCCCTCACCAGCCACCTTCAATCCGCAGTGCGGAACTCGTCCAGGCAGGTGCCAGTGGAGGATGACCGCCACTTATGCCTGCCGGACGAGGTGAGGGTACTGCTGAGGGAAAAGAGAGCCGCCTCCAGAGCTCATGACAGATATCCCACCGAGGATAACAGAATCCGACTCCGCGAACTAGAGCGCGAGGTCAAACTACGTATCCGGGAAGTCAGGGAACAACGTTGGGACAGAACGTTGAGGGATATCGAACCAACTCACCAGGCGTACTGGAAGCTGGCTAGAGCTCTCAAATCAGACACCCTTACTGTCATACCCGCGCTAGAAAGAGCCGACAACACCGAGGCGTTCGATGACGAGGAGAAAGCCGAGTGCCTTGCTCAGAGTCTAGAGCTTCAATGCTCCCCCACTACGCAAAACGTCGACCAGTCACACCTGACGGAGGTGGACTCCGAGGTCGAACGTAGATCCTCCTTACCAGCGGAAACCACACTCGACCCGGTCACAGTCGAAGAAGTGCAAGATCTGATCAAGTCTCTCAAACCGCGAAAGGCCCCAGGGACCGATGGCATCAACAATCGCGTTTTAAAACTCCTACCCGCCCATCTAATTATAATCCTGGTGAGCATCTTTAATGCCGCCATAACAAACTGCTCCTTCCCCGCGATCTGGAAGGAGGCAGATGTCATTGGTATTCACAAGCCGGGAAAACCGGCTAATAAACCGTCCAGCTACCGTCCAATCAGCCTACTAAGCGCACTCAGCAAGCTTTACGAGAGAGTCATCCTCTCACGACTTAGAGATTTTGCCTTCAGCAAACATCTATTACCTGATGAGCAATTTGGCTTCCGTGCTAGACACTCATGTGTGCAACAGGTGCACCGCATCACGGAGCACATACTATCTCACTTTGCCCATCGCCCCCGCCCTATAGGAACAGCCGCACTGTTCCTAGACGTAGCAAAAGCCTTCGACAAGGTCTGGCACAACGGCTTGATTTACAAGTTGTACCAGTTCGGTGTGCCAGACAGACTCGTGCTCATCTTGCGAGACTTCCTCTTAGGCCGAAGCTTCCGTTTTCGAGTGGAGGGAACGCGCTCGTCCCCTCACCCACTCACAGCCGGTGTACCACAGGGCTCGGCCCTGTCCCCACTACTTTTCACGCTGTACACCAGCGACATCCCAAAAACTCCAGATGTGGAGTTAGCCCTCTTCGCGGATGACACCGCACTCTATACATCAGATCGCAACCGACAAATGGCTTGCGTCCGGCTGCAGGCAGCTGTCACAGAGCTAGGCGAATGGTTTCGCAAATGGAGGATAGAGGTAAACCCGGAGAAAAGCGCAGCAATGTTCTTTTCCCCGGGCACGCTTCGCTCCCCCAAACGCGCTTGCCTTCGCCTAAAAACCATTTCGCTCTACGAACAACAAATTCCCTGGGAAAAGTACACCAAATACCTGGGTGTCACCCTAGATCGGAACTTGCGCTTCAACGAGCATATCACTATAATCCGAAATAGAGCGCGATTTGTGATGGGTCGTTTAGCACCCATGATAGACAAACGAAGCAAAATGTCCCTCAGACACAAGCTTACTTTGTATAAAACATGCATCCGCCCGATCATGACATACGCGAGTGTGGTATTCGGCCATGCCAAGCCTGCCCTTTTAGATAAATTGCAAATCGTGCAAAACAAATTCATGCGCAGAGCCGTCGGTGCTCCCCTCTATATGCGTAACGTCGACCTCCACCGCGATCTGGAGCTTCCCTCCATCAAAAACTACATTACGTCGCTCTCGCGTAAGTATTTCGATCTCGCGCCGCACCATCGAAATCCACTCGTCGTGTCCCAAATTACTATAGAATTTATTAGAACTGTAAAACACGTATAACACAGGTACAAATATAACTGAACGCAATCAGTCCAAACGTAATGCGCGATTTAATAACACGCGCAAAGTCCGTCACTATATAGATTATCGAATGTACACACGTCTTGTCTCGCTAGTGGTTATCGCTTGACTGCCGATCTCTCCGTTGGGCCATTGCTTTATACTGCACCGATACAATATGGCTACCCGACCGCGTAGATTGAATTTCTCAGAATCAGTTCAACACACCGGGCTAATGACTGCCATAAAAGATTACAATACACAATTTGTTTTTAAATTACAAATTAAACAAAAGAAGTCCAAATGCGGAAAGGTAATAAAGTGTGTGTTTTATGGTAGGCAGGTGTGCATTTACTTTTGTCGGCGTGTCAGAATATTTTAGAAAAAAGTCGGTTAAATATTCATTTTTTGCTTTTTGGTATGAAGTCGGTTAAGTTTGTGTTAAAAAAAATCACGTAGGCTCTGTATATCCTTTTATTTGATCATCGAAGGTTTACATATTATTTTGGGAATATCTGCAACTAAGCTACACTCTGTTTTTCGTTTAGAATCGCGTTTCTCCAGGATACATTTATTATAGATAAACATTGTTAACATTCCTCTTTAAACTTTTAACAAAGAAGATCAAATTTAACGAATTATTCCATCAAGTTTAAAACAGTTAAACAATTCAGTAATCCGCTAACTACGTTGGATGCAACTTTGATCCTCTTTCCCGTAGCTTAATCGAATCGAGGGAACAAGAATTCATTCATTTCATCTAAAAGTCGTTTATCTTAAGAATCTAATTACATCACAGTTTTTTTACTCTGTTTCTTATCCACAGGGTAAATACCCGAAGGATATATACCGCTTTAAAGTATAACATAATCGGTTTTGTACACCAATGCACTTCAAAGCCATGGAGAAACAGTAGAGGAGAGTAAAAGAAAACAATTTTTGAATATAAATTTCTTTAGAATGGTTGTGATTTATAAATCGATGAAACGAAAAAGTGACACTAAAAAGAGATAAAATTCAACCTTATTTAATTCTAAATAAAACACATTTCTCTTTACCCGTTAGTATTAATTTTCAATTTAAATAAAACTTAAAAGATATCAAATGAATTTTAGCTCTATCTATATATATGTTAACGCCGACCTATTTGGTCACCGCCTCTTTGTTTCTTTTTTTTCGCCGGATCTGTCACTATGTAATATGACATCGTCTACGTCCGACCGTTGAACCCACCGCTACTTCCGTACAAACCTCGCCGCGTTTTGTGTGTTGTGCCGCTTTGTACACCCGCGCGCTGGAAATTGCACGCTGTACCGTTCCAGCTGGTCCACTTATCGAAGGAACCGCAAGACGAGAAGGAAGGATCACGAGGAAGAAGTGTCTGCCGCTGAGAGGCCCGCATCGTTTGTAGCGTGTCTGGTGCGGCGACCTTTTCCTGTAAGTCCTTTCCTTCTCCTTTATTCCCGCTCCCGCTCGCCAACACTATATATTATATATTTAAGGTAGATATTCTTTTATACGTAGATTAATGGAAATTGCGCGTAACAATGCATTGAATTTTGAATTTTAAGATAGTGATTTAATGTGTAATTTAGTTTGGTTTTTTGAATTATAATATGTTGACGGATGTAGGCCAAAGAAATTATATTTATATTAATAAGAGTTAGAGAAGAATTATCTGTGAGTATATTCTCTGAACTTTCAATTCTACTGCGTATTAACTGCATACATATATATTTTTTTAAGCCAACTTCCTGTATTAAAGTAATATTACAGCATGCTGGAATATTACAACGTATAAAGGCGGACAAAAGTCAGTATATTCACAAGAAGGTAATGGCGACAAAAGATTGTTGTTCTTGTCATTTGAAGACTGAATCTTAAAATAATATTTAATAAAAAATACATCCTGTATGTCAAAACCTACTCAATGTATCTGGTCTCTTAAAATATCAAGTGGGAAAGTGTTTGTTTGCATGCTGTCACATAATTATGAAGGGTACTTCTACCCCGCCATATATGTAATGAAGAATTTCGCTAAAAGGTGAGTGTTTTTTTAATTTTTTCTTCATCCAGGATCTCTACAAATATAACATATCTACAAACATATTTATGGACAATCTTTACACATAGATAATATATACGTATTTAATAATAATGAAGTCAAATATTTTTCGATAACCCTCGAAAAACGACAAAAAATAATGCAGAAGTCTTATATGCTTATACAAAATAAAATGGTCACCACCAGAGGGGTTAAGTGCAAAAGTTAGGCGGGATGGTATTTCTTACTTTGTACTTTTACATACATACATAACTTCACGCTAGTTCCCTTGCGGGGTAGGCACGAGCAACAGAGCGCCATTTAGGCTTATTCTTACACACCTCACTTGCTTCTTTGACATTCATAACTCTTGTCATGCACGCTCGTCTGTACTTTGTACTTTTGAAGCACATATGGGCATGATGACCACAATTACTTGATAAGTAGTTTCCGGTTGTACTGTAGAGACAGGTTCATATTTCATTTATAAAGTGTCTATAGTCATGACAGACAAACAAACGTTGACCACGAGAAAATCGTAAGGCCCACGTTTTATTATTTAGATAAATCCTATTTATCTATCTACCATATTTGTATAAAACGCAAACTACTATCACATACTAATAAAATAACTCAATAAATTCCACTTGCCAAGTTTACATTTGAAGCAATATAAACCGAATTTAGATTCAATTTTTAACTATCAATAAAATTGCTAAAGAATCAACTATAACCCCTGCATGTCGACTATTGACGATAAAAGTTTAGATTATTGTCCATAATAACGCATAACACTGCCTTTTATTACCTCGGTTATGTGTCTTTTAAAATAACTGCATCAGTTCCCAGACAGTCTAGCTTTTTTATTTGTTGTCATTTTAACTATCAATAATAAGAGAGATAAAAACCTCTACTATACACATCTAAATAGATTTATATGTGTATAGTAGAGGTTTTTATCGTAGCAAATCCTAGTATGCCAAAGATCAATTTTTTACATATTTTATTAACTATTAATTAGTAGTTTTTAAAATAATATATGTATTTTTCAACTGTATATGTAAAGAAAAATGTTATAAGATTAATAGTATATATATATATATAAATGAGTCGTAGATATGTATATACGCGCATAGCTTGAGAACTACTTAACCGATTTTGATGAAATTTGTTTTGTGAGTTTGATAGGGTCTCCGGACAGTTCAGATTCCCAATTGGAACCGGTAGGTGGCGCTGAGATCGGGTTCTAGAATCCTCCTAATCACCTGGATCGATTTTGGTGATTTTGTTTTAGTGTCATGATTTCTTTTTTTTTCTTTTTTTTTTTTATTGCAGGAGTTCAGCAGACAGGCAGACGGCCCACTTGATGGAAAGCGGTTACCATCGCCTATGGACATTTGCAACACCAAAGGTGCTACAAATGCGCTGCTGCTCTCTTAAAGGAGACTGGAACCTGGTCACTAATGCCGGAACACAACACAAGGTTGTTATGGCGGCATACTCTAGACCAGGGGTGGTCGCCATCCAGTCGAGCAAATACTCTACCACCTGGCTGTGGGTTGTTTAGTCGCCTCTTACGACAGGTCGCCGGGCCGCAGGAAATTGTATTCTTTCTCCGTTCCTGCACGGATACAAGCGGATACAATGAAACAGTCTTTCAGGAATTCAGAAAATATGGCGGTACGAAGTTCGCCGGGTCAGCTAGTATATAATATGTTTAAGGATGAATACATAAATACTGATGTAATTTTTATTGGATTTTGTAAAGCGGCAAAGAAATCGCACACTCCTCTTAGGTGTCGGAAAATTATAGAAGTTTGTGTAAACGATGGATAAAACCTAAATTATTGTGCTTTTAAAACTATTCCTTTGAGACACAACTGCGTTAATCACTAAGCTGCCACGGTTATATATTATACAAATAGTAGAAAGCCATAACAAAACCTATAATATTATAAAGATCTAATCATGCCGTGTCTGTACATTGAAGCTATTTAAAAAAAACAACTAGAATAGACTGTACAACGATGGAGGACACGGTAGAATTTTTTTAGATTTCTTGTCTGTTTCTTCGGGATTTACGTAAAAACGACTAGGACGATTTCGATGCAGTTTTCGCTAAACAACTAATTTTTAGACTTAAACTCAAACGCTGCTTTTCATCCTGGGATTCCCGCAATATTTCCGGAAGCGTTTTGACGTTGTTCGGATGGAAAAAAAATTTCTTATTCCGACACAATTTCCACTAAAACGATAGCTTAAATTCTTTTTTCAACACACTTGCTCATAAAGTGGCTCTATGGTCACCGCAATTAGGCACAGAATGACACCCATAATCAAACTGTGAATAAAAAACATTATAACTCACTAGTGAGTTATAGATTTTTTTTAAATTTCATTGGTTGAGTTGCTTTGTTCTTAAAAAAGTTTTTATTCAAAAAAAAGATCGTGTTCTATAGAACAAATAAATTAATGTTCCTATTGCTTGCTCATTTCATGCAACTTCTTATTTAAATAGATAATTTTAACTCGTACGTGTTTAATAAATAAAACTTTCACTCATATATAACTTTTTTATCTACTAAATAAAATGAGTTTTTGTTGTTATTTTATTCACAAGTGTGTTGAAAAACGTCGTATGATACACGTGTGTATTGATGATTACCGTCCTCGGCTCTCTTAAGACCCTCGCCTACGGCTCGAGTCTCAATGGCGCCTCGGCGGTAATCACCAATGTTACACACTAGTACCATAATGTACTATTTTAAATGCTGCGATACTATGTGTCCCGGGAACCCCGCGGGAATTCCAAGTCAAGCGTGTACGAAGTCGCGGGCTGATCCTAGTGATGTATTAAAAATCCATCTCAATAACACATCTTTTTACACAGATCGTTTAAAAAATCTATTTGACAGTGCAAATACAGTTTTACATTTGATAACCCACATAAAAGGCATAAAAAGATTTCTCCGCAGCGATTAATAAATAATGGTCACAATAAATTATCAGGGGCCGCTCGGACGAGCGTGCTGAAACCAAATTGAGCCAATCCCGCACCTTTTGTAGACGGATGTGGAGTTTGATCAAATATTTGCAGCTTCAGAACGGAGTTGGTACACGTTTGGAGTAACATCCCTAACGACTAAACTTGTTCGAGAGGTGAAACTTTTGTTTTGAATAATGGCCTCTCGTGTCGCACGTAAACGATATTAGCTGTGCTTTCTTTGATTGTGATTCATGGCAATGTTATTGTTTGGCAAGGTATAATATTCTTAAACCATAAGGGCTCCCCCTTATGGTGTTGAATGATGTTCGAATGCTAGCTGAAAAGCAAGCGTCACTTATGGCCGGTTATACCTTATCGGCTTATATCTTACTATTTATTCACTTTCTCTATCATCGATTGAATTTTGAAATTACTTGATCAGAGCTTATATCAAATTTTAACCGATAATGTGCGTGCGGATTCCGCATGTAAAAAAAACCCCGGATATTCCTTCCGTACACACGAAACCGCTGAAGATAATAGTATAAATTTGTTGACTTCAGTAGTTGTGTTAATGTTTGTCGAATAACAATAAATTAATAGAATAGACTATTTATTATAATATACACTCACCCAAACTCCCGTCGACTAAGAATGTCCGCCTTGGCTTCTATACGCATACTACACGCATGCACGGAAATTGAAACCAATCATTCAAACAATAACAATCACTTTTTAGGGCGGCCGCCATTTAGTTTGTTTCGACAACTCACTGCGCTTGCCAAAAATCTTATTATTTCTTACATGTCTGCCCCTTTTAACACCGCAAACGAATCCGACGACAAAATGGCGGCATCTTCCAAGTTGTAAGGGGAATTTGGGGGACAGAGATAGATATACATACTATTATGCAAAAAGAGAAGGAATATGTGCATGAGTGTTCTGACCTAATGTGCATGTTGTAACAATTAGCGCATGAAGGAAAAGATGAAGCCTGCACATCGAGCTAACCGAAGTGTCAAACCCACCATATTGCATTGGACAAGCATGGTGGGTATACTTTCAGTTACCCAAAAAATTAAGACGCCCGAGTCCAGTAGCGGGACGTTTATGGGCTGCTATTATTTTACCTATTAAGCAGAAAATTCCCCGCGTCTAAGCCGCAGGTACTAAAGTTTGTTGTGAATTTTTTAAGTGAGCCTTCAGGGCCTATTCCTAAACTACACGAAATAGCGAAGAACGCTGAAAGGAATCTCGAGGCCGTTTTTGACGAAAATTAGAGCAGTATTATTAGATTTTTCAAAATTCAATTATCTTTGTCAGCGATCGAATCAACTGATTATGAAAATTAACTATTATTATACCAAATGATAGTGTAGCTTGTAAGTATTAATTTCTGTGAAGGAATTTCAAACGGCAAACGCATTCTACCTTGAAGTCCCACTTGAAAAAAATCTTTTTTTTAATGTAAGTATAAGTTTGCGTTTGACCACTGTCTCACCTGATGTTGAGTGATGATGTCACAGTCTAAGATGGAGCACGCTTACCTAGAAGATACCTATACACTCGTGACTTGAAGACTGCAAGATTGTATTTGTCAGGAAAAACAGACTCCGACAAATTATTCCATTCCTCGGCAGTGCGCACCAGTTCTCCTGTATATAAACCTTCAGTGAAAAATTGCTTTACTGATGGTGAAACCTAGGCCAGATCTAGGAAGGGTGGGTTGGTCAGGGGCAGGCCGGGGCACATGCCCCGGGCGGCCAATTCAGAGGGCGGTAAATTCAAGCTTCGCAGACAAATACACAACTCATCATTAGCGCAACTTTGACCACTGCGACGTCCAGTACTTTAAGCATAAAAATTACTTTTCGCGTGGCGCATAATCATAGGTTGAAAACCAGAAACGCACGCGTGTCCGTCAGTTGGCGTCTGATGGCTGAAATGATGATGATGATGATTAAGGTAAAATATAGGCGAGCGGGAGTGGCATTTTTCAGTTTTTGCCCTTCTCGAAAAAATTCAAGATGCGGGGCTGGTGAAAACCGCTGCGTGGTTTAGGAGTTAGCAGATGTACAGACAGACTGACGTACAGACGCGGAAAACGATTTTGTTTTATACTATTTGAAGGCGATATTCATGCAGGTGTTGTAACATACGTGTGTGATGGCCATCTATAATAATCATTTTGAATAGTCGGAGTGCGGCCATTTTAATTTTAGATATCGGAAACCTAATACTACACACCACTCACAATCTAACAATCTGACAGACACATTCCACTATCAAATAGCCTCATTATATGAGACGTGATTCGGGTGGATGGAAGTGCAGAGGCATCGATACATCATATTTAGCGGCTGATCGATCAAGGGCCGTCACGTCGGCCATTAGTCAATTAACTAACGCGTGATCGATGACTATTCCAACGGGACAAATATCTACATATCATACTAAATAACTAATATTCGGTGTACTGGTCGTATTAGAACCGAATGACTTGGTACGCGACGATGGTAAGAGGATAGAGGTATGTCACTTATTCCTTGAAAGATGGGATTGCCACTCGTTTAGGACGCGACATGTGTCGACGTTCTGGCACCGTCACATCTTCTAAGAACTGAGTTAAGGGCTAGCAATGCTGCTTCAAAAGCTGAAGCTCTCAAACGGCGCTAATATAGAAGGGAGGAGTTAAGTATTTGTGCTGTTTGGAGTTGAAACATTAGGTCCGTGAGGTCCAGTGGCAGAGAGTTTCTTCAAAGAAATTTGCAAGAAACTCTGGTGCCACCTGTGATGTGAATAAGCATCACCATACAGCGCGGTAATGTAGTCAGCCTTCTGGGAATGCTCTCAACGCTTTTAGTATTTAATAGTATTTTTTAAACTACTTTTAGTTTCCAGTTATATTTCTTATTGTTTATAAATTCAATAGCTAATAATCAATGATTGTGGGATATCGATTTTACTAATATTCAAACTCGAGTTACGTCTTGATTACTTAAGGTACGAGTACCTTGTTGCCCGGATGCGGGCATCTTATTTCAATGACATGTGCTTGATAGTCTGGAAGCATGCCCCAATTAGGCAATTTTTCAAATGACACATTACCACAATTATCCTGTTAGTGAAGAAAAACATCGATATAAGTACACGTGAATTCTGCAAATGGGCCAAAAATCTCCAAAAAATTCTCCGGGCCGATTTTATTGAAAACTAAAATGGATAATTTTGAAAAAAAAAACATTTACCTACTGTATTATGACAACAATCCATATTATTGTTGTAGCTTATACGGATCAATTGGACGTAGTTTAGGAGAAACGACTTAACACACAAAAAAGTCATTTTTGAGTTTAGACAAAAATTGCTGGTAAATTGGTATATACAACTCATTTTTGACCACAATGTGGGTTGGTCCTTTCTGCTAAACTACGTCCAATTTCTGTGAAGGAATATCAAATGGCAAACTAAGACAATTTTGATGTGACAGACATAGAATTTTGTGAGCAAATTCTTCGCCACTATATTAGTGACTATAAAGTCACCCAAGAAAATGGTTATAATTTTTTCAAATCCGATTAATAAACCCTCGCCACTACTTGGCTATTTACCTAGGATCTCCTTAATTTTTATTATATAATAGGCGTGTGGATTAAACATATGTACTTTGGTTCTTATAGACTTAATATTTTCCTAGAGAAATGATTGTGACACACAGACAAATGAACAAACGGATAAGGTTTCCGTTTTATTAAAAGGGCTATGGGATCTTCAAAATGTTCAAGGATTATTTTCTGCTAAACAATTCCAATTGCAAATTAAAAAGTTTAATAAGTATCTGTATTAACAGACTTGTTATTAAAAACTGAAACATCAAAAGTTGTTTGTTTGTTAGAGAAGTTAAGATTCCGGAAAAATAAACGATTAAGGATTGGAATAAAACCTTTTAATTTCCTTATTTCTTCTCCGCAATTTTGCTCGCGTAATACACATATGTCCCGCGGAAACTACCACATTTAGGGCATCATTAATTTAATTTCTCAATTACCTCGTACCAGATAAAATTATTCATATTGTTACGATCTAGGTGCCGACAAAGATAAATTCACACCTGCATACCTGTAGAAACACATTTTATTACCTTTTCGGCATTTGGACTTCTTTTGTTTACTTTGTGTTTAAAATTTGTGATTAAAAAAACAGCCCATTGTGTATTGTAATCTTTTACGGCCTATTGTTGTATTGTGATCACTGCCAGGTGTCTCGGATTTAAAAGTACAAACTGATTCTAAGAAATTCGGTCCACGCGGCCGGGCAGACATATTGCATCTGTGCAGTATAAAGCAATGCCCCAATGGAGAGATGAGGCAGTCGAGCGATAACCACAAGCGAAGCAAGACTTGTGTACATTCGGTAATCTATTTAGTGACGGACTTTGCGCGTGTATTTGAATTACGATCTTCTGCATTACGTTTGGACTTATTGCGTTCGGTTATATTTGTACCTGTGTTATACGTGTTTGTATAGTTCTAATAAAGTGTATAATAATTCCAACGGCATTTTAATTCGAGTCTCACACTCGTAACAATGTAAAAGGGTGAAATACTATTTGTTTTAACATAAATTTTGTGAAAGACAACATAATGGGTTTTATCCATTCTAATGTCTCAATTTAAGAAAATATAAAGTACTTGGTTTACAATATATATATATATATATATATATAACTAGCGGCCCCGGCAGACGTTGTCCTGCGCTGAAAAAATAAAAATCTAGGACCCGATCCCAGCGCCACCTACCGGTTCCAATTGTGGATTTAAACCATTCGGGGACCCACTCAAACACACAAAAACAAAATCACCAAAATCGGTCCAGGTGATTAGGAGGATTCTAGAACCCGATCTCAGCGCCACCTACCGATTCCAACGGGATAAAAAGTATCCTATGTCCGTCTCCTGGTTCTAAGCTACCTCCCCACCAATTTTCAGCCAAATCGGTAGAGCCGTTCTTGAGTTATACATAGTGTAACTAGCACGACTTTTTTTAAAATATATAATAGATATATGCATCTTCTTTTTTATATTTAGTAGATAGTTTATTAGTTAAGCGTTTTTTGGGTCCATCGACACTTTAACAAATAGGCTTTCACTCTTCGATATGATAAATATTATAATCAATTAAAGTTAATTGTATCACTTTTATATTCAGTCAGATTATAATTTACTCGATCTATAATATAGCCTAAATGGCACTCTGTTGTTCGTGCCTACCCCGCGAGGGAACTGGCGTGAAGTTATGTATGTATGTATGTATGTATAATATATATAACTTTGATCTGACGCTTGAACAATTGTCCGTCAACAGTATGAATCGGACCTCTATATTGATACTGTTATCAACACTAGAAATGTATCAAATATCACGTTTACCAGTTCATTGAGTCTTTGAATAAGGTACAAACAAACTCTCATTTATCTTTATGTATTAGGATGGATTCCAATTTAGATTTATTATATTGTAGCAGCGAAAGGTAGAGGTTAAATGATACTTCAGATGGCAGAATGTAGTATTCATTGGTTAGTGCTGATTTGAACTAAAGCGAACTAATTTATCATCAATCAAGGGTCATCGTCTCTGCCTTGTGGTGCAGAGCCGGTATGGGGCCTCGAGTCTGGACTCTTTACCCCGATCTAAATTAGCGGGGGGCAACTACCTCCCGGCGACCTGGTACGGGAGCCGCCAGACACATAAGGGGTATGTCGGCGGCTCGCGTCGGCCAATCAGCGACATTTGGTGGCCATCACGGGCTTCGCGTTGGCTCCGTCTGCGACATGGTTGGCCAGTCTGCGGCTTTCGATGGCCATCTCGGGTTTTAGGTGGCCATCTGCGGCATCTGGTGGCCTTTCTGTGGCATAGAGGAGATTTTTGCGACCTCTCAAACATCGCCCTAATCGCGGCGGATGATGTCACGGGAGATCGGTAGCCATCTTGGTGTCTCGTGATCTGGTGGTCGTGCGTGTAGGAGAGTAATCCCGTGGAGGTGTATGTGGCGGCCGTTGTCGACGCGGTCGAAAATCATACGCGCCGACAACACCACGAATTCCTCGACACTGGGAATGCTCAAGTCGCGGGCGATCACGTCGTTCCTTACGAACCGACCCGCGCCCGTACACATCCGCAAGGCGATGTTCTGCTGCCTCTGCAGCAGCTTCTTCCTGGGTAGCCGAACACAGTGCATACCACGCTGGTGCTGCGTAGGTCAACCTCGAGCGGAGATAGGTCTTGTAAACCCCGATCTTCGTCCTCAGAGGCAAGCTGTAAGATCGGACAGGTCGAAGCAGGGCCTCGGCTGCGCGAGTCTGTTTGACCGCGTCGTCCACCTGTGGGCCCATGCTCAACGACCTGTCGATGTGCACTCCGAGGTCTTCCACTCAATCTCCTACTAATTTATTTTGGAAACGGTAACCTTAAGTACAAATATTAAGAAGTCGTACTGCTAGTACAATATATAGTACAATATATAGCACAATGTGTGAGCGGGACGGATGATGTGCGAGCGAGGTCGAGCAACTATTAATATGTGCGCTTCCGCGTTGCGCTAGCCAGTAGTTCGTCGTCCGCTGCGATGGCTAAATGTACGCAGCTCCCATATTATCAATCAATATACGTAAATACAGGCCTGTTTCTCATATGGTTAAACAGACACGACGAATCTGCAGTTGTATCGAACCTTTACACACCTTTCCAACTATATTATATCAAGTCATAAAAATTTTGTTAAATCTTAAAAAACCACTAAAATTACTCAACAAATTTAAATCTCTTTCCCAAGTTTCTCTAAAGTGGAACGTTTTGGTGTGCTTTTGACAGTCTTGTTATGTTTCCCGGCAGTTCCACATAAGTGTGAGAGTTGAATGCTTAATTGATCTAATTTCAAGTTCTATCGTATTCCGTATCTTATGCTATAATTTTATTCTTTTTCTTATGAATATTATAGAGAAATTATTAAGGACTAGCTTCTGCCCGTGACTTCGTCCGCGTGGAATAGTTAAAAAAAACCCGATTTTGAAACATTCTTCATTGGTGTTCCGCTCCTATTGGTCTCAGTGTGATGATATATAGCCTATAGCCCTCCTCGATAAATGGGCAATCTAACACTGAAAGAATTTTTCAAATCAGACCGGTAGTTCCTGAGATTAGCGCGTTCAAACAAACAAACTCTTCAGCTTTGTATATTAGTATAAGATTAAAATAGAATTAATTAATTAAAATAAATCATAGTGGGCCTAAAGCTTTGCTTTTGAAGGAAAACTTATAATGAAATTGACACATAACTAAATAATTATAGTGGTAGGTGTAAGACATGGCGTAAAGTTACACTTTATTTTGATACTTATCAGATTAGTAATACGAAAGCGGTCGCTTTAGGTCCCCTGATCTACATAATAGTCTGGCATATTTTTGCTTGTCCAAATTTTTATACAGATTTCTCCTTGCTATATAGTTGTTACCTCACGCTTATTATTTTATTAATTTTGTACTGCTAAGCTTTCGAGTGGGTTGGTACATAATAAAATCCATCGCGCGTCGCCGAGGCGCCGCTCAAAGACGAAATTTTCTCCAAGCAACCGGGTGAAAATAGCTTTATAACGCGCTGTTTTTGCCTTCTTTGTACATTACATCGACGAGTACAAGAAAATTGTGATTTTCTACACCATTTATTACGTATTTTTCTTTGGTACGCGCCTATTCAATAAAGTTGTGTTGTGTGTAACAGTTGTATATTTTCCTTTATTTCTCAAAGGATTGGTGATATAATGACTACAATTTGTGGGAAAAAGGTATTCTTTGCGGACACACAATCGTGTGATGTAATCACAAAAATGGAAAAGAAAGTTGTTAAATTTTTCCTTTAATTGTTCGAAATACATACATACATAATTTCACGCCAGTTCCCTTGCGGAGTAGGCACGAACAACAGAACGCCATTCAGGCTTATTCTTACACACCTCACTTACTTCTTTGATATTCATAGCTCTTGTCATGCACGCTTGTCTGTTCTTAAGGTTCCTGACATCACATTGTTCGAAATAAATATGCTATAAATAATAAAAAATCAAAAGAAGAAGAGAGAGGAGAAGGGCATCATCTTCGTATGCTTGGTTTGGAAGCATTTTTAGAGGTACGTTTTGTGTTACGCAGTTATTCTTTCTAGTACTTTTCTTAAATATGGTCTCATAAATAGCGAATAATGTAAAGAGTAACACTGACCAAAATATTGTATTTTATCTTGACGGTCTCTACGATTGAGTGGGAGAAGCATCATCATCATCCAAGCGTAAAATCCCGGTTGCGTTCGGAGCGTTCACTCCGACGCCCAGGGTCCACTTTCCTACTTATTCTACTCCACTTCGCGCAGTCTTCAGCATCCCCCGTTTTGAGACCATTGGTACGCATGTCATCCTTCACAACTTCAAGCTAACATTTCTTAGGCTTTCCCCTTCGACCGAAACCTGGCGGAGGCGGCATGGCTAGACATTTGTTCCCCACATAATTAGCCTAAACATATGCCTGCCTAACTCACTGGAACTATGGCTTTGATTACAAGTACATACCTAATCAAAGTACTATGGATTTCTTGGCATGATAAATTTCGTAAACGAACTTTCCATTGTTTAGGGGCCGTCCACAAATTATGTCACAGGAATTTCATCATTTCCTCCCCCATCCCTATCACAGTTGGACACATTCGTGAGACTCCTCCCTCCCTAGTGTGACATCACATATCTTACAATTTTACATCAAGAAATGATAACAAAACAGCAGTTTCGTAATTAGTTTAATTTGCATATAAATTATTTTAAATAATTTAAACACTATGCTCATACAGTTAGATTTGGAAATATTTTGAAGTTTTAATAGTTCAAGGGCCGCTTGCATAACGATCGCCTTTAAATAAAATTAGATAATCATATTAAACTGCCTAAATTCGTTTTACACAATACGTATTGACAGTTCTTTAAATGTATTTAGCGGCAAATTTTGCGTTGTGCAAGACGCTAATTGTATTTAAGAGTGTTAAACACGTTTTGTGTTTCTTAAATAAATTTAAGCAACCTTATGCAAGCGGCCCCAAATATCGCGTTTTAAAACTTAAATCTATTATATCTTGAAACGTGACGTCACGAACATAACCACACAATGTCACACTTCGTCGACCATTTTCTCGTCGTTTATATTATTGTATTTAACACTAGTATTAATAATAAAACTTTTAGATTTACAACATAAATAGCAGGTCATAAAAATTCTATACTAGGTGGTATAAATTAAATTTAGTATGCTTTAATATTAGTCACTTTTATGCATTTTTTCGGAACAATTGCTGTAATTCTTAATTTATCAATCTGAGATAATAACTCCCAAGTCGGTAATTCCACATATTCCTTAATCAGCAGACCGCAAGCCATTGCGTGGGGCCAGTTTATCTGTGTTATATCGCAGACGCGTCCCAGACCTTACGAGGGTCGATCTGGTAACGAGATAATCCAAAATCTAATTGAAATACCCGTACAGTGATTTAAGGGTCTCGGCCTGTGAGATGTGACACTTGCAATTAATTAATTAGTTTGTACTATCCGTTAAAACAAATTGTTATTTGTTTGAATTCTAATTAAAATAAATGTAGAGTATTATGCGAAATATAGTTCTGCTAAATAAAATAATAAAATGTTATAAATTTGCTAAGCTAATTAAATAATAAAATGGTTTTATTATTTAAAAAAAATACGTTTACTGCTTACTCTATGTGAAACGTGTTTTGCTTATACTCTTATATGGGCAACTTGCTTTATTTTATTTATTAAATTTTGTTAATTACTCCATTGGTTTATAATCTAAACTACGTGATTTCGTAAAGTTGAATGTGTTGAAATAAAGGCGCAAAAGATAGAAAATACATTAATAAAAAATTTGAGCCCTCTCTAGACTTACTCCCCACATTGCAGTAATTAGTGGTTGCAAACTTCCAAACCATTAGTTGGTGCGAGTCGTTACACCACTAATTGCGGTCCGGTCTGGACCAGTGCACCTCCTTTTTGCGCCCGATTAACAATCTACACGTATATAATAGTTTTCGGACCTCCTACCTAACGATGTCCACGTCAGCCGGACCCCAAAGGGTTGCTTATCTGCTGTTTAACAGATTATTTTTGGACTCGCACATGATTTTAATGGATTTCATTACTCATCAAACTATATGATTGCAAAATTCATATTTACTAAATATATTTTTAGGCAAAATAATAGGCACCTTCATTGCTTAAAGTAGTTTCTTCCTGGCAGCCTAAAGTTTAAATTCTTAGCTAATCTGGTGATTTCAGATAATGAGATAGGACTAAACATTTTTAAGATACGTAGGCATAACCTGAATTAAAAATTAAATATGTATGTTTCTAAACTATATCCAGCGCTGAAGGTTATTTTTATTAATTAAATTAGGTATATCCTTAATAATAAAATAACGTAAAATAGATTACCATCTTTGTGGTCGATAGGTATATATGACTGTTTATAAATGTTTTAAGGTATAATATCTTCTAGAAACCTACATGTTGAATATAACCGACATATAAACCATACCAATCCGCGTTGGACCACTATGAGTAAAACTTTCGTTACCTTAAAAATGGGGAGGTCCAATACCATCAGTGATAAATAACAGATCTTACTCGTATCATTATAATTCAAATTTGCACAACATAAAATACACTCATTAGATTCGTTTCATTTTCATTTCATGATCCAAGATATATAATACAACATATAAGAATACCTACAAACCGCAAAGAGATCCATTTAACCAACATACCATTAACTTTAATAGTTCTCTCAGAAACGCACCATAATATAAATAGAATCCCAATGAATGGCTAAGAATACGCCCATACACTACTAACTGCGATGACTGTCAATAAACCTTAACATGTTACTTGAATTACATCTCAAACCATTTCTGCTTTGTGTTAACAAGATTTGTGGGGCACCACACTACTTGCATTGCATAACCACGACCAACTTATATTTGCGTACGGCGAATTCTGAATCTATTTGTATATTTTTAATACAGTACATAGCATTTTTCCGGCAATTATTCGAAATTTTCTCGCCTTCAAAACCATCCTTGGACTTCAAGGAACATTAAAAAAAAGAATTGGCCAAATTGGTCCACGCGTTGTTGAGTTATGCGCTTACCAACACATTTTGCGATTCATTTTTATATATATTTTAATCATATATATTTTAATTGTACTGTATAGCAACACTATGTATTAAGAGCTGCATGGATACAAGTTTATGGTTCTAAAAGCACATCTTACAGACATGTAAAAAATAATAGTTTAAAAATAGGTGTCTCGATTGTTTTCTAAAGATATTTCCGATTATCTTGAATTTAGTAAGGGTTAAGACGTACCGCTAAATCTAAAACAATTAAATGAACTTAAAGAGAAAATCTATCCTGGAAGTTCGTTACTTGGATTTTATATTATTCACAACCAGACAGTTATTTTCGCAGTTTTAACGTTTGAAAAAGAAACTAGCGCCACCCGTCAACCGCAAATTTATATTTGTCGGTGCGAGCATAGAACGCGGGGTGAAGAATTGCGGCGCCAAACAGTCGTTGCGAGCGAGAGATTCAGATTGCTTTACTCTCGATCGGTTTGGTATATAAACTATGTTAATTGAATTTTTGGCGTTCTATTCTATGTCATAAATATTCGCGGCATAAGTAAGCGGCTTTAGTTTTGGCTATAATAAAATTTATTAAAACATCTATGTTAGCTTTTTTATTCCGAAGCTGGCAAACGGGGATATGGGATAGGGAACATTGGCTTGCACTTGCATCAATTTATTCAGATGTCTCGTTAGAATTTTATACTAAAACAAAGTAATTTATTTTTTGTATACAGGTTTGAATAAGAACTATGTACGATAAAAACTAAAAACAATAACATAAATAAAACTAATTATAAATTAATATCAACTAAAATTAAACTACAATATAAATATAACTAGACTTAGACTTTCTACCGTGACGTCGCCAACCATCTAGTAGACGTCACACGCGACCAGAAGCCTGGCGTCTATTTCGCTCAAAGATTAAGCATTGCTATACAACTTGGCAACGCCGCCAGCCTTCTGGGAACGTTCCCGGTAAGTGACAGTGGTTTGGGACCAAGAACTTATCTTTAGATATTTTCCCCTTTTTTGTTTAGTTTTAGTTTTTATATTGTATAGTTTATATTTATTTGCATAACAATTAGTTGATTCAGATGCACTAATGTAATAAACCTCAAATATAAACGTAACTAGACTTACAAAATAACAAACTATAAGTAAAAAATAGACTCCAGGTCGCTGTCGGTGGGGAGAGTGCCCAAAATGCTGGCCGCATTACTAAAACTAATTTGTTACTTACACTCAATTTTAGATCTACATTTTAGAAGAGACGGGGAAAGAGGAAGGCTATATACTAATTTCTGCCCTTGAGGCAAATAATTTCAAGAACGTTTCTAGTTTTTAAGTGCTTGGTGAAATATGCTTTTTCGAGCTGCCACGAGGACTAATACCGTTTGTTCGAGGGTGTATTGCTTGAAGGTTATTTTAAAACTTGAATATTCATGAATACTTAACACTACCATTGCCAGGTGGTAGGGCATTTGTCCGACTGGATGGCTACCACCCCTGGTCTAAAGTATGTCGCCATAACAACCTTGCGTTGTGTTCCGGCATTAGTGACCAGCTTCCAGTTTCCCTTAAGAGAGCAGCAGCGCATTTGTAGCAACTTCGGTGTTGCAAATTTTCATAGGCGATGGTAACCGCTTTCCGTCAAGTGGGCCGTCTGCCTGTCTGCTAATCTCCTGCAATAAAAAAAACCTAGATTACAATACGTACAGATTCATAATTATTCTTAAAGAGGAAGGAGAAAAACGTGTCTGGTAACACTGGCGCCTGGTAGCCCTCTATATTGAATGTAAATCAAGAATAAGTACTAGAACTTAGCTCTTTTTTATAATTCGATTTTTTTCATTCATTTACTTCATCTATTATCAGTTACAAATAGTACTATTTTGAATATAACACATTTGCTAATATTTTGTATATTTTCTAAACTTATTATTTATACGTGCTCTTCCATCACAAATCAGATACGTCGATACCAATATGTTGTGTAAGCGTCATCGAAACTTCGCATACTAAATCAATAAATACGTAAACCGTAACCACAGAAACAATACCTCTATTCAATATTTTAATAGCAACACATTTAGATGCATTACAAAGATGACATAAATGGGCTAATGGGCCCAATCTGTCGCGGTGACCTCCAACCGTCCCTTACAGTCCCCCGTTCCCCACAACTTCAACAGCTGACTAGTTCAGTCTTTATGTCATCTCAACATTGTACACATTTAAATACACAAATATATGACTTAGTCAGATTACAGAAGATCGTAGCGCCTGGCGAACGGTAGAACAACTGTCTGCCCGGTCGCACGCACCGCTTATATACTATAAATTACTTTAAAGTACCTTCAATGAAATCTTTGCAATCAAAAATGTCCAGCTACTTGTCTATACCTGTTACAAATGCCACCAATATTATTAAGTATAAATAAATATTTACTAACTTATCCTTTATTCACTGTAGATAGATAGATAGATAGATAACACTTTATTGTACACCATTACAGAAAAACTTACGAACTGGTATTAGTCTAATTGGGTACAAAGGGCGGTCTTATCGCTAAAAAGCGATCTCTTCCAGACAACCCGTGGCAAGAATAGTCTGATTAGGAGTGGCGACGGTGGTATACATAATTATTGTACGATTACTTACATTTTAATAATAAATATATAACTATACTATATATACAAATATACACATAAGTTATATACATACACTGTAACCTAATATTAATCTATAAAATGATAACATTACTGTACAAGTAACAACTACAACTGTAGCTTCTCTATAATATTATAAAATTCTAAACATGTCGTGTCTGTACATTAAAGCTATTTAAAAAAACAAACAATAGACTAGAAAAACACGATGCAATTTTTTTTAGATTTCTTGTTCTTGTCTGTCAGTTTGTCTGTTTGTTCGGGATTCATGTAAAAACTACTGGACCGTTTTCGATGTGGTATTAACTGATCGGCAGCAAATTCTTAGACTTAATCCCGCGGATTTTTTTCTGGGTATAGCTTAAAATGGCCAGATTCGAATTCGAATGTGATTATTTACTGATCGTTAGCAAAGTTAATATAATTAAATGTGTGATTTTTTATACCGTGAATTTCCCGGGAGCGGTTTGTTCGGGTGCGTAAATATTAGCTTATTCCGAAACAGTTTTCACTATTTTGTGTCCCAGGAATCCCGCGGGAATTTCAAGTCAAGCGTAGACGAAGTCGCGGGCATACCCTAGTATCCCCTATAAACATCTATTAGCTACCATAAATTTAAGTTGCCAACAATTGTATATCAAACTATTGTCGACCTGCTTTCTAACTGTATCTCTGCAAACGATTTAATCATTCATTCACAGTATACGTAGCTTCTATACATATGAATACAATGTAGCGTGTAATGTTGCTTGTAAACCACCGAGGCCGGGGTTGCGTGTAATATATCTGTGCGTATCGGAAACGCCTTCACGGCACGCCGCATTCACCGCAAAGGCTTAAGATGAAAACAACCAAACTTGGATACTTGCCTGTACATAAATAAAATCACACAACGACAGACGTGGAAATGTATGGCTTATTTTTATTTTAAACTCTAGTATGAACCGGCTTTAGTTGCTAGTATTGATCGTTTTTGCTGCAATGAGCTTATTTACAAGTAGAAATTACTAAATTTCTGGGATACGGACAGACTGAAGAATGTTCTTACCTACTTTGCGCAGACATGCATAATATACTACACGACGTCAAGACTCTATTATTTTTAATATTTTGTTTACAAAGTTTTTGAACGAATACTTTATTACAACAATAAAGTAAGTTATACACTACTATAATGAAAAAAATACCTTAATTAACTTTATTTATTAATATTAGTAACGTATTCTGTTTTAGTCCCACTCGAAACCGTCTTCCACAAGGTGTTCAGAAGGCGGGCTACATTACGTAATCTATTTGGACTGCTAAACTTATACGGTGTCCAAGGTAGGTGCCAGTTCTCTGATCACCTGACGAGTCAATTAATTGTTTTTAATAGCTTTTTATAGAAATAACCTTATATGGTATAAGAATGTTAGCCGTCATACGTGTTCTTTATTATTAATAAATATAACATACTTCTTTGCCGGCCTACCTCACTGCAACGCAGAGGCTCCGGGTTCGATTCCTGGTATAGTAAATTTCGGAAACGTATTTTCTCCGTTATTTACTATGGTCTGGGTGTCTGGGATCGGCCCCAGAGTAGTCCGTTGTATATTATCCATAACACAAGCGTAACTTGCTTAATTTGGGTAAATACAATAATTATATTAACAAAAAGAAAATCGATTTCATATTAAAAGTCAAATATTAATATTGTCTACATCTTGAAATCGGTGCCAACTAAAACATTTCAAAATGCATCGACTTCAAGATATTGTAGAAAACATTCATTTTTGTTTTAGAACCCAACGGTATTGCACGTGACGATGGTAGGCATCCTGACGGAATTACTCTAATACCCTGGCAGCGTGAGAAGCTTTTGGTGTGGGATGCGACCTGCGTAGACACGTTGGCTGCATCCCATTTACCAAACACGTCCAGATCAGCCGGTTCGGTGGCGGCAACAGCTGAATCTCTCAAGCGGCGCAAATATGCAACCCTATGTGAGAGTTATATGTTTGTGCCGTGTGTTGTTGAGATGCTTGGACCGTAGGGTCTTGAGGATATGAGCCTCTACCAAAATTTATCAAAACGACTCATTGACTCTTCAGGTGATCAGAAGGCCTAGCTCGGGCAACGGATCACTATGGTGATCCAGCGAGGAAACGTAGCCAGCCTTCTGGGGACCTTACCCATAGAAAACCGTGATCTAGGCTCAGTATTCTACTTATAGTCTTGAGGGACTATGGGTAGAATGCAATATAAATAAGTTAAATTTTCTTTTATTGTATTAGATTATTTATGGTATTGTTTCTAATTTTATTTTGTTTTTAGTCCGAATTCGACTTAGTTTTTCTTGAAAAAAAATTATAGGATTTCTAATATAAATATCTAAACCTACTAGCGTGATACATAAACATTAAAAACATTTTCTGTAACTGTTCCATCTGAGTGGCAGTTGACTGACGCCCCTCAAGTGAAGGCATCGGATATGACTGTGCTCTCCCATCCACCCTTTCCTTGTCAATGGTTAGTAATGGCTCACTTCCCATCCCCAATACGGAACTATTCTTTAAGGATTTGTACGTCTTTTTGTATTATAGGTAGTACATAAGTATACACTACGTCTCAATAACCTTGTAATTTATACATTGCAAAAACATAACAATTATGTTTTATTTAGTTAATTACTTGTTTAGAAAATTATTGATCTAGGTTTGCGATAAGCTGTTTTTGTGATTAATATACTGGGACACTGTTAGAATAGAGAATAAAGTCTTTATCTGTATAGTGACAGATTAACCAAATTAATTCAATAGGCACATACATACTATGAATGTCAAAGAAGCAAGTGAGGTGTGTAATAATAAGCCTAAATGGCGCTCTGTTGTTCGTGCCTTCCCCGCAAGGGAACTGGCGTGAAGTTATGTATGTATGTATGTATGTATGTATGTACATACATACTGATCGGCAAGCCAATATCACATGGTTCATTTCTGTCTTACATTTTGGAGGAATCTACCAAAGTAATCCATTTGAAATACATTGCGTCAAAAAAGTATCGGGAATGGATGACTTGTTTAAGGTTTCAAATTCAATTTTTCGTTTGTTTTTGTTGTTGGATTGGCACAACTGTTTTTCATTTTGGCGCGAAGTTTGAGTTACATCGGTCTTTTATATTAGAGACAGGGCTGTTTTTAGTTAGATCATATCTAGTGCGTATCGCTAATTTCATAATGGACAAAAACATTGAACAAAGAGTTTGTCTTTAATTTTGCATCGCCAATGGAATTTCGTGATCGGAGGCATTGAAAATGTTACAGAAGGCTTACGGTGAATCGACTTTATCAAAAACACGTGTTTGTGAGTGTATGAAATAGTGACTGAAAAACCTCATTCAAGTTTGAGACAAATAGCCGCTAAACTTTCTGTGTCTCACGAGTCGATCCGTACGATTTTAAATAATCACTTGGGTATGAAACATGTTGCCGCTCGGCTAGTCCCAAAAGACCTGAATTTTCTCCAAAATCTCAATCGCGTAGGAGTCGCTAAGGGCATGCTAGAACGAATCAATGCCGACCCAACATTCATAAAACGCATTGTTGCCGGTGACGAGACGTAGGTTTACGAGTTTGACATTCAAACTAATCAACAAGCTTCGAAGTGGCGCCTTCCAACTGAACCGAAACCGAAAAAGCGTTATGCCGCGCTTAAGAGAGCAAATTCGACCAAAAAGGCCAAATTTGTGGAAAGGCCAGGCCTACGGCATACAGCCTATATGACCTAGCCTCTCCGCAGCCCTGGCAGGCATGGGCCTCGCAAGTTCATCGTCAAGCTCTCTGGGCGTGGGGCGGTTTTTAACTCGCCCCACGGGAGGAGAGGTGAGCGCGCGCGGATCACGCCGCGCCCCCATCTCGACGGCATATGCGGGTGAGTGAGAACCTCTATTTTCTTTTATGTTTTTTTTATTGCAGGAGATCAGCAGACAGGCAGACGGCCTACTTGATGGAAAGCGGTTACCATCGCCTATAGACATTTGCAACACCAAAGGTGCTACAAATGCGCTGCTGCTCTATTAAGGGAAACTGGAACCTGGTCACTAATGCCGGAACACAACTCAAGATTGTTATGGCGACATACTTTAGACTAGGGGTGGTATCCAGTCGGGCAAATGCCCTACCACCCGGCTGTATATGTATGTATTTATCCAACCTTCTCTATCCGTCTTCACGAACTAGGCCGACTGCCGATTTGGCATCTTCTTCGCAATTAAAAAAAAAACTACAATCGCAAACAGACAGAATGTATGTATACACTATACAGTATGTGTTTGATTATAGTAAACGCTAGAGAAGTTAGTCTGTCCAAATTCATAAGTAATTTACAATTATATAAATGTTACAAGGTCGCTTTAATTTAATCATAATGGTTCATTCACTTTAAACTGTGGCAGTAGTCTCTCGTTTTAATTAGGTCGGTAATTAGGGCTAGTTAGTTAATTAAAAAAGTTCTGTATAAGTGGTAAAGACATTAAAGTCCTCTTTCTTATTCTATCCTTTCATCATTTTTACAAATATTTGAGGTCAACATAGTTTGTCATTTTCTTTGTTAATCCTTTATTCACGCACATTACCTGTCACACTTTAAATCGTCATACTAATCTTCTTCTTCTGAATACATTATGTCATAAAAGTAAGATTATAAATCGTTGTTTAGGTTACGCTACGTTCACACGGAGACATCAACTTATAAGCCAGATCTGATTTTTGCTGGATACGGTTAAGTCACAATTTAATTTATATCTATGAGCTTAGACTTGCATTCGGTTTTAACATCCGGCAAATAACCGAAACGGGCAATACTTAACATCCGATTTTGCGACTGCAGTCTGATTCGGTCACACGGCAAAATACCAAATACGGTTCAGTGGCAATAGCATTTTAATACATGCGTTCACAGGACCGAAGATTTGGTTTTTACTAAATTCAATGTTCATTTTTGCTTCACAAGCAAACAATTGTTTGGCCTAATATCACAATTAAATAGAGAAAGTAATTTTATTTTCTTTTTTTACTATCTAAATTAATATTTTTATATAATATACAAGCAAATAATGCATAATAAGTCAATTTTTACTATCTTTATAGACCACAGGGAAAAATATTTACCATGAAATTCCAAAAAAGTTACTGATCGTAATGTATTTTTCTAATTGTTTTTATTTATTTATATGTAGATAAACTAAAATTAACAGTTACATCCTAATATTTACTATTATTACCCTTCTGCTCCCGAAAGGCTTAATTCCGACTAATATCCATGTTTGATTAATACTAATGTTATTTTTCAACAAAATTCTAAACGTAACTATTCAGAACCAAAATTTTTCGAGAGCTTTAGTTCTCCATACCATTCCGCAAAACACGAAAATTCGTTTGAATTGATGGAAATCGCACGGCGCGAGAAAGGCTTGTCAGAAACTAAAAGCCTGTCGATGAAGGGAAATGAAATTGACGCGAAAGTTCTAAAAAGCGTCTAAAGGAAATGCAATACATTTTCTTACTCAAAATAACAACACGATTTTAGAATATCTGACTAACGATTCTACACACAACTATCTTGAACTGCGGTCAATAAAGTATGTTATAGTCTCGCTTACATACCCACATATACAAAATCATGTTAAAGTTGACAAAGTATAAAATCGATGAATAAACTCCTCTAACTTCCATATTTCAAAACCTATCGAACATTAACACCCGTACTTTGTTCCTACTTATTTCGAACTAACTCTCACCCGTGACTTGGGCCAAATATATTTTTTACACTATACATAAAGAACATCTCATAATCTTAATCCGCTACTTTATTTCTTAAGGGATAATTTTCATAAGTACAGAAACATGTCTTTATTAATTTCTAACTAAAAAATAAAATAAAAATATTATATCTCCAACACTTAAGGAACTATGGGTTGGCGATATATAATTTTGTCCCACCCCCCACCCCCCTTTTTCTCCTCCTTGAAGATTGTTTTTGGAACAAAATGTAACTTATGCAATAGGGTAACCTTTAATCTATAAAACCAAAGTTATCCTTAAGGTACACCACAACATAAAAATCACTAAATTAATGTCACACACAGTAACAAAAATAAACAATAAGCGTGTATGGACTCTAAAATCTTTCATAGAAATTAAGTTGTAAAAAAGGGTACGGAACAAGTCCGGCACTAAAAGATTCTCGTTTGTAGTACACATGTCTTGCTTCGCTCGTGGTTATCGCTCCACTGACTCGTCCCTCCATTGGGCCATTGCTTTATAATGCACAGATGCAATATGTCCGTCGGGCCGCGTGGACTAAATTTCCTAGAATTAGTTTGTACTTTAAATCCGTAACACCTGGCTAATGACTGCCATAAAAGATTACAATACAACATTGGGCTGTTTTCTAATCACAAATTTTAAAAACAAAAGAAGTCCAAATGCCGAAAGGTAATAAAATGTGTTTTTACATCTATGCAGGTGTGAATTTGTTTTTGTCGGCGTCTAGGTCGTAACAGTATTATGTCGTACTGCACTCTAGTATGACCTGCTGTACTTTCTTTTTTTAAGGCGGGGGAAATGCTATTTACGCACAATACCGGGTCCTTTGCAAGGGATTAGACCATAGTTGATCATGGAGGCTTTCCCTTAATTTAAGGGGCAACCAAACAGTAATCAACCGGCTTGTGTGGTGACTCCGAGAAGTTGCACGGGCAACAACCACTACCCACTAAAACCACCCTCCTCCCATGTGCCCCGCGCTTTTTATGTAGGAAAGGCTGAGACTTAGAACGTAGTTACGCCCAGTCCGATCCAGCGCAAAAAGTGCCAGAATGTGCCCCGGGAATCAGAACACATCCACTTCGTCAGCGGGGGTGATGAATCCTTTGCTCCCTTAATAGCTAAAGGCCCCCCGAAGATGACCTGCTGTACTGTATTATCCTTGGGCAGGATATAATCTGTCTCCTTACCGTATTTCTTTAAGATCCGATAATCCGTTTAGTATTGTAAAGGTAACAAACAAACAAAGTTATTTTCGCATGTGTAATATTAGTAAGGTTACAAAATACCTTATACGCGAGTTAACAAAATCTTGCAGCATGTATGCATCGCTTGCACAGGCTACATGCATTGCATAAATTGTTGTTTCGTGCCATTGAACGTTATTTATGCTGTGATACTCCGCTTCTCAGACGCATAAATACAATTCAGTGCCTTTGAACATTTCTCTGAAATAATGGGGCAAGTTTCGGGAGGTTTAAAACGGTTTTGGAATATGAATGGGATAATCGGCAGGTTTGTTATGAGCGATTTGTGCTTTGTAATTATTTATAATAATGTTAAAAATGTGTTATTTGTTTGTTTTTTTACCGCTTAGGATCTTTACACTTTATTACTATTATTTGTTACAAGACATAGCATATAATCCACATGGAAGCCACATGGAAAGTCATAATTATTTTTTTTTTATTGCAGGAGTTCAGCAGACAGGCAGACGGCCCACTTGATGGATAGCGGTTACCGTCGCCTATGGACATTTGCAACACCAAAGGTGCTACAAATGCGCTGCTGCTCTCTTAAGGGAGACTGGAACCTGGCCACTAATGCCGGAACACAACTCAAGGTTGTTATGGCGACATACTTTAGACCAGGGGTGGTAGCCATCCAGTCGGGCAAATGCCCTACCACCTGGCTGTGGGTTGTTTGGTCGCCTCTTACGACAGGCCGCCCGGCCGCAGGAAATTGTATTCTTTCTCCGTTCCTGCACGGATAAAAATTAAAAAGTGGCAATATGACAGATATAGGACTTAAAATTAAAAAGTACACGAAAATATGAAAGGTTAAGTAAGTGTTAAGGGTTAAGTTTAACAGTATAGGTACATGCAGGGAAGGGTTTCGTAGAGGCTTTGAAAAAGACTAGTATTCTTCTTCTTGGTGGCTACCACCCTTGGTCAAGAGTATGCCGCCATAACAACTTTGAGTTGTGTTCTGGCATTAGAGGCCAGTTTCCCGGCTACCTCAAGAGAGCAGCAGCGCATTTGTAATGCCTCTGGTGTTGCAAATGTCCATAGGCGATGGTAACCGCTTATCATTAGGTGGGCGGTCTGCCTGTCTGCTGAACTCATGTAATAAAAAAAGTAAAAAAATGGGAGAAGAATCTTTTTCTATATAGAAGAGCGGCTGTTTAAATCACCATATATCATCATATTTTTAAAACTTCACCATACAAATAATTTCAATTAATGTTTGAAAAATAGATTAACTAATATTACGCTATTTGATTGGTTAAAGAAATGACGTTATAACTTACTACGCTGTGTCTAATATCTAGGCGACTTTCTGTATTTTGTAAGATGATAAAAATTTTCTCGGTTTCTTAACTGCTACGTGAAAATATGTAAAACCCGAAACATGTTTGTAAAAGCATCTCCGTGGGTTTTCTGTTTTGTATTGACAGATTTTGGTACGCACATGGATTACTCAGTTTTAAACTTGCTAATTATGTAGCAATAAATTATTCCATGTACGTGACGTAACACCGTCAATATATAGGTCATGTGATAGGTTTTCATTATTACCAAAATAGTCACGGAACCCTAGAAACAGGTTTCACCAGTAGCAATAGATGTTTCCAGCAATCCTCATCTGTATTATAAGACGATACTAAATTCAACCATTGAATTTATGCTTTCCCGTTAAATTTGACGATATTTCGCAAATTGCTAAATTAATTGCGTCCTGTAATTATCGCTTTATTGTTGCTACGGATTGCTCAAGTTATTTCTTACCAATTAATAGCTGACTTTTATTGCTTTCGTATTTGATTACTCAGTTGACCTCTTAATGGGTTGGTTATTATTTGTTATAGAGACGGCAGGGTGGGTGGCGCGGCCATGTTTCTAGAATGTCAGAAGACAACAGAATGTGTAAACTTATCCTATACTCATAATTAGTGCTAGGCCTCAGGAAACAAGGTGATGCTAAGATATGTTCAAAAGACACATGAGAAATTGTGACCATCTCCACAGAAGGGGAACCATTTGACTCCAATAAGGTGCAAACGATTAAAAAAAAAACGAATGATTGAAATCGGTTCAGAAACAAAAAAAAATACGGCTGAAACAAATCCTCAATCGTTACACATTTTCTATTTCATTTTGTACACCTTTCTGTTTAGCCCCAACCTCCTCGCCGCCTCAAATGGCCAAGAGGAAGAAGACCACCCACCACTTTTTTTTTATTGGACTTGACTTTATGTTGTTGGTCCGAAGACCTTACAACTTTACCGGGGGGGCAACTTGCTCAAGGGAGCTCCCTAAGGAGTTTTACCTCGGCTGGACTGTTGCCATGAGAGGGGGATGAATTTAATGATGCCCACCATAGGGCGACACAAAGCACTAATTGAGAACGGGCGACGGGTAATATAAAGCCCGAGGGGAAGGATCCCGGCGGACCGGGATCGGTGGTTCGCGGCGGCCTACGCTATCTTACTGCCGTTTCGCAACGTGTTATGGCTGGGAGAGAAGAAACGGCGAAAGAAACTTCCCAGCAACACGCCTAGTCTATCCTGTGGGGGGGCTATGTCTCCTAACGTCCCTCGCAGGGACGTGGAGATATCTTGATTGGCGGCATCTGAGACGCCGCCGTCTGTGTCTGTCTGTCCGTGCCTGCCAGCCTGCCGTCCTAACCGCGGGCGGGCTGATCCGGGCCAGCCGTTTTGTGATAACGTCGACCCTGTCCGTGAGGACGTTACGCGGTCGTCGCACGAGAGCCTTTCGCCGAGGCTTATAATCGGACGCGGACCAACCACCACGTTTCTGCTATCTTCGAAGTCCAAGGTCTAATAGCTGAGCACATGTATATGAATACAAAAATATTTCCACGATGAATTGAGAAGGTTTAAAGATCGAGAACTTTTTTCGAAATTGGTCAACAAAACATCCAAAATTTTGAAGAAAAGTGATTAAAAGACCTTAGCCAGTATTAGCATAATTATTGGTATCATGAGTCAAAATGCTGTGCAGCGAGAGGCTGGAATTGGCTTCCTTCTGCGAGAACGTTATGTCGCTGAAGGAGGCGACTGAGAGAGAGTAAAAAGAGGATGAGGTAGAAAACCCCCGTTACAGATGGCGAACACCTCCTCCCATAGACATGGGGTGCCCTAGTCCAGAGGCAGGTAGGTTGCCATAAGCTCATAAACTTCCCACTATTGAGTTTAAGCGTCCTTTTAGAGGACCGGTCATTATACCTGCAGCGCTTGTTTAAGTCGGTTTGGCGGGTTTGACACATCGGTTATTTCGATGGGCAAGTTTTATCACAATGTTTGCCGGCAGCATGTGAAAATAGTGGGAGCGGACAGCCAAATCAACCGAGATGATTTTTTGTAAACTTACAAAACGTCGCAGCCTTAGATTTTGTACGACGACACCTGTACTTATGAAAAAAAGAAGTAGAAGGGGTCTAATAGCGCATTAATTATTGTTTGAAACGTAATTAAAATTGTTTCTATCATGATATTTTGAAAGTTAGATGATGAGATGTTATTTTATTTAAAAATAATAAAATTCATTGAACATGTGTCCGCATCCCTATTATAACGATATGCTCATTAGGTTATAAAAACTGCCTAAATGCTTGTCGTTTCTCCCCGACATTTGAACCTATGTCTTTTTTGACACCGGAGTTGATTGATATAGCTAGCATATAAATGACTGAAATCTGAATTTCAGTCACACACCTTAATAACACGTCGTGATAACAATATCATCAACTCCTAGCTGTACAAAAATTTTAATACCTTGCAATATAAAGTAAACGTCTTTGTGCAACCTGCCAAAGAAAATCCCTTACGCGTAAAAACCCTTAGGATCTATAGAAAATTTTATCAATATAGACACGGTGGCGTGTACCATCTCGTGATTGATATTAATGGCATTAGTGTGAACGTGGCCTTATCTCGCCATTGTGTCGCCGCACATAAAGTGTAGGAGGGCTTTTTTGAAAAACTGGGTCGAACATTCGAATAGTTGGTCGGCGCCCAAAGAGGAAGTTGGTGACAGTGTTGTCACATAAAAATAATATTTTGTATTTTTTAATATGATCAATATTACCTGTAGTGTCCTGTATAGTGAAGTTTTTAGCTGACAGCTAAATATTTAAAAATAAAATAGACTTGTCGTAATACAAGCAATATTTTTTTATTAGGTATAATAACATATGCTATTTACAATATTTAGAACGATGAAGATATTATGTTGTACTGTGAATATTACTGTTTTGTCGTTATTACGACCCTAATATTTTTCTCTTATAGTCCAATGTTTGCTATAAAATCCTGTTCGTAATATATTATACAAAATTAATCTTCTAAGGAAAAACAACATATAGATGGTATAGTTGGGGAGTTTCTCGGTGTACATAGAATAGGAAGTAGAATTAATTTGTATCTTATATGTATGACTTTCAAATTTTTTTCAATGGAACTTTGAATAAAAACTTTTGAATTTGAAATATAAAAAACATAAAAGTAAAGTAACAATTATATACAAATTTATAGATAAATAATATTTAATAATTCATTAAATTATACCGCGTTGACGATAACTTGACGTGCAGGATTACTAAAGTCTCAAAATTATCATCACTTAATATCGTGTTATTAAATAGGTTATAAATTAAAATTATTACAAAACGTAACTCATTCTTAATTTTCGTTATAATTTTCTAGTAACTATCGCGATTTTAGGTGTTTTTGACTCTACCTTTAGGTGTTAATATTTTTGATTGCTGGTAACACTGCGCGTCAAGTTATCGTGAACGGGGAATGCCATACCTAGATTGCTTTTTACTTTTAAATGTGGCTTCGCACTGTCTTTGTATTTAGCTAAATCAAGCTTCTAAAACTTTGTATTTCTTTAAAACTTTAACACAAATTTTTCCGTGCCCGGAAGCTTAGCGAAGCTGTCACATTAAAATATTATGCCTGGGCTGTATTGTCTTCTTTTTTTTATTGCTGGAGTTCAGCAGACAGGCAGACGGCCCACTTGATGGAAAGTGGTTACCATCGCCTATGGACATTTGCAACACCAAAGGTTCTACAAATGCGCTGCTGCTCTCGTAAAGGAGACTGGAACCTGGTCACTAATGCTGGAACACAAGACAAGGTTGTTATGGCGACATACTTTAGACCAGGAGTGGTCGCCATCCAGTCGAGCAAATGCTCTACCACCTGGCTGTGGGTTGTTTAGTCGCCTCTTACGACAGGCCGCCGGGCCGCAGGAAATTGTATTCTTTCTCCGTTCCTGCTCGGATAAAAAGCCTATGGACATTTGCAACACTAAAGGTGCTACAAATGCGCTGCTGCTCTCTTAAGGGAGACTGGAACCTGGTCACTAATGCCGGAAAACAACTCAAGGTTGTTATGGCGACATACTTTAGACCAGGGGTGGTAAGGTAAGGTCCAGTCGGGCAAATGCCCTAACACCTGGCAATTTTATATATTTTTGTTATCTAAATAGACATTTTTCTAAGGATATGGCCTACTGTAAAAGCTTGTTAAGAAAATTGAACTTGTATAAATAGTTCTGCAATTAAAAAAAATGTGTGTGCTGGGTATCAGACTATGATTTTCTAGCGTATGTTATCCCTCTGAACACGAATCTGAAGTGAGAATTGGGGGTCAACGAGCAAATAATAATATACAACAAAGGCAATTATTGAAAAAACCCAAAAAAAAAGATAAAAATCGCATTCTTTTTTCGGTTGGATCGATTTTGGGTTGTTCTCGATTATTTGCTCATTTACCTCCAATTCTTCAGATTCGTGTTCAACGGTAAAAAATACGCCAGGAAATGAAAGTCTCACACCCAATACACATAACTCTTTTTTGTGGACGTATTTGGTTCCAGGAGTGACAAGAGCGATTGAAATATTTCTGTAACACCAGTATGGGAGATTCTGTATAGCGATAAATTGTGATTTTTTCTGCTATTTGTAATATGGTTGTGCCCACAATTGTACCGATTAGATGCCTTTGGCGTTCTATACTTAAATTTAAAAATACTTGTGAATATTTAAATTAACGGCAAAGAAAGCCAAATTAGGGCTCAGACGAGTTACACCTGGTAACACCTAAAGGTCATCCAACTGAAGTATTCATTTGAAGTGATAAATTATCGGGCAAAGTTTAAAAGGAACTACCGACCAAGCTTGTTAACTCTCATTCCAAGTTGTAAAGGCGAAACAATTGAAAGTTGGGTAATTGGTTGCACTAAAATGTTTAAGTACGAAACTTGTTCAATTAAAGTAACGTTTTATGTATTTAAGTGAAGCTTAATTGTCGAGAATGTTTTAATTTTATTATAAACGCTTTTTGAAATAGCGTTGTATTAATAATTAATTTGTTCGTGATTAATTTCGTTCTTTTGGACTTGAGATAATAATTAAAAAGAAGTATATTCTATCATCAAGTATAAACGTTATTATGATTTTTTAAGACCTGTTTAACGATACTCTACACGCTTATGTACGGTAAGCGCTTATTTACGGTAAGCTTGTACGTACGGTAAGCGCTTATTTACGATAAGTGCTTATGTATGGTAAGCGCTTATGTATTATAAGTAAGTTCTTATTTACGGTAAGCGCTCGTGTAGACAGCACCGTTGCCAGTGCGCTGTTGTTTGAATTTGTATCGGTTTATACCGGAATCGTGGTGAGGGCGCGGTAGCGGCTCGGTGGCAGTATATTCACTCCCTCGTTGCATGTACAATGAAAATTTATATTTTTTACCATTTCATTACATAGCTCTGGAGCGGTATGTATAATATATTTACAGTCCTCCATATAGTCCCAGTCCTGCTTAAGAAAATAATAGTGACTTGCCTGACTGACTCTAAAAATTAGTTAATACCTATGTTAGTAGAGAGAGAAGAAGTAAAGAAATAGACAAACTCAACTCAAAGGAAAACAAAATCATTAAAATATTGTGTTAAATGTTTAATACTCAACCTCTTTGAGATTTTAACCATAAGCTTATTCGCAGAGCTATTATTTCTAAAGAAAGTATCTTTGGGGGTCTGTTGGTGATATTTCATTTTTCATCCGCCGCGATGTTTCAGATAAGGAGAATAGTGCTGATGACGGTTGCAAAGATTTTCAAGAAAGCAGGTCGCGGTAGGCCTTCGTGACAATGGGAGTGACTGTAAACGAGCAGTTTATAACCGTTTGATTAAACGGTTCTTTTGAGTACTTTTACTTAAATTTACTTAGTTTTAATTTTCTCATTGTTGTAAAGTATATAAGGATTTAAGTTTTAAAGTATAATAGTAAGAATAGTGACATATTACTAGTCTGTCCATTGATCATTGATTTATTTACAAATAATAAATTTACGATCAGTAAGAGGAAATTTCTTTTTTTTTTAATTAATAACTTGTACTTCTTTTTGTCTGTTTGGAGGCTTATTAATGTAATATTGTTACATACCTTTGCAATCTAATCAAATGTGACTCCAACTTAATCCCCCCAAATAAAAAATTAAAACTATTTTCATGCCTAATTTTGAAGGATTTTTTCTTGCCCGTTGAGATATTAATGTTGTAGGATTACTTATAATCCCTATTGATGTTAATAATTTTTTTTAACAAAAATCACTTTGTTTTAATATGGTCTATTTTAGTGTAACCCTCTTGTTTTAATTTATCGTTTTAGCGCACTTAAATTGATTCTAACCAGGAATAATATCGTATCGTTGAAGATATTGCTATATAGCAATCAATTTTTATAAAAAATGAAATGGAAGCAAGTATATAAACATCAGCTGATTAAGATACGCATTGTATATATATTTAATTCTAATATGTACTATTAGTAATTTTTAGAATAATTACAATCGTTTAAAAAAACGCTCGACTACTCGCATTTTAACGTAGATGGCGAAACGTCAACAGGGTTTCCTTCAAGACCATTCACAATGGGACTGTACAGTTATTGTCTCATTGTTTGCGTAGGTCGAGACGAGATTCAAGAAATCTCGCGATCCTGCGTTACACAATTAGCAATGTTTGTTTACGTGAAATTGGAGCAACGATATAATATTATGAAAGTAAGAGGTGGCGCGTCCTGTCGTAGATATATTTTCTGTATAGTAAAAAATTGTAAAAGTGAGTTTGTACAGTATGCAGTATGATAAAGACCAGTCGTTTTAAAAATTATCTATATCTATCCGTGCAGAAACGGAGAAAGAATACAATTTCCTGCGGCCGGGCGGCCTGTCGTAAGAGGCTACAAAACAACCCACAGCCAGGTGGTAAGCCATTTGCCCGACTGGATAGCTACCACTCCTGGTCTAAAGTATGTCACCATAACAACCTTGAGTTGTGTTCCGGCATTAGTGTCCAGGTTCCAGTCTCCCTTAAGAGAGCAGCAGCGCATTTGTAGCACCTTTGGTATTGTAAATGTCCATAAGCGATGGTAACCGTTTTCCATTAAGTGGGCCGTCTGCCTGTCTGCTGAACTCCTGCAATAAAAAAAAATCATTGCTCCTGAGCCATGTATAATCTCGCGCTTATAGTTCATAATATATTTTCAAAATGTAAGCGTATAAAATACCATTTACCATTGGTCAAAATTAGCCAAACGTTTTGTTAAAGCTTTCCACGTATAAAGCGTTTTAAAAATTGTAAGCGGCGACAAACTTGACCAAGTCGCGATAATGCTTTTACATACCATTAAAAAGCCTTTTAACCAATTGAAGTAAATTAAATGTAATAAAAACATAATTGCCTACAGGCTATCCTTGTTATTGATTTAAATTGGATTAAAAATGTCATCTAATAGTTTTTGAGTTTTTTTTTGGTTTTCAAGATTAAAGTACGTAATGTAAGTTCAACTACGTTAATAAAAGTGAAAACCTAATATATATACTAATTTCTGTGATAATCAGTTCATTTTCAAGGACGAAAAAACATGCACCAACATCTGAACAAACCGGCATCCACACATTTAGTATTTTTTTACAAGTGTGTAGAACAAACAGAGACAGACCATTCGAAAATCAACGCAGAATACTCTACACGGAACCTCATCTAAAAGTCTACATCGATTAGAGTTAAATTAGCTTTGAGACTCAAGTAGATTATTCCTTCCACTGCTAGCTTGTGGGGTATCGACTTGCAGTTAGTTCTTGGCGATAAATCCGTTTCGCACGGGCCCGTTTCACCGGCAATCTGAGCGGCGATGACGATGCGCTTTCACGCTCAATGGAGCATGCTCGTGGAGCTCCAGTGTAAGCGGGTGAATTTGTTTAGGTGTTCGAATATTTCTTTATTTCCTATTGATTGAGGGTGAAGTAGTTTATTAAATTTTTTGAACTAATTTGTTTGAGTCTTAAAATAGATTATATACTAAAATAAACTATATGTAAATATTAAAATAAAACTAACACATACAAATAAAAAAATCCAAAAATTTAAATATTAAATGGTGTAATCAAAATGGCCGTAAGCGATAATAAGTACTTTGGATAGATTCGACGTATATTCTGTACTCTAACCATAAAAGAGAAAACATTGATTTTCTTTAAATTTGTTAAAAAATACTTTATAGATCAAAGTATTATCATACTTATGAGAATAATAATAAGTATGTTATGTTCCAAAAGTCTGAAATTTATCTCAGGATACGGCTGTGAATTATGGCTGAAATCGTGTGGAAAAGTTCAGTAAGTATTTAACGTTTTATTATATTACATGCTTGTTTTTATTACAGTATAACTAACAGATAGTATGTGATAACTCTATTACATACAATAAATGTGTTTTTCTACAGATAGTCAGTTAGTTAATATCTAGCGGAAAGGAATATTATATTTTACTTACTAAATCCTCAAAGTTCCTATTATAATATAAATAGTTTCTATGGTATTTTTGTATATCTGTTTGTCTATTTCATAGTAGTTTATAAATGAATCGATTTCCACTAAATTTGGATATCAGAGAACATAATCCTTAAACTATAATAATTTCCTATCACACAAATAATTCAAGGTCATTAATTAATCTGTCTTATTCAAAATATTTGAAGGAATGTTAAATATACTGAACACAACATTTTTTTCTGATTCTTTCTACGTTCGGTTACATACGATATTTTTATTTTCTCTAACGAAGGCTAATCGCTATAACAGACACCACAATAGAAAGTTAACGAGCAAAAAGCCCACTGTACTATGTCGGTCGAAATTACTCTGATTTCGGGTAATTACAGACTGGCAACCCTATCCTGGGCACTATGTCATCGTGACGTCATTAGTGGTAAGCAAAATTGTTTGCACCAAAGAGGCCTGATTGAAAGGCCGATGAATCAGTAATTATCGCTGAGGGTCACAAAAAGCTGAACGGAAGTTTATCAAACGGTGCTGCCAGGATTATACAGCTAATATGTAAGTAATATTTTTAGGGTTGCGCAGCCTTTTTTTGGCAAAAATTAAACCCTTATAAAATTATTATATTCATCCATCCATCCATGTATCTTTTTATGTCATAGTAATTTTTATTAGAATGTACTGAATCTATATGGAAGAAATTTGACAGGAATATGTAATCTACATTGCGCTACAGAATAGTATAATAATATAAACATTGCGTGTACATATTAATGCTAATTATTACTAATTTTACTTGTCTTTCAGTTTTACGAACTGCATTACTAATATAAGATTTGATCGACATGCTCGTTCATAACTGAAGTTTGACATAATGTTTTCAATGTACATAGTCATAATAATATGAAGCACCGTCCAATCCATATGCTCAAAATCTTAGATAGAGATGAAATGAAAAAAATGGAAGACCAGGAGATGAGGCTCAAACATAGAGATGTTAAAGATTACACTAAACGCCATCTAATATGTGGTTTTTTTTTAAATATATGTACTAACATTTTATTTGGATAGGCAAAACGTGACTATTAATTATTTAAATTATATTCCTCATAAAACATGGTTATATTGTAATCTTGTTATATTGTGCATGACAAGAGTTATGAATGTCAAAGAAGCAAGTGAGGTGTGTAAGAATGGGCCTAAATGGCGCTCTGTTGTTCGTGCCTACCCCGCAAGGGAACTGGCGTGAAATTATGTAAGTATGTATGTATATTGTAATCTTCATGAAATAGTCACTAAATGTGCCTAAATTATTACATTATATTATAATAGGTATGTTACGTGTATTTTATATAAAGTTTAAGATGACCATGATTTGGTAGAAAGATTTGTATGGCAGTAAAAAGGATTACTAATACATGTGTAGTAACTAAAAGTTTCCAAAAATGATATTGTGGAATCAAATTAACATTGCAACGAGGCACAAATATGCATTTGAATATGAGGAACGATACGATATCGCTCGCAGACGGACGCCAATGTTGGTTTCAGGAGTCACAGACCAGATGGCTTTTGTTTACATATTACTCACAAAATATCTAATGTGTCCTAGAATGTGACTTTTATTTTTAACATGTATCACGATTTTTTTTATGACATGATAAATATGACTTAAGAATGATATAGATAAATAGACGTAGTTTTTGTTTGTGTTCTGTGTTGTATTGTATTATTTAATTCCTTTTTTTATATCTAATTTTCCAATATTGCATCAAATTTATTATAATTTTCTTATAGTTGTATGAGCTAAATGCGTAACAAGAATTATTTTTTTAGTGGAAACTTAGTTGATATATGTATTAAGTTATGTGTTTTATATTGTAAGAATTATAATTATTGTATGTTTCCCAAATAAATTAAATAAAAAAAATAAAAAAAATGTAATATACCACGCCCTCCAATCAGTAGAGGGTAGAAAAAAGTGTACTGTGAACTAATTTTTTTACTTACAAGGTCAATGATTACAGTGACAATTACATAAGTCTTTAAATAGTTTTAATTACCCTTTTCAGAAACTCTTATGACGTATTATTAAAGATATTTCTAGAATTTACTAAGCATCAGCGTTTGCCCCGCGGCTACGCCATGTGGTAAACCTTAGACTGTAGCTTTACTTACATAAAAACATAATTCGGTTTTTTACATATAATATTATAATAATAAAAAAGAAACGAAGTCTAAAGCAAAACATAGAGATGCTGTAACAGACAGTCAGACAACATTACTAAAAATTGTATTTTCGGAATCTGCTGGTCCGAATTAGCTTTCAATAAAAAACGAATAACATTTTTAAGTAATCTAACTTAAAAAAGAGAAAAATAAAGTTATAAGCTACAATATACATATAGTTTATAATTGTGTTTTTTTAGAAATTTGAACCGTAGAACGGTCAAACGGTCGATACAACGTACAACGGCCCATGAAATACATAAATGATTTACTATTATATAATAAATTATAATTACTCGCAGTGTTACTTTTTCACGTGCTCTTTGATCATCGTCGGGCCCCAATTCTGACCCGAGTTCACACACGTGCAGTGCACGATAGGGCGTCCCCCGCAGGCGACGCTCACCGATGCGCCCCCGTCGGTGTGAACTCTCGCGCATGCGGCGAAGGGGGCCGCCACCCTTCACGCAGCGCCAAACCTGGCGGGTCGAGAGGAGCAGAGTGCCGTATAGGCACGTGGAATGTGAGAGGTGGAATGAAAGATAAGATGGACGAAATGATTGATATAATGAATGAGAGAAGCCTGGATGCCTTATGTCTGACAGAGACAAAGCGGAAGGGGTGCGACATCGATGACCTCCCCGGTGGCATGCTTGCTCTGTGGTCCGGCGTGGACCTGGACGAGCGTGCAAGTGGGGGGGTAGGCGTCGTACTCTCAACCCGCTTTGTGTCTGGAGTAAAAGACTATTGTCTGGTGAACCCGAGACTTCTCTGGGTCCGTCTAAAACTGGGGATTACGCGAGTTTTTCTGGTCGCAGCTTATGCTCCCGTAAGCTCAGCGGATCCCCAAGAACTCGAGAAGTTTTGGGAGTCTGTGAGAGAAATTCTGGATCTGGCTGAAGGGAATGAAAGAATAATTATGTGTGGTGATCTTAATGGCTGGGTGGGCACCAAACGAGACGGCCTTGAGGCTGTCCTTGGACCCTATGGTGACAAGAGAGTGAACGATGCTGGTAGGCCAATCATAGACGTATGCATGGAAAGAAACTTGCTTGTGTCGAACACCTTATTCCATCATAAGGATATTCACACGTATACATGGGGAATGAATGATCAGAAAAGTATGATTGATCTGATTTTAATAGATAGTCGCCTCCGAAACACAATAATGGATACAAGAGCCTACAGAGGCCCCACTCTTGAAACGGACCACTACCTGGTGATAAGCCGGTTTGTGGGCCTTTTCAGGAAGTGGAGACACTGGCGAGTGCGTACCAATTTCGGGGAGCTTGAAAGAATAAAGTGTGAAAAATTGGAAGATGTTAGTGTAAGGAGTATGTATGCGCGCCTAGTCGAAGAAAGGCTTGCAAAAGCGGACTTCTCCGACTTAGATGTGGATAATGACTGGGATAGTATGAAAGAAAGTATAGTGGAAAGCGCAAAAGAAGCATGTGGATGCGCAAAGAGGCACATAACAACGAAAGGTGATGAATGGTGGGACGCGGATGTTAAATCCAGCGTAGAGAGAAAGAGAAAAGCCTGGCTGGATTATGTTGCTTCTTTGCAACAGAATGACAGTATGAAAGAGATGAAGAAAGAAATTTATCGCCTCTGCAAGAACGAAACCAAAGCTTTAGTGAAAGAGAAGCGCGAAAGTATAAAATTGAAAGAAGAAGAGAAGCTGACGGAGAACTTCAAGGCGAATACCAAACTCTTTTGGAGAGAGGTTAAGAAGTCTCGGGGTTGTTCGTCAGCTTCCAGAATGGAAAGAATAAAATCTAAAGCAGGGGACGTTCTTGCTAACCCACAAGAGGTGTTAGCGCGATGGAGTGAATATTTTAGAGAAATGTATGATGATATCCCGGATGCTGGCACCACGACTGAGTCTGTGACTGACTCCGAGGAGTCAGCATCCGAGATCACGTTGGAAGAGATCGAGATATACAATGCAAATGTGGATGGATGCAGAAGTCGTGGAAGGCCACGACACACCTTCCATGATCAAATTGATCGTGTACTAGCGGAGGGTGATGTCAGGAGCCTTAAGAACAGACGAGTGTGCATGACAAGAGTTATGAATGTCAAAGAAGCAAGTGAGGTGTGTAAGAATGGGCCTAAATGGCGCTCTGTTGTTCGTGCCTACCCCGCAAGGGAACTGGCGTGAAGTTATGTATGTATGTATGTATGTATACTTTATTCTGTCTATAAACCCTAATTACATAACTACATGTAGATAGATAATTCTTTATTGTACACTAATACAAAAAAAAAATAACTTGTAGACTAAAACGTTTCTCTTCTTCTTTACTTTCTTTAAAAATTGTGCACAAAGGGCAGTTTATCGCTAAAAAACGAACCTTTCCAGCCAGTCCCAGGATTTTTTTAAAGTGCAATAGCAATTTTTATCAATTACTTTATTAAATATTACGGATCCTTTAAATTATTCAATACTAGCGGCCCGTCCCGGCTTGACACGGGTGGTCGTTTATTTCTTATACATTTTGGGATAAACATATAAGTATAGCCTATATTACTCAGAGATAATGTAGCATCCTAATAGTGAAAGTGTTATTAAATACGGTCCAGTAGTTTTTAAGGTATTCTTTACAAACATACAAAAATACCTATCTTTTCTCTTTATAATATTAGTATAGACATTAATTACTTATAATTATGTATCTATACATTTTTATGATGGTATATATTAAATAATTATTTGTCTATCTTCATTACTTTTTAGGCTGCTAAAGTAACTTTGTACTAAATTTTATGTAAAGAAGAGTACCTATTAACATATTATATACTTACTTCTTTTATATTTTATTGTCTAGTGGTTTAGCTTTATTGTATTAGTATAAAGAAGTAGTCTCACTCTAAACAGCACGTACTATTGAAAAAAATACTAAATCTTGAATAGAGTGCTTTATTCCGAAATTAAAGCTATAGTAAAACAACTCTTAAGTAACGACTCAAGACTGAATCAATTCTAGAATACATATCTAAGTGGCCTAGAAACAAATCTTACTGATCTCTTACCCAGATCATGCCATCTTAACACAGAAACCATGCTAATACCCCAACCAGTTAAATAAGCCAAACAAATGAGGTTAAGCCTGTAGAATTAGCGTTGGATAATTGCAACGAGGCTTCCTTATTCACCCCTAGCATGTGACGGCTTTGGATCAATTATCGTACTTTTTACACCCCTCTATTAGATTGTTTTGTGTTGGGGAGTGGCGATTACACATGAATTGTACTGCAAAAATACTTTAAAAATAATTAATTTGGTTTTCAAAAGCGTGACACATTTTACACAACGAATTATATAGTCCTCCTTGACGTATCCCTCAACGACGGACCTTCTCAAGTCCGACTGTGCTAGCGCAGGTGGCTAGCGAAATTAAATTTGGTTGTTTTGCAAGGAGCGCAATACAGCCGTCCTGATGAGTCATATGTGTAACTGTAAATTTTGGGGCGGTTCTTTTTCATAAGACGTTGCTCGTCAGAGTGTTCTACGAGCTGTGTTTCGAAGGCAGCAATAGCTTTATCAATAGAAGAACTACGCCACTCCTTACTTCTGCAGTGCACGATTTTCCCGACTATCACTTGACATGACATATGCAGACAGATGGCGCTTGAGTACGTTCCTATAACGAAGATATTGACCGCCAGATTTGCTCTTTCCATCCTTCAGCTGTGAGTTAAAGACAGACAACGAATTATAATATTGTGGCATCTCTCCATATGTAAATATTGAGGGTTTATTAGCCAGTTAGGCGGTCCAAAAAGCTGAATAACTGATATTAGTGCAAATATAATTATATAGTTTTATATTATATTGTGTAAATAGTCGTGGAAGGCCACGACACACCTTCCATGATCAAATTGATCGTGTACTAGCAGAAGGTGATGTCAGGAGCCTTAAGAACAGACGAGCGTGCATGACAAGAGTTATGAATGTCAAAGAAGCAAGTGAGGTGTGTAAGAATAATCCTAAATGGCGCTCTGTTGTTCGTGCCTACCCCGCAAGGGAACTGGCGTGAAGTTATGTATGTATGTATGTGTAAATAGTAGTAAATATATATACCTCAGTACTTCAGTCAGATATTTATTTATGGTGTTTACTGTTGAGACGCTTGCTGTCCAGAGTATAAGCCACTACAGAGAGTAATAGCTCTCAGTAAACAGCTTATAGAGTTTTCGGGTGATCAGAGGGGCTGTTGTCTACCTCAGATAGTGGATTAACTAGTCTTTTGGGCATGGAAAACAGTGACCTAATCTCGTCATGTTACTTGTCGTTTTAAAGGATTATAATATTCTGCTGATTATTATAATATATTTACTTATATTACATTCCACTGAATATAATATAAGTAAGCATATTCCTTTTGTTATATTAGTTTATAATATTTTAGTTTTATAAAATACTTTTATGCTAAATCTATGACAAATCAAATCTGGGTACAAATGTAAAGGTAGAGCAAAAAAAAGATGGATGAATTGTGTGCAGGATGAATGATGATTTGTGGTTTGAGAGAATAGAGTGTGGAAGGAAAAGACATATTGTGCCGACCCCAATTAATTGGGATATGGTGAAAGAAGAGAGAGATGCTAAATCTATGACGTGTATGTTGAGGTAAATAAATAATCTATTGATACAAATGAGCAGTATATAGAGCTTCTGAGGCTTTTCTAGAGCAGTGTTCCGCAAAGTTTTTGTGTTCAAGGTACATCTAGGAAAACGAAAATTTTTGGAGGTACACCACAAATAAAAATCATTTTTTAAGTAATATTAATCAACATTTATTTATTAATCATCGAAACAATATTTATTATTAATCAACAAACCTAAAATCTAAATTGCAGAAAAGGTATTTATTATTATTAATCAACAAACCAAAAGTTCAAATTGTAGCATAACCTTATTTTTCCGAGGCACACCAATTAATGACCACGGTACACCAGTGTGCCGCTGTACATACTTTGCGGAACACTGTTCTAGAGGATAAAAATAGAAAAATAGAAAAATTAAATCTTATTTCTGTTAAATTCAGAGTGATTAATTTTTGAGGCAAAACATAATTAAACACACACATATATATATATATATATATATATATATATATATATATATATATATATATATACATACATACATACATACATACATACATACATACATACATACATATATAGGTACAGCTGTCAATGAAAGTCCCGTTGTTTTAGTCCCGTGGATTAGCCTGAACGTCAAGACAAAAAATATAAATATTGATATAAGTGCCGTATAAATTTTACATATGCATTTAGTAAAAAGCTGTTATTTTAACATTACAAAATTTAATTTTACATAAATATATATATACATGACAATCATTTATATATATATATATATATATATACATGAAAGATACAAGATTTTCTAGAACTACGTTCTACATGAAACTTATAAATGTGCAGCATTTTCGCACAATCGAATCTGTTGTTCGACGTTTGAAACTAACGGGGCGACATCGACAAGTCGACGTAGGCACGTGTCGGCCGCGAGTGAGTCACTCATCCGGCGGTAATGAGTGAATGGTCTGCGAATGCGAATAGTTCTGCAGCCTGCAGCACACACGTGACAACACTGCATGCCCAGTCAACAATTTGTTCTAGCACGTATTGTCCTTTTATGTTGACTGCGTTGAATTTTTAGTTGGATGTGGGAAAAATGTATATCTGAGATAAAATGTTAGATATGTATGTACCATACGGTGTTTGTTTGTTTTTAAATAATAATAATAAGAAATTATTTATTTAGTAAAACATCCAAAAGTAATAGAATACTTAAAAGACAGCTTTGGCTATTGGAAGCTATTAATTGCTACTTTTTTATTATATTAGACAATTATGTAGTCCCAATTTAAAATATCTATCTGCTCTGTAAAATTTCTATATACCGTATTTCATGAAAAACAATTCATAGCCTAGGTTATGTTAGATTATAAATAAACGAATTCTCAAATATAATGTAATACCATGCGGTTTCGCTCTTATAATCCGGAATTCCATAAAAGCAGTAGATAATAACTACGATCACCAACCAACATGCCAAGCGTGGTGATTACGGCATTTTCCTCACAATGAAGCGCATCCATAGACCACGGCCCTCATTTCCCGGCGGCCTTGCTATTCCCGGCTACGGCAGTGTTCACGGTAATGCCGAGGATTGTGCTAGAAGATACGCTTCAGCCCAGTAGAACGACCACCTGCGTAAAGTCGCCGGTAGGGGCTCGATGGCGAAGGAGGGAGACCGAGATATATGGCGTAGAGTTGGAGAGGCCTACGTCCAGCAGTGGACATTGATTGGCTGAAGAAGAAGTAGAATGTAATTTATGATAAAACATAGTTGAATAACAAATATATTTTTATTATGTTGCACTAACAGACAACATGGAGATAACGAGTAAAGAAAAATTATTTTAGAAATTAGTGATAAAGCAAAGCAAGTTAAACAAAGTTGTTCGCATTAATGTATAAGTAAAGTTATTTTTAAATGGTAACATAGTCAGCATTAGTAATATATAGAAGCATAATCAGTACTAAAGTATTGGAATAGAATAAGTCTTGGCAAGCACTACTCTGACAAACTTGTGCGTCTGGAGAGGAGGAAAAAACAAAATATGAAAATAGTATTCCGCGAACCAACTTTTGGATTTTGTATAATTTTAAATCAATAACTATAATCTAAGTGCATGCCATTGAGAAGGTGAATAGGTGCCTTCAAGATTCGCGTAAATAGGTAGATATCTTATAGGCAAGCGTGCCCCATCTTCCACTGCATTTCTAGTTGACTCAATATGAAAAAAAAACAGGTTTTTTTTTAAATTTCGAATATATCTGCAAAATAAACACTAATTTCGCATTAATCTCACCAACCAAGGCTCAATTAGAATGTATCTATTTTTAGTCCTTTATCTTTTGATATTCGAACTTGCAGTGTTAGTGATTACAGGGTCTCATTAGAGAACGCGTGTCACGCACGTGACTTCAACGAAATGAACTAATTGATTATAATTCCGACTCATAATTTGTCCCCTTTTTTGACAACACTAAAATGTATTGTATGACACGTTTATAATTTGTATTGTATGTAAGGCACTGAATGAATTTTTAGGAGTCGTTAAGCATTGTTTAAGCCGCTTGTGGTACTCGACACTTGAATGGACCACAATTTGTAAATGAAGCAGTTAATTGCTTAGTTAGAATTTTGGGATAAATACGTAAATATGAAGACTGAGAAATGAAATTGGCCAATTAAATGAACAGAATTTGCTTTTATAAAGAAGCTGTTGGTATAATTTGAAATAAAAGATACTAACAGAGCTACAAGTTAGGCATAAATTTCAAAATGTGTCTCATTGCCTAATTCGTATTCTAATACAACTTTTTTTATTGCATGAGTTCAGCAGACAGACAGACAGCCCACCTGACGGAAAATGGTTACCGTCGCCTATGGACATTTGTAACACAAAGGTGCTACCAATGTGCTGCCGCTCTATTAAGGAGACTGGAACCTGGCCACTAATGCCGGAACACAAATCCAGGTTGTTATATATATAATCTAGACCAGGGGTGATAGCAATTCAGAGGGGCAAATAGCCTACCACCTAGTTGAGGGTTATTTTGTCGCCTCTTACGGCGGGCCGTCCGGCCGCAGGAAATCGTAGTCTTTCTTCTTTCTTGCACAGATGAAAGGAAAGGTGCAAGTTTTGCGGGAATTTTCATGTTTATAGACAACTACCCACTTACCACCAAATTGTACACTTTCTGAGCAAGTTAACCGATAATATTTTAGATGAAAGGCTACCAATAACATCTACTAGTTTATGCCTGTAAATATAATAAATTTCTTATATACTTAACCGCCTATTCAGAATTGACTTGTTCCCAAACAATGTGCCTATGAAATGCTTCGCTGTGTTAAGGGCCATAAGCCTGTTTTCTCATTTCTGTATGCGCAGCACTTCTTATGTAACAAATAGGATTCCAATACGAATCTGACCGACCATCTGTGTCAGAAATCTTTTTAGAGACACACAGATGGTAGTGTTGGAAAACATTTTCAACAGTCCACGCTATACACTGTTCATATACACAGATATTGTCAGTGATTGCAAAAATGAAATGTAACAGCACTATATACTTTCCCGTGCAATAAAAGGGGATGGCAATATCATATGCGTCTCACCGATTTATGGCTGGTTCCTATTAAAATTGACATTACTTGTATGGAACTTTGTCAAATTTTAACCGATGACAAGGCAAATGAACGGCTGATAAGATAATATTAAAGTGTGGGACGCAGAGCTTCAGAAAAATACATACATACATACATACATACATAACTTCACGCCAGTTCCCTTGCGGGGTAGGCACGAACAACAGAGTGCCATTTAGGCTTATTCTTACACACCTCACTTGCCTCTTTGACATTCATAACTCTTGTCATGCAAGCTCGTCTGTTCTTAAGGCTCCTGACATCACCTTCTGCTAGTACACGACCAATTTGATCATGGAAGGTGTGTCGTGGCCTTCCACGACTTCTGCATCCATCCACTTTTGCATTGTATATCTGTTTAGTCATTCTTTCATCATGCATTCTTTCCACAGAAAAATACAATGCACGATAACAACACTATATTTTAATTTCCACATCTAAACACAATTCTAATCATCGACTTTACACTTCACTTTGCCTTGACCTTTACTGGTACATAGAACGTGATGGAATAATCGTTCCCAACAAACACTAGTTGTTTTTATAATTTTGCACCAAAACAAACTGACTTGTCGTAAGCGATCGGTATTTCAAGTGGCGCTATCTTTAAACAGAAAATGTTTGTGGGAGCCAGGTTTTCATAACAATACAACTACTTATTTTCACAACTGTCAAAGTTATACAATGTATACAACAACATGTTTACATAGTTTCATATAACCTATAAAATATGGCATCTCCTATGAAATCTCCTACAAATAGATATTAGTTGTCATATATTTCAGGATGTCAATAATAGGAACCGGACATTAGAAGTAACGGTTGAAGTATCTTCTGTCTAAATAAATTACTTGTTGGCTGTTATATATTTAAAAACTAGATTGTTAAGCATCAACGCGATTGAATAGAATGAGGTCTTATTATTTCATGGCAAACAATGTTTTATAGATTTTTTTAGATTATACAATACGAAGAAAATTTCTTAGCAGAAATAGGAGTCAGCAAATGTCTCAACTCAACTTGGGGCTTTGGAATCAGATTTTTTTTTTATTAGACTTTGAAGGTTAGTTTTTATTCTTCTTAACCGGGCAACTCCAGCTAGGCAGTTTAAAATATTTTGTATACAACAGAATATTGTAGCAGCGAGAGGTAGAGGTTAAATGATACTTCAGATGGCAGAGAGTAGTATTCACTAACGAATGCTGATCTGAACTAATTTATTTTGGAAACAGTAACCTTAAGTACAAATATTAACGAGTCGTACAGCTAATACAATATATAGCACAGTATGTGAACGGGACGGATGATGTACGAGCGACATAAAGCAACTATTGATATGTGCACTCCCGCGTTGCGCTTGCCAGTAGTTCGTTGTTCGCTGCGATGTCTAGACATATGCAGCTGCCATAATATAATTAAATTCAAGACTTTATCACCATAATTATTATAAGGTAGTACAACATATGCTGTATATGTCAAATGTGCTAGAATTTATTATATTATGTGTCATACAATTTCAATAGTTCGAGGAAATACACGTCCGTGTGTATTAAATATTATAGGTCGTTAAAATTCAATTGTTGTGGGCCACCCCGTAGGGCATCTCCTGGACCCCTCCATTGATGTAATAACTCTATTCAGACTGCATAATTGCAAATCATTTGTGGGTTTTTCTCCTTACTACCACGAGTCTATTATAGCGGGCAATGAAACGCAAATTTCTCCTAAATCGATACCGTCTAGGGGGCTTTCTGATTAACAACGCAGTATGTGGTACACAATTGAATAAAAAACTTAGATTATTGAATTTAGATTTTAGTCAGCAGATGTAAGATTGAGCGCAACTTAAAGCGAATAAGACTCATTCAGTTAAAACTTCAACCTTATTGTAGCAACAGATTTACCTTAAATGTTATTTGGTTTTTAATACTTTTGTACCGTTATAGTCATTAAAATAATTATTTAATAATAAAGTCAAACGTCAATAAAAATTAAAGATGTTTAAAAAAAAAGTCTCGGTCCTCCACATTCCATGACAACGAACGGTATACCCGCCGCGCTTAACTAATGTAGTTTTGCAGAATTGACACATTGGTGTTCACAGTTTTAACTATAATCTATAATATTATAAAATTTTAGACATGGCGTGTCTATACATTGAAGTTATTTAAAAAAAAGCAACTGGAATAGACTATACAAACAATGGATAAAATTATGCAATTATTTTTAAATTTCTTGTCTGTTTGTTCGGGATTTAACCCAAAAAGTACTGGGCCGATTTTGATGCGTTTTTCGCTGATCGATAGCAAATTCTTAGACTTAAATCTGCGCTACTTTTAATCCTGGCAATCCCGTAGAAATCTTTCCCGGGGCGGTTCGAAGTTGTTCAGGTGCAAAAAAATTTGCGTATTCCGACACAGTTTCCACTAAAACGATACCTTACATTATTTTTCAAATGCTGTGTATTTTGTGTGCCGGCAATCCCGCGGGAATTTCAAGTCAAGTGTGGACAAAGTCGCGGGAATATCCTAGTTATAAATATAAACCCAGATAAACGATCTGAAATGTTAGTAGCTGTGGTCCCGCATTGCTAGTAACAGTGATCGCATCATCAATCGCGCGATATTCTATCTTCTGATATGAATATATATAAAGTTAAAAGAAATATTCAGACGAACTCTGTAAATATTTAAATGAAAATATACGAAAATTTAAAATAAAATTTCTAATTTATTCCTTAGGTTCAATTTTCATTGACATCCATTGAGCTATTTCAGAGCTTAGTCGAGACAATATTTCTGACGGATAAACTAACATACACACATAACTTCACGCTAGTTCCCTTGTGGGGTAGGCACGGACAACAGAGCGCCATTTAGGCTTATTCTTACACACCTCACTCACCTCATAAACTAACAAATATTATAAAATCAGTTTCAAATCAGGTTAAATTCATATTTTAATTACTTAATTTTCGCAATTTTGACGTTTCTTTTAAAATTACAAACAGACTCCCTAATTTTATTTTTTGGTATATAGATTTTACATTTTATTATTATATCGTAAAACAAGCTAATTACATACAAGTCAGGAACTAATCTTGAAACCTGTTACAACCCTTTTACTTAAAAAAATACGTCCCTTTTAGCTGTGACTAGTCTTGATAAATAAGTCCTTGAAGTGCCTCCTATCCTTCCAAGTACAGGTATGTACACAAATGAGCACAAGTACACTCGTCAAGTTAATTCTGCTAAGCTCTTTGAACTATCGCCAGCAAATTCATATTTTCCCGGTCAATGGGCTCGAAAATTGCTAGAATTATACGTGCGAATTGCAACCCTAGGGCTCGGTGAGAGATTCTTTGATGCGTGTATGGACACAGTGTAAGCGGGTATATCCAACGTTTAATTTGCGTACAGTATGGTTCTGGAAAAAATTTAATAACACTATGAGATATGTACGTAGAGAGTATGAAGAAGACTTAATTTTTAAGTTTTACCTTCTTTTTAATTTTCATGAAATGCTCATTACTGGAGGTTAAACTTTAGAATTTGAATTTACCACTAAAGTTGTTTAAAATGGGCAAAATAAGATTTTAAAGGCTGGTAAGTCGTTGATCATGCCTCAGGTGTCATTAACGGTGGTGGTGGTGAGCACTTTTCATCATAATTATGTGACATCTGACTGTATGCGGTAGTAAAAAAGAACTAATAAGAAATATTTTCTAATGCAGTTTATACACTACTTTTAGGGGAAAAGGAACGGTTCCCTCGATAACCGGTAGACTGTGATAGTTAACGTAAAATAATGATATTGTAATCGCTTACAGTGACGATGCTCCCTAACCCGCATTGCTTTGACTAGAGTTGTAATATCTTTGACAACATACAAAGTGTACTTTTAATTACATTGAGGTTGCTAATTACGCGGGCTCTTTTTGCTTTTAATATTTTGTATATATTTAAACAAATACTTCGCATCATAACAAGAATATTAACTTTAGTATGTACCTTTGTTGGACCTATGTACCTTGGTTGTTAATCTTTTAATTTGGGCAACATCTTAGTTTTTGTTTCACGTGGTGAACGGATTTATACATATTTACTTGTCCCTTACTTTATGTATAATACTTCTACACCGGGATACTTAATATAGCTCTATTTTAAGTTTTGTGTTTTATATTAAAACGAGCGGGACGTCCTGCCCTGAAAAAATAAAAATGCAGAACCCGATGCCAACGCCATTTACCGGGTCTCATTGTGAATCAAACCATTTTATTATGTTCCTGATTTGCAATTGACATAAATTATTACAAATATACTATTTATAAGCGTACCTACCTGAAGTTTGGAAGAAGGCAGATTTCCAAACCTAAGTTATTTTAAAATCATTTGTTCATATATTTTATGTGAGTTTTTTCGATATATTTGTAGTTATTCTATTTGAGGTGGAGACAAGTCTAATAAATTCAAAATTATAAGAATCGGTCCAGCCGTTCTTATATATAATATAATAACCCGACTTTGATTTATATATATATATAGATACATACATATATACATACATAACTTCACGCCAGTTCCCTTGCGGGGTAGGCACGAACAACAGAGCGCCATTTAGGCCCATTCTTACACACCTCACTTGCTTCTCTGACATTCATAACTCTTGTCATGCACGCTCGTCTGTTCTTAAGGCTCCTGACATCACCTTCTGCTATAGATGAATACAATATTTAATGTTAACTTTGGTAATGAAATATAATGTGCTATACAAGTAAGTATACTTGTATAGCACATTTATGTATATAATTATACAATGTGTATGTACGATGTATACAGATCTACAGGGGTTGCTTTTTATATGGTATAAAATCCTCGTTTGTATGCAATGGCTGCAGTGTAACTAGCTGCTTATTTATGGCTATGGGATTTTATACCATTGGCCAGTTTGAGTGTTTTATGTGTACTCGTAAGATTTATGCATGTATTTCTTATGTTAACATTTTATGTAAATTAAGCCAGCTTGAGTCGACATTGGCAATTGGGTCTACTTACCGTTTTTATTACCTTTACATAATCCTTTTTTTCTTGGCCAGGGGAAATCCGTTTGAGGACTAAGTCGCGACAGGCACAGAAGCCTGGGTGGATAATTCGCGACCCGTGTGAGTGTGGGATTCGCCAGATCGGGGTTGGTACTAGCGTGCCCAGTCAAAACTGATGCCATGCTTTGTCACTCCCCAGTTAAGGATACCCACTAAAACCCCTGGTTGTTGCGTCCTGCGCCTTATGTCAGGGCTACGGGCAGCAGGATTCCTAACTCCGCGTGCCCGGGCAGGCGTGGGCCTCCCTCACTAGGCCTCTTCCAATACCAGGGAACTAGGCCCTCGGCGAACTGCTAGGTTTTTTCCGGGCGTGGGGCGGTCTGTAACGCGCCCCACGAGAAGAGAGATGAGCGTGCGTGGAACACTCGCGCTCTCGCCCTCCTTTGGCGGGAGCGAAGCAAAGAGGTCCGGTCACGCTCCCGTTCCGCCTCCTCCTTCGCAAACATGACTTGCTCGCAGAAGGAGGAGACTGCGTCCCATCCGGTTGAGCTCCCGACCATGGTGCGTACCACGGCCGGGAGCGAGGTGTCATATCCGGTCAGGGCGACGAGCTCCCGGCGCTGCTCCATCCAGGTTGGACACTCCTGGAGTGTGTGTCTCATCGCCCGTGTCACAGTGGTGGCACCCTGACGTGGCCTCACGGCCGAGGCGACAGAAGTACCTCTCGAAGCAATCGTGCCCCGTGAGGACCCCGTACGGTATCCTCTTAATGCCCTAACGGCCAGTATGCGTTGCGCTTGATGCAAAAACGCCGCATTTTTGGCCATCAGGCGGTCCGATCAGACTGGTGCCCCGTAAAGGGTCATCGAACGTACGATGCCTTCAAAGAATTTCGCCACGTGGCGTTGGGCCCCCCGACGTTTGGGAGCAGGCGCGAGAGCGCATCGGCTCCCCCTCGAGTCTAGGGAGCAGCTGCCGAAAAATCCCACCGGCCATTGAGGATCAGTCCCAAGTACTTCATGATCTCCCCGATGCCGATGTGGATGCCTCCTACTACAAAGCTACTATCCGAAGGTGGACAGTTGCGAGGGTATATCATGATAAGATAATGAAGGAATGAATGTATGATCATAATTGCTATACTTATAAAAGGAAGCATAGAGGAAACGAATCGCATGGTAGATTTGCTAGACTATGCTTATGTCTTCTACACTACATTCAATAAACGCAAACAAACGTTTCATAAAAACACCGTATACCAGGTAGCAAAACAACAAAATATCTTGATTGTAATTAGCGCACAGATTTAGATTTGCATTTAGATTGCATCGTACATTAGCATGCGGGGGTCATAACTCAGTAGATGGTGCGCAATGCACTCGATGTAAAACATTTATCTTGATTGTACTTAAAACTATTTTTAAGCGGTGATGTGTAATTTGAATAATGTCAAACAAAGAACGTCCTTCGTATATACAGCATCGTAATGCTAATATTAGACGGATCAACCAAATCGAATAATTTTGGTTGAAAGGCACAGAACTGAAAAAACAATAATTATGGTATTCAAAGATATTGAATTAATCAAATTTATATAGCTCACTCTGGTTGATTCATCTAAATTGAAAGATAGAAATGATCCGTCAAATATCGGCTTAAGATGCCTCAATCATCCGTGGCACATCCATCAAATTGTATATCTGTAACTATCGCTAAACAACCAGTTCTTGAGACAATTTTAGAGTCACATTTGGCTAAATTGTTGAGTTTTTTGAAAAAAAAAATTGTTAGTTGGTTATGCTGCCTACGCCGGATCCCGGTCGAAGAGGAAGGTCCAAGAAATGCTGGCTTGAAGTTGTGAAAGATGACATGCGTACCAATGATCTCACAATTAGGGATGCCGAAGACCGCACGAAGTGGAGAAGGAAAAGTATGAAAGCGGACCCTGGGCGTCGGAACGAACGCTTCGACTGCAACCGGGATTTAACGTTCGGATGATGATGACGATATATAGGTTGGATGACACTCAAATCAATTGAGACACTTTAAATCGTCTTACAAAACGTCACGGTCTCATTATTTACGAGTGAACAAAATAAAGACGTCATAATTTTATACCAGTAAAAGAAGTTATGTCAGCCATGGATAAAGGAAGCTAAAAAGCGGGAGCATGACCTAAGATGGAGGAGGCCTTCATCCGACAATGGATGGGCCCTTTAAATTAGGAGGAAAAAAATCAATCTAGAGATTGTTGCGAAAAACGGGCTTCTTTTATTTATTTATAAAATAAGCCAAATACAGCACTAATTAATTTTTAATTATCAATTAAAATTATCTCTATAATGATTTGATTTTAGAACTAATATTTTGAAAGCTTTATTTCTATATGTAAATAATATTAGAATTCAAACTAGACATGACATCTGAGTAAAGACTTGCGTTTCTTGTTCAAAAGCCATTATCATTTTTAGCAAAACAAAATGCGATACATTTAAATATAAAAGAAAATCGTCCATATGAGCATATTATCAGATAGGTAAAATCGTACTGAAATGTTCTTTAAAACATAAACAATCGCTTGGCTAAAACAGATGGCTTATTAGTAAAAACAATGGAACTGAGCGTACTGTTTGCAATGTTTGTCTGTTTGTTGCGAACATCGATAGTGGAGTTTGATTAGCGAACGTGATACAGGCACGCGAATACTGCCAAAGTCACATCAAAACAGTATAATAAGTATTATAAATGAGCTGTAACCCACTACTGCATACGCTTTTATTGTCATGCTTTCTGAATAAAGCAAAAATATATATTTCTATATTTTTTTTATCAAAGTCAAACTGTTTTTTATATCCGTTGAGGAATAACGGGTTGGCAATACAAATTTTCATCCACTATTTCATCTTCTTCAAGATAAAAGTTAGCCTATGTCGCACTCCAGGATACAATGTCTATTTGTCAATTTTTTTAAAGCCTAATTTAGTTAATTGCATTAGCTTACTAATAAAACAAATGCAATTATAAACTAGGTTATTTAATTAAATAAATTGTAAACTTGCGTAATTGGTAAATTAAGGCCTTATCATAGATTGACAGTAATTTTCCAATTAAGTAACAATTGTCTATGATGACCTCCGTTCAATGAGTGATAACATAATGCAAATGTAAATCAGGTTTGAAATCCATTCAGTCATTTAGCCACATAAACGTAACAAAACAAATTGACTTAAATAGATATTAACTTATTGGTATATACAAATATCGATCGAAATTCGATCCGTGCAGGAACGGAGAAAGAATACAATTTCCTGCGGCCGGGCGGCCTGTCGTAATAGGAGACGACTTAACAACCCACAGCCAGGTGGCAGGGCATTTGCCCGACTGGATGGCTACCACCCCTTGTCTAAAGTATGTCGCCATAACAACCTTGAGTTGTGTTCCGGCATTAGTGACCAGGTTCCAATCTCCCTTAAGAGAGCAGCAGCGCATTTGTAGCAACTTTGGTGTTGCAAATGTCCATAGGCGATGGTAACCGCTTTCCATCAAGTGGGCCGTCTGCCTGTCTGCTGATCTCTTGCAATAATTAAAATATATATATATATATATATATATATATATATATATATATATATATATATATATATATATATATATACACCAATAAGTTATTAAAAATAAGTTATCTTAAGCGATGAAGATTCACTGATAATATATAAATATAAAAAGCCTTATACACACCAACAAAAACAAAATAAATAAACCTTTTTTATACAATTTTATGAATTAATTACAAAGCTTACAATCAACTCCGACACTCGTCAAGCGCTACGCCGGCAACAATACAAAAAAATCTACATTTCAAAAGTCACACTTTAGTTGACTTACTACCAACAATATTGCCATAACACTGCATAATGTTCTTCCGTAGGCAGGCGACCTGATGGGTTGTACTGTCAATTATGAGAACAAACTAATCTGTGTCAGAGAGGAGCACTGTTATGACTGCACTCTGGCTACGATTCATTGGGAAGCTGATTGAAATTACGCTGATTGGAAATACCAGTAATTAGAGCAGAACACCCGGCATAGTTACTTTACTGTATAAGCACAGATACATGACATGATATGCCATGGACTAGCATGTAGGCATATGCCATAGCATCGTAACTATCATATATGTTCGAATCCTAATTAAAAACATACATTGCTTAGCCATTATGTACGGTTCCGTAGCAATTTTAGCTGGTACCCTTAATAAAGGTGTCCGTCTGTCCTTACTTTGTATAACACAATTTTTTCCTCGGAAATAACTGGATTTAGATAAAGGAAATTACTAGGATATATATCCATATATGGTAGTATGGTGTAGTAAGTCAATTCACGAAAAAGTAAAGAATAGGGGTAGCCGCCATACACGTATCGCTTTCAAAGTCGCTCTAAATTTTTAAACTGTGTATTAAATGTTTTGTTCTTAAAAATCAAAGTGAAAGTTTAATTTGATTATTACAGAAATTATTAGAACGAGCACCGTGCAGTAGTTTCTAAATTATAGTGGCGTATTTACGTTTAAATGAATATTTATAGGGTTTCATAACTTAAACACATTAAACTCGGCATGCACTAATATTCACTAACTTAATTATGAATAACATTATTGGTAATAGTTGCTTCTCCCAAATAAAACTCGATGTGGACTGTATGACTTATTATTGGCGTTATTTTAAATTAAATTAAAACTATACATAGACGAGTTACAGAGAGAATCATGAATAGCAGAGAGTAAAGTAGTGCGTATTGGTGCCATATGTGTGTGAGCAATGTAAACAATTTTGGGTTTTTTTTTTTGGAGCTGGACCCAGCTGAATAGCCGCAGATGGCTGTTTCAGCGATACCGGACTTTGGGGGCTTCCCGACTTCGTGGGAGTGGAGGCGTTCAGCCTGGAAGCAGCACGCTCGAAGAGGCACCTCCTGTGAGGTTCGACCTCGGCTCGACTGCTGCGGGGGATTGACTTTATTCTGACTGACTCTATTGACTCTCTATTGAGAATTAGCCGTTAAAGGCTGAAAGAGCTAAGCCAACAGGCTGAAGTGATTATTTGGGGACCAATTATCGACTCCGCCGGCGGAGCCGATCCTAGTCTATCATTACTACCGCTTCGCAACGTGTTATAACTGGAGGAGAAGAAGCGGCGGAAGAAACTCTCCAGCAACACGCCTATGCTAATCTTGTATGGCTAGTTGTGTCTGTAGTGAGTGAGTGAGATTGGTGGGGTTTTACCTTTGTGTAAGAGGATCCGAGCCGGGGGCTCTCCGGCGTCTGTTTTGTCTGCGTCTGTTATGCCAGGCTGATGTTCTGAGCCTCGGGGGGTTCATAGTCGCGAGGAGACGGGTGATTTCATCGGGCTCGTCAATAGGTACATTACGAGGGCGACGATTTCTCATGGGAGCGTTCGGTGTGGGTTTGTAGCTGACCGTTTCCGTCACCAGACGGTTCGGGTGATGGGGGGCAAGGTCAAAGAATCTGCGCGATAGAGTGATTATATAGTCTTTGATGGAGGGAAGCTCCAGATCGCGATGCAGGTCGGCGAGCCGCATATAGCGCGGGGCGTCGACTGCAGCACGCATAAAGTGATTCTGGATTCTTTGCAGTCTCCAGATACTTGCATCGCTGGCGTGGCCGAAGACCACACTCGCATAGGTCATGATGGGGCGGATGCAAGTTTTGTATAGAGTCACCTTATTTCTAAGGCTCATCTTACTCTTCTTGCATATCAACGGATAGAGTCGGCCTAGGATCCAGTATGCTCTGTTCCCGACCGCTCTGGTGTGCTTGTGGAAGTATAAGCCTCTATCAAGGGTTACACCAAGATATTTGACTTCGTTAACCCATGGGATAACTCCGTCAAATAGCTTGATGGGCATAAGTTGGTTGGTGGGGCGAGTATTGGGTGAGAGAGAGCCACAACAATTTTCGGCCTCTAAAGCCGCTTCTTTTATCCCCCGTTCCGTCCGACGCCTAGCTGCTAACTGTGCGAGCTATGGGCGTCGGCGGTATGCCGTGCGTGGAGAGAAGCTGTGCTCCGGCCGGGTGGGACAGGAGGGTGCTCTCTGTCCACCAGAAACATATAATAAATAATAAGTACATTGTTTGACAAAAAATAGGTTTTTTCAAACACAAGCTTTTAGAATTCTAGATTATATAAAAAAAAAATATTCATAACAAGATTCTGCATTCGGAATGAATGGAAATCATTTACGAAAACAAGTTAATGACGAAAAATATCGCCGTACATTTTATTGAACAATTCGATAAGCCCCGTTTATACGACGGCTGTATTTTATTCAATAAGCTGCTTACTGCGATATGCTTAACTCACTATAAATATATGTTCTCTTTAAACATTTATTTATCTTCATTGAGTTTTGTAATGTCAAAGTATATGTTGGCGGGAGCTCTATACAATAATACAAATGTGAAACATTATTAAAGTTTATTACACTAGATTTACAAAATCAAACGCAGTACACTAATATAGTACACAGAAAACAGCTCTAAGAACAGACGAGCGTGCATGACAAGAGCTATGAATGTCAAAGAAGCAAGTGAGGTGTGTAAGAATAAGCCTGAATGGCGCTCTGTTGTTCGTGCCTACCCCGCAAGGGAACTGGCGTGAAGTTATGTATGTATGTATGTAAAACAGCTCTAAAATGGCGATCCACTGCCGAGTAGAAATTTTCCTTCAAGAATTCCGCTCTCGATAACCTTCAGAGCATTGAATGTCCTGGACATATATTCGCAGTGAATATCACTCGCAATCTGTCCTTCCATTGTTCGAACACAGCGTATTTAAGACACATTCACTTATTCATTCGTTGAGTTTACTACCGCCATTGATCTTGTTTAACATCTTCCGGTTATTCGACTTCTATAATAATAAATGCTTACAAACTCTTTTATAACAAACAAACGAGGTTACTACAAAATGCTTCCTAAAACATAGCTTCAAAATACAGTCTACTAAATATTTGTATGTAAAGATTGGCGTCCATATATACTTAGTTCAGAGTTTAATATAATCGATATATGATGATATAAATCGGCATAAAAAAACACATTCTATATCCCCAAGCTAAGCAAGTTACGCTTGTTTTATGGGTATTATATAATGGACCAGCCTGAGGCCCATCCCAGACACCCAGACCACAGAAGATAACGGAAAGTTCGTTTACAAAATTCACCATGCCAGGAATCGAACCCGGAGCCTCTGCGTTCCAGTTAGCTCGGCCGGATGAAACTTAGTCCGCTTAAGCACAGAGACCATTTAATAATAATTATTACTTACTTTAAACTAGTACCAGCAAGAAAACTTAACTTATATTGTATTCTGCCTATAATCCCAGAAGTCAATATATAAAAGAAAGTCGTGTTAGTTACACTATTTATACTCAAGAACAGCTGTATTGATTTGGCTGACAATTGGTGGGGAGGTAGCTTAGAACCAGGAGACGGACATAGGATACATTTTGTCCTGTTGTAACCGGTAGGTGGCGCTGAGATCGGGTTCTAGAATCTTCTTAATCACGTGGAGCGATTTTGGTGATTTTGTTTTTGTGTGTTTGAGTGGGTTCCTGGATGGTTTAGATTCACAATTAGAACCGGTAGGTGGCGCTGATATCGGGTTCTAGAATCCTAATCACCTGGACCGATTTTGATGATTTTGTTTTTATGTGTTTGAGTGGGTCCCCGGATGGTTTAAATTCACAATTGGAACCGGTAGGTGGCGCTGGGATCGGGTCCTAATTTTTTATTTTTTTCAGAGCAGGACAACGTCTGTCGGAGCCGCTAGTATTTTATATAAATGAAAAAAAAAAATGTTTATAAAGTCGCCGTGTGCACAGGCACGAATGTCGAGTATATTTATAAAACAAAGGAAAGTAAACGCAAAAAACATCATTTGTAAATCAAGTGACAATCGTTTTGTCTTCGAAAGCTATTTGAGACGAATAAATAAGTACGACGACTTTACAATTCACTCGCGTCTTTATTCAGATGTTGACAGGCGTTAATGTTGGGAAGAAAAAGATTATTCAAATGATGACATCACGAGAAACGTTTTTAAGTACTATTGAAAATCATTTTCAAAAGTTCATACGAGCTTTTAAGGATACTTGATTTGCAGTTCTTTTTTTTTCAAAAAATACTTATTTGGGTACAAATGAATAATGTTAGTTACAAATGAATAATATTAATTACTTGATATTGCTTGCTTTTATGTAAGACTGCTATTTATGTAGAATAGTCGCATATTTCGGAAACGTATTTTCTCCATTATTTACTATGGTCTGGGTGTCTGAGATCGGCCCCAGAGTAGACCGTTGTATATTACCCATAACACAAGTGTAACTTGCTTAATTTGGGGATATACAAAATGTGTGTTTATCTGCCGATTATTTATTTATTAAAAAAAAAACACTTTTATTTTGCTTTCCCCGAGAACTGCGTTGTGTGGTGTCAGTCAAACAACTACAATTAAATTTAGAATGGACCTGGAGCTGTGTGGTTATTTCGGTTCAATTCTCGCCTGGTTGTCTGTTTGTTCGAAAACTTTAATGTTCATGAATACTAGACACTGGCTAGATAAAAAAATCGTGGGTAGCCAAATCTATATATTGATACGTGAAGCAAAAACTTTGTACCCCTTTTTACGAAAATTGCGCGGACGGATGAGTATGAAATTTCAACACTTATAGTTTATATAGAAAAGAAGCGACGAATGCTATTTTTTTATAATTATGCAAGAATATTACACACACTACCATGTGTAATGGTAGTGTCTGTAATATTTATTTTATTGATTTATTGTATTTTTATGCTACCAAATGTAAGTAGTTCGTACTATATATTACGTATACCACCATCGCCATTATCATCTCAATTCCTGGAGTTATCTGGAAGAGATCGCTTTTAGCGATAAAACCACCCTTTATACATAGCTAGATATAATTTTCGTCTTTAAGTTCATTTTTGTATTGGTGTATAATAAAGTGTTATCTATCTATCTACCATGTATTTGACACACACACGCATATATACTCTTTTGTTTATTGTTCAAGTCAAATTAACAGTGTAGCCTGGGCGAAAGCTGTGATTATAGAAGTATAGTCTTTGACATTAATTATTATGGTCGAATTTCGAGCACGGACGATCACTAGTATAAATAAAAAAGACAACTCTTCATACGAGTTACGGATTTTTGTCAGTTTGTCATAATAAAAATGATGTAAATTTTGAAAAAGTCAGACTCTTGTCTTTTCTTCAGAAAACGAGACCGCGATTTTAACAAGAAAAGACGCATGGAAATTCCTAATTGAAGATATGGTTTAAGGTATCAAATTTGTCGTTTGGCTTAATTTGATTTATACTGTTATTAAGTACGTAATTAACAGTAATTATACTTACAACATAAAATTTAAAACTAAATAAAGATCCAATAATTAATTATCCAAATATAACTTTTTAAATCTCACCTTAACTTATTCAAACAACTTTAGGCCATAAACAACAACTTTTTATTCATTTCCGTGCTGTTTTTTGTCTACAATATCACAACTTTGCACCTCGAATACTTGGAGTGCAGGTAAATAGAAACTTTTTGCGTAAAACACTTTTATGATAGCTCAAGTTTGGTAAAAAATATGAACAAATGTAAGGGTGCCTTTCCATGAAAAATATGCAGCGAAAATATAACACCTACGCTACGAAACTGTGTGACTATTTACATTGATGCTAAGCTATGTAATGAAGCGAGTAAGACATGTTATGAAAATACTCTGCCGCAAGGTAGCTGTCCGAGGAAGATGCGCAACTCGAGCTATGCGGATTTATAAATTAATAGGGATTTAAAGAATAATTTAAGACTTTAACGGCTATTAAATTTCAAACATATTAAAAATATTAAAAAAAAGATTTACGTAAAGGTTATCCCGGAAACTAGGATAGGTTTTGTGATTTTGTAATTCATGTCCATTTCGTCCATCTCCTCCATTTCGTCCACTTCGTCTAATTCGTCCAATATTCATTATTCATTTCATCAATTTCGTCCATGTTCACGTTGTCCATTTTGTCTTTTTTGTCAAGTTTTGTCATTCAAATTAAAAAGTTTTTATTCAAAATAAGTTCCACTGGAGAACACTTTTTGAAGGTCATACATGTAAGTTAAAATTTAATTTTTTACTTCCTATTCTATGTAGACCGCTTCGCAACGTGTTGATGCTGTAAAGGAGAAGAAGCGGCAAGAAACTCCCCAGCAACACGTTTAGCTAAATATTGTTTTTCTTTATATTTCATATTCTATTTATATCTCAAATTCTTTTTTTTAATAAGTTTTGTACAGAAGTATGTTACAGAATCACTTTTTAAAGAATTAATGGAGTTGTAGCAAACAATGCTTTCTCAATAAGACCATCAAGATCATTTATGTAGTATACACATAGACGGGGGATGGGATAGTTTGCAATATAAAATGAAATAAATCTTCCGGAGGCAAACACATAAAAAATTTAATACAATGTAACCTGTACGGCCTGCTCCTTATATAAGAGGCACGCACTAGAGTTTGACGCGGCGCAGCCAGTTTAGTTGTCTAGGTAGGTATGGGGGAGTTGGCACCAAGAACGGTGCGACGTAAAGGAGGATAGGCGTCTAGTAAGTATTCGAAGTATCTAGTCGGTACTTTAAATCCAAAGCTATTGAGTAAATCGGGACAGTCAATCATTCCATTAAATAGTTTAAATAAAAATTACATCTCTAATATATCCCTGCGTTTGTTCAAAGAAAACATTTTAAAATGCAGCAGCCTATCCTTACATGACTACTTATAACTACTTTGGCATGTATTTATTACAATGAGATGTAATCTACGAAATATAAATGAGATATTATAGTATACTGACATTTAATTTCACAGTGTATTCCTAATATTAGGTGGTATAAAGGAGAAAAGGTAGGAAAAACCGCCGACAAAAAGTTGTGTTTAAATAAAGAGAATGCGCGGTTTGTTCCTAGATTCCCCTACAATGGTTTGCTTGATAAATACCTCGAGGTGTTTCCATACACGTTTTTTGCTTGGTTTTGAAACTTTATGGCGTCTCCAAACTTTTACCCGTGACTTTAATCGCATTTATTATTTTGCTTTTTGAATGATGTAAAGACGCAACAACAACGCTGATACTGATTTACTTATTTTTACTATAAGCCTAATATAAATCTTATATACCGAACTTGAGGTATTATAGGATCCTTATATACATTTTTATCGCCTATTTCTATTGATCTCTCTTAAGAGCTGCGCTGTAGTCCCATATTTCACTAGCTCAATTTCTTTACGCACTTGATATTAATTTCTCTTGTATGTAACGGAATCTTTGAACTCGATTTTTTCAGATCAATTCAAAAAAATTTACATTTGTCAAGGACCGATGACAATACAATTTTTTTTTAATAACTTATAACTAAAAAACCCCGTTTTTATAGTTAAACGCACAAAAAATTAAAAAATAATTCTTAATGTAAAAATAAAATGTTTAACAAGAAAATTAATGTCATTGTGGTAAAAGCGTGGGATGGTTTATTATAACAATCGATATCGAGCACTCGGTTTTACCACAGTGACATTAATTTTCTCGTTAATCATTTTATTCTTACATTAAGAATTATTTTTACTTTTAGTTCGATTAACTTTAAAAGTGTTTGTTTTTTAACTATAATTTATTTACAACAAACGGTACCCTATGTCCTCGCCAAAATTTATTACGATCTATTCAGCTATTTACTCATCAGAAGGCAAAGTTTTATTCGCCTGTAACATGCACAAAGTACAAAAATATAAAATAAATAAATTTGTTTTAAACGCAATGTTTGTAGGGAAAAACATCGACATAATCTCATTAATCTTATCGTGACAACATAATTCAATAGCCCGTCTTTGGATTGAGATACCGTGCGCGCGGGAGAGAGAACAAGCAAAAACTCGGGTCACCGAACTGCTGTGGCGCCAACACGTCCCCAGTTATTTGTATTATGTAATAGATGAAAAAGGTATGAATATGTGATTTCTTCAAATACTAAAATTATTTAGTAAAAGTATCCTTTAATTTATATAATAATTATACTACACTGATTAGTTCCTATTCTAATAAAATAGACCTAAGACCTAGAGTAATAACTACCTGTATTCGGAACCCCGCTCATGAAATAAGGATGCGGGTGCCTGTAATCATGAATTATAATAAATCATCATGACATGAGCTTCCATTATGTATTCATTAATACTAATTGAAAAGTCAATGGTAGGGCCACATACTAACTTTTTTTCATCACCTACCTGATAAAAGGCAGCTACTGTTGCCTATTGGTGTTTGCAGCACTGGGGAGGCAACGTGTTGCCGACCTCTAAATTTTTTATGATGCCTTAAGGTGCATTTCCGAGGGACGCGGCAGGCAGCAGACGGCAGCGGCAGACAGCAACAGCAAGTGCCGCCATGACAGACAGCATCACTTTGCAGTATTAATTTGTATGAAACTGATTCCGAATTCGACTTCAATTGCACGTCAGCTCCAGAATTGTTTTGACGCGCGACGGCAGACGGCATATCCGAACCAACACAGTATTGCCGTTGTTGAAGTTTGACATTATGGACGTTTTGGAAGACCAATAATATCAAAAATAATTTTTCTTCCACTGAAATTGTGTCCCGTGATATTTTTGGTGCAAAATCATTATAAACTGATTTTTATTTAAACAAAAATAACTCCTGAAATTTTCTTCATCATGATTGTAATGTCTTTTTATCGAAGATTCATAGGAGCCTTCTTCCAATCTGTTTAAGTACAATGGCATAACAGGTTTTCGGCTTAAATAATAATACAATAATAAGTCGTAATTGTCTGCTTCTTGTCCTAACAATAAAACTTTCAGCAGTGGATTATTAATTACGAACTGTACAGCGCAAACGCGATCGTAAAGCTAATAATGTCCCAAAGAAACTGCAGATCTGCTGTGTTTTCGGAATGCATACGACGGCAAATGAAGCTCGACAGCATTTGCAGTCGTTTCCGTTTGCTTCCTGCCGCGTCCGTCGGAATTTTTATCCGTGCAGGAACGGAGAAAGAATGCACTTTCCTGCGGCCGGGTGGCCTGTCGTAAGCGGCGACAAAACAACCCACAGCCAGGTGGAAAGGAATTCGCCCGACTGGATAGCTGCCACCCCTGGTCTAAAGTATGCCGCAATAACTAGCTTGAGTTGTGTTCCGACATTAGTGACCAGGTTCCAGTCTCCCTTAAGAGAGCAGCAGCGCATTTGTAGCACCTTTGGTGTTGCAAATGTCTATAGGCGATGGTAACCGATTTCCATCAAGTGGGCCATCTGCTTGTCTGCTGAACTCCTGCAATAAAAAAAATATGCACTTTTAAAGAAATTGTTGCAAGACCGATGGTCAATTCATGTATAGGAGAGTGTCTCTTTAAAAGTAATGTAAGGATGCCCTCCAGCCTGGTGGACCGACGATCTGTATAAGACGGTAAGGGCTGGATGAGAAAAGTCCACCTTTGATTTTCTTCGGGACTTAGATAGTGTTTATTGAATTCTTTTACTATTTGCAATATTACTCGTATATCTTGTTTCTTCTCTAATCCGCATTTATTCATGATCTTTACATTTGCCAAATTAATGCATAGGTATTATGTATGTATCTACACTGACGGACTCATAAACTGCATCAAAGTAATAGACGACTTTGAAATAAATATTTTAACCAAGTATGCAAACTTTCTATGCAGATTTAAATTGAAACCTCTAGATTGGTTCGTGAACTTTAAAACAGCGTAGAGTCATATCCTTAAGTTTAAGTTTATGTACTGGAAAGGACCTTAAGACTTTTTTTGAAGAAAAAACAGAAATTTAAGGAAAATTGGTTTAATTAAAAAATTGGTTTTAACAATAGACACAAACTTTATGCAAGGGTTTATTTGTGTTTTAATAAGGTGTATTACCTCTACGTGCCCTTATTAAGGATTCTAATCGGTTCCGCATAGATTTTATTAGGGTTATTAAAAGATCTTGCGGAATATAGTCCCATTCTTCTGAAAGTGCTGTTCTTAGTGCTGCCACTGTCGTGGGCAAAGGTTTTCTCGCATATACAGCTCTTTTTAAATTGTCCCAAACATGCTCAACGAGATTAAGATCCGGGCTGCGTGCTGGCCAATTCATTGTACATATCCCAACCTCTTCGCAATATTGTCGAACTTGTGCAGCAGCGTGCGGCCGGGCATTATCCTGCATTAAAGTAAAATTTTCGCCTATGAATCCCATGTAAGGCACCACGTGATCTTCTAAGATCTCTGTTATGTAGCGATGTGCAGTCAAACCCCCTCTATTACCGTTTTGACGGACCATGTCTATGAACACAAGTTCTGTTCGCCCGTTCATCGATATGCCACCCCAGACCATACACGAACCGCCTCCAAAAGGAACACGCTCCTCAATGCAACTTTGAGCATATCGCTCCCCACGTCGACGATAGACTCTTCTGCGACCATCTGCACCATATAAACATGTCCTACACTCGTCCGTGAACAATACGGAGGTCCATTGCTCTTCTGTCCAATTCGGGTGATCACGCGCAAATCTTAAGCGAGCTTGTCTGTGAGCTACAGACAACTTTGGACCATTTGCTGGTTTCAAAGGTGTGATATCCGCTTCCTTTAACCTTCTTCTTATTGTTCGTGCTCTCACGTTTACTCCACGCACTTCATTAAGCTCTGTTTTGATGTTAACAGACGTGAGGAAACGATTTCGCAGGGAAGTTGTAACAATAAATCGGTCATCACGACCGGTGGTTGCTCGAGTCCTGCCTGTACCACGTCTCCTTCTGTAAGAACCTGTCTCCACAAATCTTCTGTATATTCTAGAAACCGTAGACTGGTTTAAATTTAAATTTCTACCAATCGTTCATTGATTCAAGCCCTCCCGCACCAATGCTACAATTTGAGCCGCTTGTTCGGACGAAGTATCCATATTATGGTTCAAAAACTCTCGATGAGTTAAAAAACTAACCCAACAATTCTGCTGGTAACAATAATTCAATTGACAAAAGAATAAAAAATCAATGAGAATCAATTTAAAACTTTGCTATAAATAACACGCAAATCTGATACTACGAGTAAATTTTCTTTTCCCGGCTATATTCATTTGTTTTACTCCAGTTCTATTTTTAAATTTTCCTTTTTTTGATATTAAGAGCCAGTCTCTCCATATTTATATAATTTAATCTAAAAAGTTTGCATACTTATTTAAAAAAATCATTTCAAAGTAATCCTGAACTTTGATGCAGTTTATGAGTCCGTCAGTTTATGTGTTTATTTGTGACCTTGTGGAATAAGATCGGAGAGATTTACATCTAGCAGTATACAACGATTGTTGATGACGACTATATTGACTATATTATAGGTATATAAGTGTTTAAATTTAAATCGTTTGAAAAGAAAATATTTAAGATGAAAATCCGAATTCGTAAAGGAAAACATCACGTTAAATAATAATGGACTTTTTTTAAATACGACCATCCTGTAAAAGTCCCGCATTTTTCACAAACTTTTGATCCAAATTCATCAAGCCGTCACATTTTTATATTACCTGACGGATATAAAAAGGTCTTTTCTTCTCTCTACACTGATTAAGAGAGCGCCCTCTTCAAATTACCCGGGCTATAGGGGCCAGTAATGCACCTTATTAGATTATCTGACGCTTTGATGTCTGTCCGTCGCTCGCGACTCGTTTACAGCGTGTTAGAGCTAATAAAAAGTAAGTAATACTTTAAAGGAACTTTTATTAGAAAAGAGGGAAATTGAGAAAATTAACTAAGTGGCTGAATATTTGAAGACTCGATAAGGATGCGCCAGACGCTCACGAATTTATTCAGTAACTAGCTTCTGCCTGCGACTTCGTCCGCGTAGAATAGTTTTAAAAAAGTAAGTTAAAAAAACCCTCCCGATTTTAAAACATTCTTTCCGTGATAATATATAGCCTAATTGTTTTTTAATGTATACATTGTTTTATTATGATGATGATACCGGCAATATCAATACTTAATTACATGCATAAGTTGTTTAAGTAAAGTTTTTTTAACTATCCCACGGGAACTCTTTAATTTTTCGGGATCTAAAGTATCGTATATGTTGACCAGGGATATAAGCTACCACCATACAAAGTTTCATTTAAATCGGTCCAGTCGTTTCGGAGATTAGGCGGTACAAACAGACAGACAAACAGAAACAAAAATTTGAAAAAAATCTAAATTAGTTCTATTTCACTTCTTACATCCCCATGACCCGGTTTTTAGCATATTTTTTTTTCATTGTACAGAAATTCGACCCTTAAAATTTTTATTATATGTATGTATGTATATAGATGTATAGATGATATTGAAAAATAACACCGTTTCCTTTTACCTTCTCCCTTTTATTTAGAGTCGGTACAGAATGTTATTTCCTTCCATACTCCTCTATTATGACATAAGTTCTTTATCATACCCCAAATCGTCATGTCATCCTTCACACAATCCATCTATCTCTTTATTGGTCTTCTGTTGCATTTCCAGCAATTAATCTTTCAGTTTAACATTCTTTTTGCCACGACACTTTAATCATTCCTCATTAAATAACACTTACCGTCTTCTACTTGCTTCAGCTTAATTCTTCAGTCTCAGGTGCAACTTACAAAGATCCCCTTATACACTCTTTTCTCGCCTCAGCTGAAAAAGATAATTACCTAGCAAAATACGCAACACATTTTACAATTTTAATTGGCGTCATCAGTAAGTCTATCAACGTCTTATTATTTTAAACATATATAGTATTTTGAAACTAAAATTTTAAAACTAAAAGTTAATAATCCTAATAAACAACTCCTTTTCAATTCCGTACATTTTATGAAAATCACACGTTTCTTAAATCTTTAAAAATTCAAAATTTCAATTTATGATTGATTCAACTTTAAAAGAAAATATTTCAAATTGTTGGAATCTCTAACAGAGTTTTTATTAATTTGATATGGCATGGTACTGGCCGCCAAACATACTAAATGTTTGAATTTGGAACATGATGTTATTTCTTTTTTTTTATCTGTTTTTTCCTCCATTATTATTAAAATCGAGTTTTGGTGGGAACTGAAAGAAGATGTTGTGTTGTGCAGTTTTATTTTCTAAAAATGTGTAAAATTACTCTAAAATGAACAATAGTTGTAGGATATTGATAGTTTTTGAGTAGTAATTATGTGTTTTTGCGAGAAACGTGAACTGTATAGCCAAATGTGACCTTTCGAGTTTTTACAAGTACTCCATTGAATGACGTTGATTGTAGCCTACAATACAACGGCGCCTGGCTTAAAGGCCTAGTTGCCAAGCCTTAAACATAAAATAATAATGATTACAATCGTCATTATATTGCATGTGCAGTTTTCATTTATAATTAAAATATTTACAGTCCAGTGCTTTAGGAGATACTACTTTTTGTAATGTCTGCACGGATAAATTATAGCATGAGTTCAGCAGACAGGCAGTCAGCCCACAAGACCCATCAGGTTACAATCGCCTATGGACATTTGTAACACCAAAGGTGCTATCAGTGTGTTGCCGCTCTATAAAGGGATTGTTATACATATTCGTTTTCCATGCCTGGATTGACTGCTCTAAATATTACGTAACATCTCACTGAGTCACAGCGAAACGTGACTAGCTAGTTAGCAGTAGCTAGCTAGTCGATTTAGAAAAATGCAACCAATCTAATACTATTTTCTTAAGTTTTCGCGACTTGTATACATAATAAAACTACGTTTTAACGGTTTTAAGCGTGGTAATTTTATTTGATTTTGGTTTTTTCAACGTTTCGGCCACTTTTCAGTGGCCGTGATCACGGAGGAACCACTAAAAAGTGGCCGAAATGTTGGAAAAACCAAAATCAAATAAAATTACCGCGCTTAAAACCGTTAAAACGTAGTTTTATTATCAATCTAATACTATTGAGCTAGTAACTATTTAAATATGAACGCAATTAATGCTTGGTTGAGTTGGTGTTTTCATAATTGATGTATTTCCGCTTCAATGCGAGACTGTATTTATTTAAACAGCAATGTACCATGTTGACTATACGCCGCGTCGCACAGAAACGTTTTAATGAAAACAAATGGAAAACGCACAATGAAAAATAGAAAAAAATACATTGTATTAAGGAACCTGTACAATAGGCAATTAAGAGCTGGTTAAAAAATTAAATAGACGATAACATACGCTTGAAGGGAGACTTAAATTTGTCGTGAATGAATGCAAACACTTTAATGTTCATCAAAAATTAAAACTACTTTCTTAAAACTGGGTACAGTTAATATTGAACAAAGGGCGGCCTTATAGCTTCATCGATCTCTTCAGGGAACCCCTAACTAAGAAAAATATTAAGACAACAATGGCGGTGAAGACAATAAATAATATGAAACATTCCAAGAATATGTAAAAAATAAATAAAATAGATAATAATATCATTGTCATATTGTCATTTGCTTTTATACATAGCAGCAGACAAAAATGTTGTATACTCCCAAGCTAAGTAACTTACGCTTGTATCATGGGTAATTGATACGAGTAGTTGTGTGGCTCACTCCAGACTCTCGGACCACAGTAAACAATGGAAAGTGAGTTTATGAAATTTACCCTATTATAAACATACCCTGTCCTATTACCCAGGAACTGAACCCAGAACCTCTGAGTTTTAATAAGCTAGGTAGGCAAACGCGTGAGTGGTGTAATACTCGACTACAAAGATCCGTACATACATACATACATACATAACTTCACGCCAGTTCCCTTGCGGGGTAGGCACAAACGACAGAGCGCCATTCAGACTTATTCTTACACACCTCACTTGCTTCTTTGACATTCATAACTCCTGTCATGCACGCTCGTCTGTTCTTAAGGCTCCTGACATCACCTTCTGCTAGTACACGATCAATTTGATCATGGGAGGTGTGTCGTGGCCTTCCACAACTTCTGCATTCATCCAATTTTGCATTGCATATCTGTTTAGTCATTCTTTCTTCATGCATTGTTTCCACATGCCCGTGGAAAGAATGAGATGAGAGATCAGAGATCCGTAAAGTGAGTAATATGTGAAACCTGTCAATATGCCTTGAATAAGCATGGCGAACATACTGTCCATTTCCCTCTAAAAGATGATGCGGCTCAAGTCTAACTGCGGGACGTACATACATAAGCTGGTAGTATATGTATGCACTCGTTTTTTAAGTATATTGACTATTCTTGAATAAAATACCTTTTTTTCATTCCTTAATGCAATATTATGATATTATTATTATGTATTCTGTACATAATGAAAATATTTAGAAATTCTTTTATTTATTATTTTATATGTAATATGAACAGAGAGTACAAGTAAATTTGCTCAAAGGAATATTCTAACAATAGAATACAAATTGTACATGAGATTTTAACAACAATACTCTTTATTGTACACCAACTTAAAACAGTAACACATTTACATATCTTAATATTAGGTAGTAGTACAATGGGCGGCCTTATTGCTTAAAGCAATCTCTTCCAGGCAACCTTTGGATGGACAAGGATCTTAATCACGATAAACTGTTGGCGTGCAGCTTAAGACTATACTAATGATAATATTAATATAATGTACAATAATATATACATACATACATACATACATAACTTCACGCCAGTTCCCTTGCGGGGTAGGCACGAACAAGTCTTATTCGTAAATATTGAAACTTTCTGCTATTACCAAATTTTTCTACTTGATAGTAAGGAAGGAATTATAGCGATTATCCTAAGCATGTCTGAAACAAATATCATAAACAAAAAATAGAACTCCCTGGTGTGCCAGTCACATCGGTTTTTTGAGAATATTCGAGAAAATACAAATCTCGAAGTAACATACAAAACGGGTTAATAGAACATTGAAATGGAAATTTTGATACTGAAAATTAAGAAAATGTATAATGATAAAATGGTATAAACATAAATTATGTAATATCCTCTCATATGACGTAATAATTTAAAAAAAAATAATATCAGTCCATAATGTCCCACTGCTGGGCTCGGTCCTCCCATTATAGGGGGAACGGACAGTATATTAGCCACGCTTTTCCTAGGTGAATTGGCAGGTTTGACACATCGGTTGCATCACGATGTTTTCCTTCACCGTTGTTAGCACATGGTAATGATAGCAATATGCACATTAGATCAGAAAACTGACTAAGTGGTGCATGCGTTCTGACCAGGATCGAACCCGCGCCTTTTTGAGTTTGGGACGCGTGCGCTAGCCATTATGTTAGTTACCACGACTTCGTATATGACGAAAGAAGAGCATAAACTATTATGTGTAATTTCATGAATTTATACTTATATAATGTATATCTACTCATGTGTTATATATCTAATCATATCATTAAATATTGCTCTTTCTTTATATATTCTCCTTTATCTCTAAACACTGTTTTGAGGGTTATAATTTTAATATTATTATAGTAAGATATAAGGAACGTGTCGATGCCTAAATATGTTACATTTAACAATCCAATAAGGGGCGGTGTTCAGAATTCAGCATAAATAAGAAGCGTTCGTACTGACAAGCATCTCTGTGCCGATCGGGATGCCTTGAATGCATCGATGCAGTTTTATTGTGCTCCCTTTTGAGAAACGCTCTTTGTGATCTGAAATATTGATGCCTATCTATTTTCTGGTCGATATCTAATAATAAAAATGTTACGGGTGTCTGTTTTTATATTTAATCTTAATTTTTTTCCAGGTGATTTTTATTTTTTTATTGCATGAGTTCAGCAGACAGGCAGACGGCCCACCTTAAGGAAAGCGGTTACCTTCGACTATGAACATTTGTAACACCAAAGGTGCTACCAATGTACTGCCGCTCTCTAAAGGAAGACTCCAGTCTTAGTCAACCTAGCCACTAATGCCGGAACACAACTCAAGCCATCCAGACGGGCAAATACCTTACCACCTGGCTGTGGGTTGTTTTGTCGCCACTTACGACAGGCCGCCCAGCCGCAAGTAATTGTATTCTTTCTCCGTTCCTGCACGGATTTTTTGGGGTAAAATAGAAACCTACCCTCATTTTATTACAAATATTATTTTTGTAAGTACCCATGTACGCAAATTCAATAAAAAAAAGTATTCACTCCTTTTCTTTTGGAAATATGATTTTGAATGATTTTTGTCTCGATGTAGCTAATTACAAACATAAATAAATATTTATGTTTATAGTATAGTCGAATCCTTATAACCTTTCCCAATCCCAAGCTCAAAGAAATTATACTCTTTGACTGGCTCCAAACAACGGCTTTCTCATGGTTATTTCTTCGATAGTATAACGTCAGGCTGGGATCCATTATAGCGGTTATCGTCTCACGTATTTGTAGAACAGATAAAAGTATTTATTTAATTTTTATAATCGAACATAGCAATTACATTGCATTATGCTGGCGCGGGCGGGGGTGGTTAAAAGAGAGAAGGAAAGGACTTACAGGATAGGTCGCCGCACCAGACACGCTAAGGACGATGAGGATTTCGCAGCGGCAGGCACGTCTCCCTCGTAATCCTTTCTTCACGTCTTGCGGTTGCTTCGACGAGTGGACCAGCTGGGCAGGGCACAGCAGGTACCTTCCAGCGCGCGGAATAATATAAGCGGCTGTAGAATGCGACACAACACACAAAACCCGGCGAGATTTTCGCGGAATCAGCGGCGCCATCAGCTGTCGATCGTCGACCATAGATAATACGTAGACTATGTCACATTATATAGTGACAGATATGGCGAAAGAAAAAAGAAACAAAGACGCGGTGACCAAATAGGTCGGCATTAATACATTTTTATGGAGGCTTTGTTTTGATACATATGATTTAAAATTATTATTTTCTAAATGTAGTTAAATAACTATTGTTATTCACGTTGAATTTCACTTTAGTAAAATATTCTACCTTGATATGCAGTTCGTGAAATTAAATATTTAAACGCAAGCAGAGACGTGGGTAGACATTGTGCACTCACTATACAGGATACGGGTGAATACCTAATGTCGGATGGAACGTAATGTGACGTCGCATTTTTTAGTGCACACGGACTGAGTTTCAACTTCCATTTTATTGTGTGTAAAATTTTAAGTGTCTCTTCTATTGATTTTACGTACTTTATCATCTAGTTTGTAAAGTCAGTAAAGTTTTTGACGGGAACTGAAAGGAGATGTTGTGCTGTGCAGTTTTATCTTCTAAAAGTGTGTGAAATTACTCTAAAATTAACAGTAGTTGTAGGATATTTATTGATAGTTTTTGAGTAATCATTATATGTTTTTGTAAGAAATGTGAACTATATAGTCAAATGTGGTCTTTCGAGTTGTAACAAGAACTCAATTCAGTTGAGCTATGCATAGGCTTAAGAAAGTGAAAAAACTATATCCTAATCTAAGATCTGGTTCAAAGGCTTAACTGCCAAGCCATAAACCAAAATAAATAATAAATATCACTCAGTGACAAAGAACTGGCATCTTATTCGAATTATTTAAATTATATTCCAAACAGATTTTTTTGTAATGCTAGAGCGCAGCATACACAGGCTGATGGCCCACCTGATGGAAAGCGGTTATGATAAGCGGCGCCTATAAACGTTCGCAACATCAGAGATATCACCAACGCGCTGTCCGCCTCAAAGGAGTTTTATACCACCTATTTTTAAAAACCCCATACTATAGGGTTGCAGGAAATTTTTAGCTGGGAGCTTATTACAAATCCTCGCGGTACACAGGAGAAATGTACTTAAGAATCGTTGCATACATGAATAAAGGGGCTCAAAAGAGTATGTACCAGTAGTGCAGTTTTATGGCCTAACTAGCTGTGCCCAAGACTTCAAGATTGTTTTTTCACGTAACCCTAATTTTAAAAGTTACTCGTTATAACATCAACTATTTGCCTGTGAAATTCCCGTCATAATCGGTCCCGCCCTTTCAGAGATTAGCCGGGACATCCAGAAAGACAGACAAAAATTCTAAAAATTGCATTTTCGGAATCTCCTGGTTTAAATTATACGCCCTGATTTTGAACACATTTTTATTTTGACATTAGCTACGTTCCATTAGACACTCACAACGACCACGTTCACGACCGCGATTTTGCCCGTTCCACTTGCTTGCCGGCGTTACAATCGTACACCCAAGTGGAACGGTTCTACGACCCAACTATTGACATGGGTCGTTGTGACCGTTGTATGATCGAAAATTATGACGTCATTAGTGACGTTTTAGCCACAACCACAACGGCCGCGGTCGCCTTGTGGAACGGCTAACGGAGCATTTTGGGCGTTGTGAGCTAGTGGAACGCCCTGATTATAAACAGACACTTCAATTTTTTTTATCTGTATTGACGTGTAGATGTGCGTAATAGCACCTACTTTAAAAAAAGTTAAAAAAAAATAATACTTTTCAAGAAACCGTACGTAAAAAGACTCGTTAATCCGCGTTAGTTAAACGTAGCAAGACCTAGCAGTGGGACGTTTCGGCCAAGACATTATAACTTGCTAAACTCATACAAAAACAAAGAGACTGATGGTTTCTACGATCATAAAGTGTTTTACAAATCAACTATTTGTCTTTTTTAAATTTATAATCGCCGGTTTAACCCCGATCCTGTTCGGGCATCTGAAATACATATAAATAAGGCTTATCTTATGCTACGTATCCTATTTAAAATTACTTACAATCAAGTTTAAAATTCTATTTGTAAAAGTTGTATAATCTAAAATAATAAACATAATATCTATTATATACATATATAAATAGCCAGATTACCACTACTACGAGTCTGTAAAATAATTTCATAATCAATGACGCAACATGGTGACTGAGAGAAATCGACCACCCTAATACAAAACTATTTAAGTCTTAACTACCATACTGTTTATGTTGGCTTCAAGATAATATTATTACTGATACAGATTACGCCCACAAGATTTTCTTTCCGGAATATATCTCAAAATGAGGAAAATTAATTTTTCCTAAATTAAAAACCAACTTTGTACAATTTCGAGTCCGCTTTAAGCATGAGATTTAACGTTAAAAAACTAAACAAAAATCCAACGGGACGTACTGGAAGAGCACAAAGCGTTGAATTTATCGTCCACCTGTCCTGCCCGAAACATGTATACATTGATACACAGTATCCTAATTACTAGATATGATAACAGCGTTTTTGAAAGAATTTTCATTCATATTTTTTTATTTCTTAATAGAAATGTTACGTGTCTCTTTTAAATACCATATTTTTTTTTAATATTCACCTTGTGCTAGTTATTGGTAAACCAAGTAGACAAATAAATAAGCTTCGAAAACAGCGTTGTTGGTAATTGGCTAGTCTGGTATTCTTGCTTGGTACAACTTTAGTGGTATCTTATTCCATATTGTACTTTCCAACCCTATACTTCGCTTGGTAATATACTAACTGTTGGTAAATTTTTAATATTATTTTACTTTGAAATAAAGTTACAAAAGACTACTTGAATATGTATATCACAAGATGATAACATTTAGATTGTAATAAAATAAATAAATATCTTAGTAGTTTATAGAGAAGGCAAAAAGTACAGTTAGTTTTGTAGTGGAACACTTACAAGCCAATAGATGGCGCTTTGCAATAATTGATGTCACAAACGTTTCCCGAAACATACAAAGAATATATACAAAATTTCAACTATAACAGATGGGCCTAGGCCTGCGAGGAACAACACTAGCCTCGCTGGAAGATCTTCCTTTAAGACGGAGGAGCATTCCATCTCGCTACTCCATCCGATCGGGGCTCACCCTTCAGTTTTGCCAATAAACTATTTTTTAACTACGTTTTACCAATAAACATTATAATATATGTCAAAAATGTATAAATAAGAAGCATGTAATAAAATAAGTAGTAATAAGACAAATTGAATTCAGTGGGCTAACACCCTGTAATAGTTAAAGATGGTGATAAATTTAAATTAATAAGATAAGATAGAGACAGTTATGTATGAAAAAGTAGATTGTAGTATATAATAGAAGATAAGAAAACATGTAAATTAGTTATAGAAAACATTGTAATAGATATAAATTGTTAATAATGCATCGTAATAGATAAAGGTAATAGATAATGTAAAAAAGAGAAAGAAAACGATAAAAAAACAAACACGTAAAAAATCCTAACAACTCGTGTTTGTTAAAAGAAGGAGAAAATTTAAAAAAACGTGCAAATTCCATTAATTCCACGCATCCGTCGATACTGAAGCAAGCTCACCAAGCATCAAAGAACCGGGAGTCCATTGCTTCAGCGAACATCATTAGGATACTGTTGATGCTAGCCCGGACTCTAAACAGTAAAGACGTGGTTTTTTTACGGCTTCTGGAAGCTTTTTGAATAATTATAATATTAAATTTCTCAAATCAAGGGAGTTGCCTAGAAGAGATTACTTTAAGCGACAAGAACGCACTTTATACAACCCAATTGTAACCTAGATTTTAAGAATTTAGTTTTAATTCGAGATGAACATGAGTCTTGAACATGAATGAACATGAGAAAACGGTGTGCGACTTTGGTGCGCCTGGTGCAGGCCAACGCCCACGCTATCCTGGCGATAATCGCTGACAAGGCATAATAGCGTACCTAAGTGATATCATATGTGGAGGTTGAAGTACTGTGATGCTTCCGTGGTGGATGACCCCTATTGTATGTTGGTGAAGCAAGGCGAGAGCTTATGGCTCCATCGCCGTGAGGAGTGAACTAAATAAGACGACGAGTTGTTGTACTCTTGTAGTATATTTCTTTCTTAATTGTTCATTAAATTGAACATTATTAAATATTATATTTACACGTTTATGAGGTTGGACATTTTTGATGATATAGAAAAATGCCAAATCTTATCGGCAAATATAACACCGATATCTATTATCTGTGTTTACATAACATCACGTTCATATATTGAAAATAGTCTTTAACTGTGCTAAATTATACACTAATAAATTAGTGGATGAAACATGGTGCTACACCATGTGTGTGTGAATGTGTGTGCGTAAATATGTATTTTTAGGCATTTATATCTGATTGTAATGTATTTTTATATATACTAATATTATAAAGATAAGATAAGATAAAAACGACTGGATCGATTTCAAAAATTCTTTCACCATTAGAAGAATACTACATTGTCTCATATCAATATAGGTTATATTTATTACCAGAAAAAATTATGGATCTCTACTAAAACTTCAATAATGTAACCCAAGGTGTAAAAAAATAGTAAGTGGGACCGGGGATGTTTAGATTTACAATTAAACCCAGTAGGTGGCGCTGGAATCGGGTTCTAGATATTTATTTATTTTTTTAGGGCAGGATAACGTCTGCCGGAATCGCTAGTGCTTTATAGTTATGAAACACGTTTTTCTAAAACAAATAAATATTGAACATGAATCGGTGTTTCCATTTATTCACTCAATGACACGTCCAGTTTCGACTTATATCTTTGTCATCCGCGTACCAGTGTGTCCACGCAAACAATGCTCATAGCAGCGGCTAAACTTTCCCTTTGTGGTAGGCACGGAATGCTTTACAGATAATGCAGAACATAGGCACACAGCGCGGTGTGCCGCGGCTCAAACACAAACTACTTCACACATTGTATTTCGGCTATATTGTTATTCTCCTCAGATAGAAATACTGGAACCGGTGGTGTTCTCATAGCTTTCATGCCACTTAGTATCCGGTCTTGATTAGAATATTTTGTATAGAGCTTACTAATAAGGCTTATTGAATAGTCTGTTTATTAATTCAAAATTTTTGGCAACATTTAAGTGAATATTGGCATTTATATGATGCCTAACCGAAACTGGAAGTTCATAATTATTTACATAAATTCACATTTCGGCCAATTTACTATGATCACAGCTACTAAAATGGGGTAGTTATGTTAAAATTTTAAAATACTATCCCTTCTTAACCTAACTGCTTAACTTGGGCCTCCCAATTTTAAGGGAAAAGCGCATTTCATATCTGTTATTCCAATGTGCAGGCTTCATCATGATCGTGTTTTCCTTCACCGGTCAGGAAGTGGTAATAGTACTCGTAACGCTATGCACATTAAGAGAGCAGCAGCGTATTTGTGTAACCTTTGGTGTTGCAAATGTCCATAGGGGATGGTAACCGCTTTCCATCTAGTGAGCCGTCTGCCTGTCTGCTGAACTCCTATAATAAAAATTTAAAAATAAACATTAGGTTAGAAAACTTCCTAATTGGTGCATCTCCGGCTAGAATCTAAACCTGCGTTATGTGAAACGCGAGTGTGTTAGCTACTAAGATACTACGGTTTAAAAATAACAAAATAAAACATGAACTACTTCACCGCTTTAATGATAACAATATGGACGTAAGGCTAGAAAATCTGCCTAAATGGTGGGTGCTCTCGGTTACGATTGGATCAATGGCTTCATTAGCTAAGTAGGCAAAAATCCTCTACACCCTAATTAATCTTACTTAACAAAAACCTCTTTTAGTTAAAAAAAACACCCTTAAATTTTTAAGTGAATTAACATTTTTTTTAAAGAATGCTTCTTTAACCTTAGCAATTTCATAGACTTGTGATGCGTAGCAAGTCCGTAACGTTGTCGTAGCATGTGTGCTACGCGTTACGGCGCACTGTAGCTTTGTAAAATACTGTATACTATATTTAAATATCAATAGTACCTAAGTATATTTAAAACAGTCGATATGGATCCATTTTGAACCTTAGTTTTATAAATAAAATAATTTAGATTTCATTTATAATCAAGAGCAAAACTTAGATATGTTTTAATGTAAACGTGTAAAAAGAATAAACCAGAGCAACGATGACCATTGCCTCGACCTATTCCTAAGCTGCCGTGTGCTGTCATTATATTACACCAGAACACGCTTCTACCTAGACTTGAACTTTATTTAAAATTATTATTTTTAGCCATATATATATATACATAATTTTTTATTTGCCCTAATTAGAAATTTTGCATTAACAATATGTTTATCTACAATTGTATTATTTAATATTAATTTAGAACTAAGATGATACTAAGCGTCTTGCCAAACAACAAGGGTGTCCCGGCGAAACAGAAAAGAAGTAAGTAAGTACTGCATTCATTTAATTTATAATGCCAGCTGTGTACCACAGTTTAATCGCTGTAAAAAGCTTATTGTTATGAAGGGTAATACATATTATAAACTAATCATCATCATCATCATCTGAAAGTTAAACCCCGATTACAAAGACGTAATGCGATTTAATTTTTGCAATAATTTTTATTATACTTTTTATAAGTAATTTAATTAATAAAAAATAATAATTTATTTAATGGCTACAAAGACTTTACACTTAAATAACACATCTATATCATTTTCTGTATATAAGTTGTTAATGATTTTAGCACAGTACAATTTTGCTTTTTTAGCTTCGAAATTAACAATTACAGATCAGGCTTGTCAAAGCTTCACATAGGAAATTAAAGCGTAACATTTGAGAAGGAAAATCTAAAATCGTAAGCTTTAAGAGGAAAGTTATCTGGGCGCAGAATTAGAGGCATTTTTCCCTTTTCGTAGGACGTTCCTGTAATCCCTTAAAGTGCTCAAAGTGAGAAAATAAGGGTTAAGTTTTAAAAGCATTCTGTCTGAGAGACGGATTGGTATAAGTAACTGGAGCTTATTAAAACTGAATATAATTTTCAATAGAATTCGGCGATAACAGATAATGAAAGAAACTTGAATTTTTTTCTGTGAATACTAATAACATAAATATCTATATCTACTACTTTTATATAATATAACCACCTTCTGCCCGCGACTTCGTCCGCGTGGAATAGTTACTTTGGGGTAACGCTAACTTCTGTCACACATGATTTTTGCGAAACTAACCGTTTACGCAGCACACGCAGCGGAATCTCTCAAAAGGAAAAAAAACCCGATTTTGAAACATTCTTCATTGGTGCCTTCCTCGATAAATGGGCTATATAAAACTGAAATAATTTTCAAATCAGACTAGTATTTCCTGAGATTAGCGCGTTCAAGTAAACAAACAAACTCTTCAGCTTTAGATATTAGTATAAGATATAGATAAATACGAAAGATTAGATGAATCTTTGTTAGTTACACTATCATGCCAGAGCGGCTGAACGGATGTGGATAAAGGCCCATTTTGGGCCCACCCTGAAATCGGATAAATCTGAACAAATATCTTTCAAAATCTTATATTATTTTTTATATTATTATAGTATTTTATCCGTGCAGGAACGGAGAAAGAATACAATTTCCTGCGGCCGGGCGGCCTGTCGTAAGAGGCGACTTAACAACCCACAGCCAGGTGGTAGGGCATTTGCCCGACTGTAAACAAACAAACTCTTCAGCTTTAGATATGTAGCCATAACAATATAGATAAATACGAAAGATTAGATGAATCTTTGTTAGTTACACTATCATGCCAGAGCGGCTGAACGGATGTGGATAAATGCCCATTTTGGGTCCACCCTGAAATCGGATAAATCTGAACAAATATCTTTAAAAATCTTATTTTTTTTTTTTTTATTATTATAGTAAAATAATAGAAGTTTCTGTAACGCAGCATTTAAATTACAATTAAATAAACATATTTTTGTTTTCCACTGTTAACATCGATGGTTAGTATTTTGACTTTTATGTTTTTAATGACTGAAATTTTTACTCTTTAGTTCAATATTTAATAACTCGAAATATTGTCGACTGTTAAACTCACTTATGTACCTCCACAAATAAAACACTCGCGATTGATATACTGACGTAGACGTCAGTCGCAAAAGCAAACCTTTCACAGTCAAATTACTCGTAGATTAAATATCTTAAAACGCGAGGCAGCAAACCATAGTGTGTTTCAAAAACGGGCAGCCCCATATACTTCTGAACGTTATAATTTTAAAGTTATCTTTTTTCAACAAATATTGCTGTAGAAAATTTTAGATTTCTCTTTAAACCTGGTTCAATAATTGTTACGAGTACGGGACTCGAATTAAAATGCCGTTGCAATTACTATAGAATTTATTAGATCTATACAAACAGTATAACACAGGTACAAATATAACCGGACGCAATAAGTATGGTTTTAAGAATGAAATTAAACAGGAAGCCTTAGTACGTACGAGTTTTTAAACTTTTCTATTGTTTAACTCTTCACTTTAATTTTTTTTCTAATCCTTTGTAAATAATTGTTAAATTAGATCACGATATATTATATAACATTTTATTAGTAATAAGATTTCGTTAGGATTTCACTTTATATATATATATTTTTTTTATTCACCAGTCACCGCCGTATTTTTCGGGGCCTAGATAGTCAGTCAATCTTCTATCAAAACTATGTATTTTATTTTACATCTGTTCCTTTGTCACTATTTAGACCCTACATATATCTAGGTAGTATGTCTAGATATATCTGCATGCTTTCCCACTCAATTCTACTACACTTTTCCGCTATTCTATTTATACCTATATATTTATTCTAAATGTATAATAGTTTTAAAGCAAACCTGATATACTATAATGCCACTTTACATATTACCAAAAATAACACTAGAATTCTAACTCTTTAATTAGAAGATTGATGGAATAAAAGCTCGACATAATGTAATAACATAAAAGAATTTAAAAATAGAATACTTCCTATTAAAGCAGTCGTTTAAATGACATTTTATAAAGGCAATATTAAAAAAAAAAATATTTTTGCCCTATGTATGACGGTAGATAGTGGTTGCAAAGCAATAACAGCATTTAGCCTCCACTTAGACCAAACCCTCCTTACACACGGACAATCGGATAGGATTTTAAATAAATAATGAGGGAACAGAAGCACGCGGGACCCCAAGGCAGACGGCGCGTCGGGACACATTGTCACTTTTTAATAACGGCTCATCGATACCGTAATAAGGTGTCTATCGTTTCCAATATAAACTGGAAAACTAGAAGAGATATTTGGAGAAATAAATTTTATTTGAATGAATCTTTAATCATACTTTAAATGATATGAAGTGAAAACTTCTTTAGAATCGTTGTAATTTGAAACTCGATTAAATGAAAATAAAGCGATACTAAAATGAGATATTTGATCATTTAAACACTGCTCATAAATATATAGTTGGAAATATTTTGAAGTTTGTAAATCAAATTGAAACTAAAGCATTTGTTTCCTATTTTAGTTATCATAAGCCTCTCGTGTCATTTGTTCAAAGTGAAAACATAGAATCTGAATAATATGTGTTATGATCTTTCCCGGCCGATTTTGGCAATGGTGACTGCATTTAAACTCATTTGTCTGATTTAGGTGAATTATTTTTGTGTATGTCCAAGTGGATCCCGGGATAGTTTAGATTCAAATTTGAACCAAGTAGATGGCGCTGCAATCGGGTTCCAGGATTTAGGTGTAATTATTTTTGTGTGTGTTCAAGTGGATCCCGGGATGGTTTAGATTCACAATTGGACCCGGTAGTTGGCATCGACCAACACCTCTTTAACGGTGGGACCGATTTTGATGTTTTTTATGTTTTTTCAAGTAGATTAGAGAATGGTTTAGATTAACAATTGGTCCCGGTTGATGGCGCTGAAATCGGTATCTAGATTCTTATTTTTTAAGGACAAGACAACGTTTGCCGGGTACAGCTAGTTCTAATATATAAGACATAAGGCCTATAAAATAACAGCCGATAAATGTCCCAATGCTAGGCTCGGGTCTTATTTTATATAAGGCGTAGCGTTCATCAAATTTATAGCAATTTACAGAATGTGTATTGCCTGTCGTAAGAGGAGACAAAACAATATACAGCCACGTAGTAGAGCATTTTTCTGTTAAGATGGCTACCACCCTTGGTCCAATGTATTTTTTATTGCAGGAGTTTAGCAGACAGGCAGACGGCCCACTTGATGAAATGCGGTTACCATCGCCTATGGACATTTGTAGCACCAAAAGTTCTACAAATGCGCTGCTGCTCTTTTAAGGGAGACTGGAACCTGGTCACTAATGCCGGAACATAACGCAAGGTTGTTATGGCGACATACTTTAGACCAGGGGTGGTAGCCGTCCAGTCAGGCAAATGCCCTACCACCTGGCTGTGGGTTGTTTTGTCGCCTCTTACGACAGGCCTCCCGGCCGCAGGAAATTGTATTCTTTCTCCGTTCCTGCACGGTATGCCACCATAACAATCTTGAATTATGTTCCGGCATTAGAGGCTAGGTTTCAGTCCCTCGTTCGAGGTCGGCAGCACATTGTTAGCACCTTTGGTGTTGCAAATATCCTTTGGCAACAATAACCACTTTTCATGAAATGGGATATCAGCTTGTCTGCTGTACTCCAGCCACAAAAAATTGTTACCTATTTCTAAAAATTACATATTTTTGAAAGCTTTTTCTAGTATACCTAATTCCGTAGTCACGGAAGTAGATAATATTTTAATTCCAAACGTTTTACGCGTTCGTATGATGTCGATCCAAAATTTATAGGTTTAATGGGTGTTCATAGCTAACTTTTCTTTGTTTTATATTCGAAATGAACGACATAGTTTTGTAAAATGGTATTCGTATGAATTTTTGATGCCTTGTTTATTTATTCTCTACTAGAGTTTCTTTCAAACTCTAGTAATTAGATCTGTTTTGATTACGTAAAAACTTAATTAGGGTTTATATATCACTTGCGAAGTTGCAGGCAAAGGCTAGTATATACGTTTAAACCTTCCTTGAAAATGTATATAACTGATGGGGAAAACCTCTTAAAAATCCGTTTCTTGATTTAGAAGGAGTAAGTTGTGACAGATAGACAGACAGACGCGGAAAGCGAATTTGTTTTATGCTACGTAAAGATTCAGGTTATTGTTCTATAACTTATTAGTGTAGATATGAATAATATTTTGAATTGTGCTAATTTACATTTTATAAATAATTATAAAACTTATAAAGCTAAATAATTATAAAGCTGTTCACATTTATTCTTTATTCTCAAACTCTTACTATTAACATGACAATGACAAATGCTTACTAAAAATCATTCTAAAATTGTGAAAACCTAAAATATACGCATTATTTGGAGAAAGGTGCTTCGTTGAAGACTTCCTACGCTTCAATTGCTGAGAATAAAATATTAATACAAAAATAATGGCTTAAATCAAATAATAACACAATACAGCTATTTCATATTTGATAAACACTTCAAAATACAAGACACTCGCGTTTCTGGGCTATAATGTTATACTACTAACAACCGGTTGTCAACCCTTTCCATGTCTTACTAAAGCTATTGTCACGCAATTACAATATGCAAAAAGCAAATATAAAGGAATGGCTTTAAGAAATCCTTCCATTTTCACTTCATCAATATTGTAAGAGAAAATACAAAGGAATTGTACTGTAAATGTGGGTAGTATTCATGATGGTGTAAAATGGCTACGTAGTGTATGAAGCTTTATGTTGTAGATAAAAAAGTTAATGTATAATTAATTAAACTATATATAATTCAATATATCTACATTATTTGTAATGCTTACAGCTAACTAACTATTAATTACATTTAACGTATTCTGTTGTAATAGAATTTTATAGCACCTTCTGTTATCGTTGTAACAATGCTCTGGTACCTATTAAACTATTTTATTATTATTATAACATTTGGTGGTGGGAGGTAACATAATTTGATATCTAGATCAGCCAGTCCGGCGGCGAAAACAGCTAAATCATTCGAACGACTCAATATGAGTGAGCAAATATGTAAACGGCACAAACATGTAACTCTTATTGAGAGTTATATGTTTGTGCTCTTTGCTGTTGAAATGCTCGGGGTCTTCAGACCCTGAGCCTTTACCAAAACGACTCATTGACTCTTCAGGTTCAGAGGGCTGGTGCCTACTTTGGACAACGGATCAGTATGGCGATCTAGGGAGGAAACGTAGCCAGCCTTCTGGGCAACCTTACTCATAAGAGACGGTGATCTAGCCTCATTATCTTACTTACAGTTTTGAGAGACTATGCGTAAAATACAATATAACTAAATTAAGTTTTCTTTTATTGTCTTAGTCTATAAAAGTAAATCGTGGGTGCATAATGGCTAACGCACGAGACGCAAACTCAAAGGGCGTGGGTTCGATCCTGGCCAGAACGCAGGCACCACTTAGGGAGATTTCTGACCTAATGTACATATAATTACAATTACCACGTGCTAACAACGATGAAGAAAACATCGCGATGAAACGTGTACATCGACATAACCGATGTGTCAAACCTGCCAAGCCGCCTTGGACAAGCGTGGCGAGTATACTGTCCGTTCCTTTATAATAAAAGGCCCGAGCCCAGCAGCGGGGCATCAATAAGCTGTTGTTATTATATTTTTATTTTTTATTGTTACTAATATTTCTATAAAGATTTGAATTATATAATACAAAAATAAATTAATTCTAAACATTTAAAAATTAACATTATAAATTAATATATATTATTCAGTGAACAATACAGGAATCATCAATTACTTAAAGCAGGAGACCAAAAAGCATAGTGGGATCGTCCTCACGCGCCGCTTATCACGTTAAATGCGGATGGTAATATTTCACGGCGTTTCCACTCGACTGGGTCGTGGTGACGCCCGACTGTCTGCACCATGCTCAACTCGTCTGTTATCTACGTCATAACTAGTTACTGTGACTGGAGAACGGAAAACGGTCGCTATTATATATTGTAGATATAGGTTTAGTATATAATGCCTGGGATCCAAACCATAATGGATAAAACTTTTTTTTTTGCATGAGTTTAGCAGATAGGCAGATGACCCACCTGATGGATGCAAAGTTACCATCGTTTATGTGCATTTGCAATACCAATGGTGTCACAAATGTACTGCTGCTCTCTTAAGGGAGAGTGGAACCTGGCCAGTGATGCCGGTTACCATACAACTAAGGTTGTTATTGCGGCATACTCTAGACCAGGGGTGGTAGCCATTCAGACGGGCAAATACCCTACCACCTGGCTGTGGGTTGTTTTGTCGTCTCTTATGGCAGGCCGCCCGGCCGCAGGATTTTGTATTCTTTTTCATTTGCTGCACGGAGAAAATTTAATTACATTCATATACTAATATGAGATCCGAAAGTAACTCTGTATGTCTGTTACACTTCCACAGGAAAGGTATACTAATTTTACAAATTTGATATATTATAATATTATATGATCTCAGCACCGAGAATGAAAATAGAGTATTTTAATCCCGGAAAAGATATTCTATTTCCATTCTCGAGTTATACGGACAGTTTCTGGGATAGGATCAAATAAATTTTTCAGGGATGAATAACACATAGGTGAAAACGTAAGGCACTATATATATAACCTGTTGCTTACTTGTTCTCAAAATAAGCTAAGGTCTACTAGGGTTTTCACAGTGATGACTAGTATCATATACAACTTGTTATTCATCTTATTATTCATTCTTTGCTTGATTGTTTGTTAAAATAAAACTCAGGGCCGATTTTTCAATTGTCAGATTTTGAAAGTTATTAGTTGAATAAATTATAACCTGAGTGAATTTAAAAGTGAAATCATTCAATTCTTTTACACGTGCCACTGACCCTTTTAGACGGCCTCTGTGATTGAGCGGGCTAAGCCTTTGCCGGTGTACCTCACTGCAACACAGAGGTTCCGGGTTCGATTCCTGGTATAATACATTTCGGAAACGTATTTTCTCCGTTATTTACTAAGGTCGGGTGTCTGGGATCGGCCCCAGAGTATTCCGTTGTATATTACTCATAACACAAGCGTGACTTGCTTAATTTAGGGATATACAATATGTGTGTTTGTCTGCCGATTATTATTATTTTAATTTCTCCACGTTGCACTTTATGTTTTGTATAACTTTTGTTTGTTTTCAATCACCGGATAAAGACTAAAAATGACAGTTGTATCAATTGTTTCACTATTGATTTCAGTCAGGTTATAATTTATTCAACTGATAACTTTTATTGGATGATTGAAAAATCGGCCCTAAATAACATGAACTCTGTGTAAGTAAAATCAAATTTTCTACCAACGGTAAGATAAAAGAGTGCATAGCCAGACACAAAAGCTATAGCTACCTTAGTGGTATTATCCGTGCAGGAACGGAGAAAGAATACAATTTCTTGCGGCCTGGCGGCCTGTCGTAACAGGCGACTAAACAACCCACAGCCAGGTGGTAGGATATTTGCTCGACTGGATGGCGACCACCCTTGGTCTTGAGCATGCCGCCATAACAACCTTGTGTTGTGTTCCAGCATTAGTGACCAGATTCCAGTCTCCCTTAAGAGAGCAGCAGCGCATTTGTAGCACCTTTGATGTTGCAAATGTCCATAGGCGATGGTAATCGCTTTCCATCAAGTGTGCCGTCTGCCTGTCTGCTGAACTCCTGCAATAAAAACATTAAAAAAAGTAGTGTAAAAAAAAACACTTGGAGTTATAATCCTGGGATATTATAATTATAAAGATATAGGTTCAAAAACAGCCTGTATGCATGAGTAGATCGCGCTTAAGTTAAATGATACCACTCTAGACCAACTGTATATTGATAATACCTCTCGTGTTGCAAATATCTACAGGCGACGGTAATACTTTCTATTAGGTGGATCGTTAGCCTGTCTATTGTACTCCAGCAATATAAAAAAATTACCACAATCGATTAAACATTAAAGTTTTAATAAATTACTTAACATTTTCCTCGGAAATATTATTTAGCAATTTTAAAAAATATTTTAAATTTGCATCTGGAGAGGCCCGAGAATAACAATGAGACTTTGCACCTAAAATTATTTTATTATATTACATACATACATACATACATAACTTCACGCCAGTTCCCTTGCGGGGTAGGCACGAACAACAGATTTTATTATATTTCTATATATATATATTGTATCGATGAGGCCGCCTTTTATTTTGCCACGTTACTATTGTCATGTTGTGCATTTTTGTTTTGGTGAATAATAAAGTATTATCCTATATGTATATTATTTAGCTTAAAGCTTTGCCGTTACAACTGTTAATTTGCCAACATACAAAAGTATTGAAAACGTATAAAATGCGAAGAGTAATAAATATTCCTACATATCTCTTCGAGCATGTGAAATGGGCGAAACCTAGCAATATATGGTTGAACGTAAAAACATATCTCTACGTAATTGATTAAGTACATTCACACCTTTGACGGTTTACCTATAAATCAGAAATGCACAAATAACCGAACAAAGGAAGGTTTGGTGCTGAAGTGTGAGTAATAGGTGTCATCGGGCATAAATAACAGGGGACATTTTGTGGCATGAGACTCTGTAAACTACACAGTTTTATTCCTTGAATCTTCTATACAAATAAAATTGAAAAGTTTGTGTACGATTTAAAAAAAGCCACTAATATGAACATTTTTGTGAAATCTTTTATTTATACGATTCCTAATCATTAATCACTACTTTCCACCAAGGCCTACAGTCCATATGCTTTACTCCAGCAATAAAAATACAAAGGCTTTATGGTAATTTTAAAAATATATATAAATGCGAAGTAAAACATAAAAGAACAACAAAAATTTTACAAAATATAGTAACTTTTATATTTTACTTGACACCGACTTCAAGATGTTATAGAAAGAAGTCGGTTTAATATTTCTTTTTTACTTTTTAGTTGCGCAAATACTTCAATAGCTTTAGAAATAATATATTAAGCAGCTGTAGAAATTGTACAACGGCACGCGTATGCAAATTTTACATCTGACTCTTCGGTGTATATGCTCTTCAACAAGAGTTGCTCTCGATTTTCTTGCTATCCACAAATCAGATCCTGACTTGGTGTCTATGGGGCCTTCTCAGAAGTTAAAATAATAATTTGAAAATCGGTCCACAATTGACGGAGAAATCGCGTAACGTACCTACAAAAAAATTAAGCGCCTGTAGAAAGTGTAATACTGGCACGGGTATACAAGACTTTTTTTGGAAAAATGTAGGGTCTCGGGGTCTTTTAATAAGGGTTACTCTCTATTTCCCTGGGATCCACTTATCAGATCCCGGCTCGGTGATCATGGAACCGCCTCAGGAGTATATACTTACGAATAAAAAAGAATGAAAATCGGTTCACAATTGATGGAGAAATTCAGTAATGAACATACAAAAAAAACATACAGACTAATTGAGAACCTCTTCTTTTATGAAGTCGGTTGAAAATAGTCACTTCAGATAATTTTGGGAGTTTCACATATTTTTATCACCATTTGCACTGCATCTGATCAGAGAGCCTAAAGCAGCCGCCGGTGGGAAAATCTCTTATGCCCGGCTCCTATATGTTACCGAAGCGACAGTTCATTTGCCTTTACTATCAGATAAAATTTGACATAACCTTCATACATCTTATGTCAAAATTCAACTGATGGCATGGCAAGTGAATGAATACTAAGAAGATATTGGAAACGGCAATTAGTGAAATTTACACATATCTCTATACTCTGGTAGTATTAAAACATAGTACAATGTTCCATTTTATTTTGACACTTGTCATGCTCGTCATACGAAATTACGAATTAAGCCACTTTAAAACTATAAAGTTATTATGACGAACAATTTGTGTGCTATGTTTGCGCGTAGTACAAAAATAAGTCTTATAAAATTGATGGTGGTTCGCGGTCAACGCTATTTCTCCCCTATTTACAAGAGTTTTCTCGTTCTTTTTGTGTTATTATAAAAGGGAAATTTCAGTTGTTTATCGCTTGTTTATTTTCTATTGGGGCGACAAAGAATGTTAAAAGCTTTGTTTATATAGGTTTCTCCAACAAGTTTATTGTTTCACCGGAATTTCGTAATACATCAAAGGTATCGTTTGATATACGGCAAATTTTAATTTGAAACTTAAAATTATATTTTGCGTAGCTATGCAAAATAAGTTTCAGTAGGCTTTTTATTTATGTAAAGTTGTCGTTGAACATTCAGATAATCGGAAAACCAGATAGTCGAATGAATGAAGAAAAACGGTTTTTGTACTTAATATTGTATATTATATATTGCTAGGTATTTATTAAAAACAACAAAAATAAATTTAATTTATTAACAAAAATCAATGTTTATTAAGAAATTATTAAGTAAACTAGTAGTCGCCCGTGGTTGAAATTCAACCATAATAATTAATTTAAATTATAAGTTTGAACATTATTAAGGTTCTGTTGTCAAAGATTATACTTCTATAATCACAGATTTCGCCAAGGCTACACTGTTCATTTGACTTTAACAATAAAGAAAAGAGTATATATATATGTTTGCGTGAAATACATGGTAGTGTGTGTAATATTATTTTTATTGATTTTATGTATTTTTTATGCATAATTATACTTTTTTTTAGCATTCTGCACTCCTTCTTAAACTATAAGTGTGCGAAATTTCATAAAAATAATTTCATAAAAAAATTCGCAATTATCGTAAAAAGTTTTTGCTGTGTTTTTGTTTCACGTATTAATATATTTAATTACTAAAACACTGTAACCTTAATCGCTATTAATTTGTCCACAAATAGCTGTCTGATTAACACAATATAATCATGCTAATACATTTATTATAATAATTTATGTATTTTGAAATATATTATTCTATATATATGACTATGTATATATGTATCTGTATATTTATTTCTTAAATTAGTTTGAGTATTTATGTATCTATTGCCTTTTTCCTGCACCACCTATAGCGCCTGATTCAAATTTCTTTCATTTAGGTTGCCTGGGAGAGATCGCTTTGAGCGATAAGGCCGCCTATTGTATTGCCTAAAAATATTGTAAAATGGTCTGTTTTTGTAATTGTATATTTTGATGTGCATAAAGTGTTCTCTCTCTCTTAGTCATGAAATAATATACATATTATATACTACGTAGTTCAATTTGTTTGAAATATTTGGTAATTAAGAATGTATTTAGTCTCAAGGTTCGAATTTAGTAATGCAAATTCGGAGATGTCCGTGCAAACATAGAATCGACTTGAAGGTATAAAGGTATTTGATCTCGGTTGGTAGTCCGGATAATCGCGAATCCGTGTCCGTAACTGAGGGCCGGATAAGCGAGTTTCCACTGTACATATATTTGTAATTAATTGTATTATAGTAGGTATAGCTCAAATATAACTTTATCTTACAGTAAAGTCATTGTGTAGATAAAACTACTATAAATAATACTAGTGGTCGCCCGAGGTTGAAATTTGACCATAATAATTAATTTCAAAGACTTCTATAATCACAGATTTTGCCAAAGCTACGCTGTTATTTTGACTTGAACAATAAACAAAAAAGTATATATGCATGTGTGTATCAAATACATAATAGTGTGTGTAATGTTTTTTTTTATTAATTGAATGTATTTTTTATGCATAATTTTAAAAGAATTATTAGCATTCGTCGCCTCTTCTCTATATAAATTATAAGTGTGCGGAATTTCATACTCCTCCGTCCGCGCAATTTTCTTAACATGGGGTACAAAGTTTTTGCTTCACGTAGTTCATATATAGATTCGATTTATAAACTGCTCTTAGCATGTAATGTCAGCGATATCAGGGAAGTATTGTGTAAGGTTAATGTAAGTGACATGATAAGGGAATGTTGTGGTTTGAAAGTGGATGTAGTGACAAGAGTTGAAGAAGGAATGCTAAGGTGATTTGGGCATGTAGAGAAACTGAATATACGCAAAATTACAAAACAACTATATGACAGCAATACGACTAGTAGAATCGGTGCCGGCAGACTGCGACGTACTCATCATGATCAAATTGAAGATATTTTGCAGTCAAGTCACGTAGAAAGCACTTTAAATAAGCGTGTATATATGAAGAGATTAATGAAAGTTGATTAAGCGAAAAGTGTTTGTCAGGAGCGTCGCAGGTGGATATCCAACACCTTTGCCTAATAGGAATCAGGCGTAACACAATATGTGGAAATAATATATATGACTGTATAAATAAATAAAATAGTTTATTTAATTCATAAAGTTATCCAAGGACTATGTTGATGTTAAAAATATTTAAAATTCTTTTTGTAATGTTAACTTCGTCACCAAAACAAAGACTAGACAAAGCGGTTTATTTTAGCGCAACAATTTGCTCGATTTATTAATAAGTGAGGTAACAAAAGCCGTCGTGTACAAAAGAGGCGACGTCGGCAGAATCTTCTAGTATTTGCTAAGCGCAGGGATTACGCCCTCGGTCTCCGCCCTTCAGTGCTCGGGAGCCCCCCGAGCACTGCCGACAAATATTGACATTTCGCTGTTTTAATGCCGACGTCAAACAATCGACGATTTAGCGAATACTCCCAGAAAAGGTAGTGCATTCGATAGCATTTATACAATCAGTCTATAAACGTTCCACTACTGTAGTGGAAAAATGATAGTATATCCACAACACTTATCTTACACGGATTATCGAGATTCACACATCAGTTATCTCAATGTGATAGATTGTGGTCTAGCAGCACATGATAATTGTAACAATATACAGAATAGTTGAGAAAATTGCATAGGTGATGCATGATTTCTAACCAGGATTCGAACACATGTCATTAGAAAGATTTCGGTAATTATTTTTAGTTTTTGTAAACTTTCGTGAGTTTTAGTGGATAATTTCGATGTTATAATACTTTGAGGTTTACGCAGTGACTAGAAACTCGGCAAAATCAAAAGTATTTTCCATTTCACTGCAATCTCTATATATTTCCTAAAATTCAGTTTTTAGCCAATGTCTAGGTGTTATATCTAACGAATATTCAAATAAGCATTTTGACGTTTATTTCATCTCATTTTTCACTGGAATAAATAAATGATGACTTTCTTATATAGCAGCTAATAATACATCGACCATCAGAATTATCAAAGATATAGTTAATATTTGTTTTGGAGCTAGTAGAATCACAAATAAGAATTTAGTTTCTGTTTGTTTGTCTTTCATGTGGTAATTCTAAGTTTGTTACTTATTTTTGAGTCAAATAAATGACTTATTATTATTATTATCCAAGCGTTAAATCCCGGCTGAGTTCGGAGGATTTGCTCCAACGCCCAGGGTCCGCTTTTCGACTTTTTCTTCTCCACTTCGCGCGGTCTTCGGCATCCCTAATTGTGAGACCATTGATACGCATCTCATTATTTACAAAGTCAAGCCAGAATTTCTTGGGCCTTTCCTTTCGACCGGGACCTGGCGGAGTCAGCATGGCCAGACATTTGTTCTCAACATAATTAGCCGATCTCTGTAATACTTGGTCAAATCAGTGTAAGCGACTATCTTGTATTTTGTATGATTTATCACAGTCATGAAGACTCAAAGACGATCGAAGACCGTCAGAAGAAGATCTTTTCGCGTGATTCTACACATCTATCGCAACATACGAGTCCTTGACCTCGTCCATCTCCTTGACCTCCTCCTCTTAGTTTTGTCACCCAAGTACAGGCTTCTTAGGTAGCTAATACATCGACCATACCGTAACAAGGACTGAATGTCGATGGACCGATAGCGCAAACCGCAAATAGGGGGGGTCCCTTTGTTCGAGCCCTATCCCCGCGATACAGCCTTTTTATACTTTTCACTTATGTACCATCTTAATTCCTCTCCTCACACAATGCGTGATAAAACCCGCCCGCTATTTGCTTTGGCTTATAGCAGATATGAATTAAAGTGGAAATGTATGTTGCACCGTTTCTCTTTAAGCCCTTGTTATGTTATGATTTATGTTTGGATTTTAGATTTTATATTGGAATTTCACGCGAGAATAAGTGTAGTATGTAATTTTTTTATTTTCTAATTAATATTACCCGTACATTCTTTTTTGTCTGAGCTCTCTGTACAGTTTTACATACACTTTGTATAAGGCTTGTTTTGCGTGTCACTTAGTTCGCGCGGGTCTTGGATTTTTTGCATTTTATATCCATATCTTTTCAACTCTACAAGACGTCGAAATGGAACTAAAACCAAAGTTAAAGTTACTATTTTTTATTCCCTACAACTATCATTGAAATCTCTTGAGCCGTTTCGTAGCATATTCGAAACAATCATTCAGACATCCTGAGAGACAAAAATGCTAAAAACGGTATGTTACAAAAAGCAGTTTTCGCACGGTGTAATACCACGCTTTTACGGAATATCGACGTGAAACGGTTAACTTTGAGCTAATCGTGTTTTGCACGATGAGTGAAGTTCCGATGGAAAACTTGCCCCTCTACCTATCCTATCTTCCATATCCCTTCCCTTTTATCCTGTCCTTTCTACCCCATCCTAAAGGCTGATAACGCGTTGACTACGTCCCTGATTTTGCAAACGTCCATAGCGGATGGTAATTACTTTTCATTAGCTGGGACGTCTGCCTAATTGCCATCTTCGCAGAAGCAAAAATGAAAAAAAAATACAATTTTATTTGTTAATATAAATAAATGCTTCAAATATTTCTACGTTAAAATATAGGGAAACAGAAAACAATAAAAGTGAATCATTTTCGTACAAAATCAACCGCAATTCGTTTCGTGCAACTTTGTCAATTTTCTCAGAGTGTATTTTTGTGTATTATACTGAGCGCAGAGAAGTTGTTCGGTTGGAAATCTGCCACAAAATATTCCTTTACCAAAGTATAAGATAACTTTCTAAACTCGATAGTGGTTCATATCAAAGGCGTCGGAAATAAGGAATGTTACATGTGAAGCTCTTTCAAACAAAAGTTATAAATTAAGTTGCCAATACCAAATTCAATTGAATTATTCAATGCAAGAATTTTCGATTAAAAAAGGTACAATTAAAACAATTCTTTGCTAAGTGCGTGTTACTATATTCATAGAATAGACTAGAATATACTTTATTGTATAATATTGAGATACAGTTCTAGAAGTTTAGTATAAAAAAACAATAGGCAGTTTTATCACTAAAAGCAATTTCTTCCAGACAACCCTATTCATCATTATTACCAAATTATAATAGCTAGAAAATCGTACAAAAAATTTCTATGAATCCCTAAAACATTTTCAACATGTATATAGTATACAAGCTGATGCCCGCGACTTCGTCCGCGTCGCGATCGCGATGTAGAATACTATCAGCGCCATCTAGTTTATTTAATATGATGATGAAACACGCTATGCTAGACACTGTTTTTGTAAGGTTTTACTGTTTCGCGGAATCTCGTCTTTTTAACATATAAATTGTTTTATTGTATACTGATGATACCGGTAATATCAATACTTAATAAGGTGCATAAGCTATATAATAAACTGTTTAAGTAATTAAAGTTTTTTTAAATATCCCACGGGAACAAAAGTATCCTATATGTTGATCAAGGATATAAGCTACCACCATACAAAATTTCATTTAAATCGGTCGAGTCGTTTCGGAGATTAGCCCGTACAAACAGAAAAACAAAAACTTTGAAAAAAATCTAAATTAGTTCTATTTCACTTCTTACATCCCCCTGACTCGGTTTTTAGCATTTTTTTTCATTGTACAGAAATTCAACCTCTACAGTTTTATTATATGTATAGATTAGTCTCTATTTAAATAAATCAATTAAAATATTACTTTTACATATACCTCTTTGTGTCAATAATGTTTTACCTTTAAAATTAAAACTTTAGACGAAAGTTTTTTAACCTTCAAAATATAATTGTGTCAAAATGAATAGCTTAATCGCCTCGATACAATAATTTTTTGAAGCTCAAAAAAACTCTTTTATTGGAGGAAGAAGCGATATGTATGTCCAGTACTAAAGTATACATACATTCCAAGAGCCAGTATCCTGTGCATTTTAATACGACAAGCGTATCAATCGCGTTTAGTTGCCCGTATGCAGTAAGCTTTAGATTTATTTATGCAGACTCCATAAACGTTCCCGAGGGAACAGGGACAGAGTGAAGGGAAAAATTATGCAAATTTCACCCTTCGGCGCTATACAATTACGAGCTATTATCGGGTGAAAATTGAGTTTCAGAGTTGCATATTTAATTTTGTTGAACTGTAGACGTATCTGTACGTAACTGTACGTTCGGACACATTTTCGATTTTAATTATAAAATGCCTAGTAGTTTTGAAATGATCAATTTTAATTTTGAAATGCCAGATAATTACAAAGTAATCGATTTTAATTCTGAAATGCCTATTAGTCTCGAAATTATCGATTTTAATTTTGAAACGCCTGATAGTTACGAAGTAATCAATTTTAATTCTGGAATGTCTGGTAATTTCGAAACTATCGAGTTTAATTTTGGAATGCCTGGTAGTTACGAAATACATACATACATACATACATAACTTCACGCCAGTTCCCTTGCGGGGTAGGCACGAACAACAGAGTGCCATTTAGGCTTATTCTTACACACCTCACTTGCCTCTTTGACATTCATAACTCTTGTCATGCAAGCTCGTCTGTTCTTAAGGCTCCTGACATCACCTTCTGCTAGTACACGATCAATTTGATCATGGAAGGTGTGTCGTGGCCTTCCACGACTTCTGCATCCATCCACTTTTGCATTGTATATCTGTTTAGTCATTCTTTCATCATGCATTCTTTCCACATGCCCGAACCACCGCAGCATTCCTTTCCTTACCTTCACCCCGACACTCTCTTTCAGACTAACTCTCTTTCTTACTTCGGTATTACGAACGCGGTGCGCGAGCGTCACTCCGCAGATTTTACGCAGTGCTCGCATCTCGACCGCGTTTACTCTACTTTCATGCTCTCTCTTCCATACCCAACTCTCGCATCCATACGTGAGCGTAGGTACTAGCACCGCCTTGTGTATGGCGAGCTGGGCCTTCTGGCTGAGGTTCTTAGCGCCTAGAAGTTTACCTAACGCTCCATTCACACTATTCCCCAAATTCACTCTTCTTTCTATATCAGCGGTGTACCTTCCATCCCTGCTAAAAGCACATCCAAGATATACAAACTTACGAAATAATTGATTTTAATTCTGGAATGTCTGGTAGTTTCGAAACTATCGAGTTTAATTTTGAAATGCCTGGTAGTTACGAAATTGTCGATTTTAATTTTGGAATGTCTGGTAGTTTTGAAACTATCGATTTTAATTTTGGAATGCCTGATAATACTAGTTTTGTGAATCAGGCGTTATGATACTGGAAAAAATACTAATTAATAACAATTGACCAGTATAAAACATAACTGGTAGCAGAAGCTTTACTCTCAAACCCCTTTCGTCTTTCGTTTTCTTCCGATCAACCCGAAGGAATTAATGAAATTTTAGATATAAGAAAGAAAGAACAAATATTTAATTAAAACTACATTAAGGTAGTCTATATAACACAAAAATAAATGGAACCTACAATGGAAAATGCCCTTAAATGTGAAAAAAAACAAGCAAAGTAATATTCCAAAACAAGAACGGACGACGAAAGATGTTTGAGAATAAGCTCTCAACTATACAGTTCACACCAACTCCGATGAGGCCAGAATGCTGTTTAAAATTATTTCTTTAGAGTTAAGAAGTCCTAGAGATTAATTATTATGGTATTTTTTTATGTATATTAGAATTTTTCACTGAGTTTTTGTCATTACAAGGATCTTTCTTACATGCTCAATAGTCGATTGTTACAGGAGAGGTGAAAGAGTCCTATTTAGGCCTGAGATAGTTTGGCTCACGTGCGTAGCGAGGGTAGTTCGAATGCCTAGTTGTTGATATATTTTAATTCCAATTTATGACGTGATTTCAAAGTGTTAGTATAGATTCTAAGTTTTTTTGACAGCAGGAAAAATCGTTCTCAAGGACGAAAAGCACTGTTTTCATCCCTGTGATGAGGCAATTCCAATCGTACTGTCAGAATATGAAAATTGAAAATAATTTTTTTATACCATTTTCTATTCAGAACTGCAACCATATTATTCTATTTTGAAGTTGGTTAGAAATTACCTCTAAAAATAATTTCTGTAAAAATACTCTAGGGATTATGACGTCACTAGCCCCAGCTACACCCAATCGGACGGTTGTAATTACGTCCTTTGAACACCCCTTCAAACGCCCGTCCAAATTTGTATATTTGGAATGAACGAACGATACTTCCTTGATTAATTCTCTTAATATATTCACTTGGGTAAATAAAAATATATTTATTATAAATTACACTAACTGAGCTTGCGACTTCATTCGTGTAAGATTCAGCTTTATTGTTAGAAATATTTACATTTATCTTCTGAACGTAGCAAGATGTCGAAATGGAACTTATACTAAAATTTAAGATACATTCCTGTTTTAATTTATAAAATGTTCATTGAAATCAATTGCATCAAATTTTCAGATAGGCTAAGATACAAAAATTCTTAAAACAGTAATTTATGATGAGTTTTTTTTTTTTTTTATTGCAGGAGATCAGCATACAGGCAGACGGCCCACTTGATGGAAAGCGGTTACCATCGCCTATGGACATTTGCAACAGCAAAGTTGCTACAAATGCGCTGCTGCTCTCTTAAGGGAAACTGGAACTTGGTCACTATTGCCGGAACACAACTCAAGGTGGTTTTGGCGACATACCTTAGACCAGGAGTGGTAGCCATCCAGTCGGGCAAATGCCCTACCACCTGGCTGTGGGTTGTTAAGTCGCCTCTTACGACAGGCCGCCCGGCCGCAGGAAATTGTATCCTTTCTCTGTTCCTGCATGAGATTATTGTATTATTGTATAAACAGCAGATTTTATTTAAATTTTGGGATTTATTTTAAAATCACAAATAGATATTTCAATTTTATTTATATAGAAGTTCTTAACCTGGATGTAATAATAAATTATAATCCCCGTTGGCAGTGATCTTCTACATTAGTGTATTTTAGTTTCAATATTTTATGTAATTGACTAGCATTTTATATATACATAAGTTTCATTTACCGACTAGCATGGGATATCGAAACTTCGTTCGCATTTACGTGACGACGTCGTATTTGTTAGTAAAACGCCGCGGCACCAAATACATGCGAACGCAACGCCACCTTTTTGGCTATATTCGTCTATCTCACGGAAACAAAATGATTCCAAATATTGACCCGAAACATAAGGTACATCTGCATCGAGTTCATGTAAATCTGTTCAATAATTTTCACGTGACACTCGAATAGACAAAGAAACAAATTAACCTCCCTGGCTTATTTCTCTTTTTACAATTATTTGTACAAACTCGACTTCTTTACAGATTTAATATATTACAGATATACATGACCGCGGTGCGGTCGTCTAATATTATTTTTCATCGAAGCCTGAATAGGCCTAAGGTAATCAAGAGCGTTGACAAATTGTTTTCCTTTTTGTGACCCAATTTTCGAAGTTGTAATAAATATTATTATAGTACCGTGTCAGTCGGTAGCTGTATTGCACAATAAAACTATAAAAATATAAATCTACCGAACTCCATTGCGTGCTTTTATATACCTTATTTCACTTTGATATAGTTTCCTGACATTTCCACACAAATTTTATGCTAAGGTTTACCCTAAGTTATAAATGTAAGAAAAGATTACGGTGTCTGTCGATTTTTATGTCAAAGTTAGTTCCTATTCAATACTAACATTTCGGGGAAATATTGAGGCTGGAGATGTATTCTTCACAAGTGTACATGTATTGTTGCCAGGGAAATATTGTGTCCATTTTACGGATCTTTTTTTGTCCCAAAATAAGAAGCCAAATGAATTTAAAAGTTGAGCAAAATCTTCCAATGACGTGTCAAATGCACGATGCTTTTTTTTGCACTTTTCAATAATAATAAAAAATCTGGAGTTTTTGGCGGGAATTGAAAGGAGGTGTTGTGCTGTGCAGTTTTATTCTCTAAAAATGTGTAAAATTACTCTAAAATGAACAATAGTTGTGGGATATTGATAGTTTTTGAGTAGTAATTATGTGTTTTGTGAGAAATGTGAACTGTATAGTCAAATGTGACCTTTTGAGTTCTCACAAGAACACCGATGAATGGCACTAGCTGATTACCTACAGTTCAGCTGTGCTACACATAGGCTTAACAAAAAGGAAGACACTATATTGTAAATTAAGATCTGGCTTAAAGGCCTAACTGCCAAGCCATAAACCTAAATAAATAATAAATAAAAAATCTCTCCCTTTTTATTTTTCAAATTATAATCGAAATGTCGAAAATAGTTATCGTCTTCCATCTCTTATCTCCGATGTTTACCGGCCCAATATTTTTTCCCACTTGATCTATATTTAAAAGCTCATTAGTTCGAGAAATGGCATTCATTGGCCTTCGAATCTCCGTAAACGTTCTATGTGAACAATGCATATATATATGTGTATATAATAAAAAGCTCGCTAAATGGTAACGATGATATTACCTAAAACTAGTGTCTAATAAATAATACTTTATGTCTAGATGTTTACGAGCGTTTATTACTAATTCTGTCAAAGAAACGATGGATCAAAGCGAAACAAAACTTATTATTCTAAATCACGCGATTATTAACAGGTTGCTCCTATAATAAAGTCGATGCTAACAACCTTTTTATGATGCCAGGATTAAATGACAGTTATGTTATAAAGCAACTTCATAGTTTAACAAAGTGGATTAATAAATAAAAACATTGTGGTTAATGATTTTCCTATAAGGTCCCTTATTCTGAAATAACACTCAAACCAAATTAATATGTCGGTTAACTCGGTAAGAACCACGTGACACCACGAAAAAGTTATATCGTATTAATGTAACCTTTTTGTCAACCCTACTGACCATAGACGCGTGATATTATAAGGCTATCGGCAAACCTTCTGCACACGGGTAGTACGTTGGATTTGATTCCTGTCAGCAAGCATGTACCTCAAACGAGCTTGTTCAAGCGTGGCCGACATATCATCCGTTCTTCGTAAAAGTTAAGTCCACGTAAAGTAAAGTTAAACATAATAATATTTATAGTGAAATTTAACTTTATGAGCGAAAAGAAAACTACAGAGGTATTTTTTAAAGTTTCAAATTAGCATTTTTGGTCCTTAGGGGTACCAGTTTTAATATTAAGTGGACTTAACTTTTACCGAGAATAGATGATATATCGGCCACGCTTGAACAAGCTTCTTTGAGGTATATGCATGCTGGCAGGACTCAAATCCAATGTACTACCCGTGCGCAGAAGGTTTGCCGATAGCCTCATAATGTCACGCATCTATATATATGGTCAGTAGGGTTGACAAAAAAGATTACATAAATAGTTGTTGCAATAAATTTATTATTTTAATTTATTATTGTATATACTTTACATAAGTATATACAATAATAGTAAGTAGCCATCGGTAAACCTTCTGCGCGTGGCTTATACGTTGAAATGTGTCCACGGTGATGTTAAAAGTTATTATATTATAATTCTATACAGGTCCTGGCTAAAATATTGTATTTAAATGTAGATTTAAAGTATTAAAGATATATTCATTTATGACGTCAATTATAATCATCACAAAATATTCCTGACTAGAATTTCATCTATATTTGAATTTTCCTAAAAACTCCTTCAGAAAAAAGTTGTTGACTATTACCGTGAAAGAAAGCTAGCAGATATATACATATAGGTAGCTATATAGAAGTAAAATTTCACGAATTCACTATTGCCTTTACGTTTTCGCTCTTTCCCACCGACCGGCGCTTGTAGAACGAGTTGTAATTCAATTACACCGCTTACTTACGTCTTAAGAACAAAAAAAATAAAGAGTCGATTTTACAGAATTAAAATATTTTATTTATATTTAATAATGGACCAGCGAACAAATACATTATTAGTAAAATATTCTACACAGCTTCGCTCACGTAAGCTTTGGATTCCAAACTATTTTCCCCTTAAGGAAAGTAGGTATTTGTATAAACAAAATAACTGATAATCATTTGATTTAGTTTGGCTTACAACAAGTAAGGAAACTATTTCGTTTTCTAGGATAACCTGTGAACAGTATAATTTTTAAAGATGATCTTTTTTTCTCAAACCCATGACGAAAGAATGCAAACAAAATCCTTTCTAGCTAATTTATTTTCTTATTTTATTCCAGCGAAGATATACTATTTATAAAAAGGAAACAGTACGTGAATATTAATAGTCTTATTCATATTGAGTTAAAGTCAGTTTGTAGGCTTCTTTAAGATCTTACTACTCTACGATGATCGTGAAATTGGAGTAAGTTGAGAAGGAAGACTGATTTTATAGAATTGCACTATGAAATTAACATATTATATTTAAATATACTAGTAGATGCAATACATGGCATAAGTTCTACATTATTTTAACACGTCGTAATTATTCGTAGTACGAATACGCAAAAGTGCCTGTTTTTAACCCCCCAGTATGACTAGAGGAGTCTGTTCTCTTTATATTAACCTATCTTTTTCTTATCAGCTGTCCTACTACTATCATTTTGGAAATTTTAGGTTTTAGTAACACACATCTATTCAACAGTTTTTCGTGTGCTTATTACATAGAAGCTACTAGCATACAGGGCTACTCCTATGGGTTCCTAAACAACTTACGTAATAGAGGCTCATGTTTCAAATATTATAAGCGCAACAGTATATACTTTATTTCCTTCCAAGTTAGAGGGAAATATGGGTTTGAAATAAAATATTTACCTGAAAACGATTGCGTAATGAAAACTGAAACAATAATAAGCAGGATGTTGCCGCAGGAAACATTAAATTGAGTTGTAAATGTTTTGTGTTTACATTTGGAAATTCTTTGTCTTTTTTTTTATTGCAGGAGTTCAGCAGACAGGCAGACGGGACACTTGATTGAAAGCGGTAACCATCGCCTATGGACATTTGCAACACCGAAGGTGCTACAAATGCGCTGCTGCTCTCTTAAGGGTCACTGGAACCTAGTCACTAATACCGGAACACAACTCAAGGTTGTTATGGCGACATACTTTAGACGAGGGGTGGTAGCCATCCAGTCGGGCAAATGTCCTACCACCTGGCTGTGGGTTGTTTAGTCGCCTCTTACGACAGGCCGCCCGGCCGCAGGAAATTGTATTCTTTCTCCGTTCCTGCACGGATAAAACATCCTTTTAACATCCCTTAGCACTATTTATGTATTTACTCATAGTCAAGTATTCAAACACTCTTTCAGTAAAACTGTAGTCTTACTGACGTCAAGTAACGGGGGACTTGTAGCAATTTGAAGAGTTACATTACTTTAAACATTACATTTTTTTGCATAATCCATGTACCTAGTTAGTTATTATTTTTTCAAGTGCACTTAAAAGACCACCACACTACAGAGTCTTAATTTAATATGATAATTGATAGTAATATCAACTGATACATATTTTATCAACATATAAAATTGTGAAGCCATCTAGATTTTGTATGAGCTTAGCAAGTTACAATGCCATATATTTAAAGAATCAAATAATTTATAAATGATCGATTATACAGCAATTAAATTTCTTTTACCGTGCTATTTTAAAAATATTACATGAGAGAGAGCGATAACACTTTATTGTACACCATTACAGAAAACACAGAAAATCTTATAGCCTAAAAATACTGTAAATGTGCACAATGGGCGGTCTTATCGCTAAGAAGTGATCTGTTCTAGACAACCCGTGGCAGGAATAAAACAGATTCAATTTTTCAAAGGTGGTTGGTATACATAAATAATAGACGATATGCAGTTACTTGCATTATACTTAATTCAATAAACATATAAGTATATAATATATTCTTATTTATATAAAATATTATATACATACATAACTTCACGCCAGTTCCCTTGCGGGGTAGGCACGAACAACAGAGCGCCGTTCAGGCTTATTCTTACACACCTCACTTGCTTCTTTGACTTCATAACTCTTGTCATGCACGCTCGTCTGTTCTTAAGGGTCCTGACATCACCTTCTGCTAGTACACGATCAATTTGATCATGGAGGGTGTGTTGTGGCCTTCCACGACTAAAATATTATATAAATAAGAATTATTCTTAATAGACACATAAATACACCTATTAATATTACATACATAAATTTATACATATATACATACACATAAATATACATAAATATGTCAAACATCACTATGTTGCAGGTAGTGATTTTTCGTCATGTTCCTTAAATATTATGATTTATTTATTTATTACGGTATGATATATTAGAATATTTTAACGCCCGCTCTTTTACATGAACATCGTTTTACATTTTTTGTAACATGTGTCAGCTACCCAAATACCCTTTTCTATTATTAGATATCAAAGCCGAGTTACATAATTATTGAGTACAAAATGAAATCTGGAATCGTCAATAACTATAGTTTCTTCTAATAAACTATTTGTGGTACCAATCTAATCATTGTCCACATACATAGTACACAGATTACCTACAGCACAGTGGATTTAAAGAATCGAAAAGATCAACTTCGCAAATTCAGTATTATTCTGAAATTTTATATTTTTAGGTACAAATATATGTGTAGAGGATTCATCGTCAGTCAATCACAGTCCACTGCTGGACTTAGGCCTCCCCAAGTCGGCGCTACTCATGTCAGGTGTTTCTCTTATGGATAGAATTAGAAATAAGGATATCCGTAAGAAAACCAAAGTAATCGACATAACTCAAAATTAGCAAGCTGAAGTGGCAGTGGGTCGGTCACGTCTCTACAAGACCGATTGCCGGTGGGGCAGACGAGTCCTGGAGTGGAGATCGCGTCTCGGTAAACATAGTGTTAGACGCCCTCCCAACGCTGTGGACTGACGACCAGTGTAGGAAGGCGGAGGACACAGACGATAACCACGTGGTAATTTTTATTTGAAATACGAATACGTTCTTACACACACTGTATGTATTATTTTTTTTTAATTTAAAATGTTCTTTTTAATTTTTGTTGAATTTAAACTATTACGTAAATTTTCCAAACCTAACTTAAAAAATATAATTAAAACTAAAAATATACAGAATATTAAAAACTTAATTTAAATTACAAATTACACTATAAAAAAAAACTTAGGAATTAAATACTATTATAAACATATTTACAAGTAAAAGGTGTAGTCCAGATCGCTCTCGGTGGGGAGCGTTCCCAAAATGCTGGCCGCATTCCCGCGTTGTATATACGTTCTTTAGAATACGTGTTCAATATTTATCTGAATATATTATGACAACTTTCCATGTTTGCTTATAGGCAAATGAGCAGACGGAACACTTGATTATTTTTGTAAGTAACTACCGTCTCCTATAGGCCTGTGCTGTATATACCAAATGAGTCGATACGTAGCCTACGTTGTCGAGACTAAATATTTGTTTACGTCTTGGAAAAGTTTACACTCTTTTTGGAAACTCATTTTGTTGCGTTTTTGAAAAGCTGCCGGAGTTTATTCCATACCTTGCACATGAAATGCAAAAAGGAGTAGATAGTATGTAGCAAAATTAAGAAAGGGTAGTTTAACAAAAATCGATTTAATTAAATTGTATGTTTGCTAACCCCCAAAGGCTTAGAAGTGATGAAATTCAATACTCAGTTATAAGTCTTCATATTATTTGCGTTAATATTATAACTGAAAGAAAATTTCCACTAGCGAATCCCATAAGACCTGTACTGTGAAACTCGATACCTAAGAAATCAAGACAATGGAAACAATCACGTTGCGCTAATACTTCCAACAAATACCTTAATGTCTATGCGTACAACCTCATACAAACTGTGAGGGTGGCTCAGACACCCATCTTAAGACTTGTTGCGGTCTCCCTACTGCTTAATCCTTAAGAAAACAAACTTCCAAACATCATCAAACAATCTATTACTAAACTTTAAACACTACGGGATAAGGTTGAAATTCTATTTTCACATCTATTAAAATAATTACGCAAAATTCTAAGATAGTTTTTGCTGCTGCAAATTGTTACTTTAGCCTTTATATATTTATTAATAAGGTCGATAGTTAAATTTTAAGGTGAATTGATAAACAATTTAGCATTTTTCAGAAAGTTGATCTTTATCTGTTCGATGCTAAAGTTGCTTTTGTTGTTATAACCTGTTAAATTATGTTGGTAACAAATGTGAAATATGATAATCGTCTGGTCTGATGATGGTATTCATAGTTCGCAGGGCAAAGAAAGAATCCATACAAAATATGGAGGGTGGAGAATTAGTGCACATTTCATAAGATTGGTAGATATATCAAACGTAGAGGGATAATAAGCAGGAACTTTGTTTTATACGACGTATGAAACAAAGTGAATGAAATGATAAGGAACAGTGTGATAAGGAAACGTTGTGGATTGCAAATAAATGTTATAACAACAGTTGAAAAAGGAATGTTAAGGTGGTTTGGACATGTAAAGGAAAGGACAAAAGTAGACTCACAAAACAACTATATAACAGTATTGTGATTAGTAGAGTTGCTGTCAGTAGGCCGAGACGAACGCACCATGATCAAATATCGGAAGTGTAATAAAGATGTCAGGCAAAAAGCATCTCAAATAAATATGCATGTATGAAGAGGTTAATGAAAGTAGATGAAGCGAAAGATGTTGATCAAGATCGTCAGAAGTGGAGATCCATAGACTCTGCCAACCCCCAAGGGAGAAAGGAGTGATGTTATGTATGTATGAAACAAAGTGCTTACTATTCCTCTAAATTCTTTTATATTTCTAAAGGCTTGCTTTGTTGAGTAGCAACTATAGGTAAAAAGCAATAAACATACAACAACCCATAATAATATTTATTATAAATGCAAAACTAACTCCTTATTATTTTCCCGGCTTATGGCCGATTCCTATATCTTACTAACCTTTCATTTGCCTTACAAGTTATAAGACACTCCGCGTATTTGTGAAATGCCACGGGATCTGACTTTGGTTTTGGCGAAACTATTTCAACTTAACTTGACTTATAATAACGGCCCATAAATGTCCCAGTGCTGGGCCCGGCCATTATAGTGGAATGGACAGTAAGCTGCCACGCTTGTTCAAAGCAGCTTGGCAGGTTTGACGTATCGGTTATCTCGATGTACAGGTTGCATCACTATGTTTTCCTTCACCGTTGTTAGCATAAGGTAATTGTAACAATATGCATATTAGAAAACTGTCCAAGTAGTTCATGCGTCGCGGCCAGGATCAAACCCGTGCCCTTTCAACTTGGGACGCGTGCGCTAGCCATTACGCTACCACGATATTAACTTTCATACATACATACATACATATTATCACGCCTTTTTCCCATGGGGGTAGGCAGAGACTATAGATCTCCACTTGCGACGATCCTGACAAACAACTTTCGCTTTATCTACTTTCATTAACCTTTTCATACATGCACGTTTATTTGATATGCTTTTTACCTGACCTCGTTTTAACACATCTGTTATTTGATCATGGTGTGTACGTCGTGGTCTACCGGTACCAACTCTACCATTGACAATACTGTCATTTACTTGTTTTGTAATTCTATTTTCATCCATCCTGTCTACATGCCCAAACCACCTTAACATTCCTTTTTCAACACAACGTTCACTTATTAAACTATTCCGTATCATATCATTCATGCTTACCTCACATATACTTCTCAAAGCTCTCATTTCAACTGCATTTATTCTACTTTCATGCTTCTTCTGCCATACTCAACTTTCACTGCCGTACATCAGTGTTGGCACCAACACCCCTTGATGGACAGCCAAACGTGCCTTTACAGACACTTTTTGGCTTTTCATCAAAGACTTTAACTTGACTTACAATCTTTAAATTTTTTCACTATTTTGGCACAAAATGATTGACCATAGCATCTCCTTTATTCTAAGAGCTGTTAAAGTTTTAAAATACAAATCGATAGAAAAAATCAACTTAGTTGAACGATACATTGTACATATGACATTTGAAATTTCCTTCATCGATATACTTGGAGACATACATACTATACACTTATACGGCATACACAGAACCTCCCGTCACCTGTTCCACGCACTCATAAAACTTGTTCAACTTCGATGTACTTGTACACACTCAAAGTTCAAAAAGGTGAGAGGCTTCTAAAGAAGATTTTCTTTGCCGTCGAAGGGGAAAATTATCTTGATCGGATAACAGCCCTCCAGTTTAATTAACTTGAGGATTTTTGATCCCCAAATACACTGATTTTAATAGAATCTTTTATTAGATCGGATTTATCCCTTTTTATCCTTTTCCTTTGGTGAAAGGATTCTCAAATATTAATACAATTATTGGTCGAGATTTCAAAAATGGTAATAAATAGATGATTATTATAAGCTACAATATCAAATTAAAACTAACTCCAAAATAATTTATTGTATAAAACATGATAGTTATACAATTTTTATTTATAATTTACAATAAGCTGGAGACATTTATAAATAATCGAATACAATAAAAGAAAACTTAACTCATTTGTATTGTATTCAAGCCATAGTTCCTCAAGCATATAAGTAGAATACTGAGCCTAGATCACCGTCTTCTGTGGGTAAGGTCCCCAGAAGGCTAGCTACGTTTCCTCGCTGGATCGCCATAGTGATCCGTTGCCCGAGGTAAACTAACTTAAAACATATAATTAAACACTAAAAATGAACTAATTTATAAAATATACATTAAAGACTATGTAACAGATCGCTGCCAGATGGTTGAATTCTATTTTTTTTTTTGGTGAATTTTTATTAGTAGGTATATTATAACAGTTGTAGATGAACGATACTATTTTGTAAGCAGGAAAGTTTTCATGAAATATTAAATTATTGTGTACTAATGTTTTTATTAGCTCATATTTACAATTAAAATTTATTAAAGATAAAATGATATATATATTGTTACGAGTCGAGAGACACGAATTAAAATGCCGTTAAAATTGCTATAGAGTTTATTAGAACTATATAAACACATATAACACAATTACAAATATAACCGAACACAACAAGTGCAAACGTAATGCAGAAGGTCGCAATTCAAAACAACGTGCAAAGTCCGTCACTTATTAGATTCCCGATTGTAGTACACACGTCTCGCTTCGCTCGTGGTTCTCGCTCGACTGCCCCCGCTCGGGTCATCGTTTTATACTGCACAAATGCAATGTCCCCGTATCTAAGTCGACTTAATCCGCCACACCTGACTATTGACTCGACCGCAAACTGCTATAAAAGAGTACAATAAAACAATGGGCTGTTTTCTAATCACAAAGTAAACAAAAGAAGACGATCATAAAAGAGTTACAATTAATTTAAATGCCGGCAGATAATAAAATGTGTTTTGTTTCAGATAAAAGCCGTGTCACACAACTCGTTCACCCAATAGATTATCCCCCTAGCACTCGTTGGTAAAAGCTCAAAACTCAATCCCTTACATCAAGCATTCTAGACGAAGCGAGAATCTTACGCACCTGCCAACTTGCTCAGACGTAAGGCAGGAGAGCGAGCGATTTTCTTTGATATTTCTATCGTCGAACAATCAATCACCTTCAGATGACTGTACTTTGTCACAGTAAAGTTAGCGAGCAATATTGATATTACTTCAATTGACTCCATACATCATGTGAAATATTTACACAATCTAATTAGAGACTTACTTTATTACTAATTATAATTAATAATAAATTAAATTATATTATTATTAATTTAAAATTAAGATTATATTTTTGTATACCGTCGTATTTTTTTCTTTTTTCTTTTTATAATATCATTGGAATGACAACAAATTGGATAAACCCGTCCATTATTCAAAGGTACATATACACATAGAAAATTAAATAAAAAACATTCATACTTCATTTTATACTCCTGCTTCTATGACATAGACCACGTTCAACCTTTGTTTGGGGTTCGCACTTAGAGGGTGACACAGGTGCGTTGTGAGCGCGTGCCCAATCAACGGACGACAAATTGTCAGCCATGGCTCTTTGATGATGTTTGCCGTTTAGCATAACCACTTTCACTAGAATTCCTACTACGTATACCAACAGAACATTTCTCTTCTTGGTAGATTTAAATGGAAAATATTTGCAGTCGACGTCTGCCGCACATATTTTGGCCTTCGCTCACCTGTCACGAGTATGATAAACATGTTGACATATTTATATACATATTGCCTCTTGTAAAACCAATGTAGCAAATATTCCAGCGTATTGAACCTATTTGTACTACTGTTAGTTAAATATGTTATATCATTAAATTATTCCCTAATAACAGTGAGAAATAGAAGGGGAGTGGGGGAGTATATAACATATAATATTAAAGTAAAAAAATGCTTTGTGTCCGACGTTAGCGCCATAAGCACTAATGGTCGATTCTTATATCTTACGTACCCTTCATTTGCCTTACGCACGATTAAAATTTTACAATAAGCTCCATACAAGTACTGATGACAAGGTAAGTGAATGAATAGTAAGATATAGGAACCGGCCATAAGCCAACACGACTTGTACTGAATACATCACTTATAATTATTTCAATCACTGAAATACTATCTTTATTAATTCTAAAATTCGAAATAAATGTAAATTCTTTTAAAGTTAATGGTACTTTTAGGCTTTCTGGGTGCGGTGTTTAAATTAGAAGACAAATTGCTGTTCATTTCAATTGGATTTGACATTTCGATAACAATGAACGGTTATCGGATAGTCGATAACATGCCCAAGTCATGACAAACGGTGTATATAATCTTACAAACGTCCCAATTTCAATGCAATTGCGACTTTAACTATATTTGAAATAAAGTGTACACTTGCTTAAATAGACACATTTAGTTATACGAAGATACTTTATAATGATGCCAAATAATGCATCATTAGGTAAGTCGTGAGTTTGGCATTCAAGGTCCTTCTAAGAGGGCGCAATTTGCAGCGATTGATATTTCCCCCAAAGTTCACCCTTGGCAAGCATAATGTCAACTACAGGAACGCCCCTGGAATCAAGTCTATTCAATCAAGTTGACAAGTTTGGCTTGTGGCGACATGACAGTTTTGCTCGTCAAACTATTTAAAGCTTTATACATTTAAGACGGCTAAATGAAGCAGATATTTTTAGCAAGCATAAACTCCATCAGTTAGGTAGAACTAATGACAGGGAATTAGATTAATATAAAAACATATATACAATAGTAAAAAAAAACTAAAATTAAAATAAAACCTATATTAAAGCCCGTCCAGCCCCACCAGACCACTGTCGCTGGGCATTGTACCTAGAAGGCTGGCAGCATTACCCCGCTAGATACAAAGGCTAATCCTTTGAGCGAGATAAGCTCCAGCCTTCCAGTCTCCTGTTTTGTCGACTAGGCGTTTTTAATTATTTTAAATAATTTGTGGGCACTTGACCCCCATGGGCCCAAAGTCTCCACCCCAAACGGCTCAAATATATAACCAAGGGTTACATATTTGAGCCGTTTGAGGTTTTCGGCAGAAGTGGCAGTGCGACCGGCCCCAACTTTGGACTCTTGGAGATGAGAAGGTGCCAGTGTGTCGACACAGGTAACGTCCCACACAAGCGGCCTTCCCAAGCTCCAGGGAATTAAAGTCATACCGTCGGGCCTCTTGCCATCGTCGCGGATCAGGCCGTTCGGTTCGAGAACGGCTGGCACGTCGGCGCTGACAAGAGCCCGACGTATTATATGTCGAGGAATAAAATAATTATTATGTTTCTTTAATGGTTACTTTTACTATGTTCACTAAATGTCCCTATTATTAGTTGCAGTATGGCATATGTGTAAAGTTTAACATAATGTACACTTAAATTATTAAAAAACAAAAAAAATGATAATTATTAAATTATTGATAAGCTCAACTCACCCGAGCAATACAATACAAAAAATGTTTAAAATTGCAAAAATTATGTCCCCTCACTCTAACTTTGAACTACATATTGTTATGAGATGAAAAATTCTAAAAAATTTATGGTGGTAGAATTTAAAAATACTTTCAAAGAAAACTACTTTCAACAAGATTGGTTGAGTATTATTGAGACCTAGACTAATTTTGAATAAATTTATTTTTCAATTCAAAAACTGCGCCAAATATCCCAGTCTCCCACCTTCCTCATCCAGCCCGTACCGGTGACCTTACACAGGTCACCGGTCCACCGGACTGGAGGGCATCCTACGCTACGCCTACCGATACGCGGACACTACTCCAGGACACATTTCCATGGATATCCTCAATTCTGATTCTATTCATAAGAGAAATCCCCAACATAATGCCAGGTGGTAGGGCATTTGCCCGACTGGATGGCTACCATCCCTGGTCTAGAGCATGCCGCCATTACAACTTTGAGTTGTGTTCCGGCAGTAGTGACCAGGTCCCAGACTCACTTAAGAGAGCAGCAGCGCATTTGTAGCACCTTTGGTGTTGCAAATGTCCATAGGCGATGGTAACCGCTTTCCATCCAGTGGGCCGTCTGCCTGTCTGCTGAACTCTTGTAAAAAAAACATAACTCGCTTCATATCTCGCTGAGCGACGTTGACTTTGTAGACCAGTTCCACCACACCACACAGAACATTTCTTTGTACGTGGACTGCGATACATTTGACAGACTTTTACTAATTCTATTTACAAGTTACTTTGCTTCTTATAATATATTCTGAATTATTTCTGATTGACATATCCTTTAGTTTGATTCAGCATGTATGTAGGATACGCATCGATACCTTCGACACGATTTGGGCGGGACCCAAATGCAGGTAACTCGGAATATATTGCCAGATGGCACAGTTCCCTTTAAATTGATTGAAACCAATTTAGAAGTCAAACAATCGAATACGTAATTTGGACATAACTATAAATGGAGGTTAAATTGTTATAAGCGTCTTTATACACCAAGTTTGAATCAAAAGCACACGCAAGAATTATTTGAATAATCAAACTTCTCGTATCTTACATCATGTTGTTCTTAATTTAGTCAATTAACTAACTGCACCTTCAAACTGTAGTAAACTTTAACAAAATTTCGTCAAATTTATCGTTAAATATCTTCAGTAAATATTTGTACATGTAGTGTGTTGGCAACACCAACAAAACAATTGAAATTTGACTTTTGTCACAACAGAAAATTTTCCCTTCGAAATGTAATGGTGCAATCTTAGTAAATTTATTAATATCTCTCGCAGTGCTATTTTTACCCTTTCCTTAATAGTTTTGATTTAATCATAGTGTATGTTTTCCCCTAGCTGGTCAAGATTAAATGAAAATTGATTTATGAAAACTAATAATTGCAAAAATTGAAGAAAATATTATAGCCGGCAACGCATTGTTACAATTTTCCATAAGTGAAGGAGACTACTTTCCATCAGTGCCTCCATATCTCTACCCGTTTCAGACAATAAAAAACTGTAAATTCGTAATTTAAAATATGTACTAATTAGATTTAAACTAATAATGTAATTTCAAAGAAAGTTATAGTAAATCTATTATACTATTAGAGAAATGTAACACTTTTAAATTAATTGAAGAATAAATATAAAAAACAAATAATTAAAAATAGAATACGTAAAGTGAAAATGATATTATAAACTTAGAGGAAAATAAATATTTTAGTTTTATTATCAAAAAACCTGCTATCGTTATTAAAAATTATTAGAAATAGGTCTGTACAAAAAGCTTTATGTTAATAGATAGCAAAGATTTTCAAGAAAATTTTAGGATGGCGAGAAAAAATAAATTGAACATTTTTACCAATAAGCTAAATCTTATTTAAACATTGCTAGTTTATACATTAATAGTTTTATACAATTTTTGTAGCGAGAGATATTAAATACAGCACCGTTTTCCTTTCAGAATATCTCGCTTTAAAATAGTGTATTTTGGAGTCGTCTCAAGTAACATCTCGTAAAGGATCTCACGTCTCAGCGAATGGAAGGAGCTGGCATAAAAACAAGTGCAGCTCAAAAGACAAGTAAAGAGCTGCGGTCATTAGTCGAAGTATCTTTTCTTTTAGTGCTCCAGTGCTTCAACTGTCTAAGGTCTTGGAATTGCAACGTTTTTGTATGAATTTTCCAGTCGTTCAGTACGACCACCGTTTAAAGTGAATTAGCCACAATTACCTTTTTAACCGATTTCAAAAAAAGGAAGAGGTACTGTCATATACATACTTTCTAGTAAGTATAATATTTTATTCATGTTAGTAATAGTTACATACATACATACATAACTTCACGCCAGTTCCCTTGCGGGGTAGGCACGAACAACAGAGCGCCATTTAGGCTTATTCCTACATACCTCACTTGCTTCTTTGACATTCATAACTCTTGTCATGCACGCTCGTCTGTTCTTAAGGCTCCTGACATCACCTTCTGCTAGTACACGATCAATTTGATCGTTAGTAATAGTTGCTACGTTATATTGTTCGTGCCTACCCCGCAAGGGAACTGGCGTGAAGATATGTATGTATGTATGTATGTTATATTAAAGAATATGTATTATCGTAGAAGAGGAAAACAAGTACTAAGAATAGAAAATAAAACTTCGGGAAAAATAGAATTAATAACAAGTAAGTAACAACATGAAAAAAAAGTAGGACTAATAACAAGGACAAGTAAAATTTAGACGTTTTCAAAAAGGATAATGTTATTATTATACTAAGCAATTATACTAACCAATCGTAATTCTAGGTATACTTCCACCTTATTTATAGACTTTGAAATAAATAAAAGTATGCAGATGTATATAAAAATATGCCATTCATTACACGAAATGAAGAACGTAGAAACGTAATAAGTATAACAACACACAAAACAAGCACCAAAACATGGTTATTATTTGGTCTCGGGCCATGCTATCTATAAAGCGGCTTAAGAGAAAAATCAATTTCGTTTGTCGTACCCGATAGGGCGACCACACATACAAGCTAATCAAGATAAATATGTATATTATAACTACGTTACAGGTAATCAGTATTTTTTAATTACTTCAATATAAAATTTGTTCGAAAGAAATGAATTAAAATTTTTAAGGAAATTTTAATGATCAGAAAAAATAACCATAGGAAAGACTTTTTTTTATTGCATTTCGCAGTTAAACAAGCAGACAGTCCACTTGAGGAAAGTGGTTACCGTCGCCTATAGATGTTTGCAACACCAGAGGCGTTGCCAGCGCGTTGTCGTATTCTAAGGAATTTTATAACGCCCTTCGTTAACGACCTCATGTCATAGAGCAGAGGGAAAACCTCGGCGAGAATTTCCCTCCGGATCATTGTAGTACGCGGAACAAACATTCTAGAGAACCGTTGCGTAGTTGAGCGTGGAAGCTGAAGAAAATGAAGGTGAACATCCCGTTGATGGCGAGCGGTTGAGTTATAAAAATCAGGTATTGGCACCAAATCAAACAGTTCATCGGAAAACTCCCTGTTGTACAAACGGTAGAATAGGCAAAGAGACGCATAGTCTCTCCGAAGGCTAAGTGATTCTAAACCGTCTGTTAGTACAGGATCGTCGACTATACGAACGGCGCAACACTGGGTCAAGTCGAGGTGGTCAGTCTGGTAAACGGGTGCCCCGGTCCACAGGAGTTTATAAAGTACAAGTATTTTTCGGCAAAAATTAGACGTAAAATTTTTGTAAATCACAGTAACTATTACAATACGATTATTGACAGTTAAATGGAGACTCTTATTATCATATTAGTAATTAAAATTATTTTTATTTTGGTATTAAAAAAATTAAAACGATAGCGAGGTTTAATGCTCGCTGTTTTTTGTGATAAGTGGTTTGTTTTGAAATGTATCGTAAAATGTGCCTCATATATGCTCAATGTACATACTATTGTTACGTTTGGCATATTTTGAAAAGCTACAATCCGTAGCTGTACACGAGTTTTATTAAATTTGGAAAATTATCTGTAATTCTTTTTAACGGTTGTCTTAATTGTTCACCGTTATTTCTTTGCGCTAATTTTTGGCGTATTGAAACATAATTAACGAATTTTTATCACTAATCCAATTGTATTTATGCCCAACCTTCTACCAAGACATTATAAACCGTTCTATTGTTAATGTTCCTTACAAGTTCTTTATGCTCATGTTGTTGTGCACTAAATCTTTACAAGTCTCAATTTCGATCAATATTCTCTTTCAACAAATTTTATCCTAAAATCAACAACAAATATGGCGACCGTCAAGCTCTCCGCGTAACCCTACTTGTGCCGACAGAATTAATTTCCTGGCCTATAACTCTCCTATATTGGATGTTCGACGACAGTTGCGAGTGGCTCCAATTTATGGCGCTAGTGTCGCGGGCAGGTACTCCCCACACACCCTATAGTGCCACGTAGGGGGTGGAGCCCAATCCTTTGTTGCCACAAAATGCGTGGAAACCAGTGACATTATTTTTATTCTACTCCTTACCCTTAGTGGATATCAAATGGCTTCATAATTTACAGAAATATGTACCTTTTACTTTTCTATTTGATATCAACAAGCATAATAATGGTTTTTTTTTGTGAAGCAGGGAAATACATTTCATACAATACCGGGCCCTTTGTGGGGGTTAGACTTTACCTTCCGCCTTGTGTGGGACTCTGTGATACAGATGTTCTCAACTACACCACTAAACCTGAACCTGCCTCCCATGTACCCACGCTTGAGTTGGAAGATAATGAGTTTTTGAACGTAGTTACACCCATGTTCATCCGCGCATCAAGGCCTCATTCGCCCCGGGAAGCAGAGTGACCCACTTCACCAACAGAGGTTAGTTAGTTCTACCGTATTCCCAAGTGCTGATGGACCTCTGTCATGGAATCACGCCAGGAGATTTTGCGTATATAGGCGCCTCCGGACACCGGACTGGCGTCGGTACCCGTAAGTCGCATGCGCACGTCTCTCCCTCAAGCATAATAACCCTTGATTTAACTCTGGTTCCGTACTTGTTTGTAATTTTAAAACAAATGCCAAAGATCGCATAAAAATGCTATGTATTTATAAATTACCTAATCTTATGTGTCGGCTTATAAATTTTTGACTGCCGGTTTATCTAAAAGTTCGTCTCGAATACGGTCCTAAAGGGCAAACAGGATTTTAAAGATATTTTGGGATTTAAAAAAATCATCTTATATTTTTGGAACATGTTTCAGAATGAACAAATTTTTTTTCATTTTTTATCCCTGCAGGAACGGAGAAAGAATACAATTTCCTGCGGCCGGGCGGCCTGTCGTAAGAGGCGAGAAAATAACCCACAGCCAGGTGGTAGGGTATTTGCCCGACTGGATGGCTACCACCCCTGGTCTAGAGTATGACTTCATAACAACCTTGAGTTGTGTTCCGGCATTAGTGACCAGGTTCCAGTCTCCCTTAGGAGAGTAGCAGCGCATTTGTAGCACTTTTGGTGTTGCAAATGTCCATAGGCAATGGTAACTGCTTTCCATCAAGTGGGCCGTCTGTCTGTCTGTTGAACTCATGCAATAAAAATAAAAAAAACAAATACTCTAACTTTTGTGCTAACGAAGTGACGCTATTCTGCAATAGGTATTTCGAAATTATAGTCAAAATGGTTATAATAAGTCTCATCATAATTAAAGCAATTGGATAGGTGATATAATTCTTTTATTAAAAATTATAAAACAATTATCAACTAAAACAGCGCGGATTAACATTACCTTATTATATTTATACTTCTAAAATATCGTAATAGAAATTACTTTAATTTTTGTTTAAATAATTATTTATACACTATTTATAATTAAAGAGATGATATCATAACTTGTTACCCTTGTACAAAAGCTAGGTGAGTTCGGCGTTTCGTAAGATGATAAAAAGTATATAGGTAAGTTTGACTTTCATCTACCCTATTATAAAATTACAATCAAAACCCCTTATCTATTGGGTAAAGCGTTTTCAGCCGTTTATAAACCTGTTAACATGATATTCGCCGTGAAGTGCCGGGCTGTGTACGTTTCAAGTGTCATAAAATCGGAAACAGATACCATTCAATTTATAGTCCGACAAGGAAATGAGGTACGCATGTGGTGGAATCGTGTTGGCATGAATAACGTGTTAAACCCGTACCCATTTATGCGTATTTGTATAAGCATGGAAGAAGAAAATATTAGACGATTCATTTCTGTCTTTCAGTTAGGATGAATCAACCGAAGAGAACCAAACTTGAATTATTCAATGGCATTAAACACAGTCGTGTCAAATATGAAGCATGTTTCGCATCTGTTTTACAAACTTAAATCAGTCATAAATTTAAAGCTCGAATTAGCTCCTTTTCAATATAGTAGATTTTACGAATTTTATAAAATGGAAAAAGAACTAATGAGTACTTTAAATTTAAGTTTAACTAATAGTTCACTACTAGATATTTACAATGCTATAGTTACTATCAATGTGCTTTCGACCTCAAAGGGTGAGAATTGAGACTGGTCACTGTTGCCGGAACACAACTCAAGGTTGTTATGGCGGCGTACTCTACACCACGAATGGTGGCCAGCATCTTTAATATTTGTGGACCAGCCTCACAGTCAATATCCAGGTCTCGGCATGTATGTTATAACGGGTAGGACACACTACTCAAAATCTTTCGTCTTCCAGCATGCTCGTTTCTTTGCGTTGCCTTCTCCTAATTATAATAATTATTTGGGGTCGACATAATGTCTTTCCCTTCCATACTCCTTTATTCTCGCAAACGGCCTCTATCACACGAAAAATCATCAAGACATCCTGCATATAATCTATCCATCTCTTTTTTGGTCTACCTTTACATTTATATCCCTAAATCTTCCAATTTAACATTTTTTTTATCACATCATTTTCATCCTTCCTCATTATATGCCCATACCATCTTTGTTTTTTTCCTTCTCTTGGTTTTTTCAGTCATGGGTGCGACAATGCGACTATATAAGATCGCGTTGTGTACTCATTCCTCACCTTATCCATTCTTGTAATACCACAGATCCGTCTGAATATTCTGATCTCAGCGGTGGATAAGTTTTTGGTCTATTACATCAGTGGCCTAACATTTGGTCCCGTATGATCGTATTACAGATTTATATATCTGATTATTTAGCATAGAAGCTCATTAAGAAACCCTAATGAATAGTATAATTAAAGCACAGTTAAAACGCCCAGCGATTAACGCAAACCTGGCAAGTACTCCCGACAAAGGGCCGGAGTTGTCTTTGAGGCGGCGAGGAATGTTGATCAAGTAATTAGCAAGTCGCGTAAACGAGCTATGGCCGTCCTTGGTGCTGGAACTCGACTGGCCTTGGAGAAATTAAGCATATGATACGGTATCTACTTTTCATATTTGGCACTTAGATACGAAATAAAGTATAAAACACAGTGGCTGGCTATAATATCTCACTGAGTCCCCATGATAAGTCTTTACCCGAGGCAGGCATTGATCGCCTGAAAAGTCGACTAGACATTATGAGTCTCATGGCTTGAGTATCTCACGGCTCAAACGTTTCAGCTGTAAATGGCATAATTAAATAACTCTCATTAATGATTACATAATATTTACATTATTTGAGTGATTCAACTGTTTCTGTCGCCCAACCAGCTGGTCTCGATTTATTTGGTTAATACAATACAGACAACGTATCAAATGAAACTTCTGGTATGAAATACTGTCTACGTGGATATGCAGACTGCATTACATACCAGAGGCTTGCCATTCCGTCAGGCGAGTAGAATCATTCTGTCGATACTACCTATTATGGAATCTACATATTATGTCGAACTGAGGTAACAACAGTTCTTGTAATATGCGATCATCTTCTCAGAATCATGGAATGCCGAAAAATAATAAATGACCCATCCTCAGACTACAAAGTAAGAACTATACCTAAAAAAAATGCTGTTTTTGTAGATAGATAGATAACACTTTCTTATGCTCCAATACAAAAATGAACTCACAGACTAAAATTATAATCTAATTGTGCACAAAGGGCGGTCTTCCACTTACTTAGACAAAACATTTGGGATTATGTTTTCAGCCCAATTACATAAAGTAACAATCAAGTTTTGTATTTTCTATAAACATGTAATATTTCTGAACACATACCTTCTCCACATTCCTGCCATGCATCATATAGTCGACGCACCAGAGTGTGTGGAGGCGCGAATGTAAGTTGCCGCAATAAATCTGAACTGCGCTCAAGTTTCCATTCAGAACGAGTGACACGCGGGAAACTCGGCTAATGGGTACGGGAGCGATTGAAACGCCTAAGAAAGAGGAGTTCAACAATTGGTAACCTTTATACGAGGCTAGTTACAATTTTACTTTTCATTCAAATTGAATTAATGATTCAAATATCGGTGTTAAAACCACGTCACGGCGTTGGATGCTACGTACCTGTTTTTTGTTAGATGAAATTATAATTTAACAAAATCAGTTATTTTAATGTTAAGGACTTACACAAGCAGTGGACATTTGTAGCAAGTGGCTTTAACTACGTTTTTTCAATATGTATTTTGTTTTTTTTTTTACATTTGAAACCATTTCAACTATTTCAAACACAAAAGTTGTTTCAAAAACCTTAAAAACAAAACTATTTTTAACATTTTTACTTAAAACATATACCTACTTCAGACCAAATCAGGTAAAAATTAAGAAGAAACAACAATTGTTGACGACTTGATATATAAAAATATAATTATTTTAAAGAATAATATGTCAACGAGAGAGATAAGAATGACATTTAGGGTAGGGATATTTCAGAGTTATATTTTTACTGAGTAATTCTAATATTGAAGAAAAATCTTTAGTGTATATTGTTATACTTTCAATAATGTTCGGTCAGTTGTTATCCAAATAATATTAAATGATCATTACATTTTTTAGGTTTACAACCCCTGTATGAAAGGAATGATATATTACGACGTAATTTATGTATCTATCACAAAGACTAACGAGTAAAGTTGCCAATGCAAGATCAATAATCGATTGTAGTACTTTCTTTGTGTCAAAGGACAAAAAGTTCTATTGTGACCGCATCTAAAGTGAGACTAACGCAGTAAAGGAATTAAAACAATATAATATTAGGTTTTGAGACTTTCTGGTCAGAAACGTATTATGATTAATGTTGACAGAATATCTTTTTTTTATTGTTTGAGTTCGGCAGACAGGCAAACGGTCCATCTGATGGTAAAGCGGTTACTATCGTCTATGGACATTTGTAGCACCGAAGGTGCTAACAATGTGCCGCCGGTCTCTAAAGGAAGACTGGTAACTGGCCGCTAATGACGGTACACAACTTAAAGTTGTTAGGGCGGCATACTTTAGACCAGGGGTGGTAGCAATCCAAACTGGCACAAACTCTACAACAGGCCGCGCGGCCGCAGAAAATTGTATTCTTTCTCCGTTCCCGCAATACAAATATTGATAAAAATCTAATGATGAATACTTCATTGTAAGGGGTATTTAATAAATTTCATAACATAAACGGGTATATTATTGAGCTTGAGATTTCCTATTTTGAGTAAAATCGATAGTGGATTGGCGTTTCAATCATCAGTAACCTCAATGTTGAGATTTTTTCTTGATATTTTTTTCTCAGAGTCAGCAACACTTCGTTGTTGTAACAATTTTATCCGTGCAGGAACGGAGAAAGAATACAATTTCCTGCGGCCGGGCGGCCCGGCGTAAGAGGCGACTTAACAACCCACAGCCAGGTGGCAGGGCATTTGCCCGACTGGATGGCTACCACCCCTGGTCTAAAGCATGTCGCCATAACAACCTTGAGTTGTGTTCCGGCATTAGTGACCAGGTTCCAGTCTCCCTTAAGAGAGCAGCAGCGCATTTGTAGCAACTTTGCTGTTGCAAATGTCCATGGGCGATGGTAACCGCTTTCCATCAAGTGGGCCGTCTGCCTGTCTGTTGATCTCCTGCAATAAAAAAAATAAAAAAAATACACATAAGGTCAAAAAATCTCCTTCTGCAGGGCATACTTCCCGTTTAGGATGAGAACTTCCGTCACTGGATTTAGAAATCTCCTAGCCACTAATCGTCTTCTTCTTTGTGGTTCCTAAAGAAGCGTTCAAACTTACACTAACTCTCTATGAACAAGATCGTAAGTATTCACTACATTTATATACCAGTATAAATAAAAGTAAGTACTTCTTTTCTTCAAACTCATCATTAGTCAAAACAACGATCTTCACATCGATTATCTCCTCCATCCATTTGTTTTTATGTCTCGTTTCCTCAATACGAAAATACTGGCCATAATTGTTTAATACACCTAACAAAATTTTCACAACAATGTATTTTCAATTTTCGTAAACGATGTAATTTCCCATTTCCGTTAGGCCAACTTCCGCCTCTGTTTTTCTTGGGAAGTATGAGTAGTATAATAACATAATGTTGAACATTCTTGTTCGCTGGTCCTACGCACCTGTAAACGTTGCTTCGTTCCCAGTAACTCGTTAACTCAAGGGTCTACCTTCAGATAAACGGAGTAGAGTTATAAAGCCTTAGAGAGGTCATTACATAATATTTTAAATTCCAATTTCATTCTATAAAGGATTATTGTACAAAATTCGATGACAATGCCAATTCAAGACAATTGTTTGTCGTTAAAACAATTACTGTTTGCTGTTTTATGTAGCGTTCCCTAGAATAGAATAGAATATACTTTATTGCATAACATTGGGATACAGTTCAAGAAGTTTAAGTATAAAAAATAATAGGCGGTCTTATCATAAAAGCAATTTCTTCCAGACAACCATAGGATGGATTAGATTTTTTTGTGAACAATGTGGATTTTGTAATATAACTAGGATAGAAAGTATATACCTATATAATTTTGAAATGGGAAGTAAAACAAACATGGAAACAAAAAAAAATATACGTATATTTATTTTCACTTTTAGCAATAAGGCCGCCTGTTTTTTTGCCAAGAAGTATTGTAATTATGCATTTTGTTTTTGTATTTGTTTATTTTGGTGAGCAATAAAGTGTTATCTATCTATATATTGTACTACACAAAAATAATAAGTGATAAAAAGGAGTCAGATTCAGAATGACTAATGTAATTAGATGTCATTTATAAATTGTGTATATTAGAATTTAAATTAAATAAAATAAAAATAATAACTATTACAACATGTAGTATTTCTTCCCTAGTAGCAGTGCTATCATTATTTTGCATCTCAAATCTCTAAAGGTGATCGAAATCGTTTCGTTTGCTCGCAGCATAAATAAGGAGTCTATAAACCGAGTCTTCTTCTTTAGCTAATCGATCTCCACTGTTACGAAGGCCTCCTTAAATCTGCGCCACACATCCCAGACTCCCGCCATGCTCATACAGCCGCTATCGGCGTCGTTATGCAAGTTATCGGTCCATCGAGCTAAAGGGCGTCCCAGGTTGCGTTTACCGAGATGCAGTCACTAACTACTCCAGGACATTTTTGCAAGGACCGTCCATCGTGCGACATACGTTACCGGCCCACTGCCACTTTAACTTACTAATTTTGCGACCTATGTTGGTGGTGGTTGGTGTTGCGAATATTGAGCGCCCGCCTTAATATTCCAGAAGTCTTTTAAATAAAGGATTTTCTGTTATTATACAGATTAATATATTTGTTATTAAATACTAAATTCAAATTCAAAAAAAGTTTTACAGTAGAACACTTTTTGAAGCTCATACATATAAGTTACAATTTAATTTTACTTCCTATTGTATGTACGCTGCTTCGTATGCTGTTAAGGAGAAGAAGCGGCAAGCAATTATACACATTAAATTTAAAAAAACCTGTAGCAAGAAGCTGTTTATATATTAACAGATAAAAAGTGAATCCCAAATAACTTTAAAATTAATTTCCCTTCTAAAACGATGCATAAGTCTACACACACCATATAAGCGTGTAGGATGCTATTTGTCTCTACATAGATTAGAACGACTGTTCCTTTTCGGCTCGCACCTGTGCCCTTGCTGTCCTGTAAACAAAACTCAGACAAAGGGCTGTAGGATTCACACGGTTGGAAGAGCCGGGCTCTGTTTAAGTTAAGTGTAGTCCAAGTTGTTGGAAAATAAATAAGTCACCCTTATAACCCTCTCATTTCGTTACAAAGCAGTCGATATATTTTTGTAAATAGAGAGGTCTATATGGAAATGAAAGTCCAAAAGAATTATAAATTTTTTCGTGTTATATAATTAAGCAATATATATATCTAAATGCCTACATTTGGTCTACCTAAACATTTGTATCCGTCAATAAACAAGAGATGGATGAATTGTCTAAATGATGACATGATAAATTATGGTGTGACAGAGGACGTATGCCAGAATAAAGGAGTATTGTAGGAAAGTCATTGTGTCGACACTAAATAATTGGGAGATGGTGAAAGAAAAGATTATAATAAGGTTTTTTTTAACCACAGAATTTAAAGGGGGGCACAATTTTTACAACAATAAATTAGTATAATTATATTGGCAACACCAACATAGAATATTTTTGTTTTTTACGTAGCAACACTGGTTGTTCTTCTTCCATGTTGGTTGCTGACCCAGAGCACATATATTATTGATAATTAATGTGATTAGGTTTTACAACTAACAGTGTTTGATTTCTATACGTTCCACGACGAGGTGTATCGCGCATATATATATAAGTATAGGTACATTGTATGGCTCTACCGCTAACTGCTTTTAATAGTCACTTATGTGCGACGATATCGCACATTATGTCACGCCACTTATTGGTTGTATGTTGGCCTAAGTAAAACATAATAATTTTCCTATATTTCTCTACTTATAATATTATAAAAAGGTAAAGTTTGTGACGTTGTAGCGGGTAATATCTGGACCTACTAAACCGATTTTAAAAATTATTTTACTGTTGGAAAGCTACGTTAACAGGGAGTGTCACAGGCTATACACGAGTAACATGACGCTATACGAGTAAACTACGGGAGCGGGACAGAGCGCAGGTGAAACCGCGCCCGGCCGCTAGTATATTATAAAGAGGTAAAGTTTGTGAGTTTGTTTGTAGGAAGTAATCTCTTGAACCACTAAACCGATTTTGTCAATTCTTTCACCAGTCGAAAGCTACATTATTATTGAGTGACATAGGCTAAATTTGATTGTGATTAATAATATTTTTTAATTTTTTTAATGATCTCCAGCGAAGTGTACCCACTTCGTGTCAGCTAGTAATCAGTAAACATCGTTAAAATTTTCCAACACCTGTGCCTATATGCCATGAAATCTTTTTCATTCTCAGTTACATACGGCAAGTACAATTAATTAGTTTTATCCTACCGTCTCGCAGTGACATGCGGCACCGCTATATGGTGGACACACCACCTATACGAACAAAGCACTTTGAGACCACCTTCATTACGCGTACCGCAAAGGACACACTGCTTGGGTATGTTTCTCCCGACACCTACAACCTGGTCTTCTTGTCCCGTGTATATAGATAGGTACCTACTAGGTAAGCGTGCTCCATCTTAAACCAGGTCTCCACTCGAAATCGCAGGAGATAATTGTCCTATACAGTAATTTAAAAAAAAATATCTTTTGTTTATCAGTTTATTTACTTACTAGCGGCCCGGCGCGGTTTCACCCGCCTCCCTGATATATAACGCCATGCTATATAGCCTATGACACTCCCTGTTAACGTAGCTTTCGAAAATTAAAAGAATTTTTAAAATCGGTTTAGTAGATTACCCCCTACAACGTCACAAACTTTACCTCTTTATAATATTAGTATAGATTAACACTCTGAAAAGCATATTGAAATAAAGTAGAAACTGATGTTTCCTATATTTTATTTTCTCATTGGCAAGCAGAAAAAGTTTCAGTGACTAGAGAATTTAATTAAACGGATCTCGTTACTTTAAACAAGGTTTTATTGAAGGAAGAGTCCTGACACCCTGTGACCTCCTGCCGGCTTCGATTGATTCCACTATTTGTTTTAATTATTTTCTGTTTTATTCACCGACTCTTTCAATATCAACGCTATAATGGGAACAAACAAGTGAATACTTTTAGTTTTTATTGTAAAATCTATTATCCAGCCAGTTTTGGCTATGTGCTGCAACACGGTGTGGATTTCATAAAATTTCCTTGTCCAGAAAGTATCAAATGTATAAGTCGCAGAAGGTCCCTGTGAGTGGATTGATCAGATAAACATTTTCACCAATTTTCCCTTAAGACATGAGCCAGGACCTTCCTTAAGTATTAGAGACGATTGGCGCAGAAGTAGTAAGAAATACTATGGATTAGTTACGTTATTTTGAAGTAGAACTTTACAGCAACAAACAGATAAATATTGTTTTAATAATATATTAAATTAATTGTATTATTCTAGCACAATTATAAACTACGATGTTTTCAAATATTGCATTATGATATGATCTAGTAAAGAATTAACAGTTTGAAATGTTACTGATATGATTCTTTTTATATTGTCAGTTTTGAGCCTGTGTGTTACTAATATAATTATTGTAACTAAATTAAAATATTTTTATATTATACTTATTATATTTCGGACTCTAGTGTATTTGTATTTATTAACGAATTAATAAATGAAAAAGTGCTGAAGACAAAAAACAACGGCAGTAATTTAAAATATTTCACCAAGAATTATATTCATACAAATTTAAAACAATGAATACCAGGACTAAATTACACCAAGTTAAATACAGATAACGTGATTATGTCAAGCTTGTTCAACATTCCAAACAATGGGAGCATAATAGGCATTTTATTTTAATTTTCCAAAACCCACCAACTCCTAAATGTACTCCGATTTTTTCCCAGCAATTATTTTATCTAACTTTCAAAGGCATAATCACCGGCGCGAATGCCGCCACAAAATGGAGACCACGTGAATTTACATGAAAAATAAGGTGGAAAAGGTTGTTTTTGTTACACGCATTTGGTTCCGTATTATGTAGATAAATTAGGATCGGCAGTGGTCTGTTTTCAATATTGAAATAAGCACAATCAAGGATATTAATATACCATAATATATTAGTAATACACCATTAAAAATGAGACATAAGACCATAAGTAGGCAGAAGAATATATTAAAAATATGATGTCAAAACAATATTCAAATATAACATGACTTCTGAAGTGCCAGTGCCAAGTTAAACGACCTCATTTTAACATATTATTATCAAGTACAAAAAACTGTGGTAGTTTAATATTCAGCGCTCTCGCCTAACAAACTTAAAGGTTGTAGATTCGAATTCTAGCCGGGAAGCATGCACTATTTAAGAGGTGCTAATGATGGAGGAAAACATCGTTATAAATGCTGGATACCTATATAACGGATGTGTGAAACCTGTCAATCCGCCTTGGAAAAGCGGTCAGGAATACTGTCCGTTTCAAAATATTTACCTCCCTACAATAAGGCTCCATATCGAGGGAGGAAGGGGTGATGATAGAAATATTATTATCAATTAAGATATACTTGAAAGAAAATATTTTTTCATACTTATATGTACTCGTAATGCAAGAAACCAACTAATCCATTCTTGACTATGTCCAAAAATTGGTCAATGATGTACTAAGAAATTTCATAAAATATGTATTAATAAAATTGAAATTGAAAATTGTTAGGTTATTATATTTTTGTAACGACTTCCGTTAGTGACAGAATAATAATAGAGAGTATTTTATATCGATTACTCCACTACTTGGCTCGTTCCACTATCGTTCGAACATAAAAGCGTGCGGACGGAACTTCCCACTCCGACTTTGGTCGAGTACAGTCTCACTCCGGCTTTGATCCGATGCATATATTGTAGTAGCGTTCTGTGGTGGCTAATTTTGTGTGAGAAATGAGTCTTAATTATATCGACTTTTACGAGTCATTTTAATTCTTTTGTAACTAACTGAAAAACAAAAGAGCTGAAGATTGGTTTCGTTTGAACCTTTGGCCAAGGGAACTCTAAAAAATCCTAGAGAAAAGGCGGAATCTAAATAATAAATTGTCCATTGTTAGGTAGCCGGGTGGTTGTACAAATATTCATGTATTTATTTACATAGACAACATAATGAATTCTCAGGGGATGCGCGATTATGCAAATTTTCAGTGCTCTTTGAACTCTTGTACTTATCGCTGAAATTTTTATTCGTCTTCATGTTTATATCCTTTAGGTAGTAATAGGAGTTCATCCACACTTCTTTGACACATTTAATTCGTTCACTGTACGTGCGGGTACTATTTCTTCTGTGGCCATTACAGCCTTTGAGGAGGTTTGGCCTCCCCCAGGGCCCGAGAATATTCGCAGATGCATTCCCCCAGCGCAAACAAAAAAAAGGGTCTCGAGAATTGACCTCTTTGCCCCGGCCGTAACTCGATGAAGAACCACTAACCTGTTACTGGATTTGGTGTCAATTAGGCCTTCTTCGCATGACGATGGTTTCTCAACAGCTCTAGTTTTACAATCTGCGTCATCAAGTGACCTTCATAGATTTTGCATCAGCTACTTGTGCGGCTTAGTTGGCAGCGGTCGCTCAAACGGTTCAAACTGTGAAATACACTCCCGCGGTTTTCGCCGAACACTAGAACATAGGGCTGTTTAAAAAGGAATTGAACTGATATTTAAAATGAGGTAGGCATTCATTTGATCGGGACATTGATCAAAACTAGTACTACTACTAGGAAAGGTAGAAATTACACCACTTGAGAGATAATAATAATTTATTTTAATTGAAATCTCTACAATATGTAGAATTCTCAATAGCAGCAGGGATTTTACGGACATTTACTTTGACTCCAAAAATTCATTTCATAAAAAGATTCGATTAGCCCAAAAAGACATAGACAGACGGACAGACTAATTACAATATCTTATATTTTTTTATTATTATTAGAGTTCAATTAAATAACAGCGAAGAAATTAAATTGCAAGCTGTGTTCACCTATAATTAGTTTTTACGTCACATTGTAAATCTTAGTCCTAAATCCATTAACTGATCAAATGTAAAAAAACTGTTGGTAATAAATAAATAAAACCATCTTTGTAAGAAAAAATATGTGACAAAGTAAATATTGTTGGTGTTGCCAACACATTGGCTTTATTAGTGTTGCAAATATCCATGGAGGACGGTAACCACTTATCATCAAGTGGATTGTTTGACAGTTTGCCTAACCAAGCAAACTTATTAAAAATATGCTATGTTATCGTGGATTATCTATACCAGAAAAAAGAGTTCAAGTGTGTATCTTTACACTAGACAACAAAGGTTAGGACGCAGTTGTAGATTAACCTGTAATTTTCAGAGAAGTATATGAACATGGGATATTTTATTACACTAAAGTAAACTTGCGCGTTTATGTAGTACCAGAATAACCTTCCCTCATAATTCAATAATGAAACTCCAAGGAATGACGCTTAATGAGGCCCAAAGGGAAATTTAATGCTATATTCGCAGTTTTGCAAGCCACTGTCGAAAATTCATCTCGTTAACGTCGTAACGTTTCATTAGGATATAATTTTTCATCTTTATAGAATTTAGCCAAAAGAATATCTAGTAGTAGGTCAAATCTTTGAGACAGATTTTCAGGCCGACACACATAGGCAAAAGTCCTAAAAACAGTCATTTGTACCAATATTCGGTACCCGACGGTTCACTTCTGTCTTTCTACTTGAATTAATCAACCAAACCTATCATATAAACATAAACTTGCATCATTCTATATTATTGAACACCATCTTGTCCTTCAGTTCTGTGTCTGTGAAACAAATTGTCTTACTTTGGTTTATACCTGTACTATTACAACCCAATGAGCAGAATGCATCTTCTTTATAATGAGATGGTCAGTATTAATCCCATTTTAGATATATTCAATAGTAACACTAGAGAGTTTAAGCGATTGATCAGAACAACTAATTTCTCCGGCATATATTAATTTATTGTTATCAACAAACAATTTTATATACATATTTTGAAGTGAAACTTCTTAAGAATCGTTGTGATTTGAAACTCGATGAAATGAAAAAGCGAGACTAAAAAGAGATAAACAGAAATCGATTGGACTAATTCTGCGAGAGAATGTGATACGAGCTTTACATTGTACAGCATAGATTAGAGTCAATAAGACCGATAATTAACCATAGGTCCAATTTGGACCGGAATAAAACTGGTAACAATATTTTTTAGACTAAAACAGTGAAAAATTTAAAGTGATACTTAAGAAATTTGTTTTGAATTATAATATGTTGACAGATGTAGGCCAAAGGAATTATATTTATATTAATATAAGTTATAGAAGAACTAGCTGTGAGCATATTCTTTGAAAATTCACTTCTACTGCGTGTGAACTGCACACGCACACCCAAATTTTTTTATACTTTATATCTACCTTAAGATATACTTAAAATGTTATAGATTCTTAACTACTGTTTGGTATAATATTTACAGAACGCTAAATCTGTATTTTAAATTTCCTATATTCACATGTTTAGGAATACGACTTAGATTCTAAAATTATGTTTTAAGTATTCAAATGTATTTATGGTTGTTTTCTGCTGAGTGAAATAAATAAATGAACAAATATTAGCGTTATGCTGATATTAAATGGATCAACCAAATTGAATCAATTTGGCTTAAACGCACAGAGCTGATCCGACACAACGCTATTCAACGACATTGAATATTCTGGTTTATGTTTACAAGGACCGCTTTCCCTGATACATTCTATTTGAAAAATAAAAGGAACCTTCTTATACCGGCTTTAGACATCGTATAAATTATGACAGTTTTCACTTAACTCGCATACAAATATCTCGTTGTTTATTTATTGGTACAAATCTTCGATCAACAATAGTTACTAGATTAAGGATCACTTGAAATAATAAAGCTTGATTGGTAAACTTGTTTTAATGAATAAACCTACTGAACGAACCCCGAACGCGCGGCGCGCAGGCCGGCGCGTGAGTTCCTACATACATGCGTACGTCACAAGGTTGCAGGATTAACTGAGTAGCTTGGCCGGCGGGCGGGTCGGGCGACCCGAACGCCGCGAGGGTGGAGCGGGGGCCCGCATCGGGGATACGATGTTCCCAACACGTATACTTCCAGCGCTTTTACATACTTGCCGCGCTATAGTCTCCCCCTCCAAGTCCTCGGACACCCCGGGAGAGGACTTGGCTTTGGAAGGCCTACCCCTCCTCCTACTCTGAATTACGGCAGAATCTCCTTGATATAAAGTGAGAGCACTAGCGTGGTACTTAGTAGTGTTTCCATTATTATCTACTACTTTATAGGTGGTAGGACTAACTAACTCAGCTATTTTGAACGGTCCCAGTCGTCTGGGCGCAAACTTACGAGTAACCCCTTTGTCAACATTACTGGAAACGTGGGCCGAAACCAAAACTAAATCACCAATTTTGTAGCTTGGTGCGGGTTGACGCCCCCTATCGGCGTAAATCTTCCTCCGACGCTGTTGATTAGTGATTCGCGTAGCATCGCCCGTATCTATACGATGCAGCGCAAAAGAAGTTGGCGCTCCCCCTGGAGTAAAAATGTCCTCTTGATCATTCAGGAGTTCCGAGAGCCGTTGACGTTGATCCGACCCAAAATGGGAACCTACCTCTGGTTCAAATCTCATCGTAAAATATCGCGGTATATGACTAAAAGTATAACGAGAATTTTTAAAGTCAAGTACCACACCTGCGTCTAATAAAAAATTCATACCTAACAAGGTATCAGTTGCACCAGGCAAAATAATAAAAAGAGTGGGAACGACAGGCCCCTGCGGCACCCTTACATCCACCTTAGCTACATCTACTACAAGATTTTTACATGAACCATCAGCTAACTTAACACTAGTACACGTTTTATCGAACTTATGACCGTGTTTCACTAAATGTGCACGTAAACTTTCACTAGCAACCGATTGCTTTGCACCAGTATCAAACAACGCACTTCCACGAGCACCATAAATCTCCAATTCCACTACGGGTCTCTGACGCGGGTCAATGACCTCGCTTCCAATAGCGGCAATTGACTGGAAAGCGGAAAAAGAAGCAGACGATTCCTGTTTATTCTTACAAGTAGAGCAATTAGCTCGTATAACACCAGGCGTGCCGCATCCAAAGCATGTTACTGAAGGTGTCAAACTGTCTTCTTCTTTCTTAATGTTACCAGGAAACGACTTCTTAGATAACAGCTTCGGGCACTCCTCTTTCAAATGGCCGAATTGCTTACAATAATAGCAACGAGCTCTACTTGCTTTACTGGACGAAGCTGGTACTGCTGGATATGCTGTGTCTACAATCGGAGTCACTGATTCCTTATTCTTTCTAAGCTGTGACTGCTGAGAGCTACGGCCTTCATCTAAAATATCTTCAATAGAACGGGCCTGTTCCAATAGCTCAGAGAAAGACATAAAAGATTTACGACATATCTTCTCCCTTATTCTCTTATGCAGTAGCCCATACACCATGTCGAGCTGAGCTTCCTGAGAGATAGCAGTCGACGGCAACTGTGCTAACAATGCTCTTATTTTGCAGACGAAAATATCGGTAGGCTCATCGCCTTGTTCCCGTTCAAATATTTTCCGGTAAACCCTGTGTGGCGGCAAACGAGGACCATAAGTTTGCTTTAATAATTCTATGGCATCAGGCCAACTATTAACAGATGCTTTCACACCTTGCCACCAGGTTGCTGCAAGACCAGACAAAAGCATTGGTAAGCCTCGCAAGGCTATGTGATCTTCTATACCGACGCATTCCTTATATATTTCTATAGCGTCGACAAAAGCTAAAACGTCGCTCCCTTTTGCACCGTCGAAGCGCGATGAGCAATTTGCAAAGTTACCAGACAAGGCACTCGTAACAGGCGCAGGCGGTGAAGCTGGAGCGCGTATCAAAGACAAAAGATACGCCAAGTGTTGATCCGTCATAACTATTGGAGTTCCCGGTTGAACAGACGGCGCCGGCGACTGCGCAAACGGCGCAGCAGAGGTGGAGGCCCCGCTAGGGCCCGCAGTAGGCGGTGGAGGCGCGCCCGGCGGCACATGAGCCACGCCGGACGCGGACAAGAGAGTCTCAGACTCTCCAGCGATACCCCTATCCACAGAGGGTATATGCTGATCCATCCCGTCACTGGTTGCACCAGACCGTGTAAGCACCATAATGCCTAATCGGAAAACTCTATGTTTCCACGGTGATAAATTGTCCGATCACCAAGACAAACGGAAAACACAATATAGTTCAACACAAAATAATTGTTCATCGTAGCCTAAATAAACAATAACTTCAACTATAAAAGATAACTTGAAAATAAAGTTCTAAGTTCAAAACAGTCTGACACTAAAAGTCTTAAATTGGAAAACAACACTGTCTGTACACAAAACACAATGTTCCAATTAACGAAAAAAAAAGTCTTTGTATAAAATTATTCTTCCAAAATTATTCCAACTAGTAGGTAAGTACAGTCCTGTATAAATAAGTCCAAAAGTACTTACGGAACCATCGTACGTACTTCGTAGGTACTTACATATATGAAAATAAACACTAATTTCTAGTTCTTTATACTTATAGTCACTTTATAGAAAACAATAAATTAAATTTAAATTAAAATGTCACGTAAAACAAACACAAATAAACATTTGAACCGTTTTAGGGTACCTAGGTTTATTCAAAGTACTAACTTAAGTTATAAACAAGTATGCAAAAGTACGAACAAGTTTGAATAAAAACGGATGAGTCCGAACAAGTTCAAACAAGTCCAAACACGTCGAGCACTCACACTCGTACGAACGTGTATTTCACTCACAAGTCCTATAGAAACCTATTCAGAACACGTTAGGTCATTAGGTACTAAATCACGAACCTACAGTTTAGTTCTAGACTTACGATAGCCACCTAAACGTCGCGTTGAGTACTAACTCAGAACAAACGCGGAACAAACGTATCGGCACACACAGGTATCGCAAAGTTTATAACTAGAACACACTAAAACTGTTTTAAAACACTATATTTCGTGCCACACGTTGGGCTGCCAATTATTATAGCGGGCACTTGAAATAATAAAGCTTGATTGGTAAACTTGTTTTAATGAATAAACCTACTGAACGAACCCCGAACGCGCGGCGCGCAGGCCGGCGCGTGAGTTCCTACATACATGCGTACGTCACAAGGTTGCAGGATTAACTGAGTAGCTTGGCCGGCGGGCGGGTCGGGCGACCCGAACGCCGCGAGGGTGGAGCGGGGGCCCGCATCGGGGATACGATGTTCCCAACACGTATACTTCCAGCGCTTTTACATGTAACCCGAGGACTGTTACCCGTCGCTGTACATACATCTACGGCAGCCGGAAGACGAAAGACGCCGTCTGGTGCATTAACTACGGTTTTAACTTCATTAACATCTACTTTGGCCAGTAACTTTTATTCTTTTATTGCATGAGTTCAGCAGAGAAGCAGACGGCCCACCTGATAGAATGCGATTGCCATCGCCTATAGACATTTGTAACACCAAGGGTTCACTATCAACGTACTGCCGCTCTCTAAAGGGAGACTGGAACCTGGCCACTAATGCCGAAACACAACTCAAGGTTCTTATGGCAGCATACTCTAGACCAGGGGGGGTAGCCATCCAGACGTCCAAATACCCAACCTGGCTGTAGACGTTTGTAACACCAGGGACAAACCCAGTGTGTTACCAAACTTTAAGATGGGATAAAGGAGATGGGATAGAAGGATCAGACAGGAGTATTGGGGTAGGAGAACTGAATAGGGGGCAGGATAGAGAAGATGAAATAAGCGGAGGGGGGAAGTGGGCCATTGGAACTCTCACTCATCGTACGAGCACGATTAGCTAAAACTAACCGTTTCACGCCGATATTCTGTAAGAGCGTAATATCACTACCGATCGAACCGGGGTTAAGAGCTGTAATCAAGATAATGTTTCCAGCATGATTCTACCAAGTCAAATCCAAAGATGACCTTTTTAAACCTCCTGAAATAAATTTGAGAATAAGAATAAGCCTAAATGGCACTCTGTTGTTCGTGCCTACCCCGCAAGGGAACTGGCGTGAAGTTATGTATGTATGTATGAAATAAATTTAACATTCCTACAAAAATTAGGCTCGTACATAGATTCTGTAGCGCAGGTAAGCTAGGTGTACTCACAAAAGTCAGATAGTACTTTTTTTTATTATTATTACAAGAGATCAGCAGACAGGCAAATGGCCCACTTGATGGAAAGCGGTTACCATCGCCTACGGACATTTGCAACACCAAAGCTGCTACAAATGCGTTGCTGCTCTCTTAAGGGAAACTGGAACCTGGTCACTAATGCCGGAACACAACTCGAAGGTTGTTATGGCAACATACTTTAGACCAGGGGTGGTAGCCATCCAGACGGGCAAATGCCCTACCACCTGGCTGTGAGTTGTTAAGTCGCCTCTTACGACAGGCCGCCCGGCTGCAGGAAATTGTATTCTTTCTCCGTTCCTGCACGGATAGACTTCACGTCGGTACAACTGCTGAACTTATACCAAGCACAAGTTTGGTCGTGCATGGAGTAATGTCCTCATCTTTGAGATGGCTTAGCCAAATACCAGTTGGAGGCGTTGGAATCAATTGAGAAAAGAGCCAGGAAGCTGGTCGGCAATGACCGTCTTTTTTATGCTCGACTTCGGAGTCTAGCAATAGTACACACGCAAGGTCGCAGGGCTATCTGTTTTGTATCGACCAGACGCACCGGTTTGCGCCGTTACCTGGTGGAAACACCACCAGTCAGAACCAAGCGTTTCGCTCCATCTTTTCTGGTGCGCACTGCCAAAGATTGGAATCATTTTCCGGAGTCTGTTTTTCCTGACAAATACAATCTCGAAGTCACGAGTGAATATGTATGTTCTAGGTGTGCTCCATCCTAGACCGCGTCATTACATCCATAAAAAAATAAAAAAATGAATATGACCTTCACCCAAAGACTTATTAAACGACAGTAAAATAATTTACAATGACTAAGCTATAAAACTGACTTCCCGTCATATGATGTAGAGGACGTTAATAGATCATCTGTACACGTCTGTCATAAATCTATTAAAATCCTAATTTATTTGAAAAACGTTGCGCGTGAGCATGTTTCGTCAGTCACTGCTAGGGTTGCCATCCACGGTGACTTTCCCAGAGTTCCAAACATTTGCATGAGTCTTGCTGCCACACCTTATTCTAAGACAAAATTACATACATAAACCGATATCAATTCAAAATTGGCTGTTGCTACATTCGAGCCTCCTCACTTTTGAGGAACAGGCGGTATGGTAAACCCATAATACTTGGGTAAAGGAGAATATCAGGTTTCATGTATCGATAGAACGCAGAAATAGTCTTTTATGTTTAGCTTTATCACAAATTTTTTTCCCATTCCAAATTTCTAAAATCCTTATCTGGATTTAACAATTTGTTGATAGTAACCCTTTCAGAAATGTTAAGGTTGTTTCCATTCATATAACACCATTTGTTTATAAAGTCTAAAACGACGTGTTTTTCTGGAGTCAGAAAAGTGTACCTACGTCAGAACAATTAAAGAATGGGTCGCTAAGGGCTCACTGTTGAAGCCGATACGATTTATTTGCAATTTTTTGAATCAATGTAAATTTCTCTTGTGCAGTATGTAGTTATTTCATATACTAAGACCTTCTCAGAAACTTGTATGTATAAACTTCGTATCAAATTCCGCGGAAATTGTTGCGTTATCTAAATACCAAAATCATCTAAAATTTCAAGGGTATCCCCTTTACAAAATATGAAAGAATTAGTTTCATCACATTGCCTTCAAAAGAGGAACTAAGTATGTTTCTTTGACGTATACCAACATATTCGTTTGGAAGGACAGTAAATCACTATCTCAAAAATATAGGATTGATTATTGGGTATTCTGAACAGAAAACTGAAAATAATTAAAGTTAAAATAGGAAATTATATACAAGTGACTTTAAACAATGGAAACCAACCCAATATAATTACGTAGCTCGATAAAGTTCGCCCAAACATCTGTTTTTGCGGCAAATCGTCGCTATTTATATTTTGTTTAGAGATTAGTCGACGTGTGAAATTTATAACAATCCCAGAGTTCACATGATATTAGTGAGACTACACACTTAAGATCGAATCCATGAACGAATGAATGGAATCTATGATAAACACATCACGCCGCTTTTTTAACGTGGGTTGTTATAGTACTACGCGCTGTAACATAAATATTATTATTCTACTTGTTAACCTCGAAGTTACAACTGGTTTTATTGTTCATTCAAATTAATACGTAAATATTAATGTCAGTTTGTTTTGGAAGATTGTTTATTTCTTAAGTTTTTAGGGATAACATGGTAATGGAGATGAAACAAAGAATAAGTTTTATTTGTATTGCGAAGTTCCTGATATAAATCTACTGTGTTCGTGAATAGACGTCCGGTTTGGTTTCAAGAATCGATTAGTATAGCGTTTCCTTATTTAACTAACATTTTAGTTTGAATTAGAAACTGAGTTTATTTCTGTTAGGCAGTTTATATTTATACTGAGGCAGGAAGTGTAGTTGTGAAGTCAATAATTTTAGTGAATTAATATATTTAATTATTTGAAACAATGAAATATAAATATTAATTATATGAATTAATAGTTTTTTTCTTATAATACTTTTATAGAATTTTGTTAAATTTTATATATATATATATATCTCAAAGATTGCACGGGCATTTGCTCTAGCAAATTTTCCGGCCTTATTCTACACTAACTTTCACATTTTTCGTATTGTTATATTGTTTGAAATCGTAACAATTCCTTAATCTTAAAAATTACTGTGTTCCTTTTATCATATTAAAAGTATTTAAGTCCCTATATTTAATAATTTAAATGTAAAATAATTATATAAACTATAAAAAATAAAACAACACGCATAAAATATCTATTTTGATTACAAATGTTCAAATGTTTGAATCACAGCGAACTATCCTTTTATTGGCAAACATTGCTAGTGTGAAAAGGTCTTAAACATGTCGGTATCGTCATGTGACGAAGTGGGAGGTCCGACCAATTTATTTAGTGACGTAATAACAGGCATAATCTTTCACACAATGGAAATAACGGCCTATAAACGTCCCACTACTGGGCTTGGGCCTCCCGTTTATAGGGAAACGGACAGCATACCCGTCACGATGGTCCAAACCGGATTAGCGGGTTTGACACATCGTTTATCTCAATGTGCAGGTTTCATTACGATGTTTTCCATTATCGTTAGCACGTGGTAAATGTAACAATATGCATATTAGGTCTAAAAACTATCTAAGCGGTATATGCTTTTGGATGCTTTCGCTAGCCATAAACGATGAGGATTAAAAGAAGATTGCTTGAAAATAAAGTACTTAGGTAGTTTGGGCATGTAGTAAGAATAGATAAAAGAAGAGAGAGTTCGGTCGGTAAACCGCAGTGTACTTACCATGACCAAATCGCCAACATTTTGAACATAGGTCAAATAGATAAAAACCACATCAAACAAGAGATTATTGAAGTAGATGTAATGAAAGGTGTGTAACAAGATAGGAGCAAGTACCTACAGATAATCGTCTCTACCTAACGCTATGGAAAACATGTATGACAATTTAGATAAAGTATATATGTATTTATATAGATAAAGACTATGTTTGATCTGTGAAAAAAACATAGTCAACGTCAAATTATTATTATTATTATTGCGTTATGATTGGAATAATCATTGGATCAGCCATCTAAAGTGAGTCTTAACCTCCGCAACGTGAACATGCAATTTTTTCCTATCCAGCGCAGTTTCTTGCTAATTATTATCGGCTTGAAGGTCACACAAGTTTACACAATGCGAGCTGCTGCCTACGCAGTAGACAGCTACTCGGCTTGTCTACTCATGCGTTAGAAGCTCGACTCGCCTTGTCTGTCTATCAATACATAGTAGCTGTTGCCGAGTCTTGCGAGTTGTCGCGATGTAGAGTTTTTTAATGTGTTTTAATTAAAAAAAAGGTAATAAGGTCTGTGACAACAATATTCTATTAATAATTGGAAAACGCCTATAAAAAACTTCAAAAGAGTGAAAGAAAAGTGTTTGGATTAGAGATTGGATGAGAGATGCCAAACGCGTCCAAACGATACGAGTGATTGCCGAGCTGCTGCCGTTTGCAGCAAGTTGCTGCCTGGCAAGCAGGCGAGTGAAAACAAAAAATGAAGTTATTCGCATGTGAGTTACTGTCTAACTCGTACATATGAGTTACTCGTAAGTTAAGTCAAAACCGTGCGAGTTACTGCAGGGCAACTACTCGGCAGGCTGACTCGTACGCTAGCTCGCACTGTATTGATTAGCCTTTAGGACCACCGACCGGACGCCGGCCGACCGGACGCCGGCCGACCGGCTATCTAAATATGATTTCTTCACGTTGTAGTCCTTTCCCATCCGTTCTACGTGACCGTGCCAACGGAGGCATGAGCTTTTGTTTCTCCTGTCCTCCTCGTAGGTCAAAGGCTTTATAAAGGTTTATTATTCTTGGCTATACTTATCTAGGTCTTTTTAAGGTGTGGCAGTGTTCTGAATTACGGGTCTAAGAGGCTGAATTACACTTACCTCTTAACAAGCTAGACTATCATGTTTATCCTAACATTAAACCCTGTTTGCATCCAAAGTATCAGCTTCGGAACCCGACGTCCGCGTTTTTTTAAACGACTTACTCGCTTCGATATTGCCAATTTATAAATATCCTAGAGGTGCACCTATCTTTAGCTGTCAACCAAATTTAAACACGTCGTTCAATGCCCACTATTATCGCAAATTAAATGTCACGACTCATAGATTTTATAAACCAAATGGTGATGTGTTGAATTCTTACAGATATTTTGACATATAACAGGCGTTATTCACTTTTTATTTGCGTATAATAGAGTATATTTAATGCTTGAGTTTACATATTTATGCAATGATAGTTTAGTATATACAGCCTTAGTACGTACGATTCACCTATAAGATGCGAATAAAAAATTACCAAGTAATAATACCTTGAAAGTAAGTTTATTTCAATGATTGTATGTATATGTTATGTTCCTTTTTTACAAACTAGGGAATTGGCCGATTATTCCTTATGAGCATTCCACATTCTCGTGAGAACTTTTTAAGAGAAAATAATATGTACATTTAATAATACTTATTTGCTTCGTTGATGTCTGTCCCGGATTAGACATAGGTAATGTAACGGCCAGCGGTTTCTGAGTTGACCGGGATCTCTGTCTTCGAATAAAAGACTGGTTTAGAGTATAAGTTTATATTCGCAATCCAGACACTTTTCCATGAGATGTGTTCTGCTCGCGGCCTGATACAATAACTCTCTTCTCTTTTTCTGAGAGGTATTCTACGATTTTAATCCATAATCATTATATTTCTTAATATATAAGTATATGACGACTAAAGAGGTTAGTCGTTACAGTACGACTCATTTCCCGGTATTGCAAAAATATTTACAGTCCGCTCGTAATTACAAATTCAAAACAGTGATCTACCGTGCGCATCCGTAATCCAGTATTGTACATGATTGAAGATTATATTAAAATTTAAATATTCATAAATACCTGACACTAACTCTCTTGAGGCTCGACATTGTGCAGAGCCGTATTTAAGAAGATTATAATTTATCTTTCTTTTCTTCTTTCTTTAACCGTTTTCGGTAGTCTTCTTCCTCTTGGCCATTTGAGGCGGCCAGAAGGTTAGGGCCTCGAGGAAAACCTCTTTACCCGGCTTCTACTCGACGGACGGCTACCCGTCGGTGGCGTGGTTTGGAGCCATTGGAGCCTTTCTAACGGTGGTCTCTCAACGGCTCTCGTTGGCCAGTCTGCAGCATCAAATGGCCTTCGCGGGCTTTACGTTGGCTTCGTTTGCGGCTTAGTTGGCCATTCGTGGACCTTCGGTGGACATCTCGATATCGAACCCGCGTTTGAAGTATCAACCAACCGAAACTGGTAAAGAGCTACATTGAAGATTTTTAAAAACCTTTTCCTCTTAATCCAACACTCCTAACCTTAAAATAAACAGACTAAAGACAATAGTAAGAAACCAATTCTGACCATTTTATTACCTGCGAACGTTTGCCAATCGCATGTTAGTGGTGTATTTGTGGATTACAAAGTAATAAAAAACTTTTAGTAATACAAAAACGCCAACAAAGCAATATATTTACCGGGTTTAAGTTTTAAATAAAAGAGACATTTACTGGTCCTAAAATAAAGAATATATTTAAACGTAACTAAATGAATTCATTTAGAATTATAATGATTAATAAATAATTGTTCTATGTTAGGGCATGGAAGAAAAATACTCTTTTCCATGGTTAAATTCAAATCACACTGTCATAAGAAAAGACACCTGCATTCAGTAGTCTGCTCGCAGACACGAGCATTCGACCGAATGCTAGAAGATTGCGGCGTTTTATAATACTAAAAGTATGTCAGTTGTTGTGGTGTATTCAAATAAATAGACCGATTTAAATATACCAATACCGAATATGGAATCAATTTGGTCCATACACCCTCAAAATTCTGAGGGTGTATGGACCAAACTGACACCAGATTCGGATTCAGTGCATCGAAATGCATAAGAATAGATGGGTTTGGTCAAAGGTCAAACCACTTTTTTTGTGGGCCAGTTGTTATCAACTACCATATCCGCCAGTGGGATGAGAGCAAGTGTGGTGGGAGTGTGTGAAATTCACTACGTTGGGCTAGTAATACCCCTGAAGAAATGCTTTGACCACCTAAGTCGGGGAAAGCTACTAAAACACCTAGGTATTTGACACATTTGTTCCTTAGCCTTATGCCAGAGCTACGAGTAAACGGCGTGATCAATTCGCAAGCCCTAGCAGCAATAATGGAACAAATTTAAGACCACACACAGTTTTGGCAGGAGACGTCTCCAGAATTGCTACGCTCGAACTCCAGCCAACCTTGTAATGAACTACATGGCGTGATCTCTCTGCTGGCGTTCCTCAGGGCGGCGTTTTATCTCCCTTACTATTCACTATTTTTATAAATTCAATCTCCAATGAACTTACTTCTTCCTATCATCTCTATGCAGACGATTTACAAATCTATACACAATCACCTGTTGCGACATTACAAGATGCAGTCTTAACAATAAACACGGACTTCGATCACATAGCACAATGGAGTAAATCATATGGACTACAAGTAAATCCCGAGAAAACTCAGCTAATTATCATAGGTAGTTCACGGATGCTGTGTAGAATTGACTGGACCTGCTTACCAAATTTCACATTTAATGGTACACATATCCCGGTTAGTGAAAAAGTAAAAAATCTAGGAGTCATATTTGATAGGGAGCTATCTTGGCGACCCCACATAACTGAATTGAGTCGACGTCTCTTCCTCTCTTCGAAATCCCTCGGGAGGTTGAAAAACTTCCTGCCCATAACCACCAAAGTTAAGCTTGCAGAGTCCTTACTACTCCCCATTCTTGATTATGCTGACGCCAGCTATATTGATTTGACTCAAGAGCAACTTAATAAGCTTGAGCGCCTCCAAAATTTTTGTATAAGGTTCATATTTGGGTTACGGAAATATGACCACGTCTCTGAATTTCGTAAAAAACTCAAGTGGTTGCCAATTCGTTTTCGCCGGAATACTCATATTCTTTCACTCCTTTACAGTGTGCTGTTTATCCCCACAACCCCGTATTATCTCAAAGAACGCTTTGAATTCGTCTCTTCCTCTCACAATTTACGACCTTCTACGAATCTTAGACTTAGTACTCCCAAGCATCATTCATCTTTCTTCAATAATTCTTTTACTGTACAGGCTATTCGACTCTGGAATGAGCTACCTGTTACTGTTAGACAAGCTAAATCACTAACAATATTTAAGAACATGACAAAAAAGCATTACCTACAACATAGTGATATTTGATATTTTTACGTATATTTATGTATATGTATATATATATTTATGTATGTGATATCAATAGGTGTATTTATATGTGTCTATTAAGTATAATTCTTACTTATATAATATTTCACATACTTATATATTTATAAATAAATAAAATATATGTAAGTAACTGCATAACCTCTAATATTTATTTATACTAACCACCTTTGCCAATACTATTCTGTTTTATTCCTGCCACGAAAGTGTTATCTATCTATCTATCTATCTACATGTCATTTTCTACCTTTAATATCATAAAAACAAATAACACATTTCTCTTGTACATTGTGTAATTTGTACGTCCTTGCACCCCTGCCAAATTCCAGCTTGATGTGCTGTCCTCTTTTGCGTCTATAGAAACCGTGTTAGAGTTCCCTTTCAATCAAATTGAAATTCATATTAGTTTAAATGTTTTTCTTTGTTGCTAGAGTACAGCAGATAGGTTGACATCACGCCCGATGGAAGATGGTCATCGTGGCTTCAGAAAGGAGAATGAAACACAACTCAATGTTATTATGATGGCATACTCTAGACTAGAAATGGTAGACATCCAGACAAGCAAATATGCTACAACTTGGCTGTTGGATCTTTTTAGCTTCTTACTACAGGCCGCAGAAATTAATAATCGTTCTCCGTTATTGTCTAGATAAAACCTAGTACAGTAACAGTTTATTTCGTTTAGTAATCCAATATTTTAATTTTATATTCCATAGCCATTTTGGTAAATACAGAACTAGAAGAGAAGGCTATGCGTGCAAGGCACATGCACGTTTTTCGAGAAATATAGGGTCCATAACGATAAAATCTGGTAAGAGGATATAATTAATATACTTACTGTAAAATAGGCGTGGTAGCTTAGTGATTAACTCACGTGTTCTAAACTCAAAGTGCTCGGTCGAATCCTGGCCGGAGAAAGCATGCACCACTTAGGCAGTTTTCTGACCTATTGTTACAATTACCTCGTGCTAACGGAGAAGGAAAACACCATCATGAGCGAGGCCTTGCTCATCGAGATAACCGATATGTCAAACCTGCCAAGCCGCCTTATATAAATTTTAACTTGAAAGTCTTAATAAGTTTCTTTTCAATTGTATACTAATATATGTAGTTCAATAAATTTGTATCTTATAATGAAACATCAAAAGTGAGAAAAGAATGATCCAGAGTAAACTATTTGTCAAATGTATAAAATATAAAAAATACTGCAAGTTATCATCATTAATTAATTAAAATGTCAGTTTAATTATAAAAGCATACAGAACACTTAATAAATTATGTCAATACACTCATTTATCCAAATTTTATTTATTAATAAGTACCTACGATTTTGGCTTCTAAACATGTACGAGTATTTTTGTCGTGAATACATTTTGTAAATAACTTGCGTAGGAATGAATAGGAATGCGTTAAAATGTAAGCAATAAACACCATTTGAGATGTTGTCTCTTTAATAAATTAAAACTTTAATTTGACAGCCCTAAACCTAAAGTAATATGATTCACTGTTTATTAAATTTCATAAATTTACATTTATGTTTATAAAAACATATCTCTCACCTGTATATTCTTGATAAACTTTGAAATTAAATTATTAAAATATAACTACGGGTATATATTTTAAGATATTTATATATAGAAATTATAATACAAATTTGAAAGAATACTAAACATCTATATTTACAAATCAAATCAATATTAAAGTAAAGAAACTACCCCAGCTCACTCACACTGAAGGGAACGTTCCCAAGACAGGCCACGTTGCCTTGTTAGATGACGGCTATGATGCCTGAAATAGCCTAGCGGGGCGTGCAGCGTTCCTATACACGACGCGTCGCTCAACGCAAACAACGCAACGCTGGAGCCGCCGCACCAGCCAGCCGCCACTAGGGACACTCGCTAGCGTTTCTAAATGTTTGACAGGAATTCTGCACGCTCGAATAGAGCGGCCACTCAGGCCATACGCTGAGACTTGCAATCCAACATCCCAATGCCGCCAGTGTTTCTGGGAACGTTCCTAATAAGCGACAGTAATTTGTTGTTGGATACCAATTTATATAATCTATACATATCATAAAACTGTAGAGGTCGAATTTCTGCACCATGAAAAAAAATGCTATGCACCGAGTCATGAAATTTTCAAATTTTTTGTTTCTCTGTTTGTCTGTCTGTTTGTACCGGCTAATCTCCGACACAACTGGACCGATTTAAATGAAATTTTGTATGGTGGTAGCTTATATCCCTAGTCAACATATATGATACTTTTGATCCCGAAAAATTAAAGAGTTCCCGTGGGACAGTTAAAAAACCGCACCACGCGGTCGAAGTCGCGGGCATCAGCTAGTGTGATATATTATTACATTTTAATACTTAATTTTGTTCTTTTTATTAACACCTTTGAGCATGAACCTATCGATAGGTTTGTTTTGCGTTAAAGGCGATGAGCAAAGGATATTTTTTACCTGGGAAATGTGATAATTTTCCCGGGATAGAATTTCAAATATTACGCGAGCGAAACCATGTGAATAGCTCTAGTAAACAATAATGTTAAAAACTGCGTAAACATTTACCTTGAAAACGGAAAGACTTAAAACCTATCAGCAATAATTTAAGCCTTTGTTTACCAAACTTGAAAACATCTAAATCACGATTCGCGCGATTGCATAAAACTATCTAAAAGAGCGCTTCAAAAGAAATTATATTTATTTTAATGTCTGTTTGTTTAGTATAAATTTATTCCCGGTTGCATCCCACGTTTGGAATTTTAATGTTGCCATAAAAGTTATGTTAAGTGGTTAAAAAATTGGTGGTTTCTACATATAGATTGTTGCATACCGCTATCTGCAGAATTTAGATGTACTATTAAAAGACTTATTGTAACAATTTCATATCTTACCTTGTGATAAAATGAATTTGAAATAACTACTGGTAATGTAACAATTTTGAAGCGAACTCTGTTGCAGCTTTTTGTTATAAGAATTGCTTTCAAAAATCGGGCAACTGCATATCATTCCACTACCAATGCAGGGTATTAAAAAAATGTAATCAAAACTATCCGTTATTTAAAAAGTAGTTAACACTTTGCTTAGACTATTTTTCGTCAGTGTTTTATGAACTACAAACATAAATTTATTTACAACTTTCCACTTAACAGTTCACAGTTTAGGAGGACTTACTTACGACTTTAAAACGAAATTTCTCCCCACTTATGAACTTAATATTAGTGTTGAAAAAATAACGATATTTTGGTACTAATTAATGATTGATATATCGTATTGCTTTAAAGGTGCATATAGCGAAAAAAATTTGTTCCTGAATTACATGTCATACCTACCATACCAGCCCTAGTATTTAGTTTATTTGCAATTCGAATTTTAAAACATACATTATAATATGTATTAGGGTTTGTTACAAGCCTGTTGTAAACCTATATCTATTGTATATAAAATATAATATTATAAAATTCTAAACATTGAAACTATTAAAAAAAAATCTGGAATAGACTATATAAGCTGTGGAGAACACGATGCAATTTTGTTTAGATTTTTTGTCTGTTTGTTCGGGATTTACGTAAAAACTACTGGGTCGACTTTGATGCGATTTTCTCTGATCGACAGCAAATACTTATACTTAAAATGTGCGTTGCTTTTTATCCCTGGAATCCCGCGAGAATTTTCCCGGGAGCGGTTTGTAGTAGTTCGGATGCATAAAAATTAGCTAATTCCGACATAGTTTTTTTATATTTTATTTTTATTGCAGGAGTTCAGCAGACACGCTGACGGCCCACTTGATGGAAAGCGGTTACCATCGCCTACGGACATTTGCAACGTCAAAGGTGCTACAAAAGCGCTGCTGCTCTCTTAAGGGACTGGAACCTGGTCACTAATGCCGAAACACAACTCAAGGTTGTTGTGGCGGCATACTCTAGACCAGGGGTGGTAGCCATCCAGTCGGGTAAATACCCTACCAGCTGGCAGTTTTTACTAAAACAATAGCTTACATTCTTTTTTAAATGCTGTGTCTCGGCGAATCCCGCGGGAATTTTAAGCCAAGCGTGGACGAAGTCGCGGGCATATCCTAGTAAATAAATATAATACATCTTTGTGATTAAAAATAGTATTCCCACACTGCAAGCTCGCCGATATTTCCCAATCACATGTTATGTAATAAATGTTGATGTTATTTGCATTTCTTGCACTGATTCACTTTCCACGACCTTCGATTTGACCGCTTTTTTAAAAATAAGCGATGTTTACATTCTTTTAAATACAGTTAGCAATAAAGTCTTCTCTGAGTCAGTAGGTAATAAAATGAATCTCATCCACTGATAGCGCGTAGAAATAAAAGCGGGTAAAAAAAGTTAAAAGCGAAAGACGAATGGCGCCATCTATTTATGTAGGAAATAGAAGCTTTTCATATATATGTTTTTATTGGGTAATTGTCATTAATTATAATAATGTGTGAAATAGTAACGAATTCATATATTAGTTAATGATCATAAATAGATAGCGAACAAACAGACGAACTTTTCTTATTTTTATGACTGTATTGTAAAATATTTACACTTTTTTATTACTCCGAGCGGAGAGATAAATTGTAGAGTCCATATTTTTTGTGGGATTAACATAATTGCAAATGTCGGGAGTACATCGATTAATGTAAGTATTCAATGGCTTTAAATCCTAGGCAATTTAAAAATAACTGAGTGTCTAGGGAGCATTAATATTAAGCGCGGTTTTGTTCTGTCAAAAGCTCATACTATAATATAAGGATCTTGCTCCACTAACCAGACGACTAGACATTTTAAAAGATTATCTAGTCGTCCGGCTAGCGGACGATTATACACTTCGATAATATAAACACACTGAAGCTTCACGGGTTTACGTGACTACCATAAAAGCATTAGAAGAAAATTGTCATAGGTTTCTTTCTTCTTTATGGCTTTGCACAATCTATATAACCATCCAGTGTTAAGAGTTCGTATATATTCGAGTGTGAAATAATCTTCAAACAAATAGATACCAGGTGATATGCAGATCGACAGATACTTCAGTAAATTTGTAGGTCTGAGTCGCGCCAAGCAAGGGGGTTCTGGTACTAGGTCTAAAAGTGATATTTCCCTAAATCGTTGAGATTTTAAATACAACACACAATTCTTCCTTAAAAAATTTACTATTATAGTTTATTTCTAATTACTGTTATATATTTTTTTCATATTATCGTATCGGTCTAGTTACGACCCGATACGCCGCCGGTACCGGTTCGTCGAAACGTCGTGAACGTCGAGATTGAATCGGACCAAGACGGGGAGAGACCGAACCGTGTTGTGAGACTAGTAGTGTAGACACAGCGAGATGTGATCGGACCGAGACCAGAGCGAAATTGATTCCTATTGTGAGACTAGTAGTATAGACACAGCGAGATGTGATCGGACCGAGACCAGAGCGAAATTGATTCCTATTGTGACACTAGTAGTGTAGACACAGCGAGATGTGATCGGACCGAGACCAGAGCGAAATTGATTCCTATTGTGAGACTAGTAGTGTAGACACAGCGAGATGTGATCGGACCGAGACCAGAGCGAAATTGATTCCTATTGTGAGACTAGTAGTGTAGATACAGCGAGATGTGATCGGACCGAGACCAGAGCGAAATTGATTCCTATTGTGAGACTAGTAGTGTAGACACAGCGAGATGTGATCGGACCGAGACCAGAGCGAAATTGATTCCTATTGTGAGACTAGTAGTGTAGACACTTTAGAGCAGCAGCGCATTTGTAGCATCTTTGCTGTTGCAAATGTCCATAGGCGATGGTAACCGCTTTCCATCAAGTGGGCCGTCTGTCTGTCTGCTGATCTCCTGCAATAAAAAAATAAAAAAAAAACTGAGAATTTAACGCCGGTAAACGACCACTCAAGTTCCATTTTAATAGCAGGCTGACTTTGCAGATAGACCTCTCTATTTAAATTCTATTATCATTCCATGAAAAATTAATAAATAAATAGGATATTTTTTACTTCTTTCGAGTTTATGTCAAAGTTTAGCTAGTGATAAAGCAAATTAATTGATTTAATCTCGTCATACGATGGAAATACGAATATTACATTTTTGTCAACAAAAACTAAACTCTACCACAGAAGAAGTAATCTACCTTCCATTACCTATATAAATTTCTTCGCCATCAACCTAATTGAAGGTGAAACACACAAACTACGCATGTTGCGTGTCACGCATTATTATTTTAGTATTCACGTTGTTTTGCAAGTCTGGAATGCGTATAATGTCCCGCTAAAATGTGCTTTGTTTTTTTGGATTTTTTGAGAAACCATTTGATTACGTACTAGCAGATAAATTATTTTAATGAGTGAATTAACTATTAACTCAACAAAGCTTCGAATGTACATACTTCCTTATGATTTTAAAACAAACAGAAAGTTTTCATTTTCAAAAAACCAGATTTCTACCAGTACACTTAGCTTATTGCTGTGCCGAAATATTTCCGAACTAGCACAGATTTTCAGTGCCTAATTTCTTTTTACTATGATACCAAGACGACCCAATTTTCCTTTTATCATTCTAATTTTATTTTTTGTACGGGTGTACGTTGTGATGTCATAATTTTAGCGAGTCATACAGTTTATTAATTTTCATTCAAACAACAATTAAAATTATTTCTATTATGATATGAATTTTATAAATGAGATGATAACAAGATCTTTAAATGCATGCTCTTTTTATATATTTTATTTTTTAAATTTGTTATTGTAAGACGTTTCAAATATCCACGTGTTACGGAGACCGGCTAATTATGTGGGGAAGAAATGTCTAGTCATGCCGTCTCCCTAAGAGCCCGCTAAAAGGGGTAGACCGAAGAAATGCTAGCTTGACTTGTATATATGCATGCCGGAAGGCGGAATTTGGAGAACTGTACTACATTAAATTTAACACCTTTGTATACACCCATTTTAGCATTAAATAAATTTAACTGAATTTATGTTGTGAAGGATGAAATGCATACGAAAGATCTCAAAACAAGGGATGCCGAAGACGGTGCGAAGTGAAGATAAAAAGTAGCAAGGCGGGCCTAGAGATTCAAAGCAAACGCTCCGAACGCAATCAAGACTTAACACTCGGGTTATGATGTTGATGATGATGTCAAAAACCCAATTGCCAAAGAAGTTCCTGAAAGTTTTTCTACAGGGAATCGAAGAATAGACCTTCTAGATCTCATTCTAAACCAATCATCCGGTAGTTAAACTTTTGCATCAGGATAGCAAACACAAAATGGAAGAAAACGCTTGTTTCTTAAATTATTTATTTAAATGAAACAAGTTTTAATTGGGGTATATTTCGGTATTGAAACATACTTAAAGATACAGATCGATTAGATTTAATATTCTAAAATTATTAATAATTTTTGCTGACTGTACGCTTATTATACATAAATCAGTCCAATCTTAACAGCCTTGTAAGTGGTGAATATAATAAAGCCAGCAACACTCGGTGCATTCATAAATAATAGGTGTTTCAAACATTATTCCTCATACAACGTTGTTTACGACCGTTTCAATATGGAAAGGTTGTGTTTGATCATTATAAGAAACTAACTGTTGCCTGCGGCTTCAATCGTGTTCAATTTTACACAAAATGTGAGAAATGCATATTACATAACACACCATAACCTTAGACATCTGTTTTATTCAGGGATGACTTTGCAAGTTTGCAAAAATATTTCTTATTCAAATTCATTTTATTGCAAATATAGATAAGCTTCAACAGACTTGTGAGGAAGCAGTATCTAACTGTATAATATGTATTATTTGTTGTATATGTATACATAATATATATAATCTATATATTATATAATATATTATATATACAGATCAATCAATCAATCAAACAATCAAATTGATCGTGTACTAGCAGAAGGTGATGTCAGGAGCCTTAAGAACAGACGAGCGTGCATGACAAGAGTTATGAATGTGAAAGAAGCAAGTGAGGTGTGTAAGAATAAGCCTAAATGGCGCTCTGTTGTTCGTGCCTACCCCGCAAGGGAACTGGCGTGAAGTTATGTATGTATGTATATTATATATACAACAAATAAGTATATATCATAGATAAGTATATATACTTACCTATTATATGTTTATATGTATGTATCTCAAGACCACGGGCGATGAAAATGGCCAGGACTTTTGGAAGGCTTGCGTGGGGCCATGGGAAGGCAAATACTTAAAGGCCCCTTGACAAATTTAATCTAAATGTGGCGTAACACTGACCGGCGATTATCCCTGTCTATACCATATAAAAATTCACCCTAGGACAAGCCGCGGTCAGTGTAGGTTTATTGTAGGAAATAAGCATAAAAGGTATCAGGCTATTGAGATGAACTCCTAATGGAAATAGGGATCTGGGAATATTGGGACTATAGCGTCTGCCCGTCGCAATGTTCAGGGAACATGGAAAAATGGGCAGACGGTGACTCGCCACTCCCTGCATAGGCCCCAAAAAACGTACTAGGCGTTGAAGATTGGCGAGGGGCAACATGGGTGGGAGTGTGACTATTTTTATGTTGTTATATTATAAAGAGTATTGTTGTTGTAGTAAGATAAAGGCATTACAATGAGTCATTAGTACATCTATATTCTGCCGGTACCAGTGTGCAATATTTCTTAGTTAAATCTAAATAAAGACGATAGAATTTAGTTTACTTTTTGTAAAATTATTAAAGTCAAACAAAATTGAATAAAATGTATATTATATATAATATTAATTTCAATAATGAATATAAAAAGTTATAATATTAAACAGAAAAATAATACCATAAGCCCAAGTCTAAATGCAAATGCATGCAAATTTTAGTAGTATATTTGGAGAAAAAAAAAACTTGTAGCACTGTATCATATAATAATTAATAAATTAATCCATATCAGCCATATTTTTTTATCTCCTATTTTGTATTATTGTTATGTTATCTGTGCAGGAACGTAGAAAGAATACAATTACCCGCGGCCGAGCGGCCTGTCATAAAAGGCGACAAAACAACCCACAGCCAGGTGGTAGGGTATTTGTCCGTCTGGATAGCTACTACCCCTGATCTAGAGTACGATGCCATAACAACCTTGGATTGCGTTTCGGTATAGGTGGCTGTGTTCCAGCCTCCCTTTAAAGAGCGGCAGCACATTGCTAGCGTCTTTGAAGTTACAAATATACATACGCGATGGTAACCGCTTCCCATCAGGTGGGCCGTCTGCTTGTCTGGTGAACTCATACAATAAAAAAAATCTACAACATTGTTTTCGAGACTAAAGACAGATGAAAATGTCGTTTCCTGGAAATACCTGTCTCCTTAACAAAGATCTGTTCAGCCATTTAGTCATGTAATAGTAGATTGTTACACAAAAGGCGAAAGTGACCTATTTAGGCATGAGATAATTTGATGCGCGAGCGTACCGAAGGCGCTAATATTTCTAGTGCCTAAATAGTCCTTTCATCCGAGGTAAACACTCTGTTTTCATTTCGAATATGAGAAAAGTAAATAAAAACTGATTAGTTGAACAAACAACTACTTTTCAAATGAAATAAGGCGTTAAATTCATATCTAAATCTGATGAACTCATTTAATACGTCACATATGAAACATCAAGTAAATTGCTTTTTTATGACAATCTGCGGTAGTTTTTTTTTCACTGATGATAGTAAATATTTATTTCAAATTTATGTAAATTATAATTTAATGAAAATTAATTTATTAGTATAAAGTACAATTTATATATTTAACAATAGCTATAAAAAAATTGGGACATAAGTCGCATGTGTTATCTATGGTTCGTATAGTTTTTTAATTACTTACAAAGACGTATAATAATATACTATTTTGCCTGAACGTCTATAATTTTTGAAAATAGAGACATCTAATCTCTTATTTTATTTATTTTTTTGACAGCAGGGATAATCGTTTTCCAAAGAGGAAAAGTATTGTTCTCATCCTGTAATCAGACAACTTCAAACGTACTTTCACAATATGAGACATGAAAAGGTAATAAAGAGGCTCAACAATCTCGCAGGCCTGGTCAAATGTATACAGCCTCTTAAATAACACATGCTAAATATAATCATAAGAAAAGCGATGATCTAAATGTGTAGCGCATCAACATCGGTGCAACGTGATTCACCACTCGAAAAATACTTGCCAAAGTCAGGTGGGTGATCCAAACATCTTATTTTAGAATATTTATGTCTTAACCAATCTTTTGTTTCGATTACAGAAATGTTTAATTTTATAATTACTATGTCGTTTATGTGAAACATAGTGAATGCTACTTTTTCGTGAAACTGACCTTTTGTTGTATTGATATATTCAAATTCAAATTCAAATTCATTTATTTTATAAACTTATTTCTAGGCTAAGGCCTACCTTATATAATTACATCTAAAACTTATATAGTAGTTAAAATTAAGGCTACAAATTATTTTTAGCGGCGGTTACTGCACTAGACTCTAGGTCTGTATCGCGGCACCCAACACAATTTTATTATAGAAACTGAAATATAATTGATTTATTAATTAATTAACCTAAAACTATGAGTGCGTGTGTATGCGTGTGTGCGCGCGCGCGCGCGCGCGTGTGTGTGTGTGTGTGTGTGTGTGGTTGTGTTTGTGTGTGTGTGTGTGTGTGTGTGTGTGTGTGTGTGTGTGTGTGTGTGTGTGTGTGTGTGTGTGTCGGCGTGTGTGTGTGTGCCCTAGTGTTGTGGTCAGTTTAGTATTGTGCTTTCTGTGTCACTGTAATTTAATGTTTTTAACCATTTACTAACTTGGTGTTTAAACTTTGGTGCTGACATTTCTTTGGCGGAGGGTGTGTTTTGGCATACTTTATTATAAATGGATATATGGATATATGGAGGAAGGCGTTTGGCAAAGGATGTATGTATTTTAGGTAAGGGTATATTATAAATTCTACGGGAGCTGAGGTATTGGAAGTTAGGGGCATTTAGGTTTTGTTTATGAATTGCTGTGGCTACCTTGCAAATATAGAGTTGTCGGACTGTCAAAACGTCACTTTCTATGTATAGTGTATTGGTGGGATATCTGTACGGTTTTTTATGCATAACTTTAAGTACTGCTCGCTGTGCTCGTTCTACCTCTATAATGTTTGTTTTTGGGATTCCTCCCCAAGCAGCAAGACAGTATAGAAGTAACGACTGGCACAGCGCATAGTAAACCATTTTTAAAGTTTTTGGTGTCGCACAGCTACAGAGGGATTTCATTATGTAAATGGTTTTTCTGACTCTTCTAGATAGGGATGTAATATGACTTTTGAAATTTAATTTTTCATCTAGTTGGATACCAAGGTAGTATTGGTTTATTATTATTAAAAAAAACTATTTTTTATTGCATGAGTTCAACAGACAGGCAGACAGCCCACCTGATGGAAAGGGATTACCATCGCCTGTGGACATTGGAACACCAAAGGTACTACAAATGCGTTGCGTCTCTCCAAAGGGAGACTGAAGCCTGGCCACTAATGCTGGAACACAACTCAAGGTTGTTATGGCGACCAGCATACTTAAGACCAGGGGTGATAGCGAACGAGACCGGTAGGTGACCTTCCACCTAACTGTGGGTTGTTTCGTCGCCTTTTATGACAGGCCGCCCGGCCGCAGGAAATTAATTGTATTCTTTCTACGTTCCTGCACGGATAGAATAAGAAGTAAAGTTAAAGAATAGTAATAAATTGATACAAAATTTATATCAAACGAGCATAGCGATCGATGTGTTAAACTCACCAATCCTTCTTAGACAAGCGTGACAGGTAATAGGTACAATTTTATATGTGCAGGAACGGAGAAAGAATACTAATTCCTCAAAACAATCTTTAGACAGATGGTAGGATATTTGCCAGCGTGGATAGCTACCACCCCTAGTCATAACAAACACAAAACAACCTTGAATTGTTTTCCGGTATTAGTAACCAGGTTTCAGTCCCCCCTTCAAGACTGGAAGCAACTACGATCCATAGGTGACATTTTCCATCATATCAGTCTGTCTGCTGTACTCCATTAAAAAATGTATAGTCTGTTCTCCTAAAAAATGGGAAGGCCAGAGCCCAGTAGTGAGACGTTCCTCAGATGTTATAATTTAAGATACGCCCGTTAGCAATTAAAAGCATCAAAGAGGAATCTGTCTCGAGTGCTCCAGGCCTGCGTCTACGCATGTCGCCCTGCATAGCCATTTCAGAAATACATACATCATCAATGATCCCTATAATGCTTGCAAACATCTATTAATAACTGTCATGTTACGTTAAATAAAGACAAATAGGCTAAAACGAGGTTGACATGGCTAAAACTGTATGTCTCTTTTTAAGGTTCTGTAGCCATTTTGCCAAAAAAGAAATCGCCATATATTTGTCATGTCCGTCTGTCTGTTTATGAATGTAATGTTATAGTCATTTTTATCAAAAATTATCTACTAGGTCTATGAATTTTTGACAAGAAGGCGTGTTGTATTATTATATATACTTCATTATATTTAAAATTTAGTCGTATTTCATTATAGTTGGCTGGTCTAACTTATAGGTAAAACTTATTTTATAACCACCTATTACTATTCTACATCTATTTATTATACACGATAACATAGTTACACATAATTACACTAAATACACAATATTTATCACAATTTGTTTAGCAGGTTTTTCCGAGAAGAAAGAGGCTGATGATCAATCACACAGGATTATTCCTTTTACTGTCACCAGGCTCTCACCATTTCAGTTTATAAGAAAGATTGTTACTAATTTAATTATTGTTAGTGTGAGAGTAAATTAAGGATTATTATTATGTATACCGCTTAGACTGCTCCGTTTTAAGGGAACGAGCGATATACACTTATGACATTCATACACCGTCAAGTTGCATGTCGTTGCAAGTTGAAAGTTGACCATGTCACAGGCACAGTTTCACGTTGTACATGTTTCCTTACAATGTTTTATTTTAACGTGAACATGTGGTAATTGGGTAGATGACGCATTCTACACCTTTCATAACATTGTAAGAGATGCAAACAAAACGCCGTGTTACAATAATTAAATATGAAAGATATAATTTCATTTCCTGTTTAAACCAGACTTAATACGCTATTTGACTCGCAACAAATATGATATCATAACTTACTACACTCATACAAAATCTAAGCAGCGTTGACGTTTTATAAGTGTGTTTTAAGGTGTAGATACCAAAAGACATAGGTACTTTTAATTTTATATATAAAAAATCAGTTTCAGTGGGCTTATGTTCGCAAAAATCAAATAATTATAGCGGACTCAAACACAGATCAGAAGAAGAAGAAAACAGATCGAAGCTCGGTCGAGTTTAGGTAGTTGTTAAATAAATAAATGCAAAGATGATTGTATGATCTCGGTATTTAAAGTGCTAATCAATGTATCGTAAGTAACACGTGAATAAATTAACGATATCAAAGCAAAGAGGTGAATGCCATAGTAAGAACTGAACAGAAGTGTTACTCATTGGTGCAAGACCCCTGGATAATAAGATGCTGGCGATTAGCCAGCTCTGCTGGAGTTGCCAGGTACAGACTGTAGCCAAAAATTTATCATCTTTAAAATTTAAAAAAATATAGAGTAAATTATAAACTAAAATTAAATAAATATATATATTTAATTGTAGGAAAGAATTATTTCAGCCAAATTCAACTTATTTGTTACGGAACTGCAAGCACCTACTGTCTTAAATACGACGGATGACTACGTTGTAACGGTTTTAAGCGCAATAATTTATTTGATTTTTATTGTTATTTTATTAATTAAATTAAAAGTAAATAATTAAAATAAACAAGTTGGCGGTAGGCTAAATAGAATTTTAACAATACTCATTGACACTTGACCTCTTTGTCTTCCGTGATCACTGCTACTGAAAAGTAGCCGAAACATCAGAATAATAAAAATCAAATAAATTACCGCGCTTAAAGCCGTTTAAATGTAGTTTTATTATGTATACTAGTCGCGAAAACTTAAGAAAATATTACGACGGTATGACTTATACATCCCATAGAACGTCACTAGTAGCAATATCATGTACTGGAACTATGAATTAGATATAAATTATAATTATATAGAAATAGATTAATCATTTTTACTATTAAAAAGTAACATTATGATTAAAATCACGATGTTTTTCTCTTTATTTACGTAACTTTTCATGTAACATTTTATTATTTACCAGACATTTTAAAGCTACGTACTAAGAACACACTACTCTCGATGTCCTTAGTACGTAACTGTAAAACGTCGGATATATAATAAAACGTTACATGAAAAATTACATAATATTACTACAAGTTACGTTCTATGGGATGTGTCAGCCGTGCCGTCGTATTTGAGATAGACAGTAATGGGATCCCAAAAAGTAGTTCTCCAAACGTTCAGTATAACTAATATAATATAATTTAGTGCATAGGTGGGTGAAATATCCTTAGGTTTTAACATAATAATTATTAAAACTTATTAATGATTTTTCTTTAAGTCAATAGGTGGAAAAATATTAATTTCCAAAATCTTGAAAAGTCTCTCCCGTGTATAACTACTAAGCGCAACTCCTGAAAAACATATTGAAAGTGGTAGATAGATCTTAAAAGAATATTTTCAAAGAAAGTTAGTTGGAACATATCCGTTAAGCAGTTTTTAAGATATTTAATTTTCCAGACAATATTTTTTCAGGGTTTCGTAAGCATGTAAAAAAACAGAGTAGACCATAATTACCCCTACAGGACCCATAAATATTCGTGGTCTAACACATAGTAGATTTTTAACATTAATTGTCTAAGTAAATCCACCAACAGAGCTAAGCCATATTCAAGAAAGAACGGGCAAATATCAAAAAACTATGCCTTCTTTCTTTACCCCTCCAGTCATACATGCATATATAATGTTATACGCATCATCAAGTCAGTCAATCAGTAACATCAGCAGCCGCGGCAGTCGTCATATCTGTGACGTAGCAGACAAACTGCAAGACAGACACCTACACTGGTACGGCCACGTTATACAGAGACCGGCTGTTCACGTGGGAAACAAATTTCTAGTCACACCACCTCCTTATGGTCCTAATATAAGGGGTAGGCCTTAAGAAATGTTGACTTGACTCTTGAAGAATGATTATGCATATTGTAATGGGAGCCTACCAAAGAGACTATTTAAAAAAAAGAACTTTTACAAACTGGAAAGGAATTTATTGATATACAGAATTAAATTATAAAAACAAAGAACTAGAAATACTATTAAAAATATTTAGGGAACTAGAAACAGATGTCTATACGCGTAGAAGAAGAACTGACTTAGCTACTCGAGTCTCTTGGCAAGAGCTGCCAATTAAAACAACAAGAGGAAATATGGGTAAGGATAAGTATCATGTTTCTATGTTATTTGTGTGGTTTCTTGCAAGGGACGGTTATGACAGTACCAATTATCTCGCTATAAGAAGAAGAAGAAGAAGAAGAAAAAGTAGGAAAGTCAATAATGGACTCCGAAACGACCCAACGTAACTCGGATTTAACGATAGCTTTTCTAAGCTAGCAACCTTAGGTCCAGCAGGTGTTTAAGTGTTATTATCCATTCAGCTATCAAACAAATTTATGGCTCTTACGTCAGTTTTATTGTTGACGAGAAATTCTTATATATCTGTTTACAATGACGCAAATCTGGTCTATTCATTGATTTGAGAGAGGGTTTAATGGAGATAGATGTGTGATTTTAACAGTTTTGTGCGGTTCTGTTTGTTTTTCGCAGCAGATTATTATATTTAGCACTAGATAGGCTCGGAAATATTTACGGGAGATTGTTTGTTTAAAATGTTTACAAGGATAGCATCTATAAAAAGAGAAGCTATTTACTCATAGAAAAACTTTAGCTTGTTTTATAATATATACCTAGGAGTAATTGTATTACACAGAATGGAAATTAAAATTGTGTACATAATGCTGATATTAGACGAATCAAGCAAATTGAACTTGAAGGTCACGACGGTATTCAATAACATTGAATGATTCAAGATTACGTTTATATTGATCACTTTAGTTGATTCATCCATATTGAAAGACAGAGATGAACTACTAATAATTCCATAAGAGTATCTCTGATACTATCAATTTTATTACTATACCTTTTAAGAATTCCGATATCAAAAGGCAAAATTGGCTAAATGCATATCGCGCCACGAATATTGACAGATTCTACTCAACGGAGCTTTTTCAAATATTTTATTCTTGAAAGTACCTATTTCTAAGCTTTACAATAAATAGCAATATAGGCAATAATAATAAAGAAGCACGAGCCTAGCAGTTTGACGTTGAATGTAAGGCATTAGACCACAATGGTCACAGGGGTAAATATAAAAAATGTTAATTTCGACCTTTGCTTAACAAGGGCTGGTAGTAATTATTTCCTTAATTTCACTTATATCGAAAATAACTCTCTACAATAATGCCGCACTACATCAATTACGAAATGCGAACAATTAAATGCAGTGCAAAATCGTAAATCTTGAACATTTGTCCGGTGTCGTAGTAAATCCCGCCGGTTCTGAGTACTGTCGTGGACCAGACGTTATGTTATTCATTGCACTATTCAGCAATAAGCTCATAACTTATCCGTCTACATTTTTGATGAACTAGTATTCCAATTTTTCTTTTCTTACAAATGGGTAAATGATATATTATGTTGCAATAAATTCTAAAACAATTATCATTCTTATCGTTCTAATTTGAAACTTTATTGTAGAAATAATTTTAGTTACTCACCAGTGGGCCTGGCAGACGTTGTCCTGGCCCAAAAAATAAAAAAATCTAGAACCCGATTAGCCACTTACCGGTTCCTATTGTGAATCTAAACCATCCTGGGACTCACTCAAATATACACACAAAATTTCGGCAAAATCAGTCATGTCGTTTTTGAGTTTTAACCAGAGTAACGAACAGCAATCGCTTTTTATATTACTATAAGAAGATTAAACAATTAATTATAAGTAGTGGTCGCCCGTGGTCGAAATTCGACCATACTAATTAATTTAAATTATAAGCTTGAACATTATTAAGGTTCTGTTGTCAAACACTATACTTCTATAATCACAGATTTCGCCAAGGCTACACTGTTAATTTGACTTTAACAATAAACAAAAGAGTATATATGCGTGTGTGTGTCAAATACATGGTATTGTGTGTAATATTTTTTTTTATTGATTTAATAATATATAATTATATAATATTTTCTTAAGTTTTCGCGACTTGTATACATAATAAAACTACGTAAACGTCGGAAAAACCAAAATCAAATAAAATTACCGCGCTTAAAACCGTTAAAACGTAGTTTTATTATATAATTATATTATATAATAATAATATATTTTTTATGTAGGCATAATTTAAAAAAAAAATATTAGTATTCATCGCGTCTTCTCTATATAAACTAAAACTGTGCGAAATTTCATACTCCTCCGTCCGCACAATTTTTGTAAAATGGGGTACAAAGTTTTTACTGTGTTTTTGTTTCACGTATTAATATATATATTAATAAGCAATTCAACTAGTCAGTATTATGAAGTTGCAACTCGCTACTCATCATCGAATACATTATGCATAAAAATCAAGGAGACTGTAATGTTTTCACAGATCATAACCTGTCCCAGTTCAGCATCAGAAGCGTTTTCTCCGATGAAAATCCTAGGTAGTTTTGAGTCTAATTTTTATTGAGACTGAGCAAGAATCCACACAGGTTACTTGAAATAAATGCTTATCTACGAGGAAGTCGCCGCCGGAAAATTATTTACTTTTATCTCGGTAGCTTTTTCCGGGATAAATAGTGTCCTATGTTTATTATCTGTATTTAGACTACATATATACGAAATTTTAACATAGGCTACGTTCCATTAGCGACCCACAACGACCACGTTCGCGACCGCGATTTTTCCCGTTCCACTTGCTTGCCGGCGTTACAATCGTAAACCCAAGTGGAACGCCTATTTTACCCACCTCTTGACATGGGTCGTCGTGAGCGTTGTGTGATCGAAAATGATGACGTCATTAGTGACGTTTTAGCCACGATCGCAATGACCGCGGTCGCCTTGTGGAACGGCTAACGGAGCATTTTGGGCGTTGTGAACTACTAATGGAACGCCCTGATAGTCGATAATATGGTTTCTCAGTGACAACGTCATAGATAGTTAAAAAGAGGTTAGGTAGACAGCCAGACTAACATTCGCATTTGTATATGTATATATCAGTATGAATAAAAATTAAACAGCATGCTCTTTTAATTCACAAGTTCAAAGTCAATGGTATATTCATAAATTTGAGTGTTGAAGAAGAACATTTTTAAATAATAGAACTACGGTTAAAGGAGGATACACGAGCATTTTTTAGTTATCTATCAGTCTCGAAATCCTATTAAAATACTGTAACAAAATTGTATCTTGATATAAACTTCAATTTGAAAGTTTGATACTTATGTCCAGCGGTAGACAAAAGTATCAAACTTCACTAATTTGCCTAATAACTGTAATTAAGGCTATGAGCTCATCGTTTTATACATTATTGGACTAAACAGCTAAAATTAATAGAAGATTATTGCGTAGGTCATATCAATTTAGCGAGTGCTATAATCTACTACTTACATCAATAACAATGAATATGTCTGTCTGTCTGTCTGTCTGTCTGTCTGTCTGTCTGTCTGTCTGTCTGTCTGTCTGTCTGTCTGTCTGTCTGTCTGTCTGTAATTTAAATGTCTTTTTTTTTATTGCTGGATTACAGCAAACAGGTTAACGGCCCTATTGCCCTTTTGCCCTTTTTCTCTTTTGCCCTTTGCCCTTTTGGCCTTTGCCCTTTTGCCCCTTTGCCCTTTTGCCCTTTTGCCCTTTTGCCCTTTTGCCCTTTTGCCCTTTTGCCCTTTTGCCCTTTTGCCCTTTTGCCCTTTTGCCCTTTTGCCCTTTTGCCCTTTTGCCCTTTTGCCCTTTTGCCCTTTTGCCCTTTTGCCCTTTTGCCCTTTGCCCTTTTGGCCTTTGCCCTTTTGCCCCTTTTCCCCTTTGCCCCTTTGCCCTTTTGCCCTATTGCCCTTTTGCCCTTTTTCTCTTTTGCCCTTTGCCCTTTTGGCCTTTGCCCTTTTGCCCCTTTGCCCTTTTGCCCTTTTGCCCTTTTGCCCTTTTGCCCTTTTGCTCTGTGATGGAAAGTGGTTACCGTCGTCTATGGACGGCGAATGTGATGCCGGCCTCGAAGAGGACACTGGAACCTAACCACTGATGCCAGCATACAGCTCTAGGTTGTTATGGCGGCATGCTCCAGACCAGGGGTAGTAGCAATTATGACGCGAATTCCCTACCAACTGGCTGTAGGTCGTTTTGTAGCTTCTTACGACAGACAGGCCGTCCGGCCGCAAGAACAAGTAATCTTTCTCCATTCCTGCAGGGATAAAATTTGAAAAAAATCGAAATATGTGCTGGGACACATAGTAGAATTGAGTTTCACTTCTACTATGTGTCGCAGCACACATTTCGATTTTTCGCAGGTTTACCGCAAATTACGATTTGGTTAGGTTAAGTACATTTTAATGAATGCATTTTTTATTGAAACATATTTTATTTTATCAAACAAAAAAACTGAATTCGATCCGGAACAAAAAACGCCTCCATAGTCTACTCTAAAATTATGCCCCCCCCCCCCCCATGTCTAGAATAATCTTTTGAGCTAGGGCCAATTTAGAACTTCTTTTGTTTTCTTTATTTTTTTATTTAATAGCATTTTACATTGCATGTTTATCTTACTGTTGTGTGATACTTTTTTAATTCTTAATTAATCTTTTTACTTTCTTTCTTATTATTTGTCTTACATAAACAATACTATCACTCGAAATGAAACTTTCGAAACTCACGAAATAAAAATCGTGTATTTAAAAAAATTTATACATGCTATTAAATTTGCTGCTACTTATTTAAATATATTGTTGAGTTGAATAAAGAATTCTCAGATAATTCTGTATTAAATCTTGAGTGACGTTTCGATGCCACGAATTGACACAAATACCAAAATCTAGAATCATCTTCCACTAAAACCTTAAAATATTGCTACAAGTCACTCGGCAAAAACGGAGTCATTTGGCTTTGCAAAAACATGTTTATAGCGACCCAACTATTTTGTCACTCGATTTATAAAGGGAAGAAATTGGGTCGAAGTCTCTAAATAATATTTACTACCCACATATTACGGATTTTTTTTAGTTTAAATTGACATTGGCGAAAATCATTCCCCCAAAAATATAGTTATTATTTCTAGAAATAATTTATACGATAATCATAATTAGCTGAACGGAATTTGAAAATATACGTAGTTCGTCGTCGTCAGCTAATCGCAGTCAAGTTCTGGACGTAGGTCTTCCCAAGTTTGTGCCACACTGAAGGAAGGCCCTCCGCCTTCCTTATCCAGCACCTACTGGACTCCTTATGCAGGTCGTCAGTTAACCGGGTCGGAGGGCGTCAAACACTACGTTAAGCGGGACGCGGTTTCCACTGTAGGACTTGTCTGTTCATTGGCCGTCGGTCTTGCGACAAACATGACCGGGCCATTGCCACTTCAACTTGCTAATCTTACTAGCTATTTCAATGACTTTGGTTCTTATATAATAAAGAAATACAGAAAGTAGCATAGCAAAATAATACCTACACTAATGCTTCAGTTTTACATTATGACCACTAACGTAGCAGCAAGCACGACAGTGGCGAAAAAATTGGGCAGCTCGAGTATGCCATGTTTAACATAATTATTTTGTGTTTACATATTCGCACTGCCCGTTTGCCTTGCCAATTTCCTGCTTGTTGCTATGGAAATGAGCATAATGTATAATGAGATGTTATATTATTATACTAGGATTTGCCCGCGACTTGTCCACGCTTGACTTGAAATTCCGGCGGGATTCCCGGGATAAAACCATCACACATTTTATTACATTAAATTTGCTATCGACCAGTAAAAAATCACGTTGGAATTGGTTTTTTTTTTATCTGGCCATTTTAAATCATTCCCAGAGACATTCCCGCGGAATTCCCAGAATAAAAAGTAGCGCAGAGTTTAAGTCTAATAAATTAGCTGTCGATCAGCGAAAACGACAATCAGACAAACAGAAAGTAAATCTAAAAAAAAATTGCATCGTGTTCTCCATCGTTTATATAGTCTATTCCAGTTGTGTTTTTTTTAATACCTTCAATGTACAGACACGGCATGTTTACATTTTTATAACATTATAGATATCGGGATCTGGTACTAAAATCCTAATCTCCTGGACCGATTTTGAAGATGTTATTTTTGTGCGTTTGAGTACCTCCCCGGATGGTTTAGATTTATAATTGGAACCGGTAGGTGGCACTAGAATCGAGTTCTAGATTTTTATTATTTCAGGGCATGACAACGTCTGCCGGGAGCGCTAGTATATATATATATATATACCGAGGATTTTCGAAAAGAGTTGAATCCAAAGAAATAAACGGATAACAATAAAGTTTTATCTGTTTATAGCTCACTAAAGTAAACAAACACAAAACAGGATAATTACAAAACTTTCATGGAAAAACAAGCGATCCACTTAAAGCGATCTCTTAAAAGTAACCCTATCTCAAAAGACATTCCAATTAATCTGACGATGTTGGTGATGGAGAACTTTATTATAGGACTAAAATCAAGTAAGCAAAGTTTAATCGAACAAAAAAACGGTATAAAATCCATAGTCAACTATATGTTTTATTGCATGACTATTTGTTTATACTCAAGGATTCTATGATAATATATCTGTATTAAATATATATTAAATTCTAGGTCAGCTCTGTAAATCTCCAAAAATTCGTGATGCCATCAATTCTGTACATTTAAATGACACTTCCACACAATTATGTCGAAAATACAATTTTATGAATTGCTCTACTGAAAACTTAATGGCAATGTCTAGTTTATAAGAGCTGTAGATGTATTTATTCTAAATTATATTTGATCCATGACAACAGGTAAAACATCCACATCAGTTTCTAAAAAATCAATGTTTAATATTTAATTAGGTGACAATATTTCTATAACAGCGTTATTTCTTTGAAAGTTATTGGACTATGTATCGCGTTCTCTTAATGTCCTTGCTCATTTTTCCATTTCTTTTGAGCTACAGAAATATGTATTTTCTTTCGATAGTCCTCTAGCGTTAGCATACGTTATCTGTTATACCAAATTCTTTATGTGCAATTTGCTAAATATTAACAAAAAAAACATGAACATAGGGCCTTGCTCTTAATAAAACCAATAAGAAACGTATTATTAGAAACATACCTAATATAAATAATTATATTGTGATTTTAATTTTGCATCTTTAAGAACATCATTTATTTTAAAATATCTAAATTAAAGTCGCGTTGACACAATCAGAGTGTACTCGGATAGCTACTCCGACGCTACTTGAACCGAGCTCAAGTTGTACTACACTACTACGATTAATTTAACAAACAAATTGACTTCTATAATTCATCGTGAAAATATACTTGAAAAAGAACAATTGATACAACTAAAGTCGGATAAGTGTAAACCGCTATCACTGTACATTGTTATGGAGTTACTACATAAGACTGCTCTCGGTCGCAGCATACTCTGCTCGTGTAAACGCGGCCTTATCAAACAAGTAGTCGTTGAGTGACAATCTAGTCCAAAATTCATTAATTTTCTAACTGTTTGTTTTATGTTGTGCACAACAAAGCTTTATAAAGTTAGGATTAGTAAACATTGTCGCTCGTTTGTGTCATTTTAATATTTAGAGGAAAATAGCTTTATATCCCAAAACTTTTCAGTGAGTTCAAAGAAAACGAAAGCAAAATCAAATATTTGTCTTCGAGAAATAGAGCACTACGAATTTAGGTGACACGTTTGATTGTCTTTATTAAACTGGTCATTAATATTATATCAAAGTAGTAGGGTTAATTAAAATTAATGTTTTGGATTTCCACGTAAACCTGCTATTATTTCGGTCTTAATACTCAATATTTCAGTATAAGCTTTTTGTAAAATAATAAGACCTTTTTTATTTGCAGTTAGCAGCGAGTGCCTCAGGAGTTGGAAATGACGGACATTACTACACAAATTGATGGTTCTAATATGATGATCACTTTCAATAATCCTGATTGCTGGTTGTTACTTGAGTGAGATGCAGGCTTCAATCATCAGTTTTCAGTATTAAGCCTGATGTACATTTGCTTTAGTTAAATAGTTAATTAATAGTTTGAACAGTAATTTTCCAATTAGGTAACAAGTCATCGATCAAATAAATTTTCCTAAATGATGATAAAGAATTATTCGGTAATTAAGTGGTCATCCATAAAGTACGTTACACGTTAAGGAGGGGGCGGGGGTTTTTGAAGTGTGACATTATGTGATAGGGAGTGAGGGGTAATAAATTTCGTGACGTCACATTTCAAATTTGAACTGTTAACAAAAATCTTCAAAATAATTACTTCCAACTCTATTTGTATGAGCACAGTGTTTAAATTTATTAAAACATAATTTAAATGGTAATAAAACTAAATACGGAACTGCTGTTTGAATTTAATCATTTCTTGATGTAATATTGCACAATATGTGACGTCACACTGTGACAAGGAGTAGGGGTTAAAAAATCATGAAATTCGTGTTACGTATTTTTTTTTATTGCAGGAGTTCAGCAGACAGGCAGACGGCCCACTGGATAGAAAGCGGTTACCATCGCCTATGGATATTTGCAACACCAAAGGTGCTACAATTGCGCTGCTGCACTCTTAAGGGAGACTGGAACCTGATCACTGATGCCGGAACACAACACAAGGTCGTTATGGCGGCATACTTTAGACCAGGGGTGGTCACCATCCAGTCGAGCAAATACCCTACCACCTGGCTGTGGGTTGTTTTGTCGCCTCTTACGACAAGCCGCCCGGCCGCAAATAATTGTATTGTTTCTCCGTTCCTGCACGGATAAAAATGTATTTTGTGGATGTACACATATCCCAGGCTCCCTTACATTTCATCATGTATTAGTAGTACCAAAACAATGAAACTTGAAATTCAGCTTAAAACTAGAATAGAATATTCTGGACTTGATGTTATTGTATGTTATTTGGGCCATTTGTAAGTCGTTCAAGTATTACACAAGCAAGCACAAATCTTGGCTCGCGTTCTCAACAATGGACATTAGTCAGATCGTTATTTCAAAAAGCTCTTGCGCAATGTCCCGGTCAAAAAACACTCATTGTGATTTGCCACCACTCAATTAAAAAAGACGCATTTGTATCTGTCAAGGTTACGTTAACAATAATAGGATTGGCAAAAAACGTTAAAAGTAATTCACTGTTGTTTTTAGTTTTAAAATTATTCTCGTCATAAAAATTAGTGCCAGAATATTTGGATTCGTCACCAAAAGGTTCACTTTAAGTGCATGAAACTTCTGAAGATTGTGTGTACTGCAAATAATTCATATCACACTTTATTGTCGTTCTTAATTAACAAGGTGAGTAATAAATGCTAATTCGTATACAATTAGTTACTGTACCTGTATCCTTAGGCAGTCAATCTGAAGACGGCATAAATTTTAATGTAGGTAACGAAAAATCCTTACCTGAACCTTTTCTTTGAATGGTAACAAACAAAAATAACCCTGCTCAAAATAAAAACCAAAAAAATAGATTGAAAAGTAAGAACTATGAAATCATTATATTAATACGTGAAGCAAAAACTTTGTACCCCTTTTTACAAAAATTGCGCAAACGGAGGAGTATGACATTTCGCACACATATAGTTTATATAGAGAAGGAGTGCAGAATGCTAATATTTTTTTCAACACACTTGCTCATAAAGTGGCTCTATGGTCACCGCAATTAGGCACAGAATGACACCCATTATCAAACTGTGAGTAAAAAACATTATAACTCACTAGTGAGTTATAGATTTTTTTTAAAATTTTATTGGTTGAGTTGCTTTGTTCGTAAAAAAGTTTTTTTTTTCAAAAAAAAAGATCGTGTTCTATAGAACAAATAAATTAAAGTTCCTATTGCTTGCTCATTTCATGCAACTTCTTATTTAAATACATAATTTTAACTCGTACGTGTTTAATAAATAAAACTTTCACTCATATATAACTTTTTTTTATCTACTAAATAAAATGAGTTTTTGTTGTTATTTTATTCACAAGTGTGTTGAAAAACGTCGTATGATACACGTGTGTATTGATGATTACCGTCCTCGGCTCTCTTAAGACCCTCGCCTACGGCTCGAGTCTCAATGGCGCCTCGGCGGTAATCACCAATGTTACACACTAGTACCATAATGTACTATTAAAAATTAGGCATAAAAAATATTACACACACTACCATGTATTTGACACACACTCTTTTGTTTATTGTTAAAGTCAAATTAACAGTGTAGCCTTGGCGAAATCTGTGTATAGAAGTTATAGTCTTTGATAACAGAACATTAATAATGTCCCAACTTATAATTTAAATTAATTATGGTCGAATTTCGACCACTGGGCGACCTCTAGTTTGCATAAATAGGGAAAGCTGGATAACGTAACTGTTGTAACTGTATTAGAAATATTTATCATTATTGACTATTCATTTAACGCATATTATTTGCAACTTTTTAAACACTCTTCAGTAAGTAATGGGAGCTATAAACCTCCTCCCCTTAACAAAATAATTTTGTATGCTTTGAATATTCGCAGAAATTTCTAGAAACACCTTTCAAATCCTCACCAAAAATTTTACCGTAAACTCTTAAATTGATATTAACCAGTAATTTCCTTTTACTAATTTTGCACCACAATAATTAAAGAACTGCTTATGCTTAATTAGATTACTTAAATAATAAGCAAGCCGAAGTCTGAAACCAATATGATGTGAAAGATTTTTTAAAATCTTTATTTAGAAAGTGCTTTGCCGCTCAGCGGCCACGTCACGCCTTAAATTAAAATCCTAAATGACAATTTTCTTTATTTAATTTAAACTAAATAAACAATCACAGAGTTTGCAAAACATCCTGGCATCTCTCGATAATGGATATGCCAAGACGCTATTACATTCTCCTATCGCAGATCAATCTCACTCTCCAAAAAGCTGTTTTGTAAGTCTTCATTCCGAACCTATTCCATCAGTACATGTTGGACTTATTCAGTCATATTACATGTTACACAGGTGGAGGATTGTACTTTCTTTATGAAATATCCAAATTGCTAGACATGTTGTTAAGTTTTTTTGCCGCTTCTTTTATAACACGTTGCGAGGCGGGGTACATAGAATAGGAAGCAGACTTGATTTTTTTAACTTATGAACGGCAAAAAACTGTTCTTCAGTGGAATTTAGTTTAAATAAAAACTTTTTAATGTCAGGAGCCTTAAGAACAGACGAGCGTGCATGACAAAAGTTATGAATGTCAAAGAAGGTGTAATGAGGTGTGTAAGAATAAGCCTAAATGGCGCTCTGTTGTTTGTGCCTACCCCGCAAGGGAACTGGCGTGAAGATATGTATGTATGTATGTATGTTAATTTCGATTATAAATTCAGTCTAACATCAACATAAGACTGCAAACCCGCATAATATACAAAAATATTATCCCAACAGCATTGACCCCGTCAAATTTTGTGGATACAAACAGGAAGCGTTTTAATATTAGCCAACCGATGCATGTTTCACATTCTGGGTCGTAATGTTTTCTTTGTAAAACATCTGCACAACGGAATGCACTAATGATCAAACACCTAGCACCTTATCGGCCTGCTCACCCACATACTTCCTGCAGTAAATGTGGCACGTGGCGCTAAACATTATCATGCTGATGCTATCAACGGACTGTAAAAGATGAGTATTGTTCTCAAAATGTTTAGTGTGGTTTGAAAATCATGTAAGATGGCCTAATTGCCACATGTGAGAAAATATTTAGAAACGAAAGTCTAAAGTATGTCGCCATAACAACCTTGAGTTTCCCTTAAGAGAGCAGCAGCGCATTTGTAGCAACATTGCTGTTGCAAATGTTCATAGGCGATGGTAACCGCTTTCCATCAGGTGGGCCGTCTGCCTGTCTGCTGATCTCCTGCAATAAAAAAAAACGAATGTAGAACCTTCTTTTTTCAAAGCTGGTTAAACAGCTATTCGAAAACTGTAGCTAAAGACAATCGTAAAGTTAATCCTATATCCTTGCGCGTTAACTGAAATACATAACGTGAACTTTGGTTAAATTTGTTTTGTAAGTAAGTTACAACATCTTTTTTTGCAAATAAAGTATGTTCTTTCTTTCTTCCTTTATATCGACTAAAAATCTGAGTCACATAGTTAGTTCAGTGTACTTGTTTTATTTCATGGATGTGAGTTTAATAACTAGCAAAATGTATTCATAGGTAGTTTTCGTGTCTTTATCTACTCGTAGATATTGTTTAAATTAAAATATGTTGACGGTGACGGATGACACCACGTTCAAACCAGCATATCGAGATTATCTTTTAGTGATGTCCACAAACTCCCTGAAATGGGATGGACTCCAGCACAGCGGTGGGAGGGACGTGTACGAACTTGTAGCAGCGAAAGGTAGAGTAGTATTTGCTGTAGAGCGCTGATGGGAACTGAAGTGAACTAATTTATTTTGAAAGCGGTAACCTTAACTATAAATATTAACAAGTCGTATAGCTAGCACAATGTGTGAGCGGGACGAATGATGGGGGTGCGAGATAGAGCAACTATTAATATTTGCGCTCCCGCGTTGCGCTAGCCAGCCGTCGCCCGTTCTCAATTAGTACATTGTGTCGCCATCTACTCAGCATCGTTAGATTCATCCCGCCTTCATGACAATAGTCCAGCCGAAGTAAAGCCCCCTAGGGAGCTCCCTCGAGCAAGTTACCCCGGGCTCGCACCGAAAACCTTTTTTTTTTTTTTTTGGTGAACTTGTGAGGTCTTCGGACCAACAACATAAAGTCAAGTCCAACAAAAAAAAAAGCGCTAGCCAGTAATTCGTTTTCCGCTGCGAGACGTATGCAGCTCCCATAGACTGATATTATATAAATTTTATTGGAAAATATAATAAGTCTATTTCAAATAATACAGGCTCTTTACTTTTTAATCTCTACATCAAATAACAAGGCCATGTAAAAGTAAACCTAGTAAAAAAGTGTTAAAAATTACAAAACAACATCATAAAGACAGTAAGACCTTCAGTTGTAATCACGTTAATTATTCTTAAAAAACAAATCGTGGAAAATTTTCTAAAAACTAGAAAATTTTCCGGACTGTAACACACGCGTCTAAACCCCGACCTACGAGTTGATACACAACATTCCACGGATCAAAAACAATCGTATTTACGTACTTGAGCTATGCATTAAATCGTCGTGATACACGTATTCTTTATAAACAGCTTTAATATGACTATAGAACAAGAAATTTGGCTGCTGCTCAGCTATCCTGTGCACAAATTTTAAGTAGTGGGTGGGCATAGTGGATAGAAGGGAAGGTATACTTACTCTTTCTGCAACTCCTAGGGTCCGGAGTTCTTGAAATGTTCATTTATGGTAAACATAACCTCACCTATGTTTTCATTGTCACTATTGTGATGAGTGGTGAAAGGTCGCGACTTGTGACTAGAACAGTCATTTAGATTAAGTTAGGTTAGTGGTTAGCTTCAGACCAAAACGCACGAGCTGCGCGAGCGAAGCGAGCGTGTCGCACTAGCGGCCGGCGAGTGCCAGAACCGACTGGCAACCATTTACTATTTATTTTATACATACAATAATTTCGCCTTTAGGTATTGCCCACCATTTTGAATATTTTTATGGTTACTCTTGTAGTGTTTGTGAATGTGCTCTGTTGTGTTTTTTCTTCGTTTTTTGACAATATACGCTATTTTTTGGTTCTTTTTCTGTTGATTACTGGCTTTCTTTTTGACTTCAAAAGGATTGTTCAACGTTATAAATGCAATATTAGTGATAAAACTACGTTTTAACGGTTTTAAGCCCGCGCTTAAAACCGTTAAAACGTAGTTTTATTATGTATACAAGTCGCGAAAACTTAAGAAAATATTACGTGAACCAGTACGGTCTGGAAATCGCAAATAAAATTCGGCGGTGTGAGTGCCTAAAAACAAAACATGCGCGTTTAGTGACATTGTTAAATTTCTTAAAAAGGTGTCGCGATAATAATATTATACCGGTATGTGTAAAATTAACATCTAAAAAAGATATATCGGGAAGCGCCAGCATTCTACGCCAGGCTAGTTTAAAGTTTCCCGCGCTTAAAACCGTTAAAACGTAGTTTTATTATGTATACAAGTCGCGAAAACTTAAGAAAATATTATGCAATATTAGTGAAAAAATAAGTGTGATTATGTTTATTAAAAAAACTGAAGATCTCCGGACCATAGGGATTGTAATCGTGGTAAGTATGCCTCCCCTTCCCCATTCCACCACCCCGCTACTTAAAATTCATGCTTCAAAGATCTATAGATTTACCAGAAATTTTTAATAGTGAAGTATAGCTGACGGGCTAACGAGTCACCTTGCTCACTGACGTGCACTATTCACACCTGTAATTTATATTCAAATAAGCAGGCTCAGTAGACGTTGTCCTACCCTAAAAAAATATAGAACCCGATTAAAGCGCCACTTACTGGGACCAATTGTGAATCTAAACCATCCGGGAACCAACCATCTGGGGCAAACCCAGACAATAAATTTCATCACAGTCGTCGGTCCAGGGGTTTACAAGAAGTTCAGTAACACACTTGAAGATAGGAATTTATTTATTTATTTAATAAAGGATCACCAACAGATGTTTCATATTTGATCAATTAGTGGACTTATGACTAAAGTTTACAATGCGATGTAAAAACAACTTACAGGTGCACAAAGCTTGCAATTTAAATGTCTTCCCTGTTGTTATTTAATTAAATTTTATATATAAAGAGAAGAGCAGACCTATATACATTTTCTTTGAAAAGAACAATTACATACATAACTTCACGCCAGTTCTCTTGCGGGGTAGGCACGAACAACAGAGCGCCATTTAGGCTTATTCTTACACACCTCACTTGCTTCTTTGACATTCATAACTCTTGTCATGCACGCTCGTCTGTTCTTAAGGCTCCTGACATCACCTTCTGCTAGTAGACGATCAATTTGATCATGGAAGGTGTGTCGTGGCCTTCCACGAATCTGCATCCATCCACTTTTGCATTGTATATCTGTTTAGTCATTCTTTCATCGTGCATTCTTTCCACATGCCCGAACCACCGGAGCATTCCTTTCCTTACCTTCACCCCGATAAAGTATATAATTATAGTGTATTATATAAAAATTGTTTAAATAATACTTTAAATTATTAAAAAGTAAGATTACAGATATAAATTTTAAAGCCTGCTCTTTTATAGCAATTGTATTATTAATTTCTCTTTTATAGTAAATTGCTTTAATTCGTAAAATGGGTTATACAACCGATTCGCATGCAACCGCAATACATTGGTTAGTTAATATTTCTAGAAGCAAAACAAACTTGAAGCATGAATGTCTTAATTAATTATTAAAATTAATAACGGGCGGCCTCATCGGTCATAGCGATCTGTTCCAAGCAACCCGATATCCAAGGAGAAATGTAATAATGAAACATGATATTGCTGGTTTACAAAAGCAAATTAAGCTGACTTATGGCCGGTTTCTGTATCATACCATTCATGCAGTTGCCTTACCATCGGTTGAATTTTGACATTACTTGTATGGAGCTTATATCAATTTTTTATCGATATTAACGGTCAGTAAAATATAAGAACCGACCATTAAGCAAACTAATAAAAAATTACAAATTCAATATGCTACTATACTATACGGGTTAAAAAACTTTATTTCTCATAAAAGAATTTTTACAATTCACTTAAACTCAGAACATTATAAGTTATTGAAAATAAATTTTAAATTATAACGAGATAGAAAACATAAATACTAAAATTGCAGGTAGTTTTGATTTTTTTTTGTATTTACATGCAAGTTACAAGTTCCTTCGAATCAAAAGAAACAAAAATCTAGATTTCGTTGAAGTGTCATTGTGTGTAGTTTTTATCTATTTGTTTTTATAATGTAATAATTTTTATATAAGTAGTGACTTATATACATATTATATTTTTAATAAATATTTATACATAAAGAACAGATACATTTGTTTTATTTAAAATTGATTAATCTTTGCTACTCTATATCTGTCTTTACACATAAATAAACCATAATACAAATTACATCAATTTGCGAACCATCTAAGAGGCAGTACTGTATGTTATGAATAAAGAAACATCGCAAACTATTCCAGAAACGCCGTGTTCCATTGTCCGAGTAGCCCTAGTTCCCTTTAACTGGAACTATGTTGCAAAACGCGACTGTGAGGTATGCGGTCGTGCGTGCCATCGGAGGACAACCCGTTCCACACGATATAGGTCAGCGGTCGTACCGGCCCGATTCGGAATGGCATGCAATCTTAACAAGACAGTTATATTTGCCACCGGTAACTAAAAAAACATTGTGAAACTAATCTTGCCACGACCGTTTCGAAGTAAGTATTTCTTCCTAATCCACAATAAATCTTGGCTTCTGAAACGAGATCAATCTTATTTTCTTGCTATATTTCATAAACGTAACATTTATTAAAATGTTGGTAGTATTGTTTCTTGTACTCGTGTAACAATTTCATTCCGCGAATGTACATACTTAATTACCAGGACTAGTTTCAAAAACACAAGACAATTAATTAAATAAATAATGGTTGATCCACACCAGTGCCGGTGTTTATGCGTGTTTTTCACGCGATCGCTCATACGAACCCGTCGCGCGATACGATATCGAACAGATCGCGTCAAAGGTTACACAGGTACGTCAACGGCAACCATTTTTAACACATGCGCCATCAAAACAAACCATTTGTATTACGTATCGTGTTATACTGATTTATTTTTAACTTCCTGTTATGTTTGATTTAAACGTTATAGTAAAAGTATTTTACAGTAAAACAAATTTGAGTAGGTGTGCACTTAAGATACACCTCGTTGTTCTTACGCAGTTGCCTAAAAAACTTTTCATACTGTTTTTGGTTTTCGTGTTTTGGCAGATATTTGTTTTTCAACCATTATTTAGAATTAAAAATGCAAAAGAGTAATAATAAGAATAAATTTTTCAGCATTAGTATTTTTACGATACAGTTTTTTTCTTATTATATCTCAAATTTAGTAAGATAGTTATCCGAGCTATATACTATAGTTCCGTGGATAATTATATTGATGCAAGTCGTGGTATCGTGAGCGCAAGCATCCTAAGACCCAGAGAGTGCGGGTTCGTATCGTGGCCGGAAGGTATGCACCACCGGGGCAGTTTTCTGAACTAATGTGCATATTGTTACAATTACTATGTGCTAGTAACGGTGAAGAAAACATCGTGATGAAACCTACACATCGAAATAACCGACGTGTCCTACCTACCAAGCCACCTTGGACAAACGTGGCGGGTATACTGTCCGGTCCCTTATAGTGGGGGCCCCGAGCCCAAGAGTGGGACATTTATGAGGTATTATTATTGTATTATAAGTCCTAGCCAACATGATGGAACACTTGGCCGATATTATATAATAATAATAAAACTTGAAGAGAAGTATTTTGAAAAAATTTGCAGCTTGATAATATCGACGTTTCAAACCAGTCAATAAATACATTTTGAAAAAGCGGGACGCCATTGATCCTTTCTTCTGAAATAGGAAGTTCGAGCCCAGAAGTATGACGTATAGTAATCCAAATATTATTAACTTTTTTAACCCGCTATTTTGTATACTTTACTAAATTCCACATCAAACGAAACACTTACAAACAAATCCACTAAAAAGTTATCTACGATACTTTACAGATCAGTATAATAGTGATAAATTGTTGATTAGTTTTTGGTACATACCGAGATATTAGAAATGTATTTTTATGCAATCTTACAAAGATGACTGTTGTCACTTCACCAATGAATCAGTATCAGTATAAATAGATACAGTTGTAAAATTCGTGAAGTAACAAAAAATTATAAACGTCTGAAATAAACCGAGCATCGCCAGACGTTAATTCAGTTATGCGCGGTGACTAACCAACTGTTATATTTAGATAGTATAATCGTCTCAATGTAACACAAAGGTTCTAAATCAAATTACTAAACATGACTACTGAATTCTTTTAGAAATAACTCTAAGGTCATTAACACTCAGCGCTACGAACCGTTTGTTTTAGCAGTATAAATCTTCATAATCGCCCCTTTACCTTGAAAAATCAGGGATCGAAAATAACTAGTAGTCGGGAATAATTTAAATATGCAATAACAAAATTTGCTAATATTTTAAAGCATCGTTTATTTCGTCTCTCGTTCTCTTTATATCGTTATTTTCTTCGAAACTAACTTTTTGACTGAAATGCATCAGACAATTTGACAGCTTACCTGATGTAAAGTTGTTATCGTTACCTATTGGCAACGAATGCATCTTGTGTTTATACTTTTATAAGTACGCATAACAAGAACTGCTCTCCTCCTCACCACTGTTATTTAATTGACGCTAAACAATGCCTATTTTGTAACAGGTAAGTTTTGCTACTCAATGATTATAAAATTATAACTTATTAAATATCGAATTGTCTTGGTTTAAGTATTCATTTCTTCTTTACGGTCTTGGGAACAGATTTATTTCGTAAAATGGTATCGATCTTCGTAATATAAATATGAAGTTTATGTAAGTGAAACCGCGTCGAAAGCGCTAGTTATTTCAAAAAAAGTATATAAATATAAAATTTAGTATATTTCACATATCTAATAAACTATATGATAAATCGCCTTTATAAATACAGTTGAAGTTGAACGAATACAAACAGACACGAAAAATCTACCTTTGCCATGACATGAATTTAAATAAATATGTGGAATATCTCTACGAACCTTGCATTTCTTAGCATTTTTAACATAAGCCTTGTCAGTGTCTGTCCACAGATCTCAAGAATGACAATTCACATGCGATTCGCGCGCGACATTGTTCTCAGTCTGAGTTCTTAGTTAATTGAGTTTTGTCCTGCGCACCTGCCAACACCTTTGGCAAAATTCTCTCCTAACTTCAACAGAGCCATTAACATTTCAGTAGTAGATTTGTGAGGGATGGCGATATAAGCAGCGCATTCCTTAAACCCGTGTCATTCTGGCTGAAAGCCAATATACCGGATGCCGATAGCTCGATTAGGGCCGCCACTTTGACGGCGCTTGTCGCCAGTGCTGGTGTGTCTGTGCCTTTAGTTGCATTTTTCTATTTTATTGTCTGTTATATATACAAATTGCGCAGTTGGCTTTAAAATATATTTACTTCATTGTGGGCGATGAATATTGTCTTTTCTAATTTTATTGTACAAGTCTACTTACAAAGACAACATAATTAAAGCTTTGCCACCTAATGCCAATACTTGTATTTTCGTTTAAATCTAACTACTCTACTTGTCATGCCCAACAGTACACTTTGAGGCTTTTGCACTGATAAATTAGTCTAACTATTATAACTGACTTTAGAAAGTTCTCAGTTGTCCCTGTAAGTATATATTATTTATTACGGCTTACAAGAAAGAATGAAAAATGGTCCTCCAGTCATCTGAGCCAGATACACGCAGAATAATAGCCGCGTTCCCGGTGACCCTCCGGTCATCGCTGTCGCTAAATATATATACATACAGGCTTCATATTAGCTGGTCATTGGCAACAAGAGCACTTGATGTTTAAATCCATTTATGGCCGCTTCCTACATCTTACTAAACGTTCATTTGCCATACTACTGGTCAAGCTCCATACAAGTAATGTCAACTTTCTATCTGTGGTAAAGTAAAGGCATGAATAATATAGGAACCGGCCATTAGTGATATGTTTTATAAATATGCTTTATTGCGTATTAAAAGACAATAATACTATAGCCGCTCTAATCGTTATTAGCTATTTCTTCCAGCCAACCTTTGGTTAAATAAGAAGTTTAGCAAAAACAGGGGTATGTTACATTATCATCACCTTATTGATTGAGTACTACATATTATCACCATATCTTGTATATGCATATGACTTATGTGTATATTTGTATATATAGTATAGTTATATATTTATTATTAAAATGTAAGTAATCGTACAATAATTATGTATATCACCGTTGCCACTCCTAATCAGAATATTCTTGCCACGGGTTGTCTGGAAGAGATCGCTTTTAGCGATAAGACCGCCCTTTGTCCCCAACTAGACTAATACTAGTTCGTAAGTTTTTCTGTAATGGTGTACAATAAAGTGTTATCTATCTATCTACTACGTGATTATTGTATCCGGATTTCTTACAAAAATACCTGCTATATGTAAGTCCGGTACGTCACTTATGGCCGGTTCCTAATGTGCGCAGCTCGTCGCACATATAATATATTTTGTTCTACGCTGATCGTTTGGGCGATACCCTGGTCCTTGTAGGTACAGAAGTTAAACACTTAGTGATGAAAACTTATAATAAATCATTTTTACATAACGAATGCGTGTGCACTCGACTACAACCAAAATGGAAGAAGAAAGAATAAGCAACGACAGTGTTGCAAGTTTAAAAATAATGTTAGGTTATGTTCGTGTTGCCAACACCTATAACTTACAATTCATTCACTTTCCTTACGAGTTTTTGGCGGGAACTGAAAGGAGATGTTGTGCTGTGCAGTTTTATTTTCTAAAAATGTGTAAAATTACTCTAAAATGAACAATAGTTGTAGGATATTGAGAGTTTTTGAGTAGTAATTATGTGTTTTGTGAGAAATGTGAACTGTATAGTCAAATGTGGCCTTTTGAGTTGTCACAAGAACTCCGTTGAATGTCACTAGCTGATTACCTACAATTCAGCTGTGCTACACATAGGCTTAAGAAAATGAAGAAACTATATTGTAAACTAAGATCTGGCTTAAAGGCCTAGCTGCCAAGCCATAAAACTAACTAAATAAATCACTTTCCTTACCATCGGTTGAATTTTGCATTACTTGTATGTAACTTATGTCAATTTTTCAGCAAATGAACGGTCGGTAAGATATAGGAACCGGTCATAATTGATGAAGATTGACAAAACTTTCTTCATAAACTAGACCATAAATTTACTTGGACAGCTCTTTTATTCTAGACCTCCATCGAATAAATTAGTTTTCAATCAGTGTTCCAGAATGTGTTTATGAAATACTCTTTGATCTTAACTCGACCTTACTCTCATTCGCTAATTTCTGCTAAACAAATAAATTCATCATTTAAATGGGTCCCGTTTACGATTTATGTTTCACAACAAATAATTTGGACGGTTATGCGTTTTTGTGTTCAAAATGTTGCTTGTTTCTAAAGTTGTTTGTTTAGACGATTCTAGTGGGTAATGCCAACTTTTAGCAAACGACCTATAGGTACATTTAGAACAAATTACCATCCGCGACATTTTATGTTCCATTAAGAATGTGCTATCTTTACAGTACTATATTATTTTAAAGACATTGTAATAAAACTAATGTGTAAGTGCTTCAACACCTAAAACTAGGTAAAAGCATGCATTGTATTAGATGTCAGTGCTCTTCCAATGCTCAATTTTTTTAACATTAACACAAAACTGCGTGTGTGTGTTTGTGTGTGTCTATGTGTGTGTCTGTTTATGTGTTTATGTTTAGTCTTGTTTGCAGCCAATTATAAACTTTAGATTTAAATTCACGATTATTTAAAGAATCAAAAGCTAGTATTTTATTTATTTTGTTAAGTAACAAGGAACTCTATTTATAAAAACAGTTATGAAATTTTCTAGTTTAAAAATAATATATTTGTTGCGCTTATTTATTATATTAAGTTTGTTATAAATATTATTTGACTTATGTTGTTTTAATTGTTTATTTATTTATGATAAATTCTTATATTCTTTGCATACTTACACCCTTATTTATAACAGTTATACGAGATTTATAGGCTCGTTAAAAAGTGTTAGTCATAATCTCGTTCTGAATGCATTTATGAATAAACCTTTTTTTATTTGATGAAGAAGTCTGTAAACTTCTTGTACTTACTTATTATGTGTAAGGAGGTTAGTTTTTACTGTTCTTTACTTATTCTAGGAAAGTATGACCATTATTAATTCATCGTATCCATCCGTTGGTTTATCTGTCAGCGTATATAAGTCACAGTCGTTTTTCTGAAAAACTATTTTGCCTGCATAGAAGAAATGTAGTAGAAAGATGTAATTGTTTCAACCTTCATAAACGTGAGAGGTATCGTTAGACAAGTTTTGAAAAATCAATTGTTATTTTTTTTTATTATTATTTCAGTCCATATTATGCTGGTGTTAGACTGATCATTAAAATTGAATCAGTTTAGTTAAAAAGTGTATAACAGAAGGGACATGACGAGGTCCAGTGACACTTGCCCGACTGGATGGCTACCACCGCTGGTCTAAAGTATGTCCGGCATTCGTGGCCAGGTTCCAGTCTCCCTTTACAGAGCGGCAACACATGGATAGCACCTTTGTTGTTACAAATGTTCATAGGCGATGGCAACCACTTTTCATCAACTGGGCCGACTACCTGTCTGTCTATTTTTTTTTTTAAGAATTACGTAAAAATGTCTCCAAAATATAAAATGATAAATGTGACATAACAATGGCGTAGCGATTAATGTATTTGGCAAGCAGCGTTTTGCGGAATACAAAAATTGGCCAGGTGGATACCACGCTATGGGACATCTCTGGCATCTTGACAGAAACCCCTAATTACTGCACGTGTGTTTTGTATTTAGCTATGAAAATGAAGTTTCCTGGACAATGAAAATATAGAAACTATGTCTTAAAGCTTTTATGCGCAATTTCAATTTGACTAATTTATTTTTCTTTATACTAGAGTACAGCTCATAGATGTGGTTGCTATCGCCTATAGACATTTGCAACATTAAAGCTCCTACCGATGTGCTGCCTTTTTTATATCAGGGGAAATCTGTTTGAGAACCATCAACCACGCGAGGAGGAAACGTCACAGCCTGTATGTGAGGTTCAAGTGTGCTATAGCTACGCCACGGTTTGGGATACCCACTAAAACACTTGGCCGATCCTCAAACGTCGCTTATCCGGACTGTGAGCTCGCTTGCGCCTTCAACTCCGGCCCGGACGTAACCGATGTGCTGCCTCGAACGGGAGACTGGAACCTGGCCACTGAAACCGGAATACATCTCAAGGTTGTTATGGTGCCATACTCAAAAGCAGGATTGGTAGCCATCCAGACTGGTAAACTCCCTAGAACCTTGGATTTTTTTGTCACCGTACGACAAGTCGGAAGGCTGCAGGATGTAATATTCTTTCTTCTTTCTTACATCCTACTAATATTATAAACGCGAAAGTTTGTAAGAATGGATGTATGTATGTTACTCTTTCACGCAAAAACTTCTGAATGGGTTTTGATGAATCTTTGGAATAATATAGATTACACATCAGAATACCACATAGACTATAATTTATAAAGATAAAGTTTGAATTATCCAAAATATACCGATTTTCCATAACCACGCGGGTGAGACCGCGGGGCGCAGCTAGTGGGTAATAATATAACAACTTTGGTTACTTTTTAATAACATCAATCACAAATTGACTCGTGTCTAAAACATAAGTAAATATTCAAATTTAACATAAACACATACATATATAACTTCACGCCAGTTCCCTTGCGGGGTAGGCACGAGCAACAGAGCGCCATTTAGGCTTATTCTTACACACCTCATTTGCTCCTTTGACATTCATAACTCTTGTCATGCACGCTCGTCTGTTCTTCAGACTCCTGACATCACCATAAATAAATAAGTAATTTATTGTAAAACGTGGTAGGTCAGTAACTACAGTTTATACACAGTATATATTTTCAAAATATGTTTTGTTATTGCTCGGGCTTCTACTGTGATAATGCTTAAGTTTTTGACTGTGGCCAAATATGCTTTATTTATAATGTTACACATAATGACGTTAACGAATAGCTATAATAGTGTATATTCATACGTTATCTGTCAATATTTAACGTCTGTAACAATTAATAACAACACGCATCACGAATAACGCATTAAACCCATCGTTACATCTGCGTGAAACGATTACTAACTATAACATGATTCCAGATGGAGCAGTGAAATAATTGCTGCGTAACTATGATGAAGATTACTGGTGTAATCTATGCAGGAACCAAAAAAATGAATACTAATTACTGCGGCCGGGCGGCTTGTCGTAAGCGGCAACAAAACAACCCACAGCCGGGTTGTAGGGCATTTGCCCGCCTGAATAGCTACCATCCCTAGTCTAGAGTATGCTGCGATAACAACCTTGAGTTGTGTTCCGGCATTAGCAGCCAGGTTTCAGTCTCCTTTTAGAGAGTAGCAGCATATTGGTAGCACCTTTGGTAATGCAAATGTTCATAGCCGATGGTAACCACTTTCCATCAGGTGCCCATCTAATAGAAAGCGGTTACCGCCCTTAGCGGTGCCTGCCTGTCTGCTGAACTCATGAAAAAAAATTCGACAAAAATTACATACAATGGTCCTACATTTTCTACCAATGGTAAAATATAGATAGCCGGGTTAAATAAACTTTTGATGAGTGATAACACTACTTTTAATATTAAAAAAACTACCCGTTGACTGGTTATAAAATGCCAAATGATACGTCTGAACTAGAAAAAACTGGTAGACAAAGTTATCAAAAACAAAGTAAAGATATAAAATGATCGCGATGTAGTAATCTGAACAAACAACATCTTGAGTACATCGTAAATCACGCTCTACTAACAGCAAAAGTCTCGCCGGAGAACAATGTTGCTTCCGTATTAAATAAAAACTCGTTAAAGAAAGCAGTAAAACGAGGGAACCATAGGGAAAATTGTTTATGCTTTTATTACTTTTTAATAAAATTCCCACAAGCGTAAATTGAGAAGACGGCGTAATTTGGCTTTAAAGAACATACATATCCTGATAGAAAAATGTTGGGAATAATAATCGCTTCGATTGGCGGTTTAAAACATCGATTATCTAGATGTGCATGCAGGTTTCATCGGGATGTTTTGTTTCGTCGTTAGCACGTGGTAATAGTGGCATAGTAATATGTACATTAGTTGAGCTACCTAATATGCATGCTCCTACGTCAGGATTCGAACCAGTGCCCTATGCATTTAGGACGCCAGTACGCCTTGTTTTTTTTATTGCCGGAGTTCAGCAGACAGTCAGACGGCCCACTTAATGGAAAGCGGTTACCAACGCCTATGGACATTTGCAACACCTAAGGTGCTACAAATGCGCTGCTGCTCTCTTAAGGGAGACTGGAACCTGGTCACTAATGCCGGAACACAACACAAGGTCATTATGGCGGCATACTTTAGACCAGTGGTGGTCGCCATCCAGTTGAGCAAATACCCTAGCAACTGGCAAAACGCTACACGGTTTGTAGCTTTATAGTAGTGTTTTATTTAAAGTAGTGGTCGCCCGTGGTCGAAATTCGACCATAATAATTAATGTCAAAGACCATACTTCTATAATCACAGATTTCGCCAAGGCTTATACTGTTAATTTGACTTGAAAATAAACAAAAGAGTAAATATGCGTGTGTGTGTCAAATACAGGGTAGTGCGTGTAATGTTTTTTTTTATTGATTTAATGTATTTTTATGCATAATTAAAAAAAAATATTGTTCGTTGCTCACATTCGTCGCTTCTTCTCTATATAAACTATAAGTGTGCGAAATTTCATACTCCTCCGTCCGCGCAATTTTCGTAAAAAGGGGTACTAAGTTTCTGCTGTGTTTTTACTTCACATGTTAATATATAGATTATACAACTCTGCTGTAATTTCGGACCTACTTCTATTATTTTTTACTATTTTTAAGCCCGGTTTTTCAATCTTCAGATAAAAGTTATGAATCGAATAAATTAATACCTGAGTGAATTACAAAATGAAACCATTTAGCTGTTCTATTCATGCAAGTGTCAGTTTTAATTTTTCCATGCTATATTTTATTCTATGAATAACTTTTATCTGGAGATTGAAACATTGGTAATTAAATAATTAAAAGTTTATAATGTTCGGTAAGATATTCGGAGATAGCAACATTTTAGTTACAAACATGCTGTGAGATAAAAAGGTACGCAACTTGCACAATTGACAGTCGCGTCCGTAAGCCTCATCGAAAGGCTCTCGTGCGACGACCGCGTAACGTCCTGACGGACAGGGTCGGCGTTATTACGAAACGGCTGGCCCGGATGAGTCCGCCCGCGGTTAGGACGGTAGGCTGGCAGGCACCGACAGACAGACACAGACGGCGGCGTCTCAGACGCCGTCAATCAAGACCTCTCCACGTCCCCGCTAGGGACGCTAGGAGACATAGCTCCTCACTCGCCCCAAAGATCCCAGTAAAGTTGTAAGGTCTTCGCACCAACAACATAAAGTCAAGTCCAATAAAAAAAAATTACAGTATGTCCTTCGATAGCTTATATGAGTCAGGCACCAGTGTCACACACTCACATCTTCTGATTTAATTATTTTAAATTTTTACATTCGACGCGGCACGGTGGATTAATTTTGAGATTTTATTTAAAGATTTTGAGTAGAACTTTTTTAGTTCATGCGTGCGTAAAGGGCGAGTTTTGCAACGTCTCTTTTCGGAACGGAAGCGGGTAGAGGAAGGAGATTTTGAGTATGGAACAGGTAGGTGCGAAAGAATGGAATGAATGGCGCGTACACATGCTTTCAATCCTTGAAACTTAAATCTCTTACGGAGTACATAAGATACTTATACGCATACTATCATTTGTGCCATGTAATAAAAGAACAGGTTGTTAGAAATTCAACACCGTGACAAAAACAATAGGGTATTGTCCTTTATGTAAAATAATAACCACTTGAAATTAAATACGAGCATTATATAGTAGACTGCCTTTCGACATGGAAGGATAGGCTATATGTAATATATCTTATATACTTATATGTAATTGTAAACCTAAACCGGGTAAACATAGTTATCGTTTATTTTTGTATATAGTTGTTCCTCTATAACAACGTGGAGGGCAGTGGTGGATTTACCAATAGGCAGAGTAGGCTGGAGCCTAGGGCGGCAGATTTTGGAGGGGCGGCAAATTTGGGGCCAATTTTTTTATATATTATGTCTTACACAATCTTCAAACTACGGTAAAAAGGAGGTCTAATTCAAGACTCAACACACATATCATAAGGTTACAATTTCATTGACAAAAAAATGATCTTATTAATATGATTGTGAATTAGGGTATAAATTTATCGGTAGGGGCGGTAAAAATTGAATAGCCTACAGGCGTCATATTTCTAAATCCGTCCCTGGTGGAGGGCATGGAATATAAAGATCGGAATGTGTATACGACAGCCGAAACGAGCAGAGTGCTAGGTGTTTATTATAAATAGATTGGAATTCGCCACGGCATCCGTGCGACGCGCGTTACTTAACTCTCTCCTACATTTCTTTAGAAATTCCAGTCGGTAGATGTCTATTCGAGAAAAGTGTAATAAAATATTTCAGTGCTAAGAACATTTGATCTTTATTATCAACTAAGATATGCCCGCGACGTCATCCACGCTTGACTTGAAATTTCCGCGGGATTCCTGGGACAAAAATTACCACAGCATTTAAAAACGGATGTAAGCTCGCATTTTAGTGAAAACTGTGTCGGAATAAACAAATTTTTATGCACCCGTGCAACTGCAAACCGCTCCACACACATTACTCATTTTATTACATAAAGTTTTCTATCGATCAGTGAAAAAATCGCATTGTAATTCGACTTGTTAATTCAATCTGGCCATTTTAAATCATTCCCAGAAAAATTCCCGCGGGATTCTCGGGTTAAAATGTAGTGCAGATTTTAACTCTAAGAATTAGATGTTGATCGTTTTTACGTGAATTCCGAACAAACAGACAAAAATTTTTATAAATGCATCGTTTTCTTCCTCGTTGATGTAGTCTATTCCAGTTGGTTTTTTTTATGGATTCAATATACAGACACAGCATATTTAGAATATTATAATATTATAGATATCATCAAAGGACACTTTCCTGCCTACTTCCATTGCCACGTTACTGCTTGCTGCCATGACAATGGAAATAATATAAACGAGTAACGAGGCGTAACATAGCTAATAATAAGCTTGCTTTAACATTTGTCGTTGAACTAACGAGTTTGTCCACCTTTTATTGATATGTCATCATTTATCATTATTTATCTTTCATTATTATTCATTAACTACACCACCGTCGTTATTAAAAATCTATCAATTCCTACCAAGGGTTGCCTGGAAGAGATCGCTTCTTAGCGATAAGTACGCCCGTTGTATTATCTTATCTTTTGTTGTATTTTTTGTTGTATTATCTTCTCTTATCTTTTCTACTTCTGTTTGTTTATGCTTTGGTGTACAATAAAGAATTATCTATCTATCTATGATGTGTCTGCATATTTTAAAGAGCTATCTATAAATTTAAAAATTCACCCACAAGCTAATGACGTGAAAAGCAATTCTTCAATTGGGTTTTTAATTTGTCGGATTCTTTATTTTATCTTACTGTTACTTACCATCATGCACTTAGCATAATACTGTTACGAGTTGCAGGACTCGAATTAAAATTCCGTTGGAATTATTACATAATTTATTATAACTATACAAACACGTATAACACAGGTAGAAATATAACTGGACACAACTAGTACAAACGTAATGCACGATTCAGTAACATGCGCAAAGTCTTTCACTATATAGATTATCGAATGTACACACGTCTGGTCTCGCTTGCGATTATCGCTTGACTGCCGATCTTTCCATTGGGCCATTGCTTTATACTGTACCGATACAATATGACTCGACACAAGACTCGACGGCGTAGACTCAATTTGCGAAGAATCACACCTGGGTAACGACCATCATAAACATTACAATCAACAATGGGCCACCCCTCTAATTACAATTTTAAACACAAAGTAAACATAAGAAGTCCAAATGCGGGAAGATAATAAACTGCAGGTGTGAATCGGTCTTTGTCGGTCGTAACAATACATTATATATTATTTTGTTACGATTAATCTTCTTTCTTTCCTTCTTCAGGAATAATTTGAGTTATTCGCAAAATATTCTCAATATTTTTTTAATAGAAAGTAATTTATATTTATAAATGCATTCTATGTCAAGCAGAAAATTAATCAAATATCCTCAAGAGAAATTATTGAAATGTTACGCACAATAATCCATTATAATACATACAAACATACATGTTTTGCATTACACTTTGAAGGATACGTTGTTTCATAAATAAATTTTAATAGATTGTTTTCAAAATAAATTACACATCTTAGAAATAAAAACTACTTACCACCACGTGCATAGAATTTCTCTACGACAATCTATTCGTATATTGCACAAATTTAATTCAACATGCAATGTTCTCATTCAGTAACCCGTCAAAACTGTCTAAATAGTAACATGTTTTTGAAAGACGAAGAAATGTGTTGTCATGTACCATGTCACTCTCAGTACACGCTGCATAGTCATTGCAGCGTAAAAATTCTTAAAAGAAATTACATTTGAATGACTCCTATGGCTACGTTCCACGAACCGCTCACAACCACCCCCCCGCTGATTTTTCCCGTTCCACTCGTTGGTGAGCGTTACAATCATAGAATTAATACGCTTAGAACCGGAAAAGGTGGCAGTAAAGTAAAGCACTTTTAAGTAGGACTTACAAGTCTGAGTCTACTTGTTGACGCGATGATTCCGTCAGTCCGCAAGAAAAAGTCTGAGTGTGACGAACTCCCATAGTTCCAATTCCCTAGTTTTTAGAAAGAATCTATTCCCTTGCAACATTATTTGTGCCTTTATGTGCGTGTTAGAGAAAATAATTACATGGCTCTTACGCACACATAGATCGGTATTGTGCTTCAACTTTGAATGTAATTTTGTAGGAAACTATCTCTCTAGGTATTATTACTCTAAGGTTACAATCATAAATCCCAGTGAAAGGGATTTAGGAGATATTCTATGCGTCTTTGATGTAAAAACTCCAAATGGCGACTTTGAAAATAAGTGGCTTTAAAACACTGCGTTATAATTTTTAAAACTTAATAATAGCTTTAATAATTAATTGGTTAATTTGATTTATATTAAAAATAAAATCATTTTTATCACGTAACAAATCCTGTCAGCAGTAATTAGAATAGATGTCTAAGGCGCTGGTCTCTCTTGTTTGTCTGCCATACGCGGTGATACGCAGCAGATTCAGATTCAGGCGGAAATAACCGAATGTCGTCGTTCAGATTGCACGGACGCATCACGCAACATAGATGGACCCTCGGTGTGTCAGCACATGACACAACGATTACTTCCCGAAATGTGGCTATGTACACAAATTTACCCTAAATATATGAGACTCAGAACTGTTTTTTTTTAACAACTCTACGGCCTCGAGTTCCGTACCCTTTTTCACAACTTAATTTCTATGAAAGTTTTTAGAGTTCATACACGCATATTGTTTATTTTTGTTACTGTGTGTGACGTTAGTTTAGTGATTTTTACGTTGTGGTGTACCTTAAGAATAACTTATTACATTAATTTATTCTAATGACTCAGAACTGTTAAGAGTTCTCTTATTCGTAGGGAAAGATTGAGCAAAACCAATGACACAATTCAAATATTTGCAACTTCATTCATTATTATGAGTATTCACACTAGGAAAGTATCCATTAGCTGCAAGTATGCATTAGTAGCATTAGCAATTCTTATTGCCTCTATTAAGGCGAAGACATTTGTTCATGTGTTCTTTATTAATAGCTAACCCATTTTCATTACACTTTATTTATAGCAATATTTCAAACGGTTTTGTTCTTTCGAGCTTTCTCATTATGTTCTTGTTGTTATTTACTTGTTAACACTGATTTTTTTAAGACACTGGAACCCTACAAATATTAATAATAACAATGCAACCTCATATTATTATATAATCCATATAGATCAGGGAGTTTATCGACCCATCCTTATATCAGGTAAGTCTGTGATTCACGAATAAAACACCCTGTTGACTCGTAACATATTTTATCAAAATTGTGTTCTGGAAATAGTACGGAATGTAAGGAAGGTAGTAAAATTAAGGCCAAACTATCGGAACTGGTCTGACCCGAAGAAATGAGGCCGCAGTAAATGTCTGTTTAGGAGTAGTATATTGATAGTAATAGTAATTCGGCAAACGAAGCAAGGACACTCGATAGTTTTATTTAGAACTACATTTATATCATGAGTTGTATAATGTATAGTATCATTTTGTGCGTAAGGAGGGTATACGGTAACTTTAATTAATTTGCCTTTGTTTACATACATACATACATAACTTCACGCCAGTTCCCTTGCGGGGTAGGCACGAACAACAGAGCGCCATTTAGGCTTATTCTTACACACCTCACTTGCTTCTTTGACATTCATAACTCGTGTCATGCACGCTCGTCTGTTCTTAAGGCTCCTGACATCACCTTCTGCTAGTACACGATCAATTTGCTCATGGAAGGTGTGTCGTGGCCTTCCACGACTGCCTTTGTTTAACTAAAACTAAAATGCATCTTCGTCCAATTTCGAGTATTTTATTTTAAATTTACGATGACAAACATGCCAACATGCAAAACAAAGTCGTAAATGAAATTTGCAAAACAATGGTCTAAAAGGGTTTTGGCAACATTATTCAACCTTGCACTCGTCAGAATCATAACATTATTGTGAATAATATTTGGCAACGGAACACAAAATATGAAGTGCCCACTTGCAAAGCAGTTTATGAACAATCCAAAATAACTTGTCAACATTTATTATCCTTCTTTGTCACAATTTCTTAACCGACTTGATTATAATTTTACACCAGAATTACTTATAGAGTGAGATCCGAGTCACCCCAGACATACGTGATTTTAGGAAAGATGAAATTTTTAGGATCGGTAGTTTAATGGATACTCGCTAAGCTGAAAGCGGGGCCGTTTTACAGGTAACAGATATCAAAGGTGGAAAAAAACCATGATAACTTACGTCAAAGTAGCAAGGCTAGTTTTTACATATGTCTCTCTGTATACATGCTACCTATAAAACGGCCCCGCTTTCAGCTTAGCGAGTATCTATTCATTTCTAAATTTATGTTAAACTACCGATCCTAAAAATTTCATCTTTCCTAAAATCACGTAAATCTGGGGTGACTGGGATCTTGGACTATTATAGTTTATTTCTAATTAGCTGTTCCCGCCACTTTCTTGGCGCGAAATTTGACTTTATCCATATCTCCTAAGCTTTGCAAGGTATGAAAAAAACACAAAAAAGCAACATGAAGATATTTCTTTTTTTGCACATCCTAACTATAACTTTTCGAGCCTTTACCGTCTTTTTATCGTAAGCGACATTTGGACCTAAGTATATTTTTTGTTGCAAAAGGTATTTTAAACTATTAGGTACTTTGTTTTAAGACTTTGAATTTAATTAAATTAGACCCTATTGAATCAAAAACTGAAAGTCTTAAAACAAAATAATAGTTTAAAATACCTTTTGCAAAAAATATTCTGAGGTCTAAATGTGGCTTACGATGAAATGGCGGTCAAGGCTCGATATAGTTGAGTGTTCTTTACTTTTACAATTTCATAACATCTACTATAAAACTACATTCTTGCAAATAAAAATATTAAATCGAATTGGATTAAAACTCCTGTTTTAATCTATAAAATTATGATTGAATTATGTTGAACCGTTTCGTAATCCATTGTGACTAAATTTCAGACTGACATAGGGACAAATATTTTAAAAATAATAATTTAAGGCAGCTTTCTGATTGTTCCGTGTAGTGGCGGCGCAAAATCTATACGCGCGGTCTAAGCGGTACTGAAAGCTTACCTTGCCTTATAAATATAGGCGATCAGTAAACTATCGGTAACGCAAATACAGAGCATACCGATGCAGTACCGCTACTGGACCGACAAATCAAAACGCGGCCTAAGATTAACAGGCGTCGTGTCGTATAAAAAGCAGTATATATTCTGGTATATATTTTGAACTTACAGATATACACTTCAAATAAGTTTTTAAACATATTCTAGGCCAAATCAGATTTTCGAGGCATAACTACGACGAACAGGTGAACTTTTGCCAGGTGGTAGGGCTTGCCCGACTGGATGGCTACCACCCCTGGTCTAAGGTTTGTCGCCATAACAACCTTGTGTTGTGTTCCGGCATTAGTGACCAGGTTCCAGTCTCCCTTAAGAGAGCAGCAACGCATTTGTAGCACCTTTGGTGTAGCAAATGTCCATAGGCGATGGTAACCGCTTTCCATCAAGTGGGCCATCTGCCTGTCTGCTGAACTCCTGCAATAAAAAAATCATACATATTTCGTCGCATATATAGTGCATTTAAGTGAGCACTTTAACGGCATTTTACAAAACATAAATATATAATATTTTAATAAAACGAATTAAAAATGATTTCTCCAGTTGCCGGACATATTCGGAAAATTTCGGACATCTAGAAACCCGATTCTTGCGTCTTTTCTCCGCGACAAAAATTTGCACAACAAATATTTATCTTAAATGTTTTGTCACGTGAAAAATGTTAAAATAACTCAAAAGACAGGTAGTAAATAATTTTCATAGTCTCGCTGAAAGAATAATAACGATTTATTGTTGCCAACATAAATACTTTAGCCCGCGAAACCACCCAAAATTATGTGTGAAAATTATTTTTAGTTAGTCATTAACAAACTGGCAAATAACATACGCTAATTACGTACATACGATGAGGTAATTAGCCGGTAGCATTGAACTTGAAGAACTCATGCCAAACCATATTTGAGGAGCATTTTAAAAGCAGTACATTACAAATATTCCGCAATTATGAGCTTTATGGGTTAACTTTTATGACAGGTTATCCTATAAACAAATGGTTAGGCACGGTGTCTGTAGGCAGAGTTTCCTGACAAGCGTGATCGATCCTGGCAATACACCAAATGTATGAGAGCATGTTTAAAAGTAATTGTTAATTATTGAAATGATTTTTACATTCCAGCACCAAACGCATAATGAGAACAAAGAATTGTTATTTTGATTACAGCTCTTAAGGCCGGCTCGATGGGTGTGTGGTGTGTGTGGATACTACGCTCTCACAGAACATCTGCCTGAAACGGTTAGCCTTGAGCTACTTGTGTCTCGTTAAATGAGTGAGAGTTCAAATAGCCCACTTCCTCTTTACGCTCTTTTTTTGTTAACGCAGGGGGAATACATTTCGTACTATCTGGGTCCTTCAGGAGGAGGAGCAAATGCGGCAAGAAGCGCCGCAATAGACTTGTGCGAGGACCCTGGGACTGGAAAAGGCGTTCCCCACTACCTCAATATTCCTAAACCTGCATCCCTTCCCGCGCTGAGTAGGAGCGACATGGGATCTAGTACAAAGTTACTACACCATATCATACATGCCACCCCGGTGGCAGGGTGTACCACTTCACCAACAGAGGTATGGACTCGCTGTTACCCTTGTATCCAGCGGACCCCTGTGATGGTATCAAGGGAGAAAATTATGCGTATATCTACTTCTCCGCGCCAGTCTGACAACGGTGTCCGGAGGTTTCCTCTTTACCCTATCCCAATCTTGCTGTCTAACCCGTCTATCTCATCCCCTGTATCCTATCCCAAACGCTAGCAACGTGCTGACCCCGCCCCTGGTGTTGCAAACGTCTCTAGGTGACGGTAACCACATTTCCATTACGTGGGCCGTGTATTCATGTTTCCCAGCTTCGTAATAAGAAAAAAGGGAGATAATCACCACACGCCCAACCACCAATACGTTTTTTTTATTCTCCCTCTCCTTACGTAGTTTTTTGTTAGGGGGTTAATTTGATGCTATATATATATATATATATATATATATATATATATATATATATATATATCAATTGCTGTGCGTTCGTCTCCCTAAAACTCGAGAACGGCTGGACTGATTTGGCTAATTTTGGTTTTGAATTATTTGTGGAAGTCCAGGGAAGGTTTAAAAGGTGAGTAATTATGAAAAAAATGCTTGGAATATTACTATATAATAAAAACAACAATTTCACTTTCCCTTAGAAACTATTCCTACCTGTCAAACATTTGATGTTCATCTTGTCGTTTAAAAATCAATCAAATTTAAAAGTCGTTTAGACATCAAATTAAATTTAAAAGTGAAGTTTTTTTTTTATTTTTTCGGTTTTGAATGTCCAACGTTTGATTTTCGTCCCGTCGTTCAGAAATCAACGTTTTTCATTTATTTCTTCTGAGGCAGTACTAAGTTTGCCGAGTCAGCTAGTATATTATATTTTAAAACATAATAATAAATTAAAGCAAGGTATTATATATAGGACAAATGACTAATTATAGAATTTTTATCTCCCGGAGGAGCAGACGATTCCTGGAGTGAAAACTGCGTTTCGGTAAACGTCGTGTCGGGCGCCCTCCAGCCCAATGGACCGACGAGCTGCCCAAGGTCGCCGGTAGGCACTGGCCGAGGAAGGCGGAGGACCGGGATGAATGGCGCCTTTCAATGAAAAGTTTAGGGATCAAAGAGAATTGTTCAGAACAAGGTTCAGAAGATATGAATATACAACTAGAATCTCGCATAGATGAAGGGGCCTTACAAAACATCGCAGCGTCATAGATGTCGTACGATCGTACATACTTTTAACGTGCTTTAAAACTTTGTATAAATGAAAGGTGTCAAATGACGGGTTTATTGTTGTTTATACTGTTACGAGTGCGGGACTCGATTAAAAAATACCGTTGGAATTACTATAGAATTTATTAGAACTATACAAACACGTATAACACAGGTACAAATATAACTGAACCCAATCTGTTCAAACGTAATTAACAATTAAATAACACGCGCAAAGTCCGTCACTAAATGTACACACGTCTTGCCTCGCTTGTGTTATCGCTTTGACTGTCTCCTCTCTCCATCCTGCCGTCGTTTTATACTTCACAAATATAAGTTTGCCCGCCCGTATCGTCGACTTAATTTCCTAGAAATCGTAATCCGCACACCTGACTAATTATGCCTGCAAACGGCCATAAACGAGTACAATAGGCTGTTCTCCACAATAACCAATAAATAAGTAAACAAAAGAAAACAATCATAAAGGTATTACAATTGGTTCAAATGCCGACAGGTAATAGAGGGCTTCGTGGAATTTATCTTTGTCGGGGGGCTAAGCTGTAACAATAAGTTTAGATGTAAATAATTTTAGAATTTCTGTGTAACATATGTCCACATCCCTATAATTTTTATATTTTTTTCATGAGCTCAGAAGACAGGCAGACCGCTCACCAGATGGAAAGCGGTTATCATAGTTTATGGACATTTGTAATACCAAAGGTGCTAGCAATGTGCTGCCACTCTCTAAAGGTAAACTGGAAAATGGACACTAATGCTGGAACACAATTCAAGGTTGTTATAGCGACATATTCTAGACCAGGAGTGGTAGCCATTCAGACGGGCAAATACCCTACCACATGGTTGTGGGTTGTTTTGTCACCTCTTATGACAAGGCGCCTGGCCGCAGGAAATTGTAATCTTTCTCCATTCCTATATTAGCGACATTTTGACCTGTTCATAGAAAATCGTACATTCCTGGCCCATATTGGCTTTAAAAGTCACATTAGCGCAAAAAAATGTTTTTAGACTAATCACCTTCATCTATATTTAAGTGTGTCTGAACAGGAATGCATTTTGAATTCAACAGCTGCAATTAAATATTTGGCAGGGCATCCATGACCAAAGGCAATAGAATTCGTGCTAAATTAATTTTATTATCTACGAATGTTCGGTATTTGTAGAAGTATATGATCCATTATTACAAATAAAAAAAAAAATATTGAAACTGTTGTAAGTTCCACTGCAAAACATTCTTAGAGATCGTAAATGTATGCTAAAATTCTACTTCCAATTCGTGCGTGCATGCATTCGTGCGTATGTGTGTGTGTGTGTGTGTGTGTGTGTGTGAGCGCGCGTTTATTCTTATGCCTGTGTTTTGATATTTTTGATAATTATATTTTTTGACCTGAAAACTGGCGGCTTTTCTTAGCAAAACTGTAAACAAGCTAAAAGTGTACTCTCAATGTATGCGTATTACAAAAAATAGAACACTACTGTCCTTACAAAGAGACATTGTAAGAACCTACATAATAATACCTGGTGAATAATTCTGGCAGAGTCAGATCAGAACGCGGAAGCGTGTGCGCATTGTCGAGTCTCTCCATTAAATAATACGTTCCCGGTCTGGGTATTTCTGGCGGCAAGCGCTCAATGCCACGAGGCCAATAACTTGCTTCAATGAAATTAGTCATTGCTCACTATTATCCTAACTATATCTATACCAATAAATATTATTGATGTATTTGTATATGATTTCCAAATAAATGACAACATTTTAGTGAAAAATGCTGTTTATTCAACGATATATGAACCATCTAACATATATTGTGTGTGTATGTGTGACTTTCAATTTTCATGAATCAACTAAATTCAGTCCATAAACATAGACAAAAACGTGAATAATTCAATATCATTGAATACCGTCGTGCCCTTTCAATTCCAAATTGATTCAATTTCGCTGATTCATCTAATATTGGCTTAATACTAAATTAAGATTAGTGACAAAGAAAAGGCAGTTCAAAAATTCACTAATTTATTTTGGTCCCCATTAATGATAAATAGGTATAAAATCTTATATGTAATCAACGACAAGAATACATTATTCGTATAAACATTAGTTAATTTATCACAATACTTATATATAGTTTACATTATAAACGATTTAGACAAACGGTCATCCATCATTTAAACAATCTGATACATAAGCCCCACTGTCCACAAAAGCATAGCGAGAACTGTTTTTGTATTTTGATTCTTTGGATGAACAGGGTATTATAACGAAGCTACAATTTTTAACCTAAAATACAGTCCTACCATGAAAAATAGTATTCTTCTTTCATGGACCTACTAAAATCTTGCAATCTCTAATAAAAAAGGCTGTGTACTTTTATGAAACAATAGTAAGTTTATCTATACTAATATTATAAAGAGGTAAAGTTTGTGACGTTGTAGGGGTACTCTCTGGATCTACTAAACCAATTTTAAAAATTCTTTCACTGTTCGAAAGCTACGTTAACAGGGAGTGTCATAGACAATATAACATGACGCTACATACTACGGGAGCGGAACAGAGCGCGGGTGAAACCGCGCCAGGCCGCTAATAAAATATATAGATGAAATAAACTAAACAATGATATAAATAAAAAATTCTGATTTGTAAACTAAAAATTGCTCTGCAGAAACGCTTGCTAGTTAGGAGTACTTTAAACTTAAACGCTTCCAGCGTGCGATGTACGCTATGTTTCGTGGACAATGATAATAAAAATACTACTGTATTAGGGAAATAAACAAATTCAATTGAATCATTCTGAGCGGCGATTATAATACAACCAGTGAGCTTACATAAGATCATTAAATACAACTACCAATACACATAATTTATACCGTTAAGATGCATAGTTAACTATTTTTAACAAATTTTAAAACTCCCTTAGGTAAACAAAACACATTTTTAATAACTATGAGTGCTTATTTATAATTATCGCAGCATTCATGCTCTCAGTCTTATATTACTTTTTTGTCTCCTTTAATAATATCTCACACATCTCCTTTCGTACATTTCAATCAGAAATCAAAATCACAGTTATACTATAGGCAGTTCTTAAAGGTAGTCCTTAGCATTTCTCAATTGGACCGTATCGCTGACGGAACCAAGTCATTCCAAAATAATCCGGTTCATATACGTCTGGAATTTCTTTATCAATCGCTTCACAATACACCATCTTGACTGAAGCCTCTCCAAAGAGTCTTTCTTCATATTTAATCAGCTGCTTGAAGAAACCGGTGTTTGGTCGAATTTGAGGCCTAGAATAGAAGAAACAGTTAAGTCAAATTAACAAATCGAAAATAATTTCAACCAAAGATGCCTTAACTCCTAAAGAATCTATTGTTGAGTTCTACACTCTCATTTCGGAGTAACGGAAGAAGATATGCAAGGCCGAGGCGATTTTTCGAGATTTACATATCAGCAATCTCATCGTTCATAAGATGTTTTCCTTCACTGTCAGCACGTGGTAATTATAAAAGTATGCATTTCAAACCTTAAGGGACAAAAACTTCCTAAGCACCGTATTCAAGCCCTCTACTAGAATTCGAATCGACATCATTGGAATGCAAGGCCATATATCAGTCAATGAAACACTGTGATTGCAGTCAAAAGATACATAATTTATAATTAACATTATAAATGCGCAAGTAATTCTGTCTTTTTATCTGTGACGCTATCATGGAAAACCCATGGTAAAAAAATACTAAAATTTTGTATATGTATTCTCTCTGTCTGTCTCTGTCTCTCTCTCTCTCTCTCTCTCTCTCTCTCTCTCTCTCTCTCTCTCTCTCTCTCTCTCTCTCTCTCTCTCTATCTCTATCTATCTATCTATCTCTCTGTTTCTGTTGATCCTGGAAAATGGGAATAGTTTCTAACTTAAATAAAGTAAATATCCAGTGCTGAAAAGCGCCTAGAATTTTTTATGCAAAGTAACTAGAGTTAAAATTAAGCAAAGGCGCGGGGAAAATCCTAGTCATATAATAAATGCTATAGCTGTATACAAATTTCGTTATTAGTTTATATCTCTAGCAGTAAATTTAAATTTAACGACCATTTATTTAATAAGATGAAATTATTATTTTGGAATTATAATCCTTTTTACTGCTGCCAAACCAATTATTTCGCTGTAAAAAATATTTGGCGGTACACGGCTGTTGCCCCGGCAACTATCGCCATGACTTGTTCCTACTACAAACCAAGTTCTAGAAAAATATAAATAACTAAAAGGAAGACTTTGAAACTTCATCTGTTTTCGCGAACGTCTGAGATAGATATTTGCGTGAATAAAATAATTTTAACGATGAAAGAATTCAAGGAATTAGGTCAGCGGTATCTGAAATAACTGACTACAAAAACTAAGAAATAAAAATGTTTTTAGCAAAAGTGGATTTAGTCAAAGTATTTTTTGATTTTAAGGTTAACTAGTTGAACTGAATTACACTGAGTTGAGTCATAGACACTGAAAACGAAAAACCTTGAAAGCAATTGCAGGTTATTGACCGACGCTTGTATTTATAAACAGCAAACTATGAGAGAAATTACTAACTAGCTTATTTAAAGTGTCTCAAAGAATCAGAAACAAGATTTTTGGGATATTTTTTAGATATAAAAACTAAAGTACGTAATAGCTTAGTAAAAAATGTAAACAACGTCGTATTTGATTCTTATTTAAAGTCAAATTATAGATCTTTCAATGACGTCAAGCTAAAGTTTTATTATTAAGATTCACCAAGAATTCTTTTTCGACAATAAGTACTCTAATGAACATCAGGAATTCTTACAAAGTTAGGTGTATGGATAAAGCAATGGAATTTTGAGATACCGATATTCTTTCACTGGAAGAGGAATACTGTAAAAAAATATATCTCCGGTCAGCTCTAATAAAATATCTCATAAAATTGGATAAGTACGTGTAATTTATTACACATGTAGTGAAGTGCTACGTAGAATGACGAACAACCACTATTTTTCTTAAAACATATTTAATTGGTGTTTCCAAAAGTCACACGCAATACATCTTGTTCAAACCAGCATTCGTTGAAAGCTCAAACAGCAATGAATAACAAGACAATAAAATAAGAACAATTAAAGATACTAGTTATTTTTCTGAGGTTCAAAATACTTTTAAACTTCTACCAATTGAATTTCACAAAACAGTCGAGTATAACTTTTCAGATAACCACATGACTTCAGTCAAAGGCCTACATAATGGCTAAGGTATGTGATAAGAGGGGTGCTATATAAGCACAACTTTGGTTTGATGCCTACTCTTGATACTGTAATTGTAATAACTTGACACAAGCTATTCGCGCACGATCAGAAGAGTGTACGAACCCTTTCCGGTTTGAGTATGAACGCAAGAGTTAATTTATCTACGACGAACTCTAGGAGTCTTATTATTTATCGAATGTTACTGCTTCACTATATCTTACTAACTGTTCATTTGCTGTACTGTCGGTTAAAATTTGACATAAACTCCATACAAGTAATGTCAAAATTCCACCGATTGTAAGGCAAGTGCATGAATGGTAAGATCCATGAAACCGGCCATAAATCAACACACAATGTAAAGTAATATTTCAAAATGGAGAAGACATAAGCTTACCGTCTCTCCTTCATATGATGATATGCGTCTCTCAGGGTCATCTTGTGCCATTTCACCAGATAAGCCAAGCAAAGGGTAACTGATCTGGAAACTCCCGCAACACAGTGCACCAACACCACCTCGCCGTTTATCACGACCTATGAGTTTAAAATTGCACTTTATTTTTTTATAGCAAACCTCATTGCAAGTTATTTGATTATATATATTTGTTATTGAAAAGTCTTAAGAGTCTTAAGGCCACAAAAGTCGATACAGAGCTCTCAAAATATACTCTTCAAATGATTAGAGGACTGATGCCTACCTCGGAGAACGGATTGGTAGTGATCTAGGTAGATTGATAGGTAAAGTAGCCAGTATTTTTTGCACCTTAACCATAAATGATGATGATCTTTTTTGAGGTATAATCCATCTATAATCCATCAGAGACACCCCACCGCTCGAAAATAGCAGTAGGGTAGTGTTGGACTCCCGAAGGCCTGCCTGGCTCTGCTCGGCCTACCAACTAACCACCCCTGTGTTCCATCTCATGGACGTATGTCAGGACTTCGGGAACCTGAGACGCATACCATGACCCCGGCGATGGCTCAAAGAGTTCCTCCTATCATAATGAGAGCGACTGTCCCTCTTTATAATTTCCTATTAGACGTGCGTGCGGGAACACAATGAAACTCTATGTCTGGACTATTTGAACGATGAGATCCCCGGGTCATCATTTACGGCTACTGTTGTTAGGGCAGCATGAATTGATGATAATTATAAGTTGGGATAACCTAAACCAAGTATTCTACTTATAATTTTTAAGGATTACGATAATTATGTAGAACAAAATGTAACTAATTTACTTAATTATGATAAAAAAATATTTTTGATATTTATGTTGGTTTTTTTAATGGTGTAATATTTTTTTTATTCTAACCTCATTTATCAGGTCAGCAACCCGTTCCATGTATGGCAGCATATCTGAATGTGGCGTGTCAAGTAATGGGACGAAGTGTCTTGGAACATAGTCTTCCGGTGGTGGAGGGAGTTCGGGAGCTGCGCTTACGATTAACCCTGGACGTAGAATCTTCACTGCTCCAGGTAATGCGTGTGCCCCACATATGTAAACCAACGTCGTCACTCGGGAAACACCAAGAGGACAGCCTCTGTAGAAAAGAAGAGTTTTAAAGCTTTTACACTTTTAATAGCACACATAGATATAAAAACATGTAAAGTAAAAATGTAATCAATATAAAAATGTCTGAGAATCCTGATCGTTAAACATGAAGAATAAAAGAAAATCATGTATAGTTGCTCTGAACGTATATGATATACGTATAGCTTTACAAGAAAACATCTACACTAATAAATAAAATTTTAGTAAGAAAGACACTTGAAGGTAAATTAAAGAACTAGCCTTTGTATCCAGCGAGGAAATACCAGCCTTCTTAATACACTTCCTTGTGTCATTTGGTTTGGGTGGACTTGGACGAGTTTTAGATTAGATTATTTTTTAAGCGTATGTATTTGTAAGTTAATTTAATATGTTATTTATTTTTATTATGTGATTTTTTACAAAGTTTAATATATAAACCTGTAAATGTTTCTTACTAAGATGCAAGTAAATAATTTAATCATTAGGTATAATACATTATAGAATAATACCTAATTTAACATACTTATGATTGAAATTTCGAATTGATTCAAATAAATAATGCGGCAGACATACACACATGTCCGCCGCATTATTTATTTGATAAATTTATTATATTTGTGCAATAGCTAATAATATACAGCGGATATCTCCAGTGCCAGACGGTCACAAATGAAATAACGGAAGCTTCGTCTACGAAATTTACACTGTCGGGGATCGAACCCGAGACCTCTACCTTTCAATCTACATCAACGCTTAGGGGACTAGGTATGCCATAGAGACAATAAAACCTCAGTGCCCAAAAAAATCGTACACACAATTTACGAGTCATTTTATGTAACTATTTCCTTGAATTTTCACGACTAACTAAAATTACATTTCAAAATGCCCGTACTTATAGATTAAAAATAATAAAAAATCCGGGCTCTAATATTATTTTATTGCTGAAGCACAGCAGACAGGCTTACGGCCCAACTGTGATGGAAAGTGGTTACCGTCGCCTATGGATATTAGCAATACCAGAGGTGCTGCCAATGTGCTGCCGGCCTTGAAGGAGAAACTGGAACCAAGCCACTGATGTCGGAACACAATTATCCGCTACTCAAAGTTGTTATGGTGGCATACTCTAGACCAGGGGTGTTAGCCATCCAGTCGGGCAAATGCCCTACCACCTGGCTGTGGGTTGTTTTCTCGCCTCGTACGACAGGCCGCCCGAATTGTATTCTTTTTCCGTTCCTACACGGAGGATAATATCGGTTATATGATAAATATTATTGTTTTAATTTCTTCATGGCCACGTATAAAAATAGATGAACAGACGGACGTTTAAATATTCCGTCATTGACATAACGTATTTATTGAAATAATAAGCCAATATATAAATAGGGAAACTCAACCCCAAAAATGCATTGGAAATAAAAGGGTGCTAATAAGACAAAGTGACACAAAGTTTTTTATTCTCAATGCTTAACATTTGTGTCATGTCCATTTCAGTTACTCGTGTCTTCCATTAGCCATGCAGGATTTCACGTCCTTGAGAAAGGACGATAATAAAAATGTACAGACTCAAGGTTGGCTACCATTACAACATCGAAACTAATGGTAAACATAAAACATATCGAAACACTGTAGAGGTTAGTGACAACAAACCGGGTTTTCAGGCGCGTAAACATCGCATACCATACGGTTGTATCATCCTGGCAAGACGCCAGACCGATCTGACCTAGCGAACTTGATGCCACGCTTTATCTTTATAACTCCTGTGCTTACGAAGTAACTTGTCATAATGAGGTACGATATTATGATGTAATCATATTAGACCACGACTATAGTTTACTTAAAGACTCTTTCTTCTCTTTTCTTTCACCTTTCTTTCCCAATTATTTAGGATAGGTACAAGCTCTGCATGTTTTTTTCTTCCATACTGCTTTATTCTGGCATATGTCCTCTGTCACATCACAGATCATCATGTCATCCTCCACAAAATTATCCATCAATTTTCCAATTTAACATTGTTTTCGTCACGTGGCTATCATCTCTTCTCATTATATGCCTGTACCACTTTAGTCTTCTACCTCTCAAATTTTCAATTACAGTCCATTCTTGTAACATCTTAACATTCATCTCAACTGAGTGGAGACGTATTCAGTCTTGAGTACCTAATATTAATTCACGTTTTAACGGTTTTAGGACAGTATTTTCTTTGATTTTAATTTCGACGTTTCGGCTACTTTTCAAATAAAATACCGCACTGAAAACCGTTGATACGTATTTATTATGTGAACCAGTCGCGAAAACTCAAGAAAAAACTAGTATTAATCCATTAACATTAAGATATTGTTTTACTAATATATTTAAGTTTTTACTTGGCGTTGTTTAGCAGAAAGAAAAGAACAAACTACAAAGGTTTTCAATTACGAATAATTATATTATTGCTTCATTGTAGTTTCCAGTTTTTTTTTTTTTTTGGAGCAGGGGAATACATTTCGACAATACTGGGCCTTTTTTGGGGGTTAGACTTTACTCGGCGAGATTAAGCGCCGCACGGCTTATGTGTGACTCTGATAAAGAAGTTCTCAACTACACCACCAAACCTGAACCTGTGCCCGCGCTTGTGGTTGGAAGAATATGAGTTTTAGAACGTAGATACACCCATGTTCACCCGCGCATCAAGGCCTGAGTCACCCCGGGAAGCAGAATAAGTTACTTCACCAACAGAGGTAGTATAGATGTATATATAGTATAGATGCAGGTAGACCCCTGTGACAGAATCACGGGAGGAGATTTTGCGCATATCTGCGCCTCCGGACATCGGACTGATGTCGGTACCCGTGAGTCGCATGCGCACTTCTCTCCCTTAATCGTTCGGCGGTCTCCTTGTAGTTTCTAGCTGTGCCAACCGGGTTCATTTACAAAAATTTCAAACGTTGAGACGTTTCGGAGAATATTTACAAGAATAATATCATCATTCATTAAAAAAATTATTCAAAAAGTAATTTGAAAAACAACAACCGATTCCAGATAGTATCGCAAAACGATTCAAATTCGCAACGTACTTTATTTTCTTCTCGATCTGTACCAATTTCATTTCTCTTTCATTACTTATCAACAAATTAACACAACCGATTTACGACGCTTCGTTAAACAAATTAGAGTAGCCTAAAATCAACCTATGATTCACAACTTCTATTAACTTTCCAATGTTTGTTCATTTTTTCTGTTACAGTTGATTTGCTTATTTTATTATCACCGTCTACATAATCAACTACATCACAGTACCTGTTCAATTCCTCTTTGGTTAATTTCTGTGTATCTGCTACAACTGTTGGCTCTTCATCACCTACACCCGACACTTTGTGATTTACTGTTAGGACTTTCATTTCTCCAACTCTACTCGTAAAAATTTTGATATATTCTTCTTATTTCAAAGTTTTTAATCTCACAATAACACTGGCCACTTTATTTTTATAATATTAAAAAGTCAAATCGTTCCAATTTTGAAACTTGTAAAAGTTTATCGTATTTAATATCGATAGAGCGTATTTTTCGGGATTCGAGCGTGCGTACGCGCCAATCGTGTTCCCAACGCGCACTGAAACATACTGAAGTCTAAGCAGGCACCTGTGACTACGTGAGTTCCCCAGCCCGTGACGGGACGGGATTGCAATATCCGGCATTCCATAGTTATTCTCGTAACTGCGACGCTTATTTTGTTTACAACGCTTTTCTGTTTTTGGTCCGAATCAAGGGACTCTCTTGATTCATCGTTTTTAATTTTATTTTCTTTGGCTTTGTTTTGAAATTTTCAAGTAGATGCAGTTTTATGTAAAAATAACGTCTTGTTTTTAATAAACGATCAGTTTCTTGCCAAATCTGAATGTTCATTTTGTCACTTTTTATGGACATAATGCAGACCAAATGATCCTGCAGTTTGGAATTTGGCCACTAATGCCAAAACACTTGAAAACACAATTCAAAGTAGGTAAGGCGCCATACTCGAGACCAGAGGTAGCCATCCAGGCTGTGTCACCTGACTGTGGGTTGTTTTATCACCTGTTATAACAAGCCGCCCGACCGTGGGAATGAATATTCTTTCTTCCTTTTTGCACGAATTCAAGGTGTGGTAGTAGCTCAGTAGCTAATACATAAGCGTCGTATTCAAGTGAAATGGCTTTGAATACTGACCAAGTAGCGAGTCTTACAGAGACTATTTTTCTGACCTTATGTGCGTATTGTCTACAACAATTACAATCGTTTCACAAATCTTGATTGGAGACGCGGAAGCTAAAAGAGAGGTATTTTTCAAAAACTCAGAACTCAGTAATATTGATTATTTCTATGTAAGAAAAATGTGTTACAAAAAATCAATTGTTTCATAAAGAATTTTTATTGCTGTGAGACTTTTTGTGTTGATAAAAGAACTGCATTATTTTATTTGATATCACTTAAAGATCTACTCAAGTATTATTCTAAAACTTGCATGTTCATAAATACCAGCTAGTTCCACATAATGTTCGAAACCATTTTAATAAGAAAAAACAACAATTTAAAATGCATTAACAGAGCAACATTATTAAATAATACACAGCATTTATATGTGAAGCGTGTATATTGCAGTAGCCATAACTCAGATGTCCGGCGCTTCCTTTCTCCTTGAGATTGTATCACTTCATCTCATTTCCCGGCTGTTATTCCACAAAACACGGCGCCATACCTAAATATTTCGAGGTGTTATTTATAATTTAGTATAACGACTCAGAGAAGCTTGGAAATATGTTATTTGTGCCTGTATTTATAATCATATAATCTATTTCATACAGGTAAGTAGTCCCTTTTTACAGACCAACAAAAGTACTTAGGTATTCCTATTAGTTTCCTTAGACGACATTATTTCACGAGAGAAGGCTTTTATATGTAAAAGATATTCACTCAAATACACACATGTTACAATAAATTCTACAATTATCTTCATATAATAAAGAGTGCTAAAATACCATACTATTACCTTATTTTTAAAATATCATCATAAAAATAATTTAATAACTGCATAAAACAACAAAACTGTATAAAACCAACAAAAGACGTAATAATTTGTTGTTCTCTTGCAAAATTTAGACAGCAGTGTTTTGTAAGAAATAAAAAGTGCCCCAATTTAGCTGGGATATATAGACGGTTACTTCTTTGTATATGTAATGCCAGGTGGTAGGGCATTTGCCCAACTGGACGGCTACCACCCCTGGTCTAAAGTATGTCACCATAATAACCTTGAGTTGTGTTCCGGCATTAGTGACCAGGTTCCAGTGTCCCTTAAGAGAGCAGCAGCGCATTTGTAGCACCTTTAGTGTTGCAAATGTCCATAGGCAAATGTAACCGTTTTCCATTACGTGGGCCGTCTGCCTGTCTGCTGAACTCCTGCAATAAAAAAAAAAAAAAAAAGGGAGGCATTTGTAAGATAATTGAAAACGCGATTGCAGCGCCATGTATTTGGCTAATCCGTTCATTCTGAGGAAACGACGTCATTTATCGAGATAAAACGTCTAAGTGTTAACTCAGGTTATAAGCCAACACTATGTTGAGTTTCATTCATATACGTTCAGCAGTTTCCAAAAAGATGTAATCGCAGCGCCATCTTTTTCGCTATTTTTGTCTATTCTATGAAAACGACGTCATTTATCAATGATAAAAATATACCAAGTTAAAAAAAAGGATAAAAGCTAGCTCTATGTCGAGTTTCATTTAAATGATTTGAGTAGTTTTCACGTGTTGCTCTTGCAGACACACAGAAAAAAAATCTAAAAATTGCATTTTCAGAATCTGCTGGTCCGAATTAGCCCCCTTGATTTTTGTACATTTTTAAACGCATTGTACAAACTCGAACTATTTACAGATTTATTATAGATAGATAACACTTTATTGTACACCATACAGAAAACTTACGAACTAGTATTATACTAATTGTGTACAAAGAGCGGTCTTGTCGCTAAAAAGCGATCTCTTCCAGACAAGCCGTGGCAAGAATATTGCTGATTAGGAGTGATAGGATTATAGTAAAGATTACAAATCAATTTGGTTCTAGTATTCATAACGCAACACATTAAAGTACCTACTCTGTATTTGGCATTTATAGTATTTTTCAATAATATGCTTATACATACATAAAATGTTGTACCACCAATAAACAGCTGACAAAAGCTAGCCTAGATATTTCATTTCAGTTTAATACCACTTTATATTTTTAAATTGGCACAAACACGTTTTAAAGTGAACAATTTCACGCTTGCATTGTAGCTGAACTCACGTGAAATAAAAATTATGTAATAATTGTCACACGGCACGCTACAAAAAATAGATTCTCGTATTTACTTACAATTGTTGGCAATATGTAAACACAGCATGTATGTGCATGCAGTGCAAGATTCACTGCCCAACGCGACCTGGGCCCCAATTCTGTTATTAAAATATTGTCAAAATGGTCGATCATTGGCGTTAGAATGGTTGCTTTTGTATGAAATAACAAACATTACGGCGCCGTTGGTCGACCCTTCTGACACTATAGCAGATAGAAATGGGACCCTGGTGGCTAGTGCGTTCATACAATAAAAGACGATGTTTTAGTGTAATCCGTCACAATCAGATAGTAGTAAAGTAATATTTAATTCCTAAAGACATGCTCCGACAAAGACTTAACAAGCAAACCACACTCCTGTGTTTCATCTCATCGCCGTGTCAGGATTTCAGGAATCACAGACGCATCCGAGACGAATGCACTAACAGCATTCCAGGTAAACATAGGCTATGATTGATAGATGCTTTGGTTGTGCGGACCAAACGGACTGATTTCAACAAGCCTGTCTGTTAATTGTAAATTCCCTCCAGTAGTAAAAAAAAAACTTGAATACTTTCACCATCATTTATTTAACAAAATAGTATAAAGTTATTTGAAGGTATTTTGTAACTACCACGAGTGACCTTTTTTTCGTTAACGCAGGGGGAAATCATTTCGTACCATACTGAGTCCTTCATGAGTGTATTGGTGGGACCCACCCGCGGCGAGAAACACCGCACAGCGTGTGTGAAGACTGGTAAAGACGTTCCAAACTACTCCGCTAAACCTAAACCTGCCTTTCATAGCCCGTTCTTGTGTGGGCGAAGCTACTCCCACAATCAACCGCACAACAAGCTTTGGTCACACCGGGAAGCAGAGTGATCAACTTCACCAACAGAGGTTAGACCCGCCAAATCCATCCACATGCCATAATACAGCGGACCCCTGCGATGGAAACATGGGAGGAGATTTTGCGCATATCTATGTCTCCGAAGGCCAATCTGAAGACGGGGTCCGGGATTCGTATGCGCAGCTCTCTCCCTCTCTCTCTCGGCAGCTTTCTTGCAGGACATTATTGCCTCGCAAAAGAAAGAAACCGCCGACCAATGATCGTCGCTGTGGAGCCTGGCCTCGACCAGTCTCTCCAGCGAATCGATCGGACCTGCGATGGCTTCGGATGTGTTAACTACTAATCGACTTAAAAATGTCTCTCCTAGTGTATACCTAATCGTTAGTCAAACAAATATTAAACACAATAGCAGGCTTAGGTATCTACAATCTCTGTCTTTACGATAATTCTAAATGCTCCCTTATCTGTCATGATAATAAGGCTTAGTTTGAAATACATGTACCCAAAGTACAACTTATGACGGCATATTGCATTTACGATTGATATTTTATTATACATGCCATGCTATCTTATCAAACAAGTAAGATAAATGTGTGGTAATAAATGTTTAGCTGCAATATACGTTTATCTTATTTCTTTAAATTTTATGGAAATATAAGGGCTTTTTAATCACAATTAAATATATTGACTATTAAATGTTTTTTTTTTCTTTCTTTCTTTATTTTATTAGAATCTCCAACAAAGGATACACATAACAGATTTGTAACATACACAACCTTAAAATTTTAATCAATGTGCTCCTTCAATTACTGGAGACCACGGCATGCGTAAAAACTAAACATAATATAAATTTAATGTGTAATATATAATACAGTAATACTTATATAAAAAGCTAAACAATATCTAATATATAAAATTCTCGTGTCACAGTTTTCGTTGCCATACTCCTCCGAAACGGCTTGACCGATTTAGTCCACCCCTACATTTTTTTTTTATTTTTTAGACAAAATTTTTAATTTCTATTTTTTTATGATACAACATACAAAAATACATACAACCCTAAATTTGCACCCCTCTACGATCAACCCCTATTTTTCATTTGTTAATTATAAACTTTAATTTTTTGGCAAGATTTTTAATCTTATTTTGTTATGACTTAGAATTAAAAAAAAATATATACTCTTTTAGATTCACAATTAGAACCGGTAGGTGGCGCTGAGATCGGGTTCTGGAATCCTCCTAATCACCGGGAGCGATTTCGGTGATTTTGTTTTTGTGTGTTTGAGTGGGTACCGGGATGGTTGAGATTCGCAATTAGAACCGGTACGTGGCGCTGGGATCGGGTTCTACAATTTTATTTTTTAAAGGCAGGACAACGTCTGCCGGGGCCGCTAGTAATATTATATAATCGTGATAGAATACATAATTACATATATAGATAAATTAGTTTATTAATAAAAATAAAAAACAAAAAATTGTATATGTCATAGGTACACAGATTTCATCAGCCTTTATCAAGCAGACTCTGTAATACCTTTCTCAAGAATATAGTCTTTGTTCCCAAAAAAGGATCAGTATCGTATCGTTAAAATTAATTATGTTATTATAAGATAGGAGACTATTTAAAGGGTAAGTTATAAATAAATAATTAATACCATATCAGTTAATTATACATACTAATTAAGAAATATATTAATATTTGGCTTATAATTAGTTAAAATAAATATAAGATTAGACATTTTTGTTGTCATATTTTTCTTTTATATTAAATTGTATTCCTTTTATTGATACTTCTTTACATAGTATAAAACGAAGGAGCTTTTCATGTCTGTCTGTTTGTATATCCGCTAACTCCTTCTAAGCTATGCGACGCATTTTTAAGCGGTTTTCATCATCAGTTAGAATCTAACTGATGATGAAAACCGCTTAATAGTTAAATAATTTTTAAGGAAGGTTTTTACATATATATACTAGCATTTACCCACGGAGTAGTTGCGGGTAGAACACGAGTAAATACAACTACAAGTTGGAGGATATTGAATATTTATGGATATTTGACATAGGCCATATCATATCATATCACAAATCGTGTTGATAATATTATATTGATATAATATTATACGATAATTTTTAATTATTTTGTTATATGTATATTCCCTTCCTTCTGTATTTCCCTTCCCTTCTTCCTGCACCACTTACATTGCCAGATTAGCTTCAAATTTATCTATCTGTTATTTAAATGAATAAAAATTAATCAACGTATTAATCAATTAATAATTTTCTTCCTTAATTTTAATCGAAGCGGGAGTCCTCCTATGATTCCTTGGACCGTATTCATAATGGGGTTAACCTTCAGTTCTCGCTTGGTAGATGACGAGGGTTCTACTGTGAACTTATGAAGTATTGCTGCCAAACCAGCTAAAGATTGCATCTCCCCTAAGCGAGCACCTGTGACAAACAGATTAATTAAAATATACTGAAGACAACTTGGTAAAAGTTAGATTGTACCAACCACTTCGTTTGTGTGGAACTTGGACTTATTATATTTTTTATGTTTGTTTGTAGGCGAACTGGCAAACAGATCCACTTGATAGTAAGTGGTTACCGTCCCCCATGGACATCTGCAACACCGAAGAAGCCGTTGCGTTATCCACCTCCTTAAGACTTTAAATAGGTTCACACCCTTTATTAAAAGCCTCATACTGTATCGCTCTGGAAAAGCCGCGGGAGGATGTTAACTCCATAGCTTGCTTACGTATAACATAAAGGAGCATGCAACACGTACAGTGATTTTTTTTATTGCAGGAGTTCAGCAGACAGGCAGACGGCCCACTTGATGGAAAGCGGTTACCATCGCCTATGGACATTTGTAACACCAAAGGTGCTACAAATGCGCTGCTGCTCTCTTAAGGGAGACTGGAACCTGGTCACTAATGCCGGAACACAACACAAGGTTGTTATGGCGGCATACTCTAGAACAGGGGTGGTCGCCATCCAGTCGAGCAAATACCTTACCACCTGGCTGTGGGTTGTTTTGTCGCCTATTACGACAGGCCGCCTGTTCGCAGGAAATTGTATTCTTTCTCCGTTCCTGCACGGATGAGAACTTACTTACTTTTACGTTACTTCCAGATGTCGCAAAAGTGTGGATGAACTCCTAATTGTTGACATGTGGTGCGAAAATAAAATGGCGATGAAGGTACCAAATCAAATAACTCATCAAGACACTCTCCGTTGTACCATTAAAATATTTTAAACCCTGCAGGAAACCGAAATGAAACATAGACGAAAATTTAAAATATAAGAGATGGAAGGAATCTTTCGAGAAGAATACAGATTCGACATATGTATGCACGAACGAAACGGCGAAGAAAGCATTAGGATATTAATAAATAGCAAACTATAATATCTTTTCATCTATAGACTATTACTTACCAATACAAGCCCTTGGACCTTCTCCAAAAGGCAAATACGCATATTTATGTATTTCTTCTTTATTTGTAGAAAATCTTTCAGGTCTGAACTCAGTGGGCCTTTCAAAATATTTCTCATCATTATGAATTGCTTGAATAGGAATGATAATTTTCACACCAGGGTCTATTGTTATCCCTAAATCTTCTATAGTATACCTTTTGGCGCATACCCTATGCAATGCTCCTGGAGATGGAAACATTCTCATTGCTTCCTTAAAAGCCATTGCCAAAAGTGGCATTTGTGCTACAGCATCATAGCACAACTTATTATCATATTTCAGTAATACTTTATCTACTTCATCCTGGATATCGTTCTGTATTTCAGGATGAAAAGCTAACTGATGTAAAGTGTAACTTGAAGCGAATGATGATGTTTCGAAACCAGCACCGAAGAACACAAATACTTGCGCAACCATGAAGTTCATGTCCATTTCTAATTCAACCATAACTGGAGTACCATCTTCTTTGAAATTTTCAACCGACTCGCCGTAAATTTTTCCTTTGGTTTCTAGATCTAACAGCAGATCAATGAAATCGTTTCGCCCTGAAGATTTACCATGTCTTTGATCTCGGATGTTTGTAAAGATCTGTGCGATTTTATCGTGAACTTCATATTCAGGATTATATATTACATTTCTTAATTCTGGGAATAGTTCTATGAATGCTACTACGATTCGATTAATTGAAGATCGACTAAACATTTGCTTTCCTAACTCTCGAAATAAGGAATGCTCATTGTTTATAGAATCCATGTCAATACCAAACCCGCAAGCTCCAATAAATTCTGTGGTAAAACGTGCCATTATTTCACGAGCATCGAATTCTCCGCCATTAATAACAATCTTTTCTCCAACTACATGCAGTTTTTCAGCACAATTTACAATTAAAGGAAACATGGATTTTAATTTTGCAGTAGTGAAAGCAGCAGTCAGTCGTTTTCTGGCTAATTTCCATGTGTCGCCATCGACATGAAACAAGTTCATAAACAATGGCTCCAGTTTGGGATTTCTACCAATTCCTCGGGGGTAGAAATACGCGAAATGCACATTAAGAACATTTTTTACAATATCCAAATCACGAATAATTAGCGTTGGTGTTCGCCCACGATAGTATCCTACCACTTTTTCTTGCGGATACTTTTTGTACAACTCTTCAGCTATCTCGACGATACTTTTGATTCCCACAATATTCTGGTAATGATTACCAAAAATGGGAATTGGTGGATCACATTTCACGTTTCTCTTCTTCCAATAATCAAACTGCTTTAAAGGGATAAAATACAACAAAAATAATAATAAACTTGTTAATATCAGAGAAATCATGTTATTCGTTTGCTACCTAAATGCACACTAAGAGAGACAGTCGACCGTTTATCAAGAAAATTATTTATGGTGAAGAGGTAATTTTATTGTTATCATTAATTATTGTGATTTTGTAGATAAACCAGTTTTGTGGTTCCTTGACCGCTTTGACAAAATTGGAACTCTTATGAAATCGTCATATCCAATTGTCTTTGGTCTACATGAACGAAATTTGACAGAGAGATGTTGTCTATATGGATATATAATAATAGGGAAGCCGAAGCGGGGATTTTGGGATTTACTCAAGCGTGACAGAATAACATAAAGGGGGAAACCTTGCACTCTATTATGTACGCCCACCATACATGAACTTTTCATATAGGGTCGTGCGTTTAGGGTATTTGTTACATTCAGTAATAAAAAAATTAAAAATATTTTTTTCAAATCTTCAGATTAAGGAAATCCCTCCACATAATTGTCAGATTATGGGGTAGCACGATAAGGACATCAAGCTGAACCGTCTGTATATTAATCTGACGTGCTCGAGTATTTCAACATTACGATATTTTTTTGTATTTCCAAAAATCGGCCATGACTTTTGGTCACGCCTAAATCGTCAGTCTTTTGAATAGGAGTTCCTTTAGGGTTTACTTAACGTCCCTTCTGAATATCTGACGAGCTCGAATAAAAAAAAATATTCCCATTTTCAACCCCTTCGTACGGCCACCCCCACCATGAAAACCGGCAGATTAATATTTCTCCTTTATCAGAAACACATGGGGTGCATACATTATTAATATCTGACGCGCTTAAGTATTTCTGCGTGACTTTTTTTACATTTTTGAAAACCTGTACACTATCACCCTACAGGTGAAAGGCATACATCATATAACCTTTTTTCTTTTTAGCATTTAATCTTCACAATCCAAAAGTTCTCCGCGACGCTCGAGTAAGTCCACATTTAGCCTCTTGGGCTCCCCTACTATAAAGATATGTAATAAAATCGCGAAAAAATCAAGATTATGGAATAAAGATTTTATATATTGTAATGATCAACTATAAAATTTATCCCAACCTCTTTTAATCATAAAATCCTTGAAATATAACATATTATGTAATTGTTACAAACATTATAGAGTTATTATGTAACTTTTGCATTTCTTAGTTTCAATTTTAGCGGAAGTCCACCTTTAATGCCTTGAACGATATTACTTTTGTGTTCAACGTCTATCTCTCTCTTGGTAGCTGACGCTGGCTCTACCGTGAATTTCTGAAGTATTGCTGCCAAACCAGCTAAAGACTGCATTTCTCCTAAACGAGCACCTGTAATGAGAATATTATTTCTTTAATCTGTTCCCAAAATGCTACGGTCGCACCTTTGTCAGTGTTAAAGATTTAGACTGTGACTGAATAAAAAATAACGCCGGTAACGCATAACCACATCAGTGTATAATTACGTTATCTGTCAATATTTAACGTCATTAATATTGTCTCTTCTTAAATAACACATTAAACCAATTGCCATATCTGTAACGGTCTATGTCTGTAAGACCATCGTATATGAAGCCACATCTTGAAGTTACAAGTTTAACTTTTTTTTTGGTAAATGATGCTCAAAAAAGCGATTCTCTCTGGGTATCAGTGGTAGAGCTTAGGGCGGCAGATTTTGGAGGGGCGGCAAATTTGGGGCCAATTTTTTTTTTATATTCTGTCTTACACAATCTTTAAACTACGATAAAAAGGAGGTCTAATTCAAGACTATAGTACACAAATCATAAAGCTACAAGTTCATTAACAAAAAAAATATCTAATTAATATGAATGTGAATTAGGATATCGATTTATCGGTAGGGGCGGTAAAATTTGAATAGCCTACAGGCGTCATATTTCTAAATCCGCCCCTGCTGGGTATTCAAAAAATACTTTCGAACTATATACACAGTGCAATCAGATGAGAAGAGAAGCAAACACATTAGACAGTAATAATAACTTCTAGGTGATTAAAAAGGTATATCTTTGAAGGCATATCGTCACTAAATTCAAAAAATAAAGTAAACGTCTGCAAAAATGAAATACACACATAAACACATTTTTATTTTAATACGTCTTTGTTTTCATGTATTAAAGATAAGAATATACTGATAAAATAGTAAATATTTTATTTAGCTGTCTTGTAATGTGGCAAAGTTTACCTAGTCTAAAGTACCTACACGAGTTAACAACATTTTTTTTTATTGCAGGAGATTAGCAAACGGGCTGACGGCCCACTTGATGGAAAGCGGTTACCATCGCCTATGCACATTTGCAACAGCATAGCTGCTACAAATGCGCTGCTGCTCTCTTAAGAGAGACTGAAACCTGGTCACTAATGCCGGAACACAACTCAAGGTTGTTATGGCGACATACTTCAGACCAAGGGTGGTAGCCATCCAGTCGGGCGAATGCCCTACCACCTGGCGAACATATTAAGATGTATTCAAATATGAATATTAATATAATGGAGCAAATGAAATTATACTTCCTATTATTAATATTATATTATTATTATTACATTAATTTACGTAAATGTTGATTATATTCATAATATTTATAAACATTTGACAATTTTCTTAAATTAATTTATAAAAAATGTATAGAAATTGTTTACAGATCATGTATCACTGATCTATAAAGAATTTGTGTACAGGATGGCAAAATAAAGTAGAAAATAATAGGGGCGCCACTTTCGCAAATTTGTCTAAACTCTAGCAACTCCATCAATTAGGTCAAGAGTAATTTTGATACTTACTAGTAATTTTTAGTACGACATCAAACATCGTACAAGTATTAAGTTGCTTTAGTTACAACATACACATGTTTTCAACAAACTATGTATAATGTTCTCTTTAATATATATTTTTTTTATTGCAGGAGTTCAGCAGACAGGCAGACAGTCCACTAGATGGAAAGCGGTTACCATCGCCTATGGACATTTGCAACACCAAAGGTGCTACAAATGCGCTGCTGCTCTCTTAAGTGAGTCTGGAACCTGGTCACTAATGCCGGAACACAACTCAAAGTTCTTATGGCGGCATGCTCTAGACCAGGGGTGGTAGCCATCCAGTCGGGCAAATGCCCTACCACCTGGCTGTGGGTTGTTTAGTCGCCTCTTACGACAGGCCGCCCGGCCTTTCTCCGTTCCTGCACGGATAATAATAATAATGATTACAATTTTGTAAGTAAGAACTTGTGATAGTTAACAGTACAATTATTTGATTAAAAGAAGCTAAACTACCCTTTACAAACCTATGATGTCGGCTTTTCTTTGGTAAATATCATCGAATTACCTATAACGAAAAGATTTTTGCTTTAAATTCCACTAGACATCCTTAGTAAATTTTAAAAATCACCGCTCACTTGAAACTTGGTACAGTTACATGCGCATTTAGTTAATTTTTCGCGGATTTTAGATTCTGATCAACATTAAAATTAAAATACCGTGGATAAATTAGCTTTTTTTATGATTCACTGTCTCCTATTATATTAATGTACTCTGTGATTCGCTGATCTAGACTACAGATAAAACAGTATATTGCCAGAAGGTAAAAGAATTAGTTCTCCGTCTAGATGTTATGGTGATGTTATACTTTATTATCATAACATACATAATTAGTTTCGGTTATTTCTTATCTAAAATTGTCAAATTATTTCCAAAGTTTACCATTTATTTATAAATATCCTTTAACTTTACCATTTATTTATAATATAATATTAATAATACTTACCAATGCAAGCTCTGGGACCCTCTCCAAATGGGAGATACGCATAAGTATGCCTAACTCCTTCATTTGCAGAAAATCGTTCGGGTTGAAATGCAGTGGGATTCTCAAAATATTTCTCATCATTTTGAATTGCTTGAACAGGAACGATAATTTTCACACCAGGATCTATTGTTATTCCTAAGTCTTCGATAGTATATCTCTTGGCGCAAACCCTATTCAATATTCCTAAAGAAGGAAATATTCTCATGGCTTCCTTGAACGCCATTGCCAGTAATGGCATCTGAGCAACAGTGTCATAGCTCAATTTATTGTTATATTTCAATAATATATAGTCAATTTCATCTTGTATCTTCTCTTGTATCTCTGGATGATAAGCCAATTGATGCAAAGTGAAACTTGTGGCAGAGGAAGAAGTTTCAAATCCAGCAGCAAAGAAGATAAAAACTTGAGCAGTCATAAGTTTCAGATCCATCTCCATTTCGACTTTCATTGGTGTCCCATCTTCTTTTAATTTTTCAACGGACTCTCCGTAAATTTTTCCTTTAGATTCTAAGTCCAAAAGTAAATCAATGAAATCATTTCGTCCTGAAGGCTTGCCATCTCTCTGATTTCGTATATTTAAGAAAATCTCAGTTATTGAATTATTGACTTCACGATCGGGAATTTGTATAATAGATCTAAATTCTGGAAAGAGCTCATATAGCGCCATAATAATCATATCTGTATAAGTACTAGTGAATATCTTTTTCCCCAAATTTCTAAATAATGAATGTTCATTATTAATAGTGTCCATTTCAATACCAAATCCGCAGGCTCCAATAAATTCTGTTGTAAAACGGGCCATAATTTCTCGTATATCACATTCTCCACCATTCAAAACTATATTTTCTCCAACTAATTGTAATTTTTCAGCACACCTAATGATCAAGGGAAACATAGCTTTCAATTTAGCCGTGGTAAAAGCAGCCGTTAGTCGCTTTCGAGACAACTTCCACGTATCACCATCGGCGTGAAACAGGTTCAAAAACAGCGGCTCTAAATTTGCATTTCTGCCCAATCCTCGAGGGTAAAAATGTGCGAAATCCACATTTAAAATATGTTTTACAATATCCAAATCACGAACAATCAACGTCGGAGTCCGGCCTCGGTAATAACCCACTACTTTCTCTTCTGGGTATTTATTGTATAATTCATTACTTATTTCTACAATACTTTTAAATCCCATAATATTGCGAAAATGATTTCCAAAGCAAGGAACTGGTGGATCATGTTTCACATTTCTTTTCTTCCAGTAATCGTGATTCTTTGTTATAAACAAATATGCTAAAATAATCAATAATACCACTAATAACAATATTAACATGTTATCAAAGTGCGGTCTGAACGTTAAGTGTTGTAATGCAGTAAACACAAGCTGTCTTCTAATGGCTCAGTTATTACTAAGGCCTTATTTTAGTTTAACGATAATTTTATACATAACGCCGAACCAACAATACGCATGCACAAAAGTCCGTAAAATCAGATATATATTTTTTTGTTTTACTTTTATTAGAAACGAATACTAATTAACTCCTGTTATGTTTCAATTGTCAGTCAGTCAGTCTGACCTAATGTGCATATTGTTACTATTACCATGTGCTAACAACGGCGAAAGAAAACATCGTGATGAAACCTGCACATCAAGATACCCAATGTGTCAAACCTGCCAAGCCGCCTTGGACGAGCGTGACGCGTATACTGGTATACTATACTGTCCGTTCCCGTATAGTGGGACCCCTGCACTGGGACGTTTATGGGCTTTTATTATTTTGTATATGTTTCAGTTTTGTCTAGTACTACCTACACAATATACATATAACTATAATTGGGGGCGAACAGTGAAAGTAACTCAGATATTTTTTATAATTTTTCAAAACAGCACAACGCCATAAATTTTGTACGAACGTACAAACTTATAACGTCATGAGTTTGTACGCTGTAAAAATAATCAAATAGTGAATTCAATATAGTTTAAACAGTAATAAAAAATATTTCTATGGTTATAATTTAAAAGATGATAGCCGTTATATTAACGACTATCCTTTGATATGTAACTAATAAGGTTTGAGTTTATTGTAACATAATTATGTTCGCATCCGTAATCATTTTTGTTTAGTATTCACTGTAGCCCACAAAAGCCTTCCCAAAATCTCGGTCAATATTATAAGCATACAATATTGATAATGATGAATATAGGCGTCACCTAAAGATATAAATAATCAAGGCTAAATTTTAACAAATGACGTGATAAATAATTATAAATAAAACGCTGAATATTTCCCACACGTTGTACCTTTTAAATTTTATTTATTGTAAAGATTGTTTAAAATAAAATAAAAAATGCCATTGCTAGAACCGACTTGATTTATTATGTTTTTTATTATATTATAATCAGCAGATAAAAACACACTTGTGTTAAATATACCTAATACAGATAACTCTGGGGTTATTCTCAGACACCTAGACTAGAATTAGTAATGGAAAGTGTATTTACGAAATTAAACACCCAGGAAACAACCTTCGGATCTCTGTATTGCAGTGATACAGACGGGCCAACGCTTAGGTTTAATTTTCTTTGATTGATAACTCGATCTACCTAGGTGAATAAAAAAGTTCTTAGAAGTGCATATATATAAAACCTTTTTGAGAGAAGTTCGATATTCAAATTAAAAAGTATCAATCACATAATATTTATGCCAACGCTGTGTTACGTGTACGAATGTGTGTTGTTCGACTCTTCACGACGCGCTATTTCGTTCTTTATACAATGTACTCTTTAATTTCATTTTCCCATGTAAATAGCACAAGGATTTTTTTTTTTCGTTTTTAGATTCTAAACAAAATATTTTCACATTACCGTTGGACATATTCTTGTAGGATTTTTTTCTCTAAAAAAAACTTTGTTAGGTTTTTGTCATAATCCTTACATAGAAAAAGTTATCGAGCTTTAAATACATAGATTGACAATTTAATTACCATAAGCCCCAAACTAGGTCAGTATTGCATTGTATTGTTACGAGTTGCAGGACTCGAATTAAAATACCGCTGTAATTATTATAGAGTTTATTAGAACTCCGTTAGAAGTCCATCACTAAATAGATTACCGAATATAGTACACACATCTCGCTTCGCTCGTGGATATCGCTAGACCCCTGATCTCTCAATTTGGGTATTGCTTTATACTGCACAGATGCAATAAGTCTGCCCGGCCGCGTGGACCGAATTTCCTAGAATCAGTTTGTACTTTTAAATCCGAGGCACCTGGCAGTGATCACAATACAACAATAGGCTGCAAACTATTACAATATACAGTGGGCTGTTTTTTAATCACAAATTTTAAATACAAATTAAAAAAAAGAAGTCCAAATGCCGAAAGGTAATAAAATATGTTTCTACAGTTATGCAGGTGTGAATTTGTCTTTTGTCGGCGTCTAGGTCGTAACAATATAATAGACATCTATATATCTAAATATTTAAAAACAATGAATTTATTATGTAACTTTGGTCTTTCTTAGTTTCAATTTTAGTGGAAGTCCACCTATAATGCCTTGGACGACGTTGCTTCTATGTTCAACTTCAATCTCTCTTCTGGTACATGGCGCTGGCTCTACCGTGAATTTCTGCAGTATTGCTGCCAACCCAGCTAACGACTGCATTTCTCCTAAACGAGCACCTGTAATGAGTATAGTTCTTTAATCTGTTTTTAAAAAGTTGAACTTGCTTTTAGTAAAGAGTACTCCTAAAAGCATGGCTCTCTAGGTGGTCAGAGTATCAATTAGAGAGGATTGCGAAATATATATAAAGTAGAATCAGTTGACAAGGGAGCCAAACTTCAACATTAATTAGTATTAACAACTTCCAGCTGATTAAAAAATTTAATTTTTATATATCTTTCTTTTCATGTAGTATTAAATATATTCATTAATAAAATAGTACATATCTTCATTGGTAAGAAATTCCTTATCGGACGTTACTCCGCAGATGGCAGTTAAACGAAATAAGTGTTAGCGTAAGAAAAATACCTCACCGCTATAATTATACAATTTCAAACTTTAATGCAATGAAATAAGATCTAAAATAATATCCATTACTGTATTATACGCAATTCCGAAAATGTTCGTGTAATTGCCCTTATTACTACACAATTTCGAACTGTAATGCAGTGAAATAAGATCTAAAATACAGTTAAAAATAAAAAAAGTAAAAAAAAAACCATCTCTTTGAATTTCGAATAATAGAAAACGCAGCAGACGTATGTGAACACTGTCAAATATTTGAATTTGGTACCTAAATACCACCACAGAGAAATGTTACTACATATATTTTGATACTATTTGTTTGTTTGTATGTATTCTTATATCTTACGTCACGTACATGGAATAATTTATTGCTACATAATAAGCAAGGTTCAAAACTGAGTAGTCCATAGATAGATAGATAGATGACACTTTATTGCTCACTAAAATAAACAAATACAAAAAAAACAAAATTCATAATTATAATACTTGGCAAAAGAACAGGCGGCCTTATCGCTAAAAGCGATGTCTTCCAGGCAACCTAGCTTAAAAGAAATTCCTAACTAATCTGGCGATGTAGGTGGAGCAGAAAAATATAATACTGTACAATTTAAATATACATACTAACACTGATTTATAATTTTAATACATACTTAGATCCCGACACATTTATAGAATACCAATATATACGTATATACGAAATAATCTAAATAAATATATTTATTAACATTATATATGACAAGCATTTTATATTAAAAATAGATAAATAAGTTAATGTTTAATATATTAGACATATTTATTTAAAAACAGATAGTACTTTTTAAGTGAGTTCTGATATCTAGTTAATGTTTTGGCCTCTCTGACAGTAAGAGGCAACGCATTTCAGTGTTTGTCAGCCTGCACTGTAAAAGAGTTATCATAAAAGGATGAAGTGTATGCAGATATCAGGAGTCTACGATATGTATCCGAGCGCAAATTGTGAGAAGTGGAGAGGCGAAGGAATTCAAAACGTTCCTTAAGGTAAGGAGGACTATCAGGATTAAATAGTATATTATAAAGGAGGGTTAGAATGTGAGTATTTCGGCGAAAACGAATAGGAAGCCACTTGAGCTTCATACGAAATTCAGAAATATGGTCATATTTTCGCAAACCAAATATGAACCTGATACAGAAATTCTGAAGTCGCTCATGTTTATTTGGCTGTTCTCAGGTTATATCTAGATAGCAGGCGTCAGCATAGTCAAATATGGGAACTAGGAGGGACTCTGCAAGCATAATTTTGGTGGCACTAGGCAAAAAGTTTCTCAGCCTTCTAAGAGACTTAGACGATAGAAAAACTCTACGACTCAATTTAGATATGTGAGGCCTCCAAGACAGTTCACTATCGATGACTATTCCCAAGTTTTGAATTGTTTCGCTCAATGGGATAGAAATGCCGTCAAAAACAACCTTCGGTAAAGCTGGCCAGTTTACTTTAGCTCTCATTCTTGGACTACCGATGACTATCACTTGAGACTTTTGAGGGTTTATTGCAAGACAAAACATTGTACTCCAATGATGTATGTATTTCAAATCGAAATCAATTCGATCAACAGCATTAGGTAGTCCATGTACGTGCCAAAATCTTTCAATACAGAAAACAGACAAAACCTTTGAAAATGCATCTACGAACATGTTTAGGATTTGCTTATTTTCACATAGCAATTAAGTTTTTTATATATATAGTCTTAAGTTTATTCGTGGGCTTTCGTGGTTTTCGAAAGTTTTCGATAGTTATTAACGCTTTTTGAGACGTTTTGTTACTTTTTGAGCCATTTTAAGACTTTTTAGGAGAACTTCGTTCCAACCAAGAGTCTCAAAGTCACCTCATTCGTTTTTATAGCTACCTAGTTATGTAAAGTTTATCCAGTCCAAAGTACACAAGCTAACAACATCAGACTTTTCATTTTAATAAAAGTAAGTAAATAAAGTTATAAGTACTGTTATTTTTAAATTTAAGTAACTTGTCGCATTAATTTACTAAAATATTCATTGAAATATGAATAAACAGTTTTCTTAAAAATGTTAATTATAAAAGTTTTGGAAAAAATATTTCAAAGATCAGTGATAAAAACTAATACATACAGTTTCGTTTATTTCTTGTCCAGAATTATCAAATTATTTACGAACATTACCACTTATTTAAATAATATCCTGTACAAATTATGAAAGCAACAATACTTACCAATGCAAGCTCTGGGACCCTCTCCAAATGGTAGATACGCATATTTATGCCTGACTCCTTCATTTGCAGAAAATCGTTCGGGACGAAATGCAGTGGGATTTTCAAAATATTTCTCATCGTTTTGAATTGCTTGAATAGGAACGATAATTTTTACACCAGGATCTATTGTTATTCCTAAGTCTTCGATAGTATATCTTTTAGCGCAAACCCTATTCAATATTGCTAAAGAAGGAAATATTCTCATGGCTTCCTTGAACGCCATTGCCAGTAATGGCATCTGAGCAACAGTGTCATAGCTCAATTTATTGTTATATTTCAATAATATATCGTCAATTTCATCTTGTATCTTCTCTTGTATCTCTGGATGATAAGCCAATTGATGCAAAGTGAAACTTGTGGCAGAGGAAGAAGTTTCAAATCCAGCAGCAAAGAAGATAAAAACTTGAGCAGTCATAAGTTTCAGATCCATCTCCATTTCGACTTCCATTGGTGTCCCATCTTCTTTCAATTTTTCAACGGACTCTCCGTAAATTTTTCCTTTAGATTCCAAATCCAAAAGTAAATCAATGAAATCATTTCGTCCTGAAGGCCTGCCATCTCGCTGATTTCGTATATTTAAGAAAATCTCAGTTATGGACTTACTCACTTCACGATTGGGAATTTGTATAACAGATCTAAATTCTGGAAAGAGATCATATAGCGCCATAATAATCATATCTGTATAAGTACGAGTGAATATCCTTTTCCCCAAATTTCTAAATAATGAATGTTCATTATTAATAGTGTCCATTTCAATACCAAATCCGCAGGCTCCAATAAATTCAGTTGTGAAACGGGCCATAATTTCTCGTATATCACATTCTCCACCATTCAAAACTATATTTTCTCCAACTAATTGTAATTTTTCAGCACACCTAATGATCAAGGGAAACATAGCTTTCAATTTAGCCGTAGTAAAAGCAGCCGTTAGTCGCTTTCGAGATAACTTCCACGTATCACCATTGGCGTGAAACAGATTCAAAAACAGCGGCTCTAAATTCGCATTTCTGCCCAATCCTCGAGGGTAAAAATGTGCAAAATCCACATTTAAAATATGTTTTACAATATCCAAATCACGAACAATCAACGTCGGAGTCCGGCCTCGGTAATAACCCACTACTTTCTCTTCTGGGTATTTATTGTATAATTCATTACTTATTTCTGCAATACTTTTAAATCCCATGATATTGCAAAAATGATTTCCAAAAAAAGGAACTGGTGGATCATGTTTCACGTTTCTTTTCTTCCAGTAATCGTGATTCTTTGTTATAAAAAAATATACTAAAATAATCAGTAATACAACTAATAAAAATATTATCATGTTGTCAAAGGGCGGTGTGAACGTTGACTGCTGTTCGATGCAATAACTCTACAAATAACTATGACCTTATATTAGTTCAATGATAATTTTATGTATAAATGAAACAAACACATATGCACAAAAGTAAGTAATGTGATATATAGAATAATTATATTATTAGATACGAGTACAAATTAACTTCTGTTATCTTTTAGTTTTTTCTAGTCCCTATGCAATATACAATAAACATATTACTATTTACTAAGTACAATTCGACGACTTCTGTGGTTGAGCGGACTAAGTCTTTGCCGGTCTACCTCATTGCAAAACAGAGGCTCCGGGTTCGTTTCCTGGCATGGTAAATTTCGGAAACGAGTTTTCCCTTATTTATTATACTCGGTGTCTGGAATCTTCAATCAATTCTAACTTGTTTCATTCGGAAATATAAAATGGGTGTTTGCATGCCGATTATTAAAAAAAAATTGGGGGCAGACAGTGAAGTAAATTTATATACTTTTTATAATTTTACAACACGTCGCAACCTGATAGATTTTGTAGGAACGTACAAACTTATAACGTCATAAGTTTGTGCGCTGTAAAAAGAATCAAATATTGAATTCAGTATAGTTTAAACAGTAATGAAAATTATTTCTATTGTGATAATTTAAAAGTAAGGTGTTATATTAACATCTGTGTGATATGTAATTAAACATGTGTGCCGCGTTGAAAAATGGCGGCGGCGGCTGCGGCATGCTGGATGTTTTCAGTCGGTGGCGTGAAACTTTCACACTTTTTTAAGAGGAAATTTTTATTTGTACTGTGACTGAATTCACAAGAACTGCATATTATATTATATGTTACTAGCTGACCCGCCAGCTTCGTACCGCCTCAGAAATCAATAAATAATAAAGCTGAATGATAATTCAGAAAAAAAAGTATTCTTTTCAATTTAATTTGATTTCTGAACGACGGGACGAACATCAAACGTTTGATATTCAAAACCAAAAAAAAATTAAAAGAAAAAACTTCACTTTTAAATTTAATTTGATTTCTGAACGACTTTTAAATTTAATTGATTTCTAAACGACGGGACGAACATCAAATGTTTGACAGGTAGGAATAGTTTCTAAGAAAAGCGAAATTTTTGTTTTTACTACATTCCAAGCATTTTTTTATATTTACTCACCTTTTAAACCTTCCCTGGACTTCCACAAATAATTCAAAACCAAAATTAGCCAAATCAATCCAGCCATTTTTGAGTTTTAGCGAGACTAACGAACAACTGATTTTTATATATATAGATGACGACTGAATATGTATATATAATGTATTATGTGTACTGTATGTAGCACGCTATCGTACTGGTGACAACTGTAATGATAGTGATGTTTGTAAGTTAATAAATAAATAAACGTTACTGTATTTACATACATAAATAATAAGCTAGTACAATGAAGAAATTTATAAATAATCTAATACAACAAAAGAAAATTTAACTTATTTGTATTCTACTCTACCCTATAAGTAAGTCTTCTATAGGTAAGGTGCCCAGAAGGCTGGCTACGTTTCCTCGCTGGAGTTACTGTATTTAAATCTACTTTATCTATGTTTGCTTTGAAAAGTAGTGACAAACAAGAGTCGGGCATCTAAATGGGTAAATGGGGAATAAATAGGCAGAATGCAAAGATGCGAGCATCACCTCTGTTTTTTCAGACTGTTCTATATCATATTAACAATTGAACTAACGCTTTTAGAGTCGGGTCAATTTTAAATACTTAAATTGCATATAAATATAAAAACAGTATGGAAATTGTTTACAACTCAATCTAGGTCACACTGCCGTACGCACCGCGCGCAAGTGACGTCGGCGGCGGCGGCGGCGGCGCGTTGGATGATTGCTCTCCTATTATACTGATGATTGCAGCGGTGTCACGCCGGCGCGGCGCACACACATGCCTTGTATGTTTAACGATTGTTTGAATCCATTGTAACAAGTATCCGCATCCCTTTCCAGGTATGTATAGTATTTAATGGGGCCCACATAAGCCTTACAAAAAACCTAATGAATAAATATTATAGGACCCAATATCGATAATGGCGAATATTGGCTTCACCTAAAGACATAGCCAAGGGTAAATTTTAATAAATAACGTAACAATTAATTATGAATCAAACGCTGATTTCCCAATTTTTGTACCTTCTATATTATATTTATTTAAACGTGTTGTATAAAATAAAATAAAAAATGACCATTGTTAGAAGCACTTTGATTTATTAATATTATAATTACACACAAAACTCACTTCTTTTAAATATACATAATACAAAAAACTCTGGAGCTATTTATAGTCAGACATCTAAGCCAAAATAATGAACCCAAAGCTCATTTAAATTCAAAAGTTTTTGTTCAAAGTAAGTAAATTTCCACTAAAGAATATTTTACATATAAGGTAAAAAAAAAATCTACTTCCTATTATATCTCCGCTTCGCAACGTGTTAACGCTGTTTAAAAACAAGCACCAAGAAACTTTCCAGCAACACGTCTGGCTAAAAAATGTTTTCTTCATTTTAAAGAGTTTAATATTAACCCTTAAGCAGTTGAATAGTAATTACACAGTTTTATATATAGATAACATTTTATTGCACCCAAATATATAGAATTTAAAAAAAGAAAATCTGTATTTACAATTCTTTCTAGGCAATACAATAGGCGACCTTATCTTCTCCAGACAACCTAACCTAAATAAAAGGAAATTCTTAGGTGATATATAAGAATCTTCTATCACGGTGTTTGTGGTCGCACTCCTCCGAAACTGCTTTACCGAATTTAAAGAATATTTAAAGTGAAACTTCTTAAGAAATGTTGTGATTTGAAACTCGATGAAACGAAAAAGGGACACTTGAAAGAGATAAACACAAGTCTATAGGACTAAGTTTGCGAGAAAATGAGATACGAGCTTTACATTGTGCAGCACTGATTAGAGAGTCAATAAGACCGATGATTAAACATAGGTCCAATTTGGACCGAACTGAAGCTGATAATTATATTTTTTAGACTAAAACAGTAAGAAATTGAAAATGATACTTAGGAAGTTTATTTTAAATTATGTTGACGGATGTAGGCTAAAGGAATTATATTTATATTAATAAAACTTAGAGAAGAATTATTTGTGAGTATATTCTCTGAAGTTCCACTTCTACTGCGCGAGAACTACACACACATATTTTTTTTGTATATTTATAGGTTTGAGAATAGGTCATAAATTATTTTTCACCCTCCTATGGCATTTTTTTTTTATTTTTGTGATAGAACAAAGAAGCTAGTGGATACATAAGTGTAAGAGGATTAATAGTGCTTTCTAAGCAAGTTGCTGAATGTTGGCGATTGAACTTCTTTGAGAGCAATAAGCAGCGTATTCCAAACGTTGAAAGCCTGCACTGTAAAATAATTATCATAATTTTTTTATTTCCATAATAATCTTTTATAAATTTTCTATTACCACTATATAACATTGGCCTTTCTAAGTTTCAGTATTAATGGCAGTCCGCCTTTGATGCCTTGGACGACATTATGTGTATGATCGACTTCAACATTTCTTTTAGTAGATGGCGCTGGTTCCACGGTGAACTTCTGGAGTACTGCTGCCAAACCAGCTAATGATTGCATTTCTCCTAAACGAGCACCTGTGATTGGTAAAACAATAATATTAGCAGATCATATTTTTTACATTAGCCAAGGAAAGAAAGAATATTTATTAGAGCTACATCTATATTAATATTATAAAGAGAAAAGATTTTTGTGTTTGTAACGAATACACTCAAAAACTACTTGACTAATTTGAAAAACTCTTTTACCATTAGAATGCTACATTATCCCAAATATATTTATTCCTAGAAAAAATTGAGGATCCCTATTAAAACTTCAATAATGCAACCCAAGGTGTAAAAAAAATAGTGTTTGAGTGGGTCCAGGGATGGTTTAGATTCACAGTTAGACCCAGTAGGTGGCGCTGCAATCAGATTTTAGATTTTTATTTTTTTAGGGCAAGATAACGTCTGCCAGAACCGCTACTACAATATAAAAATACGTAAAATAAAATTAAACATAAAATTAATAAAAACGTCGAGATGAAGTTCTTAATTAGTTCTAGCTCAGATTACTAACCATTTCAGTGATTTTAAGAAAAACGTGAACAAAAGATAAATTAAGGCCCCGTAAATATGCATGGAATTTAGTAAATAGGGAAAATAAAACGGATGGAATTAATATAAGCACTAGAAAACAAAAAATTACAAGGAAGGTAATAAACATAACGAGGAACACATCCCCGACAATCGTGTTCGTCAGAAAGAGAATTCATTAAAGAATCATTAGTATACAGTCCCTAGAAAACATAACCTGTCAGATTTTGTAGATATCCTATGTAATAATTCCCAGGAAGAAAAAAAGCGTTATCGGCAAGCTTTTCAAGAGAATTAAAGACAGGGTTGCTCTTGCTTGTTAAACAGACAGAATTTCGTAGTACTGCAGTATATATAGTAACTATATTTCATAATTTTCGATTTCTTAAAAAAAAAATATCATTATTTTTAATTAACCATAATACATTTTATCCGTGCAGGAACGGAGAAAGAATACAATTTCCTGCGGCCAGGCGGCCTGTCGTAAGAGGCGACTAAACAACCCACAGCTAGGTGGTAGGGTATTTGCTCGACTGGATGGCGACCACCCTTGGTCTAGAGTATGCCGCCATAACAACCTTGTGTTGTGTTCCGGCATTATTGACCAGGTTCCAGTCTTCTTAAAGAGAGCAGCAGCGCATTTGTAGCACCTTTGGTGTTGCAAATGTCCATAGGCGATGGTAACCGCTTTCCATCAAGTGGGCCGTCTGCCTGTATGCTGAAATCCTGCAATAAAAAGAAATAAAATAAAAAAAAACACAATTGACTTCTAAAAACTAAAATAAACTAAGTTATAAAGTACAAGCGATTATAGACTGTGTAACAAATTGCTGCCAGATGGGAGCGTGCCCAGAAGGCTGGCTTCATTGCCGCGCTGTATCGCGATGCTTATTTGTTGGGCGAAATATAAGCCAGCCTTGACATCAAAGAGTTTCTTGCAAATCTCTTTGAAGAAACAATCATCATTATTTTTTATTTACTCAAGTTATTTAAATATACAATTAGGTAAGGAAAACAATACTTATGAACACTACATTTAATTAATTTTTGAGTGCTTTCGGATACCTTTTCATAGAAAAAAATATATTTTTGAGGAACTATGATGATCGAGCAATAACGTTGCCACTTTTATAACACTATTCATAGACATAAAATATGACGATGTCCTAGACTCAATATTCTACTTCTAGTCTTAACTCATAACAAGTAGAATTCAATATAACTAATATTAATTCATTAACTGTAATTAAGATTAGGTTTATTTTTTATGGAAAATAGATTTAAATAACATATTAAAGAAACTAACATTTATTAAACTAAAAATAAATTTTAATTCATTCAACGCAAGTAAAATTAATTACCGTTGAAATAATTGCCTTAAAAATATTGTGAGTCTTTTTTAGTAACGTTCTTTTGCTTAATTATTCCGGTATCATTATAGCGGTTCAAGCCTTCAATATACAGTAAGTAAAACTTTCAACCATACACAGTAATTCAACCATATTTTTTCTCCAAAATTGTAAATATTGAATAAAAGAACTGTCATTCGGGCCGGCAGATCTAATACCTGCGCAAATTTGGTGGCAGGATTAAAGGGTTTTGCTTCAAATCAAAGGGTATAATGGTTTACCAGTTCGAACTGAACAACTGGAATACCATTACTTCAAAAGAAACTATCAAAACTACAATACATACCTAAGCAGGCCCTTGGCCCTTCTCCAAACGGTAAATACGCATATTTAGGTCTTTCTGCTTTATTTTCAGAAAATCTTTCAGGTTTAAATTCTGTGGGCCTTTCGAAATATTTCTCGTCATTTTGAATTGCTTGAATAGGAATGATAATTTTCACACCTGGATCGATTGTAACTCCTGCGTCTTCAATAGTGTATCTTTTTGCGCAAACTCTATGTAGTGCTGCTACAGACGGAAATAACCTCATTGCTTCCTTAAAAGCCATTGCCAGAAGTGGCATTCGTGCAATAGCGTCATAGCTCAACTCATTGTTATACTTTAGTAACACATCGTCAATTTCAACTTGAATCCTTTCTTGTATCTCTGGATGGTAAGCTAGCTGATGCAATGTGTAACTTGTGGCTGAGGAAGAAGTTTCAAATCCAGCAGCGAAAAAAATAAAAACTTGAGCAACCATGAATTTTAAATCCATATCCATTTCAGCTTCCAACGGCGTCCCATCTTCTTTAAACTTTTCAATTGACTCTCCGCAAATTTTACCTTTAGACTCTAAGTCTAAAAGTAAATCTACGAAATCATTCCGTCCAGAAGGCTTGCCACCTCTCTGACTTCGTATATTTATAAGAATCTCCGTTATTGATTCTCTGACCCCACGCTCAGGAATATGTAAAACAGATTTAAACTCAGGAAAAAGGTCGTACAAAGCTATAACGATCAAATTTACTGAAGGGTGATTAAAAATCTTTTTCCCCAATTCTCTAAATAAGGAATTTTCATCATTTATAGTGTCCATTTCAATACCAAATCCGCAAGCTCCAATAAATTCAGTTGTAAAACGAGCCATCATTTCTCGTATATCACATTCTCCACCATTCAAAGCTATACGCTTCCCTACAGAATGTAATTTTTCTGCACAACGGACAATCAATGGAAACATAGCTTTCAGTTTAGCTGTCGTAAAAGCAGCTGTGAGACGTTTTCGAGCTAATTTCCAAGAATCTCCTTCAACATGGAATAAGTTGAGTAACAGGGGCTCCAAATCAGGATTCCTTGTCAGGCCTCGAAGATAGAAATGTATGAAATCCACATTAAGTATATGTTTAGCGATGTCCAAATCACGAACAATTAACGTCGGTGTCCGACCTCGGTAATAACCAACTATTTTTTCTTCCGGATATTTATTATATAGCTCATTAGCTATTTCAACGATACTCTTAATTCCCATAACATTTCGAAAATGATTACCGAACAGAGGAATTGGTCGATCGTGTTTCACATTCCTCTTTTTCCAGTAATCGTGATTTTTCGTTACAAAAAAGTAAGTAGCAACTAGTAAAAATATTAAAAATAGTACAAACATGTTGTCGAAGCGCGGTCAAAACTAAACTGTTGCTTTATTACAAAATATAAATTCAAGATTCCAGTTTAATGAGTAGGTTTTAAATTATGAAACATTAAACAAATGCGATTACCTAACTTGAAAGTTGATTATTATGCCTAAGCGGACTTTGGACTGGATTACCAAAGTGTTAACATTATAAAAATATAATTATCATAAAACAATCATACTTTGTGGCACCTCCGAGGGAAGGTCCGACCTTCACGGCTGTCTAATCTGTTGGCACAAAGTAGGATTGAATGATAATAGAATCTATTATCATGCAGTTTGTAGCGATGTAAATACATATTGATCTATTTACATTGTGGCTGGAATATCGCTAAATAGTACATTAACCAGTACTAAACCTATACGCCAGACTATCAGATATCAGCCTAAAAACCGTTAGAGACAGATCATTTATCCCACTATCCATTCATTTTGCTTAGTTAAAATTTCATAAAACTAAAATTTGAATAAACTTCATCAAGTAATGACAATTTTCTACCAATAATAAAGTAAAAAAATAAATCGTTGAAACCTATATTAGACGGTTCATTTCTATCTTTCAATTTCAATGAATCAACCAAAATTATCCGTATAGACATAAATTTGTATCATTCATTGTCATTGAATTCCGTCGTGTTCTTTGAGTTCTGTACCTTTCAACCAAATTGATTCAATTTAGCAAGTCCGTCTACTATCATCATAAGATATGTATAAAGACCCGGCTAGAGTGTATTAAACGCATGGCTGCCAATAAGTGTTGAATGAAAAAGCAAAATTTATTTGGGATAATAATTGAAACTAACATGTCTGAATATTATTCTTTTATATAGTTTGGGCAACATTTTTAAAGTAGATAAATATTGATATTAGGAACAACAGCTCTGAACTTAATAGAAGAATTAAGGAAATTTCTCCGATATCGATGTTCCCTTATACCTATTTTATTTTATAATATTATTGACATCAAAATTAATCTTGCTTAATGATATCATAAATACTAAACAGTTATAGATACAATACGATAATGATAGTACTAGAAATTTTATTACATAAAATCCGCCTGTTAACAAATATATGAATTCGATCGCTAAGTGTACCGATTCGAATTCAAATATTTGTCATTTGTGTAATGTAGCTTTTGGAGTACCAAAAGTGATATTAACCACACATGGTACATGGTGAATAATATAAGCCCTGACAGCCCTCTCGAGGCACGGATGCTTCGGGAGGTACCTGTGTAGCATAGGACAGGAACAGACGTCGGGGTGCCACCACCGCATCGGCGGCGACGAAGACACAGTACTGCACACCATCCATGTGTGTCCAGTTCGTGACGAGCAGCGCACATTTCGTCGCTCCTAAACGTGGTCAAGACCATGGTCGGTAGCGCCTACACGTGAAACGCGGCCGTCTCTTTCTGCGAGAGTGTCATGTCCGTAAAGGAGGCGGAGGAGTCAGAGAAAGAACAGACCAGGACGTTCCTCTCCCGCCAAACCCGGCGGCAACGAAGGTAGGTCGCGAATGACCTTCAACCGCCGTAGGGCTACGACTGTGACGGCAACCGGTGGAGAACTGGATCCTCCGCATATAAAGGCCGGAGAGAAGGGACACACACGCTTCCACGCGCCCCCTCTCGCCTTGTGGTGAAATCCGAGGTAACCGGAGAGGCCCAGCTTTTCGGCTTACAATGAAGGGGCCAGTCCATGAAAAGACCGCCCATCGTACGTTCGGGCTGGAGGTGAATGCGCGAGCGAACCCACAGCCCGAACACAGCATATATAGAGCAGCAACCAGGGGTTGTAGTGGGTATCCCTGACCGTGGCGTAGCAATAGCATTCCTGCGGAGATGCTAGTGCCACCCCGACGAGGGGAATCCCACACGCCTTTTGTCCTCCCTCTAGCGGATTTCCCCTGGATAAAAAATGATGAAGAATATAAGAGCTAAGCCCTTGCCTCCTTTACATTATGCTGGCGTTCACAGCGGCGAGCATGAAGTAGGAAGTTGCTATAACCGTGATCTAGACGACATACATAAAAATAAACACAAAACAAATTTTGATATTTTTATGAGTAACGTATATAGATCACGCGGAATCCGCACTACCTGTGAAGATATTATTGATAGGTATATAAAAATATTTTTTATCCCGAGATATACAAGTTTTACGTCAGATAAGTACACTGACAAAAGCATAGTTAAATCAATATAGTCTTTTAAAATGTATTTTATATATAAAACCTTCGACAAAAATATAATCGTAATTATAATTTTAATAAAAATATTATTGATAAGTCATTTTACTGTCTCCAGAAAACCGCCACCTATATACAACATAAAAACAATATTTTTATATTAATAAGTATATTTGATATTCATAATAACAAATGTAGAATTCTAATAAATATTTACACAAGTGTACTAAATGGTCTAGTTTGAAAGCAATGTCGTTTAACTATGTAAAACTGTACTACGGACCATGCGCATCGCATCACTCTGTTATACATAAACCTCAAAAATTGAAAGGTCTTAGAGGTAACCTCAATATTCTGTTATTTTGGCTTTAGTTTAGGCTATTCTTGAAGGTAGAGCTCCTAAAGAAGCATTAGTAGACACGAGTCAAGCGACAAATTAGTGCTGGTCTCGCCGGCAAATACTACCGATTATATTGTGTATATACAGAACAAAGATATGTACCCCACATTTATAATTGTGTCTGGAAGCAAAAAAACAGGCTTAAAACAACAAAAAAGCCCGCCTTTCTAAGCTTTGTTGCATCTGCAACTGTTGAGTGGCGTTTGAGCCAGTACGAAGTATGATCGCACATTTCTAACCAATATAGACTGTATAAATTAAGCCTACCAGCTTGGTCCACTCCCGCCAAATGAGGACACGCCGGAGCCGGAGGGCCACACGCCACCTTCAGTTGCCGAGATAACGGCGCGAGTGTACCGCTGATAAAGAATTCCACCCGCCACTAGTGCCGCCAAGTTAACAAAAGTGGCGCTCTTAAGAGCGCGCTGATGTTCCACGCGAACTTACCTCTCCTCCATGAGGCGAGTTACAAACTGCTCCACGCAAAGCGAGAAGGAAGATGCCGAGGGCTTCGTTCCCTCCGGCAGTGGGAGAGTGATGGGCCAGCACCTGCTAGGACTCGCGGAATGTTCACGCCATTTACTTGTGGCCCTGGTATAAGACGCAAGAAAGAAAACAGGAGTTTTAGTAGTTATACTCGAGTTGGGTGGTCAGAGCATTTTTTTGAAAGTGCTAGCAACACCCCACCGTGCTTCCCCCACTGTGGGTTGTCCTCAAACGGATTTCCCGTCATAAAAATATGTTGTATAAGCTATATGCAAGTACAAGACTTTAATATTTACGGTACTTACTTGTCGCTATAAGCGAAATCGTTTTATACAGTATTGTTTCTTAGTATAAAACGCAGGTTAAATGTCCTACACGCGACAGTGAAATAAATGCTTATGAAACCAGTAGACTTAATTCCACAAAGAGCCATCTACCGTTTCAAATTCTAAACCTGTCTTTCTTTGTCCTAATATTTGCTCTTAAACCATGTATCCTGCTTAAATAGTTGCAATTAATCTTTTGGGTACCGAACTTCCTGCACAATGTATCTTTCTTTTCACAACCTTTTATTTAACTTGCAATGGATATATGTAAGTTCAGGTAGAATCTTGCAAGGTAAATTTGACCAACTTCCCGGTTTCCGATTGAGCTGAAATTTTGCACGCATATGTATATCGCGTGACAATGCAATAATATGGTACCATGGAGCTGATCTGACGATGGAGTCGGAAGGTGGCCATACTACTCTTGTACTAAACAAGACAGACCCGTCGTGTTTGTGCTCGTTTTACTTGTCTTGGCTAGCACCCTGCTGCTACATGATATCCAGGATCTCAAAAGCTTGTATTTAAAAACATTTTGAAAAAATCTTATTTAAAATAAAAACAATGTATCTTTCTCGGACAGTCTTGACAGCAAGAATCTTACCTGTCATATCATATCCACAGATTGTCTTCACAAGTTGGGTTATCGAGTTGACCTGGTACCCGTAGAGCATATTAACTATTGCGTATTAGTAATGTGCGGCCTTGAGGTATATTTTAATTATTATACTGATGATACAAATAAAGATGTTGCCATATCTAAATAATTAATTATGTAGTAAAATACATTCGGCAACAAAAATAGAAAAAACAATCACCTCGGCAACATCCTGTTTTTTGTTATAAAGATAAAATATGTTCTTTTGTTATGAGATAAATATGAAGATGAAATTTAAATGAATATTATAAATTATTTTAAATTTGCATTAAATTCATCTGTTACGTTTACTGACTAGTTTTTAGAAGCAAGTAGTTCCTTTGGAATATGAGACCAGTGATTACACGGAAGAATTCCTATTGTAATCTATCTGTAATATAATCTATTGGGAGTGGCCAGTTTTTACAATGAACTTAAAAATGAGAATAAAATCAGACGGGCTAATTTGGACCAGCAGATTCCAAAAATGCAACTTTTTGTGTATATCTTATAACAGCACGTAAGAACTACTGAGCGGATTTAAATAAAACTCGACACACAGCTAGCTTATATCCCAAGTCAACACTTAGGATACTTTTTATCCCGATAAATAATGTACTTTCACTTAGATAGGTGAATAAAACCAAAAAGGTAGCACTGCGGGCAAGTAAGTAACATTATTCTGCGTTCATTTTGTTCAGGTCTTCCGTTGCAACATCCAAAATCTAAAATTCAATATGCACTACACCTTATGCCCCGTAAGCCAACGAGCCTTACAAGCAGTAATCGATTCATCGGCCAAGCTGCAACGCGCCCGTAGCTACCTCTGGTTCTGGCAATTACTCGAAGATCAGCTCTTCAAAAGAAACGAATACTTGCCCAAAGACTACTGGCCTTCAAAATTGGAGATCAAGCCATTTTCTAGCTGTGTCGACTGTGTCAACTGCTGCGGTATTCTAGCTAACTGAAGAAGTAATAATTAGAAAAGATGGTAACAAAACACTTTCGTTTAATTGATTACCCTTTTACCTTATTCACATTCTAGTCATTTCGGTATTGAAATAAAAATCTGGTCTTCTTCTTTTCAACTTGGTATTACGATCTACGTCTCGGATTTCCTATAGCTCTATGGCTTCTGTGTATTCAAATATTAACATGCAGTGCCGTCAGTAGGCTGGTGCCACCGGTGCCCAGGCACATAGCGTAGACTCTGGGGGGGCGCAAGAATGGCCAGACCAGTCAGTACTATTTTTTCAGTTTGCTCCTGATAAGTTCCCGCTGCGCCCCTAGTGCTCGATTCCAACACATACGTACCAACATGCCAGTATCATCAAAAACGTCTGTTAAATTAGACAAAACGTCGCGCTCATTTTTTTGTTCTAGTTCTTTAAAAAAATAGATTTTTCTTCCAAAATGCTAGATAATTAGTCCACCAACACCAAGGTCCTTACGTTATTTTATCACACTGAATGAAATAAAGTATAGACCTATACACAGCATTGCTCTAGCTATGAGGGTACTCATAATATCTAAAACAAGGGCGCAGTTATAGAAGCTCGCATAGGGCGCATAAAAGGCTATTTACGGCACTGAACACGACCTGTTCCCCACAAAACCACAAGCGTATCTGATAGATTATTCTATGTCGGTACACGAGTCACAATCGGTACTATACAGAATAAGAACTTTTCATCTGCTATAAATATGGATTTACACGATATGTGTAGTATTAAGTCTCATTTCTTGCACCTCCTCCCAATTACTTGGGATCGGCACAATATATCTTTTCCTTCCTCTATTCTGGCATACGTCCACTGTCACACCACAAATCATCATATCATATAACTCGAACTAATAAACAAATGTGAAAGTAATTTTATTATTTTGTACCTTTTTCTAAGTTTTGGGCAGAAGTTTCATGCCTCCTCATTACATGCCCATACAGCCTTAATTCTTCTTCCTCTCAATTTTTCAGTCACGGGTGCAACATTCAAAGTATTCCAAAGTATTAGTGAATATTTACATTTAAAAATAATCTTCAAGCAAACGGGCATTACCAAAAGCCGAACTCATTTATCAGAAGTCTCCGTCATAACAGGTAGTAAATAGGTCTTTGAAACGAGTCTTGAGAGCTCATAAAGGCATATTATGTCCAAAAATTAATATATTCAGCACGAATACACAAACACAGATCATTCTTCAAGTTCCTGCCAAAAATTCCTGTAGGTACTTTACATCGGATTGGATACACCTTAACCGCTTAAGTAACTATCAAAGGCCTTCCAAGGGAAAGATACAAAGGTGAAGATTAACTTTCTACTGATATGCTGACATTATACATGATAACAAAACATTTAATCACACGATACGGCTACTTCTAAAGTGTATCCGATATGGGCATCATTAGATACGATACAAGTGCCTCACGCGATTGATAAATCTGATCATAGTACAACCTAGATAAGCAGTTGTGGACCCAGACATAATATGTCTGGGTTATCTGATTTAATTATAACACTGGTCAAACTACTTCCTAAGTTCAAACAGCTGATGGTAAAGCAATTAATTTATCACAATTATAATCGAATGTTAATTCAAACAAAGAAATAGGTAGACATTTTAACTTTATTTAGCCTTTATTTAGAACAGCCTTAACATACGATTCAGTCCCCCACTTCCCGAAGCAATTTTTGGGAAATCATAAATTCCCATTCACATTATGGCTGGCCGTCGGTTTTGATGTCCAAGAATTTTAAATATCGAACTTGTTACATTTTAAAGTCGCGTTTACAAGATTGAAGTACGCTTATATCTAGAAATAACTTCACACAAGTATAGTGTGATAATGGTTTATACTCGTCTGGGATAACTGGTAAGGATTGGTTCATTTTCAAAATTTTCAAGGTTACGAATGTCAGACCAGTTACAAGCTTTTTTATATAGTCATACATGTAGCCTCGTAAAATTTGAGCATGGATTAAAAGACATTGTCCAACCATATTAGGGTTACCAGTTGCCACGATTTGACTAGCTTCAGTAGCTATCCGAGTGCAGTGGGTACAAGCCTTGGGTGGAGTCGAGATCAAGTTAAAATTAAAACGTAGTCTAGTACCGCGCATGAAGACTACCTACGTGTGAAATGACTCAATCCGCCTTGGACAAGTCTATGAGGTATGCTGTACCCTTACAGTACAGAGGCATGAGCGCAGTAATTGGACGTTAATGACCCAACATTAAGATACAACAAAATCGAGAAAAACTAATTTATCAAATAAAATGGGGCTGAATAAGTAAAAACTGACAGCCACCTCATAATGCGAATCATTACTGTCACACTCAGAGAAATTAATGAGCAATTAACTTAAAGAGCAATTAAAATGAATTTACATACGACTTATTAACATTTTCGTCACTTAAAAGTTATAAGTAATGTCGCATCTATTAATTTTTACACTGCGACATAAACTACAAACTTAAACAAAATAAAACAACGAGAACTTCAATCATCGATAATTAAAGTTAATGGACCATTACCCAACTCTGGCTGCGACACTGTATTCATCCTTATTTACTTAGCATAAACAGAGTTGCGCCAATCTGTGTACAAACAAACATTACGAACCTAAACCGAGCACATAAAGTTATCAGTATAAAATATACTTATAAATTTCATTAATAACTCTATTGTCAATTTACAAACGCATTACTTACAATATATTGTGTTTTGATAAATATGTGTTCATAATTTCCTTTTGGAATTAATTAAATAATTACATTAAAACGTCTAAGACCGAGTTCTTACTAATATCATGAAAGAAGCATGCATACTAGGAATTCTTAAGCCGTGTACTCACCTGCGACCCGTTACTCTCCAGCGAGCGAGTGAGCGAGCTCGAGCTTCGAGCTGCTCGAAGCGAGTCGACTATTGTCGGTTTTTGCCGCGAATCAAAGACCACGGCAGTCGACGCCGACATAGGTACCGGCAAAATTCCGCGAAAATGGATGCTATCAGTACGCTCGCAAAAAAAGGGTGCTGACAGTACGCTGACAAGCCATGTATACACTAAAACCTCGTTATTATAACCGCTAGGTTACAGTTACAGCTCGCTAATGAGTACGCTGCCAAAGCCGGCTCCTTGGACGTTTCAGTGTCTACATTAGGGCACGTTACTGTATCCGCCCGGTTACAATTACGGCTCGCAGATGAGTACGCGACTTTATAATGTTTCTTATCTATATGTGAGCGGACTAGCAAATCAACTGAGATACTTCTTATAAGATGACAGAACGTCGAAGGCTCGTAGATTTTATACGAGCGTACCTACTTATGACTTCAGAAGTAGGTACACGAAACAAAGTCAAATAGCGCATTTAATATACTTTGAAAAGTAATTAAAATAATTTCTATCATGATATGTAAAAAGTTAGATGATAAGATGTTATATTAATGCCTGTTCTTTCATGCATTAAAATATTAGAATTATTTCTAACATGTGTCCGCTCCCTTAGTGTTGATTCGTTTGGTCTAAAGCCAGATTTACATTAGTTTAGTTAGTTACATTAGTAGTTAGATCACTTACGAATAAGGCCTTATCATGGTTTGCACAGAGATCTACCAACATCTTATAAACTCGAAAATGGCTGTCCAAACAATAATAAGTGCTTAGATTGCCAGTTTTACAAGTTGACTAACTACAAACCCTGAATAATATTTGCGTTACTTATGAAGCGAGTTAACTTGCGAAACTGACGAGTAAAGTTCTGCCCTCCTTACAGCAAACGCAGTACTTGCAAATAAACAACATGTCCATGTTATATAAGTAACTTTTTAATGTATCTAAAAAAGAATATAAAGAAATCAAGCTTTATGTACACCATTTTTATGTTAGTGCCATTTGCCCCCGAAAAATTCACTTCATTTTATATCGCAAACTCGATGCTTGATATATTCTCATGCCGATCTCTTGGCATGAGTATATATGTCCATTTTCGGCATTAAAACTACATTTAAACAAAATTACAATAAAAACGATCCAGTATTCCCAGTGTTTTCCGAAAACTTAACAGAAAGACATATCGAGTTACTATCGCATTTTTATAGACGATGCATTTTTATATCTATGAACTTGAGAAATGATTGGTCTCATCCAAACTTTCATCCTCTATTACAAACAGTCCTAGTTTTATTTATCTATCCCCCGTCAATGAAAACTACAAAAATGACAAAAGGGACAACATCAGCAAAAAGGACAAAAAGAGCAACATGGACAAAAAGGACAAAAAAGAGAGGAAGAGCAAAAGAGCAAAAGGGCAAAAGGGCAAAAGGGCAAAAGGGCAAAAGGGCAAAAGGGCAAAAGGGCAAAAGGGCAAAAGGGCAAAAGGGCAAAAGGGCAAAAGGGCAAAAGGGCAAAAGGGCAAAAGGGCAAAAGGGCAAAAGGGCAAAAGGGCAAAAGGGCAAAAGGGCAAAAGGGCAAAAGGGCAAAAGGGCAAAAGGGCAAAAGGGCAAAAGGGCAAAAGGGCAAAAGGGCAAAAGGGCAAAAGGGCAAAAGGGCAAAAGGGCAAAAGGGCAAAAGGGCAAAAGGGCAAAAGGGCAAAAGGGCAAAAGGGCAAAAGGGCAAAAGGGCAAAAGGGCAAAAGGGCAAAAGGGCAAAAGGGCAAAAGGGCAAAAGGGCAAAAGGGCAAAAGGGCAAAAGGGCAAAAGGGCAAAAGGACAAAAGGGCAAAAGGGCAAAAGGGCAAAAGCGCAAAAGGGCTTAAGGGCAGAAGGGCAGAAGGGCAAAAGGGCAAAAGGGCAAAAGGGCAAAAGGGCAAATGGGCAAAAGGGCAAAAGTCAAAAGGGCAAAAGGCCCGCCAAAGGGCAAAAGGGCAAAAGGGCAAAAGGGCAAAAGGGCAAAAGGGCAAAAGGGCAAAAGGGCAGAAGGGCAAAAGGGCAAAAGGGCAAAAGGGCAAAAGGGCAAAAGCGCAAAAGGGCAAAAGCGCAAAAGGGCTTAAGAGCAGAAGGGCAAAAGGGCAAAAGGTCAAATGGGCAAAAGGGCAAAAGTCAAAAGGGCAAAAGGGCAAAAGGGCAAAGGGGCAAAAGGGCAAAAGGTCAAAAGGGCAAAAGGGCAAAAGCGCAAAAGGGCTTAAGGGCTTAAGAGCAGAAGGGCAGAAGGGCAAAAGGGCAAAAGGGCAAAAGTCAAAAGGGCAAAAGGGCAAAACGGCAAAGGGGCAAAAGGGCAAAAGGCAAAAGGGCAAAAGGTCAAAAGGGCAAAAGCGCAAAAGCGCAAAAGCGCAAAAGGGCTTAAGGGCTTAAGAGCAGAAGGGCAGAAGGGCAAAAGGACAAAAGGGCAAAAGGGCAAATGAGAAAAAGGGCAAAAGTCAAAAGGGCAAAAGGGCAAACGGGCCCAAGGGCAAAAGGGCAAAAGGTCAAAAGGTCAAAAGGGCAAAAGGGCAAAAAGGACAAAATAACCAAAATGATGAAAATGGCAAATCACAAAACCAACCAAAGCCTGTCCCACTTTTGGGATAATCTTTACATAAATCTATCCCAAAATCTATCCCATTATCCGGGATGAAAAATATCCCATGTCCACCCTCGGTATTCAAATTACATATGTACCGAGTATCAGCCAAATCGGTCCAAAAGTCTTTCCGTAAAAGGATAACAAACAGAGAGACAAATATATAGTTTCCGGGATAAAAAGTATCCTATGTTCATTCTCGGCATCGAAAATATATATATACTGAGTTTCAGCCAAATCGGTCCAGTAGTTTTTACGTGAAAACGGAACAGACAGACAGACAGACAGACAGACAGACAGACAGAGTTACTTTCGCATTTATAATATTAATAGGGATTAGCGCCTTGCCATTTCTGCAAAAAAATAAAAAAAAACAAAAATGTCGATTACTGCAAGTGCAACGTACGGCAGAGTTCTTTCCATCGTTTGAACAGAGATTTTCCAGTAAAGTAATAAGTTGACGACAAAGTAGATATCTGTTCAAATGATGATAAAGATGTATTCGCAAGTTAACTAACTACTTAATTAATGGAAATATAAATTAGGCTTAAATCCGGCTTTAAAGATGTTTTAAATAATAAAATATCGAAAAGCCATCTGTGGCGCCATCTAATTATGTAATATTTAGAAGCTTCTCTTAGTTATCATTTATAGGGCGACTATCATTCCTCATGTATGATTAATATATAAGTATGAAAGTAAGTTTCGTTGTTTATTAACGTTCGCGACATCCTTGTTACTTGTAAATATCGAATAGGTATCCCGTGGGAAGTATCCCATTTTTGTGTTTGAAAGTATCGTATGTATTAAAATTTGAACGCATATATAAGATAATGATATCATCCAGTTTTGGAACGTTTTATATCAATCCAAAACTTTATAAATTATTAGAAAAATCGATGAAGAATAAAACTACGTTTTAACGGTTTTAAGCGCGATAATTTATTTGATTTTTATTATTCCGACGTTTCGGCCACTTTTCAGTGGCCGTGATCACGTTTTTCCTTCCACCCAATCTAATCTATACTAATATTATAAAGCTGAAGAGTTTGTTTGTTTAAACGCGCTAATCTCAGGAACCGCTGGTCCGATTTGAAAAATTCTTTGAGTGTTGAATAGTACATTTATCGAGGAAGGCTATATAGGCTATATTATATTTTCAAAAAAATTAGGGATCCTTACTAAAAGTTCAATAATGTAACCCAAGGTGTAAAAAATGACCCGAAAAAATCCTTACACGGCGTGCGCTGCGAAAACTATTGATTACAGAACAAAACAATGTACTACCACTTTGCAGTAAAAAAATATCGCGTAACCATATGTCTAACTATTGTAGTTATCTCACAATAAGTGTTTTCTGTTATTTTTTTGAATAATTAAAATGCCGTCGCTTCAAAAACTCTTTATTTTGTACCTTGGTATTGTAGCAATTTAGTGTTGTAGCCAAATATACTAATATATTATTTGATTGAACGCGCTAATCTCAGAAACTACTGGTCTGATTTCAAAAATTATTTCAATGTTGGATAGCCTATTTATCGAGGAAGGCTATAGGCTATCTATCATCACGCTAAGACCAATAGGAGCGGTGCACCAATGAAGAATGTTTCAAAATCGGAGGGTTTTGAAAGCAAATTCCACGCGGACGACGTCGCGGGCACAGCTAGTATTATATAAAATTATTAGAGCTAGGCATGTTTGCTGAAGAGTTTCTTGCGCCGTTTCTTCTCTTCAAGCCACAACATGTTGCGAAGCGGTGGTAAATTAGATTAGGCTCCCATAGAGTAAATAATAACCATAAACAAAATTAAAACAAAACAATTAAAATTAACACATTGGCGGTAGGCTAAATGAAACTTTAACAATACTCATTGACACTTGACATTTTTGTCTTATGTAATCACTTATAAGAAAGATCAAATAAATTACCTCGTTTAAAACCGTCAAAACGTAGTTTTATTATTATTATCAACGAAGAATTCACACAATTAAAACAGCATTGTTAAACTGAGACTGCAACGTTGATTGGCCTTCCTTTTGAATACAGAAATAATAATCGGCAGATTTCATATAAGTATCCTAATAATCATCTTTTTTTATTGGAGATATTTTTTGTAAGACTGTTTTCTTAAGTTTTCGCGACTTGTATACATAACAAAACTACGTTTTAACTGCTTTAAGCGCGGCAATTTATTTGTTTTTTATTATTCCGACGTATCGGCCGCTTTCCAGTAGCTTTGATCATGGAAAACAAAGATGTCAAGTGTCAATAAGTATTGTTAAAATTTTATTTAGCCTACCGTCGAATATCTACCCAATAATAAAAATCAAATAAAATACCGCGCCTAAAACCGTTAAAACGTAGTTTTATTAAGACTATGTCTTTTATATGTCAAACCAGAAGCCTCTACGTTGCAGTGGGGTAGGCCTGCAAAGGCTTAGACCAATCAACTACAGAGACTGTCAAATTATTATGAATGAATGAATGAAAACTTTATTGTTCACCTTCAATTATTCAGTCATTCAAGTTCAATTATTTTCCATATGATATATTTATTTGAAATCCATATTATTTATCCAATAACCACTAGCCTCAATGGTTAAGTCGCTGTCTAAGAACTATTTCAAAAAAAGAAAAAAAGCCCTAATATTACAATAAAAATATATTTAAGGCATTCATTGGAAAATATATCTTATTTTACATTAAAAATAATACGCCGGTGATACGACACGCCCTGCTATTATAATACAAATGATTAAAAAAATTAAACTAGGCGTAATACCCAGTATCCACCATAGCGCAGATCTGTTCTTCTTTGTCTAAAATCATCTAGCGGGTAAAAATAATACGCTATTAACAAATAAGTTATCATATTATTGAAGATATAATAGATACATGGCTGTAATGGAAATGTAAACAATTAACACAATGGATTCAGACTCTTTGTTCGCATGAATTCCATACAACAAAATATACTTCATTGCAAACATCTTTATCTAACATTTTATCAGTTCTAACAATACAATAAGCAGTCTTATCGCTGACAACGATTTTTTCCAGATAACTCGTACTAATAAATAAACGTGAAAGTAATTTTATTATTTTATACCTTTCTCTAAGTCTTAGGCAAAAGTTACCTACATATACAGCGCGTTCCATTAGTAAACCACAACGCCCAAAATGCTCCGTTAGCTGTTCCACAAGGCGACCGCGGTCGCTGTGGTTGTGGCGAAAATGTCACTAATAACGTCATCATTTTCGATCACACAACGACCCATGTCAAGAGGTGGGTCGAATAACCGTTCCACTTGGGTTTCCGATTGTAACGCCGGCAAGCAAGTGGAACGGGAAAAATCGCGGTCGTGAACGTGGTCGTTGTGAGTCTCTAATGGAACGTAGCCTTAGTTGCACAATAAAAATTATCTTCTACAGCTAATCTGAAAACGCAAATTTTGTCTTTGTAATTATATATATAATGAAATTATATATATATATATATATATATATATATATATATATATATATATATATATATATATATATATATATATACATATACATATACATATATACGGTGGAGTCTCGATTAAGCGGACTGATTCTTGTCGTAAAGCGTTCGGGATAAACAAAAAGCCGAATATGAACATAATTGTTATCAACATTAGAAAAATAACTCGTTCGCGTACACGTGATTAGTTAAAATAACAAAAAAGGACTTATCAAGCAAAATATATGTTTCATGTAATTCCCTATATGTTACCTTACCTTACTATCAGATAAAATTTGACATAAGCACAAGTAGGTAATGTCAAAATTCCAACTTGGTAAGGCAAGCGAATGAATAGTAACATATAGGAACCGGCCATAAGAGATTAGACATTATCGTAAGTATCAATGTACCTACATATTTTCTTAAAATACTCCATTGTAATTTTTTTATTGCACGAGTTCAGCAGACAGTAAGACGGCCCACTTGGTAGGAAGTGGTTACCGTCGACTATGGGCCTTTGTAACACCAAAGGCACTACAAATGCGCTGTGGTTCTCTAAAGGGAGACTGGAACCTGGCCACTGATGCCGGAACACAACTCAAGGTTGTTATGGCGACATACTCTAGACCAGGGGTGGTTAGCCATCCAGTCGGACAAATACCTCACCACCTGGCTGTGGGGCGATTATGTCGCCTCTTACGACAGGCCACCCGACCACAGGAAATTGTATTCTTTCTCTGTTCCTGTATAGATAAAATCAGATAAAAATGTTATATTAATCATGAAATACCTCCCAATCCAGATATAATCCGGATGTAAAAGCCTAGATAAAGGCGTTGAACATAGGACATTTTATTTTTATATAAGTTTTTTTAAGAAGGTTTTTAAATACAAGCTTTTGAGATCCTGGATATCACGCAGCAGCAAAGTGCTAGCTAAGACAAGTAAAACGAGCCCAAACATGACGAGTCTATCTTGTTTAGTACAGGAGTTCCTATGGCCACCTTCCGACTCCATCATCAGATCAGCTTTATGGTACCATATTATTGCATTGTCACGCGATATACATATGCGCGCAAAATTTCAGCGCAATCGGAAACCGGAAAGTTGGTCAAATTTAACTTGCAAGATTCCACCCGAACTTATATACATACATCCATTGCAAGTTAACAGAAAGCTTGTAAAATGGTTGTTTCCGCTGGATACCTATTCAAAGTTTACACGAGTAAAACCGTGCGATAAGACTTAGTGCATAAATTAATATACCTTCTATAATTACAATTTTTATATACTCTTGTTACTTTAAATATATTCGATATCAATATCATTTTAATGTTAAAATAGCCTCGTATAATTTCACCAATCTTTTTTACACTTAATAAGAAAAACCTTGTCGTCGCTTAAGGCTCGGTTGCGCTATTAGAACTAACTTACGCTGATATGTTAAATTAAGCATTTTATTTTTAAAAATAATGTGAAAATATTAATTTGCTGATAACAATAATTGGCCGCTACTTAATTTTACAAAAATCAGGTAGGTATTAGTAGTATGTGTGCAAGTATATATTACTATGTTACACCTTTACAACAAACGCAAGGTTTTTGTTACGGGTTGTATATAAATGTATTAAAATTTATATTATTATCATTAATTTACATTTGACTCATTCGAAATTGCTTATGATTGAACGTTTACAATTCTAGGGCAGTGTCGTATGTACTATATTTTATGACTAAGTCAATATTCTAGAACAACTTATAAGGAAGCTGAGGCTTAGGATGGTGGTAATACGTGTAATTAAAAATGTGTTTTTAAAACGAGATCACAAGGCTTTGTGTTAGATTATTCCAGCACCTGTTCGAGCATAAGTATTGTTCTAGAATATATACTTAAACATCTTACAAAGACCAGAGACGGTTGGAAAGTGTTATGTAAAAAATTAACGTTCATGGGCTGTTCTTTTAAGGCCCAGCACCAAAATGTAGATGAGGAAAGAGGAACAGTTGTGTCGTGTATAACTATAGTATTTTATTTTATGTAGAGGATATTCAAATTAAGTACAGCAAAGTATGAGCAACACAATTTATTTTGGTATTCACTTGATAGTTGTAAGCTTATATCTGTTTGTACGTCAGAGAGTAGACCACATTTGAATATATTCATAAGCTGCCAGGAATTCTCAGCGTATGACCATGTAGGTCGAACATTTTATTTTCTATAAGGCTTGGAAACCGGTAAAAAGTCGAGCCGGTTACAATATAAGGCAGTATAAGTATATAGGAACTTTTCTTTTTGGTTTTGATCTCACTTTAAGCTGAGTTAAGCGGTTTTTGGGAACTAAATTTCGTTGAAAACACCGGTTTCGAACAGTTTTTGCCGCACACGGTACAGCAAAATTTCAGTCGCACACAATCACGTGTTGAAAGAGATAAAATGATATCTATATTTCTTCTCGCAGAATAAACCGGTAATTACGGTATATATGATGGAATGCTCCTGCGTCTCAAAGGAAGATCTTCCAGCGGAGCTAATGTTGTTCCTCGCAGGCCTAGGCTCATCTTTTAAGGTTGAAATTTTGTATATATTCTTTGTGTTTCGGGAAACGTTTGTGACATCAATTAGTGAACAACGCCATCTATTGGCTTGTAAGTGTTCCACTACAATATAACACTCGCTTTTAGGTTTAAATTCCAAAAACGAAATTGTTGGCTAAAACCGGTTATAACTAATTTAAACCGATTAATTTTAGACCGGTTCCAAGCCTTTACAATCTTACTGCTTAGCTTTTATGGATTCGACTTATGAGAAATGAAATGATTAAGATTTATTAAACACAATATAGGGGGATGCTGTTTCGCAAAATAGAGCAGCAGAGACGATTAGTGTGTAACTTTTTATGTTTATAGCTTGGCAACTAGGCCCCTAAGCCAGGCGCTGATGTATTGTAGGCTACAATCGACGCCATTTAACGGAGTTCTTGTGAAAATTCGAAAGGCCACATTTGACTATACAGTTCACATTTCTCATAAAAACACATAATTACTACTCAAAAACTATCAATATCCTACAACTATTGTTCATTTTAGAGGAATTTTACACATTTTTAGAAAATAAAACTACACAGCACAACGTCCCATTTCAGTTCCCGCCAAAAACTCTATTGTTTAAGTACGAGTTGTGAAACTGCTCATGTTGTTCCGTAGACGTAGTCCGAACTATCGTGCCCGTGGCCTGGACTACTGCCAGGCCGAAATCGAGGCGATCAGGAAGCGGGAAACCGCCTCTATGATCGACTCTTAGTCGACAGAGTTGGAAAACCCTGCAGTCCCACGAGGCGATTAGCTGTTGGAATGGATCTGAAACGCGGGACCCTGCTCAGAATGACGCAGTTACCGGGCACGGTTCCGTAAGTATCTGCATCAGATTGCGACCGTTCGATTCGCTCCACAGCTTGGTGAAAGTCATACTGCACAGCGACGATTGGTGGGGGGGGGGGGGGGCGGTCGATTTCTGCGAGACGGTAATGTCTCAAAAGGAAGCCGCAAATTGAGGGTGGGAGCGGGCGGTCGATTTCTGCGAGACGGTAATGTCTCAAAAGGAAGCCGCAGATAGGAGGGATTCTCCCGCGCCCAACTGCGTAATTGACTTCACGAAAGTATTCTTTTTTTAATATTATAGCTTTTTAACAATCTTTTCATTTTAAACGCTTTGTTGATAACAATAATGCGCGGTATTCAGTTAATTGTAGTCAAACATGAACGATCTAGCACTAGTTTTGATAAAAACCTGATTGCGGCCAATAATGCGCGTTGGACAATCATTCATAAACAAGAATTGCCCATATTCATCGCTTAGCATCTGCCAAAGTATGTACAATGGTCAGCATTTTACGAACAAACGGCTGCGTCCTAATGCTTAGCAACACATTATATTCATATATTTTCAATAATTAAATCAGTGTCATTACAGCGCTCGTTGGATTTGGTATTTCGTACATTTTACCCGTCCCTCCTATACTAAAACTGTATACACATTTCACCCGATGTCTTTGGATACTTTCAAATCATTTTCCAGCTCTAGGTGGTTCAACGGAACACAAAAGAACCAAGTTCGTATCCCAGTAGGTTAAAACCTTTCTGTTATCCATCTGGTCCGGCTGTCTGAGATTAGTCTCACTGTTCTTTGTCGTATACTACCCCTAACATACGAATAACTCAATTCACTTGAGAATATACACATGTATCTCTCTGCAGATTACTAAACAATAACGTCTTATACTAATATATAAAGCTGAAGAGTTTGTTTGTTTGAACGCGCTAATCTCAGGAACTACTGGTCTGATTTGAAAAATTCTTTCAGTGTTAGATAGCCCATTTATCGAGGAAGGCTATAGGTTATATATCATCACGCCAAGACCAATAGGAGAGGAGCACTAATGAAGAATGTTTCAAAATCGGGGGGTTTTGAAAACAAATTCCACGCGGACGACGTCGCGGGCACAGTTAGTATTAAATATAGTTCTATACTTCAAACTCGTTAATTATATGGTATCCAATGATTGAAAATTGATAAATGATTGAATGTGGTGCTACCACATTGGTCCTCAACCTAACTCGTAAGCAGTGGCGTAGCTTGCCTTAGATAGGCTCTGTATCAAAATGTGTTGGGGGGGGGCAGTGTTTTTATAAAAAAAACAATAAATGCTCAAATTGAATTAAAATAATTATATATTGATTATAAGTTATCACTTAATGCTCTTAGGAGCTAAGTTAGATAAACAATTTAAATCAAAGATAACTTTTGTCGCCTTTTTTCGACAAGCTTATTTATGATATCATCTATAGCTGAAGACGATTACAGTTTTTCTAGATCTTCTGCCTCTATCGACAATAATGACAAGTCCGATAGCTGTTCCTGTTGGCACAGCAGTTATTCTCAAAAATGTTATTAATCTACAAAAGATTGTGGATAACATTTTGGGAATATTTGCTTACACACTCACTTTCGGGGCCCCTTTAGCCTGGGGGCCCGTATCATTGATACGCCTGATATGGCGGTACATACGCCCCTGTTCGTAAGGCGCCAATATTTTACGTATATACCAGTCAGTAAAAGGCATTTGTTCTGAAGATTCTAACATACTAGATCCATGCTGGAATTATTATCTTGATCACAGCTCTTAAGGGGCAGGTCGGTCGTGTGATACCACACTCTCAGAGGGTATCGGAGTTAACCCTTTAGCTCACTATTAGCACATATGTGTCCGCGATGAGAGTGCAGATCGCGTTTGTGCACGTGATCGTTAATTGTGTTGTTGTCTCACTCTGTTTATATAGGAGTTGTCTGATTTGGATGAAATGAGTATATTTTCTTGGTATATTACGAGATAGTGATAGTGTTAGTCTTGCGGCTTTTTGGTATATCGATAAGTATATCGATAATTGTATTAAGGGTTAAAGCAACCCTGAACTGTGTTACGGCAATGAGTATGTTTCGATGCCGCCCCCCCTCGTTCCATTCCCCTATTGCAGTCCTCTTGTGAGATCCCTCTATTGCATCCACTTTAACCCTTCCCTCCTATTCTACCCTAAAGGCTGACAACGACATCACAAAATAGATATTTTGTTCCTGGGAAGTGTAAAACAAATACATACATACATACATACATAACTTCACGCCAGTTCCCTTGCGGGGTAGGCACGAACAACAGAGTGCCATTTAAAACAAATACTTAGTTAAAAAACAGTATAATATAATTATTAGGAAGAAAGTTACTTAAAATCACTGTAAAGTAACACAAATGTAAGAATAGATATGTAAGATAGATGTAAAAATAGAAATATTTTCAAAATACTTAGTGATTTAGTGATAGAAAATAAATAGCAGGAAAACATGCAACCCCTAAAATAAGTATAACTATATATATAGCTCTGATAACCGTACAGATAGTAAGAACTTTTGTAAAATTCAGAAAACAAAACAATAAAGAGAAAAGAATAAAAAAGAAAAACAAAAAAGCAAGAAGCCCAGACAATCCAGTTCGTCTGGAAAGAGGAAAAAAGGCTGACAACGCGTTGTCCTCCCTTGAGTTGCAAAGGGCGTCACTAAGGGAACGTACCCATACTGCGTAACCCGTTCAGGGGGCAATGTTTCAAGTTTTCATCACGTATTCAATATTCTTAAGGCTTTTTCGAACTACATACATTTTTTAAACAGCTTATGATTAACTGATCACCAGATATCTATAATATTATAAAATTCTAAACATGCCGGCTGTACTTTTTTTTTTATTGCAGGAGATCAGCAGACAGGCAGAAGGCCCACTTGATGGAAAGCGGTTACCATCGCCTATGGACATTTGCAACACCAAAGTTGCTACAAATGCGCTACTGCTCTTTTAAGGGAGACCTGGTCACTAATGCCGGAACACAACTCAAAATTGTTATGGTGACATACTTTAGACCAGGGGTGGTAGCCATCCAGTCGGGCAAATGGCCTACCACCTGGCAAACTTTGAAATTATTTAAAAAATACAACTGAAATATACTATATAAACAATGGAGAACGCGATGTAATTTTTTTTAATTTCTTGTCTGTGAAACCACTGCGCCAATTTCGATACGGTTTTCACTGATCGATAACAAATTTAATGTAATGAAATGTGTGATATTTTTATCCCGGGAATTTTCCCGTAAGTGATTTGTAGTTGTTCGGGTATGTAAGAATTAGGCTATTCCGACACAGTTTTCACTAAAACGATAGCTGCGGTACTTTGTCTCCCGGGAATCAAGGGGAATCAAGTGTGAACGAAGGCATATCCTAGTAGTACAGCGAAAGGAACTTCGTGCCAACCAGGTGCCCCTGAGGCACTTCACGCGTTTTTTCGTTTGTGTAAATTAAGTGTCTACATGTTTTTATGTAAGTTTTTTCTTCTTAATAATGTTTTACACTTGTAATTATAGGCATGCAACGTCACGCAGCAAGCGCCGTATTAATAAAGACAAATATGAACCAAATATTTTTTTTAAACTTCTGTTACTACACTAAACTAGAGGGGGACGCGGGAGGTCTTGACATATACTACGGGTGGTCACTGAGGAGTGGAGGGGGTTAAAATTTGTAAAAAATGGGTTATGTTGTATGGGTAAATTCCCTAACAACCTTCATTAGGATTCGCAATAGAAAGAGGAATATAATTTGTGTTCACATATATAAGCCGCGCGCAGAAGGTTTGCCGATGACTACTTACTATTATTGTATTGTATTACTTACTATTATTGTATTTTATTACTTACTATTATTCTATTGTATTACTTACTATTATTGTATATACTCATGTAAAGTATATAAAATAATAAATTGATTGCAGCAACTATTTTTTATGTAACCTTTTTTGTCGACCTACTGACCATCGACACGTGACATCATGAGGCTATAGGCAAACCTTCTGCTCACGGGCATGTACTATATTTTGATACAAAAATATACTTTATTGATATTCTCTTTTTTATTTCATAGCAACATAATATATTTGTTTCTAACTTGAAATCGACAGTTTAAAAAATGTATGTGTAGTTCACACGCAGTATAAGTGAAACTTCAACTATTCACTTCACAGACAAATCTTCTATAATGTTTATTAAAGAAATAATCTTTTTCCTTTAGCCCACATCCGTCAACATAATTATAATTCAAAATAAACTTCTTTCAATTTTTCACTGTTTTAGTCTAAAAATGTTATTGTCAGTTGTATTTAGGTCCAAATTGGACCTATGTTTAATCACCGGTCTGATTGACTCTCTAATCTGTGCTGCTCAATGTACACCTCGTATCTCATTCTCTCGCAGTCTTTGTCCTATAGATTTGAGTTTATCTCTTTTTAGTGTCGCTTTTTTGTTTCATTGAGTTTCAAATCATAACAATTCTAAAGAAGTTTCACTTTAAAGACTGGCAATAAATAATCTTGTCCCAAGTGTAAATTCGAAACAAAATTAAAAATCTAACAACAACCTTGTCAAGATCTTTGTAAGATGACTTAAGGCATAGTTTAGACTATGACAAGAAATACACAAAAAAATAATCACAATGCAAATTTTGTTTATCTTATTGTTATTATATTTCACACAGTTCACATTTAGACAAATCATTTCTAGAATTTATTTATATGTTATATTTGTTACACAAAGGTGTGCAGGAAATAACCTCATTCAGATAATCAAAATCAGAAAATTGATTCATTTTTTAGTGTAACTCAATTACCTGAATAATAATTAACTTAATAAATTTAAAAAATAATTCAACAAAATGTTAATTTAATTCATCAACCAGCTAAGAAGTTGCTCATTCTATCAAAACCCTTCATGCTGCAACCATTTCTGTTCCGTTTAGATAAATCTAATAATTATTGTACATAATAAGAATATAGATAGTTATTTATTTCATATAAGTACCTAAAATATTGCTTAAACTTTTCAAATCTCCAGGCAACAAGATATTTAGTCATTAGTCAGCTAGCCTTAATACCTTCAATTTTTCACATAAATATTTTTGTCAATAAACACTGCTATACATGAACATAAATATCTCTTATACTCAAGCTCCATCTTTGATAATGTTACAGTTATAAACTGTGGCCAACTATATCTTATTCATAGCATTAAAAACAACGCCCTCATAATAGCTACATTAGTGAATATTTAACACCATTAAGAATGCAATATTGTCATTACAATATTGCATCACAAATAACACTGGAACCCATCACTACATCTGTCCAAACCGGTCATTAACTATAACATTATCCCGGATGGAGCGGTAAAATAAAAAAAATAAACACATTTGATCTGTTAAAAATAAATTTTTAATCAACTTATAAAATGTAATTATAACAATATTGTATGGATGAATAAATATCATAGTCTAAACCAACCTTTACATCACCTCGGCGCGTCTATTCATTATCTGCCGCGTTCACTTTCACAAACACGAGTGTTCAAAGTCACTAATTTATCACTTATAGCTCATTTCACTTGGTTTTTAACATGCGTCAAGAACTCGTGGTAGGAGAATGCGGACTCCACTCTGTCTTCTATCAGTCGCTCCGTGAACAATTGCTTCGATGGTGAGTTGTCCCTGTAAGAGTATTATTTATATCAGCATAATCTGTATGTACTGAGCACGACGTACCCACCATGATCGAATAACCGAAATGTTAAAAAGAGATCAGGTAAAAAGCATTTCAAATAAATGTACATGTATGAAGAGGTTAATAAAACTAGATGAAGCAAATGTTGTTTGTCAGAATCGTCAAAAGTAGAGATCCACAGTCTCTGCCTACCCCCATGGGAAACAGTCGTGATAATATGTATGAATATATGTACGTATGTATAAACTGTATGGAACAAGTGAATTTTGTAGGTGAACGAATATCTTTTATTCAGTAAATTAGACAGAGCATAAATTTCTTATGACTTTGAAAACTAATATCTTCTTACCTACAAACTTTAATGGTCATCAAAGAACTTCATTACGATTTCTCAAGATCATAATATATGAAAAAAAATTCAACCCTTGAGCCTATATTTCCCTAAAAGTATGTTTTTTTTTGCTTTTAAATAAAAATATTTTCATTTCAAAACGATTAATTACGATGAGATGACTCACGCTTCGTTTGGAAGAATGAAGTATGACAAAAAATTCGTTATTTTTTACTCAAAATATAATGTAAGGAGGTTTATTAATACATCATATTTATACACTTTTGTATCTAGTTTTTATGACAATAGCTGTTAGCCTCCCAAATGAGATAAAATAGCTTCGAGACATTTTTGCGTTTGTAGTAGTGTACTGTCAGTACATAAATAAATAAACTAATACTTTGTGTATATTTTTATAGGCCCGGTACTTAATATTAAACGATATTAAAATATTAATATTAAACATAATTTTTCATACGAAATTTCTAGTTCAGAAGTCCTGTAAATATACAAATACTACTACAAACGCAAAAAGTCTCAAAGCTAATTTAACTGTACAAGTAGGTCACCCTTGTCTGGATAAACACAAAAAAATACAAATATATATATATACATAAGACTTTGTACAATCTAGCAGCCCTATATGATGAAGCCTCCGACGAGAGCTCGTTAAACGCGCCAGACTTGTAGAGGTTATCTAGAAACAGGGTCCACCTTTCATCATGGTTTCGAACACATTTGATAATTGTGAAATGTGAAATTTACTGTCAAAAATATACAACTTTATTGGTGTTCATATGCCAAAGTATAATAAACTGTTGGACAAAGCATATGGGTCAGAAAACTGCCTAAGTGGTACATGGTTCATAGCCAGGATTAACTTGACTTTCTAGGGAAGACTATATTACGAAATTCAAATTACCTTAGAAGTATAATTTCAGATGCATAAGGTCTATCATCGTTGAGTTTATCGATGAATGCATGCAACAGAGCATTGCCTTCCGTCTCGATCTTCGGTATGGACCTGGCTTCATCTGGCAGTTGACTGACAGCCGTCACTCCGAATGTGTCGGAGAGGAAAGCAGGACTGACATTGGTGCCAACGTATACAATCATCATATCACCATCGTCCAACAAGTAAGCACCTGTTATGGATATCCTGGAAATTGCAAACACAAATTGTCTAAATCTTAACTACCACTTTAGTCGGAGCAAGTTTCGATGGTAAATGAGTAGTAACTGATTTTGTTTAAAATACTGCATATTGGACAGTCATGTGTTGCTGTAGGGGAGCGGACACATGTTTCAATAGATTGTAATATTTGAATGTGTGGTCATTCTCTGTGTGAAAGCAGTCTTACTGAAGGTTTTTTACTGTCCAAATTTATCTTCACCCCTATATGATATCCCTCGCTCGATTAATATTAATTTCCTTCTGACTTTAGTTTATAGTAAGCATATATCGATTCTATGTAAATATCACTTAACAATATATTCTTATAAAGTAGTTAGTCTAATATAACTGTTTGTGCTGTCTTGTCTACAGATTTCTGAAAAAAGATTACCGATTATCAAAATTTCTTCATTTGGCCAGATATATTAGCGTCTATTAACACCTGCCTGTCTTTTATTATGACATTGGCTAAATCAATGCCAAAGGCGTTGGAGCCAGCAACAACAAAGATAGAATAGAATATTTGAATGAATAAAATAACAGGTGTAAAAAGAAACTTGTATCATCTCACTTTTAAAATATCATTATCATTTTATTACTTTTCAAACAACAATTAATGCTCGGTTCGGACTCGGTTTTCTTATACTTATGACGTCATAAGTAGGTACGCTCGTACAAAATCTATGAGGTTTGATTTGACAGTCCACTCCCATATTAAACAAACATGGCCAAAAAGTTTGAATGAATGAATGAATGAACGAATGAAAAATTCCTAACAGTTCACCATAAACTTAAACCTAAATAATGAATATGGATATATTTCTAATACAATAATGGGCGGCCTTATCGCTCATAGCAATCTCTTTCAGTTAACCCTGTGTCCAAGAAATTTTTTAAAGACAGAAAATTTAATACTCGGAGATGTCTCTTGTACATCACCATAACTATTGTCGTTTTAGTAAGTTACTAATTTATTGTTTATATTAGATTACTAAAAAACTAGCTTACAGATATGGACTACAAATAATTAAAAGTCTTAAGAGAGATCAAGAGTGATTATAATGAGTTTTAATTTTTTTTTATTGTTTAAAATTTAAAGTCTTAATAAGTGTGAATTTAATCTATGACTGATTTGGTTTAATAATAATTTTATAAATAATGAATAGTTCGCTATTATTTTTAAATTATATGGTGACCCATCGCCATGGCACATTCACCTTTCGGCGCTGAGCTGCAGTCGGGGCGGGTCCGGCGCGGTCTCCTCGTCCTGGTCCGCCGCCGTGTGCTCCCGCAGCGCGTGTATCGGGTACAGGTCGGGGTGCACGCCGCGCAGCAGCTGCGCCAGCGGCGAGCACTTCAGCGCGCACATATCCGCGACGCGGTCGTCCAGACGCGTCGATGTACCGGTGCGGAACGCTTTCTGCAATAGGGCAGTGGACACTAATCAAGTGAGACACTTTTTATCATCTTACAAAATGTTGCAGCCTCATCGATTTTGTTTGAGAACACATAGAAGTGAAAAGGACCAAATAGCGCAATAATTGGTATGTATAGGTGCGAGTGAGTGAGCAAATTAGAGTTTGAGTGAGTGTAAGGCCCAGTTCCTCTTTCTTCTCTATCCCATCCCTCTGTTCCAATCCTATATCCCATTCCTCTTATCTGATTCCTCTATATCATCCCCCTATGCCATCTTCTTTATCCCATCCTTAAGGGTGACAACGTGTTGGCTTCACCCTTGGTGTTGCAAACGTCTATAGGCGACGGTGACCACTTTTTATGCGCTAGGCCGTCTGCCTATTTGCCAGCTTCAAAATTTAGAAAAGAATAGATTTTATACTTATAATGTGTGAGTGAGTCAGTTAGTGCATGAATGAGGTAGTGACTGAGAGAGTGAGTGAGTGAGTGAGTGAGTGAGTGAGTGAGTGAGTGAGTAAGTGAGTGAGTGATTGAGTGAGTAAGTGATTGAGAGAGTGAGTGAGTGATTGAGTGAGTGAGTGAGTGAATAAGGCAATACTAATATTGGCAGCTCACCCTCTTGAGCAGGGCGAGCAGGTACAGGGGCAACAGGCGGAGGGAGGCGGGCGCGTGCAGCGCGCTGCTGACGGTGCCCGCGGGCAGGTTCTGCGCGAGCCGGTGCGCTGAGAGCGCGTCCACAGCCACGTTCATCACCGCCTCGCGCGCCTCCGACAGCGACGCCGACACGCTTCGGTCCACAGCTGGTAGAAAACAACGTTACGTACAATCTGAAGTACAGTCCTTAGACTTACATGAGTAAAACTTACAAGTTAAATATTAGTTTCTTGTGAGTAACTACATTTACAAAGGGCTGACGATTGTGATGAAGTCTCTAAAATTTAAAAAAAAATGTCTGTTCACATTTAACACGCGGGCGCACGAAATATACTGTTATTACACCGTACAATATTCTTTTATTTGCCTTAACATAAGTAGTTTGAACTTACTAATTGTATGGAGCTTACGTGAAATTTTTAAGCAATAGTAAGGCAAACGAACGGCTAGTAAGATTTAGAAATCAGCAATTGATGAGGATTGAGTAGTATGAAAAATAGCTAAGTCACATAGTTTAAGAAAATCCAATAAAGAGCGGGCTCCACCTCTAGCTGGGGAGCATACATCATTTGGCCAATTTTTCTGATCAAATGAAAATGCGCTGACACAGAAGAAAAACATCGTGAGGCATATAAAGTAGTATTTATTTTGCGATTATATATCAAAATAGCTGCAAAGCGACACACTGTAAATAAATTATCAGCCTTATCTCTACTACCTCTATCTATTCTGTTCTTCATAACTATACTGATGTATATATGATATGAACAAAGGGTATCATTTATTCAATAAACCAAAAAAAAAAACTTGAAAGACGAGCGAGACGAAAGATTAAATAGACAAACCAACCTCCATATCAATAAATGAAAATACAACTGCTTACCCATTTTACTAAGTAACCCTATAATACATTGTTGATCCGCCGAGTGCAACACGTCAGTCAGATTACTCGCTATAGGCAACGCGAGCGTGTGAACACGTATCCGCCTTTCACCTACGAGAAAATATTAAAATAACTTTTGTTCAGAGTTATATAGCAAACTTCCAAATATCATAATTCTTTTAAATTTGTATATTAAAAGAACAAAATTAAAGATGTTATAATAAGTTCGAGTTGTTGGAGATTTTTTTCGTAATCATCTAGGGCAGTGGTCGGCAAAGTGCGGCTCCAGAGCCGCATGTGGCTCTTTGGCTCCTTAAGTGCGGCTCTGGCACAAATATCCACGGAGGGCGCAATAATAAATCTTTTTGATGAAAACTTGGAATCATGCCTAAAATTAAAAACAACAACATACCAACACGACTTACTCTTACTTCCAACTTTCTGAGGAGATGCAAGCACATTGTTCGCATTAATAAATATTTATTAAGTATTAAATTTAGTGACTTATTTAGTCTAATAAAAGTTTACTAAACAAGCAGATTTGGCTCCCAATTTTTTTTTTATTGTTTTAATATTCATATTTGGCTCTTTGGCTAATAAGTTTGCCAATCACTGATCTAGGGAATCAAATTAGGATGGTGTTGTAAGTCTTTTTCTTAAATTATAAAAGAATCTGTTACAAGTCAGTATTCTATCTCTCTTTTCTATGGAAACATAAAGTACAGAAAATGAAAGTGGACACAGAAGTAAAACTAAAGTTTAGTTTTAATATTAAAAGAACACTAAAAAGCACAGTGCATGTTTGTGTGTATGAGTGAGTATAAACACATCATACTCACTGATTGCAGACACATAACTGTAAATACTCAACATTTACATATAAACATACATATATCGGCTAAAATCCACCAAATCGTTCATAACAATCATCCATTTTTCACTCAAAACTAATTAAGATCGCTATCAGCGAGAACATGTTTTGACTCAATTTTTCCATTTTTCGACAAACACAGTACATCAGCAAACCTCTAGCAAAACAATCTGTGATATTTTAAAATTTCACATCTGATATACATGAGTGAGTACAGACTCACTCACATGTCAGTACACACTCACTCACATGTGAATACATACTCACTCACATATGAGTATATACTCACTCATGTATAGGACAAATCCTTGAAACGTTACCTTTACTGCTTGTATATAGCAACGCGGCTTGGAAGCAGACCTGCTGGAGATCAGAGAGCGACTCCTCTATGGTCAGCTGCATTCCAAAGCCTGCGTCCGGAGAAACGTTGGGCAGAGACAACAGATCCGTCGAACGCACGAAGAAGTTCCCGTGGAACGTATGGATCGCGATACCTCTGCGAACATGAATATTGTATGATAGAAGTGAAATACAGTAAAACCTCTGAAGTTAAACTTGAAGGGAGACACCAAAAAATTCAAGTTATACGAGTTTTCGACTTAGCGAATTTTATAAGGATACATTCGATTTGTAGAGGTTAAGATTTATTCTAACTGATTTTGATTTAGAAATTATTTTATTTTATTTTTTTCAAATATTGCTATGTTCGAGTTACAGAAGGTAAGTACTGAATTTGTTTATAGGGACTCACTAATTATTTCGACTTATAGAGGGTTAAGATTCCGAGCAACCGAGGTTTTGGGGCTTGAAGGGAAGAGAACCAGAAAAAAAATTCGAGTTTGAGAGGTTTTCGACTTCTTGAGGTTCTACTGCACTAGAAATAACAATAGCTAAGTAAAAAGTCATCTGTGAAAAGCTCATCAGCTCATAAACGTCCTACTGCAGGACTTCAGACCACTCCATCAAAGGAACACACCGATGTGGATGATCTCGATTGGTACGTTTCATCTTAATGGTTTTCCTTTACCATCAACACATGATTCATATAGAAGATTCAAATCCAAGTCCTTTGTAAAGAGAACTTTAGCCACTAACCCACCACGATATTTACGTTAACGCTTTAAGACGGAACCACCACAAATTTGTTCTCAAGTATCACACACGGCATATTGGGAAGTACCACAAATTTGTGGTCAAATACAGATATGTAATTGAAACGAACTTTGAACTGATGCTCTCTCCCTCTAACTACATAGAATTTGTATTAGAGTAAAAGAGACGATATAATTCTCTAGGTTTAGGCGCGGCAATTTTGTTGGCAGCTTTGGACAAAAATAATATTAACTTTGTACCCTCAAAAAGGTTAAGTACGGCAATTAAAATCACTACCAAACGTTGGCATCAAAATTAAATTCCATTTACCTCGTGCACCGAACCCTCATGACGGCTTCGAAGCCAATCTTCCTGGTCAGATATCTGGTGAACATCCTGTTCAATTGTTCCGATTGCCATGTGCGAGTCGCACGGAACAATGGGATGTGGTACACCGTGCCCGCACTGAACTTACTCATGCCACCTGATAATAATAAAAAAAAAACAATACAGCTTATTTTAAGTTTTCCTACTGCCTGGCGGTCTGTCGTAAGAGGCGACAAAACAACCCGCAGCCAGGTGGTAGGGTATCTGCCCGTCTCGATGACTACCACCCCTGGTCTAGAGTATGCCGCCATAACAACTTTCGAGTTGTGTTCCGGCATTAGTGGCCAGGTTCCAGACCCCCCCAAGAGAGCAGCAGATCATTTGTAACGCCTTTGGTGTTGCAAATGTCCATAGGCGATGATAATCGCTTTTACCAATAGGTGGGCCGTCTGCCTGTCTGCTGAACTCATGCCATAAAAAAAAATTAAGAAAAATTGAGTTAATACGACTTCCATACTCCGTTGGTTCAGCGACCCCAAGTAAGAAGTCTTGGCATCCGAAATGAGAACATGCCATTTTTTCGTGTCAGTTGCATGATTTAACCAGTGTAACATAAATACAAACTTGTAATAAAAAAAATTAATACTCACTGAGCGTGGCCAAATCGGAGTACTGCGAGTTGAGCAGGAACAGGTCGACGGCGACTTGCGCGCCGCTGCAGTCCAAAGCCAGTCGCTTATAAAAATCTACTGCGGGGTTCAAATGCGCCACTTCTTTAGACGAACGCGCGTTTGGGTCCTCTCTAAAAGACGCAAAAACCTCAATGGTGACGTTTTTATTCAAATATATTTAAAAAAAAAGCGTGGAGATTGATTTAAGTGGAGTAACGACTCGGTGATAGTTACGCATTGGGGTAACGCATCACTGACGAAAACCAACAGCTCAATTGCCGTGAGACGAGTACAAAATAAGACGGCTAGATGTTGTACTCTCGTTGTATATTGATTTCTTACTTAATTGTTCTTAATTTAACTTAAACTATATATACACAAATTGTAACGTTTACGTCAGGGATTCTCAAACTATTTTGGACAAGAGACTCCTTCTCGAAAATGAACTGATACCCCCATAGCCAAATTACTTTCTTGTCTTGTCTTGACCTGTACGCTCGAACTCATTATCTTGCACGAACTTGTGCACGTTTATCGACTTGTTGAGTGTTTTTAAAATACAACAATGATTATTCCTACTAAAATATTAGTCATTCTTATAACAAGTTGATACACAGAACACAACATATACCGTATCTTGAAAGTTTCAAATAAGAACTTGTGTTTAATTAATAGCGATCGATTTTTAGACCTCGTCGAGCCCCAAAAGCAATTTTCGTTTATGTCGACCCCAGGGGGTCAATATCGACCACATTGGGAATCCCTGGTTTAGGTGATGTGCACATCAACATTATCATTATTAAATATTAAATTTACACATTTAGGAGATTACAAAGATTTAATGGTATAGACAAATCTAAGGTGTGTAAGAATAAGCCTAAATGGCACTCTGCTGTTCGTGCCTACCCCGTAAGGGAACTGGCGTGAAGTTATGTATGTATGTATGTATGTACAAATCAAGTCTTATCGATAGCTCTAACATTTCTATTATCTGTAGTTTTTTGGCGAAAAATTAAAGGTGCCGTTGTAATGTGCAGTTTTACTTTCTAAAAATGAGGAAAAAACACTAAAATAGTTATAGGGTATTGATAGTTTTCGATTAGTAATTATGTGTTTTTGTGAGAATTGTGAACTGTGTAGTCAAATGTAGCCTATTGAGTTTTTACAAGAACTCCGACGAAAGGCGTCAGTTGAAGACCTATAATTCAGCTGAGCAATACAAAGATTTATTATACATCAGAATTGGCTGTATGGAATAAGAAAGATTCCATTGCCTACCATTTTTTTTGGCGTATACTGCTCACTATTAGCTGGTATTCACATAGCATCACGTTCATGCATTAACCGTAATCTTTAACTGTGTTAAATTGAAACATGAACTAACTAACTAACAAAGGCATATCGATCCACAAATGTTGAAAACACAAATAAACTCACTTTCAGGTGAACTCCCAAGCTTTTTCTTAAATCCTATACTATCTTAAAATTTCTTTGATCCAAGTGCAAGTATATTAATAACAATAATTCTCATTATTAATCAGTGAAAAAAAATCCAAAACTAAAAGATCTAGTAAGAGTTTAAAACAAAAATGTGGTTACGAACAATATTGGATTCAGGAGGTTCACTATTTCACATTATAATAATATACTCATTTTTTTTATTATTTATCACTCACCTCGATTGCAACGCTCCAGGGCCCACATTTGGTAAACACGTCTGGAATACTGTTACACGGCCACCAGTGGGAGACTGAAAAAAAGTTAAAAATTCATATTTACATATTTTTTTGTTAGCTTTTCATGACTAATAAGATATTGGTTTCTTATTAAAATAATGTGGATTCAAACTGTGAGCAAAAGGCATCCATCACAACTTTTTCATTTCCTAAAAATAAAGATTCATTCATTCACTAGTCCATTCAAAGATTTATTCATTCGTTCTTTGACATATGACTCCTAATTGTGTCATAAAAGACTACTATGCAGTACCATAAAAATAACAAACACCCTTTATTCATAATAGTGAGATAGTGATAGAGATTTATAAGCTTGATAAAAAAAACCTTAGCAGTGTTATTCGTAAAAGCATTAATAATGCTATTATGATAACTATCATAAGATATATAAATATAAAAATCCAAATCAATTGCTGTTCTTTGGACTGACTAAAACTCAAAAACGGCTTGACCGATTTAGATGAAATTTTGTGTATGTGTTTGAGTGGGTTCTTGGATGGTTTAGGTTATAGGTACCACTTTGGGGAGGGTTAATCCCCAGGGGTCCCTATGGACCCCTGGGGATCTACATCGAACCTCAAAGGGTCACGTCCACGTCAGCGAAAACAAAATTTGGGGGTCTGCGACCTGCGAGCGAACGAATTGCGAAACTCCTCTTTTTATTACGTCGGTTAAAAAGGAAGGGGTTTCCCCAAATGCAATAAAAAAATGGTAAGGGGTCTATGAGACAACAAAATAGTTTGGGAATCATTGGTTTAGATTTACAATTGGACCCAATATGTGGCGCTGTAAAAGTGTTCTAGATTATTACTTTTTCAGGGCGGGGAAACGTCTGCGGGGCGCATTGGTTATGAATAAGTTAATGTTGTCCATTATGCAAGACTTGAACAGTAAACTCACCATCAACTTAAAAGCAGCTTGTAAGGCAGCACCGAGTGCTGAACCCGGGACCCCGGGCGTCGAATATCTCTGAGGTAACACAGTTAGCAGCTCTTTTACCATCTCACGTCTCTCGCCCAAGTTCACCAACAAAGAATCCGGCGATGGCAGGAACACATCTTGAAATTAAAATACAGTCATAAGTTATTAGAAGCTTCAATTCTTTAATCATTCTATCTAAATCTATTAGATTATAAAATTCTAAACATGCCGTGTCTGTACATAGGAGCTATTTAAAAAAACAACTGGAATCCTTATCAATATTATAAATGTGAAAGTAACTCTGTCTGTCTGTTCGTCGATTTAGTCATTTTGGTGTGTATATGCTGTTTTAATACATAAAAAATGGGAATATATGATATGGTACAATTTGCGATATAAAATGAAGTGAATATTCCGGGGCAAATAGCAGTAACATAAAAATGTAATACAATGTAACCTGTGCTGTAACCTCTTTAAACAAGAGGTATGCACTAGAGGTTAACTCAAGGGTAAACTCTAGTAGACTATATAAACAACGGAAAACACGATTCAATTTCTTTTAGAATTATTCTTCTTGCCTGTTTGTTCGAGATTCGCGTAAATATCACTGGGCCGATTTCACTGCGGTTTTCGCAAACAGCAAATATTTAGATTTAAAATCTAGGCTACGTTTTATACTGGGAATCCCGCGGGAATTTTTCCGGGAATGATTTAAAATGGCTAGATTTAAAAAAAAAATCCAATGTCATTTTTCACTGTTCAATAGCAAATTTTATTTAATAAATTGTGTAATATTTTTTTCCCCGGGGCGGTTTGTAAGTAGATCGGAGGAGATGTGAGGTGTATTCCGACAGAGTTTTCACTAAAACGATAGCTTACATTCTTTTTCAAATACATACATACATACATACATAACTTCACGCCAGTTCCCTTGCGGGGTAGGCACGAACAACAGAGCGCCATTTAGGCCCATTCTTACACACCTCACTTGCTTCTTTGACATTCATAACTCTTGTCATGCACACTCGTCTGTTCTTAAGGCTCCTGACATCACCCTCCGTTAGTACACGATCAATTTGATCATGGAAGGTGTGTCGTGGCCTTCCACGACTTCTGCATCCATCCACTTTTGCATTGTATATCTGTTTAGTCATACTTTCATCATGCATTCTTTCCACATGCCCAAACCACCAGAGCATTCCTTTCCTTACCTTCACCCCGACACTCTCTTTCAGACCAACTCTCTTTCTTACCTCGGTATTACGAATTTTTCAAATGTTGCGGTTATTTGTGTCCCGGGAAAACTGCGGGAATTTCACATCAAGCGTGGACGAAGTCGCAGGTATATCCTAGTAGATGGGCCTATTTTTTAGTCATATGGGGTGTAAGAGCTTTTGATAATTATATGATTAAGATTTTGGTGCTATTTTTTACAGGGAACTTGATGAATGCATTTTTTTTTATTGCATGAGTTCAGCAAGCAGGCAGACGGCCCACCTGATGGAAAGTGGTTACAATCACCTATGGACATTTGTAACACCAAAAGTGCTACCAACGTGCTGCCTCTGCTGCTCTATAAAGGGGGACTGTAACGTGGCCACTAATGCCGGAACACAACTTAAGGTTGTTATGGCGGCATACTCTAGACTAATGGTGATAGCCGTCCAGACGGCCAAATACCCCGCCACCTGACTGGGTTGTTTTGTCGCGTCTTACGACAGGCTACCCGGCCGCAGGAAAGTGTATTATTTCTCCGTCCTGCACGAAAAAAATATTTTTTTTTAATTTTTCAAAAAATATTTTTGATTGATGTGTATACTCGTTTTAGGATGTTATTCGTTTTTGGTTAATGTTTTTGTGTTGAAGATTTAAGTTGTTTACTGAAATGGTGCGTTTTCTAATTGCCTTGTATGGTGTCCATCAAAAACCTATTATTCAGCTGAGGCTTTTGTTTGACGATAATTTAAATATCGATAGACACTTGACACTGGCTACACATATCGTGTAGAGACAATAATAGTGAATGTTTGCAATGCAGAATGTTTCAACTTAGTAAAAAATGTGGTCAAAACTTAACTGGAACGAACATCAAACGTTTGACATTTCAAAACAAAAAAAATGAAAAAAAACTTCACTTTTAAATTTAATTTGATTTCTGAACAATTTTTAAATTTAATTGATTTCTAAACGACGGGACGAACATCAAACGTTCGACATTTAAAACCAAAAAAAAAGAAAAAAAACTTCACTTATAAATTTAATTTGATTTCTGAACGACTTTTAGTTTAATTGATTTCTAAACGACGGAACGAACATCAAAAGTTTGACAGGTAGGAATAGTTTCTAAGGGAAAGCGAAATTGTTGTTTTTACTATATTCCAAGCATTTAATTCATACTTGCTCACCTTTTAAACATTCCTTGGACTTCCACAAATAATTCAAAACCAAAATTAGCCAAGACAGTCCAGTCGTTCTCGAGTTTTAGCGAGACTAACGAACAGCAATTGATTTTTATATATATAGATTATGTTGTAGGTATGTTAGATTTGGCAGTCTTTTGTATTTAAAAAAAAATGCTCTTGTTTAAACCAAAATGTCTCCTACTGTAGACTGTTCGGATACTGAATACCTTAGTTCGGTAGATGTTGAAAAATAATCCAATAACAAAAAATTAACTTTTTATAAAAATATGTAAACAAGTTTTCATATTAGTATAGATCAAAGAAATAGCTATCCATGTTTGCGAATCAAAACATATTGTTCCAACATTTGTAGTCTTCTCCTGTAGACATGTAAAACTTTTTTGGGTTTGACCCAAATAAATTAAATTTGAAGTGTCTCTTTGTAATGTCAAAATAATAGCTTTTTACTAAATGCATATGAAACTGTATACGATACTTATATAAAAAAATCAATTTTAAATCTGTTTGTGGACTTTCACTGGTAAATAGCTGATGTTAAAAGAAGTGACTTAGGCTACTTTTAAAATTAGGGTTCCGAAAAAAAACCCACGCGGACAAAGTCGCGGGTAACAACTAGTAATTACTAATCGCAATAAAAACTTTCTTAATCGAAATCGTTCAAGGATCAATCACCTTCAATATCCAACACTGTCATCTCCATGGGCCGCGTGAGCCCTTCGCTCATTAGGTAATAGTGCACGTGGGAGTCGAAGCATATGAACCCGATCTGCGTACGCGCATCGCCCGGCAACTGATCTAGATTGTTACGTAGTGTATCGCAAGCTATCTGAAAATTAAAATAATTATAACAGGACTAGCTGACCCGGCAAACTTCTTACCGCCTCAGAATCAATAAATAAAAAACGTTGATTTCTGAACGACGGGACAAACATCAAACGTTTGAAATTCAAAACCAAAAAAATGAAACAAAAAACTTCACTTATAAATTTAATTTTATTTCTGAACAACTTTTAAATTTAATTGATTTCTAAACGACGGGACGAACATCAAATGTTTGACAGGTAGGAATAGTTTATAAGGGAAAGCGAAATTGTTGTTTTTACTATATTCCAAGCATTTTTTTCATATTTGCTCACCTTTTAAACCTTCCACGGATTTCCACAAATAATTCAAAATCAAAATTAGCCAAATCAGTCCAGCCGTTCTCGAGTTTTAGCGAGACTAAGCAATTGTTTTTTATATATATATATATATAGATACTTATTGCTTGTAATCGCATGTATTGTTCGCGAAAGGTCGACGACAATGCAATCCGGATGTAAGGTGAGATATGGAGAGTCCGCACCAACCGTATTTAGCGATTTTGATCTCGTGTACGTAGTTGCTGGTATATTACTCATGTATTGAAAATGACTTTACTTCTTCGTCACATTTTAATATTTTTTTTCGTAGTAGGTTCGTGCTATCTCACATAATGTTAAGTGAAGATGCGATCACATTTTAATATTTTTTTTCGTAGTAGGTTCGTGTTTGACAGCTATCTCACATGATGTTAAGTGAAGATGCGATCAAAGATGGAGCAGGCTTACCTAAGAGATACCTATTCACTCGTGGCTTGAAGACCACTGGTTTATATGAGTCGGGGACCACAGACTCCGGTAAATTGTTCCACTCGACAACGGCAGAGGGAAAAGGTTTAGTTGTCACATTTTCAAACACGAGAACTCGCCAGAAAATATTGAAAAATTGTGATATTGAACGGAAAAATAATTGTTATAAATATCCTATCTATCAGTCAGACAACTGAATAGGACTGTATTTGAAAAATACTTGAAACAAAGAGGTGGTAGTAATTTTACCCACCACCTGGACCAAACATTTTAAAGGCACTGGTACCCACGTGACGGAAAAAGAAGGGGGCCCGGAAAGAAGATGATCTCCCCCAAAAGATTGCAGAGGGTTGGGAGATATCGCACTAAACGGTATTTTCTGGAGGAAGCCTATGCAAAGGAGGCAAACTGACTCCTAGCAATGTGTTAAAAATTGATTTAAAAACATCAGTTTAAATAAAAGCTGTTTTTTAATCTATAATATTCTAAACATGCCGTATCAGTAATAAAACTACGTTTTAACGGTTTTAAGCGCGGTAAATTTTATTTGATTTTGGTTTTTCCGACGTTTCGGCCACTTTTCAGTGGCCGTGATCACGGAAGACAAAGATGTCAAGTGTCAACGAGTATTGTTAAAGTTTTATTTAGCCTACCGCCAACTTATTAATTTTAATTATTTAATTTTTAATTTTGTTTATGGTTATTATTTAATCTATGGGAGCCTAATCTAATTTACTACCGCTTCGCAACATGTTATGGCTTGAAGAGAAGAAGCGGCGCAAGAAACTCTTCAGCAAACATGCCTAGCTCTAATAATTTTATATAATATTAAAATGGGTGGAAGGAAAAATAAAAGTAATTATCAGTCAAGTTGGTTTGTGTTCCGTTGTACGCAGAAAGAGCTCACAGTGTCTTGAGGTCTGGCAGCTGGTTTTTGCTGGGTTTGGGTCTTAATAGTTTTGATAATTGGATCCCAAACAGGTGGTACTTGCCAACCATCTTCTCTATTGAAATTTGGGTGTTTTTTGATTTCAATAGCCTCACGCATCATTCTAGGTATGAAACGATTCTCTTTCGCGAGGATTTGTGGGTTATCGAATCTGATGTAGTGGTTGGGTTTATCCAGCGTGTGTTCACTGATCGCAGACTTCGTAGACCTTGTGTGTTTCATGTCAGCAATGTGTTCTTTTACTCGTGTTTTTATGCTCCTCTTTGTTTGCCCAATGTATGACAATCCACACTCACAATCAAGCTTGTAAACCCCTGCATCCTGGAGTGGGATATTGCATTTCACAGGTCTCAGAAATTGGGTAATCTTTTTCTGCGGCTTGAAATATGTTTTGATTGAAGCTCGCCTGAGCTTCATGCTTCACCACATAGCTGGAGAGCTTCAGCATGTCAAGCGAGTTCTACAACGCAATCAGCTGAAGACTCCACACCAACGTCACAAAGGCCCCAAACCACCTTCAGTTGAGCGGTGCCCTGCTACCCTACCCTATATCAAGGGGGTCACAGACAGAATTGGTCACATCCTCAGGCGAGCTTCAATCAAAACATATTTCAAGCCGCAGAAAAAGATTACCCAATTTCTGAGACCTGTGAAATGCAATATCCCACTCCAGGATGCAGGGGTTTACAAGCTTGATTGTGAGTGTGGATTGTCATACATTGGGCAAACAAAGAGGAGCATAAAAACACGAGTAAAAGAACACATTGCTGACATGAAACACACAAGGTCTACGAAGTCTGCGATCAGTGAACACACGCTGGATAAACCCAACCACTACATCAGATTCGATAACCCACAAATCCTCGCGAAAGAGAATCGTTTCATACCTAGAATGATGCGTGAGGCTATTGAAATCAAAAAACACCCAAATTTCAATAGAGAAGATGGTTGGCAAGTACCACCTGTTTGGGATCCAATTATCAAAACTATTAAGACCCAAACCCAGCAAAAACCAGCTGCCAGACCTCAAGACACTGTGAGCTCTTTCTGCGTACAACGGAACACAAACCAACTTGACTGATAATTACTTTTATTTTTCCTTCCACCCATTTTAATATTATATAAAATTATTAGAGCTAGGCATGTTTGCTGAAGAGTTTCTTGCGCCGCTTCTTCTCTTCAAGCCATAACATGTTGCGAAGCGGTAGTAAATTAGATTAGGCTCCCATAGATTAAATAATAACCATAAACAAAATTAAAAATTAAATAATTAAAATTAATAAGTTGGCGGTAGGCTAAATAAAACTTTAACAATACTCGTTGACACTTGACATCTTTGTCTTCCGTGATCACGGCCACTGAAAAGTGGCCGAAACGTCGGAAAAACCAAAATCAAATAAAATTTACCGCGCTTAAAACCGTTAAAACGTAGTTTTATTATGTATACAAGTCGCGAAAACTTAAGAAAATATTATGCCGTATCAGTTTAGCATTAAAGCTAATAAAAAAAACAACGTGATTAGACTGTTTGTTCTTGTCTGTTTGTTAGTTTGTCTGTTTGTTTGGGATTCACGTAAAAGTACTGGGCCAATTTTGATGCGGTTTTCATTGATCGACAGCGAATTCTTAGACTTAAAATCTGTGCTACTTTTATGATTTATAATGGCCAGATTGAAAAATAAATATCGGATTTATGTAATAAAATGTGTGGTATTTTTGATCTCGGGAATTTTCCCGAGAGCGGTTTGAAGCTGTTCGGGTGCATACAAATTAGCTTATTCCGACACATTTTTCACTAAAACGATAGCTTACATTCTTTTTTAAATGCTGCGATATTTTGTGTACCGGGAATCCCGCGGGAATCGCTAGTCAAGTGGACGAAGTCGCGGGCATATTTTAGTTTATAAATTTTAATCTTATATTGTTGCGCACGTAAAATGTAACCTTGCAAGAGGCAAATTAATTGGGAGAAAGATATAGAGATCCGACATTAATTACGAGGATGTAAATGTAGCAAAGTCCTCTCACCTGCAAATATCCCGATTCCCGTGCGATCTGCGAGACGTCGAACAGGAACAGGTAGACCGCGGGCTGGGGCGGCCGCAGCATGTACTCGCCGGGCGCGATGTACTCGATAGTCGCCGACTTGATCTCCGGCCGCCGGGACGGATCCCCATACGATTTACTCACGGGGTCGTATTGGAATTCTTCTGGCACTTGAATGATGATACACACGTTAACGGGGCGTTCGACGAACAGCGCGTTCCTTCAGTAGCTCACAACGCCCAAAATACTCCGTCAGCCGTTCCACCTGACGACCGCGGTCGTTATGCTCGTTGCGCACAACAAAATCTCTAATGACGTCATAATTTTTGATCACGCAACGCTCACAACGACCCATGTAAAGAGGTGGGTCAAATAACCTTCCCACTAGAGTTTATGATTGTATTGTCCGCGAGCAAGTAAAACGGAAAAAATCGCGGTCGTTGTGAGCCACTAATGGAACGTAGCCGAAGTGTGACAAGGGATGCGAGAGGTTCTAAATTTCATGACGTCACAAATTTAATATACTTCAGCTTTAGAATACGAACCTGCCACTATTAACAAAAAAACTTCAAAATATTTCCAACTCTATCTGTATGAGAATAGTGTTTAAATTATTAAAAAATAATTTAAATTGAAATTAAGGATATTTAGGGCCGCTTGCATAACGATCGCCTTTAAATAAAACTAATTAATCATATTAAACTGCCTAAATACGTTTTACACAAAACGTATTGACAGTTCTTTAAACATATTTAGCGGCAAATTTTGCGTTGTGCAAGACGCTAATTGTATTTAAGGGTGTTAAATACGTTTTGTGTTTCTGAAATAAATTTAAGCTACCTTATACAAGCGGCCCTTAGAAAATAACTTCAGTAATTTTATTTTTGTTTGCTTCGAATTCGATTAAGTTGAATCAAAACAAATGTTTTGTTTGTTGACTTTATTTCAATTTTGGTCGATTCATGCAACATATCAGAATCGTCTATCGTTACGTCAGAGATTTACACATTTTTTTAAACTATGAAAACGGATACAATACTTACAATCATTAACTCGATAACATAGGTTGCACTTCCACCGCTTGGCGTCGACGAAATAAACGAAAGGGTTGATGTAGGTTCGACACGCGCGGCAACGCACTATCGTTGCGCACTGGATCACGGGCAGGTGCTAATAACAGTGAGTGCAAAAGTCGATTAAATAACCATCTGCCTTGTCTTTTTCTACTTAGTACAGACTGACCACCTCGACTCTATCCAGCGTTGCGCCGTGCGTATCGTGTTTAGAATCGCTTAGCCTTCGAAGAGACTGCGTTCCTCTGCGTATTTTACCGCCTACAACGGGGAGTGTTCCGAGGAACTGTTCCAAACGCACCGCCCGCCAGCGATGGGACGTTCACCCCCATTTCCTTAAGCCCACGGCCAACTATGCAACGGTTCTCTAGAACATTTATTCCGCGTACAATGACCTGGAGGTAACTTCCCGTCGCGGTATTCCCCTTGCGCTATGACATGGGGTTTTTAAGGGCGAAATTTCTTAGAGGGCGGTAACGCGTTGGCGACACCTCTGGTGTTGCAAACGTCCGCAGGCGACGGTAACCACTTTCCATCAGGTGGGCCGTCTGCCTGTTTGTCTGCTTCAGGCAAAAAAAAAAATAGTAAAGCGTGTGGCCTGTACTTGAGCGATGCAAACCAAAAGTGCGTGTCACAGAGATGAATATACTGCGGTGAATGTTTGAAGTCACATAGAAGGACTGCGTAAGGAAACGCTCGGAACCTCATCAGCCTTCATGTCCGAGACATAAGAGACACACTCCAGGAGTCACCTAAAATGGTATATCCCATTCCTATATCTTGCCAAACGTTCATTTGCCTTACTATCGGTAATAGTTTGACTTAAGCTCCATACAAGCAATATCAAAATTCAACCAATAGTAACGCATGTAAAGTAAGATATAGGAACCGGCCATTAGAGAATACCAGCTAGATCTCGGTAGAAAGAACCAAAAAGATGCTGGCTTGACGTCGCGAAGAGTAACACACGTATCAATAGTCTCACAGTAATGGATATCCAAGACCATTGGAAATGAAAAAAAGTAGGAAAGCAGACCCTCCAAACAGAACTAGGACTAAACGCTAGAGTAATAATGATTGTGAAATGCACTTTTGCAACACAAAAGCAACAAAGGAAATATTCGTTTTTACACTTTACAAAGGAGATATAAACTAACGCCGCCATTCATGTAAATGATAACGCCGCGAGTGCTCGTTATCTTTACAACATTATTTAAAAATAGGATACAACTTTAATGTTATCAAAAGGTAACTAACGCGCGCAAACTGTAAAACAATTTAACTCGTATTGTGTAAATATAAAATTCTTTTTTATAAATTTATTATCAATTTTTCATAGCATATAGCAACAGACGTGACTACGTGACGTAACATTTGAGAAATAGTCAGAATAAACTTTATTAATACAAATAGTCGTGGTAGATTAATGGCTAACGTACACGTCCCGATCTCAAAGGGCGCGGGTTCGATCCTGGCCAACGCATGCAGCACTTAAGCAATTTTCTGACCTAATGTGCGTATTGTTACAATTACCACGTGCTAACAACGGTGAAGGAAACATCGTGATGCAACGTGCACATCGAGATAACCGATGTGTCAATTCTGCCAAGCCGCCTTGGACAAGCGTGGCGGGTATACTGTCCGTTCTTCCTACAATGGGTCGCCGGAGCCCCAGCAGTGGGACATTTATGGGCTGTTATTATATATATAGTACTTGTATTAATTTTATATTTAAGTTCCTGAAAATTCAACATTTTAAATGGAAGTTTTTTCAAACAGAAACTTCTTTGTCTACTTGCACGTAAGGAATAAATGAAATGGTAGGACTCTATATTGCGATGGACCAGCCTCATAGATTTTGTATGAGCGTACAAACTTATAATCTCATAAGTGTATAAATGAGTCAAATAGCGCATTACATTTAAAAGGAAGATAATCAAATGTTCTTTTAACGTATTTTTTTTTTATATACGTAAATTGGGTTGGAATTTATTGTAATATATCAGCTATAAAATTCCAAAACCTAGCTAGTGCTTCGTAAGAAATTTTACAAAACAGCACAAGAATACGTCATGTCAAGAACATGATACTTCAAAAGTATTAAGCTTATTGGGAGCAATATCATATTTTAATAGTTTTCCCTATTTTTGGTAAACATAATAAATAATCAAATTCCTAGCAAGGCAATGAAAGCACAGACATTACATTAAAAATTGGGTCAGTTGCTAAGTATATATATATATATATATACTAGAGTTTGCTGCGCCGCGGGTTAACCTCTAGTTCCTGCTTCTTGTTTAAAGAGCAGGCGTTAATACAGGTTACAATGTACACCATTTTTATGTTAGTGCCATTTGCATCCGAAAAATTCACTTAATTTTATATCGCAAACTCGATGCTTGATATATTCTCATGCCGATCTCCTGGCATGAGTATATATGTCCATTTTCAGCATTAAAACTACATTTAAACAAAATTACAATAAAAACGATCCAGTATTCCCAGTGTTTTCCGAAAACTTAACAGAAAGACATCGAGTTAGTATCGCATTTTTATAGACGATGCATTATTATATCTATGAACTTGAGAAATGATTGGTCACATCCAAACTTTCATCCTCTATTACAAACAGTCCTAGTTTTATTTATCTATCCCCCGTCAATGAAAACTACAAAAATGACAAAAGGGACAACATCAGCAAAAAGGACAAAAAGAGCAACATGGACAAAAAGGACAAAAAAGAGCAAAAGAGCAAAAGAGCAAAAGAGCAAAAGAGCAAAAGAGCAAAAGAGCAAAAGAGCAAAAGAGCAAAAGAGCAAAAGAGCAAAAGAGCAAAAGGGCAAAAGGACAAAATAACCAAAATGATGAAAATGGCAAATCACAAAACCAACCAAAGCCTGTCCCACTTTTGGGATAACCTTTACATAAATCTATCCCATTATCTGGGTTGAAAAATATCCCTTGTCCACCCTCGGTATGAGATTTTCAGCCAAATCGGTCCAGTAGTTTTTCCGTAAAAGCATAACAAACAAACAGACAAATATATTTTTATCCCGGAAACTATCCCATTTTTCGGGATAAAAAGTATCCTATGTTCATCCTCGGCATCGAAAATATATATATACTGAGTTTCAGCCAAATCGGTCCAGTAGTTTTTCCGTGAAAACGGAACAGACGGACAGACAGACAGACAGAGTTACTTTCGCATTTATAATATTAATAGGGATGTATATATCCACTTCCCTGTTATGTGAGGTGCTTGCGGCTCCGAATACTTCTCAGAAGCAAAGGGCCGGCTTGGCAGGTAGAGCTAAGAAATAGGTATACTATACTCGTATATAGTTTTCAGTACTTGTATATTTTTTGAACTGTATCTTAATGTTATGCAATAAAGTATATTTTATTTTATTTTTAATCTGTCGGGTTATTCAGAAACTTCGGGAAAGTTTCCGCGTCCGAACGGGAAGCTCCCTAACGAATGAATTTACAATCCGACGAAGCGTGAAACGAACACATTCTAGATTGTTTTGGAGAGGATTTGTTAATAACGTTTCACCTTCCGTCGGATTGCAAATTGATTCGGTCGGGAGCTCCCTTTCTGACACGGAAACTTTCCCGACATTTGTGAATAACCCTACTGAACTTACATTCAGATCTTTGAAGGGGTGTATTAATATACCAAGTGGCAATCTGGACTTCTGCAGCAGGCTGTTCGTCTCCGGTATACGATTTATAGTACATCGAAAGATTCTGTAAAGAAGAAAACGATCTGTGTAAATAATCTCATGCGCTGATGTTACTGAACATTGTTTTGCAAAAAAAAAACAAATCAGCATTAAATAACAATCCCACGATAATTAAATTTAAACAATCTATATGGAATTTTCCTTAATGAAATTTTTTAAGTATTTCAACATATTTACTGCTTGATTTTTGTTAAAATTAACTAAAACTAGTTGATTACAGCTCTTATAGCCGGCACAATTGGTGTGCTACGACGCTCTCGCAGAATATCAGCGTGAAACGATTAGCCTTGAGCTGATCGTGTTTCGTGCGGTGAGTTCCGAAGGCCCATATCCCCCGACCCCTATCCCTTGTTCCTATTCCATTCTATATACCATCCCCTCTATCCCACTTCGCTAGCAACGCTTTGACTCGGCCCTTGGTGTTGCAAACGTCTATTGGTGACAGTAACCACTCGTCATTACGTGGGCCGTCTGCCTGTTTGCCAACTTCGCATTAGAAAAGGGCTTTGTTAAAAACGAAAGGTAATTAGCATTAGCAGTGGTTTACGTGCACCACTCATGCTCACGTGTTATATGGCGGATATTCGGAGGTCGACAATGGTGAGTTTAGGGTAGCACTCGGCGTGCAGCGCACTCCAAGATACGGCGCTTCACACGCTCGTGGAGTGCGCCACCTCAGTTCCCAGCGGTTTCGTTACGGAGCTTAGTTGTGACCACGCTCCTAAACGACGAGCGTTGGTTGACGTTTATCTTCTACTGCGAGTCCGTCATGTCGCAGGAGGACGCAGAGAAGTTGAGGGAGGAGGACGCGTACGCGGACCCCGTCTTCGAGGCATGGCGTTAACAAGAAAAAAAATGTAGCAGCGGCAGGGCTCCGTGGTCGACGCTCAAAGCTATGCGTATACCCTCCTCTCGTGATTCCGCCACAAAGGGCCGCTGTATACGGGGATAACAGCGAACTTCCGCCTCTGTTGATGAAGTAGGCCACCCTACCACCAGGGTGTCCTAGTGTTAGCCGAGCGTATACGTCACGGTGAACTCTGTTCTAAATCGCGTGGCGCCCCGTAAAAGCGCGGGTAAAGGGGCGTAGGTTTAGGTTTAGTGGGTAGTTTGGCGGCCGGTTTCTCGCGACTACTTCTGTCTCGGCGAAGTGAGTGTAGAGCACCGACCGCTGAGAGTCCCACAGATCTCTCGACATTCATGACCCTTCCCCCCAAGGCCCGAGAATATGTCCAAAAACATTCCTGCTGCGTTAACAAGAAAAAAAAGTAGCAGTCGGGTAAGTTAAAAATAGCAGGGCTCCAGGGGATAACACAATTACGACTGAGCTCCTCAAAGCTAGAGGGATCCCAATCTTAAAGGCTTTGGTGGAGTTGTTTAATTCCATCATCCACCAAGGCACTGTATCAAAAGCCTGGACTATGAGTGTGGATTTTTCTTCAAGGGTGATGAAACTCTCACGAAGAACTATAGGACCAAAATACAACACTGCGAATCGGCGCGATGCGTATTGGCAATGCAGAATCCTGCGACGCGAATTTCTGGAATGCAATTTTCTTTCCCTTTCACGGTTCGGGTGATCATTCCTTCGACGATCGTCAATCATACTAAACTTTTGTAAACTCGGTAGTGAGATAGGTCGTAAAAAGAGTTGAATACTGTTATAAGAAGATATAGGAAAAAGAAACAAAAAATACTTCTTGCGATGCTTCGTGCGAGCTCGTAGATTTCTACAATGCGACGCCGCATCATAGTTATGTATTTTGGTCCATAGGCCCGATGGATGTGTGGAGTAACGCGGAAAGACCGTGTCAGGAACTCCCGCATCCGCGGCAGTCTTCATGTCCATAACACAGCAGACAAACTGCAAGTGTCGCTTACGTTGCTACGGCCACGTTTTACGGAGATCATCAAAATGTGGGGAACAAATGTCTAGCCATGCCGCCTCCACCAGGTCCTGTCGAAGGGGAAGGCCCAAGAAATGCTGGCTTGACGCTGTGAAGGACATGCGTACCAATGGTCTTAAAACCGGATATGCTGAAGATCGCACGAAGTGAAATAGAAAAAGTAGGGAAGCGGACCCTGGGCCTCGGAGTGAACGCTCTGAACGCAACCGGGATTTAACTCTCGGATGATGATGATGATGATGATGATGAGACCCATCTCACACTTAAGCCATGTCAATTAATTCTTTTTAATGATGATATTAAGTCTTCTCGTAATTTGTGACGACCCATGAATTACGAGAAGACCTGACGAATTCCAATCACCGAAATAGGCTGGGTAACTGGACTTTCGTCTTCAAGAATTGCGGAATAGTCTACGAGATATTTCAAGATCAATATTAACTATTCCGCGATGTTCAATAAACAATCAAACGTTTAAAATGCACCACCAATGAATGAGTCATACCAGGCGCTCTATCATTTAAGAATGCATAACCCACATTATTTACATGTACTAGTATAATTTTAGATATTTGAGCCAATGTACTTCATATATATTATCGCGCCCTTTATCGATTAGTATGCACGTGTAGCTTTGTCTGGAACAAGGCATTACGAATGACAAGGTTTAATATTATAGAAGAATACTTTGTTTGACCGTGTCAATACTTTAATGTGTTGCAGTTAATTCTACTTTGTTCACTAGATACCGTTCATCGTAATTTTACGTATATAAGTAATATTTGTCAAACCACTTAAATAAAAAATTAAGTAGGTATAAACAATATAAACCTTACAATGTACCACTGATTTGGTCTAAAAAGTTATCTCAAATAAAATAAAATGTTGCTTCAATGTTTAAGTAGTATGTTTCCATATAAAAAAGTAAGAAAAAATAAAATTATTTTTGGTTGCGGCGCTTTCTGGTCAGTGGTTGTACACCTGTAAATATTGTTCGAATAAGACTCTAAGGCTCAGCACATGTTAAAATTTATCAATACCAGAGCCAGCCAACTGATTCTAGGGGCTTAATTCTGCTATTTGAATATCTTGCCGTTGCGAAGATATTCAAAGTACGACTCCATTGCGAGTGTTAACAATTCGTATTCTATTAAATCCATAATACTTTCTCGTTAGTATCACAGCAGAATAATAATAGAAAAGATTGGTATTACCATGAGCAGAAATGGCGTTAGCCGAAATGAATATAGAAAAGCTAGCAAAAATTAAACATATTTATAAATACTTCTAATCTAGACGATAGTGTCCGGCGATTTTTACGAATTAGTAATAGCAGAACTGGACCCGTGTATTACGCACAGTTAGTAAACCTGGGTTAAGATTTAGGGCTATTGGAAGTCCTTTATAAATCTATAGAAAGTTTTGTATATTTTTTTCGACTTTGCGAGAGTTGAAATATATTTTTTATGTTTGGGCATTTAAATGCTATTTATATTATAAGGCGTCTACAACATTAATGCCACATTAAGTAACAAACCATGGTTTATTAGAGATAATTACTAATTAAAACAAATAAAATTCAATTTTAGCTTGCCATAACAAACACCAAAGAGGTATAAATAGATTCTTGCATGAATAATAAGATGTGTAAAATAAATATTTAATATGCCAAGCAGGTTATTCGCGTTGTAGCAACGAATTGTTTTTGCAAAGGACTTTGGCAATGAGTTTTAATAATATTGTTACAACTTAGGCTCCTACAAAGACAAATTCCACGTATAGATCTGTAAAAGCACATTTTAATATTACATGTCGGCATTTGAACTAATTGTAATACTTTTATGATCGTCTTCTTTTGTTCACTTATTTGTTTGCATACGTTTCTAGTCATTGTGGTGAACAGCCTATTGTCCTATTGTACTCGTTTAAGGCCGCTTAGGAGCATCATTAGCCATGTGTTGCGGATTATAAGTACAAGCTAATTCTAGGAAATTATGTCGACGTTGCCGGGCGGGCACATTTGCATTTGTGAAATATGAAACGATGGCCTGATTGAGAGGGGGGCAGTTGAACTACAACTACGACCTAGGCGTGACGTGTGTACATTCGGGAATCTAATAGTGACGGATTTTGCGCTTTTTATTTAATTACGACCTTCTGCATTACGTTTGGATTTGTTGCGTTCGGTTATATTTGTACCTGTGTTATACGTGTTCGTATAGTTTTACTAAACTCTATAATAATTCTAACGGCATTTTCATTCGAGTCCCGCAAACTCGTAACAATATCATGATATACATAGCACCTACATGTACGGAGGAAGCCGGGCTACTGTTGCTGTACCTTCCTCTATTTCTGTTGTTGTTGCAATAGTGATTAATATAATTATTACTTTTAAAGTCATCGTGTATTATTATTAAACTTCGTTGTAGCTTAGTGGCTAGACACGGGTCTCAAATGCCGGGAACCTATCTTTCTAGCCAAGAAGAGGCCCGCTGTGAGCCCACGCCCGCCCGGGTTGCGAAGAACAGGCTAGCACTCTTTCCCGTGAACCCAGTACTAAGACAAAAGGAGGCACCCGAGGGGCTTTATGGTTATTCCCGACGTTGGTAGTCGCTTTTCCCACCATCACCGGGCGAATCTCACAACTGTGGCGATATATCCCCACCCTACTGGTGGTCCGGAAATGCATTTCCCCATGTAAAAAGAAAGTGGCCTCATTCCAAAAATATAAGTTCAAATCCTTTCCTATGAGCATGAATATAGCAGAGCTTACTTTTTCTGACCTACCCCCCTGTACAAGTGGCATTAACACTAAATGATCAGAATGAAATGTATAGGAATTACATAAAACCTAGCATAAGGATATGTCATTCCCAAACCTTTATATTCTATTCGATTAGTGTTAATGCCACTTGTCTAAGAGGGGCTAAAATGCTTATTGTTAATTATAACAATAAGCATTTTAATTTTAATTACCAAGGACTAACAGTAAAGGAAAACGTCATAATGAATCATGTAAAACAGGATAAGGTATTTGTAAAAGCCGCCAAAACACTAGATGACAATCTGTTCCTGTAAAGAACAATGAAGGTTGATAAAAACTGGATGGATGGATGGATGGAACTAGAACTGGATGGTCTTTTATTGCTCTGCTATACTCCAGCACTAAAAATAAATCTATCCATGTGTCTATGTAAATTTAGCTTCTGTAACACAAAGGTACTAACTTTTTCTGCTATAAAAGTATGCTTACATCAAATTTCAGAAAGGGTAGTTCATATTGAAGATTATATTATTAGGCCTATAATAAAGGTCTTTGCTATGGATATAGAGTATAGAGGCACATACTTTATTACCGTCTCATCAATCACATTACTGTGTGTATATCTCTGGTATATGGAGTATACATAAATACAATAATGAATTTCATGCAAATTCCTTAATAGATCATATATTTTACAGGTGTACATATAAGACCGTAAAGGAACTAATGAACAGATAAATAAAACGTTTTAATATTTAGTTTTAAATTAATAGATTTAAAATATAGTAGTCCAAATTTTTCCTGCAATTCTAAAATCAATTTTGCATTATTCTAAAAAAAATTAATAGATTAACTATGTATTATTAAACAGAACTGTACTATTATTAATAATTTATTATTAAACAGGTTGTTCACATCAATACATAATTATAACAGATGCACTATATATATACAAGCAAACATTTAACTCTGCCCTTTTTATTAGATTACTTACTATGTGGCACATATAACTTGACCTCTTTATCATAGTATTTAATTATATCAGTTTCACTTTATGCAACTGTTAGATATTTGTATCTTTATCTCCTTTGATAACTGATAGAGACTAAAAAAATCTATTATCAATTTACATAACTCAAGATAGTTTGGTTGCTTCAGAGTTTAGGGGAGACAACTATTTGCCACTGTAAAGAACTATTAATAGTTTATAATAAACTATTAATTAATTTTGGTTCAAGTTCAGAGGGTTATGGAGCAAGATTTTCTAGATGTTTCTTATATATAAAAAACCAAAATGAGAATATTAAAAAACATCTAAAATGAGTAGCATAACCGACAAAACAAATAGAGTGGCACTGAATCAGATGGGGTCTGTCCATGAATTGATTGCAGAGAGAAGAGATGATTGCTGAAGTGAAAACCACAACTGGGTAAATATGACTGTAAAAAGCTCCCATGCCGAGTGTCCCCTGGGTGGCGGATAGGATAATGGTCAGTGATAATGCTTAGCTATGCCCCTGGCTAAGACCGATGGTCTTGCTGACCAAATAGGGTGTGTTCCTCCAGCATTTTGGAAGTTATGAGGCAAACTAACAAGTCTCTCACAGAAAAAAAAACATTATTATGAAACCGAAAAAGAGTATTCTCATTTCAAAGGCCAGGACTCATTTTGGGTCTTTGAGCCGAACAGTTACTTAAAAATCTCTTCAGCATTTGGATTGATGATCTGCTCAAGTTCATTGGTAAGGCTGACTAAGAAAAACAGAGATATGGGTAATATGGCCAAAAATTGGGGAGATCCATATCTACAAATGAATTGCAATTAGCTAACAAAGATGAATAAGCAATTTAGAAATAAAGCATTCAGAAAAAAATGAAATTCCCATTGAACTCCATAAAACTAATCTGTTTAAAATTAGCAAAATATCATATTAACCATTTTTATCCCTGCAGGAATAGAGAAAGAATACCATTTCCTGCCACCAGGCAGCCTGTCATAACCGGTGATAAAACAACCCACAGGCAGATGGTAAGGCATTCACCCTTCCGGATGGCTACCACCTGGTCTAGAGTTGCCGCCATAACAACTTTGAGTTGTGTTCTGTAATTAGTGGCCAAGCTCGACTCCCCTTAGAAAGCGGCAGCACCTTGGTAGCACCTTTGATGTTACAAATGTAAGTCTGTCTGCTGAACTCATGCAATCAAATTTTAAAAAAAACTTTCACCTCTCAATATTCTTATGACCACACAATGACATGACAATACTTATATAAGGATGATCATGATCATTTTCATCCTAAAAATTACAGTGACAGTTCCAATAGTACATGGAGTCCAAAAGTTACATAAATAATGAGAATATTTCATGTAAAATCATGAAGAAAATATGGAACACTATTATTAATTTCAATTATAATTGAGATGATTAATTCATTCATATTATCTATAAAGTAAAAATATGTTTCTTTAGATGTTTATCTTTTCAAGATCATAGATAAGAACCAATTTTCATGATATTTGATTTATGGGTACATTAATCAATACTTAACTTTTTTCATGGGTTTATAGATTAACAGATAAAGCAAAATAATTGAATTAATTCACAACAAAGTGAAGTTATGTATGTATGTATGTATAATTCACAACATTATTGGAGAAGGGGTAATTCTCTTTAAATTCAAAGTAAATTTGTACTTTATGATTATAAATTATCTAAAAATAATCTACTTTCTAAATATGCATTATAATTTAATTAATGCTAAAAATTATCATTAAAGATGTAACTAAATATTATATTAAACTTACTCAGAACTGCAGTTAGGTGACTCGGCAAATTGATGACCAAGCCTGATTTCCGGGGGTTCTTCAGGATATTCAGGCAGAATATGCTTGCATTGGAGCAGATCAATCATATGGTGACCCCAGAGCTGATCAAATCCTTGCTTTGTCACACTCAACTGACTCATTTGTTGAGTTAAACCTTGGGCATTGTATTGCGGAGGATATTGCTTGGCTATTGCTTGTGGTTGATTATTGTAACTTGGCATTTGAGGATAACGGCTTTGCAAGTTGCTTGGCTGTCCAGGTTGTATTGGCCCACTTGGTGGGCCCATTGGTTGACTCATGGGAGGCATAGATGGCTGATGTGGTATATTTGGACCTTTCATTCCTATAGGACCTGTATTTAGTCCTGGTGGACCCAAATATTGATTGGTGAGAGGTAAATTTTGGTGTCCAAGGTAAGTTTGTAAAGGAGGACCACTGACAGGTGGTGGCATTTGTGTCCCATTATTTGGAGACCTCGGTCCCAATGGTAGGCCAGTTCTCCCTGGTGGGGCACCCATAGGTGCACTTGGTGGTGATATAGGACCACTTGGTGGCCCCATGGAACTAATTCCAGAGCCTGACACTATTGGTCCAGGAACACTTGATGGACCCAAGGGAGGCCTTATTATTGCTTGATTTTGAGGCCCTAAGTTGGGCCCATTCATTCCCAAATGCTTCAAAGGTTGGCCAGCAGGGCCACTCAATGTTGGAGGCACATTAACTGGTGGCCCAGAGGGCAAAGGTGTATTTCTTACTGGCCCACTTGATGAAACAGAAAACTGACTCGGCTGGACGATTGTAGAAGCTGGAGGCTGAGATCCTGGAGGCCTAGCCAAGGGTGGGGGTCCATAATTAGCTGGAGGTAGTCCAAATTCTGTTGCACTCGCTGGTGGCCTATTACCCATAGGCTGATAGCTCGAAGAAGTTGAATATTGCTGCTGGCCAGAAATGTTTGATGGTGGCCCAGGAAGGCTTGTATGCTGCCCAAACTGGCTTACAGGTTGTCCAGAAAGACTTATAGGTGGCCCAGAAAGGTTGATTGGTGGCCTCAATGATCCTGTGGGTGGCCCATTCACAAGAGGTTGGTATTGACTAGAAAGGGGTGGTGTATTGTCATTGATTTGATGCTGCAGCTGGAAATTTGGTGGATAAGGTGTAGGAGATGGATTGGAAATTGCTGGACTAGCAGACTGAGGGATATTAGGAGGCTTAGGTGCCATGTGTCTTATTGGTGATGGCTGTGATGTAACCAACCCAGGTTGATTAAAAGCAGGTGAACTGCTGGCACTTTGGTTCAAGTTATTTACACTGTTCTGCTGCCTATGAAGTGGGCTGTTGGAGTTAGTATCCTTTAAACCATATCCAGGTGGCAATTGGCTTGCAGGGAGCTGGTTGAACTGCTGATTGTGGTTGAGAACCTGCCCAGTATTTACATTAATTGGAGGGGCCCCTGGTAGGCTATTATATGGATTTGGGGGTAAATTGGACATGGCTTGTCAATCTGGAAACAAAAAAATTTATTTTCTATAAACTATCATAAATAGAGTGATCAATTATAATATATCTATAATGAGGGGAAGTATGAGCCTATTCTGTTAAAATAAGAATTCACACTCACTCAAGAAATCAATTAAAACATGTTAATTCATTGGTGAGATGACGGGAAAGTGATGGGAGCATAAACTTTTAACTGCGACTTACCTTATTTAGGGCGAGGTATTCTCAAAGAAATGTTCACAGGCACTTCGATACTATAATACCATCCTCACATATTAACACAAGGTGTATAATAACGTAATTAAAATAATTCAAGGAAGAAAAATACGACCCTGACTTACGTGGCCGAGCAATTTAAAGCGCCCTCTGGATTGATTTTTGACATATCACGTCACATAGTGCTACTGTCAACATTTGATCAGTCGGCAAACAACAATTTTAGTCGATAATCGAATGTGTTCTTTTTCTAAAGTATGTCATCGCATAATGAACTGTTTTAGTTATTAGTATTAATAAATAGAAAAATAATATTAATCTCAGGTCCGGGTTGCCGGTCAATTTTGTAGGATTCATTTCGGAGAATGCAAAAATGGAGTAAGAACACAATTTACTGCGGCCGGGCGGGCTGTCGTAAGAGGCGACAAAAAACCCTGAGCCAAGTGGTAGGGTATTTGCCCATCTGGATGGCTATCACCCCTGGTTTATAGTATGCTTGTTGAAAATTTTTAGAATGCATGTTATTTTTCATAATTAAAATTTATATGTAATATCATTTCTTTGTTTTTTGTTTATGTTACTTTTACGAAATTTTCTAAAGGAAAGTCAATACAGTATCAAGAAGCGAATTATTATTTTATTTTAGTTAGATTTCAGTTTTCAGTTAAACCTGTAACATCTGGCGACCGTGACAGGACAGTACAGCAACATATTAAATATTATAGCAACCTTTTCCCTTGATGGAGAGGACTTTGAGAACGGATGGAATCCTTAGAGTTGCATACATCAAAATTCAGAATGGGCAACATATAAAGGCAACTCAAAACGTACAGTCCATAGTAGTTTGTGGTACAGTCTCTGGAACTTGTAAGAGTTCTTATAGATGACTACAAAATTTGTGACGCGCTCCGGTCGGGCAGTTCAGAGTACCTAAACGTTTTGACTAATATTGCGCGTACGCATCGCCGGGACCCGGAGTGTGTTGAATCTTTTTAGAATTTATTATTTTTCAAATATGAAATTTTTATGTAATGTTATATCATTTCTTTGTTTTTTATGTCACTTGTGAAAAATTTTAGTAAGAGCAAGCCAAATATAATGTTTTTAGAAGTGAATTTTATTTATTTACATTTTACATACATACATACATACATAACTTCACGCCAGTACCCTTGCGGGGTAGGCACGAACAACAGAGCGCCATTTAGGCCCATTCTTACACACCTCACTTGCTTCTTTGACATTCATAACTCTTGTCATGCACACTCGTCTGTTCTTAAGGCTCCTGACATCACCCTCCGCTAGTACACGATCAATTTGATCATGGAAGGTGTGTCGTGGCCTTCCACGACTTCTGCATCCATCCACTTTTGCATTGTATATCTGTTTAGTCATTCTTTCATCATGCATTCTTTCCACATGCCCGAACCACCGGAGCATTCCTTTCCTTACCTTCACCCCGACACTCTCTTTCAGACCAACTCTCTTTCTTACTTCGGTATTACGAACGCGGTCCGCGAGCGTCACTCCGCAGATTTTGCGCAGTGCTCGCATCTCATCTCGCTCTTTACATTTTCGTTATTAAATATGTATTATATAAAATAATCCACAACAATGCTGCCATAACCACCTTGAATTGTTCCGGCACTAGTGGCCTGATTCCAGTCTCCCTTAAGAGAGTAGCTGCGCTTTTGTAGCAGCTTTGGTGTTGCTAATGTCCATAGACGATGGTAACCGCTTTTCATTAGGTGGGCCGTTTGCCTGTCTGCTTAACTCATGCAATAAAAAAATACAATTAAACCGGACGAAACGATTGGCCTCCACATTCCTTTTGCGTACGATAGAGCTATAGAACTAGCAACAGCGTTAGTTACTCAGTGTTTGCCGAAAAGAAAAATCTGGGTGTCTTCAAGAGTTCAAGTCTCTTGTGAATATATGTTATTAATTATTAATATTTTTTTACTTTTATAGGTAGTTACTACTTGACGTCACGCGGCAAGCGCCGTATTAATAATAATGGCAAATATGACCCGAGTTTTTCGTTTTAATTTTCAGTTTCCAAAATGATTTAAAACCATATTTATGAATTACTACGTAAAAACTAGGAGGGATGGGGGTGCTTGGCATATACTACGGGTGGTCACCAGAGGGGGGACAAAATTGTAAAAACAATGTGTCTCGTAATATGGGTACGTTCCTTAAGGTTCATACGAGTACCTAGTGACAAAATTCAAACCGTGCTAAGACAAGTCAATAAAGAGTAAGATACAGGAATCGGCTATTAGGTAAACGTGCTCCATCTTCGACCGCATCATCGTTTAACAATAAGTTCGAACGTGGTCCTATACATTTAAAAATCCATAAAAGCTCCTAAATGCTACGTAACTAGATGGCGCCACAGATTTCCTAAGCTCATCATCATAACTCAGCTAATTGTTATTCCTAATAGTGTTTGTTATTCTTAGTTCGTAACCCCCTTCTCTTGGTTTTTAACGTTTTATTATTTAAAATATTTTTTTAGACAAAGTATTACTAAATCTATAAACGTATTTAAAAATAAATTTAAAATATTTTTAATAAAAAAAGCATATTATTCCGTTCAAGTTTATCTAAATCACAAGCTATGACTTTATAAAGAATAAAATTAATGAATATAATTAAAATTGCATACAAATAATTACATGTCATGCTGTACCTTGGTTCACTACTGCAGAATAATTGTGATATAGAGAGGGATGTAAGGAGAAGAATAAATGTAGCATGGCTAAAGTGGAGACAGGTAACCGGTGTGACGTGCGACAAACTAATGCCACTGAAACTAAAAGGTCAAATATATAAATCTATCATACGACCAGTCATGCTATACGGGTCGAAATGTTGGGCCACTAAAGTGATAAACTACAAACGTCTCCACTCAGCTGAGATGAGAATGTTGAGATGGATGTGTGGTGTTACAAGAATGGATAAGGTGAGAAATGAGTACATAAGGGGATCTTTGAAAGTTGCACCTGTGACAGAAAAATTGAGAGGAAGAAGATTAAGTTGGTATGGGCATATAATGAGGAGGGATGAAAGTCACGTGACAAAAATAATGTTATATACTACAAGATCGATGGGTACAAATTTAAAGGTAGACCAAAAAAAAAGATGGATGGATTGTGTGAAGGATGACATGATGATATGCGGTGTGACAGAAGAGGTATGTCAGAATAGAAGAGTGTGGAAGGAAAAGACATATTGTGCCGACCCCAAGTAATTGGGATATGGTGAAAGAAAAGAGAGATGCTGTACCCCAAAAGGGTTAATGTATAAATTACATCTCATGTAAATATGTTTTTTTTTATGTTTATGGCTTGGTAACTAGGCCTTTAAGCCAGGCGCAATTGTATTGTAGGCTACAATCAACGCCGTATAACGGAGTTCTTGTGAAAACTCGAAAGGCCCCATTTGACTATACAGTTCACATTTCTCACAAAAACACATAATTACTACTCAAAAACTATCAATATCTTACAACTATTGTTCATTTTAGAGTGATTTTACACCTTTTTAGAAAATAAAACTGCACAGCACAACGTCCCCTTTCAGTTCCCGCCAAAAAACTCCGCGTAAATATGAAACGAAACAAATACTCGCCACATCAGTCAAATTTAAAAAAAGAAGCTTATAGAGCTTCTCAGTTTTAGACAGATTTAGGTTAAAAATCTTTTTTTTTATATTAAGTAGGTTTGAGTTTGACCACGATCACGTCCAATGCTGGACGATGATGCGGTCGAAGATGGAGCGCGCTTGCATAGATAGTACCTATTCACACGAGACTTGAAGATACCCGGATTATACTTTTCGGGAAACACAGACTCTGGTAGTGCATTCCACAATTCTGCCGTACGCAGAAGGAATGTGGAGGCGAAACGTTTAGTACGCACTAGTAGCGTTCCCACCATGAAAAGATGGCGTATACCAGAGCGCCTTGTGGTTCGAAAATGGAATGGTGTAGAGGGAATCAGTTCGAACTGTTCAACCGCACTCTCCGAAATGAATCCTATAAAAAACCGATAGACTAGCAACCCGGCGTCGATGCCCTAGGCTTTGAAGCCTTGTATTGACAAGCTGCTCGCTACCAATCAACCTCTTGGCTCTTCTCTCAATTGACTCTAGCGCTTCAAGCTGGTATTTGGCAGAGCCGTCCCAAAGGTGAGACCAGTACTACACTTACTTGAGCAAAGTAAAGATTAATCATTTGTTCTGCAGTGAAGTACCGTCTCACCTTTGAAAGTATACTTAGCTTTTTAGCAGCCAGCTACACTTTCAATATAGGACCCGAAATTGAGAGGATGTTAAAGTTGTTGAGGCTTTTCATCCTTTGGAGGTAATATTATTACAAAGAAAAAATCGGCCAAATCCGTGTCAGTCTGTGAACTACGAGTGGTTCCGTAGAGTAAGTAGGTATTGATGAATGGGCGGTAAATAAAAATCAAGTTGAAAAATTCAAACATCTGTAATTCAATATATCATCAAATCAATGATTTTAGTCGAAAAACAAAATTTTAACAAAGTGTATTTGTAAGTAGTAGTTTTATTAATTGATTGGATAAAGCTATCTGATTATAAAACAAAAAAATATAATTAAATTTTTTACAAAAATTTTAAATTGTAAAATTTCGATAAATTTAAACAATAACACCCAAATATATTTATTGGTTTTAATTAATTTGTACGTGGTCTTCCTCCAATCAATGTCTACGCAGGGTCCAACCTAGCAGGTCTACGCTTAACATTATATATCAACATTTCATTCTTTCAGCAATATAAAAGTATTCAAACTGATCACAACGTTATGGCAGTTCCATGGAACCCCATGCAACACTTAACATACTTTATTATGTACCAACACGGCTCGAGTCATTTATGACATCTCATTCAATCAGTTCACAAGTGCCCCCTCTCTGCTCGCATATTAACATCACGAAGCGAATTACTCTTATTGTTTATACCACATATTCGTTATTTATATATAATATACTCATAATTATTTAATGATCGTAAGTAATCACTCGCGTTTATCAATCTATATTATTCATTCTATATACACTTGTTCGCACCTCTCGGCAATTGTCACAACAGAGTCGGGTCACGCGCCGTCGTCACTCCGTTGCGCCGACTCGCGACCGGCGAAATGCAAAAATGATCACATAAACAGACTAGTATCCGAAAACTCCATCGAAAATACGTAATTTCTATTTATTGCAAAGGATAGGCCACGAAAGAGAGGCGTCTACACGAATACATAAGCTCAATTTTCGAATCGCGGATTTCATAAACCCAAAAATAATAACTCTCGCGGCGAATCGCCGCCAATACTCTACATATTTATCGATAAAAACTATTCAGTCGTTTTTATTTACTCATAAAAATATATCTTTAAAAGGCTCAAACGAAAGCGTCGCAGTGCAGACGGGTGCGGTGGGCGCGGCTGCGGCTGCGCTGCGGCGTCGGTGGAATGGGGGGCCGGAGGGCGGGGGGCTAGTGCACGGGCAGCGGCTTGTCCGCGCGCACCGACGGCCCGTTGCGCCGGCGCAGCAGCTGCGAGTCGGTCGGCGGGGACAGGCCCAGCGGCGCCCACTCGGCCGCCTCCAATATCGACTCGCCCGCCTCCGGACTTGGGTAGCACGACTTGCTGCACCGCACCATCGCGGGCCGCTCCATGTACGAATAGTTCATGGAGAAATGCTGCTGGATGACCCTGTTGACAGCCATCGCGGACTCGGCGAATTCGGACAGATTCCGCGCGGACATGTTCCGCCTGATGTTGTGCGGCGTGTGCAGCGGCGGGTGGGGGCGCATGGCACGAGGATCCGCACGGCGCAGCCACGGGTGGTGCAGCACACGCTCAGCGCTCAGCCGGTTTGAGGCCTCGCGTACCAGCAGCTGCCGTATTAAGTCCTTCGCCTCGTGCGATATATCCGCCCACTCCTCCTCAGGGAAAGAGTATCGCCCCTCCTGTAACAGCACAACACACCATCTATTAGGTACTTCCATTCAGCTCTTACCTTTTTAAATTGGGTAAATGACACAGCAGAATTCAAAACTACCTTAATCAGCTTAGTTTTAAAAATGATTTTAATGGCTGCTTTAATAATAATTATGGGCTAATTGACTCATTAAAGTCTAGGAGACTTCAGCGAAAGATCTCTCAGTTGATTTGACTATCTATTACTATATCCTCGAAGTCGACTAAACAAGATTAATATTTTTAGTTTAGGTGTTGAATCATCATACACTTTCTAATAGTTTTCATTATTCAATCACCTGTCGCTAAAATACAAGTCTGTTTATTTCACCTGCCTTAGAAAGTCGCCAATCAAGAACTGGCTGAGCTATGGACGCAATCTTACCTGTATCGAAGTAAAGAGAAGATCTTGACACGCGCGGCAATTCTCCCCGCGTTCCCATCCGCAATCCGAACCGCAGTCCGCGCGGAACGGCGGATAGCCGCAGAGGAGGATGTAGGCGATGACGCCCAGCGACCACAGGTCACACCTTTTGTCGTAGTGCGTCGCCGCCGAGCCCGCGAAAAGGGACACCACTTCCGGTGCCATGAATTCGGCGCTGCCCACCTGTCGACAACAAAATACCCAAATTTAATTAATTTCATTTAAGTAAAATCTTTTCCGGATCAATCCCATCGCAAATACTGTTTAATTAATCAGCAGTTGTGTTTAAAATTGTTAATTTATAATTAATAGCGGCACACGAACTGTATGTTCATAGTCTAAAATTACCTCTCTTTTGGTCAATAAATATATTATAGAATAGAATATGACTTATTGTCGTCACAACATATCAAGTACAAATAAAAATTGTATTTGGAATTCAAATAAACAGTAAATTAATCATAAAAAAAGCCTTTCATGAAACCGGTTCCATTATAGTAAAGTCAAAACCAATGCAAATATATCTAGTATTGAATATTTTATACAGCTTTATTGTACTAAAGATAGACGGCGTCGATGGCGGTTAAGCGTTTGCCAGCCTACTGGAGTGCAGTGCAGAGATCCTGGGTAGAATTTCAGGGTATATTTCATAAACAAACTCTCTAGGATTTACTTTAGTCTGCGTTTCTGGGACCAGACCCACAGCTGTTATTTGTAAATTACCCATAACACAAACAACGTGAGAAGAGGCCTAAATAAAGATTAAATAGTAAATAAGTTATACAGCTTACGCGAGCAGGCTTGCAATAAATGTAAATAACACGTTCTACATTCAACAAATCTCTTTTCTAATAATAATAGAAAACAGACATTTAAAAGCCCGAACCGTTTTATTCCTATTCATGTTTTGTATCAAGCTTTTCCCGACTCAAAGACGCCATGAGGAAAATAGGACACGAAAAGATGAAGTACCCTCAATATAATCCTACCAAACCCTAAATAATATAATTCACGCGACTTTTATTATCGAAATTTATAGGACATCATGTATTCACTAACATTTGAATACACAGGCACTTAAAAATCGTAAAGAAAAAATACTTAGTAAATCAATCATTTTATATGATCTAAGAAATCAATATACGCTTGTATTATGGGTAATATACAAAGTAAAACTTATCGGTCTAGGACTGTCTTACTTTAAAATAATTTTATTTGCAATCTATGCCAGAAAGGGAAGCTGGAGCTTACGCTCAAAGTATTGGCTTCTTACACTGATCTGTTACAGTATTCTGGTGGGTTGAATAGGTTTTAGTTTAGGTTGTATATTGAATAAATATTTTTAAGTTAGTATTATTTGTAAATGCTTATTTTTAGGGTTTACTTTTAGTTGCATGTCTATGTTTACTTATACACCCATTATAGACAGTCATAAATCTTATTTTCGGATTTCCTATTTGTGTTATACATAGAGACAGAACGATTGTATTTCACATCTGCACAGCACAATATACCTTTACATAAATAATCTCGATATAGACAGTTGCCGATAGCGTGATAGTCACGACCTTCTTGAATGCGTCATTAGGTGTTGTATTAGAACTAGATTGATCAGATTGTTTTCTATTTTTCAACGCGGCCTCATACTACTGGTAAACATATAGAATGTTTTAGCGTTATAATTTTTATACAACCTCATGTTGCGTACTGTAGACAATTTTGGGAATATCATGAATCTTCCCAAACATGGACTTACATAATGCCCATCTTAAAACAATTGGTTGATATTTGAGTATCAAACTAAGAAATTCTTCTGGTAAAAGCATGTAAAAACATGGGCCGATTTTGCCATCTTCATATAATAGTTATTCACCGATTAAAATAGAACATGCCTAAATTAAAAATTACCGTTACGTGAATAAAACAGTTGAGCTGTGTTGTGGAAGAGATCGCTTCTAGCCATAAGGCCACCTATTATTTTGCTTAAAATTAAAAAAAGAAATTGTAACTGATGTATAGTGACTGTTATTTTGGTGAGCAATAAAGTGTTATCTGTCTACCTAACTAGTGACCTTTTTACTAGGATTCAATCGCACTTCGTTGGTTCGATTCGCGGATGCCTTAGCTTCTAAGTCACTAAGACTTTTTTCAGATACATACAGTTACCAACTGAGGCTTCAACAAAAATTGATCCCACAAACATATGTTATGGAAATGTAAATTATTATTGATAACTTTATAAATAATTTAATTGCCTGTCCCCAAAAGGTGACTGACAGATGTTTTAATTCGATACGTTCATCATCTGCATATTTATTTTGTCATGATATATAGTAGTATTCATTTCAGAGTATATTTGTTACATACAATCCAAAATGTTTTCAACAGTATATTCACTTTTTATTTTTTTTATTTTTTTACTTTTTAAGAACAAATCAATCAACGGTTTAAAAGAAATTTTATATAAGACTCCCATTTAAAATTAAATTTATTAATATTTTAGAGCTTTTCAGAGCTGCACTTTTCTTATTTGTATTATGTTTTCATGGCTAGGTTCAGTACTCTACTTAGCTCTCGAGAACATTTAAGTATTGTTCCTTAAGACCCTTAATAAGGTTTCATAAATAAGACTATAATTTACATTATACAGTATTACGAGGTAACGTTTGCTTGCATTATTTTAATTTTCATGTTAATCTTAAAAATGTTTTAACTATCTAAACTTACTAGATGAAACTTGCAACATTATTTAATCTCCTTATGTCTGTTGCTACTTTTATGAATACGACTTTAATTCGTTTCTATATCACACTGTCATTGACCTCTTACAATTAACTACTAACCGAGAGACAACGACGCCCGGACGATATGAAGTACCAGATGTGCTTTTTACATCGAGTGTATAAATGCTCGATATAAAACACTATGGGGTACAGTTACATTCAAAAGCATACAAAGAGCACACATGATTTGACGAGACTGAAGATGGTGCAAAGTAGATGGAGTAGAATGGTAGAAATGCCAGCGATAAGTTCATTTTTTTTATTACGAAATTGGGACATAGGCACTGTCCAGCTCATGCAAAATGGTTACCGTCGTATACAGATGTTTGCAACAACAGGGGTGAAGCCTAAGCGTTGACAGCTTTTAGAATGAATAGTGGGATAAGATAGGGTCATCAGACAGGCAGATTGGGATAAAGGGAATTGGATATATGGTTGGAATAGAGGGATGAGATGGGGGAAAATTGTGCATGGTTTTTTTAATTTATTTATAATTTATCGCTTAACCGACCATGCTGCCCTGGTAAGTATAATTACGTAATATAACAAAATAAAGTAATCACTGATTTCTTATATCTACTAGTTTATATAGAATTCTGGCGTCATTCGAAGATGGTCTGCCAGAATACTATTAATTTGAACTATTCACTCACTTGCCTTATCATCGGTAGAAATTTAACATTACTTATATAAAGCTATGTCAAATTTTAACTAGTAATAAAAATAACGAGAAGTAAGATATAGGACTAGGCAATAGTCAAGAAATACTTATTGTAGACAGGCACTACATTAGAAACAGCTGTCTACTGTCTACCGATAGTCCGCAAGAATGCCAATTGATTTAATTTATATTATAAGTAGTGCATTAGAACAGGTCAATCATCCAATAACATAGTACATTTAATGTATTGTTCTTGGTTGTTCCTAACAAAAGAAAAACAAAAAGAACTCTGAGAAGCTTCTGTGCACCCCATACAACTAGATGGCGTCACGTCTCTTTCTTTATAAATCTCTAGCTGCGCCCCGCGGTTTAACGCGCGTGATGATGGAAAACTGTCACAATGATGATGGATCTTTATAAATTATAGCCTATGTGTTATTCTGATGTGTAAGCTATATTACTGTAAAGTTTCATCTAAATCTATCTAGTAGTTTTGGCGTAAAAGAGTAACAAACATACATGCAAACTTTTGGGTTTATAATATTAGTAGGATAATATACTCAATGCACTAGTTTTTTTTTATTGTAGGAGTTCAGCAGACAGGCAGACGACCCACTTGATGGGAAGCGGTTACCATCGCCTATAGACATTTGCAACACCAAAGGTGCTACAAATGTGCTGCTGCTCTCTTAAGGGAGACTGGAACCTGGTCACTAATGCCGGAACACACCTCAAGGTTGTTATGGCGACATACTTTAGACCAGGGGTGGTAGCTATCCAGTCGGGCAAATGCTCTACCACCTGGCTGTGGGTTGTTTTGTTGCCTCTTACGACAGGCCGCCCGGCCGCAGGAAATTGTATTTTTTCTCCGTTCCTGCACGGATATTATATTATGTTTTCCCAACTATAATCGAATAAAATATATGTTTTTAATTTAATCCCTTCAATAAATAATAGCGATATAAAATTTTCCATACATTAATTAGCATCCCAATCAGTTAATATCCATCATATTTAAATTAGATTACGAATTTTATTTTGCGTTTACGATAGAAATTCATATTTATCGTTCGGTCTCAAAATTATCGCCGCCGACTTAATAAATACATCGAAAATATTTATAGCTACCATTAAACATTATTATTTTTTACTTATATAACTGTATTTAGAAACATTTCAATCGGAAAATTATCACTATATAAGCATATTTAAGTAGAAACTCACATAATTTAACTTCAGTTATAAGAATTATGTTGTCATAATCTTGGTAACATAAGTAATTTTAAACAAATAATAACGTTATGAACACACACATATTCATCATGTATTTTTTATATTTTTGCGGTCAAAGAAGAACAAATATGTGCAATCGTCGAATACGTAGTTTAAAAGGCTTGTACGATTACTAATGGATTTCGTTAATGGTTAGATGCAATAAATATTATGCGTTATCGCCAGTAAATGGCAATCAGTGGATACAGATATCTCATCCTGCCGTTTCCTGAGACCTTGTGCAGGTAATCGGTCCTCTGGCTCAGAGGGCATCCTGCAAAACGTTTACCAAGACGCGGTCCGCTCAATGATGGTTAAACTTTAGTGCTAGCAGACTCACCGGTGTCATTAGCTGCGGCGTGGCGAGCGGGCTGGCGAGGCTGGAGGTGAAACTGATCCCGCTGCCAAGGTCAAAGTCGCAGATCTTGACCGGGCACAGCCTGTCGCGGTGGACGCATAGAATGTTCTCCGGCTTGAGATCGCGGTGAGCGACGCCCTTCCCATGCAGGAAGTTCAAAGCGTTCGCCAACTCGCGGACTATCTCAGCCGCTTGCGGCTCAGAGAAGTAATGGTGCTCCTGTATGCGTGACAGCAGCTGACCGCCGTTGATCTACGACAATTCAACAAATACACACTATAATGATGTAGTTATCATAATTGCGATGCACAATACAATATGATTAATTAGTGTAATCGTCTCTTCAATTGATTAGAGAGGGTTGGTACCCTTATCTTGAACAATAATAAATCAGTCTGGCGTTCCTATGAGCTAACGTAGACCGCCTTCGGTCACCTTACCCATAGACAGCGGTGACCTAAGCTCAAATGTTCAAATTATAATATTAAGGCATTATCGGTAGAATACAATATAACTAATAATGAATATTAAATTAAATATCTAAATAAATAAATATACCTAATAACTACAAAACAGTTTGTCGTGGTATTAATTTACCCAGTTTTCAAAGGTTGATGGAAATCATTTTAAAAAGCTAGAATTGTTATGAATATTGTTTTTGAAAGTTGTACCTACATGAATAATTTATAATTAGTTTCTTGAGTACGTTAGAAAAATAGTTTTTAACATCCTAATACTTGTAAAACCGATCTAAATTGTGATCGAAGATATAAATACTTCTATTCATTCGCAAACCTGCTTCTTACTAGAAACCTTGATACTACACACTTGTTACTACACATTTTCAGTGAAGCAAAATTATAATATTCACAAACGCGATATACAGTACGAGTTCCAGATATGAAATTTAATAACAGCACATTTGGCAATTATCTCGAAATAACCTTAGTTCAGGAGTTTATCAAACAACAAGCTTACGGGAACAGACTGGCTCAATATCATAACAACATAATAAATAACAACACTGTATCTATAGGCTTTGAAACAATGAAAATTTGCTATTGAGGATTCACCGTTTACTAGCAACTCTGCCGTCGGCTTCGTTCGTGTTGGAATTGGACATTATATTCATTTCTTATGGATTCCGCAAGACATCGAAATTAAACATGCTTTAATGCAAATTTCCTATTTTTATTCTAGTAAAAATCTAATTGCAAGCCGTTAAGCCGTTCTGCGTCATATTCAAGACAAACAAAAATTGTATATGATTAGGTATAGTATAAATTTATTTATGTGGAAAATCTTATATCGTATACTAATATATAAAGCTGAAGAGTTTGTTTGATTGAACGCCCTAATCTCAGGAACTACTACTGGTCTGATTTGAAAAATTCTTTCAGTATTAGATAGCCCATTTATAGAGAAAAGCTATAGGCTATATATCATCATGCTAAGACCAATAGGAGCGGAGCACCAATGAAGAATGTTTCAAAATCGGGGGCTTTTGAAAACAAATCCCACGCTGACGACGCCGCGAGCACAGCTAGTATACAATAATTATGTGTTTTTAGGAGATCAACCCCTGCATGGATAGTAGATCGACGTTTGGTAAACCCGAACTGTGTAACATGAAATAATTTATTAATATTAAAATGTGAGAGCAATTGGTTTAAAATTATTTTTTCAGATCTTGGGGTCGGCAAAATAGAAATTTGCCTGAAGTTATTTAGGTCGTTTTTGTTTCCAGTTTTAAATGTAGGAATAACTTTGCTAACTTTCATTAATTCAGGAAATATTCCTTTATCTACACATTTATTAAATATTTCTACTAATAATGATGCAATAGTGTCTATTATGTTATTTAATATCTTTAAAGATATACCTCCAAAAATCAGCTGTGTTTTTAATGTTTAATGATTTGAAATTTTTAACAATCTCATCTGTATCTATATAATTAAATTTAAATGAAATATTACATTCATTGTCATTAGTCATTACACATTATGCATACTTACAATATAACATACGTATTATATTTAGTTAAATACGTCATTAATATACATATCAACTAAGTTTCCACCAAAAAAAAAACAATTTTTTAAACATTTGCCTCAAATAACTATGAGAAAATTTATATGTATATAACACTGGAGAGTTAGATATAAAATTAAATATTACAAGATCACACAGTAGCAAATAGCAGTTTCATTTAAGTGTTGACATTTATTTTCAAATTACAGTCACACTTCGATCATGGATTCCATTTATTCAATGATTCCATAGTTAGGTATAATATACAAACAGGGCGTTCCATTAGTAGCTCACAACGCCCAAAATGCTCCGTTAGCCGTTCCACAAGGGGGCCGCGGTCGGTCTGGTCGTGGCGAAAACGTCACTAATGACGTCATCATTTTCGATCACATAATGCTCACAACGACCCATGTCAAGAGGTGGGTCGAATAACCGTTCCACTTGAGTTTACGATTGTAACGCCGGCAAGCAAGTGGAACGGGTAAAATCGCGGTCGTGAACGTGGTCGTTGTGAGTATCTAATGGAACGTAGCCAAAATTTAATTAGAAACGCACCTCGTTTAAAAAGGTAAAAAAGAGAGAAACATAAACATTCAAATAATCTTGTGTATCATACAACAACAATATAAATAGAGGAAGTTATTAACTTGGAACTAAAGAGGGCTTAAGTCATAATAAACCATGACACCTAACGTATACTTCCTGAATGGGTGTTTGTGGGTAGAAATAGAATGTTTGTTATAACAATTCCCATTAATCGCGTGAAGTTTGATTGGAAACTATGTTTTCCTGTTTTCATATACTCTTGGCAGTAAAACGGAATCCCGTGACCTTCAATAATAAAGAGATCTAATGACAGATTTACACGCAATAAGTATAACTAAATGTTAACTAATCCATCTAACTAAATAATGAATTTAGATCCCAAACACTCATACCATACATTAAATTGACGGCTTCTGTGGCTGAGCGGTCTAAGCCTTTACGTCCGATTTCTGGTATGGTAAATTTCGGAAACGTCAACCATAGTAAATATGTTATTTACTATTATCAAGGTCTCTGGGATCCGCCCCAGAGTAGACCGTTGTATATTTATTACCCGTAACACAAGCATAATTTGGGGATATACAAATGTGTTTATCTGCCGATTTTAATTAATTAATTTAACTATAACTAAATTTCTAACTCATGAATCCAATGTAAATAAAAGGTAATTAAATCTGCGTTTTAACGATTTTAAGCCTAGCATTTTGGTTGATTTTTATTTCTACTTTTCGGCCACTTCTCTGCAGCCGTGATTAGGGAAGACGGAAAAGTTTGAATTAAGTATGTGTACTAACCTTACTTAATAAAATGAGTTAAAAAAGGTATAATCTATACCAACGGAAAATTATTGAGGAATGGCGACAGGAAAAGAAAAATAACTAATTGATATAAATTTTCATTTTAAGTAAAATTACTCTCTGCCTACTTGTGTTTAATAAAAGTGATTAACTCAAACCACTTCTCCCCTGGGAAATGTGCGTGGTTCCGTGACTCGATACAATTAAATTAGCCTGATAAATTCATTTCTGTCGACCGATAAATAAGGAACATAATAATTTCTCTGCAATTTATTCACAGTATAAATATATCAGTAGATGTATTGTTTAGATCTATTTCTTATACGAGCCAGACATTTCCTTATTGTAATATAATTAATTATAAACAATACTATCAAGTGCAACTGCCTATAGTTTTGATATATACATTTATAATAATGTGTATATTATACATTACTGTACGATAGCTTCTATAAAGTCTATGTTTAGTGTCGTTGTTTATCCTTATATACTAATATTCGCGTTAATTTTGAATCCTATTTCGATTTTCTGATTTGAAAAATATCTTATATCGTATTTTGGGGAACGCATAAGTGTTGCCATACAACGTGGTAACGCAGCCAGCGTTTTGGAAACGTTCCCAACTGACGGTGATTTGGGACCTATTTATTATTTGTATTTTGTTTTAAGCTGTAGGATATATTAATTGTATATTTTAATTTTAAGTTTTTATTTTATTTTAATATGAATCCATTGGTCAGTAATAAATAATAAAAAGTACCAAAAAAAAATAAGGCTATCATATATATATCTGAATCTCACAGACCAACCACGTAAGTTAAACCGAGGCGCAAAAGTAACTTATAACTTTACTAAATAAATATGTCTAAAGTTTATAAATAACACTCCTCTAAACGTAACTTAATAACCAGTCATATTTGCAAATTAGACAATCTAATTCTTGAGATTAGTGCGTTCAAACAAACAAAGTAAAAAGCTATTCAACTGTATTATAATTACAGTAGATTTTAAAGATACGTTTTCTTTATTGAGTATAATCAATGAACAACTTTATCACTCAACTTAGATTAAAGAATTATACTGCTGTAAATGGGCCTCAAAAACAAGCTTGACTCATTTATGAGAGAATTGAAAAAGATTACCAATAAGGCACATAATTTTTTTTTATTGCAGGAGTGCAGCAGACAGGCCGACAGTCCACTTTATGGAAAGCGGTTACCATCGCCTATGAACATTTACAACACCAAAGGTGCTTGCTACAAATGCGCTGCTGCTCTCTTATGGTAGACTGCAACCTGGTCACTAACGCCGGAACACAACTCAAGGTTGTTATGGCGGCATACTCATACACAGGGGTGGTAGCCATCCAGTCAGGCAAATACCCTACCACCTGGCTGTGGGTTGTTTTGTCGCCTCTTACGACAGGCCGCCCTGCCGCAGGAAATTGTATTCTTTCTCCGTTCCTGCACGGATAAAACATATAGAACAGTACAAACCAGTATAAAAGAAAATAATATCTCGGAAAACATTATTTAATATACCCTATTTAAATTTTAAAATAACCAGGCAATTTAACTCATTGTTTCGATTAAAATGTTATCCAATGGGATTACATATCATATACCAAATTTCATTATAATCGATACATTTTTAAGACTTAAGATACATATAAATATCCAGTCACTTTCGCATCTAAATATTAGTAATATACATTTGTTATAATGCTTTTCGAGCACACGACGTAACTACAAGCATAAAAATTACAATAAAACGGATATAATGATTATAATAAGGCGTATTAAGAATTGGGGTCATGTCAGAAGCGTGCTCGTCGCGATCCCCGCTGGCCCAGAGGGCCACAATTCTGACCAGAATTCACCGGCGTGCAGTGCACGATAGGGCGTCCCCCGCAGGCGACGCTCACCGATGCGCCCCCGTCGGTGTGAATTCTCGCGCATGCGGCGAAGGGGGCCGCCACCCTTCACGCAGCGCCAAACCTGGCGGGTCGAGAGGAGCAGAGTGCCGTATAGGCACGTGGAATGTGAGAGGTGGGATGAAAGATAAGATGGACGAAATGATTGATATAATGAATGAGAGAAGCCTGGATGCCTTATGTCTGACAGAGACAAAGCGGAAGGGGTGCGACGTCGATGACCTCCCCGGTGGCATGCTTGCTCTGTGGTCCGGCGTGGACCTGGACGAGCGTGCGAGTGGGGGGGTAGGCGTCTTACTCTCATCCCGCTTTGTGTCTGGAGTAAAAGCTTATTGTCTGGTGAACCCGAGACTTCTCTGGGTCCGCCTAAAACTGGGGATCACGCGAGTTTTTCTGGTCGCAGCTTATGCTCCCGTCAGCTCAGCGGATCCCCAAGAACTCGAGAAGTTTTGGGAGTCTGTGAGAGAAATTCTGGATCTGGCTGAAGGGAACGAAAGACTAATTATGTGTGGTGATCTTAATGGCTGGGTGGGGACCAAACGAGACGGCCTTGAGGCTGTCCTTGGACCCTATGGTGACAAGAGAGTGAACGATGCTGGTAGGCCAATCATAGACGTATGCATGGAAAGAAACTTGCTTGTGTCGAACACCCTATTCCATCATAAGGATATTCACACGTATACATGGAGAATGAATGATCAGAAAAGTATGATTGATCTGATTTTAATTGATAGTCGCCTCCGAAACAGAATAATGGATACAAGAGCCTACAGAGGCCCCACTCTTGAAACGGACCACTACCTGGTGATAAGCCGGTTTGTGGGCCTTTTCAAGAAGTGGAGACACTGGCGAGTGCGTACCAATTTCGGGGAGCTTGAAAGAATAAAGTGTGAAAAATTGGAAGATGTTAGTGTAAGGAGTATGTATGCGCGCCTAGTCGAAGAAAGGCTTGCAAAAGCGGACTTCTCCGACTTAGATGTGGATAATGACTGGGATAGTATGAAAGAAAGTATAGTGGAAAGCGCAAAAGAAGCATGTGGATGCGCGAAGAGGCACATAACAACGAAAGGTGATGAATGGTGGGACGCGGATGTTAAATCCAGCGTAGAGAGAAAGAGAAAAGCCTGGCTGGATTATGTTGCTTCCTTGCAACAGAATGACAGTATGAAAGAGATGAAGAAAGAAATTTATCGCCTCTGCAAGAATGAAACCAAAGCTTTAGTGAAAGAGAAGCGTGAAAGAATAAAATTGAAAGAAGAAGAGAAGCTGACGGAGAACTTCCAGGCGAATACCAAACTCTTTTGGAGAGAGGTTAAGAAGTCTCGGGGTTGTTCGTCAGCTTCCAGAATGGAAAGAATAAAATCTAAAGCAGGGGACGTTCTTGCTAACCCACAAGAGGTATTAGCGCGATGGAGTGAATATTTTAGAGAAATGTATGATAATATCCCGGATGCTGGCACCACGACTGAGTCTGTGACCGACTCCGAGGAGTCAGCATCCGAGATCACTTTGGAAGAGATCGAATGGTCGATAAGAAGTCTGAAAAATGGAAAGGCAGTAGGAATCGATAGTATGTCTGCTGAGATGATCAAATCTGGTGGAACCTGCGTCCGGGACGCTTTCCTGTCCTTATGCAACTTGTCACGGGAAAAGTTCCCAAGGACTGGAGGCACGCTGTCACCGTGCCCTTGTATAAAGGGAAGGGGGCACGTATGGAGTGCGCCTGCTACAGGGCCATCAGTTTGATCAGCACAGCATCTAAAGTGTATGCGAAGATTATTGAAAAGAGAATGAGAGTTGTATCCGATGGATTATGGGATGCACAAGGTGGTTTCAGAAATGGAAGGGGATGTATGGATCAAGTTTTCTCTCTCCGCAAATCGTAGAGAAGCAGCTGGCTATGGGCCGGAAGGTTTTCTGCGGTTTTGTGGATCTAGAGAAAGCATTTGACAGGGTTGTGACCTCTGGGACATATTGCCCGGATATGGGATTAATCAATTGATGCGTGCTGTGCAGTCCACTTACGAGGGCTGTATGGCATGCGTGCGGGTGGAAGGCAGCCTGTCGCCCTGGTTTGACGTCAATATTGGCGTCCGCCAGGGCTGCGTGCTGTCGGCTTTGCTGTTCATCCTATATCTGGACGATTGTCTCCAGAGAATAAGATTGATGGATGTTGGGGTGCGGATGAGTGATCTAGTTGTAAGCACCTTGCTTTATGCGGATGATGCCGTGCTTTTAGCCGAATCGCCATCAGAACTGCAAACACTAGTCACAATGATGAAAGATGACTGTCAGGCGAGAGGCTTACATTTGAATGCGAAGAAAACAAAGGTTATGGTGTTTGAAAGAGAAGAAACCAGAACGAATGCAAGGATAATGGTCGATGATGTTATGCTAGAGCAAGTGAATGAGTTTGTATATCTTGGATGTGCTTTTAGCAGGGATGGAAGGTACACCGCTGATATAGAAAGAAGAGTGAATTTGGGGAATAGTGTGAATGGAGCGTTAGGTAAACTTCTAGGCGCTAAGAACCTCAGCCAGAAGGCCCAGCTCGCCGTACACAACGCGGTGCTGGTACCTACGCTCACGTATGGATGCGAGAGTTGGGTATGGAAGAGAGAGCATGAAAGTAGAGTAAACGCGGTCGAGATGAGAGCACTGCGCAAAATCTGCGGAGTGACGCTCGCGGACCGCGTTCGTAATACCGAAGTAAGAAAGAGAGTTGGTCTGAAAGAGAGTGTCGGGGTGAAGGTAAGGAAAGGAATGCTCCGGTGGTTCGGGCATGTGGAAAGAATGCACGATGAAAGAATGACTAAACACATATACAATGCAAAAGTAGATGGATGCAGAAGTCGCGGAAGGCCACGACACACCAAATTGATCGTGTAATAGCAGAAGGTGATGTCAGGAGCCTTAAGAACAGACGAGCGTGCATGACAAGAGTTATGAATGTCAAAGAGGCAAGTGAGGTGTGTAAGAATAAGCCTAAATGGCACTCTGTTGTTCGTGCCTACCCCGCGAGGGAACTGGCGTGAAGTTATGTATGTATGTATGTGTATGTATGTATTAAGAATTATTTATTTATTCTTATAATGTGCATATGTCCTGATGATTCATAGCAGAAATACGTTTCATTGTTTATTTCAATTATACTCGCATTTAACTTACAAATATGTTACGACAATAAAATGTTGGTATTTGTGCGAAATTGGACAATAGTCATTCTGTATTTGGTTCCTTTCCAAGCAGAATTTATTTTAATTGAAGATATTTGGGCTTAAAACATCAATTACTTGCTTACACGAAATGAGTGCTTGAGATATTTTGGCATAGGAGAGGACGTCCTCTATCGCATGATGCCAGGATACAGTAAAACTAGTTATATTAGGAGCAATGACTGGCTCAAAGGCTTAGCTGGTAAGCCATAAAATAAAAAAAAGGAACGATGACATAATGATCTGTGGTGTGACAGCTGACGTACACCAGAATAGACGAGTGTGGTAGGAAAAGACATGTTGTAGCGACCTCATTATGGATAGGGTAAAAGAAAAGACTTTAATTCAAACAAAAGTTAACTCTCTGTTTAATTTAAAGTTTTTATGTAAACTAAATTCTGATTAGGAGCATTTATTGAAGGTCATACATAAGTTTTTAAACTTAAAATTTAATTCCTACTAAACCTAAACTGCTTTGCAACATATGTTATCGTTTTAAAAGGCAACAAATATTCTGACTACCAAAAAATACTTTAAGACCCTTAGCTCTTTCATTAAAAAAAGACTTATTTCAAAATTGTATTCAAAGACCGAAAAAATAGTAAATGATCACCAAGTCTAAACAAGCAAATTAATTAGCTATAACTACCTAAATAAACCACTTTAAATGGGGTTTAATAATTTTTCAATAAATTTTTGTCGTTATTTTATTATAATATACTATCTGGTGATATGTTAAACATAAGCCGTTTTAAAATGAACATAGCACAGAACTACTAATGATCACTATTCAAAATTATAAATGCTTTCTGAATAATCTTTGTAAATTAAATCAGAAAACATACATATAAGAGGCAAATGATAATTAATATTACCTACGAGTACCTCCGTTTTATTAATTCTTCGTAATAATTATCTCAAACTTTCTGTTTATAGCTGATAACGACGACAGTGTCACGTCGTCCTACTTTCCTGATAATATAATAATACTTTATGACAATAATTCACGCGACATCTGCACTCGGGCCAGACTGCACGGGTGATTCTCACCGGAGTTGTTTCACAATTGCATCACCTACTGATGTAAGTGGTTCAATAGACGTGCAACAAGACGTTTAATATAAGTGCGACTAATTGACTTCGGCTGCCAGATTTTTTACAACTGTATTCTCTTATTCTCTCGCGATAGATTACTTGTTCATATTTATGTTTGCTATGTAAAATTCTTCGTAACATGCATCATGAAAGCCTTCACCTAACATTCACCAAGAATGAGAAACGCCCAGTTAAACTCCTAAATGCTATATAACGGTTTTCTTATTTTATTTTTAAATTATTTTATGTCTACAGTCACCTAGTTTTGCAATATTTAGTAGCTTAAGGCAATTTAATATTTGCACGTCCAATGGGTAATGGCATGTTGAATTAATAATAATTTAAGACCGATTTATCAATGAACCATAAGCAAATAAGTTTCATTTCAAGTAAATAGACGTAGTAAATAGCGCCACAGTTTTTTTTTCGATGTTTAATTATTATTATTATTTACTTCAGTCAAAAAATAAAAATAAATTATAGGTACGTTTATTTTTTTGAAACTGATCATCTGTGACAATATGCAATTCAAAATTATAAATATAGATTGAGACTTGCGTTCCTTCGCCACTAAACTAATATGAGTTTAACTTAACGAAAAATTAAATATTTAATCAGCGGTGTTCATTCAAGAAAACCGATTAATTAAATATCTAGACTAGACAACAGTTCCATTGTACCTACGTAACAATACAGATACCTTAGGCATGACTAACAACACACTGAAATCTAGAAATTTCTTTATCATGCGTCATGCATATAATGAAATAACTGTTAAAACTTACGTACATAAAAGTATAGTTGTGTTATTTAATTTTGAATATACTTGTGTAGTTTTGGCAGAAACCTGAAGACTGATATTCTAGTGTACAGTTTTATTATTTTAATTACGTATTTTATGACATTCTTTTAGGACTTGTAATTATAATTATTGTAATTGTAATTATTCTATACCTAACTGGCCAACTTGATGCACCCTAGCTTTTGTACCATCATGCATATGTGGAAAAAAATTGTCTTTATATAAAATGTGAAAAGTGAAAAAAAAACAATAGCAGTATATTGATTGTGTTTATCGAAGAGTTGTTTTAACTTGGAAAGTGTGAACTATTTAATGAATCATGTCTTTTCGAAGTCTTTAGTTTAGAGTCAGTCAAAAACCCTACCATTTGGCCGAAGCTTCTACTTAAAGATTATTCTTAGACTTAAATATTCAAGAACTAGCTGACCCGGCAAACTTCGTACCGCCTTAGAAACAATAAATAAAAAAGTTTTATGTTAATTGCAGAATGTTTCATCTTTAGTAAAAAAATAATCAAACGTTTGACATTCAAAACCAAAAAGATGAAAAAAAAAGATTTCACTTTTAAATTTAATTTGATTTCTGAACGACTTTTAAATTTAATTGATTTCTAAACGACGGGACGAACATCAAATGTTTGACAGGTAGGAATAGTTTCTAACGGAAAGCGAAATTGTTGTTTTTTTTTCATATTTACTCACCTTTTAAACCTTCCCTGGACTTCCATAAATAATTCAAAACCAAAATTAGCCAAATCAGTCCAGCTATTCTCGAGCAATTGACTTTTATATATATAGATATCTGACATTGGCTAAATACACAGTTCGTTTACATATTAAAAAGCTTTTTTCTTATGAATATAAGAAACGAAACATTCTGTGCTCTCAATTAGTGTAATTCATTGATACGGAGCTATCGAGCAAAGTATTTCGTATTAATGGGGATAATGGCCCAAGTTCCACCCACGATCGAGTTCATTGAGAACTATTATCGTAAATCAGGAAAATTTCCGATAGACACAACAAAACTTCTTGAAATCGACACAGATTACTTTAGTAAACAATATGGAAAATGTCGTTTATATTAATTATAAAACAAAATGCAAAAATAAAATTGTATCGCGTATCAAAATGGGAAAATTGGCGTTTTTTTATAAAAAATATAACCAATTAGTGCATTTTTTAAATAATAACTATAATATTGACTACCAATCTACAACAATGATTATTATCTCTTGATTTATAATACAAATCGAAGACATTCTAGATTTTATTCCAAAAATGTACTAATTGGTTATATTTTCATTTATAACAAACTCCCACTTACCAGTTTTGACACACAGAATCTTTACTTTTGCATTATCGTATACCCGGGTACGTACTGTATAAAGTGTATTAGATACACACAAACAGTCTTATTCATATCGAGTTAGACGTGGTTTGTAGGCTCGTTTAAAATAAATTGTCAAATATATTATTCATTAACGTATATTAACATTAAAACGCTCTAAATTTTTTCCTAAAGTATGTTTAATTTAAGCTTAATAAGGCATTAGCCTAACTACACATCTGCAAAACGTTTGGCGAAGGAAAGTTCGGCTGAATACGCTTTTTAAATAACCTTTGACACACCAGCGGAATTTCCGCCACATACATATTAACGCCGTTCCCTCCAACGCCGAACTTTCCGAGCGGAACGTTCCGCAAGTGTGTGCTATATACTTAAGGCTTATTTTAAATACTTAGGTCGCCAGAAATTTTATTCTAAAAATTATACATAAGAGTAAACGAGCCTTAATAAGTAGATATCTAATGGCATATAACGTGCTTAAGAGTAATGAATATAAGACAACTGATAGTAATTGACAATATATATATATATTTCATTCGATGCTTCGATTTACTCTCTTATAGCCGTATTTTGATTTGTTGCTCAGTCGTATCGAAGCAGTTACATATTATTTTGTTTCAACAATAAATTCAACACACGCAAAGTGGTTATCCATGTTGTAAGGTTCATGTAATGTGTTATCAAATCAATGATAATGATAAAGAATATAAATTTTGACTATCCACTTCAGCCGTCTGAATGTCTGAGAACAACAATCAATATTATTATTTCACAAACTAAGCGTAGAGTACTACGGATACGCAGATACAACGAACGTTTCTGAGGTCGATACTAGTAACATTCAGACCAAATACCGTAGAAGTCCGGTTCCGATATTTATCGTAAATAAATTGTACCTGAGGGCTATACTATAATTGGGAAATTTAATATACTGAATCCGTGTGTTATAAGTAAGGTGATGTACCCACTTATCATAACAAAGTCGGCACAAATTATGTAGCACTCCTACGTTTCATCATTATTATGTTCTTCGGGTCCCTAAATTACTGCAGTTGTAATGGGGTTTTATGTCTATCGTTTTTCGTCCGGAATTTTAAATCATTTTTTCCATTGAGTCTGTAACCTGTACAACTCCATTAACGTACGAGTACTACGGAATTAATTCCTAACCGCATTTAAATTCTGTAAACTATTTCAGATATGGTACGTATTAGCACCTCTAGATGACTGGACCAGCGAGAGCATTAGATACTGAAAAGTCGTGTATGGAGCTCACCTTCTCGAAGACAAGATAAAACTTGTCCGTGTCCTCAAAGAATTCAATGAGCTGGATTATGTTCGGGTGTCCCTGGCAGTAGTGGAAGGTCTCCACCTCGCGGAACACCCTGGCGCGGGCGTGCCCCGGCACTTTATCGATGATCTTTACAGCAAACTCGTGGCCAGTGTAGATGTTCACGCATGTCTGTACCGAGGCGTACGCACCCTCGCCCAATACTTCACCCGTAAGCTTGTACAGGTCTGCGGACAAACACGTTCCTAATATTAATACGTAAAGCTTGATTTACACACGCGTGAACTTAAGAAACTGGCGATTTAGGCCCTATCATCGTTAGGGTAAAAATTCGCTAATTGAGTAATAAATTGTCGATTATTGTCCGGTTCTTATATCTTACTAACCGTTCATTTGCCTTAATACTAATTATCATCTGTCATATTATGTTCCATACAAGTACGGAATACTTTTTTAACACTTACTCATACGGTGTTAAAAATGTGTTAAATTCTAAGACATCAAAAAGCTAGAAGCGAATAATATGTGGCGACATCTAGTTGTGTAATATTTACGAGTTGTTTAGCGTTTTACCTTTTACTGGACGATAATGATGAGTCTGGTATTGACAAATCATAGTGCTCACTTGATCTTAGACATTTAGAGCAAAACTTACAGGTGTGGACTTATATTTGTATACATAGAGTAAATAATTTAGGTTTATTGGAATTCGAAAATTGTGTAAAAAGTAACAAGAAAAGCAAAATAGAACAGTAATTTAATTTCTTATTGATTAATTATGAATCAATTCAATGCGATAATAGATTACATACATACATACATAACTTCACGCCAGTTCCCTTGCGGGGTAGGCACGAACAACAGAGCGCCGTTCAGGCTTATTCTTACACACCTCACTTGCTTCTTTGACATTCATAGCTCTTGTCATAAATAGATTAAATGAAGGTAGAAAAGGTAAATGAAGGGGTGATTATCTTGAAAATAAACAAATAACACCTTCGACGCAATTCACAAACAAAATTCAAAATTATGAATTAAAAAAAGTAGGTGAATATGTGAATATTTTAATTAAATCAATATTCTTTTTATCTCGACTGTGATAAGGAGGTTACCATCATAAGTTTCATGACAATATTTGTACAGATAATAGTGATAAGATGGTAAACAAAGCAGTCATGAAACTACAAGATTTTCTACCAGATTTTAACAGGGCTAAGTGTATTTTAATCGCTTTGAGAAAGCTGTCTCCTAGCCACAGATAACAAGTAAATTGATTCAGACTACATGAATTTATGATCTAAGTAAAGTAAGTAAACTAATTACAAGTGTCTTTCTTACGTTCCCCTTTGTTACGACATAAAGCAAATATACATCATACTAGCTTCCCGCTTAAAATTAGTTTCGTAATGTTTACACTTTTATAGAGCTGGTGAGATCGCATACGAATGGTAAGTAATACAGTTTAAAAGTCTTATGAAACTGGAAATGCACTGAACGTTTTAAGAACCACCAAGAATTGAGAGTGAAGTCATTGATGGTGTTAGAGCTTACCTTGGAAACATGAAGTGACCACTGAGCTCCCTGAGCGCTTCTTCCTACGGCGCTTCCTGCGCGCCTCCTCCTTGCGCCTCTGCAGGTCCTCACTGTCGGGGATCGGCACTGGTGCCGACGCTTCGTTGCCGCGCGGACTCTCATCTGACTCGCGCTCGCTGCCCGACTGACTACTGCAGCGACCCACACCTGTAACAAAAATAAATTGAATTTTATTTATTATATTCGGGGGGGCTAACAACTGTTATGTTAAAAACTAAGGTGTATATAAATGGGCGAGCCATTGATAAGGCCTTCCACAGTTGGTAGAAAAAATGAAAATGAATGAGAAGATTAAGTTAAAAGGAGAATTAAAAACTAAAAATATATATAATTAGCGAGCAGAAAACTAATTACTAAAGAGTTTGATTAATTTTGCATTCAAAACAGTGTTTCAGTTTATTCAGATAAAATAAAAAAAACTTCGTTTAAAAAAACCGACTTCAAAAACTAAAAGGTATAAAATAACTTATTTCTAAAGCTGTTATTATTAATATATATTATCTAAAACGTCTTGAAGTCGGTGCAAAGAAAAACATAAAAATTACTATATTTTGAAAATTACTAAGCACCGATTTTAAGATGTTTTAGATAATATATATTAATAATAATAGCTTTAGAAATAAGTTATTTTATACTTTTTAGTTTTTGAAGTCGGTTTTTTTTAAATGAAGTTTTTTATTTTTTTGTTATTTTTAGTGTCTAGCTATGTATGGGTAGACTTACGAAAGGTGCCGCGCTCCTTAAAAAATATAGGTCCCAAGAAACGGAAACAAAAAAATGTTCATAAAATGAAAACTACTGGGCCAAACTATGTCAAATTTTTAGGGGACCAAATGGCAGCTATTCCGCGTCGAACAAAAAAAGAATCACGTAAATCGGATAATAAATATCGGAGTAATCGGTGAACATACATAAAAAAAATAGATCCCGACGAATTGAGAACCTCCTCCTTTTTTGAAGTCGGTTAAAAAGAATATAATGTTTTGTTTGTTTAAAATTAAACAAACTAGCAGACTAGTTACTGCCGCTCGTAAACACCTGCAACACCATGAGAGCTGGTACATTGGCTACCCTCTTAGGACTGATGCTATATACTTATATTTCGCTATTCATCCATTTACCATACCACATACTACTTCCATTATTAGAAATTTGGCATGACTTGTGTGGAGCTTATGTTAAATTTTAACCAGTACTAAGTAATTTTAACAAATGAATGGTTAGTGAGATATAGGAACCGCCGATGAATATGTTTACGCTGTTTTTAAAAAGTTTCTTAGTACAGCACTTGGTGACAATATACTACTATTATGTATATTAATATTCTTCGCAGTACTTCAACATGATATCTTTTTTCAGCTGTATATGATTGAGTGATCTGTAATCACACTGTCCAATCAATAAAAATAATCAAGACAAAAGATAATCACGACATGGAAAATCGCTTGCTTCTGGAAAGTTATAACATATTGGTATTGCAATAACAGTGCAAATTCAATCTTCGAAATGAATATGTTACCACAACAATAGCTTGCCTTGATTCGTATGGAGCGCATGAATAAAACAACGCTACACCAAGAGTCACATCAGCACAAAAACTCTTCACTCCTGTACACGGAGAAGCTCTCACTTGCTCGCAAAGCCATTGTTTAAAGTTTCACCACGTATTTGGTTTTAAAATTTTAATGCATGCTAACATTTGGACACCCGCGTCTGTACTTACTTAGACCACATAACAGACGGGTCTAGAAATCGACGACTCTAGAAATCAGGCGCATAGCAACAGTGGTTTTACCGCACGACGATAATTCATAAAATCAATCAAACAGTTCTGTATCTCTCACGGAACAAATCGGCATTATCGTTTGTGTGACGACTGACAACGATAATGTTATTCTGACGTGAGCCGTGAGCGTGCAAGCTGAGTTGGCAAACAAAGCCGGTTCAACGACCTACATGGACGCACCCAGAGCTGCGCGTACGCAGCGCCCACTAATCGCACTAGGCGCCTATTGGTACCCACAATCCCAGTCTGCAGAGCAACCTCAATTTTACCATTATATGTTCATAAGTTAGATATTAAAATTTATGCAATGTATTCCGTGAGCACAAGATCTTATATAAATAAATAGAAACGAAACTACATTCTACAATAATTTTATTAAAACTTTCAGAGTTATATGTATGATATTTATATTGAATTGACATAACATGAATATTTAAATACATTTGTCATATATAAACAGTTAACAATTATTATATAAATATATATTTATAGCTCGGTAAGTTTTCTGTTGTTCTATATTTTCTTAAGTTTATACCTATACATGTGATATTGAAAGGTGGTGTAAACTTCATATTAAGCCTGAACCATTAAGCAATTTTGATTATATACGACCAATTACATTAATCTTTTTACAAGCTTATTCATGACTATCTAACGTCGAGTTTTTAGCTTTTAATACTTAAGTCTCGATTATTTTCCTTTAGCTTTGGTAAAACAAAATAATCATTACCTGCATCTAATGTCTTTAGCCCCGTGTGAATAAGTAACCTTCTGGGTAATCGCGGTCCATTCTAGACCACATTATCTACGCTCAACATCATCAACATCAACGAGCTTCAACGGCCTCAGAGTCTTGAGCATCGCCGCATGGTAGCAAGTCTGTCCGTTTTCTATCCGTTACACTTTGGACTGTGCTATGGAACTTTACGGCTTGGTTCCCCCATCCCCTTTCTATCATCGGATAACCAGCCGCACCGGTTTACGCCACCGTTACATGGTGAACATACCATTGGTTAGAACTAAACGTTTTGGCTCCACCTTTTTCTTGCGCACCGCTGTCGAGTGAAACAATTTGCCGGAGTCTGCATTCTCAGATTCATACAAACAATTGGTATCCACTATAAGCCGCGCGTAGAAGGTTTGCCGATGACTACTTACTATTATTGTACATACTTATGAAAAGTATATACAATAATATATTTATTGCTACAACTATTTATGTAACCTTTTTTGTCAACCCTACTGACCATCGACGCGTGACATCATGAGGCTATCGGCAAACCTTCTGAGCACTTCGCACGCACGCAAATCGCATCTTCACTTAACATCAGGTGAGACAGCTGTCAAACGCGTACCTATACCACGATAAAAAAAAACGAGATCATGGTCAAACGCGAGCCTATACTACAATAAACAAAATCGTGTTTATATCAAATTGTAACCACTATTAAGGCAAATGAATGGACAGTAAGATATAAAAACCGAATATAAAACAAAGTACAGAGACGCACTCTGAAACTGTGCGTCGGCAGCGTTAAATAAACAGAAGAGTTTGTTGCATGAAACAGTTCAGAGAGTTCATCTGTAGATACCTCCGCGTAGCGGTCATTAGACGCGGTTGAAAATATAGTTTCAATTAAAATTTAGAACAATTCAGTACATAAACAGGAAGCTACTATGTTGAAACGGACGATTGTACGTGGGTGTGGCTCGAGCGCGATTGTTGGGTTATTGCGCATTTGTTGTCCAATTCGTCTATGTTGTTACTACGCACGGTTATGAAGTCATCGTGTGTAATTAGTAGCAGACAATGAGGTTGACAAATTTTAAATGTAACTTCCAGTGAACATTAAAGTTTGTATACAATAGACTTTTTGTTAAGTGTATTATAATAAAATGTAAAAATTTTAAATTCATACACAATATTAAACAAATGTGAAAGTGACTTTGTTCCTTCTTCACGTTATCGGGAGTTAACCAGTCACGCACATGTATATATATGTATAACGGGTTCGACACTTTTTATCCAAAAAATAATTTCCCGGAGATACTTCTACGGAGAGACGAGTCATAGCTCGCTTAAATGAATTTGGTGATGTACTTTCGATAACAAATTGAACATAAGATAATTTTCCTAATTGTAATAAAATTCCACAAGGCACGGATCCAAATTTATACACGAGCGCAAAACCACGTGGTACATCACACACGTGATATGATGATTTTTACAATCAATTCTATATAATGATGTTTAAATTAGATATTAAAGTAGGAAACGTTTTAAATTAACCATCTAAACACAAATTAACTAAAATGTTATTCCATTTATCTCGTAAAAAAACGAAGGTATAATAAGACTGTAAATAGACGAGGTCGTCAATAAGGAATGGAGGCGTTACTCTAGTCACGTACTCGTTGTAGTTTCGAACTGCCTAGTTGATTTTTTAAAAACGCTGCAGTGCTTTGATGGAGTATTAAAAAAAACTAAACAAGAAAGACAGTAGATTAATAGTACCTTTCTATCATTGACGAAGGTTCATTAACAGCCACGCTCAGAATCACATAATGCTAGTCACATTTTTAGCTAGACGTGTTGCTGACTTCTTCTCTTTAACAGCAATAACACATTGCGAAGCGGTGTACATAGACTAGTAAGTAAAATGAAATTTTGACTTATATGTATGACCTTCAAAAAGTTTTCTCCAGTGGAACTTATTTTGAATTCGAATTTGAATGAACCATTAACCTTTAAACGGGGCGATTACATTTATCATTTCACTCTTTTCATTCTGTACTAGTGCCCCTAAAACAGTGTTGCGTAATATTGTATTAATCCAAATACAACAAAATAATAATTTTAATATACAACAAAATAATAAGTTGCATCAGACGTCCAGGAAGAATAACTTCAAAACTAAAACCGAGAGTGTTTGACTCACCGATCGTCTGAATGGTGAACCCAGACAAATGTGTCATAAAACAACTACCTACGTTTCGCCTTGATTACCAAAAATAAAACGGCATCGCCGGTTGCTAGCATTAGAAAAATGCATGATACGTCGACATACTGAGGTGGACGAACGATAAATGATAGATAAGAAGACATGGGAATACATGATAAGACATATTGTTGTTAATAAGTTTTGAATAAGGGATTGGTTTGCGTATGACCACCAATTCATTTGATGTGAAAGTGATAATGTGGTCCACAATTGAGTAAAACTAACGAAATGATACCTATTGATATTGATTCCAATGTAACTTGCTTTTAATCAGAGTGAATTGAATCCAAAAATTATTGAACGAACGCTGTACCTATGCCTATATTAGGTGATTTTGCACATTTTCACAGGTGTTTTTTTTCCTTTACTGTCAGCAGAACGCCTAATCAGCGCCTGCTCAGGATTTCAAACACACGTAAACTGAATGACACACTACAAATGACTACTCAATGTGCTGATATTAAAAGCATCAACCAAATTGAACCGATTTGGTTGAAAGGCATTGAATTATTCAGGTTTATGTTTATATGGATCACTCGGATTGATCAATCCAAGCTGAAAAACATTAATGAACCGCCTAATGTTGGCCTTAGAAAAACTTTAGGTACTAATATTTTCTTGTGGGAAATTTACTATACATACATAGATCGACCTGCGTGTACACGTTAGTCGCATCCAATTTACCAAACACGTCTAGATCAGCTGGTTCAGCGGCGGAAACAGCTGAATCACTCAAATCGCTTGAGTAATTCAGCTGTTTCCGTTTTTAAAGAGACTTACTTTCGCTTTGATATTATTGGATACCGCTGATTTACAAGGCTATAAGACAACAGACAAAACTAAGCTTCGTCCGATCATAGATTAAATTTGCAGTCTTACCGAAGTAACAGAACACTTATGAACTGGTATCGTATGATCGCCGCGTGTCGTGCTTGATAATAACTCCCACGTGTAGAAGCACCCGCCAATCAACGTGTCCGATGACGTTTGCCTTTCCTTGTAACTTTAAATCTAAATAGTTTCTCAGATTTATAGTTATAAGCAAAGGGGTTGTTCTGAACATGTTTTTAATAGAAGATGGCCACTTATAAAAGTTTATTTTGATACACAGTAACAAACTTTCACATAGTTTACGCATTCTTTACGGTTGTATTCACGGTATGGTATATACAACCTACAGTGAGAGTTACTTGTTTATGCAGTTTGCTGTAGTGACAATTGGACAGTGGGCCGTGAATATCTATAAGCTATCAAAACACCCAATTGGCATTTTATTTTAGAATTTTTCAGAGTTTAGGCGAATAAATAATCTTAATGTCATAAGATTATGCAAATGGATATGATACTAAGTTCATCGCTGTTAAGTACATAATTATGAATCACAAATGATATTCCGTTCATTACTAAGACCATGATCAAATTTATCGCGTCATATCGAGCTCAGCAAGTGTTGCTTTAAAATATGTATGTCCATGTCATCATTTCAGATTCTAAACAATTTATATGTAAGAAACACTAAATCAAAGCAACTTAATACGAATACATCACTGTTATTCACATTAGAACTGGTTTACTCGTTGTTAAAGATAACGTGTATACAAGAACAAACAAAAAAACAATAATTTAAAATTATCGTACCGTTTTTTAAATTAGAAAATTAGCATACTGGGCCTAAGTCACCCACCGTTTTATGAGTCTGTGGTGCGGCGACGCTGGATTTAGTGATAAGCGAACTGTGTCAATTTTACAGGAAAAGAAGTGTGGGACAATTTGAACGGGAATTTGAGAACGAGCACGCACTTGGTTAATGGGCATGAAATGCAGCTGCTCCTCTGCTCCTCAGTCCACTGCACTGGTCACTATTGTACTTTTATATTTATAGTATTTAATTTTATGTGTATAGATTTGGTTTTATATATTTTATATTTGCGGTGCGGAGCGGATTAATTATAAATTAAACATTTATGGAATATTGCGGGCGTGATATATTTTATGTTATGTTATTTTATTTTACTTAAGATACAATGTGCGGGGCGATTTAATTTAACTTATTTTATGATATGATAATGAATGATTGACGTGACGTGCGAAAGGGGAACGCGCCGTCAGATTTGAAGGAAGAATTTATATCTGTTAGAAGAAAATATCGTATAGGTCGAAAGGAGGTTTATATGGGGGTGTACCACTATGAGTAAAATGGTCAAGATGGCTAAACCATTGGATTGTTATACTCATACGTTGTCCGAGGTAAATAAATACTAATCACATGAAAAGATGATTAGGCATTTAAAAAACTCTACAGGCTTACAGCCTCACGATACGACGGTCCAAGTGTTTTAACAGCAAAATGCCATACAAATTATACATATTCAATAACTCAATCTAGATGTAACTTTAATAACAATGACATTCTAATTAATAATATAACAAACAGGCCCTAAAACACAAAACTGTAAACATCTGATGAAATCTATTGAATCCAAAGTTCGGCACTCATTTCCTCAAGGTCGTGGTTCTAACAATGAACGACCCAAATGAAAACAATGCCTCTCAAATTAAAATTATACTTAGATATTAACGTGTATTTAATATAATGTTTAGTTCTAAAATATTTCTTTTTAACCGGTATTTTGTAATATAGTATAATTGCGAAAAAATACATTAATGAATAGGAATAACATTTTATGTATGTAGTTAAGGGTTAAAAAAATTCAATGGACATGGAGTACCGTTAGACAGGTCTCTAAAATCATAATAATTATCTTTTATAACTAATCATACTTAAATCAGATAGTGAGGTAAAATTACGCTTTATATAAAGATTCATTTCTCCTCTCAATTCAAAAGTATAATGTTGCTAGTAAATTTAATAAATGCATTCAACGGAAATTACTTAAGTTTTTGATTAAACTCTCTTTTAAGAAATACCATAAACATAAATCATAGCAAAAAACAATTTTTGGCGCCTCTACGATACCCTTCCCCGGACTGGGCTGTTTTTTTATAATTAAAATCTGCTTAAAATCCTTCAGTAAATACTAGAAACTCGTTGAACTTTGAACTATTCGTTTCGATAACAATATTATGAAAACCTTTAATGTATTCAGTGTAAATATCGTTCCGCAAATTAACTTGATAGTCATGCAAATTCGTGTTATTTATACTACATGTTTAGTAATACCTATTTTCGATTCACGATGATTGTTGAAATGTATATTTATCATCAATTTTAGCAGGTAGCAAGTTTTTATGTATTTATTTATACGACTCTTTAGGTCAGGCTCTTTCTATCCATGCAGGAACGGAGAAAAAATACAATTTCCTGCAGCCGGGCGGCCTGTCGTAAGAGGCGACAAAACAACCCCAGCCAGGTGGTAGGGCATTTGCCCGACTGGATGGCTACCACCCCTGGTCTAAAGTATGTCGCCGTAACAACTTTGAGTTGTATTCCGGCATTAGTGACCAGGTTCCAGTCTCCCTTAAGAGAGCAACAGCGCATTTGTAGCACCTGTGGTGTTGCAAATGTCCATAGGCGATGGTAACCGCTTTCCATCAAGTAGGCCGTCTGCCTGTCTGTTGTACTCCAGCAATAAAAAAAAGGTCATAGTTGTATACTATTATATATATATAAATAGTATACTTTTATCTCTAAATACATCAACTTACAGGCGAGTGAATGGCCACAGTAGACAGTTTAAAAATATTTCGTTCAACATCAGCTTCCAATGCGAAAATCCAATGCAAAACTTATTATAATTCCCAATATTGTTAAGAACGGCATTTTGTGCCCTCAGTTTCTACTTTCTAAAACTGTTCAACGTCTCGCCACGAATACGCTCTCTAGTTTGCCAATCGGAGAACCATTATACTTTTGTTTTATACCCCTAAGTTGTTTGGAGACAAGGTGCTTTCTAATTGTAATGCAAATGCCCCTGCTGTATACACTCTCTGGTGCTATTCAATCGCTCTCCAATATCAATCGTGATCACTATTGCTACAACTAGACATATACAGATTAGTGGCTATCCGCGACTTCTGAAAATTCATAATATGGACACAACCATCATCGACTTGAACGCGTCATCTTGTCGCGCAAACGATGAATACGCGCGGGTTATTCTCGAACGATCTGAGGGCCTAAAACGGCCGCTTTCAGATATTCAAATTACGAATATGGCATGTATCAATTTCCTTAACGATTATCCATAAGCGTCCTCTTAAGGCTCTGTATACACGTTTCTAAAAGAAAGATTTACATAAACTTAATTATCTGTTCATCGCAGTCTTTTAAACACAAACTGTTAAAACTAGAACTTGAAATACAATACACAGAATTAAAATACCGCACAACTCTGAAGTGCTTCTGTTCGAAATATTAGTCTGATATTTTTTCAGGCTTCTTTAAGTGTTTTCTTGGAATACCTACAATCCTCAAGTTTCTCAACATTAAATGGATGATATTTTAAATAAATATATTCTAAACTCAAACTTGTAATGTGCTTCTATTCTAATAGCATCGTTAGTCATTTTAAAGTGTCTATTCGAACTTCAATTTAGAAATTGATGTAGGTATACCCTCTCCGCTTTATACGAACAACATGTCAAATTGAAAAGTGCAATTTTACCGAAAAGCACTTTTAAACTTGAAACTATCAGTATAGTCTGTGTTACCCCTTTCGCATTATAATAATATGTGTATTTTCTTATTTAACTTAATAGCTGCGCCCGCGAATTCGTCCGCGTATTTTCTTTTTTTTTGCGGAACCATAAAAACAGTAAAAAAGAAGTTTAAATTACTCCTTATAACATCAGCTACCTGCCAATGAAAGTCCTGACAATATCGGTCCGTCCGTTTCAGGGATTAGCCGGTAGATCCAGACGGACAATAATTTTAACAATTAGTTTTAATGATATAAGTAGGTACCGTATATACTTTCTTATTATGACATTACAAACAGACACTGCAATTTTATTTATCTGTATCGATAAAAACAATTAAATGCTAAACATAAACGAAATTATAAATAAATTAATATAACTTACGGCGATTTGGGACTCGTATATTATTAGAAATTTTCATTTATTTTTGTTTTATTTTAATTTGGGGTGGGGTATAGATACACGGCACATTTATTTATTATGAACAAATCCGAACTGTTTTAATATAGGTTAGAAGGCGCCTTAGCCCTCGTGGTAATTTTTTTTACAACCACCCAAAATTAATTTTATATCTCAATTAATAAATAAATGTGCCGTATGTCTATACCGCACCCTAATTTGTATATACTTATATAGTCTATTTCTAGTGTTTAATTTTATTTTAATTTCTACTCATTTTAAATAAAATACATAAATGGTAGCAGCCTTTGCAGGGTAATGTAGTTAATATAAACTGTAATAAATCGCTGCCAGAGACGTTATTTTAGAATTAAAATACATTTTTGTACCAAATCATTAAAGAGGCGGTCTCGATTATAAAATGTACATACATACATACATAACTTCACGCCAGTTCCCTTGCGGGGTAGGCACGAACAACAGAGCGCATTATAAAATGTGTTCAACATAATATCAATATTTCGCTAGTGGTAATTAATTTCTTTTTATTCTTATATGAATTGGGTAGCAAGTAGGAATTAGTTACAGTTATAAATGGCCAAATTTCACTGCGGTATCCGTAGCTAGCTAGTAAAACAATAATATTTTTAGGATGTGGTAAAAATTATAATAGTATCTGCCGAAACGAATTTTATAAACCAATAAACCAGCTCAAATGGTTGTTATACTAGCGGCTTATGGTAAATTTTAGCTTAATTCACGGAAGCGTGTTCAATAATAGTATTAATTACTAAAATGGTAGAAGAATAAAATTTTAAGACCTAATTAATTCTACCTGTGAATGTATTAATTATGGAAATGTATTTATTATACGTGAACTTTAATAACGGGGATTAACATATGACATATATTATCTCAGAAAATAGAATATATGTTTTGGCGAGACATAGATTCGAAATTTAATTCAACATAGGTATATAAAAGCTGTAATATCAAATTGTATCATCACTTTAAAAAGATAGAACGGATCAATCTTAACAACCTGACTTATGTTTCCATCAGTAGAAATATTGTATGTATTATTAATATTGATAAAAAAACTTAATAGTTTTAATTTAAGTGTATATACCCTGTGATTTCTAAATCGATACAACTATTCATTATAACCACTATAATCAAAGAGTCAAGGCGATAAGTTGGGCTAGACGTACGTACGTACTGCCAACTCAATCTGGCACTGCCAAACTGAACCAGATAAAATCTCGGAGAAACTACATCTAGGGCGTTCTAACAACATTGCATACGTATCTACTTTCACTGGGCACTGAATTAGCCCCCTGACCAATGAACTGGATATATATATGAAGCACAATGACACACCCATCACGCAATTTCAATCGCATCAAGAAACCATTTTCGGTAGCAGTCGTGTTAGCGCAGACTCCAAAACCGCAGGAGAAATTTTCATGCACTTATATGGAAGAAGCAAATGTAAAAGTAGACCAAAAAAGGGATGGATGGATGGTTTGTATGATAGATGTACTTGATGATGTGATGTGACAGAGGACGTAGGTATGTCAGAATAGAGGAATATGGAAGGAAAAGACATATAATGCCGACTCGTAATTAACTGGGAGAAGATGAAAGAAAAGAGAAATATAGAACAAGAAGATTAACAATAAAAGAGATCAGCTCCAAATCTACTATTACAATCGTGTCGGAATATTATTGTATGCAAAAGCAACCATTGTGGTGCTATTATTACGCCAGTAACCGACAATAAGGACACTATAATAGCAAACTTGGGGGCCAGGTTTATATCGGTATCAGACCACACACAATGAAGGACATAGCAAACAGAATCCTAAAAAAGTAACCGAAAATATCTCCGAATAATCAACATTTCGTTCTTTACTAATTTTTTCCTCTATTGTCAAGAAATTGGAGTGATAGATTCTTACGGCTTAAGAGGGTACACCTCATCATTTTATTGTTGAACTTGAAACTTGATAAAGTCATAGAGAAACATTGTCATAATTTTCAAAATTAGTTACATACTACTTGAGCAAAAGTAACCTTTCAAATTGTATGTATATTATTGCGAAAAGCCTCACTTAGACACTAACAACGAAACTGCAAGGGTTCTACGGATAGTAACAAATTGAATTAAAGAAAGATTATTTTTATTCCAACGAACATTCGCTATAATAGTGGCATCGAAAGAGCAAATGACATTTTAGGCAACACGTTTAGAATACTGAACGTTGGGGGCCGCTCACGGCCGAAATAGAACGACAGAAAACGAAAGGATATCTCTCTACCTACAGAATATACGTATAAGGGTTCGTTTGTTATTACGTATGTATGTATGTACACATAGGGCGCTATGCAACCAACAGCTGAAATCGATTCGCGAAAGTGAGGCGTTAGGGGCTAGGGGAACAGTCTAGACTGAAGTTAGGAACGAAACATATTACGCCGAGAGACTTGAAGTCCATCACGGTCAAGGTTACTCCATTTTATTCATATATATACATAAATGACCGAGTTTGATCAACGCCGATTTAAATTGCAATTTCTTAACTACTCGTAAAGTTCTAATTTACATGAACTAATATTATCAAATATGAATATACTGCAAAAATTAACCTTGAAACCCTTCAAATCAAATGCAGTTAACAATAGTCTACGGCAAAATTTAGTGGTACCTACCTATTTGTTAACAGATAACTACTCAAGCAGTAAACGCTTTTTTTAAAGCAAACAAGCTTCTGTGCAGACTTCTACGGCTGATCTATAGAGATAATTAGTTTGCGTGAGACCTTTCTATACATGAGTCTCTTAGTATAATCCGTGCCATAACTTTACGATTGCTTTTAGTAATAATTGACTGTGTAAATAGGTTTTAAAGCAAAACTGGCTTCGTAGTCCGTTGATCTCTGTAACAAATCTGGATAAGCCACAAAATTTGGCACAGATTGTATCAAAAGAAGAGATAAAGCTATAGATAGATAAAAGTTTTTGATAAAAACTTTAAAGTTTATAACACCAAAAGTAACAACGATATAATCGAGATAAAACTATGTAACATTCAAGTTACAATAATACCCAAGCGTTACTCATTTGTTGCGCAGATTTGTTTTAGTTGATGACCTTGGCCATGAACGCCGTGGGGCGACGCGCTTCAGCGGCCATGTTGAAATGGAACCGTAGAGAGTAATGAAATTGCATTCAATTATTAACGCATTCTTAACAATTCAATTTTCATATATTTTAACACAACATACCGAGCCTGGAGAATCGATATACCCAATGAAACCAAAACAAATGCAAGTCGATAAAAACAACGTAGGTACCTAACTACTTAATTATATATAACTTGTGAATGGTGATTGGTGATTCTGGACCGTGCACAATATAGAAATTAAACATACATTTTATATAAAATTGCTGTTTTAATCCCTAACATTTTCATAAAAATCCGATGAGCTGTAGAGTTATAACGAAGCTCAGACAAGGCAAACATTCAGACGAAGAAATTTAAAGTTTATTTATTGGTATAGATTTGCGAGTAGTTCGTCATCAGATCCATGTCTTTGCGGGTAAAAATAGGCACTTTTGCAGATTCATAGCACAATGTGCCATGTCTAGCACCTATTATTGTATATATATTATATATGTTACCTAGAAATAGAGAATATCAATTTCATAACCAGTAATAAAGTAATATCAAAACAGACTTTTCGTATGACACCTCCTTAATGTTAATCCCTGTAAATTAATTGAGAGTATCATATTTCAAAAGTGACTATAAGAAACTAATTAGAACGTTGGAAGTTTCAAAATATACGGAAACCTATTCATCACTAGTCCACAGTTGCTAACAACTTTGAATGATAATACCAAATTGATAGAGCTAACATAACAAATTAAATATTAATTTAAAAATAGATAATTTATATTTTACATCTTCATCTGTGATGTGTCTTATATCTGATTTTTTACTAGTATTTTATAAAAGTTGGCGACGTGCGTAACATCCAACTTGAAGTAATCCCGCACACCATAACTTACACCAGCTAAATTACCGTTTCTTGTAACTTACGTGATAAGGGATTTATTTTATCATGCGTTATCAAACTAGTGATTGCAGAAATGTGCCATCATTACTGCTAATCTCGGGTTTCTATATCTTAGTAGGAATCCATTCATTTGTCTTACGTCCTGATTATTTGACACAAACTGCATACAAGTAATATTTCTACCAGAAGTAAAGCAAATGAATGCATAGTAAGATAGATATAGGAGAACCGGCTATAGGTAATAAATCAGGAAAAAGGAAGTTATATCACTTATAATTACCACAATAAATATGTTGAACATTCACGTTATTCCGAACAGTGTCCCATTTGACGAGCTCGAGTTAAGTGATTGTTGCGAAACAGCGAATTGTGAAATACAATATACCTAGTGCTGGCTTGATCGGTCAATGCACGCTTCATGTAACATGAACTTTAACATTTGGAAGTGCTATAGAATAGAACGTTCTATCTGTGCAGGAACGCAGAAAGAATACAATTTCCTGCGGCCGGGTGGCTTGTCGTAAGAAGCGACAAAACAACCCACAGCTAGGTGGTAGGATATTCGCCCGTCTGGACGGCTCCAACCCTTGGTCTAGACTCTAGAGTATGCCACACATAACCTTGAATTGTGTGTTCCGGCATTAGTGACCAGGATTTCTCCCTTTAGAGAGCGGCAGTACCTTTGTAACACCTTTGGTGATACAAATGTGTATAGCTGGCTTAGCTGGGCCTTCTGCCTGTCTACTGCACTCATGCAATTAAAAAAAAGAACATTTACAACTGAAGTTCATTCAAATTTAGTGGATTTTTCTATATTATCCCTGCTTTTATAACATCATACGGATGATATGATGATATGTGGTGTGACAGAAGATGTATGTCAGAGTAGAGGAGTGTGGAAGGAAGACATATTGCGCCGACCCCAAATAATTGGGATATAGCGAAAGTAAAGAGGTAGTAGAAAATTTACTTTTGTACGAGATTATGTCAAATTTTAACCAGTAATAAGGCAAATTAACGAATAGTTAAGATATGACAATCGGCCATGAGTCTCTACGAGGACTACGTGACATCTCGAAAAAGTAATTATGCTTTATCGACAGTGAAACCCGATCAGTTTTATTTCCTATAAAAAATTTTAAAAGAAAAGTAACACATTTATGAGCTGAAGAAACATTACCATGATATTTTTATAAAGTCCCGAAGTATACTTTCAGGAAAATTGTATTTCCGAGGTACAAGTTGTTCTTGACTGCAGGTTTGCTGTTAACAAAACTACTGCAAATGTCAGCAGTTTTGTTAACAGCAGAATAGTTTAGTTATCTAAACGGAACGAGATATTACAAAGTTGGCTGTACTATAAGATAATGTATACCTTGTTTTTTCTTACAAGATTTTTTATGGTTAAATTGTGAATTTGGTTCATTAATATAAAACATTTTCTATTGTAATATCTAACATTATTATCACATCTATCATTTAAACATTATTAAATAGTGTAATTCATTGTAAAAAAAATGTTATATGCGAAAATGATCTTACGAAAACCAATTTATATAATAAATGATTATAGAAAATAAGTAGCGATATGGTATTCTCGTTATACTTGACCCATTTTCCGTATCTAAAGCAAAGATTCTCAAAGGGTGTAAATTTGCCCCCCAGTGGGCACTGAAGCCTCTCTTACGGGCGGTAACATGCCCACGATACGGCACAAAATAAGAGCTGGTTCCTGCAGAGTATTACGTGTGTGGCAAGCCGTGGGAAACGCTAGTTTCATATACATACATACATAACTTCACGCCAGTTCCCTTGCGGGGTAGGCACGAACAACAGAGTGCCATTTAGGCTTATTCTTACACACCTCACTTGCCTCTTTGACATTCATAACTCTTGTCATGCACACTCGTCTGTTCTTAAGGCTCCTGACATCACCGTTTCATATAGTTTCATATATAACTAATTATTACGGTCCGAGGGCGTTGACATGGTTTTTACACTTTTAAAGGGCTCAATAGTTGAAAAAAGATTGATAATTACTGATATAAAGCCAAAAGCGCTTATAAACATAAAATAAGTTAATCGTGTCACCTAAAAATAAGGATTCTTATGTGATTCACGCAGATTACCATAATAATCCCATTATAACAGTTAAATATTAAATCATACTTACGCAATAGGTCATGTAAATGAGTAGAATATCAGATCACTTCCTTTACGGAACACAGAAATGACCTAAAGTGTTGAATTTAATTACAACACCAAGTGTTTTCAGATCGTTAGGCTTATCACATATCCAAACTAAAAAATCATATTAAATTATTCTATTCTAATCACTAAAAATCCAAAGCGGTTGTTGTCAGTATATTTGTAGTCCTAAAAGTGATTATTCACAGCTTAAAAATAAGTTTTATTTTTGTTAGGAGAAGATTGCTTATTTAGGCTAATTCATTATATTACATTGAAATAAATGTTTGTTTGTGTAGCAACAGTCATGGCCGTGCAGTAAGCACTAGAAGCCGGTTACCTAAACAAATGATATATTTACTCAATATTACTTTGTTGATATATGTATGATAATGAAATTCAGTGGATGAGCAACCTTCGCCTAGTAGTTTATTGAATGTTTGAACTTACCGCTGTCTACACTCTCTTCTGATACCTTCTTCACCATCTTGGTAGGTTGATTGCTTGATACAACGATATTTAGATTTATTAAGAGTAGGTGTACTACTCTTGAAAAGCCGCTTTCAAAATTGTGGCGGCCGCCTTCTCGACGTGAAATCGGAACGGCGTTTTAAGTTATGATAGAAAAATAAACGCCGAATTAAAATATTTGAAGCACCACAATCGAGAAGGATTTACGGAAAATGTGCCGGAAGGTAATAAACAAACACTGCTAGAAGGCGGAATTAAAATAACTGCTGGTGTCGCTAGCGATCCATCCTACACACGCCCGCCCGTCCGATGTTCTGAAATCCAACTGAGGTTCAGAAGTTGGTTTTGAAGCCGGCTGGGCCCGGCGCACACATTCAGCCGCCGTCCGCCTCCCCGCTCGTCACCCACCCGCCAGTGCCTGTGTGCGATGTGCGTCGTTGTTGTGGCCTCTCTCGCCCGCGCATGCGCACTCACTCTAATATTGCTGACGTGTTTATATTTTTTGTCGTTTATTTTTTTCCACATCGTAACTAGCCATCACAGTAGGTTCTTATATGAAGTTATGTGTAACATTTTAATCAAGTATATATTTTACCAGATGTAACATGTTAAATACTGGCCACATAGATTTTTCTTAAATAAAGGCACGCTTGTTGGCAATTAGATATTTAAGTTCACTTACACAAAACAGTGTTTAGAAGACATGAAAACATCCCATCACCCTAAACTAACCTAGCTAAATATTTCGTCAGGTCTATTAACAATGACTAACATCTGTTGATAGCTGCTATTTTTTTTATAATTTATTAATAGTTTACCTACCTTAATTATAGGCAGGTATCTAATTTTTTAGCGAATTTGTCCATATATGACCATAAATTTCAATACCATAATATTCTCCTAGATATTGTGTCAAAGATAAATTAATTTTTTATTCGATAACAAGCCAAAAATTGTAACAAAGGAACGTTGAATGAATACACGTAGATATAGTTGATATAATCATTACATCACCTCCTAAAATTAAAGGTGCAATCAATTTTATGCAGGTTATGTTATTCTTTTAGTTTTCTTTTGTATTGAGTTATATAATAGGAACCCTTTGTTTCCTTAACCCTCCTATGAATGACCTTCATAGGGTATTTGTTGACAAACAAGATACAGGAACGGCTGAACGAGCGACGCAAAACGCACGTGGTACGGGAGAACCGGTCCAGCCGGCAACAGCCGGCGCCGCCATGTTTGTTGTCACACCATATCTGTGTCCCTTTCTAACCTTGGTACAATTTTTGTTCCCACTCTTCCTTCACGCGCCATCTCTATCTTCGTATCGCCATCTCGCTCGGGAGGCCTACGTGACTGACAATAACAATAACATAACCCCGACAAATAGTACCGCAAGTCGATAACTGAGCACTCTACGCATCTGACTATATAATTCCAATTCGGCGATGTTATAATCAAACTACACAAAATCGTTGCATTTTTATAAAATCCATTGGCATTATTTGTCAGACTTCTGTGATTAGACTTGTTTTGGGGCCTGAGGTATATTGTTTGGCAGGATCAGATGATACCAAAGTAAAACTGCGTAGGCCGTCGTCGGCAGCATATCTCCAAAAACAAGTCAGATTAAGAACTTGATTTCCTATTAGGTGTGTTTTGCGTATTAGAATTAGGTTTCATTACATCTATTTTAATGGATTGTATAAAATTTATCGAAGAGATAAATAGTATTCCGGGAATGTCATAACTACCTTTGGTCTTAAAAAAAATCTTGAAAGGGTGAAATGATGGATGAAAAATATGATCAACTTAAATTTAGGGATGTAAAAATTATAATATTATGGTTTTCGGTGAGAAATAAAATAATTCTAGTTGCAATGTTAGAGTTACGTTTTTCCATCACGTAGAAAGTAAAATAATAAATGCATACGAAGTCGCAAATAACACAGTTATACTTAAATTACCAACATAATTATAGAGTACCTAGTACTCGTTTACTAAAAACCTAAATACGATACTTAATACATGGTTTCGAAACTCTGTCTAAAGTACTATTGACATCTAAATTTAAAGGGCGTTTCTCCCTCACATATTATAATGTAATTCACATTAAATGTGAAATTCATTTAGAATTAGTTGTAATGCTTATTTGTTCTTTCTTCATGGTCTGTGGATACAACCGATTATTTTGATAACAAGGAGAAACATAGGATACATACCTTTTAGATAAAATAATTTAATAGTTTACAGATACGAAGTCTATGCAAGTAACGCCGCATACAAAAATTTTATACAAAATTAACGGGTAAAAATTCATGAGATAGCTTCAAACTTACAAAACAATGAGAGCCGCAAAACGATGTGTATATGATATTCTGTATTAAGTCAGAATATTGGGCCTTACTGCGCAGCTGTAAATATAACGCTTCGCTGCGCTGATTTCTTTTGTCCAGTTTCGGAGTCTTAAAGTTTTTTGTTAAATATGTACCACAAACTTACAGCGGCAATTATTTATGTGTAATTAATGTATAGGTTCTAAAAGATCAGGCTTCCATCCATACACGACAATAACTACAATGTATTCTTATTAGATGTAATCAACACTATTCTGTCGTATTTGGCAGTTATAAAGAATCTCTACTTGCAGGGTACCATGACGCCCACTTTTAATACTACTGCCCTAATAATTCAATCCCTTAAATGCATGAAGGTAGGCTACTCTTGGATTATTCGTACGCTAACACGATTCTGAAATTTGAATTTTCCTATTAATAATTAATAATTAAAAACTAATTAATAAAAATCCTAAGACCCCGTTTATATAGAAGTTTCACGTCAATGTTCAAAGATTCCTTCTTTCCCAATACCATTCTTCTATGATTTTTTTCATATTTAGTAGTTTCTGAATAATTCACACAATAATCAAAGCGCATACTACTTAAATTTAAATACATATATGCCGTATGTGCCGAACTGTATTACAGACTAGATAATTTAATTTATCACTATTTATAAAGTATGTATTACAGGGAATGCTGTACTAATTAGATATTTGTCTGTGGCTTTATATTAATTGAATATGTAAAATGCTTATTTTCTAAGATTAAAATACCAGTTCGCCTAAGTACTTTTTTGTTTCCTGTATCTAACATAGGCAATCTCAATTCAAATCACATCTGTTAATTGATTTAAATAGTTAAATTTGTATAACATCCAAATGGTCACTGTAACTGCCCAGTCACAATTTTGTCGCTATCAGCGTCAACTTTGCGCGACAACAAGAGCAACTTAGCACAAGTAAAATTTCACATCATTTTCGAAGTACGGGATATTGTTCCTTACAAGTAAAGAGCCGACAATATAATATTATTGATATATTAATAAATTGCATCACATTGGCTACGCTCAATGCGCAAATAAATCTATACTATTTCGCCTACTGCTCAAGATTCGTGCCGGGAACTATATTAAGACGTATAAAGCATGCTACGAGCAGTTGACATCGCACTCGGCTCCTACCTCTGTCGCGTACTTATAGTGTCGCTTGTCGCGTCGCTCGTCGCGTCGCCCATCGCTAAACCCAAGATCGTGCTCGGGCTCTAGGGCCGTGCAATACCAGTGGAAGTTAAATCACGTTATTTCTCTTCAAAATTACACAATCTAGTACAAGCACTTCCCCGGGCCCCGTTTATGGCTGGCTGTAAATCTATTCATCGAAAATTTATTGTTTGGGTCCTTATACAAGATACATTCACCTTAATGTTATTATGAAAAATATACCGTATTCTTAGTGTCGTTAGACGCATTTTAGTACAACAGCAAGAACTTCTATGATACTTATACAAAGTAACTGCACCAGGGTATTTCCGTGGATCAATTTTTTGTTGGCCCTTTATGTTTTATTGGGTTGGAATACCAGAAGCTGTGCGAGATTTGGTTAGGCGCTTACACCACACACATCAATTCAAATGGCACCTGCACAACGCATAAAAAGTTGGGTAAAAAATCTTTTTATAAATGGATTCAATGTGTTGTATATGAATGAAAATACGCAAGTTCTCCAATAAGGACTTGACAATTTATAGACAGGCAGTTGTTAGTATAATTCATCAATTTTTTTTATTTGATCTTGTCAGATTATTAGACGGCAGATTGATCCGTATAAACATAGATTTGCCTGATTTCGGTATTCTGTTAATTCCAATTAAGAAAGAGTGTCGTGTCACGAGCACGCCACTCTTTATTTATAAATATTTATAAGCGTAACAACAGATTTGGGTCCTAGGTCTGTCTGTGTTTTCCAATCAAATTAATTCATATTTGTTGATCCGTCTAATATCAATATTATTCTCCAAATATTTTCAATTATCAAAGTATGAGTTAATATTTCAAAAATAAAAGTTCCGCATCTTATTTTAAGGGCCGCTTGCATAACGATCGCCTTTAAATAAAATTAGTTAATCACATTAAACTGTCTAAATATGTTTTACACAAAAAGTATTGACAGTTCTTTAAACATATTTAGCGGCAAATTTTGCGTTGTGCAAGACGCTAATTGTATTTAAGGGAGTTAAATACGTTTCGTGTTTCTTAAATTTTAAGCAACCTCATGCAAACGGCCCTAAGAGTATAAACATCAAAAGTTATCTCAACAAGTTTATTAAAAATATTATTGTATACATTTATTTTATCAATGAACAATAATATGATATAATTACTGTGAACTCAAATTACGGAGAATTGGTACTAATTTTCTAAGAAACGACGACGGCGTATCAACAAAACGTATTACGTAATTCACAGTTTGTAAATACTTAGCGAGAGAACTCCAAAATACTTATTTATGCTAATAGAGGATTAGATAAATACCTGTGGTTAATTCTAAGAACACACCATGTTGTTATTTTTTTTTATTTCGCAGCTGGCAAAAACGCAGTCGGCCCACCTGATGGAAAGGAGTTACCGTCGCTTCTAGACATTTGCAACACCAGGGGAGAAGCCAAATGTGTTATCAGCCTTTAGAATAAGAGAGGCGATATGATGACGCGGGCTCGGAGACACCGTTATGCACTTTGTTTTTTTGAGGCAGGGGAACACATTTCGTACACTACCGGGCCCTTTAGTGGGATTAGACCAAAGCAATGAGAGTTATCCACTGAAGATAGCGCAGATAACAGAGTCGATTGCCGGCTTGTGTGGAGCCTCAGCAAGGTACCCTTATTAAAGAGGTAACCCATGGGCTAATACTCCACAAAAAAAACCCCTTCCCCCCATGTGCCCCGCACTCATGGTAGGAAAAGCGTGAGACTTAGAACGTAGTTACGCCCACGCTGATCCTGCGCATCAGTGTTTGAGAATGCCCCGGGAGAGGCAAACTCACTTCGTCAATATGGGTGTGCTCCTCCGCTCCCTAGGTGCTGGAGGACCGGGCGGAATTACAGGAAAAGATCTTGCGCATCTCCGCCTCTCCGGGGCCCCGACTGGCGACGGTTCCCGCAGGATGCGTGCTCACCTCAGTCCCTGACGCCGTTACGCACTGAACCAACTCCCAGAATTCCGTGGCAGAGGGCCACAATTTACGGGGGTATTAGTGGACCTTTACCACTGCTTTACATAGTTAATCTGGCACACACACGACCTAGTGCAGTGACTCTGTCCTAGATTATGTATCGTTCTGACAAAGTATTTTCTCTTTTCGGAACGCAGGTAGGTTTAGTGCGTAGTTACTCGGTCCTGTTCCTTCATTGGAAGAGAAACCGGGCCGTCAGGTCCGAGAGTCCCACATGCACTTGATGCAGGCGGCACTAGGTGCTGCATTTGGCCTTCCCCCGTATCCCGAGCCCGAGTGTGTGTCGTAAGAAAGGATATTCGCGGATAGGATAAAGAAGACGGTTTAGATACTCTTGGTCTCGGGACAGACTTCGCGTCTCTATTCTATTATATTACTACTACCATTATACTTATACTAGTATAATTTGATGTACCATTTGAGCGTGACTTTGTCCACATTAGACAGATAACAAAGTTTATAATTATTTTGCTAAATATAAAATCAACCGTAATTTTCAGCAAGATAATGGATTTTTCTGTATGAAAATACACGAATCTCAGAAAAGCCAGAAATTCTCGTAAAATCTCGGGATAGGTAATGTCACTACAAGTATACACAATTACAGTTATTTTACAATTTCGCATTGCAATCATCTTCTTTCGGGATAAAAAGTACCGCTGATTTTAATTCCGGGAATTTGCTATCGATGATGGAAAACCGCATAGAAATCGGAGAGCGTGGTAGCACAGCCAGCTCTAATCAAGAAAATGATTTCAGCATGGCTCTACCGTGTCAAAAGTATTATGAAACTTCATGATCGTTTCAAGACTTATCTAATGGATATACGACACTCTTATTATTATTATAACATGTACGTCTCTGCAGAGTACGGGCCATAAAAATGGCCCGGACTTTTGGAAGGCTTGCGTGGGGCCATGGGAAGCCCAACACGTAAAGGCCCCTTGATAAATTTAATCTAAATGTGGCCTGACACTGATCAGCGATTGTCTCTGTTTACAACATATAAAAATGCATCTAAGGACAAGCCCCGGTAAGCAAGTAACCGCTTTCCATCAAGTGGGCCGTCTGCCTGTCTGCTGAACTCCTGCAATAAAAAAAATGTCAACAAAAGGTACCGATCTATTGGGGTGAACTGCTAGTGGTACTAGGGGTTTGGGAATATGGGGACTATGGCATCTGGCCGTCGCAATGTTCAGGGAACGTGGAAAAATGGGCAGACGATGACTCGCCACTCCCTGCATGGGCCCCAAAAAATGCTATAAAGACAGGGGCAACATGGGTGTGAGTGGCTAAGAGGTGTAGAGAGGTGGGCTGCAGGTTCACCGTAGCTACTTCTGACGCGATTCCATTTATCACTTCCACCCCTGGAGCTTGAGTCTTAGCTCTAGCGATTCTCCACTCCGTGCCGGCCAGCTAAGGCAAGCACGGAGGCGGGGGCCTTGCCTTGGCCCCCGGAGTCAGGTACGAGGTGTCGCTACTCACCTAAGGCTTAGTAATTATTATGCAAGTTTCGGTATTATATATATATATATATTTGTTTAATTTTAGTTTGATTGTACACGTAGTTTATTTTTGTGATATATTTCATATATTTATATTTGTGATATATTTATAGTTTCTAAATAAAAATCGAAATATTATAGTTGAAATTCATAGAATACACAGATCTGGTATAAATATTAAAACAAAACCTATATTAGAGCCCGTCCAGCCCCACCAGACCACTGTCGCTGGGCATTGTACCTAGAAGGCTGGCAGCATTACCTCGCTGGATACAAAGGCTAATCCTTTGAGCGAGGTAAGCTCCAGCCTTCCGGTCTCCTGTTTTGTCCATTAAGCGTTTTTTAATTATTTTAAATAATTTGTGGGCACTTGGCCCCCATGGGCCCAAAGTCTCCACCCCAAACGGCTCAAATATGTAACCTGTTCCAAGGGTTACATATTTGAGCCGTTTGAGGTTTTCGGCAGAAGTGGCAGTGCGACCGGCCCCAACTTTGGACTCCTGGAGATGAGAAGGCGCCAGTGTATCGACACAGGTAACGTCCCACACAAGCGGCCTTCCCAAGCTCCAGGGAATTAAAGTCATACCGTCGGGCCTCTTGCCATCGTCGCGGATCAGGCCGTTCGGTTCGAGAACGGCTGGCACGTCGGCGCTGACAAGAGCCCGACGTATTATATCGTTGAGGCCGGCATGTCGCGGAATTCTGCCTGCGCTTCTACCACACGATAGGCCATGGTGGCCAAGCCGGTCGACAGCCCGGCCGCAGCGACAGTTGTGTGGTTCACAGCAATTTGCCCCAAGACGAAGGCAGATTGCTGACCTGAATGTGGCTGCATCCATTAGCGTTCCTATAGAAGGTGACGGTAGGGCCTGCAACCAAAGTCCTGATTCCCATACAGAGGTAGCTAAAAGACGGGCTCGATCTGCAGAACTAATCGACGTTTCCAATAGTTTTTTACGTGACAGTTCACAGATCGGCCCGTCCCAGGACCTCTGTATAGAGGGGACAATGGGCAGACTGCTACCCGGACAAACCACCAGCCAAGCATTCCTGGCTTCAGTTGATAGTGATGGCTCCAAGTCTGCATGAAGTATTTCTTGAACAATTTTTTTGGTGCTATGTACTGAAGACAGGAATGCTGGAAGGGCCACGCTCGAAATTTTGCGTACACCCAGACCACCAAACCTCACTGGTAGCGTGGCTTGGGTCCAGATGCGTTCTTGTAGGTCAATGTTCAAAACGTTGATGAGAGTATTTTTTACGATGTCGTCAAGTGTCTGTAAAATTATTGGATGCTTCCAGAATTGGCAACATCGTAAAAAATGTGTGAATTTTGGAACAAATAAACAAAATTTAATTATCCAAAATGCCATATGGCTGTTAATTTGGAGTAAGCGGTCCGAACAAGAATTAAAATTTTGAATTTTATCGTTTATAAACGACGGAATCGATTTATCCTTAACTGGTGAACCTAGGAGGCGAAGAGAGGTATCGTCAATGATTGTAATATTGGGCGCTATAAGGTTAAATTTTTGGATAATCTCATCCTTATTTAAGGACGTAGGGGGTATATAAAGTTCACATTTAGACAAATTAAGATGTAAGCCGATTGATTCGAATTCAGATATAATATATTTCAAATCACTCATAACTGTATCTGCATCACCGCCTAGGGTTCCGTCATCTAGGTACCACACATTAAATTTTGAATTCAAACGGGTGATGATGGGGTGAATCGCGAGGCTGAAAATGGCTGGTCCTGTTGACGGGGATCGCCCTGTTGACAACCAACGGCCTAAGACCCCTGGGTGATCCGTCCTGCGCATTATGCCAGGGCTACGGGTAAACGAGAGTCCCAATTTTACGTGCCCTGGCAGGCGGGGGTCTCACACACAGGCCTCTTCTACTGTACTTACGACTACTCGGCATCTTTCAGGTCTAATCCGGGGTGTGGGGTTTGTAAAGCGCCCCACGGGAGGAAAGGTGAGCGCGCGCGGAACACTCGCACTCTCATCTCGACGGCGGCGTTATTATACTCGATGTGACCCTAAAATGTGACAAATTTCTTACAACATTTTTTATTATAATGACAATAAATTCCATTTTGATAGCTACGTTATGAAGCTATATTTTACGTTTTTCTATGACTAATAACTGATAGTTTCTATAGGTAGATTATTATTGTGTATAATTTATCCATCGAAGCTTTTAACACGTTTTCCAAAGAAAGACGACATACCAAAAAACTTGTTAAACATGTACACAATCCGAAAAACTATTAATTATGTTTTAGTTTTTCAAAATTCTTTATTATAGGTATTTAACTTAAGTTGTAAATAATAAATGAAATTATATAATTATGTTTACTTATTTATCGACATTATTACCAAGCAAAAAGAGTTATGAGTTACAATATTTAACAATTATATTAACATTTGAACTACCGAGATAATTGATAAGATGTTGTTGCTATGTTTTTCTTAATGTAGCACTTTTCTAACGTCAAAAGTCAAATGCCAAAAGATTGATCTTTTAACTTGGTCAGCTCTTGTTTATGAGAGAATTACATAAATTAACTAGTTTTATTGCGAAAGTTTCTAGTAAACATGTATAAGCGAATAATTGAGTTGGGAACCCGAACGTATCGTAATCAGGATGATGGTATATTAAGCAAAGTAATAAATACAAAAAATCTATAATTATAAACGTGATAAGTGAATTCACTGCATTTTAAGGTTTATAAGCGCGATTTTAAATGATTTTTTATTTCCTTCTGAAATTTTTCGAATTGGCTTAAAAGTTAATATTTAAATAAAAAATGAATTAAAATTACATAGAACACTGTAAAAGTTAACTATAATTTTTTGTTGAAAATATATACAATTTTGAGAAAAGTGTGTGTTAAGTATTAAGTATTCGGTATTCGGCTGAACATCGAAAAGCTAAAAAAGTGGCCGAATAGGCCGAACACTGAATAACAGCCGAATATTCGTAGCATCTCTATTATTAATGATTACTATTATAGTGTTTCGTTTAATAACTAAATTAAAAAAAGAACTTAAAAATACATTACAAATTGAGCTACATTAAAAACTAGATCTGTGCATGAACGGATAAAGAACACAATTTCCTGCGGCCTTGTCGCCTCTTACGATAAGCCGCCCTTATCGTAAGAAACGGCAAAACAGCCCACAGCCAGGTGGTAGGGTATTTACCCGTCTGGATGGCTACCACCCCTAGTGTAGAGTATGCCACTATAACACCCTTGAGTTGTGTTCCGGCATTAGCGGCCAGGTTCCAGTCTCCCTTAAGAGAGAGAGAGCAGCAGCGCATTTGTAACGCCTTTGGTGTTGTAACTTCAAACCGCTCACGACAAAATTCTCGGGGGATACCCGGGATAAAAAGTATCACACATTTTATTGCATAAAATTTTCTATCGATTAGTGATAAAATCGCATCAGAATTCTTTTTTTTTTCAATCTGGCCATTTCAAATAATTGCCGCGAGACTCCCGGGATAAAAAGCAGATTTTAAGTCTAAAAATTTGCTGTCGATCAGCGAAAACCGCATCGAAACCGGCCTAGTAGTTTTTACGTAAATCCCGAACAAACAGACAAGAAATCTAAAAAAAATTGCATCGTGTTCTCCCTCGTTTAATATAGTGTATACTAGTTTTTTTTATAGCTTCAGTGTACAAACACGGCGTGTTTAGAATTTTATAATATTATAGATATTGATCCCAAATGACTGTCACTTATCGGGAACGTTCCCAAGAGGCTGGTGGCGTTACTACGTTGTACAGCAATGCTTATCATTTGAGAAAAATAAACGCCAGACTTTTGGTTGCGTGAGAGATCTTTCGGCGACGTCTCGATAAAGTTTCAAAGCGTTAGGACCCCACGGACCCAGAATTTTCACCCCAAACGTGTGTGAGAAGTTTTTTAGTCTTACTAATAAACTTAAATTGACTACAATTAAAAATATCCGCGTTTCATTTGGTGGGTTTATTATCCGAACCATTGGATTTTTTATTTTTTTATTTCTGGAGTACAGCAAACAGGCTGACGGCCCAACTGTGATGGAAAGTGGATAACATCGCCTATAAAAACTTGCAACACTAAAGGTGCTACCAATGAGCTGCTGGACTTGTAGGTAGCTCCGGAACCTGGCCATTCACTAATGCCGGAACGCAACTCAAGGTTCATTATAGAAGCATGCTCTAAATCAGGGGTGGTACCCATGCAGGTGGGCGAATACCTTACCACCTGGTTGTCGATTGTTTTGTCGTCTCTTACGACAGGCCGACCGGCCGCAGGAATTAGTATTCTTTCTCCGTTCCTGCACGGGTAAATTGATTGAAATAAGAAGTATTAATGCGATACACTTTTACACACACTTATTAGGGGGCTTTTGTAATTCTTTAGATTCTTCTTCTACGATACGGTAGAAGGGTTAACACTTGCACTGCCGGTGTGTCCGATTATAAATACGGTCAAGCGATCCAAGGTTACGGAATACATATTAGCAATGCTGATGTGAACTTTTTGCGCTGTTTTGTTCAGATGTTTTAAACATGTGAAGCTCAGTGCTATAGCAGTGTCGATCACCCCACCAACACATCTGGGGTCCAATTCTGCTATTTCAATATGTTGGCGTCGCGAGGATATTCAAAGCATGATTCTATTGCTATAGTGTCAGGAATTCGTATTCTAATAAATCCATAATATCTTCTCGATAACGTCGTGGCAGAATAATAGTAAAAAAGTCGATATTACCACTAGCAGAAATGGTGTTCGCCGAAATGAATTCGCGAGCTTTCTTTTATAAATAATTATAGAGTGCCACGAACACGCCATTAGAATTAACAGAATACCGAATAGGTAAACCTACGATTAAGACGATAGTGTCCGACGATTATGACAAGATAGTAACATCAGAATTGAGCCCCTGCTTGACTTTCATATCAGAGTGTGACTGAGTATGAGGACATGCGCATCGCCGGTGTAATAACTACATAAAATTGGGACGTATTGATGGATATAAGGATGTATCATTTTTTAGCACTCAAGTATTGCTATTTTTTGAGTCAGCATACTTGTCCCCGACTTTGTTTACGTAGGACAGGTAATAAAGATTACAGTTATTTTGCTAAATATAAATTCAAATATTATTTTCGGCAGGATAATTGAATTTTTTGGTATGAAAATACATTAATCCCGGAAATTCCCGTAAAAACTCGGGATAAGTAACGTCACTAATAGCACAACACAACTACAATTGAGTTACTAAAGATTTTATAGATCTGTGAAAATCTGGCATCGGGATAAATTCTTTTCGACCTGGCCACTTTACACCTCCCCAAGAAAATTCCGTTAGGATGCTCGGCATATAAAGTCCCTCAGATTTTAATTCCGGAAATTTACTATGAATCAGCGAAAACTGCATTGAAATCGGCCCAGTAAATTATACTTGATTCCGAACAAACAGACAAACACAAAAATTTGAAGAAACGAAAGACTACAAATCTACAATTTTATAATATTATAGATTAACTGGCTTATGCCCGCGGTCCTGCTTGCGTTAATATTAGATTTTGTAGACAAAATAAAGGGCCGGCTATTGGGACTTCCACACTCTCGGACCCGGAGATAGTGCTGAAGTTTGTTAATGAATTGCAAAAACGGTGACAAAAACGCTACTATAGGGCCCTCAATAACCACGACTGCAGCGCCATGCTTTTAGCTTTATTTTCTACCCTTCGGGACGAAGACTTGCTTCAGGATGAAAGATAGCTTATGTCCTTCTTTATACCCACGATAAACTGTATGCAAAATTTTATGATAATCCGTTGAGTAACTAAGGCATGAAAGAGTAACAAACAAACAGACTTACTTTCGTATTTATACTATTAGTTAGCAGTGGTGTGAACTTCATACAACACGATTCCCTATAGCCTATCTTTATGAAAATAGCAACTAGGGACCAAAAGTTCGAAAGCGCAATTAATTTATTGGCGCTTCCGTTATTTATTCGTGCATATTATATTAAACTGTATTACTATCTCTTACACTCAGCGGTTTTCCACACGTATTGCATGAAATTGCAACTCATAACCCGATCGGGCTCCGGCTTTTATTTCAAAATATGCGGTAATATTGCAATATTAAGAATACAAATTGTAATAAGAAAATAGATCGCGAGTTATATTTTTTTCAACCGGCTTATAGTAGTCCAATTTCCATCCCACGCCGCTTTTAGTTAAGATAGGATTTAAATGTTTCCTTTGGATATTGCAGAATTCAGAATACATTCATACAAAGTACAAGCCCCGTTCAAATGAACGACTCGTAAAAATAAATTACTGAACCAAAAACCAACCTATTATTTTTAAAGCTAAGTAATTCGACACATTCATGTCGTGAAGTAATAAATCTAGAATCGTCCATCCAAAGCTTTGCAAGGCGAAAGACTAACGACCTGTGAGAATTATACGTAATATGGTAATAATACACATTTGATATCAAATGAACTGCAAACTACGTCTAAGCTAACAATCAATTAACGTAATTAGGTCGCGCGATTGGTGGTTAACCACATCATATAAGGTTTTTAAACCAACTAATATAAATAGCAACGCAAATCGTATAAAGTATGTAAGTATAAAGAAAATGATTTTAAGGTATTTTTTAATTATAATTAAAGATAGAGATAAGATTAAGCATTGCTATACAACGTGGCAACGCCGCCAGCCTTCTGGGAACGTTCCCGGTAAGTAACAGTGATTTGGGACCAATAACTTATCTTTAGATATTTTCCCCTTTTTAATTTAGTTTTATTTTTTATACTGTATAATTTGTAGTTTATTTTTAACTTCATAATTATTATAGTTTTATTAATATTTATGATTTAAATAAAATGATTTATCAGAAAAAAAAGTAAAATTATAATTTGTTTCAAAAGCTAGAAGAGGGATCGATATATATTGATTGAACAAACACCAAAGCATAAACAAACAGAAGCAGAAAAAAATAAGAGACAACGGCGGCCTTATTGCTGAGAAACGATAGGTATAAAAATACTAGAGTTTACCCCGCGGCTCCGCCGCGCGTCAAACTCTAGTGCGTAACCTCTTGTTTTAAGAGCAGGCGTTAATACAGGATATATTGAATTGTATTTTTATGTTGGTGCTATTTGCCCTCGGAAGATTTACTTCATTTTATATCGCAAACTATCCCATCTACCGGGATGAATAGTATCTATGTCCATTTTCGGTATTCAGACAGACAGATCGAGTGAAAGTCGCATTTTTTTTAAAGATTATGAATTTTTATATCTATAAACTTGATAAATGATTGGTCCCCCATACAAACTTTAATACCCTATTTCAACCCGTTCTAGTGTTATTTATATAACTAAATATTGTGTAAACTACACAAATGACCAAAACTACCAAAAGTACTAAAACTGCCGAAACTATCAAATCTACCAACCAAAACTACCAAATCCACCAACTAAACCTACCACAACTACCTAAACTGCCACAACTATCAAACTACCAAAACTACCACAACTATCAAAACTACCAAAACTACCACAACTATCAAAACTACCAACACTACCACAACTATCAAAACTACCGCAACTACCAAAACTACCACAACTATCAAAACTACCAAAACTACCACAACTATCAAAACTACCAAAACTACCACAACTACCAAAATTACCACAACTATCAAAAATACCAAAACTACCACAACTATCAAAACTACCAAAACTACCACAACTACCAAAACTTCCACAACTACCAAAACTACCACAACTACAAAAACTACCAAAACTACCACAACTCTCAAAACTACCAAAACTACCACAACTATCAAAACTACTAAAACTACCACAACTATCAAAACTACCACAACTATAAAAACTACCAAAACTACCACAACTATCAAAACTACCAAAACTATCAAAATTACCAAAACTACCACAACTATCAAAACTACCAAAACTACCACAACTACCAAAACTACCACAACTATCAAAACTACCGCAACTACCAAAACAACCGAATATACCAAATCGACCAACCAAAACTACCAAATCTACAAACCAAAACTACCACAACTATCAAAACTACCACAACTACCAAAATAACCAAATCTACCAACCAAAACTACTATAACTATCAAATCTACAAACCAAAACTACCACAACTACCTAAACTACCACAATTACTAAATCTACCAATCAAAACTACCACAACTACCAAATCTACCGAAACTCCCAAATCTACAAAACAAAACTACCACAACTACCAAAACTACTACAGCTACCAAAACTACCAGCATAAACTACCGAAAATAGCAAAACTACCAACCAAAACTACCACAACTACCAAAACAACTAAACTAAACAAAACTACCTAAACGACCAAATTGACCAAAATAAACAAAATGACGAAAATGGCCAACCACAAATAAAAAACCTATCCTAGTTTCCGGGATAAACTTTACATAAATCTATCCCAAAATGTATCCCAGTATCCGGGATGAAAAGTATCCCTTGGCCACCGTCGATATTCAAATTACATATGTACCGAGTATCAGCCAAATCGGTCCAATAGTCTTTCCATAAAAGGATAACAAACAGAGAGACAAATATACTTTTATCCCGGAAACTATCCCATTTTCCGGGATAAAAAGTATCCTATGTTCATTCTCGGCATCGAAAATATATATATACTGAGTTTCAGCCAAATCGGTCCAGTAGTTTTTACGTGAAAACGGAACAGACAGACAGACAGACAGACAGACAGACAGACAGACAGACAGACAGACAGACAGACAGACAGAGTTACTTTCGCATTTATAATATTAATAGGGATTAAGGTATTTTTTAACTATAATTTGTTTCAAAAGTTAGAAGAGGGGAAGAGATGTATTGATATCAAATAACAAGCACCAAAGCATAAACAAACAGAAGTAGAAAAAGATAAGAGGTAACGGGCGACCTTATTGCTAAAAATCGATAAGTATACAAAAAATAATTTTAAGGTATTTTTTAACTATAATTTGTTTCAAAAGTTAGAAGAGGAGAAGAGATGAATTGATATCAAATAACAAGCACCAAATCATAAACAAACAGAAGTAGAAAAAGATAAGAAAGAGATAACGGGCGGATGTATTCCATCAGGTGTACTGTCTGTATTTTTCTGTCAATAAAAAAAGCATTATAAGAAATGAACGAAAACTTTTGGATACAGTTTTAATCACATCTTTACCACACTCTCACCTAACGATAACTATAAGTACATAACTTCATCTCTGCTACTACTAGGCTACCACCCCTGGTCTAGAGTATGCCGCCATAACAACCTAGAGTTTCCGAGATTAGTGACCAGGTTCCAGTCTCCCTTAAGAGAGCAGCAGCATTTGTAGCACCTTTGTTGTTACAAATGTTTATTGGCGAGGGTAACCACTTTCCATCAAATAGGCCGTCTACCTGACTGCTGAACTCCTGCAACAAAAAATAGAACTATCGCTGATGTCATAAAAAAATAATTTATCTACTTTCGTTTTTAAAGCGGAGTTATTCCTTATTCCCCCTGTTTGATAATGGGTACCACACTCTGCACCCAGGGAGTCCCAAGCTCTGCGCACGAGGGCGTCACGGTGCAGTAACCCATGGCGTCCTAGCAAAGTGCAGGAATGGGGCGCAGGTTAGGTTTAGTGAGGTAGTTTGGTTATCGCCTATCGCTTTTTAAAGGGGGGTCTGGTCCCCGAGAGTCCCATACTTGCTCGTTGCAGGCGCCTTAAGCGCTGCATTTGAACTTCCCTCGAATGGCCCGGGTACGGTCACCAAAGACTTTCCCCTGCGTTAACAAAGAAGAATGTATTTTCCTTCCATACTTCTTTATTCTGACATACATTTCACCTTTTATATCGATCTATCTCTTTTTTGTTCTACCTTTACCTTTGTATTTAACCTTCCAGTTTAACATTATTTTGACTCGTGACTTTCTTCATCCCTTCTATAACATTCCTATAACACTTTAATCTCCTCTCTCTCAATTACGTACGGCTGCAATTTTTAAAGATTCATTTATGTACCTACTCATTTCTCACGTCACGTCAATGTTTATATGCATCGAGTATTCGGCCGATGGCACTGTATCCCCACTGTACTCGTTATGTGTAATCAAGACTTAACTTTATTCTAATCTATAGGCATATAGTCTTTTCCATTATTATTTAATACCTGTATTGCTTTATAACATTAAATCGAATATTATTATTCTATAAACTCGTATGACGCAAGAGACATTTCTCACCTGTCAGCTTCCTATCACGGGGCCTTTGGTCAAGGACAGGAATATCAAAAATTTAAATTCCCTAAAAACAATATACTACTCTGTCTTCAGTGAAAAACATTAAGGTCAATGCACTTTACGATGGCCATTTAGAACTGACGTTAGAAAAATGTTTTCCTTCACTGCGTGTGTTTTTAAACATTAGCAAACCAAAATATGACTTCAATCACGTTTTAAATTCATGACTCTCAACATTATACGTACAATCTTATTGTTAAAACTTCTTATCGCGATCTATTTGTCTCTCTATAAGTAGGTAATGGTCTCCTACTCGTAAATTAATTAATTCAACAGAAGGTCTGCTTGTGAAATGGATACGGGACATTGGGGCAAAAGGATCTCAATTGTTTTATGTTTAAGAAAATGCATAATTTACATTCTTAGGTTACAACAATATTCAATAATCGTACAACCCTTGGCTCATGCTAATCAATTGCAGGGTTCCGAATTGTGTCGTATGTGTGTGTTGGATTGCTCACAGTGTTTACGTTCACCGTCAGCTAGTGATGGTTGGTACAACCCAAAAGGAGGCTGCCAAGAGAGAGAGGGACAAGCCGGTGCGTGCAGCCTTCGACCGTCGTCGTCAGACGGGGGCTTAGAGGAAGCGTTACGCACAAGAATTCCTCCCGTAATCCCGTGGTCGAGAGCCACCGTTTACGGGGATATCGGTGGAATCACCTTTACTGTACGAAGTGGTACGGCTCTGTTATCCGGGGTTTAGTACCAATTTTGGGCACCAGAACGAGACAGTGAATTGCCAATAAGCGTAAACTCTGTGTTGTTCTGATTAAGTGCAATCTCTCACAGGGGCGCAGGTAGGCTTAGTGGGTAGTTTTTTCTACCTCTTCTTTCACGGGAGAAGAATCGGTTCGTCGTTTGACACAGGAGTCCCTCAGGCACACGAAGTCGGCGACACTTGGTGTTGCTTTTGGTCTTCCCCCGTATCCAGAGCCGTGAGTGTGTCGCAAGAAAAAAACATTCCCCTGCGTAAATATAAAAAAAATACATACATGTTAATCTTGCGGTGTTCTTCGCTTTCTGATCTATCTCCCTTTTATAGAATTCCATAGAACTCGAACGCATAAACAGAAAAGTCAACTCTTCCCGGGCTTCTCGGCGGCGTATTAAGGCCACCTTGGGTTACCCCGTAATATACATGTTAGAAAAACTGTCTAAACATTTGACAGCCCCTGGATAGAATCCCAAACTATGTCGTATGGACACTACGCGAGTGCCTTATCTGTCACACTACCTGAAAATTCTGAGCGTTTGAGTCTCAAACCAACATATGTTGCAGAAAAGTTCTGCATAAAACTGGGTTAATCATGCGGTAGTATTTATCATACCTCCTGCATATCGATAAATTGATTGTTAAACAATATTATCCAGGTGTACATCCTTACAAAGTTATCAGATATTGTCGAATCTTCTAGCTAATGTATACCGAAGGCATCGTCAAATAATCACAGCTCCACGATAAGCCCACAACCGATGCGGTAAAAAATGCCGTCTTATAAGTATCTTAACAGTAAGCGGGCGTAACAAGTTTGGCCAGTTACATGGTGCGCCACAAATCGACAAGAAAATAATTAATACTCGACGGATGGTGTTACCTCTGTCAGATTATACGTCCAAAACACACCTATGGAGACAATCACCAAAAATAACTGTATTAGAATAAACAAGAATGAAACAAGAGAGCATCCATTAATGTGTTTAAAAACTAATAAAATACTACATTTATTAAAGCAGGTAATGAAAAGATAGATAGATAGATAGATAACTCTTTATTGTACACCAATACAAACATGAACTTAAAAACTAAAATTATATCTAGTTATGTACAAAGGGCGATCTTATCGCTAAAAAGCGATCTCTTCCAGACAACCGTTCTATTCGTGCAGGAACGGAGAAAGAATACAATTTCCTGCGGCCGGGCGGCCTCTCGTAAGAGGCGACAAAACAACCCACAGCCAGGTGGTAGGGTATTTGCTCGACTGGATGGCGACCACCCCTGGTCTAAAGTATGCCGCCATAATAACCTTGTGTTGTGTTCCGGCATTAGTGACCAGGTTCCAGTCTCCCTTAAGAGAGCAGCAGCGCATTTGTAGCACCTTTGGTGTTGCAAATGTCCATAGGTAATGGTAACCGCTTTCCATCAAATGGGCCGTCTGCCTGTCTGCTGAACTCCGGCAATAAAAAAAATAAAAAAAAACCCCAGGAATGAATCGAGATGATAATGGCGGTGGTGGTATACGTAACATATAGTACAAACTACTTACATTTTAATAATAAATACATAAATGATATATATGCAGAAATTTTATATATTACATAAATATATACTTAATATAAATATATAATATAATATAATATAAAGGTTAAATAATTATCTACTTTCTAAACATACACAGTTGATTTAGAAAAATTAAGTGACCATAGTTATATATACTAATATTATAAATAGGAAAGATTTGTATTTTTGTACGTTTGTAACGAATAAACTCAAAAACTACTGGACTGATTTCAAAAAGTCTTTCACCATAGGAATGCTAAATTATCCCTAATTAATATAGGCCATATAAAAATTAGGGATCCCTACTGAAACTTCAATAATGTAACTCATCAATCTAAGCAATATACTTGGCGCTGGAATTGGGTTACACGATTTTGATGCAATTTTATGTGCGTTTGAGTGGATCCCGGATGGTTTAGATTCACAATTAGACTCAGTAAGTGGCGCTGGCATCGGGTTCTAGATGTTCATTTTTTCAGGGCAGTACAACGTCTGCCGAGACCGCTAGTCTTATAGAAAGTACTGTAGCATGTGAACGGAACTGAAGCGACATGAATTAAGCACATTAAACACATCCTTTCCGTGTTAATCAAGATTCGAGCCTCATATGATGTAATCCAGTACCACAATAACTTTGCTTAGTGTACAACGAAGACAAGTGTGCGTGATAGTAAAACTTATCAGAGCCAACACACACAAATTAATTCCACAGGCGAACGGAAAATTCCATGGTGCTATGGTGCTACTACATAGCAGTTTTGAATTTTAAATCTATACCTACTTGTTTTAAGCCTCTTACTGACTATTGAATAGATCTATTACAAATGGAAACGGCATTGTAGTGATCTATTTCAATAACTTATGCTCAGGTTAGAAAATTATACGTATTTGTAATGTCGTCTTGTTGTTTCCAAGGGAAGTAGGTACTAGTACTAGTGTAGACAAATGTTTTAATAAGCCATCGGCAAAGAGTTTCTTCAAAGAAATTCGCAAGAAACACTTCGATGACACCCGTGATCAGAAGAGTGGCTCATGTTTCGCCCAACGAATAAGCATCGCCATACACCGCGGCAGTGTAGCCAGCCTTCTGGGCACGCTCCCTTCTAGCATCGATTCTGTATAGTCTATAAGCCCTTGTACGTTTATAACTTAGTTTTTATTTGTATTTTTTAAGTTAATTTTATTATGTATACAAGTCGCGAAAACTTAAGAAAATATTATGTATTTTTTAAGTTAATTTTACTTTTTTACTACGCACTTACCACTACTTACGTCACAATTCGTGGACCTAAATATCTTTTTTATAATTTAGCATGGTTAAAACTGTCATCACTACATCGCATATGGACTTTTGCAACATCAGAAGCGTCATTAACGAGTTGCTGGCCTCGGACAAATTTTATGATGCCCTTCTGAAACATAACTTTGCGTAGGGGAAAAACTAATCATTCTTAAATAATATTAAGTTACAATTACCACATACTAACAACGATGAAGAAAAAGATCGTGATGAAACCTGCACATCGAGATAACCGGTACCTGTATGGGCTGTTAGTATTATACACACCAGTTTTTTAAGTACGATTTTTATATATTTTTTATTTACTTAATATTAATTCTCCTAAGAAAAGAAATTAATCACGAATCAACGAAAACTTGTTGAAAAACGTTTCGTGCCGTAAACAATTTTTTGCTTGTGATAAAAAAATATTGCTACTTCGCCTATCACGATTGGATTTCGGTCAAGGATGACTGGCCGATGATCTCAATTGAAAATAAGCAAATTAGATTTGAATTCAATTAATTGAACGGAAGAAAGAATTATTACAAAAAAAAACAAAAAGACTAGACTTTTTACTTTTAGGTATTAATTTTGATTAAGAGCGAATTCTAATTCAGGCTTAATATGTTACATAATATGAATAGATTTTTAATGATTACATTAATAATCTACATATATGTGAAAGAAGAAAGAAAAGAAAATGTTTATTTAGAAGTACACACAAAACAAAATGTACTTATAAATAACAACATACAACTAGAAAATGAAGTTCTAAATGGGTCCTAACTCAGCATGATGTTGGTTGAATTAACTAGCGAATGTCTTAAAAAGAAAAAAATACTTTGTTTGAAGAAATGGCGAGTCTTCAGCTAGTGCTTTTACAGTGACTCACGGATAGACAAAACAAAACATAAAAACAAAGAAAATACGACTTGTACTAATACAATATACTTATGTCTAAATGAATAATACTACGAAGCTAATTTTTAAATAAGAATAACAATATCAACTTAATTGTAAAAGTTTAGCTTTATATATACTACCATTCAAACTACACCCATAAGTAACCAATATGAGAGACACCTATGATTACAGAGCGTTCTTATCAAAAGCCTCTTCCAATAATTCATTCTTATATTCACCGAAGACTGTAGAGTTCACAGATCATAAAAACACTGTGTTTTTATGATCTGTGGTAGAGTTGCTATATTTATATTTCGTTTAGAAATTATTTCATTATTAGTTTTAAATTAAGGCACGTGTTATTTGCTTAGTAATTATTATTATTATTGCTGAAGCACAGCAGACAGGCTGACGGCCCAGCTGTGATGAAAAGTGATTACCGTCGCCTATGGAAATGAGCAACATCAGAGGTGCTGCCAATGTGCTCCCGGCCCTGAAGAAGAAACTGGAACATGGCCACTGAAGCCGGAACACAATTCAAAGTTGTTATGGCGACATACTCTAGAGCAGGGGTAGTAGCCATCCAGTCGGGCAAATGTCCTACCACCTGGCTATGGGTTGTTTTGTCGCCTCTTACGACAGGTCGCCCGGCCGCAGAAATTAGTATTCTTTATCCGTTCCTGCACGGAGAAAGATAAATGATACATGTAAGTATATCACACCTGTTTTCGGGATAGATAAAAACAAAATCTCTATTTATAAAATTCTGCCATGTATGTATTTCATTTCCGTTATTTAACTGGAGATCAAAATACTTTACGCAAATTATTCGAAGAGAAATTGAGGTAGTGGCAGCCGAATATGTTCATTCTACATCCTAAGTTGGAATCGTCAAATAAGAAATAATCACCCCCAAGACCACGTCATGTGCGGACCTGCAGATAGGCACCTTACATATCTCCTGGATATCGGAACTCTTCTACGTTATACTTTATTAAGCGCTTCATGAATGCATGACTTTTTATGTGTACAAGTAAATCCATACACATTACAAAACAAATACATTAATCAAAAACAACATAAGCACAGCCAATTCTTTATTTTACATAATATAACCAATACAATATTACAAAATAAGATGATAGCAACATAATAATTTTCACACGTCAAAACAGTAAAGGGCGACCAAAGTCGTACCTGCATGTTATAAAACGTAACAAATGTTTAGAATACTAGAAGGTTATCTATAATATTATAAAATTCTAATCATGCCGTGTCTGTACATTGCAGCTTTTAATAAAAAAATCAACTGGAATAGACTATATAAACAATGCAGAACACGGTGCAAATTTCTTAGGTTACATGTCTGTTTGTCGTTTTGTTTGTTTGTTCGGGATTAACGTAAAAATTACTGGGCCGATTTCACTAAAACGATAGCTTACATTCTTTTTAAATGCCGCGGTACTTTCTGTCCCGGGAATCCCACGGGAAATTCAAGTCAAGCGCAGGCAAAGTCCCGGCTATATCCTGGTATACAATAATAATAAAATCATAAAGAAAAATAAGTCTCGCGTCGTCCATAAATTGCTACTGATAACCTGTAACTATCGTTGATAAATAATAAGCTGATACAAGTAATATTCAAAACGAAAACAGGCTTATCGCGTCAGACGACAAAAATAATAGAATTATCTATTTAATAGAACTAAAACTGTTATACAATAGTTAAGTCATTTAAAAGAGTTTGCATATTTGCTCTCGTTTGAACATGCCGCTATGATACCGTATAAGTCAAGGTAAATAAAAGGCACGAATTCGGTTAATAGGAAAAATAACACAGGAAAAATTACGTGTAATACGTATTTAATAATATTTGCCCTTGTGTGCGTCTTAGTCTTATCGTGGAAATATTATGTAATGCATAGATAGATATATACAGTTTTAAACAACTAATAATTCCTCCCAATGTACCTGCACAGTGAACCAATTTCAATATACGCCCGCGACCTTTTTTTTTATTGAAACAAGGGGAATACATTTCGTACATTTATTATTAAGATTAAGCGCCGCTCGGCTTGTGTGGGACTCTGATACAGACGTTCTCAACTACACCACTAAACCTGAACCTGCCTCCCATGTACCCACGCTTGAGTTGGAATATAATGTGTTTTCGAACGTAGTTACACCCATGTTCATCCGCGCATCAAGGCCTGAGTCACCTCGGGAAGCAGAGTGACCCACTTCACCAACAGAAGTTAGTTCCACCGCATCCCCAAATGCTGATGGACCCCTGTGATAGAATCACGGGAGGAGGAGGTATCCGTGAGTCTCATGCGCACCTCTCTCCCTCAATCGTTTGATGGCTTCCTTGCAAGATATTACTGCCTCGCAAAAAGCCGATGCCGCCGCAAGTCGATCGGATGTGCTACGGTTTCGAGCTGAAACCTCTGAGGTGCCCATGCAGCGCATTCGACAAGCTTATGGAACGCAGTGTCTAGGGCGCCGCACTCGCGGCACTGACGAGAAGGCAGACATCCCACAATCTGATGCAGAAGATACTTATCGAAGCACCCGTGGCCGGTATCTGGAGTGTCATTCTGAAGGTCAGGGTCCAGCGTTACCGCGTGACCCATACAGCCTCCATTGTACCATATCAGTGCCAGCCTCAGGAGACTCTAAACCTCTTGACCAGGTTTGGATCATGGCCTCTGACTCTACCCAACAATAAACCAGGCCCCTAGCAAGGGAATCCTGTCGGGAGTGACGAACTTTGGCAAGTACTCCTGGAGAGGCCAGGGTGGATCGCCTGCCAAAAGTGTCGCCGCCGTCTATGACACGGCGTACGGCATGCCCGTATGGACTAAGGTTCCGTTGCGCTCGTCTCAACAAAATCCTATTGTGGCATGGCGTTGTGTCCTTCAACGAATTGAATCGTCTCATTATTTTACGAGTAATAAATACAAAGAGTTTTGATTTGATGATAATTAAGATTAAACAATTTTCAAAAAACAACAATTTTGTTCTTCATATAAACGCTGGTCTTAATTAATGTGTGTCTAAAAATATGTCTCGGGTTATTAGTTCCAGCAACACAGGTTATTATTATTGTAATAAAAGATTAATAATAAAAAATACGAAAATAGAAACCGGTAATTGATTGTTCGTTTTTATAAGGCATCTGAATTAAAAACAAGGAAAATATAACATTGTTTATTTCGGAAGTGTTCACGACTTAAGTCTGTGGAAAAGATATGATACAGATTGACAACAATAATAACATAAGCTTATAACAATATTTCAAGAATTAATCATTCAATGTCATCGATAATCGTTATTTATCTAGATAGTAATTGTATTATGTAATTCTTAAAGGGGGAAAAATGCTATCTTTTCAATTACTAAGTAATATTAACAGCTTTGCTTAACCTTCAAAAGGAACAAATAAAATTGGTCAAGCGCTTATCAGGACACGCATAGTGAAAATTCAGTAGAGGTGATAAATGTTAATTGTTTGGTTTTGTCTTTTTTCTATGGAATCCTGAAAAAATTTTTAATTGAAAATACCCATTACTTTTTTTTATTTTTTTATTGCTGGACTTCAGCAGACAGGCAGACGGCCCACTCGATGGAAAGCGGTTACCATCGCCTATGGACATTTGCAACACCAAAGGTGCTGCTGACGTCAAATTACGTCAAAACCTACTTAACGAACCTATTTTTAGCATCTTAAATTTTTCGGCATTTTCTAGACTCCACTTTTACGACTTTCAAAGTGAATAATATTATCTAACCACTTACTTATTTACTTGAATAAAAAAACTCGTCAAGTGACTTTTCAAGATGAATTTTCAAGACTAGACAGACAAAACACGGCAATGCACACTGATTTTTTTATTTTACAATTTCATTGTACTATATAGTCAGAGAAGCAAGTGAGGTGTGTAAGAATAAGCCTAAATGGCGCTCTGTTGTTCGTGCCTACCCCGCAAGGGAACTGGCGTGAAGTTATGTATGTATGTATGTATGTATATAGTCAGGATATACAATACGTCTTGTCTGCCAAATTTCATCCATAATATAGTCTCGAGTCATTTTTGAGAAAATAGCTGTTTACATAAACAGAATTACAGATGTACAGACGAACACGTATGTACAATTACATACATGTAAGATTCCGTTTCTATCTATTATTTTTTTATTACTAGAGTAGAACAGACAGGTTGACAACCCACCTCATGGAAAGTGGTTACCGCTGCAACACTATATAGATGCTACCGACGGTTGCCCGCTTCGAAGGCAAACTGGTACCTGGGTACTAATGCCGCGGAATACAACTCAAGATTTTTATGGCGGCATATTCAAGGCTGGGGGCCGTTTGGACGAGCAAATGCTACTTTCTGCTCTGGGTTTATTTTGTCGCCTCTCATGACAGGCCGCCCAGCCGCCAAGGAATTAATATTCTTTTTCTGTTCCTGCACGAATAAATGGTTACGGACTTTTAAGAACTACTTTTTAAATTCTTCGTCAGTCAATTGCAGTCCGGATTCAATCGATTAGTACAGATGGCTAATGCTTTAAATTATATTCGCCAAAATATTGATGCAAACCGGTCGTTGCAGATGTTTTATTACCCCTTTGAATTAGTGTGATTCGCGCTAATCTCTGTTCACGCCGCCGTAAGCCGTCATAAAACCTTTTTTCCTGTGTTGGTATTTCATGCAATTTCTTGGAAGTCATTAAACTAACCATTTAACGATCTCAAGAACCAGGGGGCGGCATATAGCTAGGAGGCCATGTCTAATTTGTCGTGTTCTGACTGCGAACGAAGCGTTATCTAGTGCACTTTCGCAGCGAGTATCTTATAACGACGAACTTTGCGAGATTTATGTGATAATGATTTTCTGCCCTACGGCTTGGTTTTGTTGTAATCGGCTATACTTGTACAAACTGTGAATTACGTATATATACTTCTAATAAACTTTGTGATATTTCTAACGGCATTTTCGAATTTACATCCTACAAATCCCCTACATCTTCGTTACAATATTATGGTATGGCAGGGATGATTGTATCATTAACATACCGATTATATAAATGGGTTAATGTATAACGTAACTAATGTCATTTCCAAATACTTCAAAGGCTTCGTTAACAAATACTGATTAACTTTGACCTTCCACTGCGGATAATAATTAATTAGTGATCGCGTACCTAATGCCGTTTCTTTTGTAAATGGGTCGTTTATCGATTCGATGGAGGATTGAAGGTTACATAACAATGAAAGCTGATCAAATCCAATGGGTATAGATTATATTTTTTGTAGACAATCCAATCAATGGCTTTTGTGCCGGCACCAAGTACTTGAATAAATATGAAGGGAAAGAAACAGTTGCCCAAGGCTTAGCATATATACATACATACATAACTTCACACCAGTTCCCTTGCGACGTAGGCACGAGCAACATAGCGCCATTTAGGCTTATTCTTACACACCTCACTTGCTTCTTTGACATTCATAACTCTTGTCATGCACGCTCGTCTGTTCTTAAGACTCCTGACATCACCTTCTGCTAGTACACGATCAATTTGATCATGGAAGGTGTGTCGTGGCCTTCCACGACTTCTGCATCCATCCACTTTTGCATTGTATATCTGTTTAGTCATTCTTTCATCATGCATTCTTTCCACATGCCCGAACCACTGGAGCATTCCTTTCCTTACCTTCACCCCGACACTCTCTTTCAGACCAAGTATCTTTCTTACTTCGATATTACGAACGCGGTCCGCGAGCGTCACTAAAATAAAATAAATACAACACGGGAAAATTTAATATAATACAGTTGCTTAAATAAAATAGTTGAATTGTTTCACTTTTGAATTTACTCAGGTTATAATTTATTCGACTGATAACATTTATCCGCTCTGGAACGGAAAAAGAAAACAATTTCCTGGGGCCGGACGGCCTGTCGTAAGAGGCGACAAAATAACCCACAGCCAGGTGGTGGGGTATTGCTCGACTGGATGGCAACCACCCCCGTCTAGAGTACGCCGCCATAATAACTCAGAGTTGTGTTCAGGCATTAGTGAACAGGATCTAGTTTCCCTTAAGAGAACAACAGCGCATTTGTAAAACCTTTGGTGTTGCAAAGGTCCATAGGCGACGGTAACCGCTTTCCATCAAGTGGGCCGTCTGTCTGTTGCGGGACTCCTGCGATAAATAAATAAAAAAATAACTGTTGATTGAATGATTGGCCCTTATACACACAAAATAAAAATTGCTAATCTCTCCGGTATTTTTCTTATATTTTGTTATATCTATACAATTTTTGACGACCTCTATGGTTGAGTGGGCTAAGCCTTTCTCGGTCTAGCTCATTGGAATGCGAAGGTTTCGGGTTTGATTCCTGGCATTGTAAATTTCCTAAACGAACTTTTCGTTATTTATTAGCGTCTGGGGTCGGTCCGTTGCATATTACCCAAAACTCAAGTGTAACTTCGTAGCTTGAGAGTGTGCAGTACAATGTCTGTGAGCAATTTAATTTATTTTCATGTCATCAATTGCTAAAAAGACTTTCAAGTTGCCTATGTGTCCGTTGCAACCGAAATAGTAATATGTGTATTACTACTATACAGGTGAATTTTTCAAGTGGACCTTCAGGGCCATATCCTAAACTATACGGAATAGCGAAAAATACTCAAAGGAGTCTGGAGGCCGATTTTGATAAAAAATAAAGTGGTGTCATTAGATTTTTTAAATATCAATAATCCTTGTCAGGAATCGAATCGGTTGATTTTGAAATAATAAACGCATACTGTATTTTATATCAAATCATAATGTATCTTATAAGGACTATTTTTTGTGAAGGAATGTCAAATGGCAAACCAAGGGAAAGAGATGTTTTGGAATAAAATTAATAAACAAAATTCCATACACTAAATTATTTGATCGCACCTCATTTTAACGCAATCAATATCTACCAATTGCCTGATTTAATTGTACAGAATAAAATAACTTTTGTTTCGAATATTAATTTATACATGCCTATTAAAAATATAATATTTTTTATAAACTTCATATTAAATAAAATGAGGTACGGTCAAGTGTTCGGCGCAATTTAATGTTAAGTGTAGGAAAAATAGGACATTTTGTTTAAAAATATCCTTATCCCTTGGTTTTCCGTTTGACATTCCTTCACAAAAATCGATCCTTACCAGATATACTATAATTTGTTATAATAATACAGAATAAGGTTTTTTTTATTTGATTCGTGACAAGGATATTTGATGAAGAATATATAATATATGTGATGAAAATTCAACCGCTTTAGCTATTATTGGCCCATACTTATAAGTTAACAACCGTCCATTTGCCTTACTATCGGTTAAAATTTAACACAAGCTCCATACAACTATTGTCAAAATTTAGCCGATGTAAGGCAAATGAAGGATTAGTTAGATATAGAAACCGCTCATTAATTAAATTTGGATGTTAACAGTTAAGCTGAAAAAGAGATGGATGGATCGTGTGAAAGGTGACTGATTGCGGTGTGACAGAGAACGTATGCAAGAAAAAGACATATATTAATATAATGAGGATTAGGAATCTGTTACTAAAAATCAGTGCTGTGTTGGAATAAATTTTGGCACACGTACATACATTTATTTTCTGTGTGTCGTTTTTACAAATAAATTATTGCTTTTCCTCCTTTTATTTTGTTTACACTGAATTAACTCAGAGTAAAAGATGAGTTTAGTTTGTATCAGGCATTCTAAAAACGTGTGCTGACTTATTTAATACATAAAACATCTAATCCATGTCTACACATCGTTGCTATAAATTCAGCAATTTGTATCCAAATGCTGTTCGAGGAAATCGCATTTCCTTGCAACTTTGTTTGATAAGAATGATAAGTTCTAAATGCAATACTAGTTGCAAACATAATATACATTCTGCACATCTCCGTCTGACGCAGGCATATGCGCAACGTTGCTGTTTATCGTCACGTCTGTATTTCGATACGGTCACATAGAGGATATCCATCGTACCGAAGTATTATAGTATATAATTCCTACATCGATAGCGACCTTCATAGCCGTAATATTGCAAATTATCTTAAGGCCACTTTGTATGGAAACCGTTACCTACATTATATAAAGAGCATATCTCTGTTTGTCAAGACCTACCGTACTAAATAAACCATTGCTTGAGACAGAGATAAAATGGGAAATTTAAAGATCTTAACTAGGCGTGTTGCAAGGCATTGTTGCCGCTTCTTCGTCTTAATACAGCAGCAATAACACGTTTCATATGGTGCGTTTCTATGGTTGCCAAGGCTCGACAAGCATCCACAAGCCCCAAGCGTCCACAAATCTCGCAGCGGCGTAGATAAAGTAGGTACTATATGAATGACTTTAGAGAAATGTTTCCAAGAGGAACTTACTTGGGATAAAAATTATTGAGACGACGTGTGTAAAATATCCCAGAATAGATACAAAGGAAAAACGGAGAGATAGAAATAGATATATTGAATAATATAAGAAGTTATATTTTATTACATTTATTTTCGCAATAAAATTAACAGTCACTTGGTAATTGAGAAAAATTCAAATAACACAAACAAATGATCCTACATATTGCAAGTAATAAATAAATATCTATCTATCCAACTAATAAATAATCTCATTTATATAGCTCTAAAACTTATTCGAGGTATCTATGCAAGAACGGAAAAAATGAATTCTTGATTTTAGGAGTCAGTATTCGCTGTTGTAAGAGGCAATAAAACAACTCACAGCCAGATGATAGGGCACTCGCCCGTCTGGATGGCCACAATCTCTGGTCTAAGGCAATAGTCGGCAAACTTGTTAACCAAAAGAGCCAAATAAATATAAACAATACAAAATTAAAGTTTAATCGAAGAGCCATGTTTAATTTAAGGTGTACTAGGTTACTAAAACAACTGGAATACAAACAATACAAACGACGGAGAACACGATGCAATCTTTTTTGAGATTCCTATTCCGTTTCGATAAAAATTGAAGGAGTAAAATGGTTTCATGTCAATAATTGGGAGGTGATTTCTTGATTTTTTTCTTAACTTAAAATAACTATAGAACAATGTTACGCCTCATATCGTGAAGATTAATGGTAATTTTTTTGGTAAATTATTGATCAGTAATTAGCAACGAAATGTTGTTTCGTTTGCACCCAACCTTCGACCTTTTGTGGCAATAAGAGCCTTAACTGGAGGAATAAAGACATAACCCATTGCAGTTGAACAGAATAGGTATTATATTAATATTGATAGAAAAAACTTGCTAAGCATTTAGTATAATCTAGATTCAATATTGAGAGTTGATGCATTTTAATCGTACGTCGACTGCACGTAGAAATGCAAAGCCGTTCATGTTATTTACAATCCATGACCTGCTTATCCTAGTGAAGTTGCTCACGCGCACACATCATCGCAATAGCTTAGATCATTCTTAGATTGTTACAATGTAACTTGTTTATATAGCTTTGTTTAACCTCTTATTGATTCGGTTTGATACAATATTTATACTATACATGTAATTTAGATAAATAATACTATAGCTCACTTAGAGATTTTTCAATCGTAAGACAAAAGTTATTCATCGAATAAATTATAGGCTGAATTTAAAAGTGAAATAATTCAACTGTTTTATTTGCGTATCTTAAATGTTTAATTTCGCACCCTTAGAATTAATTATAGAGACCTAATTAAAAATATCAAGTTATTCAATTTTATACTTTATTAGCTTCTGCCCGCGACTTCGTCTGCGTGGAATAGTTAAAAAAAAGGTAAGTCAAACAAAACCCGCCGAGTTTGATACATATTCACTGGTGCTCCGCTCCTAATAGTCTTAGCGAGATGATATATAGCCTATAGCCATCCTCGATGAATGGGCTATCTAACACTGAAAGAAATTTCAAATCAGACCAGTGGTTCCTGAGATTAGCGCGTTCAAGCAAACAAACAAACTCTTCAGCTTTATATGTTAGTATAAGATTTTTTATGTAAATCAAATGACTCAAAATTTTGATTTAGGTCTCTATAATTTTAAGGGTGCGATTTGTTCATGTTGTGTTTTATCCTGTGAGTTTTATTTGGTGATTGAAAAATTGGTCCTAAAATAAGCAAACACACGAATATGTTACTATAATCCATAGATAATTTTGATACATCATACACAAGATTTCTGCAATGAATTACACTTTTTAATTGTTTAAATATCTTATGGTTGATTCCTAACACGCGTCACCATCGGGAAAAATTTGACATTACTTGTATGGAGCTTGTATGGGATTTTAACCTATAATAAGCCGAATAAATGTTTCGTAAGATATAGGGCCGACCATTTGTCATGTGAAGGTATATATAAAGTTGGATAATAAAGTAGAAAATGTTTTATGTTAACAATCTAAATCTCTCTTGTCTTTCACCATATCCCAATTACTTGGGGTCGGCACAATATGTCTTTTCCTTCCACACTCTTCTATTCTGACATACCTCTTCTGTCACACCGCATATCATCATATCATCCTTCACACAATCCATCCATTTTTTTTTTGGTCTACCTTTAAATTTGTACCCATCCATGAAGGCGTCGGGTGCTGCGCCTGCGCATCGCCTACAGGGTACGCCCTAGTCCTTGCATTCGTTGTATCATTCATGTAAGACATATTTAGATTTGGCTTTGTTTTACAACCGGCCGCCTACCTGACGTTAACAATCTAAATATACAAGTGAATAATGCGTGCCAATGCAGCCAGCACGCTTTCCTCTGGCAGCTACTTGTTACCTAGTCTATATTAACTTATTCGTAACTTAGTTTATTTTAATAGATCTTAGGGCTTTCTAATTTATAATTTACAATTTATTAGAACCATACAAACACGTATAACACAGGTAGAAATATAACTGAACACAACCAGTCTAAACGTAATACAAGATTCAATAACACGCGCAAAGTTCGTCAGTAACGTCTTGCTTCGCTTGTGGCTCCCGCTAGACTGACCATCTCTCCATTGCGGCAATGCTTTATACTGCACAAATACAATACGTCTCTCGCCCGCCTGAACTGAATTTCTTAGAATCTAACCTGGCTAATGACTACCATAAAAGATTACAATACACAATGTGCTCTTTTGCTAATTACAAATTTTACACATAGTAAACAAAAGAAGTCCAAATGCAGAAAGGCATTAAAGTGTGCTTTTATGGTATGAAAGTGTGAATCCACTTTTGTCGGTATGTAGGTTGTAACAATAGAAATAATTTTAATTACAGTTTAAACAAAATAAAACTAGAACGGGTTGAAATAGAAGATGAAAGTTTGTTTGGGAGACCAAAAATTTCTCAAGTTTATAGATATAAAAATTTATCAACTGTAGAAAAATGCGACAGTAACTGGATCAGTCTGTCTGTTAACCCTTCACGGAAACTACTAGGAGTACTGGATCGGTTTTGCTGTAATACATACATACATACATAACTTCACGCCAGTTCCCTTGCGGGGTAAGCACGAACAACAGAGCGCCATTCAGGCTTATTCTTACACACCTCACTTGCTTCTCTGACATTCATAACTCTTGTTATGCACGCTCGTCTGTTCTTAAGGCTCCTGACATCACCTTCTTTGCTTCTTTGCTGTAATGTAATATTTAAATGTAGTGTTACTACCGAAAATGGACATAAATTCTTTCCATCGAGGGAGATGGAATAGTTTGCGATATAAAATGAAGTAAATCTTCTGGGGGCAAATACAACATAAAAATTTAACACAATGTAACCTGTATTAACGCCTACTGTTTAAATTTAAATTATTATATTAAATTAAGAGAATTAAGAATACAATTTCCTGCGGCCGGGCGGCTTGTCGTAAGAGGCGACAAAACAACCCACAGCCAGGTGGTGGGGCATTTGCATATGGCGACATGCGCCATAACAACCTTCAGTTCTGTTTCGGCATTAATGACCAGGTTCCAGTTTCCCTTAAGAGAGCAGCAGCGTCTTTATAGCACCTTTGTTGTTGCAAATGTCGAAAGGCGATGGTAACCGCTTTCCATCAAGTGGGCCGTCTGCCTGTCTGCTGAACTCCTGCAATAAAAAATAAAAAAGGTAGATTTAATATTTTCAACTGAGATGATGGTAATATCTGTTCCTTAACTATAATAGCAACTGATATAATCTTCTAATTATATCGGGCGGTAACAACGCAAAGCAAGAAATAACTTTGAAAAACAAAGTATTTATAAGACTTTGGTGTTTTTTATATTAAAACAAACTACGTTTTAATGTAATGTTTTAAAAGGAAAAATCAAATAAAAGTCGCGCTTTACAAATACCTCACGACCGCACGACAAATGTCTGTGATCAGCATTTAAAAAAGATAATGAAAAATCTAACAAGAATTTTCTCAGATTCCCATAAGACTGTTAATGTGTGAAATCGAAAGAATACAATATATATAGAGAGAATGGATGAAAGGAGACTGACAAAACAAGTGTATTACAACAGTGGAGTAGCAGATAGAGTTGGTGGTGGTAGACCGCGCCGTACTTACCTTGATTAAATCCTAGATGTCTTTAGGAATGGCTAGGTAAAAAGCATCTATAATAAACGTGTATGTACGAAGACATTAATTAAAGTAGATGAAGCAAAAGATGTATATCATGAACGTAGCAAGTAGATATCTATCGTCTTTACTTACCCCTATGGGAAACAGGCGTGACAATATGCATATATATACATATAATATTCTCTTGGAAAAAGGTGTTAATCTCTCTCCCGGTGTTACAGTTTCATACATACTTATTGCGATTATTTATTGAACTATTATTACTGACATGAATTTATTTATTTGATTTAATTATTCATAACCTAATTATACAAAATATACATAACAATTAAAAATAAACTAATCTGAAATTAAACTAGACTATAAATATAACTAATACGTACAAAATAACAATCTATAATTAAAAAATAGAATCCAGTTCGCTGTCGGCGGGGAGCGTGCCCAAAATGCTGGCCGCATTTCCACGTTGGATGGCAACGCTTTTGCGTTGCCCTAGGTGCAAGCCAGCCTTTTGGTCACGCGAGACCTCAATTAGACGCGTTGAGAGGTCTCGATAGAGGTGATGGGCTCCAGGCCTCTATGGCCCCAGGGTTTCAACCCCGAAAGCCACTGACATTATTAATATAATTTTGTTTACGAAATATATTTTTAACACGCATGTATCACTATGTTTGGATTCCAATCTAGAATTAATAATTTACAATGTATTATGTTAATGAAATATCGAATGTGATCTGTTGTGTTGTCAAAATAAATCAATACTGTCTATTATTGTAGTATATTCAAGTGGCAACACTTAGTGAATGGCCACACCATGACTTTCAATCATTCATTCCACTACTTGAAAATAGCTTTTATGTTTGTTAGAAAAGTGTTTTATATTTAATTTGATTGTACCAAGCGTTTGTCATGTAATTTTTAATTCTCTTGAAAAAGAGATTGGAAATAAAACTGGCGTCAGTGGTATTCCAATTATTTATTGAGGTCTTTATTATCAGGTCATTCTCAAGATTACGAAGCAGAAACAAGCGACCATTTTAACCACACGGGGATTTAAAAAAATACAAATTTCTGCGGCCGGGCGGCCTGTCGTAAGAGGCAACAAAAGAACCTACAGTCAGGTGACATTTGCCCGTCTGGGTGGCCACCACCCATCTGGTCTGTCTGTATGTCGCCAGGCCATTAGTGGCTAGGTTCCAGTCCTGCCTTGCAGGGCGGCAGTGCACCTTTTGATGTTACAAATGTCTGTAGATTACAGTAACCATTTCCCATGAGGTAGGCTGTCAGCCTGTCTCCTGTAGGTACTACAGCAATAAAGGATACATTCATAGTTACATAGCAAAGCAATATATGTAAGTATTAACAAACAGGCTTCAAATACCAAACGTGAAGTGGCCTTGAAGTGAATGCGCTAACTTTATTAGACAATCTCAACAAAAACAAGCGAGAATCGTCTTGTTTACTGTTTACGTTTTAAAACATTTAGATATTTCGTGAATATATGGCGAATCGGAATATCTCTCATCTTTGTGTGCGTATCTAATAATACCTACCTACTGATTGTTATGTTTGTATGTGGACATTTAAAAATCGTGATGTAGGTATATCTATAAGTTTAGGTCCTTGTTGAACGCTGGACGTAGGTTTCTCTGACTGGACCAGATGAACCGGTTCTTTGACTACCATCAACAAGGTAATATCAGCCCAGACTGGCGGGGGTCCTACGTTACAAGCGGACTTCATGACATGTTAAAACTCATCTACTCCAACGGCCGTCACTCCTGCGATTATTGTAACCTTTCTTAATGTGTTTCTACGATGGATATTCATCTTCGTTAAATTATTATTAATGGAGACAACCAACAGAGCTCGCCGTACAACCCGATGGGCGACTTCAGTGCTTTTAATATTAGATAGATAACACTTTATTGTACACCATTACAGAAAAAACTTATTATTATTTTATATTATTATATATTGTCAGTATATATATATATATATATATATTCAGTTAGATCCGTTTAAACATACTTATAAAGAATTATTAATATATAAAATAATTTATTTTATATATTAATAGATAAATATTTAAAATTAAAATTTGTATACGAATAATTTCATATTATAATTCCTTTATTCGAAGCTTAAAACTGATACAGCAGGCAAAGATGCAGTATCAAACAAATCTACGCATTATAACCAGCTATCATAGCCAGTAAAAGGAAACAAAAAATCCTAAACCGGTTTGTCTACTCCCACACAAGCAAAGCCTCGTGCAGCGGTTAGTCCGCAAGCACAATCACATATGTTTAATGGTTTCAGTGATCAAGTTAAGAGTCAAGGTGAACAATTATATAAGCATGCCTTTCCGCTTCGTGGATTTTTGGGTTTTTCTTTGGCCATTGTTTACCAAATACGTCTTAATAAGAGTCGAAATTATTTTGTTTTCAACTTTCGTACAAAATTGTAATACGATAGGAGATCATCGGTAATAGTAATCATCATCATCCGAGCGTTAAATCCCAGTTTTGTTCGAAGAATTCACTTTCAAAGCCTGGAGTCCTTTCCTACTTTTCGTCCTCTACTTCGTGCGAGCTTCTGATGTATCGCGAGAATCCGTGCAGGAACGGAGAAAGAATACAATTTACTGCGGCCGGGCGGCCTGTCGTAAGAGTCGACAATTCAACCCAAAGCCAGACAGTAGGGCAGTTGCCCGACTGGATGGCTACCACCCCCGGTCTAAAGTATGTCGCCATAACAACCTTGAGTTGTGTTCCGGCGTTAGTGAACAGGTTCCAGTCTCCCTTAAGAGAGTAGCAGCGCGTTTGTTGTACCTTTGGTGTTAGAAGGTAGAAGAGAGAGAGAGGCTGACATAGAACACCAGAGAGCGCTGTCGTAGCATTCACTAACTAAAGGAATCTGTTATCGTACAATCCAGGCCTAGCCAGCGTTTGCCGTGTTTCGCTGAAGGGAAGATGTCAAGAAGATATATAAGGATGCGTTCTGGACGTATTCCGTCAAATCGGTTGAAATACTGATGGCCTCTTTGCTTGAGCGGGCTGTCTTAGCCGGCCGAATTCGCTGGAATGAAGAGGCTAACTAATCAGTTTTTATCTAATTTCATCACGTTCGAAATGAAAAGCAGTGTTTACCTCGGGTGAAAGATCTATTTAGACACTCGAACTATTCGTGCGCCAAACCATCTCCTGCCTAAATAGGTCACTTTCATCCCTTGTCTAACAATCTACTATTTTTTTTATGCCGCTGATGCAATTCTCTATCAAATACGTCGTCATGGTAACGCAAACGAAGTGTTGCACTGTTATTGTTTACATAACAACATAACGTATCAATTTCAATGTGCTAAGGCTATAAGTTTATCACAATTGTAAACAATGAAAGTACAAGTACGTCATTCACCTGTTCAAATGATAAGGATGTACCAGTCATATGCTTGGATAAATATTTTCAAGTTACATAAGACAGGCAGGTGAGTTTTAAAAATAATAATTAGTTATTTAATTAAGTTGTTTGTTTTATTATGTTTCTTTGTGTAACTTTAAAGGTGATGTTTTGCTTTAGTTTTATTTAAAAACTACCGATCAAATGCGTATAGTGGACGCCTACCGAAGAGTTGCGTAGAAGAGGCTCACTGTGTTTGACACATGTCCATTGTGTTTGTTACAAGACTCAAAAATATTTTATCGAAAGTTGCTTATATCTCAAAAGCTACTCATCCGGTGTTATTGAAATGAATTTTCGTTTAAAGTATTTTTAAGTTGTGCTACCTCAATTTTTCAATATTTACCACACGGAAAAAAAATTCTTCCATATTTTTTGATACTATAATGGATTCCTAATTGTAAATTTATTACAACAACTAAACTCTTCAGCTACAGGATCACATCCTTATTCATAATCTTGATTATATTACAACAAGACCATAACAAAATCAATCATGACAAAATGGGACCAGCAAGTGACTAATAAACAAACACCTCTCAAAGATTAGATATAGTGATAAAACTTATTTCGCAGTAAGTTGTTTTAAGACATTCGTGAAGTGTAAAAAATGGAGATAGGCGACATACCGACTAAATTCAACCAACGCCCATAGGCGACTAGCGTCTAAGTCGCGAAGAAATGACCTCAGGCCCGGTTTCCACCACAGCGGACAGGAGAGGCGTACGGAGACAGCATCATAGCCAGCAGGTTGTTCTCGAATGTAAAGTGCATAAACAGAAAGCGCAAGACCAACGACACGCTATTGATAAGCTTAAGTTACTATACTTCTTGCAATTAACGATGGCGAGCGGGCTTTACTTATGGTTGAACGTGAACATGCATATTGCGATAGTGTGTATCCGACGGGACGATCAATCTCGAGTATGCCGTCCAATCATACTTGCTTTGGAACTCACAGTTTTATCGCAAGTAAAATCCGTTCGCATTCATAAATTACATATAATTTGGCAGGTTCCGGGACGACTCACCAAGATGCGAAGAGGCAGTGGAAAGTTTAGTTGGTAGTCTAGTTTTCGGTATCCCACAACCCGTTTTTTAGTAAAGGTGTGTGCAGGACCGACCCTTGGGAGCCCATATACCCTTCGGTTCATAGCCCCCGAGGCCGGAGGGGATGCGTAAATGCAATCCTGACGGTTCACCTATACTTTATTTCTGAATAACACACCGCCTTACCTTCAACGTATGAATGAACAATACCAGACAATCATGTAGTAATAATTTTAGACGCACATTAAAAATAGATGCTTTGAGTACTAACAATAATCGGTCGTATTATTGCCAGATGAATTTGAGGTAGGTCCAACATAACTGGACCCATAAACCTTGAAATAGTTTTGTTCTATTAAACTATACATTTGTCAACACCTCGGCAAATGTAATAGCTGTTAATCCAGTTACCATACATCCATTAATTTTGTATTCAAAATGTTTTAAATCCAGCTTTAATAGGGTTCTGTGTAGTCGCTATATTTACTCGCACGAGTGCTTTTCTTATGATGAACATCACCGCGTTTCGTTACCACTATTGGAGAAGAGCTCTCTAGCTCCCGGCTGTGATCCTGGCTAACGTTGGAAGCTAAGCCATTCTAGACGGGATACCGGCTTATCGTTTTGTGAGACATGTTTGAAAATGAGATAGAAGCGGATCTCCTAGTACCCTTTCCGCATTCACAGCTTTGCAGGGCGTCTACTGACCTCCATCTGCGGGAGACTCACCACCACGGGTGACAGCCTTAAATCAAATCAAATCATTTTTATTGCGAACTAAGTGTTACATAGGTCTTATACAATATCACTGAGGACTTATTACTTAGTTGGCCTTTAATAGCATCGCAATATTAATGTTACTTAACCTATCTCTGTAAAATATGTAATATTTAATTTGGTGCCTTATGCATACATGTTTTATTTTATTTAAAACAACACAATATCTTTTTAATTTTTACCTTTCACTTAAATATTCTTGGACACTATAATAGGATTTTTTTACCAACCATTCGAATATTTTTTGTTTAAACATATTAAAATTATTTTCTTACATTATATACAGCATATAAATCATTTACGTAGGAAACATAACCAAAGTTTTTTTTTAAGTTTAAGGCTTGGCAACTAGGCCTTTAAGCCAGACGCCGTTGCATTGTAGGCTACAATCAACGTCATTCAACGGAGTTCTTGTGAAAACTCGAAAGGCCACATTTGGCTATATAGTTCACATTTCTCGCAAAAACACAATTACTACTCAAAAACTATCATTATCCTACAACTATTGTTCATTTTAGAGTAATTTTTACATTTTTATTCGTGCAGGAACGGAGAAAGAATACAATTTCCTGCGGCCGGGCGGTCTGTCGTAAGAGGCGACTTAACAACCCACAGCTAGGTGGTAGGGCATTTGCCCGACTGGATGGCTACCACCCTTGATCTAAAGTATGTCGCCATAACAACCTTTAGTTGTGTTCCGGCATTAGTGACCAGGTTCCAGTCTCCCTTAAGAGAGTAGCAGCGCATTTGTAGCAACTTTGGTGTTGCAAATGTCCATAGGCGATGGTAACCGCTGTCCATCAAGTGGGCCATCTGCCTGTCGGCTGTACCCCTGCAATAAAAAAAAAAATTAGTAAATAAAACTGTACAGCACAACGTCCCCTTTCAGTTCCCGCCAAAAACTCCTAACCAAAGTTTAAGCAAACTAGGCTCCAGTAAAAAGCCTTGCACAGATATAAAATCTATATTAATTGATACCTTCTTTATGAATTCATTGTCTTAAAATACGTTAATATATTAGAGTTGTGCTATAGAAACCAAATATTTAAAAAATAAGTTTCCATCTTATATTGGAAAAACGGGCCCAGAGAATACATATACGTGTTGAGTCTTAATATATTATTTATATATTTGATGCACATTTATTTATGATCGCATTATTATGCATAAAATAAAAATGAAATAGAACCACCGCGGATTACTAGTTTCATTCCATTATAATTGCGACCTTGATTGCTTGGAATCCAACCCAACGCATAGTTAAAATTACAAGAGGTAAATAAAACAAGTACCTATCTATTTCCAGAGCTGACTTCGTATTTTAAGACATTGAGTTCAATTAGTTCGGGGTTATGTTGATTAAATTTTAATAAAGAACAACGATCTCGGACTCCATGACAGAATTTATGGTTCTGATAAAAGGCCTTTTGGAACAGTCTCATTTAAGTTTTATATGTAAACTCAGTCTTAGTCAAATTGAAGGTATTTCACTGATGCCAAATGACGGTGTTGTGGTAACTTGAAGTCATTTTTCACTAAATAGTTGAGATCTTCCTCACAAACACATAGTCATTTTTTGAAGTGAAACTTCTTTAGAATCGTTGTGATAATTTAAAACTCGATGAAACGAAGAAGCGACAGTAAAAACAAATAAATCTATAGGATTAAGCCTGCGAAATAATGACATACACTACCTTATATTTAAAAATTAAAAACACTATGTTCATAAAGATAGAGTTGGAAATGTTTTGAAGTTTATCGTTAATATACTTCAAATTTCGCGTTTTAAAGCTTATCTATACTAATATTATAAAGAGGTAAATGTGAGTTTGTGACGTTGTAGGGGGTAATCTCTGGATCTACTAAACCGATTATAAAAATTCATTTACTGTTGGGAAGCTACGTTAACAGGGAGTGTCATAGGCTATATAACATGACGCTATATACCACGGGAGCGGGACGGAGCGCCAGTGAAACCGCGCCGGGCCGCTAGTATATTATAACGATATAATATATGAAATGTGACGTCACGAAATTTAGATTCTCTCCTAACCCTTGTCACACTTTGTTTCACTTCTACTGTGCGTGTGTGTGTGTGTGTGAAGTGCACACACACATACACGTGCACACATACACACACACAATTTTTTTATTGAAAGGAAATCCGTTTGAAGACCGCCGCGACAGGCGCGTGCGGAATTTGCCAGGTTGGGGTGGCACTAATACCCCGGAAGAAGTACTATTGCCACCAGAGTTTATAGGTACCCACTAAAACCCCTCGGTATTCCTTCCTCAACCAACCAACTCTGAGTACCCTGACAGGCAAGGATCCCTAGGACAACCCAACAATCCCCTGCCGAAGGCAAACATAATAGCTAGATCAACGTCTGGTGGCTATGCTTTTCTTGGTAAAGTCCCACTTTTTCCGTAGCCCTACCTGGCCGCAGTGTGGCAATAGCACCTCTTGCTTACGGTACTACTGTCACCCCGACTTGGCGAATCTCACACACCGGCCACGACTCCCCGCGCGGCGGATGTTTCTCAATCAGATTTCTCTTCGTAAAAAAAAAGGAGAGACCAGCGCGTGGGACATGACGCGACCTCCTCTAGAAACACTCAGTCCATGTTTAACTAACAAACAATATCCTACAGTTGGTGTTCATTTGTACCAATATTAAATGTTCTTGGCAAGAAAACTGCACAATAAAAAATCAAATTCTGCCAAAACTCCTTCATATCACCCCAGACAGAGCTACCATATATCTGAAATGTTTACAATATACCAATATTAATACTAAGTATATATATAAACAGAAATAAAATTCAAATTAATTTATTGCTTTGTTTTAAAACCAAAATAGCAGTTAATACGCTTTGTTGCGCTCGCTCACATGCATCGTACATGATAATAAATGCATAACAATCAAACTGTATATTTTATAAGAATATCCAGAATTTTCTATAGATTTTTTTTGTTGTTGTATAAGCCTTAACTTCTAACAAGGATTTTCTGGATTCAATTAGTAAAAGAGGCCAAGTAATTAATATTGTAGTTGATACGTTAAATTTTTTTTTTTTTATTGCAGGAGATCAGCAGACAGGCAGACGGCTCACTTGATCGAAAGCGGTTACCATCGCCTATGGACATTTGCAACAGCAAAGTTGCTACAAATGCGCTGCTGCTCTCTTAAGTGAAACTGGAACCTGGTCACTAATGCTGGAACACAACTCAAGGTTGTTATGGCGACATACTTTAGACCAGGGGTGGTAGCCATCCAGTCTGGCAAATGCCCTACCACCTGGCTGTGGGTTGTTAAGTCGCCTCTTACGACAGGCCGCCCGGCCGCAGGAAATTGTATTCTTTCTCCGTTCCTGCACGGATACAAATAATAAAGTTCATTAAAATAAATAGATTTGCCCTGCAGTTTTATTCGCGTCGTGTTACTGCCCTACTTGATTGCGCCAAAGAAAGTAAATTTTTCCTTCCTCATACTCGCCATTATGAGGTAAAAGTCAATTTTCAAATTAGAAATACATTGAACAAACAGACTATACTTGAAAAGGTTGACAGTTGGGAAATGAGTAATGAATAAGCCAGAAATAATAATTAAACAATTTAATCTCATTGATATCATATAAATCCTAGTTGAGTGTAAATCTCGACGAGAGGCGAACGCAGCAGCAGATAGTAGGTAAGGTAAATACTTCTTCCCACTTGACCTCTCAGTCCCTTTGTTATATCCAAGCCATTTCATGACGCCCGAACCACTCTTTTCAGTCTTAGCGTGGCTTTTATTCTAATTTGAAGAATAACGCCTACCGAGTTATTAGAATATTTTTATTGTAATTAGATTTATAAATGATAATTGTCTTTTCACCCAATATTAGACCTCTCCCATCCCATCCTGCTAGACGCGAGTTTATTTTTAAGGGAAGGACTGGCAGACCTGCCACGCTTCTTCAAGGCGAACTGGCGGATTCTCAATATTGATAACCGCCATACATTCACCATGAACATGTACTAATTTTAACAAATCACCCTAAGTAGTGTATGCTTTTTGACCAACATACGAATCTAAGTCACTGGAGTGAAATGCGGATGTGCTAATGAGCTACTACAATATATAATGATTATTATCTTTCTTGATATTTTTCAAATCATGTCTAGAGAAGCGGAAAGAGCCCTTTTAATGCCTTTAAAACAGATTATAATATTGTAGGAACATTTTAGATGCAGCCCGCGCCCGTGATAACGATTGACATTCTAAAACACCTTCCTGCAACGTACATGGAATAATTCACACGTGAGTAAAGCTAAAGCATTGTCCATTCCAGAAATAAACCGGTGTGAGGACACTGTAAATACATATGAATAATATATTGATCAAAGTTGTTTACCGTCTGGAGGGATTGTTTAATTTGATGTTTATTTATCGGTTTTAAGTACGCTTGGACGGCGCGGCGTTTGGAATGTGACTTCCCAAACTTTTCACTACTTATATTTGTTTACCACGAAGTGTGGGTTTTGTATCACGCAAGCTTTGATTACGTACCAGTGGTCTCAAGAAGAGGTATACTAAAGATGTTGTAAGTCGAGGAAAAATGTAACAAAGCAGACAGAAGATGTGTCGTTTCACCAGTTTAAGTAAGGATTTATATATTTTCTTATTGTGACGCGAGCAAACAGGCAGACGGTCCAGCTCATGGAACGTGGCTACCGTCCCCTATAGAATTTGCAACACCAAGGGGGAAGGCTTTAAGTTGGGATAAAGAGGATGGGATACGGTGATGAGTCAGAGGTATCAGACTGGAGGAATGGGGTAGAAGGAATGCGATACAGGATTGGAATAAGGGCATACATACCCTTTATATCAATCCCGTATCGTAAAATCGTAAGAGAACGAAGGTAACCGGCGTACCTCACAAAATTAGCAAGTTGAAGAGGCAGTGGGTCGGTCACATCTGTCGCAGGACCGACGGCCTATGGAGCAAATGTGTCCTGGAGTGGAGACCGCGTCTCCATAAACGTAACTTTTTTTATGTTTGGTAGTAGGCAAACTGGCAAACGGACAACCTGGTGACAGACAGGTGGCTACCGTCGCCTATGGGCATCTGCAACACTAAGGGAGCCGATACGTTACCTACCTCGTTGAGACTTTAGGTATCTGTTCACGCCCTTTTTGAAGAGCCCCATATTGTAGTGCTCTAAGAAAACCGCGGGCGGGAGAGTCCCTTCCGTAACGCGGACACATATGGCATCAAGGAACGTCAGCCACGTACCGTGGACGACTTCCAAGTGTCCAGGAAGTGTGGATGAACTCCCAATAGCCGGCGAGTGGTGCGATGATAGAATGGCGACGTAGGCACCAAAGCAAATAGCTCACGTAAAATGCCCTCCAGCCCGGTGGACTGGCGACCTGCGCAAGGTCGCCGGCAGGGGCTGGATGAGGAAGACGGGATACCGGGATATGTGGCGCAAACTTGGTTGAGGTACAGAATTGAAGGCACGCGATATGGTATTCAATGACCTTGAATACCATCGTACTATGAACTAGATTTAGAACTTCATCTACTTTTCTTGCATGGAACGGTTCAATTTTCTGTTTATAAGGATCACTTTGATTGATTCATCAAAATTAAAGCGAAAAATTATCCGTAATCGCTCATCCAACCGTCAATAGACGCGGTGTAGTATTTTGAAGTAATGTCTCCGCGATTCACATAATATCGATAATATTTATTTATGATACTAGTACGGAAGTAGGTTTTTACAAACGAGTAGACAAAAGTAATCCCGAGACGAAGTCGAGGTGCTTACCATAATTATGAGTTCGTAGAAACCAACAACCGCACGTTTTTCAATACATTTGCGAGAAAACAGTACAATAGGTGATGAACAAACATAAAATTTAAATATCAGTCGGAAATGCGCAACAATCTTTGACGTGTCTAATATGAAAATGGCGTGCACTTGCAAATGGCGCCACGTGCAAGTGGTGAAAATTAGAACTATAACTTTCGTCTCATTTTCCCTATGGTATTAAAGTGAGACAAATGTATTGATCAAAAGCGCTTCGAAGGAGGCTCGATTATTCAGCTTATTTGTTTTCATAATATGAAACTCCTTGGTGGAATTCTTGTAAATATTTTTTTAGTACCTATTTTACCATACGTTCCATTGCGTGGTGTCTAATTTTTTTACTTTCGAACAATGTACTTACATATGTTTCGTAAATGCATTTTTTGAGCAAGTGTTGAAAAAGTAATTACAGAAGAATCGCAACAACTACATGCATGAGGTTTGGTTGTTTTTGTATTGCTAATCTACTAAATATCCTTAATAAAGTGGTAAAGATAATACATAATTCAAAGCAACAAAAACCTAATTCTTAATTAAGATTTACGATGATACTTGAGCCTGACATTCCAGTTGATTAGATAACACAAGTTTCGTACATCAGAGTGGTTTATAGGTACATAGAAATTAAATTTTCAATCAAATGTAATGATCTTAATTTATGTAGATTGTAAATTATTGATTAAAATAATCCGATGATATTATAAAAAATAATACCTATTTAAATATCTATTAAATATAAAGAATTTATGGAAATATTATTATGCTTGTTTCATTTAAATGTAGTTTTTATAGTCGTAATTCGTTGTTATTTTCAAAAGATTATGGTATCTTCGTATGTGAAACTTTTTTATTAATAGAAAATAATTTAATTTTTAATCAATACTTTTGTCAGTCCTTACAAAAACTTCGTTACACTTTTTTTTTTTAATTGCAGGAGTTCAGCAGACAGGGAGGCGGCCCATTTGATGGAAAGCGGTTACCATCGCCTATGGACATTGCACCACCAAAGGTATTACAAATGTGCTGCTGCTCTTTTAAGGGAGACTGCAACCTGGTTACTAATGACGGAACACAACTCAAGGTTGTTATGGCGGCATACTCTAGACCAGGGGTGGTAGCTATCCAGACGGGCAAATGGCTGTGGGTTGTTTTGTCGCCTCTTACGACAGGCCGTCCGGCCGCAGGAAATTGTATTGTCACTCCGTTCCTGCACAGATAAAATTTATATTTATTACGTTTATTTGAGATGAGCCATATGGATCGCCATAATATTAAAATATGTGTTATAAAGGTATAATTATATGAAGGAATGCTCCGGTGGTTCGGGCATGTGGAAAGAATGCATGATGAAAGAATGACTAAACAGATATACAATGCAAAAGTGGATGGATGCAGAAGTCGTGGAAGGCCACGACACACATTCCATGATCAAATTGATCGTGTACTAGCGGAGGGTGATGTCAGGAGCCTTAAGAACAGACGAGCGTGCATGACAAGAGTTATGAATGTCAAAGAAACAAGTGAGGTGTGTAAGAATGGGCCTAAATGGCGCTCTGTTGTTCGTGCCTACCCCGCAAGGGAACTGGCGTGAAGTTATGTATGTATGTATTTATTTTAAAGAATAACTTTAAACTGGTGATTGAAAAATCGGCCCTAAATGCAGTACTTATACCTGTTTATGCTAGCACTTCGGTCATATAATTACATACATACAGTATGTAATTATATGACCGAAGTGTGTACCCAAAAATATTACCTCACTTATGAACAATACTCAGTATGGCGTCTAAAGTCTATAATAAATTGGCCCGCCAAGCTTTTGCAGATTGTGAAAGTGTATGAATTTAAAAGGAAGTAATTTATTTTATTTGTAGATAAAGCTTAATATAGTATTCATGAATTCTTCGATGGCAAATTTCAATATATTTATAACTATGTGATGTATTTGAATTGTACAGAATTGCGCTTAAATGACATTTATTAATTAATTAATAATTATTTCATTAATTTATTCATTAATTTTTAGTTCGCTTAGAGCGATGCCCTAATAATAATATATGTAACATTAACAAGAATAATAACTGACATAGATAAGTTTTCTTAATAATAGTTCTAATAAGAATGCTTTTTTTATTAAAATAATATCTTCATAATTATAACAAAATTTGTACGCCGAATAGGCAAGAAAAATGTCATCTTTATAACAATGTCTTTATACCATCTATTTCATGTACCATGTTTTTGAACAACAAATGATTTGATTGATTGTTTGGTACATATCGTAATACGAGTATGAAGCGGAATTCTTATGTCGCTATATAGTTATATGTCATACATAAAAACATCTATTTCATCACAATGTAAACTTAAGACTTCCCATACTTCCTGTTTGTATTAATCCAAGGTTATTGCCACCTATAGTCAATAAGGTCACTTTATGATAACATAAAAGAACACAGTATCGGATGCTGTAACAAGTTTTAATGTCGATGCTTTGAAGTATAAATGTATGTAGATAGATGTTTGTATGTCGATTTATTTGAATTTATAAATCGACATACAAACATCTATCAACATTTTATATACACAAACAATAAATATACAACTGACAACTCTAAGTCAATCGCAGATACTCAGACCATAGTAAAAAACAGAAAGTTCGTTTACGAAATTTACGAAGCCGCGAATTTAGAATGTATAGTCACATCGCTACACACACACAGTTTTTTAAAATTTAGCTGCTCGTAAAGCCGGGTCCAGACAAGTGTAACGCGTAATGTAATCTGTCGTGTAATGAAACACGAATAGTATGGACGGCACACGAGCCCGACGCGAATAATGTATATGACAGTTGCTACGAACATCTCAAACGCAAAGGTTGCGATAGCTGGTGATTAACTCAAAACTAGTAAGGAAAGGGTAGAAATTGCACCACAAGAGATATTTTATTAATTTATTAAATTTGCACCATAGGTCGCTGTTTCATATCCGGCTCGAAGGACCATATGATTAACTCAAACTGTTAAGGAAAAGGTAGAAATTGCACCACGAGAGATATTTAATGAATGTACTAAATTTGCACCATTACATGTTGAAGGAATTTTTTTATGTGACAAAGACAAGTTGTTGGTGGTGACAACAATTGGTGCTGCTTTTATTCTTATGCATTTAACTGAAGATCAGCCAAAACGTTTGGGACGTCGATGGTGTAAAACTAATTTCTATACAAGAAGATCTTCATTACCTAGGGGTCTACAATCTCAGCAAATAAGTGGTCAATATTAAAACTTTACCCGGATGTCACCTACTGAATTTGACCGTTTGTTAATAATGATTGCACCTAAAGCCGGGTCCACACTTTTTTTTTTGCCAGGGGAAATCCATTTGAGGACTAAGCCGCGACAGGCACAGAAGCCTGGGGGGATGTTTGCGACCCGTGTGAGTGTGTGGGATTCGCCAGATCGGGGGTGGCACTAGCGTGCCCGTTCAGAACCGGTGCCACGCTATTGCCACTCCCCAGTTAGGAATACCCACTAAAACCTTTGGGTGTTCCGTCCTGCGTCTTATGCCAGGTCTACGGGAAAATGGGCTACCCGACTCCGCGGTGCCCTGGCAGGCGTGGGCCCCCCTTCCTTGGGCCTCTTCCTATACCAGGGGACGTATCCCCCGGCTACTACTTGGTCTATTCCATGCGTGGGGCGGTCTGTAACGCGCCCCACGGGAAGAGAGATGAGCGCGCGCGGAACACTCGCACTCTCATCTCGACGGCATGTGCGGGTGAGTGAGAACCCCTATACCCCTAGGGGCCCCACCCGCGCCGCCCGCTTACGGCGGCCGAAGGTCACTATCCGACCTCCGGCGTAGGCGCGTCCTCCTTTGGCGGGAGCGGAGCAGGGAATTACGCTCACGCTCCCGTTCCGCCTCCTCCTTCGCGAACATGACTTGCTCGCAGAAGGAGGAGACGGCGTCCCATCCGGTAGAGCTCCCGACCATGGTGCGTACCACGGCCGGGAGCGAGGTGTCGAATCCGGTATGGGCGACGAGCTCCCGGCGCTGCTCCGTCCAAGAGGGACACTCCTGGAGTGTGTGCAGCGCCGTGTCCTCGTCGCCCGTGTCACAATGATGGCACCCTGACGTGACCTCGCGGCCGAGGCGAAAAGCCGGGTCCACACGACACAACCGTCCCTAACGCCGTCCAATCCAAATGAGCACTGCGACCGACCGCCGATAGCTCCCGGCGAGCGCCGGCGCAAGCGTTACATGTACGGCTCATAGTGCCGTCTACACGTAGGATTCGTGTTTCATTACACGATAGATTACATTACGCGTTACACTTGTCTGGACCCTACTTAAGGCAAATGAGCATTTAATTTTCGGATACCTTAGAGTTTTACTTTTATAAAGAGTCCTCATACATCGCAATGGCTCTAATCTTCGCATCTTCACGATGTATAGAAAACCTATCTTTATTAACTCGTCAATTCTATGTAACTCGATTAGAAAGAGTTTTAGATCATCGGTAAGAAATTGTAGACGAATTATTTATTAATTGTACATTTGTACAATATCAATAGTACTTAGTTTAATTATGCGATGATCTTTGTATATCCTCTCCCATACTAAACAAAACCAGGTATATACATGTATATGAATCTACAGAGTACAATCTTATATGGAAAATTTGTTTCCCGAAAGCGAAAGAAATCGCTACCAGTTGTAATAAGCCGCCATTCGTATTGTAGTATAATAGTTACCTTATTATTAAATTGTTAATATTCGTATAAGCTGCTTTATTATGAGCAAAATTGAATATTGTTACGAGTTGCAGGGCCCGAATTAAAAAGCCGTTGGAATTATTATAGAGTTTATTAGAACTATACAAACGTGTATAACATAGGTACAAATATAACCGAACGCAGCAAGTCCAAACGTAATGCAGAAGATTGTAATTCAATAACACGCGCAAAGTCCGTCGCTAAATAGATTACCGAATGTACACAAGTCTTGCTTCGCTCGTGGTTATCGCTCGACTGCCTCGTCCCTCAATCGAGGTATTGCTTTATACTGCACAGATGCAATATGTCTGCCCGGCCGCGTGGACCGAATTTCCTAGAATCAGTTTGTTCTTTAAATCCGACACACCTGGTTAATGACTGCCATAAAATATTACAATACACAATGGGCTGTTTTCAAATCACAAATTTTAAACACAAAGTAAACAAAAGAAGTCCAAATGCCGAAAGGTAATAAAATGTGTTTCTACAGGTATGCAGGTGTGAATTTGTCTTTATCAGCGTCTAGGTCGAAACAATATTCTATCCTATTCTAGAGTATGTTATGCTAGATTAAGATTTTTTCCCCATACTGTAATCTACAAATAGCGAATGAAAAGAAATATATTTATATATTATAGAATAGTGTAAAATTGCATCGAAATCGATCCTGCAGGCTGTATGAGGCTGTACGATCTAGTATACAAATTAATAATTAAAAACAGTGATTCATTCAACTTAGATTGTACACAAAAAGTAAATCGTTTATTTTGTCAATCTTATTTCTAATGTCTCGATTAGCTATTAAACTAATGAGTGGAAACGTACTAATATATTCGGCTAGCATTACTAACGCTATCAACTACAGACCATGTGTCAGTGTGGACAAAGTGGGTCAAACTCGAGATATGTACGTATAACTGTGTGCAACAGCTGACGCCCAGAGCTCAATGCTCTCCGTAGTAACGAGGTTAACGACCCTCGCACACCCCGTCCCTCGCAGGTGAATGAATCCGGGGGTTGTTTCAACGTTTTGATCTTGTTTATTTACACATGAATAGGAAATATTAAAATATACATATAAAGAAAATATATGTAAGGGAATTTATAATCCAGTTTAGCGGTTCTCTTAACAACAAAGCATCAAGGGCGAAGTAAAGTGATCTGGGGATTTATTACTCTTTGTTGTGAAGTACACTCCTTAAAAATTCTATTTAGCACTCACCTGCAAAGTAATGAAATAAAACAGTAAATTTTAATTCATCATGTGTCATGACATTTTGAGCTCATCGATAAGACTTAATAAGTTATCAAGAAAAAATACGAACAAGACATTAAATTGTTCCCTAAGTTAATTAACTACTATAAACCACTCTCAGAGTGCTGAAGAGACAGGCATCTTAAGAAAATTATAATAGAGATTTTTTAAATTACTGTTGTTAATTGTGTTCACATATAACATTAAAAAGCTAAACACAAAATAATTAAATCAAAGTTATATTAAATTTTTTGTCGACCACCGTTTAAACCCGTTATATGGTAGTTTAAATTATGTCTAACAATAGCAAAATATACCAAAATACCTGTGACCATTATTTCACTTTGCGTGCTGTAGATAATTTAGTAAAAATTAGGACGCCCCTGTTCACAATAAACCTGACAGTGAACGCTCTTTATATTCTACATAGTTTTCGAACAAATGTTGACAATTGTATATATTTTTAAAAAAAACATGAGTTTCTATTCGTGTAGGAACGGAGAAATAATACAATTTCCTGCGGCCCGACTTCCTATCGTAAGAGGGCGATAAATACAATCCACAGCCAGATGGTAGAATTTTTGTCAGTCTGTATGGCTACTACCCCTAGTCTAGAGTATGCCGCTAACCTTAACTTCCGTTTCGGCATTAGTGGCCAGGTTTCCCTTTAAAGAGCGACAGCACTTTGGTAGCGCCCTTGTTTTTACAAATGTCCACAGGCGATGGCTAACTGTTTTCCATCAGGTGAGCCATGTGCCTGTCTATTAAACTCACGCAATAAGAACATAAAAGAAAACAACAAAACCTTGAATTACAACGCTCAACTATTCTATATTTTAAATTAAGATATTAAATAATGAAGACTATATATAGTACAAAACAAGGACATTAATTAAAGACACCATCAATTTAATGTAGCTGTCCACGCGTTGTATTTATATAGACAAATGTAGGTCAAACGAAGGAAAACGTGGCAATCGAATTATTATGGAAAATTCTACTAATTACACCACAAAGAACAAAAACAATTAAGTTGAGAGCATTATCTGTGACAATATTCGTAATGCGGTAGTATGGAATACTTCAACGAGGCTCGTAGGGCCGGCGCTATGGGCCGAATGCGTTGCCGGGCGCACGTACGCACGCCTACCGACCTTGTTGTTATTTGTACGTTGAACGACAGTAAACAGTCGTAAAAAGAGCACCACGGTCTACTCTACAGCCAAGGTGGCAAACACAGAAATATCAATAGTTTCTAATGCCTTTGCAACCTGTTTAAGATTTTCTACTTCATTTTGATACTGCGTCTAATTTCCTTCAGTGTTCTATACTACTTCACTTTCGAAGTTAGTTTATAAAATAAAATATTTTAAACCGATGTCGGTTACTGCGATTTCAATCTTACTGTAAAGATTTAAATATACAAATGCAATATAAGATTCGATGCGACACGCACGCGGCTAGCTTTTTCTTCTTTCGCAAGACTATAATAACTATAATTATATAAATGCATAAGCACAACTAGGTTTACAATGACTGTTTAAAAGCAACCCTTACGGTCAACTGAGAACCCTTAGTCGCTGCGTTGGCCGCCAAGAATCTTTTAGTCGCCGCGACTTGGCTGCCGCAACCTGGTCGCCTAAAATTTATTACCTCTCATTTTAAAGCCGGTCGTATGCTCGCAATATATAACCCATTTTAGCCAGAATGTGGAATTACGTTTCAGACAGGTCAAAACGTCACCAAAATATTTGTAGTTTATGGTAATAGGATGGCAAGTCTATCTTTCGTCGCGTTCAATCAAGCATCAAGCTCCTTTATTCGCTTTTCTTATGTTAGCATACTTCTAGACAGTATGCGTCTATGACTGATTGATAAGTGTATGGTTCATTGTATTTTTACCAAAATTTTTAATCTAATTAAAGTATAGCTTTATAAAAGTTCTTTCAAAAATATTTTAAAACATAAAAACTGCTATTATTGAGGAAAACTTAAACGATTATTGCTCCGTAAAATCCTTTTTATTCGACTGTAAACTATGAATAAACATTGAGGGTCAGTTTTTGCGTAATTTGCATGAAACTATGATATGGCGTAACATCGCGTGATCGAATAAGAAAAGTAAATCAATTTTGTTTTTAGAATCTGTAGTATTAATAACTCTGAAAAGATGAAGGCAATATATACATTTTAAATGTTTTAGTATTAAGTTTTCTATATCTGTCGTTTTCCTCTATTACCTCTTTGTCTATATGATATGCGTTATTTTTAACAGCAGCTAGTAAATGAATAATGACAGGTTATATTTCATGAAATCATCTGTACCGGTAAATAAAATAAAACAATTTATCTGTGATTTCAAAATTGATACTTAAAATGTAAGTGCTGAATATGATGCTTATTTCATAACAGTGGTGGATTTTTTGCCTGTGTGCCAGTCTGTAAGTTTATTTGGAATGAGTTTCAAAAGAACTCAAAAGATTTTGGAAAATTTAAGGATGACTCTGTTTTTAATACCTGAGTTCGTGTAAATAATGTAATATCTTCGATGTCTTGTCAAGGTTCAGAAGACATAGATATAAAATTAAAGTCTCCCATGAACGAAATGGTGGCCATGACTAGAGTATATAATAAAGATATATGGGCTTATAAAGTTACTAAGCAAGTTGCTTATAAAAACCTAAGAAATAAAGCAAAACATAAAAGTAATACCTAAACAATACATGAAGAGTCAGGTTTTGACAGAGAAGGTAATTGCAAAAAGTATTACTTAGAAGTTAAATAAATGTTCACCAATAACTCATCTTTGATCTTTGTCCCGCTCCCGCTGACTGTTAAATGAAGCAGTATTACATAAAAATAATAAGTTTTGACATTGTAAAGCTGTTATACCGGACCGAGCTAGAGATACACTGTACAGGCACTAACAATACGCTAAATTTTAAAGTAAATAGAAATGTGTGTAAATTAGCAATATACGCGAGGTGATAAACGGAATGTTTTGGTCATCCGACGGCTTTTAGCTCGTTTTAGTTGATGGTCAATTGACGGTCAATACCTATACGTTGAGTTCATTGAAGCGGGACATTCCATTACTTCTGTTTTGCATTGATTCTCTTTTCTGTACTTAATTTATTGCATGAAGCCAGCAGATAGACAAACGGCCCACCTGATGGAAAGCATAAACCACAAATGCGCTGCAGCTCTCTTAAGAGAGAGGAGTCTGACCACGAATGCCCGAACACAACTCAGGGTTGAATTAACATGGAATACACCTATAGTAACAATATCACCAGGAAACGTATTTATTCTCAAGCTACACAGTTGCTACAGATTTTTTTTTCCGACTTACACGAGCCGACATAGGCTACGAAAGCATTGTATAAATCTTTCATGATGTTCATGCAAAAGGTCTACATTAGTATCTTTGAAAAATAAAATCAACATTTAACCTGAAGAAGAATATAATTTGAAGACATTATATAGCCAATAATATCTTTAAAATGGAACTTTTCTAGCCACATCTTACACAAGAACGACTTCTGAGACATCAACTGAACAAATGTAGTAGGAGCAAGGAAAATACCCTTCAGCCCTATAGGTCGTCTAAGAAGTAGGTAGAGATTGAATGAGGAAAATAAAAGACCTAACTATGCGAACTATTTTTGATGATGTAAGCCATTACATATTTTCATCTTGTTTAAATTACAAGCAGCGCGTTTGTTTGTCGATATGTTTTAAGAATGGCAACATTTCTTCGTGTCAAAAGTGGAGAACAGCCATTTGTCCTATTGCACTCGTTTACGGCCGCTCAGGAGCATCACTAGCCATGTGTTGCGGATTACAAGTACAAACTAATTGTAGGAAATTATGTCGAAGTTGCTAGGCGGACACATTTGTATTTGTGTAGTATATAAAACGATAGCCTGATTGAGGGAGGGGGTCAGTTGAGCTACAACTACGATCCAGGCGTACATTCGGGAATCTAATAATGACGGGCTTTGCGCGTTTTATTGAATTACGACCTTCTGCATTACGTTTGGATTTGTTGCCTTCGGTTATATTTGTACCTGTGTTATACGTGTTTGTATAGTTCTGAGTGTTCTAAGAAACTCTATAATAATTCTAACGGCATTTTAATTCAAGTCCCGCAAACTCGTAACAATATAATCCCGGCATGATTCTTTAGCGGTGACCTTTGTCCGCGCACAAGTGAGATTTTGGATCTTTTCGAATTTTGAGATATTGTCCATTCGATATGTCGATAAATAGTATTATTACACTGGCCACACTCATTGCGGAAAGCAATCCCTATTATTCGGCCGACTGCTTAAGATCCATGCCAGGAGCTATACTATGTTTGTAAGATGTAGTGAATTCACCATAAGTTTATTAAAATCACATACCTACTATATCATATCCTTTTATAAGAAAGAATACAGTTGAACAAGTGTGTTCTACTTACAACCAAAAACCGGGATATCATTAATTTACCGAACAGATCCACCTACTTCGCTTTTACAATAGCAGTGATTATGTTTGATAATAATTGATGTCACAATGAACGGTTTATTAAGATTAATTGCGGACGAGAACACACAACATATTCAACAATACAATTTTAAAAGACTTTTCCGTTTTTTTTTAATTTTTTTATTGCAGGAGATCAGCAGACAGGCAGACGGCCCACTTGATGGAAAGCGGTTACCATCACCTATGGACATTTGCAACACCAAGGTTGCTACAAATGCGCTGCTGCTCTCTTAAAGGAAACTAGAACCTGGTCACTAATGCCGGAACACAACTCAAGGTTGTTATGGCGACATAATTTAGACCAGGGGTGGTAGGCATCCAGTCGGGCAAATGCCCTACCACCTGGCTGTGGGTTGTTAAGTCGCCTCTTACGACAGGCCGCCCGGCCGCAGGAAATTGTAGCAACATTTGTAGCAACTTTGGTGGTGCAAATTTCCATAGGCGATGGTAACCGCTTTCCATCAAGTGGGCCGTCTGCCTGTCTGCTGATATCCTGCAATAAAAAAAAGCCCTTGTTTAATTTATTTTATCATGTAGAATTGTAGACCGTTAATAAATCCGAATTCAACACGCGCTTAATCGTATAGAATAGCTTTAATAATTATTAGAAATTAAAATAAGAACCGTCACAACAAGATAAAATATTTACGTCTCTTCCAAGTGTCACGTCCTTGCCTTTGTAAAGTGTTACCAAAACATCACAAGCTCTAAATTTAGTCAATAATTACATATTCAGAGATATTTGGCATCGAGACTCAAAAACAACTTCGGATGTAATCTTTGATGATATATTATAAACAAAAGTGTCAGATCATATTGTAATAGTTTTTGAGGTCTTAAGTATGTTAAAAATGACAAAAATATATTCAGTTTATTTTCTTTCAAGTCTGCTATTCTCTAAAAACACCCAAAGAAAAACTGGCCAATCTTTCGTATTAGCAAGAATGTAATTACATGTACCATTGATGCTTTCTCAAATTTTATATTCTATGTTGTTTATATAACACATTGTGCTTTATGTTTTACATCCCCTGTTTAAACTTTTATAAATATCATTGTTTAGAAATAAATAATTAAATATAGAAGTAACACATATAGTTCTTTCTAAAATATCGGTCAAAATGATCCTCTCACTGGATTAGTACTAGTTTAGAACTCTTACCTAGCCGACTGTTTTCAAGAGATAATAATACAATTGATCGTAGTGCAGAAGAAGTTACATGATTTTTCTAGATAATTAGAATTTGTTAGCCCAGCGATAGTCTAAGCAATATGTCCTTAAGTGTAAAAGACTATATTAACTGTCAAACCGAGTAATAATAACGCAAAAATAGTCAACACGTGTGTAAATACAATTAAATCTTTTAAATTTATCTGTTGTATACAAACAGCAGTCTCGTTATCCGTTTACGTTGTCATAATATTTGATACAACTATGCTATAAACATTTATAGTCTGTCGACGGATGGTAGTATGCGATGTGTAAACCACTGTCAGTCTTATGCCTGCCTACCAAAGAACAAGTTATAAGTTGCAAGCTTTTATTCTGCGCCAAACGTTATGGCCTATATAGTTGAGAAATAAAATCAGTTTTTATATAAAATTCGGTCTTGTGTAGTATTACAGCTAATCTAGAAAGACCCAAAATACAATATCGAATATGTTAAATATTGTGCTAGAAAATAAGTTAAATGATTTGTGATCAATTGGGACTTTCTGATTTGCATTACGAGCGGTTGAAATTTGATATAAGCTCAATATAAGAAAGTTCAAAATTCTACTGATGTAGGGTACTGGGCAAGTCAATGAATAGTAAGTTATAAGAACCAGCCATCTGTTTAACACCTATTGACGGCTTAACTACTCAACCGATCGATGAAGGTTGGGATAATTAAAGACTAAAGATGATCATAAAATCGAATTCATCTTCAGACAATCGTAGTCTACTGCTGGAGGGTAGGGCTCTCCGAATTCACGCCCCATATCTCTGGCCTCCGTTTTCTTCATTTAAAGCAGTCAATTTACGTTCATGTTCAGAACTTATGAACTTCGATCTGTCGGACTCCAGGGCGTCCAACTACGATTACCAAAATTAATATTCACTGTAGGAGTTTTCCGATCCATTATCGGCTATTAATCCTGTGGCGGACGTGACCAGCCCACTACCATTGCTTACGAATTTTTAGATACTCTTTATGTGAAAAAAATGAACAATCAGAGGTATTAAACATCCGCTAATTTTCCTAAAGAAGCCGCGCGGTTTAACAACATAACATTATCTCCCTTCATGATAGCTTGACTCACTCTAAAATTAAGTTCAAAAAAGATCTGACGCGTATATTCTCAAATCTAAATCCGTTTATTTTTGTCTTATCATCATGATGTCTTAAATCACTTTAATGTCGGCAGATAACTTTATCGATACTTCTCTTACCTGTCATTACTTCTAAGAAAATACATCAATCTGTAATGATTACGTGTTACGTGGTTTTCCTAAATTTTGCTTCACAGAACATAGCATTTAAAAATAAATTCGTTTTTTCTTTGAATTGTGAAGATATTTTGCTGAGGTAATTTCTATTGAACTCTTATTTATATATATATTCTCTTATATCTACAATAACATAACAATAATTAACTATAACAAGTCTTTAGATGACTAAAAATGTTACGTAGTGAATTAAAATAAAAAAACTTCTTTGCAATATTTGAATTATAATTTTATCCGTGCAGGAACGGACAAAGAACAATTTCCTGCGGCCGGGCGGCTTGTCCTAAGAGGCGCCAAAACAATCCACAGCCAGGTGGTAGGGTATTTACCCGGCTGGATCGCTACCACCCCTGGTCTAGAGTATGCTGCCATAACAAACTTGATTAGGGTTTTGGCATTAGCGACCAGATACCAGTCTCCTGGGATTAAGAGAGCAACAGCGCAATTGTGTGTACATATATATATATATATATATATATATATATAAATATATTCATATATATATATAAATAAATAAATATATATATATATATATATATATATATATATATATATATATATATATATATATATATATATATATTTGTAACTCATGCAATAAAAAAGTAGTAGATTTCAAAAATAGAACTCACATGCCTCAGTTCTATTATTCCCACTTCCACGGGAGGACGGAGGACAGTGGTAAGGACCATGACCAGCGCAAGTACGTAAATACAAAATATGCGCTATACTCCCTTAGTGTGTCGTTTAGCACTACTTCACAGAAATGGATCTTTATAACCTATTTAACGCCGTTTTATTGCGTAGCTGGTAAATAAACAGATGACTCATATAATGAATGATAGAGAAAGAGAGGGATAGAAGGGGGTGGGATAGGGGGATGTCCTCCTTTGAGTATTTTTCACTATTTCGTATAGTTTAGAATTTTTCCTTAAAGGCCCACTTGAAAAACTCACCTATATATATTATGAATTATTATGTTATAATATTGTATATATTTTGTTATTTAACCTTTATTATTTAACTTATAGCATTATGCCATTCTGATTAGGGTTCCCAACTGTACTATAATATATAGTATCGTACTATATTTTAGCCAGTTGCACTATATACTGTAGAAAAATAATATAGCACGAAATGTTTTTATCGGTAATTCAATTATCGTGCTATTTGTTACTTTTTTATGACTATTTTAAAAAGAAGATCTTCGCTGGCCAGAACAAAAAGTAGTAACAAATACACATGGAAAAACAATAATGAATCAAATTAAATATAAAATAATTTATGAAAAATAAATGTGTACTATTGTTTCCGCAAAATTTTCCAAAAGTACAATAATTTTACCGTTAATAAACAAAAATACTATATTTTCTTTAAAAAAAAAAGTGGCAACCCTAATTCTGCTTCGTTCTGCTGCGAACATTTGTTGACATTGTCCACGATAAGAATCCGTTTATGTATTGCGTATATTATTGTATAAAATAATATTTATATCAGTAACCGCCTATTTATTTTATTTATAGTTCCGCAGCACATTGTTTTCAACTTCATTTAATAGTTAATAACACGCTCAGACTACCATAATCAATAAATTATCAACCACCTTACATTATATGGAATTACTCCTATGTTTATGTTTGTAACTAGTATTTTGTATCTAATTAAGTTTATTTACTAACCTGTCTTTTGTAAGTGTGAGAGTTTCCTAAATAACACCCTAAATCCATGATCTGCTTTAGATGTTATTCATGTAGCAGCCAAGTGCGTGATATTCCTCGTAAAATAAGTGTTTCGTGGAAGAGATGAATATCAACTGTAGTTATTGTTATTTGGCTACTGAAATCCAAAACATAATTTTAGAGGAAAAAACTAGTGTCTCACATCCGTCAATAGATACTCAATACTGTCCCTACCAAATTTGATAATAATCGAATCTATTAAGTAAATGAATTTAAATGTAAAATAGAACAAGTTTTAATTGAAGCAGATACTTTTATTTGAGCTTTTAAAATACATAACCACTAATTATTTTTTTAAGACATATAAATAAATTGGGCGATGTAACTTTATCGATGCTACAATCAATAGGATGTCCCGTCTATTAAAATAATTGCATGACTCAGTTCATGTCAATGTACTCTCTATCAGAAGCCATTATAATATGACGCAAGTACTTACTGTCACGTACCATTCTAAGGAGGGGTAAATAGAAGCAATTGAGGTGGTTTGTTATGTAACAGATAGGCAATAACTATTTATTTATTTAAATCAGACATCTCTCATACGTAGTTGTTAGTGATGGACGATTCAAAACCGGATCAATAAATGACTCGCCTCGCTCCTTAACAAATCATTCTAAAAGTTTCTCGATTGATTCGTGTCAACTTATTCCACTCGAGGTTGGCAGTCTGCTTTCATTGAGTCAAGCTGATATAGTCAGGCAGACGACCTAACTAATAGAATATGGTTACCGTCGCCTATAAATGTTTACAAAGCCAGGAGCGATCCCCACGCGTTGCTACCAGCATTTTGGATTGAATAGAGATGATGAGGTAGGAGGAACATGATATAGAGGATGATAGGGATAAGGGAGTTTAGGGATGTCCCGACTAGATGGAGGAGCGAGACAGAATGCTCCTCCTTCTCAAAGGAAGATCTTCCAGCGAATCTATTACTATGCCTTGAAGGCCTATGCTGTTGGAAATTTGTATATATTCTTTGTACGTTTCAGAAATCGTTTGCGACCGCAATTATTGTACAGCGCCATCTATTAGCTTGTAAGTGTTCCATTACAATGGGAAAGAAAAATGGGCCGACAGAACATTTACTCACCGTACGAAACATCATTAGCTCAAGGCTAAACTAAACTAATTTAACTATCTCACACCGATATTCTGTACGAGAATGTCATATCAATATCACATATCAATAGAGCTAGCTTTTGTCTTGAGCGTCTCGTCTCTTGATTATTATGACTTTGAATGCCGGGTTTCTTGTACCTCACTATCTATTATTTTACCTTATCATTGCTAGAAAATTGACATAACATATATGGAATTAACGTCAAATTTTAAGGCAAATGAACAGATGGATAGGTAAAGAAACCCGGCACAAGTCGCACTTAAACCATCGACTACGAGTGAAAATCATCATGACTCACGGAGATGTTTGAACATCGAAACAATGTTCATCGCGCATTCCTAGTAGTGGTACACATGAATGATGAAACAGCTTGCAAGTTAAAATTATTTTAAATTCGATTACTTATTGATTATTCATTCTAATTTTAAATTTTATATCAATCCGAAAACGTCCTACTTACTCTTGCGTTAAGATCTCCTGAATGGGACACAACTGCTATACTTTTTCACATTATACGAAACATCAAAACCTCCTTGATTTTGCCAGGTAGACAGATCAACTGACGGTGCGGCTTCATCTACAATAGTGTTAAATGATTACGGTTAGACGTCGCCGATTGCGTCTTGTTTATAGCGTTAAGAAATAACGCCGTTAACGAATAACCATTTACTTTATAATACATACGTTATCTATCAGTATTTAACGTCATTAGCAATGTCGCATCTTAAATAATGTATAAAACACATTGCCAGGCCGAAATGGCCTATAACTGTAACATTATGGCAGATGAAGCCCCACTTATGGAAAGTGGTTACCGTTCGTCTATGGCCATTTGCAAAGGTGCTACCAATGTGGTTTAGGTCTCCAAGGGGGGAGTGGAGCCCGGCTACTGATGGCGACCGGAAAACAATTCAAGGTTGTATTTTCTTAAGGCCTCTATTGCCGCAAAAAATCGAAACAACTTTTAGTTTACTGTCCCTGTACTGTGTATTATGTAAGTTTTACTGATCAATGAAAAATTAGGGATCCCTACTAAAACTTCAATAATACAAGCCAAGGTGTAACAAAATTATGGGTCCGGGATGGTTTAGATGCACAATTATACCCGGTAGGTGACGCTGAAATCGGGTTCTAGATTTTTATTTTTTCAGGGCATGACAACGTCTGCCGTAACTGCTGGTACACTTTGCAAGCAGGGCCGTCTGAAGCGCATTGGGCGCCGGAGTACAAAAACAGTTTACGATATCAACAATCACAAATGTGTCTTCAGCTGATTAATATAAAACATTTTCTACTGTAATATTCAACTTTAAATGTGGCTTAAATTGTCACATCATTAAATAGTGTAATTCATTGCAATAATCCTTTTTGTAATGTACGAGAATGATCTTCTAAGGAAAAACAATGTATACATACATGGCGCTACTTGATTAAGTGTCGTTAGTCAGATCTTGAAAAATCACGGTGTTCTTTATGACTTTTTTTATTAAAGTCCATCAGTTTACGCCCCCTAGGTTTCTGCACTCGGGTGCCCCGCACTCCTTATACTCCCGGGTGAAGACGGCACTGTTTACAAGATCTCGGCTGTTTCCGCCATACAATTAAGAAATCTGACTAAGATGTATGGGTATTCTGTCTTAGTTTCAGAGACAGTAGTAGTAGTAGAATTCGCGACTGAGGCAGACAAGGGAATCTTAGTCCATACAGCCAATTCTGATGTATGTCTTCGTAAAGTAGTGCAGTTGAATTGTAGACTACAACTGACGCCATTCAACGGAATTCTTGTGAAAACTCGAAAGGCCACATTCGACTATAAAATTCACATTTCTCACAAAAACATAATCACTACTCATAAACTATCAATATCCTACAACTATTGTTTATTTTACAGTAATTTTACACATTATTAGAAAATAAAACTGCACAGCACAAACTTCTCTTTCAGTTCGCGCCATAAACTCGTTTCAGAGTATCAAAAAACCACAGAGTACATTAATATAAGAAGAAACTGACAACGATACTACTTTAAACCATTAATTTCAGTTCTTACTCATTATTGCCTTATATTTCATCATGCATCACCTGATCATTACGAAATCGGAGATCATAAACAGCAGAAATAAACTAATAATTTAAGTTTTATATGACATCGTTTTAATTTAAAACCGTTACGTGGTTTCTCGGACGTAAAACTTATGTTAATTAATGCAAACAGACTGTTCTTATGTTGGATAATTTGGACATGCATATCTTTTTAAATAATTTCCACAGAAAAGGAAGGAGAATAAAATGTAATGCTTAAACTGATATTTAAATGGTTGATTTCTGTTTTTCAATTTAAATGTCTCAACTTTAGTTGAGTTTATGTTAAACTTGAGTCATCAATGTCATTGAATTTCTTCTTGCAGTTCAGTGCCTTTCAACAAAACTGAATCAATTTGGCTCATCCGTCTAAATCGGCTGCTAAAGATCTTCGTGATGTATTCAATTTATTAATATTCCGGATATCACTAGTATTTTCTTAAGCATGTCATTGAATTTCGTTTCTTCTTGCAGTTTGGTGACTTTCAACCTAATTGATTCAATTTGGCTGATCCCGTCCAAATCGGTTTTTAAAGACGTTCTTTTCTTTGTAATGAATTCAATCCATTAACATTCCAGACGTCATTCGTATTTTCTTAAGTTTTCACCAATGTCACAGATACCTAATTAAAACTATGCCAGCTGATGTCTGACAGCTGAGTCATACTGTAAACATGTCTACGGGAAACTCGTACGAACGAAAATGTAAAACTACTAAAGTACTCAAAATAAACAAATGTATGTAGTTCAAATTATTGAGAATTGTGGGATCTGAGTCCCACAAAGAGTTGCAGGCTAGAAAACGGTACTAATTTATGAGATAAAATAATAAAATAGGCTGAGCCAGATGCAAACCATTTTGGTAGCACAGTGACAGAAGGAATGAAAAAAAAAAACAATAGATATAGAAAAGTCAATAGAATATTTAATAATAGATTCTTACACAAGAGGTGAAAGTGACCTATTTAGGCGTAAGACAGTTCATAGTTCGAGTGCCCAAATAGGTCTTTCACCTAAGGATAACTCTCTGCTCTTCATTTCGAAAATGAGGAAATTAAATAAGTAACTATAAACTAATTAGTTAAACAAACAACTGATTCTGTAATGAAATCAGGCGTTAAATCCATATCTTTTTCCTATAAACTAATTTAATACGTCACAATGAAACGTCAAGTAAATTTCTTTTTCTCTGGCATTTTACCAGCCAGTATTTTTTTGTCACTGTTGATAGTAAATATTTAGCTCAAATTTATGAAAATTAAATAACAATTTAGTGAAAAGTAATTTATAAGTATAAAATTGTTGATATTTATTATTACAATTTCCAATAGCCACAACAAAAAGGTGGGTCATGAGTCGCATGTATTATCTATGGTTCGTATAGTTTCTTAAGTTTTTTGACATTAGGGAAAATCGTTCCCAGGTACGAAAAGAACTGTTTTCATCTCTGTAATCAGGCTACTCCAAACGTACTTTCAGTATATAAGAAATGAATAAATACTTTTCTAAAACACATGCTAGTGCTTTGATGTAATCTTAACGCAGGTTTTAATAGGATTGATTTACTGAAGAATGTACATTACTGAAGACCAAAGGGCTGGCCTATATTTAGGGCAACGGATAAGCGTTGCCATACAACGTGGAAATGCGGCCAGCATTTTGGGAACGCTCCCCACCGACAACGATCTGGACTATATCTTTTACTTGTAAATATGTTTATAATAGTATTTAGAATGTAAATGTGTTGTGCTTTTCGGTAATTTACCTGTAAGAATAAATTATAATGTATTTTTGAGGTTGCTGAAAGACAGATAAGCCTTGGGCCCTTAAAACGGCCTCTTTTGTAGAATTTCATTGTGAAATTGACACGTGTGATCACGTGTCAATTTGTACTTATAATACTGATATAGGACGGATCTGCCAAATTGAATGAATGAGAATGACGTTAAATGATTCAATTGTATGTTTACATAGATGATTTTGGTTGATTAATTCCAATTAAAAGACAGAAATAAACAGTTCAATATCGGTTTGATGCTAATCTTATGTGAGTCACTTCTGCTTTTCAATTTGGATGAAGCAACCAAAGTGATCTATGTAAACATAAATCGAGTCATTTAGTATTATTGAATGACGTCGTATGCGTGTCCTAGTTATATTGAAACTTATTGCGAAAGTGGCTATTTTACTTGAAAGTCTTCGTAAATCTAGAAAAACATCGAACCCACAGGTTTAATTTGGAGTATAAATCAATCATTCCAGTATGAAAGCCTGGTATCTTCCCACGTTTTCGCTTTTTACTTTGAAGAATGTTATAAATACATACATTGCAAATAGATCGCATTTTATATAAAATGTTAACAGATGTCGAAAAGTGACCGCATTCATTGTACACATTGTCGCACTATTTCCATAAAATAGCAACTGTTTCAATAAAATATTTTCTGTATTGATCATAATACTTTAAGAAATTTCATGTCGAATGATACATTAAAAGCCGCATTAGTTCAACGTTCCTTCTTCAAAATGAATCATTCGTCTACTATTGTTTGATGAAATTATTTACATTATTTTGTAAAGTTCTTGCGAGTCATACCGAGTACATATTCATATTGGAATGTCATGTGTGTGTTTGTCTGGAGCTACTAATATGAACAACGATGGATGGGTACAGATGTAAAGATAGACCCAAAAAAAGATGGATGGATTGTGTGAAGGATGATATGTTGATTTGTGGTGTGACAGAAGATGTATGTCACAATAGAGGAGTGTGGAAGGAAAAGACATATTGTGCCGACTCCAATTAATTGGGATATGGTGAGAGAGAAACTAATATGAACAAAACCTAACACAAAATAGTTGATGTTTAGATAATAAGAGACTATGACGTAATTACTCGTATTCGGTCTACTAGTTCTAAGAAGAATGGTAGGTAATAATCTATGTGCTAGTTTACTCGCTTAAATTGTAATCTGTCCATGAATGTCATTTTTTTTCCATTTCCTTTTTCTTTTTTCATTAATTTGTATTAATTAGATAAGTTAAGAAATTCCTTTCAATGCATGAGGTCTGGAAGAGATCTTTTAGCGATAAAGCCGTCTTTTGTTCACCTAGCATGTAACTACTGTCTTGTTGTGCATTTTTGTAATTCGTGTTTTGGTGAACAATAAAGTGTTATATCTATCTATCTATATTAATATTATAAAGCTGAAGAGTTTGTTTGTTTGTTTAAACGCGCTAATCTCAGGAAACGCTGTTTCGATTTGAAAACATTCTTTCAGTGTTGAATAGTACATTTATCGAGGAAGGCTATAGGCTATATTCTATTTTCAAAAAAATTTGGGATCCTTACTAAGAGTCCAATAATGTAACCCAAGGTGTAAAAAAATGACCCGAAAAAATCCTTACACGACGTGCGCTGCGAAAACTATTGATTATAGAACAAAACAATGTACTACCACTTTTGTAACCATATGTCTAACTATTGTAGTTATCTCACAATAAATGTTTTCTTTTATTTTTTTAAATAATGAAAATGCCGTCCCTTCAAAAACTCTTTATTTTGTACCTTGGTATTAATCCTTATCAAAATAAATTACTCCATATTCAAGACGAATTCAATACCTTTCTAGAACTTTTTGAATGATTCAATTCGGACGTTTCATTCAAAAGTTATCGCGATATTTAAAATGTAAATATTAGTGTTGTAGCCAAATATACTAATATTGTTTGATTGAACGCGCTAATCTCAGGAACTACTGGTCTGATTTGAAAAATTCTTTCAGTATTGGATAGCCCATTTATCGAGGAAGGCTATAGGCTATATATCATCACGCTAAGACCAATAGGAGCGGAGCACCAATGAAGAATGTTTCAAATCGGAGGGTTTTGAAAGCAAATTCCACGCGGACGACGTCGCGGGCACAGCTAGTCTATAATAAGCCAGGTGGTAGGGCATTTGCCCGACTGGATGGCTACCACCTCTGGTGTAGAGTATGTCGCCATAACAACCTTGAGTTGTGTGCCGGCATTAGTGACCAGGTTCCAGTCTCCCTTAAGAGAGCAGTAGTGCATTTGTAGCACCTTTGGTGTTGCAAATGTCCATCGGCGATGGTAACCGCTTTCGATCAAGTAGGCTCATCTGATGAACTCCTGCAATAAAAATAAATAAATAAAAAAGTTTTAGATATTGAATGTAGTTAAAGCAAAACTTGGCGATCAACTTATACCCAGTGTAAGAGTGAGTCAAATGCCGCTCTTAGAGTCTTATATCGATCCATTAACTTTAAATAGCGACTATTAAATTTCTTCTTATACTGTTTTAAGTCTTATAATTCACGTTAGTTGGTGATAAACATTATCGTACAATCATTTTCAGCTTGACTGATTTAATAATCTTTCGAGATAGGTCTGGCAGTAACACTACTTATAAACCATTTAGAAATCTAAAGTTGAAATTACAGTAAAAAACATACATTAAGTCATAGAAGTTAACAGACATGACTCCGCCTCCTGAAACTGTAATAGGTGTTAAGCTTCCAGGAAAATTAGAAACTGGAAGATCTTTCAGTCATGTCTTGTTTAATCTGTACGTGTTAATGCGTATTTTTTCAACAAGTTTATCTATGGCGACGGATAATTCCCGAACTAGATTATGAACCTACCTTATTCTATGAGTGTTGTTGTTAGCCATAGATACCAGCGCCACGCTCATCGGCATATTTAAGTTTGTCGGCGTATAGATTCCGTGTGGTTACCGAGGGGCTACGCGTTGGATTCGAGCCAACACCTTTCGCCAGGTCATTCTCTCGGAAAGCTGCCTGGAATAACTAACGCAACGTGGTGCGTTCGTCTATCATGAATGTAGTCACATTAGCTTGGCGCTTGCTAAAAGAAGTTCAAATATTTTAAGAACTTTAAATTTTATGATTGTCACGTGCTTAAATTGCATATCGTTAAGAGACATATCGCTTAGAAACTTGCCCTTCTGTATTTCTTTATTATTATCCACTTCAAATACTTTTTGTTCACTTATCTTTTATTGTAATAGTACAAATTATTTTCGTATTTAATGTAGGTATTTCTTTTTATTCTACACGTTACACATTCTCTGCCTTATCCGAATTATGTTTGTTTATTCGTTGTTAGGTGCGCACCACATTTATCTATTGTGTTAATGTCTGCAATCTGCAAAATCTCTATCATAAATGCTTTAATGTCTTTAACCTTAACATTATGTGCATTATCTAAATATGTCAAAGATATTGATCCACAAAAAAATTTGAATATCTGACGTGGTAATAACCTCCAGTATTATATTTTTGAATGACCGGAAATCTATCTTTGTGCAAATTGAAAAAATTCTAAAATGATTAAAGGATTTTTACATAAACAAAAGAGGGCGCTAAAATACAAGTAATTGCAATTTTGATTAAATATTTAATACGTTATTTTACTTGATATACGTATGAAGTTTTAGCTTTGTATGCTCGTACAAAATCTAGGAATCTACAAGGTGTTGTATGTTAATAAAGGACACGACTGTCATCTATCCTATTCTGTTTCACGTAATATTTTATATACGATACGATATATCAAGGGTCTGTGAAATTGTAACGACATCTGATTCTGGGCCACCGGATATCTCCGCAATAACTTATGGCAATTCCTCAATCGATATGACACACAAAAATAAGTATGATTTTATTAACTGTGTTATTGACTCAGTGCAATACAATCCTTGACTAATATTGAGTAGTGTGTGGGGGTCACTGACGCGTCGTCGTCAACCTTGCGACAGATCTTATACGATAAGTTCCGAGTCTAACGTGGCGTTAGACATGTGGTTCTTGTTAACTATATGACTATCTTAAAATAACTTTCACCTTCTACATATTGAAAATCATGGAAACCTAGAATTATAAAAAAGGTCCTATATTCTACAACTAGTCAGATTACGCCACAACAGCTATATATATATATATATATATATTTCTCTTTCTTGATTGTGATCGAATAACTCAAAATACTGATAAGGACACATGTTCCAGCGCTAATTCTCCGCTGAGTCCATATTTTAATGATAATAAATAATTCGAGCATGTGGAAAGAATGCATGATGAAAGAATGACTAAACAGATCTACAATGCAAAAGTGGATGGATGCAGAAGTCGTGGAAGGCCACGACACACCTTCCATGATCAAATTGATCGTGTACTAGCAGAAGGTGATGTCAGGAGCCTTAAGAACAGACGAGCGTGCATGACAAGAGTTATGAATGTTAAAAAAGCAAGTGAGGTGTGTAAGAATAAGCCTAAATGGCGCTCTGTTGTTCGTGCCTACCTCGCAAGGGAACTGGCGTGAAGTTATGTATGTATGTATGTAATAACTAATTAGGGATATAAGCGTTGCATTGCAAATACAACTATTTTGGAAAATAAATTTGTAAGGATATTAGGATCAAGAACCACTTGTACGTAAATCGCGTTGTAAATATCGGTGGCGTTATAAAAATATTTTTAATTTGCTTCTCTAAACCCACGAAGAAGTCCCCCATCCATGTCCATTGATTAACTATGTTAATTAGATTGGCATTGAATAAGTAAACGAAGGTCTAGGTTATTACTTGAGACACCAGTTTGTGAAGTAACAGTGGACCAGCAACGGGCGCTAAAAAATGCGACTGCATCGTTAACCTCGTTTTCGTGATATATTGGAAAAAGACTCAATTTTTCTGGTAGTTTTCTTAAAGTAGTTTCTATTAACATCACTAATCTTATCTTGACTTGTTTATTGAGAAAAGCGTTTGGTATTTCTGACGATATCTTGGCAAAATTTGATAAAAATAATTTCCGTATCATTTTATAACCAGATTGAAATTAATTTTAGATATTTGACTAAACTAAATACAGGTCGCGTTGTGCTTATTTATATGATAACATTATTAAAATAATAAACGATAAAACCACAATAATAACGTCTAGGTTAGGCGGATTATTTATTTATCAATTTGTCATTAATTAACATAGCTAATCAACTAACAACCGATTTACTGCGCAGTTAGAACGTGGTAAGGAAAAATAGCATTCTACATCACAAGTAAGGCATATTTAAAAGCAAATCATTTGTTTTACATTGGTAATGTGAATCATTAGCACGATAATCCATGCTATTTAAAGAGAACTAATGAATGAGAACTTCCTAGATGATAGTCTATTTTAAATGTGCAAGCAGCAAAATGGTTACATACATACATAACTTCACGCCAGTTCCCTTGCGGGGTAGGCACGAACAACAGAGTGCCATTTAGGCTTATTCTTACACACCTCACTTGCCTCTTTGACATTCATAACTCTTGTCATGCACACTCGTCTGTTCTTAAGGCTCCTGACATCACCTTCTGCTAGTACACGATCAATTTGATCATGGAAGGTGTGTCGTGGCCTTCCACGACAGCAAAATCGTTGCATAACATAAAGATCACATCAACTTAATGTCTGCTTTTAATTAGCTGAGAAAAACAAATATAAGTTTGTTATCATAAAATGCTAGAGAAATGGTGGTAGCACTGCACTGGATCAGCCTGCGAGGTACCCAATATGTATACACACACATTGTATGTAAAATATCCGGTACCCCGTGATGATATATTGATATATAAGTTCACCAAGTTTTTGTCAAATGTCGCTCCGTTACTGATTTTGCATGAGAAACCGTCTATTACTCAGCCTTCCAGGTGGTAGGGCATTTGCCCGACTGGATGGCTACCACCCCTGGTCTAAAGTATGTCGCAATAACAACCTTGAGTTGTGTTCCGGCATTAGTGACCAGGTTTCTCCCTTAAGAGAGCAGCAGCGCATTTGTAGCAATTTGCTATTGCAAATGTCCATAGGCGATGGTAACCGCTTTCCATCGAGTGGGCCGTCTGCCTGTCTGCTGATCTCCTGTCATAAAAAAAATAAATATCTATTACTATCTAAGAACAGTCATAAAGTTACGACTTCCAAGTTGACCATACATCTTCTTTTTTATAAAATACTCCTCCTAACTTTCACCTTGTAAGAATTAGTAGTCTGCTTACAAAAAAAAAACGATACATGTTAGGGATTTTTCCGGCGGTAAATAATAAACTGATTTTCTCTTGGCCCCTTTGTCTTAACTAGGGCCTTTCCAAAGTTATTTGTTGTCGGAAAAGTTATCAAAATATGTTTGCTTGTAATAACTAATATTTTCCTTTCATTAGCTACGATCAAACTTTGTCAATTAAGGTTAATTACTTAATGTTATTTATTTCGCCGACCCTTCAAAACTTTAGTATTGATCAAGCAATTACTAGACAAAGGTTTACCCGTGTAGCGAACTCTAATTGCTGTATATGTGTAGCTGCTGGCTGAAGTCTCCGAAGAACACTGTCTTGGGAGACATTAACCATCACACTTGCTGGGACAGCGTGTAGGCAAACAACTATTTTGTGTCCGATTATTTCACAAGGAGACCCAGAATGCACATACACCTTTGTACGAATTGACGTCTGTAATAACAAAGGTGCTACTAACGTGCTGTCGCTCTCTAAAAAGGGACTGAAATCTTTCCATTAATGCCGGAACACAACTCAAGCTTGTTATGTCTCCTCTTAGGACAGGTCGCCCGGCTGAGGAAAGTATATTCTTTCTCCGTTCTTGCACGAATAAAGCTAATGGATTGCTGTGAACTACGTCTTATATTATTCATATCACGAATGCGTCGAGTAACATGAATGAATGAATGAATGAATGAATGAATGAAAACTCTTTATTGTTCACCATAACTTAAACCTAGATATTTATTACAAACACATTTAAATTAGAACAATGGGCGGCCTTATCGCTTATAGCGATCTCTTCCAGGCAACCCGGTGTCTAAGGAGATATTGCAAGAAAATTAAATAATATTTGGTGGCTTAACTAAATTGAAACTAATTCAATCGTAATTGAAGGAAAAAAAATACAATAATAAACTAATAAAGACATACATAATTAAATTAAATTAATATAAATTACATATACTTACATATTCTTCTTGAACCAATCAATGTCCACTGCTGGATGTAGGCATCTTCAAGTTTACACCAAATATCGGTCTCCCGCCTTCCCCTTCCCGGCTGGAGGGCGTCCTACGCTGAGTTTACCAACAAGTTAAGTCAGTTGATATTATGACGTTTTGATATCCCGAATGTTCTCCAGGTGGTAGGGCATTTGCCCGACTGGATGGCTACCACCCCTGGTCTAGAGTATACCGCCCTAACAACCTTGAGTTGTGTTCCGGCATTAGTGACCAGGTTCCAGTCTCCCTTAAGAGAGCAGCAGCGCATTTGTAGCACCTTTGGTGTTGCAAATGTCCATAGGCGACGGTAACCGCTTTCCATCAAGTGGGCTGTCTGCCTGTCTGTAGAACCCCTGCAATAAAAAAAAATTTAAAAAAAATGTGGTCTAACTCCGTACACAATCCGTGATAAGCTTTGCTGTTACTTCTGCTCCATTTCAGTCTACTTTACCTATAACTGTAAGTCCTTGGTAATTATATAGTGACATTATCACTTGAATACAGAAAATAACATAATATACCACCATTTGCGTATTAGAAACATCTGATTTCCGAGCTTAGATGCGGCGCGGTGCGTATAAAATATATATTTAGCCGGTCGTCCGCACCGTTTCAAATCCATCTGATGCGCAGTTTGTTATTTTGGTTGGGGAATAGCGGACACATGGCAACACGATTTACATGGGTGATGTGCCACATGACCACTTAGAAGCAGTCTCAGATGAAAGTTTTCACTTCTCTTATATTTTTTGTGAAAGTATCTATGTTTGTTTCGACGTGAGTCCATATTATCAATAGCATGCGCGGTATTCAGCTTCTACAGTCAAGATGCCGAATGCACGACCTACTTCAACATTTCCCCCTGGGCTTGTTATGTTAAAATCTTTTATGGAAAATACGTTTTAGTTATCCTAGTACATTTTACAAAATGCTGAAATTTTTAAAAAAGTTCCATGAATCTAGGAAAGATATCAATTTTAAACATTACGAAGTGGCTAATTTTAATGTTTCAGATTGATGTATAATTTGACAGACATGTATATAATATGATTAGATATCATTTCATCATATCTATTCATTAATGTCTTCTAATTTTGTAGTAATTTAGATTATTGCTTTAAATTACTAATAAATTTCTGTTAATGAACATAACACTTTGTCGGAAATATTAAAATTAAGCACATTATGCGAGATTGAAATCTGTTCTTGTTATTTATCATAATCATCAATTATTATACTCTGTATCTACTGGATTTGAATAACTGGTTCATGTAGATTCGAATAGGTTTTCAAATCTAGATTTTCTTTTATGGTTATTTTATATATTCACAGCTAATGCTAATGCAGTTACGTAAAAAAAGATACTCCCGCACTAGAGTTGGATAATTATGCACTAATTTTACTTTTTGCATGAATCAGGTGTTGGGTTAATAAGTGTGTAAAATGACCCCAAACCAATTTAATAAGTGTGTAAAATGTATCCTTACTTTAATTCAAAATAACACTTTTTTATAATATATTGAATCAAAATTTTGAATGTAACTCGTTTCTATTGTTTGATTTGTTTTAAGCATGTTGAAAGTGTAGCTTAAGATTATTTATAAATTCAGAAGTATTTGTAAGTTTTTTTTTTTTTTTTTTGTTTTTGAGGCGAGGGAAAATGCTTAACCGATTTACGCACAAACTAGGTCGTTGCTAGGGGAACGACACGCGTCGGTCGGGGGCGATAACTCTGCAGCAATAGTATGCTCTTGGCAGCGCTCCGCCCGCGATCGACGTCACAGAATAGTGTGGAAGACTCCGAGCATTGCTACACGAGCGAGCAATCCCAATACCCACTAAAAACCCCCTCCTCCCTGACGACCCTGCGCTTTGTATGTGTTGGAAAGGCTGAGATTTAGAACATAAAGTATTTGTAGGTACATTAAGTTTTAACAACTCCTTCGTTCGGGGTTAGTCAATAGAATAGAATAGAATAGAATAATCATTTATTGCTATAAATGTATGCGTACATAGGTGTTTTTTGTGGTAATTGTCTCAATACATTTTGCCTTATTAGGCGTGCAATTTTCACATCTTATAATTAAAACTGAATTGAAAACTAATTACTATTTACAATTACTAAACTAAACTAAACTAATTACAATCATTAATGAAATAATTACTATAATAATTAAATAAATTAGATTATATTAAATTAAATGTCAAGCAAAGCAATAGTTATAAGAATACATAGTAATCATTGGAATTTATCAATTATATAATCCTCGATTTTATAGTAGCATTTAATTATCAACAATTTTTTTAGATGTCCTTTAAATAATAATATGGATTTTTGCTTCTTTATATTGTCAGGTAATTTATTGTATAATACTGGGGCCATACATAATACACTTTTTTGCATTAGTGTAGTTTTACTACTATGAATGCAAATCCTGTCATTATCGCGTCGATTGCGTCAAAAGCCTACAATTTGACTGAGGCTGGTAAGGAGGGCTGGGAGATGTAGTTATAAGTTTTAGCGTGCGACTCGTGCAATATTTCGAACGTTCGAATGCAAGTGTTTGGCAAAGTTACCTGTAGACGAAGCCAACACATAGCCCGCAAAAGCCATCAGACACTACGTTGCCCAACGAGAGCCGTTGAGAGCCCACCCCGCTATCGGCGAGTAATCGCCCGCGGAGTTGAAGCCGGGACCACGACGTTTTCCTTGAAGCCCGAACCTCATCGACGCCTCTAATTGCCACAGATGAAGAAGATCACCCGACTACAATATTTTCATGCAGATATTCATGAGCACTTAATACCTAGCTAGATCTACAAATCGTGCAAAGTTATACTGTGAAAAATTACACGACGAATAGTAAACCTCTTTCTTTTTTTTAAAGAAGTCTTAACCCTTTAGTTCACTATTAGCACATATGTGTCCGCGATAAGAGTGCAGATCGCGTTTGTGCACGTGATCGTTAATTGTGTTGTTGTCTCACTCTGTTTATATAGGAGTTGTATGATTTGTATGAAATGGGTATGTTTTCTTGGTATATTACGAGATAGTGATAGTGTTAGTCTTGCGGCTTTTTGGTATGTCGATAAGTATATCGATAATTGTCTTTAGGGGTAATACCAGTTATCTTTCTATACAGATAAATAAAATTGAAGTGTCTGTTTGTATTGTCAAAATATAAATATGAAAAAACCAGGAGGGATAATTCGGACCAGGCGATTCCGAAAATGCAATTTTTAGAATTTTGTCTGTCTGGATGTTCCGACTAATCTCTGAAACGGCTGAACATATTTTGACAGGACTTTCACTGGCAGATAGCTGATGCAATAAGGAGTAACTTACGCTACTTTGTTTAGGGTTCCAAAAAAATGCCATGCGGACGAAGTTATGGGCACAGGCTAGTCCGATATAAAATTCAATTCCACTAAACGATGGATGATTTACTTAGTCTGGCCATAAATACTGTTACAATTAAAAAGAAACAAAATATTACATTTGAATTTGGAATCTGTCATTTTTATATGATTGTTCATTGTGTTTTCTCATTTTGGCGCCAATACATTGTACAACATTTTGCGATATTAAAGTGGAGTGGGGCGATAAAGAGAACCGAATCGCTGTGATTGCATTACACAAAGTAGGTATGGAGTCAAATGCAATTTTTAAAACTCTCCATACGCTTGGTGTTAGTCAAATGTTTGTGTACCGGGCTATTAATAGGTACAATGAGACACCCTCTGTTTGTGACAGAAAAGACCTGGCTGTCCACGTAGGGTTCATACGAAAAAGGTGGTCAAAGCAGAAAGGGAAAGAATTCGAAGAAATCCTGTCCGGAAGCAAAAGGTTTTATCTCGGGAGATGAAGATATCACCTAGAACCATGTCGCGTATTTTAAAAGATGACTTAGGACTTGCAGCCTATAAGAGATGTACTGGTCATTTCTTAACTCATAATTTAAAAAAGAATAGGGTGGTAAAATCAAAAGAACTACTGAAGCGGTACGCAAAGGGAGGTCACAGAAAATTTTGTTTACGGATGAGAACATTTTTACAATTGAGCAACATTTTAACAAACAAAATCACCGTATTTATGTTAAAAGCTCTAAGGAAGCTTCTCAATTAGTCGACAGAGTATAACGTGGGCATTATCCGTCTTCAGTGATGGTTTGGTGGGGTGTTAGCTATGAAGGAGTGACTGAGCAATATTTTTGTGATAGAGGTATCAAAACATCGGCACAAGTGTATCAAGATACCATTTTTGAGAAGGTAGTTAAACCCCTTAACAATACCATGTTCAATAACCAAGAATGGTCCTTCCAGCAAGACTCGGCGCCGGGTCATAAAGTTCGGTCTACGCAGTCTTGGTTGGAAACGAAAGTTTCGGACTTCATCAGAGCTGAAGACTGGCCGTCGTCTAGTCCCGATATTAATCCGCTGGATTATGATTTATGGTCAGTTTTAGAGAGTACGGCTTGCTCTAAACGCCATGATAATTTGGAGTCCCTAAAACAATCCATACAATTGGCAGTAAAGAATTTTCCCATGGAAAGAGTGCGTGCTTCTATTGATAACTGGCCTCAACGTTTAAAGGACTGTATTGCAGCCAATGGACACCATTTCGAATAAGCTTTTTATATTTTAAATTGTTTTACATTTATGTATTATACTAACACACTGTAAAACTTATAAATGTTATTTGCAATATAAAAAAAAAATCTGCGTTACAATATTTATGGCAAGACTAGGTATGTAACCAGTTTATACTGGTGCGCCTCCCACACATCTATTGTATCTGTTCCAGGTGGAACGAAAGTCGAAAGGCGTGTCCCTTGTTCGGATTTGCACGACCAATCAATTTATTGTACATAATTGCAAATAGAGTTAGGCCATGTTTCTCTGTATCTTACAATACGTTCATTTGCCTTACCACTTGCTAAAATTAGATATATATCCGGTTCCTATATCTTTTTATTCAGTCACTTGTCTTACTATCGTTGTAAGATAAATGAACGGTGGGTAAGATATAAAACCGGCCAACCAACTCCATACAAGTAGTCAGGGCCGTTTTTACACGGTGGTGCAAGGGGTGCGTTGTATCCGGCCGCTGGGCGCAGAGACCCATACCTACCATATGTAATGTGCTAGTTTTGAAAATTACTTAACATCGTCTCAACATTAAAAACATAATGAGTCGCCAAAAATTTACTGTTTTACTAGTTTCATTTTCTGTTATGGAAAGGAACGGGGCGGAAGAAGCACTTGCTGATGTTTACATTGGATAGGAAACTGAATGGATAGTAAGTAACATTAGAATTCCGGTATCATTATATTTCAAATCAATTTTAATTGAAAGTGTTAGTTAAGCTCTACCACCTTTATTTGGTTTAGAATTCAGTTCAAAATTTAAATCTTTGAACTTTTTTTTATTTTTTATTTTTTATTGCAGGAGTTCAGCAGACACACAGACGGCCCACTTGATGGAAAGTGGTTACCATCGCCTATGGACATTTGTAACACCAATGGTGCTACAAATGCGCTGCTGCTCTCTTAAGGGAGACTAGAACCTAACAACGAATTGAATTATAAATAAAGAGGAGGGAGGGACGTTTTACTGAAGAGACTGCCCCGTATAGTGGAGGAACGAGATGGAATGCTCCTCCGTCTTAAAGGAAGATCTTCCAGCGAGACTATTGTTGTTCCACGCAAGCCTAGGCCCATCTATTATTGTTGGAAATTTGGATTTATTCTTTTTATGTTTCGGGAAACGTTTGCGACCTCAACTGTGGTACAACGCCATCCATTGGCTTATAAGTGTTTCACTACATTACTACTTCGGAAGGTTGATTTTTTATTTAAAAAAAACATTATTCACATTGAAAAGGAATACTTATACAAACAGAATAGAGGGACGAACATGACTATTTTACAATAATTCAATTTTTGCCAAAATTCTAACTGAACCCTAAATAACAATAATAATATTCTGTTTTAGCATATAAATTTGCTTTGTCTACATTCTACCAGGATTGCTTATTAATATTATATAGCAAATATTGTGACTGTTTATCGATTGGATTATTCTTTATCTAATTAGAATCAAAGATATCATTTTTAAATCTTATTATTGACTTAGGAATCCTTTTTTTTTATTGCAGGAGATCAGCAGACAGGCAGACGGCCCACTTGATGGAAAGCGGTTACCATCGCCTATGGACATTTGCAACATCAAAGTTGCTACAAATGCGCTGCTGCTCTCTTAAGGGAGACTGGAACCTGGTCACTAATGCCGGAACACAACTTAAGGTCGTTATGGCGACATACTTTAAACCAGGGGTGGTAGCCATCCAGTCGGGCAAATGCCCTACCACCTGGCTGTGGGTTGTTAAGTCGCCTCTTACGACTGGTCGCCCAGCCGCAGGAAATTGTATTCTTACTCCGTTCCTGCACGGATAGTATCCTGCACAAAAATCAATATACTATAGATCAAAATCGAAAAACTACTTCCTCCGTCAGTTGTTTTCACAACAACAGTAGCGTAAAAGCAATTTTTACAGTTTCATAGCCAAATTTGTATAATTCCTCTATTTTTATTTGTGTATATTACAGTTATTTTGCTGGAATAATATAAGCCTCATAATGTACCTAGACATGCATGTCATTGAGCAATGAACAACATTTCAATACACAAAAGCAGTGGTTTTAGGTGGCTTTATAAATTAAGCCGCTAGTTGGAGATGAGTTTGTGAAGCTTTGAACTAAATGTCTACCATTTAACTTATCAAATGTAACATTATAAATTCTGAAAATATAATAGGCTTTTAGGACTTAACAAACAGTTCTAGCAAAATTAGTCTGAACAAGATACAATGTAAGTTCTATATTTTCACTTACATCCAAGTTGTAGTTTACTTAACCCAGCACCAAAAATTAGTGCACTATTAATACCACTACTTAGCTTGTAGAACGCACTTGGCCTAGCGTTTTGGTCAATCTAAAACCTTTCAAACTTCATATCTTACCAGAAAATCAGTTATATTGGTCGAAGGTTTAGTTCACTGATCCAACCGGTTTCTGTATAATTTATGGACAATCCACAGTAGCGACCAGAGGCAATGCGTAGGCGCGTTTGAATTCAACTCTTGAAATTCCAAACAAATTTGATTGGGGCAAGGTGGAATACATTATACTTCAGTATTCATAACACTGTCACAAAAAAACTTCCATACCTATTACTAAAATTGCAGTGAATGTGATTTCGAAATAAATAAGTACTAACATTTAAAAGAAATGGACTATGTATAGATACAACGTCGCCATTATTATAGAAACATGACCAATTTATGTATGCTAGTCGGTCTGAAAGCTCATTTGGAATAGGTTTCACAAAGGCTCAACGGATTTCAATAAAAAAGCAGTGCAGTAACGTAGAAAAAATGCAATTTCCTGCGGCCAGCAACCTGTCATAAGAAGCGACAAAACCACCCACAGCCAGGTAGAGTATTTGTCCGTCTGGATGGCTACCATCCCTGGTCTAAATTATGAGGTTGAGATATGAGGTCAGGTTCTAGTCTCCCTTTAGAGAGCGGCAGCGCATTGGAAGCACCCTAGGTGTTGCAAATGCCCATAGGCGATGGTAACCGCTTTCCATCATGTGGGCCGTCTGTCTGTCTGCTAAATTCATACAATACAAAAATGGGACTTAAACCTAAGTTTAAATCCCATTTTAGACTATCTAAATATGCACATTAATAGTCTAAGGATTAAAACACCAAAGTTATATTAAATTGTGTATGTTTGAATTTAGGATCATGTAGAGTTTAGGAGATATGGAAAAAAGAAGTTTCGCACATACACATGCACGGACAAAGCGTAAGTTGGAAAAGTGGATATATAACATTTAGTGGGTGTACTTTTTGTTTTTTATTTTAGTTTGAGTACAGCACACAGACAGACGGTCCACCTGATGGATAGCGGTTCCCGTCCCCTATAGACGTTTGCAACATCAGAGATATTACCAACGCACTGCCGGTCTCGAAGAAATTTAAAAAAAAACCCATATTGTAGCGCTGTTTGAAAACAGACTGGGGCTAATTTGAAATCCCCACGGTTCCGTTCTAGAGAACCGTTGCGTACAAAGAGCGAAGCGGCTGAAGGAAGTGGGGATGAACGCCTAAGCGATGGTAAAAAGAAGACTATGGCACCATTCAGCACAATTTCACGGAACACTCCCCATTGTACAGTCGGTAGAATACGCAGAGAGACGCGTACTACAAATTATTCAGTTGTATGTCTAAAATCTATGACCATGTATAGAGGCATGGAGGACAGGAGGTCCACATAAGACGACAGTTGCTCGACAAATAAACCAAAAGCCGCAGGAGGAAAAGCACTCAAAGACATAAAACTAACGGCTTAGATGAGAATGAATATAAAATACACCTTAGTACACATAAAATGAATTGATAAGTACAATTGTTGTAATAAGTTCAATGGTTGACGTTGCGCGTCGTTGGAAAATTCTACCAGACAAGCTTTGCCAAGTCGTATTTAAAAAAAAGTATGTAATCTGCCAATTTAAGCCTATTTACAATATCCACTTTGCCAATACTGTTGTCTGTTTACGTTTTCTAACCTTTGGTTAATTATACCTCATTTACGAAACTAAACGGGAAATAGTAAATGACGTAATGCATATCCTGAAAACATTACCGATAAAAAATATATAATTTAATAATCAAAAGGTGCACGAATTGATATTTAAATTTGACTAGACTTCCGTTCATTAATAAAAATGGTACACGCATATTAAATAGCGTCTGGTTGACTTCGCAATCATTTCTTAGAAATACTCATTCATTATAATAATATCGCTTCTATTAATATGGATAAAAGCCGCTTCCTTTATACCTACAATAAGAGAAGCGAAATAATGAGTCTCCAGATTGAGTTTGGATATGGAGGGGGTATATTGGGTATTACTCTTATGGATAGAATCAGAATTAAGGATATCCGTAAGAGAAATAAGGTAAACGAGATTGTAGCTCGCAAAATTAGTAACTTGAAGTGCCAGTGGGTCGGAGCAAACGCGTCCTTAAGTGGAGACCCTAGAATCTCGCATTTCGGTAAACCTAGTAGGACGCCCTTCAGCCCGATGGAACGACAACCTGCGTAAGGTCGCCGATAAGGGCTGGATGACGAAGGCCGGAGACCGGGATATGTGGCACAAATTTAGGGAAACCTTCGTTCAGGCGTAGACATTCATTGACTAAAGAAGAAAAGATTGAATTTGAAAATAACCCAATTGAATTTTTTTATTTATGTTATTGCGCGAGTTTAGCAGACAGGCAGACGGCCCACTTTATGGAAAGCGGTTACCATCGCCTATGGACATTTGCAACACTAAAGGTGCTACAAATGCGCTGTTGCTCTCTTAAGAGAGACTGGAACCTGCTCGCTAATGCCGGAACATAGCTCAAGGTTGTTATGGCGGCATACTCTAGACCAGGGGTGGTAACCACCCAGATGGGTAAACATCCTATCACCAGACTGGGCTGTTTTTGTCGCCTCTTAAGACAAGCCGCCTGGCTGCAGGAAATTACATTCTTTCTCCGTTCCTGTACGGATAAAATTAATATTTAATGAATTTATTGTGTCATAAGTATCATGCCGTCTAGTCCGTCCTCATCCGAAACACAAAATTTTATACGTACCCTTATATTTTTTGACGCTAAACAGAAACTTGGTAGAAGCCATAATATTAAAACACAAATGGTCGTGTATGAAACGTACTCGTTAATACAATGGGACAGTCAAATCAACTGACATAATATTTTTTATCATAATTTTTTTTATGATCATACAAGACGTCATGGCCTCCTTGATTTTGGACGGACGTACTGCATTACGACGTCATGATTGTAACGAGTCAAATAGGTCGTTGATTATTATTGTTTAAATAGTAATCGAAATTTTTTCTATCATGAAATTTTAAAATTAAGACTATTTAAACGCATACTGTTTTATAGACATAGACAACACTTTATTGTCCACCAAAACAAAAAATACAAAAATGCACAACAAGACAATAGTTACTTGTACAATAATACTACTGATAAAACAAGAGTCGGCCTTATCGCTAAAAGCGATCTAATCCAGGCAACCTGACTCAAAGGAAATTCTTAAATTATGTGTAATTATTATGCAACAAAGAAAAAGGAAAAAAAATATATAAATAAAAATGACATACATGGACAGCAGATTACAGTCTAAATAAAGTATAATAAGCTAGCACAGTCATTATTGCGTAAGACTAACGTAATGTTTCCTGAGGGAATTTTTAAATATGGCAAACGATTTGGGTGGCTTTTCTGACGTCAGTGGGCAAAGATTTCCAAAGAAAACAGCCTGCATGGCCAAGAAGTTGGAATAAAATGTTGAAGAGTGTGCAGGTGCCATTAACAGGAGATTATTAGTGGAGTGCAAATTTAGGGTGTGTGGAGTATAAAGAATGTTGAAACATTCGTTAAAGTAAAGTGGGGTATAAGGTATAAACAGTATACGATAAAGTATATTGAGAAGATGAGCATTCCGGCGAAATGAGCTAGGCAACCACTTGAGCTTTTATCGGTATTCAGAAACGTGGTTATATCTTTTTATTTTCTTTTATGTACATTGTTTTAGAATTCATTGTAATATATGTTAAATGACCAATTTTCAAATTATTTCAGTCTTTCTTATTCCAATTTTATAAATCAAAACTTTAAAAAAATATGTAAAGAATTAGTACGAGTCACTTCTAACATTAGTCGACCGCTATAACTGCTTGCACGCCCAGGTACTCTAGTGAGGTTAGACGTTTATTCCTAAATGTTATATTTTATGATTTTCCATCATTTGAATTTTCTTATAGTTATAATCAGCTGTGATTTAAAGCGCGCCTAATTGAGTAAATAACCGATTGATTAGCAGCTTTATAATTAAGTAAGAATTTTTTATTACAAACTGGCCACCTGATGGAAAGTGGTTACCGACGTTTATGGAGCCTTACAACATCAATCGTCATTAATGCTTTGTTAGCAACGAAACATTTTAAAAAGTAAATAAACAAAAAGCTATTTGCACAATCACGCCTAAAATAAAATAGTTGGGATACTTCCGTTCGCTGTATTTGTTATTTCTATGGAAGGTTCAACTACCGGTAATGGAAATAGAATGACGAATGGCATTTTCGTCTAAACAGGCTTTGCGAAATGATCTCGCATCGCAGCCATACCTTCCTAATTAACATTATCAAGCTGGCTTTGAAGCGATACTGAAGTCATTTATGTTCAAGTTGCAAAATCAAATTAATAAAATATATTGAAGGCTAGAGACTTATTTTAAACCGTACCTTCATACTAATATATACCTTATTTATGTAATAGACATTTAGAATTTTGCATGCTTCATTGTCTGGACTTTTGACTTTGAAGGGACTGAATATCATGAAATTTGAATGGCCGAGGGCGATGACATCACCGATTGTATATAATATTTTGTAAAGTGAATATAAACGAATCTGCGGGGAAAGTACATACATACATACATACATAACTTCACGCCAGTTCCCTCGTGTGGTAGGCACGGGGGAAAGTACTAGCTTTTATATACATAAAAAAGTAGATGCTTGAAAGGCCGTTTCAAGCATCTACTTTTTTATGAATTTAGAAATTTTCGTATGGATCGTGAGGTTGTTATGTTATAAATGTATGTTTAATCAAGACTGATTTGATGTTAGTTTGAAGCTCTATTTCGCCTCTCATTCCAAAATGACTTGAGACGTGATAGTATGCACAAACAAGGCAAGTATAATTTAGTTAGGGCAAATATTTTGGGCGTGTCTAGTGGTTAGGTAAGTAAGGCGCCCACTACAAAGTTGGCATCAGACACGCGACTTAGGATAAAGCTTGTTATTAAAATAATTTTACGTTAATTACCTACTTGGCGTATTATTAATAATACTAGGTTTTGATACTCTAAATTATTAAATTAACTTTCAAAATCTGAATATGTCATCAATAATATATATATGTTTTATAATAGCCCATAAACGTCCCATTGCTAAGCTCGTGCCTTCCGACTATCAAACTTACCCTGAACTAAACCTAATTTATTGGTATTGGTTACGTTGTCTTCAATTTATAATCCCTTAATATTTTAAGTAAAATACTGAACCTATGTCACAGTCTTCTATAGGTAAGGTGCCTAGAATACTCGCTACGGTACCTCTCTAGATCGCCATACTGATTCATTGTCCGGACTTGTTATTTGTTGCATATAAAGCAAAAATACTGTCTAGTATTGTACTAAGACGGCTCAACTAATGAAAAGCGGTTACTGCCGCCTACGATTATTTGTGGCGCTTAAGGTGCTTTCAATGTGCTGCCAGCTTCAAAGGGGGGACTTGAATCTGGCTAACCTGATCACAAGGTTGCACACTCTAAACCAGAGGTGATAGCCATCCAGACAGACAAATGCTACCACCTGGCTATGGGTCGTATTATCGTCTTTTACGACAGGTCTCCCGACCGCAGAAATTGAGGAAGAAGGTGTATTCTATTTTCTTTGTAAGTCTATATTGGTCTATGTTCGATTCTATAGATAATTATATCACATCAACTATCAAACGACACTTACATCATACACCCAACGTATATTTACGTACTGGGTTGTAAAAGAACAGCTTACGAGGTCCGACACCGCCTAAGGTAGTGTCTATGTAAATGTTGATGTAATAGCTAGATAGAAACTAGACAACAAATTACATAGGCTATCCATTCACGATAGAGTGGTCATGGATAATTTAACTGGTTCTACCGGTCAGGAAGCTTGTAATTTAGGGGTGCTAGCTGCAAGTATAATATTAATAAAATAACAAAATTACTTCAAGTGTAATTTGAGTTAGACAGTTAATTCTATGACGTTGTGAAAGATGGCATTCCTGCCAATGCACTTAAGTGATGTCGAAGACCGCACATAGTGCAGAAAGAGAGTATGAAAATAGAGACAGGCTTCGAAGTAGAACCTTTAATCCGGGATTAATGCTAGAATGATGAGACCTGTTTACTAAAATGTGTGCGTATGCAGATCCTAGAAACAGCTGGGATAAAATCTGTTTTAGAAATAAAGAAAGTATAGTCGCTGTAGGTAGGTACCAGACTAGCAAAAATCTATAATGTGCAATCTTATCGCTAAAGACCCATATATCATCACGCCTAGTTCTCATAGGGGTACGTAAAGGTAATGAATGAATTTCCATTGGCTACGATCTTGGTACACAACATGCACTTCACCTACTTTTAATAGTCTCTCAAGATCTGTTTAAGTGCTTTTTACGAGAAGTGTACCGCGGTCTACGGACACCAATTCCATCATCCATACTGCAATATCTTTAACCCAAAAAACTATTATTGGATCACAAGAAAATACCATTTAAATCGTCTATTTCAGAAGCTCAACCCTACTTAAGATTGTTATTAGATAACTAAGTTATAGTCTATTGGCTTACGTTAAGTTGCATCGGAAACATTGAAGTAGATAATGCTGTATTCATTAATGCAAATATTTTAATAAGAATGTTTACGTATATTAATTATTACACATATAAAAATAAATCGGCCAAGTGCGTGTTGGGCCATGCAATGCACATTGAATGGTTCCGTAGAGTCGACAGTCGCCCACCGTTGTCGTCATTTGACTACAAAACTAAAAAACATGTAAACGAAAATACCCTGTAACACAAAAATTACATACACACCTCACTTGCTACTTTGACATTCATAACTCTTGTCATGCACGCTCGTCTGTTCTTAAGGCTCCTGACATCACCTTCTGCTAGTACGCGATCAATTTGATCATGGAAGCAATTTGAACACAAAAGTAGCTTTGAGTATTTTGTTTAAGCCATATAAGAACACTTGAATACTACTGACGGTCCCTGTGTTTGAATGGGCTAAGTCTGCCGGCCTACCTCACTGCAACGTAGAAGCTCCGGGTTCGATATCTGGCATGGTAAATTTCGTAAACGCACTTTAAATTATTTGCTATGGTTTGGGTCTCTGGTATTGCCCCAGAGTGGTCCGTTACATACATACATACATACATACATAACTTCACGCCAGTTCCCTCGCGGGGTAGGCACGAACAACAGAGTGCCATTTAGGCTTATTCTTACACACCTCACTTGCCTCTTTGACATTCATAACTCTTGTCATGCAAGCTCGTCTGTTCTTAAGGCTCCTGACATCACCTTCTGCTAGTACACGATCAATTTGATCATGGAAGGTGTGTCGTGGCCTTCCACGACTTCTGCATCCATCCACTTTTGCATTGTATATCTGTTTAGTCATTCTTTCATCATGCATTCTTTCCACATGCCCGAACCACCGGAGCATTCCTTTCCTTACCTTCACCCCGACACTCTCTTTCAGACCAACTCTCTTTCTTACTTCGGTATTACGAACGCGGTCCGCGAGCGCGAGTGGTCCGTTGTATATTATTAATCATAATACAATGTAAGCTAACGTACTTAGTGCTTGTGTCGGAATAAGCTATTTTTATGCACCCAAATTCCCATTAATCAATGGGATATGATAAAAAATCACACATTTTATTATATAAAATTTGCGTCGATCAGCGAACACGACTTTAAAATCAGCCTAGTGGCTTTTACGTGAATTCCGAACAAACAAGAGTTACATAAACTTCCATCGTTTATATAGTCTCTTCCAGTTGCATTTTTAAATAGCTTCGAATGTTTAGAATTTTATAATATTATAGTTATTGCCTATGTTCTGCCGATTTGTATTCTTCTATGTATATACATTTAAAAAATCAATTGCTGTTTAAATTTCTCGCTAAAACTCAATATAGACTTGACCGTTGTAAATAATTTTTTTATGCATTTAACTGGGTCCCGAGATGGTTTACATTCACAATTGGATCCGGTAGGTGGCGCTGGAATTGGATTTTAGATTTTACTTTTTTCAGGGCAAGACGACGGCAACCGGGCCCGCTAGTTATTACTATTTTTCATGGGACTCGCCTAATTTTGTAGAAAGTCGATATTTTTAAGCTCCTCTTGAATTTTATCTTAAGTTCAGTTTTACCTTGTTTCAACTCCAAAAATTTAAACATTATGGGTATCTTCTATTCGTTCTGCGTGAACAACGTCCACAGTATTGATTATTTATTAATTCACTACAGACGTACCTACATAACAGTGGTGAAAAGATTTGTGACTAATCCATTTACAACGTGTTGACACGTATTTCATGTTGAGTATCCACAATTCCCACCCTATCCACAATTATACATATTTACATAGTTCAGGGGCAAACGCAAGTCACTTTGTTTTGGTAAAGTTATAATTCGGACACAATTGCTAGCGTATTTTAAGTAATTTGAATTAAATTTAACATTTAATGTCATTTTAAATTACCTTATGTCCATAAATAAGTAATTGAATGACTATTACTTTCAATTTAAAAATTTGGTAAACAGATTTTTATTCAAGTTTATTTAAAAGTATTTATTCAGTGTAAATTCCACTGAAAAACATACTTATAAGTTAAAAATTCAGTCTAATTTTACTATTCTATGTACATCTCCATCAGCTGTCGGTCCCGCAACAAATGTGACTCGCTCACTAGCAGTTCAGTTTATTAATTTTGCGAGTTATATCGGTAATTCTGTTTCTCTTACAATGGGGATTGTTCACTTTTTTTCAATTTAGCTTTTTGAAAAACCATTTCGAGGAATAGTGTTCCTAATCATTTCTGTCTAGTTAAAATTCCAAAAAACGTACAATCCCCTTGTATTTTGAAAGAAATGCGTTTGACCCTTATTTGACCTTACTAAATCCTATGACGTCATTTACGTCTGGTGAAATGCATATGAATACCGTAGCCATTCAGTTTCAAAATACAAAAGGACCGACATTTTCCTTTTTATGTCATTGTTATGTCATACAACATCAACATAAACAAACATTTTATTCGACGTACTCCAGAATAAAATTATGTATATATTATCTCTTCAGACCAATATTTCTTAAATATCTGTAAAGAGAATACTTACATATGGTCTCTAACTAAAAGTCAAAGAAAAGTGCATTATATAAACGAGCGTCTTCGTAAATGGCGATTGGAACGATGTCGAAATCTTTTCAAGAGATACGATCCAAAAAATAACCTGTTTACTGATGAGAAGATCATCACGGTGGAAGAAAATTTAACTGGCAAAACAATACACCTTGCGCCAGAAGTCAGAAGGACGTCCAAAATCACATATTGGAAACAATGATTTAAGCATTAAGTGATACTTTATTCGCTGGATAGCAGTGGATTTTTCAACAGGGCTCTGTACCCTCCCATGAAGCTAATTCAATCCAACATTGGTTGCAAGCCAATTTGTCAGACTTTGTTCAGAGCATAGGTTAGACTTCATCGAGTTCTGACTTGAATTCTTTGGAGTATTCTTTATGAACTGCATTGGAGCTAATGGCACACAAAAAGTTCACCAGAACCTGAATTATCTCAAGCGAGCCTAAATCAATAAATGGAAACTGATTAAAAAGATTAGTACCACCATAGAAGAATGGTCTATATCTTTAAAGCTTAATTAATTGAAAACAAGGATGGCTATTTTAAATAACTTATTTTTATATATACATAAATCTAGATGTTATTAGTTATAACTCATGTAAACAATATATGAATATTTAACATTCCTCCAAAAATATTTTAGCTTCACTTTGACTGATGTCTTAAGAGTTCGCATTATGAGTTATAAGAATAAGATGGTTTCTATACTGAAAGCAAACTATTGTGAGTTATAAATTTGTATGTGCCATATATTTATATGAATTGATTAATAAAATATATCTTTTGACTTATTATTTTGCAAGATGAAATAATAAATAACTTTTAGCAGTTAAACTTGTTTATTTACTTAAACACTTATTAATAATAATTTAGGACATATTATATAATCTTTTCAGAAATGTTCAGTTTTATCTTTTTCTTTTTTCTGCAGGCTAGCATTTGGTTTTTTCTATACATAAAGTTTTCATGTAAACTGCAGTGGATAAGTCATAAAATTCTATGATCAAGCATAACCCTTGCTTATGCAGAAAAGTTGTTGCTAATTTTTTCTGAACCTGAAAAAAAAAGATAAAGTGTCTATTTAACTACTCGCATAGTCCTTATTTAACTCATAATTTTTCATATTAGTAACTATGTTACACATTAAAATCATATTATTAAGAGATTTACAATCATTAAGGTATTTGTCACAAATCTTCATATTCCATGAAATCCTTCAAGCCATAGATGTGCTTAATTAATCACTTTTAAGCCGGCAAGTGAATATATTTAAAACTACTGGAGACTTTCATATTTTCCGGTAATTTGTTGTATAAGATCAGATCCATAACATACATTAGCAATCAAACACACTATCTAACCGCCAGGGCAGTGGTGCAATGTCTGTTACTTTATTTGCATGTATTTATATGAGATACTTTACTTGTATTATAGATTATTAATAAAGTAATATAGGTTGCTGATTTATTTATTGTACCAAACTATCAAATAAGTAATTAATATTATTTTAATCAGTTTCTAATGAATGAGTGAGACATGTAGCTATTTTTCTATAAATAGGTGCACATTTTAGATGAATTTTGACTTCAACATAAAGTATACTTACATCAATCATATATTAACTAATAATTAACATTACTGATTTCTTGTATGGATGAAATTTACAGACAGGAATAGTAATATACTACACAGGTTATAAAAGGAAAGAAGGAAGGAAGATCTATGGACGAACATGTTGAATTTAGAAACCTTCACAAAACTACTTACATCAGGATTTTAGCTCCTCTTATTTCTCCAATATGTACTACGAGTATAGCTATGTACTCTAATAACATTACATGTTAGGTAGGTTTAGCGTATCAGCCTTTACAAAATTAACACTCCTATTTGAAGATCCGGCCGGACACAATTGCTAGCGTATTTTAAGTAATTTGAATTAAATTTAACATTTAATGTCATTTTAAATTACCTTATGTCCATAAATAAGTAAATTGAAAACTTCGGTAGATACTTCTAGGATGGGGAAAATGCACTGAATTCGCACGACCGTCACGCTCAGATACCAAGTTTTTATCTCTGAAGTGCAGTCCTAACGACTGATATTTTTTTTAAAGGTCTGACCAATAATACTCCCCCCCCCCCCTCAATTGAAACTGACAATACAACCTTTTTATTTTAACTGGATCGACAACATCATTGGATAATGAGACTATGTCTAGGTATCAGACATTAAAAATGATAACCCAAATGTGATACCAAATCAAAGTATTTTAGTGGTCGAATGAGCTTTATCTCTTGTAATCGCCGAAAGAATACTTTATTACAAATTAAGAAAAGTAATGACATCGCTATGGTGTCTAATAGGTAATTTATGCCTGATTATCAATTAATGGTATTCAGTCTAACTGTACATTATTCAGTTTAAGTTATATTATATTGATTTTTTACTAAAGGTCACTTTAAATAACTTAACAGTAACTTTAGAAAATAATAAATGTTGAACACCAAAATATATAAAATAAATCTACCGATAAAATTGCTAAGCTGGCCACACTAAAATGATCACGATGTGTCATAATGAATAATGACAGTAACATTTAAATAGTAGCACAGATTAATATGATTATTTTCGCAAAGGAATTAATGTAAAGTTGTCCCCAATGACGTCATCGGATAATTTGTTTAAAAATCGAATTAAAAAAAAACTAACTCTTAAAACACAAAAATATTCAAATTAGTATCTTAAAATACCCTATTTTACATAATAAAAATATAAAATCAGAGGGTAATTTTTTTTGAACAATCCCCATTTGTAATTATAAGAACAATAGTAACAGCTAGAGTTAACTACTAACTAGCTAACCCGCGGGGGGGCTTTGTGGCGAAGCCTTAGGTGAGTAGCGACACCTCGTATCCGACTACGAGGTGCCAAAACAAGGCCGCCGCCTCCATGCTTACCTTAGCCAGCCAGCACGGAGTGGAGACCGCTACAGCTAAGACTCAGCTCCAGGGGTTGAAGTGATAAATAGCATAAGCCAGCCCACTGCTCAACACCCCTTAGCCACTCATAGCCATGTTGTCCCTCGCCATTTTGTTAGGCACTTTTTTGGGGACCATGTAGAGAGTGGCGAGTCATCGTTTGCCCATTTTATCCATGTTCCCTGAACATTGCGACGGGCAGACGCCATACTCTCAGATTCCTAGTTCCATTAGCAGTTCATCCCAATAGTCCCGTACCTTTTGTTCTCATTTCCAATCTTAATAGTCTGAAACTAGTGAGAACCTGGTATCAATACAAGAAAAGATCCTCTGTGACTGGTTACCAGCCTGTTTTCCTGGAAAAATGAAAGTATACAACTCATGAGAGATTTACAATGAGAGTAATAAACATGATCTCTTCATCATCTCCGAGCGTTAAATTCCGGTTGCGTTCGGAGCGTTCACTCCGACGCCCAGGGTCCGCTTTCCTACTTTTTCTACTCCACTTCGCGCGGTCTTCAGCATCCCCCGTTTTGAGACCATTGGTACGCATGTCACCCTTCACAATGTTCTTGGGCCTTCCCCCTCGACCGGGTTCTGGCGGCAGTGGCATGAGTAAAAACATTTAAGTAGTAAGTTTAAATAGATTTTTCAATAAACTTTTATTTTTAAACAGCTTAACATTTTTGATTGGATATGCGATAATAATGACTAAGAATTCTCTTATCAAATTGACTGAATGCGTATTGAATGAAATTCTTAAATTATGACTGTGGCTGATGCCATTATAAACGGTGGACGTGTAACCGTAACATAAAACCACATCTACTTTTTGCAATTAGTGTATCAAACATTATTCATACGCTGCGGAGTTATTATCTATGCAAATAGACTATAAAAAATAGGCGATAAAAACTCCCCTAAAGGAGACTGCACAACAGTGCAATTATGTCTGTGCAATGAAAATGGTTTTTGTCATTGGATAAACTTCTAACATAAGAAAACGGTTATATTTGGAAATGAATATGATTTTAAGGCAAAATTACATTTATATTACTACTACATTTTTCAAATGTACTAAAAAGACCTTTTATTTCATGTCTCAATCACAGCTATTACTTTAAGAATTACTTTGGGATTAGTCTCAGATTCCTGTAATAGGATGATACGTTAAAATAGTATTTTAAAAAATTTCGAATACAGATTCCTTGACTAGTTTGGTAATTAATGTATAAGATTCTTATTTTTTTAGACATTAAAATGTGTGTTTACGTCGCTAATGGCTTTATGCGAATAATTTTAAAGTGGTATGTGAAAATAGAAAAACATAAGTATCATAAAAATAAAAAAAACATTAGTTTGCCAGGTGGTAGGGCATTTGCCCGACTGGATGGCTACCACCCCTGGTCTAAAGTATGTCGCCATAACAACCTTGATTTGTGTTCCGGCATTAGTGACCAGGTTCCAGTTTCCCTTAAGAGAGCTGCAGCGCATTTGTAGCACCTTTGGTGTTGCAAATGTCCATAGGCGATGATAACCGCTTTCCATTGAGTGGGCCGTCTGTCTGTCTGCTGAACTCTAGCAATAAAAAAAAAATAAAAAAAAAAAGTTGTCTTGGTCTTATTGAGTATGCATTGTTTGCTACAACTCCATTAATTCTTCAAAAAGTAATTCTGTAACATACTTTGGTACAAAACTTATAAAAAGAAGCATTTGAGATATAAATAGAATATGAAATATAAAGAAAAACAGAAAAAAAAGAATATTTAGCTAGACGTGTTGCTGGGGAGTTTCTTGCCGCTTCTTCTCCTTTAGAGCATTAACACGTTGCGAAGCGGTGTACATATAATAGCAAGTAAAAAATTAAATTTTAACTTACAACACCTTCAAAAAGTGTTCTCCAGTGGAACTTATTTTGAATAATAAAAACTTTTGCATTTGAATTTGAAATTTGAATATTATTACTCTGTGGAAAACTGATATCAAGGGCTTCCAGGTTTAAGCATCTGGGGCACTGGGTCACCGAAGACTTAAAGGCTGATTGTGATATAGACCGGGAACGTAGGTCGCTGGCTGTCCGATGTAACACGCTTGCCCGCAGGTTCGCACGCGGTACGCAGGAGGTAAAGATGACGCTTTTCGGAGCATACTATCAGTCCTTCTACACGTGCAACCTGTGGCTCAGTTATACGCAGCGGGCATACAGCGATCTACGTGACCAGTATAACAATGGGCTGAGGGTGTTGTTGGGGCTACCGTCGCGGTGCAGTGCGTCAGGGATGTTCACAGAAGCGCGAATCGATGGCTTTTTTATTATTTTTTATTATTGCAGGAGTTCAGCAGACAAGCAGACGGCCCACTTGATGGAAAGCGGTTACCACCGCCTATGGACATTTGCAACATCATAGGTGCTACAAATACGCTGCTGCTCTCTTAAGGGAGACTGGAACCTGGTCACTAATGTCGGAACACAACTCAAGATTGTTATGGCGACATACTCTAGACCAGGGGTGGTAGCCATCCAGTCGGGCAAATGCCCTGCCACCTGGCTGTGGGTTGTTTTGTCGCCTCTTACGACAGGCCGCCGAGCCGCAGGAAATTGTATTCTTTCTCCGTTCCTGCACGGATACGGCTCTGCGGCCATCATTAGAAAAAGCATCGTATCCCTACCGGCCCTCGTCCGCGACAGCACCAACAGCATGCTCAGTCTTTTTGTAGATCGATGGGACTCGCCACTGCTACATAAATGGGTGCAACTGCATACCCAGTTAAATGCATGAGTGTTTGTTTTCTGCCGCCTCGCGGCCCGGCGGCCGAGTCCATACTTGAAATAATTTTGGTATACATGTCCCTTTGACGCCGTGGAGTAAAATATTGATAATTATTTTAGTGACGCGGGTGTAATGCTCTGGTATTTGTCTTATTAATTAATTGTTGTGACTTGTTTGTTATTTGATCTTTGTTAATTATGGATAATATAAAATTGTATAAGTAATATGTAAATACTTCATTTTCTGAAATAAATGAATTATTACTATTATTATTACACTTCAAGGTCTCTATGTGACTCATACTCATACGTGAGGGTTGATATTAATTGTTTGAATAAAGCGTCTGACTCATCATGGCACGAACATATTTTACTAAACCTATGTCGACTTGGAGATATAGTTTATGTTAAAAAGGGTTGCGTGTCTTAGCACTGATATCTTGCATGTGAAGATTTTAAAACTTTTGCACCGCTTCTCTTGATCTCTTTTTATATCCTGTCTGTCATATAATTGTGTAGGTAATATATAAAGTTAAAATAAACAGCTCATCGACTCTTTTATATAAAATATTTTACATCTCGGTTAAATAGGATTCTTTCTGCGGAATACTACTCCGATAATAGGTGAAGAAAACTCTAGTAAAAACTATTCAAAGAAAAACTGTATAAGCAGTACTCACTTTCAATAATTTTATCCATCTGCGTAATAATAACAACGTACTTACCAGGAACGCATAAATTAAAAAGTAAGAGTGGGAACATGAGTAATAAGCCTGTACCGCAGTACTGCAATTATCGTTCTACTCTAATGAGCGGGTTAAACGTTCCACTATCTTGGCTACAAGGACCACTTCTTTCTAAGGCACCCTCGATGCTCAAGCGGAATGCCTGTTAGCAGGGCCGGACTCCAAAAAAAGGGCAGACAATGTAGTTAAAGTCCTATATCGAGCAGTGCGCACTGTTGTGATTTTTTTCTTTTCTTTCGTTTCTTATGTTCACCTTCTTCATTCAATCGTTGGCTACCTCGTATTAATAAATTCAGATTATCTAGACAGTAATCATGCCACCGGAGCCACTGCAGGTGTGCTAATTTATATATATTGCAATATTAGATTATAATTATAATGAAAATAGAGCAATTTTGAAGTTAAACTGGGTAGTAAAACAGACATCTTGTTTGTACCGTAGCCACACGTTTAGATATAACAACAGCACACCGCAAAAGCAATAGAACTTAGTCTAATCATAACTATTACGTACATGTCCAAAAGATTAAACTAATATAGATTAAGTTAAACTTTATACATACTATGTGCTGATTTGCTACAGTACGTTGAAAAGCGCCCATTGCGTTGCTAAATAAGAACGACAGTAGAGATTATTGACAAAATACGTTTAACCAATATATTGTGTTAATTGTCGACCGCACGTCTAAATTATCCTAATGCGGTCCTGCATTTCCAGTTGTAGCTTAAACAAGTTTTTTACCCATTCATGTCAATGTAGCAACTTCGCCATTTTAACTAATAGCAAAGTAGATAATAGTGTAAAATTCTTATAGGGGTGCATAATAAAACGGCTGCGTATGTTATTAAAATCGATATTATTACAAGGCTCACAACTACGCCAAAAAACGTTGGAATAAATTACATGTTTTATTTTTAATAAAACTACGTTTTAACGGTTTCAAGTGTCAATGAGTATTATAGCCTACCGCCAACTTGTTCATTTCAATTATTTAGTTTTAATTTTGTTTATGGTTATTCTTTACTCTATGGGAGCCTAATCTATTCCACTGCTTCGCAACATGTTGTGGCTTGAAGAAAACAAACGGCGCAAGAAACTCTTCAGCAAACATGCCTAGCTCTAATCATTTGAAGGTTGTTAAATCATTTAATCATGCGCCCTGTCCAGCAGGGTCTGTCCGCAGTACAGTACAGTACAGTAGTAGTCCGCTATGTCTTACTACGACTCTGGGTTAGAGGATTAAAGAAACGTCGAGTTGTTTAGTTCCACAACTGTTTGTCTCCAAGCAGAGGAGTGTACGTAAAGCACTTCACTTAGATAAAAAAGATCTTCTCCCTCTGTACAATATTAGTGACTGGGGTCTTTTGGATTCTTCAAATTATACAAACATGTCCAACTTAAGTTCTTTTTATTATGTACTATTAACATCAAACATATTAGAATAAAACATGTGGCTAGCCAAAGCATTGTGAACTCAGAGAGGATCAGAGAAGAGAGATCATAGAGCTACAATGTTATCAGTATACTACAGAATATAAAGTTGCCATTTCTGAAACTAAACAATTTACACCCTTGGCGAGGGAACTAAACAGAACGCATTCTTCATAGTTTTTGTGACTTATTGATCTCCTACATGTAAGTTTATATTATTTTTTTATATTCCAAGATTATAAACAAATCCATACAGACTACAGACAAGATAATTTATTATGTGCCTGTCGATAAATACATCCAAAAAATATGCTACAACAGTCTATAATAATAATTGACATGAGAGCATCAGAGAAAGGAGCTTTGACCGCCCGCGTGCGTCAGGGGCTTTCTATTCGCACGGAAATAGCACCATCTATGAAACTTTGGCACCGCACACCTTTGCAGGAGATACGATCCTAATTTCATCTTTCATGTATCCGGGAGAAAGATTTATCTATTTTTAGTTGCTGAGATTTTTATTACGAATTCGGTGTGTATGAACTCATTGCGAGTGTTTGTTATTTTAGGGCTGTTAAAGAAGCTTCGACTTTAAAGAAAACTATAATCGCTATTTCAAAAAACTTACGCGTTTACGAAGAATAGACAGTATAACCAACCACGAGTTTTACATATCAGTAATTTACATTTCGGTGGGTCTGGATGAGGAAAGCGGAGGACTTTGTTATTGCTGCAGTACAGCAGACAGGCTCACGGTCCACGTGATGGAAAGTGGTTACCAAAATGATGCTGGCCGTAAAAGGGACACGGGACCCTAGCCACTGGTACCGGAATACACCTCAAGGTTGTTATGGCGGCTAGCTTTGGAGTAGAGGCGGTAGCCACCCAGACTGGCAAATACCCTAACACCTGGATGTCGGTTGTTTCGTCACGAATTAGTATTCTTTATTTGTTCCTGCAATAAATGGCGCAAACTTGGGGAGGCCTACTTATAGCCTCAGTAAAATACACTTTGTTAATGACAAATGTCAATATGCATGCTTCTTCGGAACGTTTCCGGACGTATGGACGTTCTATCTGTGCAGGAACGGAGAAAGAATACAATTTCCTGCGGCCGGGCGGACTGTCGTAAGAGGCGACATAATAACCCACAGCCAGGTGGTAGGGTATTCGCCCGACTGGATGGCTACCACCCCTGATCTAAAATATGTCGCCATAACAACCTTGAGTTGTGTTAACAGAGCAGCAGCGCCTTTATAGCACCTTTGGTGTTGCAAATGTCCATAGGCGTTGGTAACCGCTTTCCATCAAGTGGGCCGTCTGCCTGTCTGCTGAACTCCTGCAATAAAAAAAAAACGTTTTCTTTGGCGTTAAAATTTTGTAATAGTAACAACATGCATATTAAGAAATAAATCCGGGTGGATTTGCCCTTCGGGATGGCCACCATACTTGGTCTAAAGCATGCCGCCGTAACAACCTTGAGTTGTATTCTGGAATCAGTGGCCAAGTTAGCGCTTGTGATGTTGAAAATATCCATAGACTATGACTTCCCACCGGGCAAACAGTCAGACTCCAGCAATATTTTCCTTTACTAAAGCTGGTAAGGCTAATATAACATTAGTGCGAATATTCTAGATACCTAATCATCAACGACTTCTATTTAGTTTGTCATGTTGACATGAATAGATACAATGCAACAATTTGTTTAAAACACAACGTTGGCAATATACTCTCATTACTAGACGAAATTCTGAAAACAATAAATGTTGCAGCCAAAATATTTTTTTTATTTAAAAATAATCTCTTTGTACAATTCGCCCAATCGTCTTGTCATTTCCTAACCACGAACTATTGGATTTATGTATATATGTTAATACACCCGGGCAGCCTGTGGTAAGAGGCGACGAAACAACCCATAGCCATTTAGCAGGGCATTTGCCCGTCTGGATGGCAACCACTCCTTGGGCGTGATTCTGCTATTTCGGTATACTGGCGTTGCGAAGATACAACAAAGTACAATTCCATTAAATACGTTACGTACATTAATTCCATTAAACGAAATAAATATTGAATAGCTACCAACGTTTTAATCAATTATTTCGCGAGTTTTCGCTTATAAATACTTATAAACATTGAGTGGCGTGCCACGGGCATGCTAGTGGAATTAACGGAATACCGAAATCAAGCAAACATAATGATTGAGACGATAGTGTTCGGCAATTTTGAATTTTTATGGCCAGGTTCCAGTCTTCCTATTGAGTGCGGCAACACATTGGCAGCGCCTCTGGTGTTGAAAATGTCCATAGGCGACTGTAACTACTTGCCATCACGTGGCCCGCCAGTCTGTCTGCTATATTCCAGCAGTAAAAACTGAAATACAGTGTCCCGGTACATCTGCAAGAATAAAGAATAATTTCTTAAAGTATTCATGTCATTTTTTTACGTATAGTCCATAATACATATTGAATTTTCATAGTTGTTTACAATGAAACCATAATAGATCTATCACGTTTTGTTACATGTGCATGAAATCTCCATTTTATCGATAAGTAGAAAGTATGAAGTTACAAAAATAGGTTGATGCTAAATAGACGTTGCTTCAGGAGTTCACATTTCAATTTATAAATTACGAAATAATTTTCCATAAATGTATACAATACGAACATTTCACTCATTCGCCCGCTGTCGTTCGTCGCGCGCGCACGTCATTTGTGTTTTTTCTGTGACAGTGCAGTGAAAAGTGCGTCATCAGGTGGTTTTTCCACCAAATCGTTCGTCCCCTTTAGGGACAATGGACGGCGTGGAGTCTTCTCCATCGCCGTTGGAGGGTTTGCTGTCGTTTTTACGGCAGCAATTCCCTCACGTACTATATCAATTTTTGGGGACTGCGGAGTCCCAATCAATCGCGTCCGTTATCTCGGAACTTAATTCCGAGAAACCGATACACCTGCAAGGGGCCCCCGGGCAGGCCCCCCTCCCCGCGCCCGCGTCTGCCGCGACCATCGCACCCCCCGCGACCCCCGCCGCCGCGCTTACCGCGGACTACCTGCGCTCCGCCATAGCGCTCGCCCCCCCCGCGTCCGTACCCGCTACGTTACCGGTTCGCCCGCCGCCCGCACCCCCGCTCAGCGATACGCACCGTGTGGCACCAAAATCGCGCGCCTCGTATTCCCGCGGTTCCGCGTCGGGACAACCGCGTTCGAGCTCCGCGAGTTCAGCGACATCACGTTCGCGATCTCCTATCCACCGAGTAATCGATTCTCGTCGAGAAATCGACTTGTCCCCTGAAGGTCCGCAATACCTCAGGGATGCCCCTCTCTCACTGGCTGATGAATTAACCCCCATGGATGTCGCGCCTCCCGCGAACATCCCCCTTGACCGCGAAGACGATGACGGTTTTATAACCGTCAATCGCTCGAAAAAGCGTAAGACCCAGAGGGAGGTCCCCCCCAACCCCGCACCCACTGCGGGCAGCAAACCGACAGCGGCACCCTCCAGCCGCCCTGGGCCACCTTCCCAGCGCCCACCGCCACCCCTAGTTATCCGCGAAAAAGCCCACTGGCTCCAACTCGCTTCGGAACTGCCAGGTAAGGCAATTTCTATTAAAGAAGCCCGTGATACCCAACACGGCATCAAAGTTATGGTCACGTCTTCAAGTGACCACCGCGCCCTAACATCTCTATTATGTGACCGTAAAATCGGTTACTACACTTATGCCTTGCCGGAAGAAAAACGCCTTCGGGCTGTAATCCGCGGACTCCCACAGGAAATCGAGTGTTCCTACATTCTCGAGGACCTTAAATCTCAAGCGCTACCGGTGCACGAAGTGCACCGTATGCACAGAGGCGACGCCACAAAGTCGCCTCTAAACCTGGTATTGGTTGTCCTTGACCTCTCCCCAGAGGGGAAAAAGATCTTCGAACTTCAGAAGGTCTGTGGCCTCTCTGGCCTTCGTGTGGAACGTCCACACGAAAAACATGCATTGCGGCAGTGTCATCGCTGCCAACTTTATGGGCACTCTGCCCTACATTGTCAATCCCGTCCCAGGTGCGTCAAGTGCCTGGGGGACCACGGGACCCCGGAGTGCACTCGCACCCGGGACTCCCCGGAGCCACCGAGCTGCATCCTCTGCGGCAAAGCGGGTCACCCCGCAAACTACAGAGGCTGCCCTGCCGCCCCCCGACCCAAACGTAAGGTCGGAAAGGACAATGCCCAAAAAGGCACTAAGAAAGTGCCGAACAAACCCGCATTCGTGGCGGCCCCCCTTCCAGTGGTAAACCACTGGACGGGTCTTCCCGCGATGGAAGCGTTCCCACCGTTAAGGGCGCGCGCCCCAGCTACGGCCGGCTTACTCCCGGCCACCCCCGCCCCCGCCCCCATTTCGAAGGCACCTTCTGGGCCGTCAGCACACCACTCTATAGCGGAGGACTTAGCCTTGGCGACTAAATTCGCCAAGAACTTGCCCTTCGACCTAGAAGAGGTCCAACTCTTGGCTCGGAAACTGAGACAAGTTTCAGAGTCAAGTCAACCCTCCCTCCGGGATCAACTCGTGATTGAAATGGATCACGCGTACCTCCTCCAGATACTTAGGTCGTTATAACTAAACAACCTAGTTAAAATTTTGTTACCGGTAACAAATGGCGCATGTAGGTAGGAATAAACCACGCTCATTGACTCTGGCGACTTATAACGCCAACGGCCTTCGAAACCAGCGCGACTTGGTCCATGACTTCCTGGTTACCAATCAAGTAGATATACTACTAGTGCAGGAGACCTTCCTGAAACCGAGTGATAGAGATCCAAAGATCTCTAACTATCGGGTCACTAGACATGACAGGATAGGCCGTGGTGGCGGCACCCTGATCTATTTCAGAAGATCTCTACATTGCATGCCCCTAGTCACCCCCCCACTAGAAGGTATGGAGGTATCCGCCTGCAGACTAGCAATGACTGGCCACCAACCCCTAGTCATAGTCTCAGCATACCTCGCATGCCAAAAACCCCTTAATAAGAAAGACCTAGAAGCCCTATTCAACTTAGGCCCGGCTGTTATAATAGCCGGGGATCTGAATTGCAAACACGAGCAGTGGAACTGCAATACCACTAACCCCAATGGCAGAGCACTCATAAATATATCAGACAGTCTTTTGTTTGATATACTAACTCCCTTGACCCCCACAAGATACCCCCCCAACCGCGACTGGGGGACCCCAAACATTCTCGACCTAGCATTACTGAGGGGCGTAACCCTTCAGTTCCATTCGATCGAAACGATGGACGATATAGACTCGGACCATCGTCCGGTTATACTCAGATTAGGACCACAGACAGACCAGACATCTGAAACTAGGACCTCTGTGGACTGGTTGAGACTTGAGACCCTCCTCAAGGCAACCAGCACAGAAGACCTGGACCGCATCCCGGACCATATCGAGTCCCGCCAAGACACGGAGACGGCAATCGAGGCTCTCACCAGCCACCTTCAATCCGCAGTGCGGAACTCGTCCAGGCAGGTGCCAGTGGAGGATGACCGCCACTTATGCCTGCCGGACGAGGTGAGGGTACTGCTGAGGGAAAAGAGAGCCGCCTCCAGAGCTCACGACAGATATCCCACCGAGGATAACAGAGTCCGACTCCGCGAACTAGAGCGCGAGGTTAAACTACGTATCCGGGAAGTCAGGGAACAACGTTGGGACAGAACGTTGAGAGATATCGAACCAACTCACCAGGCGTACTGGAAGCTGGCTAGAGCTCTCAGATCAGACACCCTTACTGTCATACCCGCGCTAGAAAGAGCCGACAACACCGAGGCGTTCGATGACGAGGAGAAGGCCGAGTGCCTTGCTCAGAGTCTAGAGCTTCAATGCTCCCCCACTACGCAAAACGTCGACCAGTCACACCTGACGGAGGTAGACTCCGAGGTCGAACGTAGATCCTCCTTACCAGCGGAAACCACACTCGACACGGTCACGGTCGAAGAAGTGCAAGATCTGATCAAGTCTCTCAAACCGCGAAAGGCCCCAGGGACCGATGGCATCAACAATCGCGTTTTAAAACTTCTACCCGCCCATCTAATTATAATCCTGGTGAGCATCTTCAATGCCGCCATAACAAACTGCTCCTTTCCCGCGATCTGGAAGGAGGCAGATGTCATCGGTATTCACAAGCCGGGAAAACCGGCTAATAAACCGTCCAGCTACCGTCCAATCAGCCTACTGAGCGCACTCAGCAAGCTTTACGAAAGGGTCATCCTCTCTCGACTTAGAGATTTTGCCTTCAGCAAACATCTAATACCCGATGAGCAATTTGGCTTCCGTGCCAGACACTCATGCGTCCAACAGGTGCACCGCATCACGGAGCACATATTATCTCACTTTGCCCATCGCCCCCGCCCTATAGGAACAGCCGCACTGTTCCTAGACGTAGCAAAAGCCTTCGACAAGGTCTGGCACAACGGCTTGATTTACAAGCTGTACCAGTTCGGTGTGCCAGACAGACTCGTGCTCATCTTGCGAGACTTCCTCCTAGGTCGTAGCTTCCGTTTTCGAGTGGAGGGAACGCGCTCGTCCCCTCACCCACTCACAGCCGGTGTACCACAGGGCTCGGCCCTGTCGCCACTACTCTTCACGCTGTACACCAGCGACATCCCAAAAACTCCAGATGTGGAGTTGGCCCTCTTCGCGGATGACACCGCACTCTATACATCAGATCGCAACCGACAAATGGCTTGCGTCCGGCTGCAGGCAGCTGTCACAGAGCTAGGCGAATGGTTTCGCAAATGGAGGATAGAGGTAAACCCGGAGAAAAGCGCAGCAATGTTCTTTTCCCCGGGCACGCTTCGCTCCCCCAAACGCGCTAGCCTTCGCCTAAAAACCATTTCGCTCTACGACCAACAAATCCCCTGGGCAAAGTACACCAAATATCTTGGTGTCACCCTAGATCGGAACTTGCGCTTCAACGAGCATATCACTATAGTCCGAAATAGAGCGCGATTTGTGATGGGTCGTTTAGCACCCATGATAGACAAACGAAGCAAAATGTCCCTCAGACACAAGCTTACTCTGTATAAAACATGCATCCGCCCGATCATGACATACGCGAGTGTGGTATTCGGCCATGCCAAGCCTGCCCTATTAGATAAACTGCAAATTGTGCAGAATAAATTCATGCGCAGAGCCGTCGGTGCTCCCCTCTATATGCGTAACGTCGACCTCCACCGCGATCTGGAGCTTCCCTCCATCAAAAACTACATTACGTCGCTCTCGCGTAAGTATTTCGATCTCGCGCCGCATCATCGAAATCCGCTCGTCGTGTCCGCGTCCGATTATAAGCCTCGGCGAAAGGCTCTCGTACGACGACCGCGTAACGTCCTCACGGCTCGCGCAAATGGATTTGACGCAAATTTAAAGAAAATTGGGCACTGTTCCAAAATGCCGGAAACATCTTAAACCTAAACTACAGCAGATGTATATGTATTTTTGACATGACAGAAACAACAGGGTTTGCAATCTTTATTTTTGTCTAAATAAGCTGCTTATCTTATACTAATGTATAAAGCTGAAGAGTTTTTTTGTTTGTTTATTTGATTGAACGCACTAATCTCAGTAACTACTGGTCTGATTTGAAAAATTCTTTCAGTGTTAGATAGCCCATTTATCGAGGAAGGCTATAGGCTGTATATCATCACGCTATGACCAATAGGAGCGGAACACCAATAAAGAATGTTTCAAAATCAGGGGGTTATGAAAACAAATTCCACGCGGACGACGTCGGGGGCACAGCTAGTAACAATATAATTATTATCATGCTAGCCCTTTGTTCAACCGCCTTTTCTCCTTTAATAATAACAAAAAATAAAAGGACCTCTTCACTACCGTAATTAAAAAATACGCTGAAGCCTACCAACAATGGGTTTATCACTTTATATCAGCTTAGATTAGATTCTAATTTTAATGTTGTATCTCTAAAGGTGTATGTGTGCTTATATTAGGCGAAAGCTGGACCTCCATAACCTCTTCATATCCACCTGCATCAAATTGTAGATTTTAACAGTCACCGAATACTATTCTCTTATGGCTGTTCGAAAACCAAAATTTCATCAAAAAGTTGAAATATTCAACACAAACACACAATTCTTGTATAAAATCAAAATCCATATCCTAGTTCGACGCGGAATAGCTTCCATTTGTTCCCCTAAAAATTTTACATAGCTTGGCCCAGTAGTTTTCATTTTACGAACATTTTTTTGTTTCCGTTTATTGGGACCTATATTTTTTAAGGAGCGCGGCACCTTTCGTAGGTCTACCCCATACATAGCTAGACACTAAAAAGTAACAAATAAAATAAAAAAACTTCGTTTAAAAAAACCGACTTTAAAAACTAAAAAGTATAAAATAACTTATTTCTAAAGCTATTATTATTATTAATATATATTATCTAAAACATCTCGAAGTCGGTGCAAAGTAAAACATAAAAATTACTATATTTTTTTGAAAATTACTAAGCACCGACTTTAAGATGTTTTAGATAATATATATTAATATTAATAGCTTTAGAAATAAGTTATTTTATACTTTTTAGTTTTTGAAGTCGGTTTTTTTATTGACAATAAAACTCTACATCAAAACATGACTGTTTAAATTCTTGTAAGAAATCTAGCACACTACATCATGTGATTGCTTTCTCATCCTTTTGTTCCCCACTTCCACGGCAGCAAGCAGGAGAGTGGACAGCGGGAGAATGCGCTATTCGACTTTGGCCCCTTCCTATATCTTACCAACAGTTAATTTGCTTAAACAAATAAGCTCCATACAAGTAATTAATAATAAGATACAGGAACCGGCCATTAAAGCTGCTTTCCACCAGAGATGTGCTAAGCAACGTTGCTATTGATGCGTTTGATATCCACCAATCATATTCATTGGTCCACATAGCATTGGTGGAAACTGATTCAACTAAGCTACTTTTTTTATATGGAAAGATGCATGCTATAGGTGCGTGCTATGGATGCGACCTATGGTTGCGTGCTATGGATGGTCGCGAGTGGTGTAGCTATGTGCAGAGCAGTCTGCATACCGTCTGTAGGCGCGCGTTTATCACCAAAATGCAGTGGCGCATTTTCATAGCATTTCTCACTCGCTCCACTACATAGGTTAGCATCGGTGGAAACTGTCACATAGTTTCGTAGCTTAGCTTTTATATTCTCGCAGCATAGCCGCATAACACATCTCTGGTGCAAAGTCACCCTAAATCTTATGTTTCACATTGTAACGAATGTAAGAAACGCTCTAGTGATGAAACGTTTAAATAAATTAGTTTAAACATCCAATATAAATCAGAGCGAATATAGTATAATCTATACTAATATTATAAAGAGGAATGATTTGTATTTTTATATGTTTGTAACGAATGAATTCAAAAACTACTGAACCGATTTCAAAAATTCTTTTACCATTACAATGCTACCTTATCCCAGATTAATATAGGCTATATTTATTAGTAGAAAAAAATAGGGATCCCTACTAAAACTTAAATAATTAAACCCAAGCTGTAAAAAAATAGCGTTTGAGTATGTACAGGAATGGTTTAGATACACATTAGACCCGGAAGGTGGCGCTGCAATCGGGGTGTGAATTCTTATTTTTCCAGGGCAGGACAACGTTTGCCGGAACCACACTAGTCTTTTATATTCTTAGTTACCGATATTAGGTATACTATTACGACCTGAGCGCCGACAAAAGGCAAATTCACACCTGCATACCTGTAGACGTTTTATTACCTTTGCGGCATTTGGACTTCTTTTTTTTACTTTGTGTTTAAAATTTGTGATTAGAAAAGCAGCCCATTGTGCATTGTAATCTTTTATGGTAGTCATTAGCCAGGTGTGATTATAGGAAATTCAGTTACGCGGTCGAGCAGACATATTGTATTTGTACAGTATAAAGCGATGCCACAATGGAGGGATGAGGCAGTCGAGCGATAACCAGCCGCGAGGCAAGACTTGTGTACATTCGGTAATCTATTTATTGATGGACTTTGCGCGTGTTATTGAATTGTGCATTACGTTTGCACTGGTTGTGTTCAGTTATATTTGTACCTGTGTTATACGTGTTTGTATAGTTGTAATAAATTCTAACGGAATTTTAATTCGAGTCCTGCAACTAGTAACAATACTATATTAATCCATGGGCGATCACTCCTCGTTTTCAATTTTTTGTTTTTCAATAAGAAGCAAATACTGTTGCTTCTTATTTTCATCACACGTTTTACATTTCCTTTTTTATTATCAGAGGGCAACACGTCTTGAACGACCCGACTATTTTCTACTGAATTGTTTGTTGTAGTGAGCGACGAAGTATTACGTATATGTACCTAAATAATTATATTAGATTTTCTTGCTAAGTGATATCAAAATGAGCAAAATTGTACATACATACATACATAACTTCACGCCAGTTCCCTTGCGGGGTAGGCACGAACAACAGAGCGCCATTTAGGCCCATTCTTACACCTCACTTGCTTCTTTGACATTCATAACTCTTGTCATGCACACTCGTCTGTTCTTAAGGCTCCTGACATCACCCTCCGCTAGTACACGATCAATTTGATCATGGAAGGTGTGTCGTGGCCTTCCACGACTTCTGCATCCATCCACTTTTGCATTGTATATCTGTTTAGTCATTCTTTCATCATGCATTCTTTCGACATGCCCGAACCACCGGAGCATTCCTTTCCTTACCTTCACCCCGACACTCTCTTTCAGACCAACTCTCTTTCTTACTTCGGTATTACGAACGCGGTCCGCGAGCGTCACTCCGCAGATTTTGCGCAGTGCTCGCATCTCAACCGCGTTTACTCTACTTTCATGCTCTCTCTTCCATACCCAACTCTCGCTTCCATACGTGAGCGTAGGTACCAGCACCGCGTTGTGTATGGCGAGCTGGGCCTTCTGGCTGAGGTTCTTAGCGCCTAGAAGTTTACCTAACGCTCCATTCAAACTATTCCCCAAATTCACTCTTCTTTCTATATCAGTGGTGTACCTTCCATCACTGCTAAAAGCACATCCAAGATATACAAACTCATTCACTTGCTCCAGCATAACAATAACAGCAAAATTGTCTTTACATAAAAGATTTTTTAAATGAATGCATTGACTTATTTCCAACAGGTAACTAATAAATTATTCTATTATTGATTCTCGTAAATTATTTCACTTTATTTAACTTTAAACACATTGTAAACAATTTATTTTTCTATGTATGCCACACTTGTTGTACGATTTAAAAGTTTATTTCTTAAGAATTGTTCATAATAAAACTGCGTTTTAACGATTTTAAGCGCGGTAATTTATTTGATTTTTATTATTCCGATCTTTCGGTCTCTTTTCTGTAGCCGTGATCACGGAAGACAAAGATGTCAAATGTCAATGAGTATTGTTAAATTTTTATTAGTCTACCGCTAACTTGTTCGTTTTAATTTTGTTTATGGTTATTCTTTACTCTATGGGAGCCTAATCTAATCCACTGCTTCGCAACATGTTGTGGCTTGAAGAGAAGAAGCGGCGCAAGAAACTCTTTAGTAAACATGCCTAGCTCTAATAATTTTATATAGTATTAAAATGAATGGGAGAAATTTTTCATAAGTTTTTATTTATCAAATAAATAGACCTACCTAGCAATTTGTTACAAAAAATAATTACGACTATTTGCCTGTATAATTATATTACGTACCTACCTAAATTCTAATAATGTATACAACCGTGCACTGGCTTGAATATAGATAGAACTTCATAAGAAATTAAAGTACCCGGTTTTGTAAATGTAGTCTGCATCATACTTTCACGTATAACGTTACCTTTTCTTAAGTTTCCTATAATATTTTTTAATTAATTAAAGTGACCGATTGACCTTTGCCCGTAACTGGCGACTCTCAATAAAATCCAAGGACACAAGTCACAAGACTTTCAAATGACTACTCCTTCCTTCTAGATCATCATAGAAGCGTGCTCGTGCGTACGATCCCACTATGATAATCGCGTGTCTGTAAACATTGCAAAAATTGAGTAGAAGCAGACTGCGCGCGCACGACCACGTAGATAAAAATCAAAATAGATTTTGGCCAGGCGCCGCGTGCGCCGGTGCTCTAAACAATGCTGGAAACTGGGTCGACAATCTGTTTACTGTGTCAAAAATGCGAACAATCCACATTAGTTTACCGACGCCGATATCCACACGGGATTCGATATTAATTAAACATCCTTTTATCTCGTTATTAATAAACATCCCATCACTGATGTTTGAGAAGTTGAAATGTTTTTTTTTATCTTTCTCTCCTGACAGTTGACCTCATTGGTATATGAATTGTAATCAACAACACTATGGCCATGTGGATTATAAGATCAAAATAGAACTATTTAATGCTGTTTTTAATTGTAGAAGGTCTCTTTCGCCTGTGTAATATTAATTCGTACAGGAACGGAGAAATATTACGAATTCATGCAGCCGGCGGCTTATCGTAAGAGGCGACAAAACAACCCACAGCCAAATAGTAAGGCATTTACACGTCTGGATGGCTACCACCCCTGAATCCAAAATATTCCGCTATTATAACCCTGAGTTATGTTTCAGTATCAGCGGTTAGATTCCAGTCCCTATTTCGAAACCGGCTGTACATTCATAGATTTGCTGGTGTTACAAATGTCTATAAGCGATGGTAAACACATTCCATTAGCCTCTCTGCTGTACTCCAACAATAAAAACAGTTCGAATACCATATGAGCCCATGTCTACGTATTTTTTATTACAATAAATAACTACCTTATGTCCACTTCAATTGTAAAAGTATTTTTTTTTTATTGCAGAAGTTCAGCAGACAGGCAGACGGCCCTCTTGACGGAAAGCGGTTACCATCGCCTATGGACATTTGCAACACCAAAGGTGCCACAAATGCGCTGCTGCTCTCTTAAGGGACGCTGGAACCTGGTCACTAATGTCGGAACACAACTCAAGGTTGTTACGGTGACATACTTTAGACTAGGGATGGTAGCCGTCCAGTCGGGCAGATGCCCTACCACCTGGCTGTGGTTGTTCTGTCGCCTCTTACGACAGGCCGCCCGGCCGCAGGAAATTGTATTCTTTCTCCGTTCCTGCACGGATAACAATATCTGGTAACACAGCTAAGAAAATTATCTATTAATTATTGAAGTGAAACTTCTTTAGAATCGATGTGATTTGAAACGAGATAAACATATAAATCTGTGGGACTAAGCCTGCGAAAGAATGAGATAGAATACATTATATTTAATCATTTAAGCACTATGCTCATACATATATAGTTGGAAATGTTTTGATGTATTTCGTGTTTAAAAGATTAAATATATTATAACGATATAATATATGAAATGTGACGTCACGAAATTTAGAATCCCTCCCACCCCTTGTCACACTTTTTTATATTGAACTTATTACGGTATGGCCATTTACAGATCAAGAGTTTTCATGGACAAAAATAAATCTTTTCTAGAAATTCTAGAACGACGCCTCTGTATAATATAATAACAAAAATAATCGACAGTTGAACTACGCCCACTTATAAAAAAACACAAGAGAGATATAAATTCAAGGAAACAGTAGCTGATTAAATGGTGTCCTTTAACTTCTTTCCGTGTTTATTCTACAAGAAAGCACTTCGTGCTCTACAATGTTCCAACGTCGAATAAATTTTATAAAACGGCGATTAACAGTTTCACGTATTTCAACTGCTTCCGCATAGGCAACGTCTTGCTGAATTATGTTTATCGACAGTACCAAATTAAAAAAATCTAAGGCATTGATCGTATTTCGGGGAAATGAAGGTCATCACTACTTCCCGAATTTTACTTCTTAGTGAATCACAGTCTCAATATATCTACAGCTTCAATGCTTCGTACATGGTTTTAATGAATTGCGAAATTATATTATTATTGTTGAAGCACAGCAGACTGACCTTCCACCTGATCTAAAGTGGTTACCATCGCCCCTAAACATTTTTAACACTAAAGGTGCTGCTACAAATGTGCTGCAGGTCCTGAACGGGATTTAGAACCTGACAACTGATGCCGGAACACAACTCAAAGTTGTTATGACGGCATGCTGTAGATGTGTTTAGAACTCCATTAATTCTTCGAAAAGTAATTCTGTAACATGCATTTGTATAAAACTTATAAAAAAAGAGCTTGAGATATAAATAGAATAAGAAATATAAAGAAAAACAATTTTTAGCTAGACGTGTAGCTGGGGAGTTTCTTGCTTCTTCTTCTCCTTAACAGTAATAACACGTTGCGGACTTATTTTGAATAAAAACTAGAATTTGAACTTGAACGGGCAAATGTCTTAGGTACCAGCTGACTATGCCGTCCGTCACGACATGATAAAAGAATAAAGAAGAAGTAATCTTTCTCAGTTCCTGCACGAATACAAAAAAATACTGAACGGTTTTGTACAAATCACAAAATAATTGTCGTGGTAGCGTAATGGTTAGCGCACGCGTCCCAAACCCAAAGAGCGCGGGTTCGATCCTGGCCGGAACCCATGCACTGCTTAGGCAATTTTCTACCATATGCTGACAACGGTGAAGGACGGACGGGACCAAAATCGATGGGAAGGTGGAAGCATCATTGACCGTGTGGGACAATGATGGTGAGACCACAAGCCGTCGTTTGAAGCTCTCGTCCTACTGCACGGTATACCAGGCTGAACTCTATGCCTCATGCAAGGCCACGGAGGAGATACTAGCAAGCCCAGAAGACAGCTTTAGCATCTACAGAAAATAGAATTAAATAATAAGATAGATATATGAACTTAATAGTAAATAAGAAAAATCTAATAGAAATAAGATTTGTAATTAATAAGAAAGAAAATAAAAGATTCCCCCTCCCCCTCCCCCCCTTTTTACATCCCTAGTATAAGAATTAGAATTTAGCTAGAACAAGACATGAAAAATAAGAGTCCTCTGTCTTGACATATGACGGAGGAGCAGGCGATAAAAAAAACAGCGGTGAAGGAAAACATCTTGATGCTACCTGCATATCGAGCGAAGGTCGAACTTTCCGTTCCCCCTATAATGGGAAGCCCGAGCCCAACAATGGGACATTTATTTATTATATAATTATACAAAATACGTATCCACTACTTCATATATTTCCTATCATGTCTCGAATTTTGTAATGCGCTGTCAATAGTTAGACAAAGCCATATAACCTGAGCACGTAGGTAATGTGTGATGACATAAACTGCTGAAAGCCAATTAAATTATTTAGTGTTCGTAGTCGAAATAGCGGTCATAAAAGGTTACGTGTGTTTTAAAGTACATAGCCAACTATTACACGCCGATCAACAGATATCGAATTTATAAGTAAGTATAGAAAATTAAAACGGACTTGTCTTTGCCTTAGTGTATTTTACACGCCGATTAACAAATATCGAATTTATAAGTAAGTATAGAAAATTAAAACGGACTTGTCTATGCCTTAGTGTATTTTACCTTAAAAACAAAACAATTGAGTCTTTAAATTTTTTGTAGTACATAAAAGTACTGCTCTAAGTGATTGAATGTATTATCTTTATTTTTTGCAATATAGGCAATATTTGTTTATTATAATAACAATTTCAAATGTTTTGATTGTAATTTAACTACATAGGTCATGCAAATATTTATGTATAGACATTAGTTCCGTTGCCTAAGGCTTTAGTGGCAATACATCGGCCTAGAAGGAATTTCGTGATTCCATTTTTGAAAAATATTCCTAGCGTATCGATGCAAAAAAACCTTAGGCAGAAATTACAATTTGTCACGGCATGTAAGATAAGAGTTCGGAAAACCGCTTCTTATTAGAGTGTAGCGGCTCAAGATTGTCCAGGTACAAGAAATCTCTAATGTTAGAAACCTAACCAAGTTGCAAGTGAATTGTTGCCTTGGAGTGTTACTGCTCATAACAACCCACATAGTCCAAAGGATGATTGTAATGATGAAACTAGTGTGGCCATTTCGAGGCCACAAGGTCGCAACAATATCAATAAACTTAAATGGTATAATAATAACATTTGATTTAGGGACATGAACTACGCAGCGGAAGGGCGACAACTGACAATCCAGGCTCAATGTCAGTCGGTATTGTTGTCAAACAATCAGTCGAGACCTCGCTGGTTACATTGAACTTTCCACGAGCACCTATTTTTTACGTTGACAATGGTTGTAACTCCTTTTTTATTGGCGCCATTAAAATGATAATCACTTGATAGAGAATGATGTAACCATTAGAATCAGATATTTGCAACAACAGGGACGCTGCTAGCGAGACTTGATCTATGATTATGACGTGAATATAATCTTTTCATGAAACAGATACATACATACATAACTTCACGCCAGTTCCCTTGCGGGATGGGCACGAAGAACAGAGCGCCATTTAGGCTTATTCTTACACACCTCACGTGCTTCTTTGATGAAACAGATAGTATCACTAAATCACTATACAGTCTATACCAGGGGTCACCAATTAGTTTTGCTCGGGGTCCGTTTTAAGAAATGAAATGACCATCGCGGTCTGCAAAACATTTTATAGAAAAAAATATTTATGAAAGAAATGTAATTACGGAAATAACAAAGGTATTTTTTTACATATCAATGAGAAAAATTACATTTTTTTCGCCGTCCGCACAAAATGGGTCGGCAGTCACCTGGTGTATACAGTATGCAAAGGTACAAAATTATAAAACCGTCTGAAATACCAGACGCGCCACAAAATCAGGAACGTCCTACAATCCCAGAATGAAAATTATCCTTGTAATGTATATAGGTTACTTTTAGTTATAGTCGAGGCTTGGAACCGGTTTAAAATTTACCGGTTTTAATCCGTTATAACCAGTTTCAGTCAACTATTTCGTTCGGAGTCTAAACTTTGAAGAGAGTATTATATTAACCTAAATAAATCGATTTATTTTGCGAGAAGACGAAGTATTATATCATTTATCTAAGTAATGTAACATGTATCTGTGTATGACTCAAAACTTGTTGTACGACATGGTTGCGCTTTGGTGGTATGCGGCAAAAATCGTTCGAAACCTATTTAACGAAATTTAGTTCTCAAGAACCGTTTAATTGAGTTTAAAGTGAGAACAAAATCGAAAAGTTCTTAGGTATTTAGGCTCAGAGTTGGGCAGTATTTGAATTACTTGTAATTAAAATACGCGATTGAAATATGAATACATATTTTGTATTTGTATTTCTGTATTTCAATTACTTCTTAAATTTGGAATTGATATTTCAAATACCTGACGCTGAGGTATTTAGTAGTTAGTATTTTAAATACTTATCGCTTCAAAATACATTTGTACTTAAATACATTTAGCTATCGTATTGATAGGTGTGTTCTTCAGAAAATAGCGCCCGATAGCTTTCGTAAGCAAATTTTTCCCCTCATCGTTTCCTTAGGATTAATTATTATTAACTATGTATCTTAAAAAAATTCAATCAAGTCTGAAAAGTATACACTTATGCATTTTTTTTACTACACACGCATTTTCCTCTGAGTTACGGCCTGTTGAAAATCACCCAAAAATTTCGTTTTTTTTTTTGATGTCTTAATTTTTGTGAGTATTGTATTTATATAACCTAACACCTAACTGTATTTTGTATTTTATATTTCAAATACAGGAGTTAATAATATTTTGTATTTCGTATTTTAAATACATGCGAAATTGCATTGTTACGAGTCGCGAGACTCGAATTAAAATGCCATTAGAATTACTATAGACTTTATTAGAACTATACAAACACGTATAACACACGTACAAATATAACCAAACACAACAAGTCCAAACGTAATGCAGAAGGTCGTAATTCCATAAAACGCGCAAAGTCCGTCACTAAAAGTTTCCCGATTGTAGTACACGCGTCTTGCTCCGCTCGTGGTTATCGCTCGACTGCCTCGTCCCTCCATCGGGCCATTGCTTTATACTGCACAGATGCAAAATGTCCGTCTGGCCGCGTGGACTGAATTTCCTAGAAGCAGTTTGGACTTTAAATCCGAACACCTGGCTAATGATCACAATACAACAATAGGCAGTAAAAGATTACAATACAACAATGGGCTGTTTTCTAATTACAAATTTTAAACATAAAGTAAACAAAAGAAGTCCAAATGCCGAAAGGTAATAAAATGTGTTTTTACTGTGTCTCAGAATAAGCTAATCAAACTTCTCCCGGGAAAATTCCTGCTGGATTCCCGGGACTTGCTATCGATCAGTAAAAAATGACTTCGAAATTGTTTTTTTTTCAATCAATCCATTTTAAATCATTCCCAGAAAAATTCCCGGGTGATTCCCAGGATAAAAAGCACAGCTAATTCTAAGAATTCTAAGAATTAGCTGTCGATTAACGAAAACCGCATCGAAATTGGCCCAATAGTTTTTGCGTGGATCCCGAACAAACAGAAAAACCGACGAATAGACAAAACCACAACAGACAAGAAATCTGAAAAAAATGCATGTTCTCCATCGTTTATATAGTCTATTGCAGTTGTTTTTTTTTTAATAGCTTCTATGTATAGACACGGATGTTTAGAATTTTATAATATTATAGATATCAGGTGACTTGTATATCCACTTTTATGAATAATGATGAACATATTCGTAATAATAAGCAAAGTCTTAAGACACGAGAATTTCTCGCGTTGTTTGACCTACGTTTATTCAATACATTGTAGTCATTAAAATACAAAGACATCTTTAACCAATAACCCATATTGATAAAAATCGCGGCCGAGACATTACGGTCGGTTGTAACATTGCAAGATGACTCAATAAATCACGTGATTTTAATTTAATGCACGTCGTATTCATTTATTTCAATTCATATGCAATGTTACACTGACAGTCTTGTAGATCTGTTTTGGCAAGGAGTGAGTGTGGAATATGTATGAACGTATCTGCTCTGCTGGGATTCTGATGGCGAAAATTTGACATAAACTTCACAAAAGTAAAGACATTTTTCTACCAATGGTAGGCTAATAAACGGATGAATAGTATAGGAGAATAGAAAAGCGGTTTAAGAGAAGCAAGGTAACCGATATAGTTCACAAAATTGGCAAGTTGAAATGCTAATGAGCCGGTCATGTCTGTGGCAGGACCAACGGTCAGTGGAGGAGTCGAGACTCCCCTCCAGTGGAGACCGCGCCTCGGTAAACGTAGCATAGCACACCCTATAGCCCCGTAGACAAATGACTTGCGTAAGATCGCCGACTGGGGCTGGATGAGGAAGTTGGAAGACCAAGATACGTGGCGCAGTCTTGGGCCGCCAACGTACAGCAGTGGACAATGATTGTCAAAGAAGAAGAAGAATAGTATAAGAAAACTCCACGATAATTATAGGTTCTAATAGACTTCTAAAATATTAAATTATTCACTTACCAAAATAAAGGTGAATAGGGAAGATTGTTGGAGGCTTGTGGTGTTACAAGAATGGATAAGATGAGAAATGAGTACATAGGGGATCTTTGAAAGTTGCACCCGTGACGGAAAAATTGAGAGAAAGAAGACAGAGGTGGTATGGGCATGTAATGAGGAGGGATGAAAGTCACGTGATAAAAAGAATGTTAAACAGCAACATTAATGGATATAAATGTAAAAGTAGACTAAAAAACAGATGGATGGATTCTATGAAGGATGATATGATTATTCGTGGTGTGACAGAGGACGTATGTCAGAAAAGAAAAAGGAATATTGTGCTGGCTGACCCCTAATAATTGGGAGAAGGTGGAAAAAAAGAGAGAGGGAAGATTGTTAGAAGAAATTGAATTAGATGCGAAATCTTAGACGGGCCTTTTATATCATTTTTTCCAATTGTGGTGCTTTTTGGTAATCCAAACCTGTGGCTAAGTATTTATCTAATCTTTCAAATTTTTTTCGATTCTTCAAGTCAATTTTGTTATTAGAAGATTGTCAAAGATAATTTTACAAATCTCTCAAAGCAGGTTTTAAGGCTCCGTAGCAATTTTGGCGAAAACAGAATGAAACGGATGGTTCATTGAACAAATTTCTTAAAATGTATATATTTCTTTGAAATACGTGTTTTGTGGGGATGACCAATTTTGAAAAATCGTAACGATACTTTTCTTTGAAGCCCTTTTAGTTGTTTTGGATTCTGTTCGTGACAAATTGAGAGACAAAAATGATCAGTTATACATAATTAGGCATCTAATAATAAATAAAGATACATTATTATGGATAGAGAAGAGAGTGTCGGGGTGAAGGTAAGGAAAGGAATGCTCCGGTGGTTCGGGCATGTGGAAAGAATGCATGATGAAAGAATGACTAAACAGATATACAATGCAAAAGTGGATGGATGCAGAAGTCGTGGAAGGCCACGCCACACCTTCGTCGATCGTGTACTAGCAGAAGGTGATGTCAGGAGCCTTAAGAACAGACGAGCGTGCATGACAAGAGTTATTAATGTGAAAGAAGCAAGTGAAGTGTGTAAGAATAAGCCTAAATGGCGATCTGTTGTTCGTGCCTACCCCGCAAGGGAACTGGCGTGAAGTTATGTATGTATGTATGTATGTATTATTATAGATCGATACAGTATATAGATTATTTTGATAAGGACCATAGTGCCGGATATTTTTAATACATGCTATTTTAATAGTACATTAATTTACTCACTTCAGATTTTAAACAGTGGTCGTGCTGTTCCGATGTTATGAATCAAATTTGTTTTTATACAGTAGGTATAAGAGGCATAGCAATGAAAATAAAAATGATTATTGCCCCACTCCAAGAGCTCAGAGAAGCTCAAGGCTATATCAATATAGTAAAATGAACACTAATATTAAAGTCACAAATATAGCGCATTGGCTTAACACGTGCGAAAATAAACGTAAGCCGGTTTCTTCTCATATACGAGTAGTTCATAAAAAAATTAAAAACTTGTCCTATTTGATTTTCTTGAGAATTTTTTACATGTGCTTTACTCCTACGTCAAAATTGTTTTAGGTTGGTTTTTGTCTGTTACGTCTATTAAAGATATATTTATGATATCCACGGCAGCATTTATGTCTGTGCAATAATAGATAAGCTACAAGAAAGTCGCCTACGTCGGGCCATATTAAAAAAAAAAACTAAAAAACAAAAGACTACTGCTACACTTTCAATTTTATGTTATTACTAGCTGTGCCCGCGACTTCGTCCGCGTGGACTTTGTTTTCAAAACCCCCCGATTTTGAAACATTCTTCATTGGTGCTCCGCTCCTATTGGTCTTAGCATGATGATAACCTATAACCTTCCTCGATAAATGGGCTATCTAACACTGAAAGAATTTATCAAAACAGACCAGTATTTCCTGAGATTAGCACGTTCAAGCAAACAAATATACAAACTCTTCAGCTTTATATATTAGTACTAGCTGTGCCCGCGACGTCACCCGCAAGTAATTTGTTTTCAAAACCCTCCGATTTTGAAACATTCTTCATTCAAATTTTCAAATTCAAATTCAAATTCAATTTTTTTTATTCAAAATAAGTGCCACTGGAGAACACTTTTTGAATGTCATACATGTAAGTTAAAATTTAATTTTTACTTCTTATTCTATGTACATTGCTTCGCAACGTGTTAATGCTGTAAAGGAGAAGAAGCAACAAGAAACTCCCCAGCAACACGTCTAGCTAAATATTGTTTTTCTTTATATTTCATATTCTATTTATATCTCATTGGTGCTCCGCTCCTATTGGTCTTAGCGTGATGATATATAACCTATAGCCTTCCTCGATAAATGGGCTATCTAACACTGAAAGAATTTTTTTAAACAGACCAATAGTTCCTAAGATTAGCGCGTTCAAACAAACAAATAAACAAACTCTTCAGCTTTATATATTAGTACCAGCTGTGTCCGCGATGTCGCCCGCAAGCAATTTGTTTTCAAAACCCACCGATTTTGAAACATTCTTCATTGGTGCTCCGCTCCTATTGGTCTTAGCGTGATCATATATAGCCTATAGCCTTCCTCGATAAATGGGCTATCTAACACTGAAAGAATTTTTCAAATCAGACCGGTAGTTCTGAGATTAGCGCGTTCAATCAAACAAACAAACTATTCAGCTTTATATATTAGTATAAGATAGATAAGTTGGTACAGACAGCATAGAGCTAAAGGAAGACAAATAGCGCATTTATTAGTATTTGAAAAATAATTAAAATAATTTCTTTCACGATATTTTAAAAGTAAGCAAAGATGATATATTAACGCTTGTTTTTTCATATGTAAATAGTGTTGAAATTTATTATAGCATGTGTCCGCATCCCTATTGCATTTTTAATATCAACTAACGTATAATTCCACAGAGATAGCCCATGGAAAATTCTGATAATTGGAATATTATGATATTACGTTATATTATGAATCTAAATATTCACCGACGACACGTGTTTGAGGCGCGCCGGAAATCGTCTCGTTGGACCACCGAGTCACAATTAATTATGCCAGCTGAATTTGCTCACGATAATTTAAAGTTTTATTTTTATATCGTACGATCTATCGTGTTGAGAACTGGTTCAGGCGCCCGACTCGCTGACAAAAAGGTATTGTGTATTAAATATGATATTATAGAAATCTAGGATATGCCCGTGACTTCGTCCACGCTTAACTTAAAATTCCCGATGAATTCCCGGGACACAGAGTACATCAACATGTAATAATAATAGGATGTAAGCTATCATTTCAGTGAAATGGAATAAGCTAATTTTTATGCACCAGAACAACTACAAACTACTACACTACTACTACAAACATTCAATTTGCTAGCAATCAGTTGAAAAAATAGATTGGAATTCCATTTTTTTTTAATCTGGCTACTTTAAATAATTCCCAGGGAAATTCCCGCGAGATTCCCAGAATAAAAAGTAGCCCAGATTATAAGTATAAGGATTTGCTGTCGTTCAGCGAAAATCGCATCGAAATCGGCCTAGTTGTATTTATGTGAATCTCGAACAAATAGACAAGAATACTAAAAAAAATGCATCGTTTTCTCCATCATAGTGTATTTCAGTTTTTTTTTTATTATTTTAATGTACAGGCACGGCATTTAGAATTGTATAATATTATAGATTGGGTAAGCGGTTGCTAGTCCACGCACGACGAAATGTTTTGTAGAGGTGACAAACTTCCACTGGTCCGTTATTCGGCTACGAAACCATAAAAAAGCCTTTAAATTAAAATATCCTATCGCAAAAACTATTCATAAGCTTCTTGTTGAAGCTAATTTTCCCTGTATTTACTTTTTTATTTTTAGGTTTTCATAACACTGTTTTAGATGACGTAGATAAAAAATATAGTTGTACGAAATTTTTACTGAAATTATTTTTCGAGATCCACTGACTTGGTTTTTACAAAAAAATAATTATATATTTCAAGTTCAAAAGTTAAAATGTAGGAGGGAAAACTTTCCATAAATTTCGAAGCAAATATCTCGCCAGGTACGACTTACAGGACTTAAATAAGACGTCGTAGACCTCTCACGCGACGAAAAGGCTGGCGTGTATTTTGCCCAAAGGTTCAGCATTGTTATTCAACGTGGTAACGCCGCCAGCCTTTTGGGAACGTTCCTGGTAAGTGACAATTTGGGAAAAATATTTTATCTATAATTATACCCTCTTTTTTATTAAGTTCTAGTATTTAAATTAATCTATTTGTAAATTAGATTAGGCCTCCATAGAGTAATAATAATAATAAAAAAAAGGCAATAAGGAATATTGACATGATTTTTTAAGACGTAACTAACGATACCCTAGCCCTACATGACTACAGTTAAACAGCTTGTTCCCACTTGACAGGTGACGGGCGCCGTATTTGAATCGAGTGTCGGCGCCTCTATTCACACTAGTCGGTTATCGGATCCGGTCAAAGCTGGAGTCACGATATGTGTGTGTGTGCGATCTGCGGCAGAGAGTAAGTAGCCTAGCAACGGGCGGAAGAAGGGAGAGCGGGGAGAGAGTTACCGAGCTCGACGTCCGGCAAGTGTGAACAGTGTCATACTTACTCATAGATGAATGAGATCCGACACGATTTTTACGGACGTAGAGGATTGGCTAAATAAACGGTTCTGCCACTAGACCCGCCGATTTATTGTCGGGCCCGAAGTGTGAACGGGTTACATTGAAAATATTTTTTCAATCCTCAATTACGTCTATGGTGATGTTTAAATACCTTGCAGTTTTGCTACAACATAAAATATATAGCGCCATTTAAACCAAACCACATGTCAAATTTCATGCATATACAATAGGCCCAATAGCTTCCAAGAAAAAGTACTATGACATAGAAAGACAAGCGGACAGACGGGCATGACGAAAAGATAAGTATTCTGTTTTTGCCAAAATGTCTACGGATCCCTAAGCAGCATAATAAAAATAAGTTTACCACTCTGCCAACATCACTATCTACATACCGACACATAACACAGTGCAATGCTGATACCGAGTAGCTAAATTTAAAAAAAAAACTGGTACGCGAAGGAATTTATAGAACTTGACAGAATATTTCAGATAGAGGTGCCAATAACACTGGACATTTGTGCGTCACCGCATGTACTGGGTCAAGGATAGCATAAACATTTAGAACGTGCACTTAGTAATCATATTTACGGTATACTGAACAATCGATAATAATCTGTAAAATGGGGAGTGTTCTGATAAGTTATTTGATTTGATGCCTACGTCGCCATGTTACCATCGCACCTCTCGCCGACGTTTGGGAGTTCATAAACACTTCCTAGACAACTGGAAATCATCCATTGTTCGTGGCACATGCTCTTTTATGCCACACGGGTGCAAGCTGTGTAAACTGGTGGTAGGGCATTTGTCCGACGGGATAGCTGGTCTAAAGTATGTCGCCATAACAACCTTGAGTTGTTTAGTAACCAGGTTCCAGTCTCCCTTAAGAGAACAGCAGCGCATTTGTAGCAACTTTGTTGCTGCAAATATCCATAGGCGATGGTAACTGCTTTCCATCAAGTGGGCCATCTGCTTGTCTGCTGATCTACTGCAATAAAAAAAACTGTCGTCGTGGTTTCTCAGATCGCTAAAATATGGGGCTCTTTAAAAAGGGCATAAACAGATATTTAAAGTCAAAGCCAGGTAGTAGGGCATTTTCCCGACTGGATGGCTACCACACCTGGTCTAAAATATGTCGCCATAACAACCTTGACTTGTGTTCCGGCATTAGTGACCAGGTTCCAGTGACCCTTAAGAGAGCAGCAGCGCATTTGTACCACCGTTGGTGTTGCAAATGTCCCTAGGCGATGGTAACCGCTTTCCATCAAGTGGGCCGTATATGTCTGCCTGCTGAACTCCTGCAATAAAAATAAATAAAAAACTCTCAACGTGGTATGCAACACATCCACTTAATTGGTGTTGCGTATATGGGCGACGGTGACCACTTGCTATAGTGGCTTCCCCCCCCCCCCCTGCTGTATGAAGTGGGTCACTTTGCTCCCCGGAGTGGATCAGTTACAGAGCGTGGGGGCGTCACGGTGCAGTTACTCGGTTTGGGATCTCATGCCGCCCCGAAAAGCGCTATAAATGGGGTGCAGGTTTAGGTTTAATGGGTAGTTCGGCAGCCGATTCTCGCAACCGTTTCGTTTTAGAAGCGAGCGTGGAGAACCGGTCGCTGAGAGTCCCACACACCCTCGATGCAGGCCTTATGCCTAAATTTTGGCCCTTCCCCCGAAGGGCCCGAGGATGGTGTCCAAAGGCATTCCCCGGAATTATCAAAAAAAAAGCGCAGAACAAATCTAGGTTTCTTCTTCTGCCATTCTTTCGACGGCCTCTGTGGTTGAGCGGGCTAAGCCTTTGCCGGCGTACCTCACTGCAACGCAGAGGTTCCGGGTTCGATTCCTGGTATAGTAAATTTCGGAAAACGTATTTTCTCCGTTATTTATTATGGTCTGGGTGTCTGGGAACGGCCCCCGAGGAATCCGTTGTATATTTCCCATAACACAAGCGTAACTTGCTTAATTTAGGGATATACAATATGTGTGTTTGTCTGCCGATTATTATAAATAATTTACTGGATTTACTGGATTGTACTACCATGTTGTTGAAATAATTTAAGTTTCATAAGATAAAGTAGTTTTGTCCTATAGAAATATCTTATATTTTAAGACAAGTCTGGTAAGTTGGTTGGCGCCAATCATGTAATACATTAATGGAAAAAAACCGGTGTAATAAAATCCACTGACAAAAGATTTTAAATTCAATGCAACTACTATTAACTGCCAAACAGACTGTTTTGTTAAAATGGAAATCAAAATTCTCACGAACTGTTTATAAATGTCAGATATATGGATTTAAACAATGTTTTAATACCTAAATATTCTTTTGGTAGTATCTGTCTAGTAATCCAACGGTTCTGAACTTTCTGAACAACATTTATTCTGCGTACAATAATAATCCGTGCAGGAACGGAGAAAGAATACTATTTCCTGCGGACGGACGCTCCATCATAAGAGTCGACAAAAACGCCCCACAGCCTGGTGGTAGGGTGTTTGCTCGTCTGGATAGCTACCACCCCTAATCTAGAGTATGCAGCCATAACAACCTGTGTTGTGTTCCGGCATTAGTAGCCAGGTTCCAGTCTCCCTTTAGAGAGAGCTGCACATTGGTAGCACCTCTATTGTTATAAATGTCCATAGGCGATGGTAACCGCTTTCCATCCGGTGGGCCGTCTGCCTGTCTTCTGAACTTATGCAAAAAAAATCTGGAGAGACCTTCCCACTGAAGGTCCCTCTACGCTACGACATCGGGTTTTTTTAAGAACAGTGTTATAAAAGTTCTTAGAGGCCGGCAACTGGTTAGCGACGGTCCTGATGTTGCAAACGTCCATAGGCGACGGTAACCACTTCCCATCAGGTTGGCCGTCTACCTGTTTGCCTGCTCCAGGTAATTATTCTCGGCGTCTTGAATTTTGAACCCGAATTGTTGTATCCGTGCAGGAACGGAGAAAAAATATAATTTCCTGCGGCCGGGCGGCCTGTTGTAAGAGGCGACTTAACAACCCACAGCCAGGTGATAGGGCATTTGCCCGACTGGCTGGCTACCACCCCTGGTCTAAAGTATGTCGCCATAACAACCTTGAGTTGTGCTCCGCCATTAGTGACCAGGTTCCAGTTTCCCTTAAGAGAGCAGCAGCGCAATTGTAGCAACTTTGGTGTTGCAAATGTCCATAGGCGATGGTACCTGCTTTCCATCAAGTGGGCCGTATATGTCTGTCTGCTGATCTCCAGCAATAAAAGAAAGAAGATTTCATATAAGTATTAATAACCCTAATTTCATAAACCAATAATCCCCATCTATAGGTTTCCTGACAACCTTTCTCTCACCTACAGAACATGGTAATTAGAAGAATTTAGGTTAGGAAATTAAAAGATTAGGAACAGAACAATTTAGGTTAGGTAGAACAATTTAGGTTAGGAAATTAATATCTAAGACGGCCTTAGTGGTTGAGGGGCTAAACTTTTGTCGGCCTACCTGACTGCAACGCAGAGGTTCCTGGTTCGATTCCTGGCATGGTAAATTTCGGAAACAATTATTTTCCGTAATTTACTATGGTCTGGCTGTCTGGGATCGGCCCCAGAGTAGTCCGTAGTTGTATATTAACCATAACACAAGCTTCACTTGCGTAATTTGAAGATTTACAATTTGTGTGTTTGTCTGCCGATTATTATTATTAAATATAAAAAATACAATTTCTCGGCCTGCATTCGAATCTACATCACTTGGAATAAATAATATTACTATTTTTAAATAATATATTTAGTCATTTTTCCGCTGAGAATGCAGCCAATAAGGGACATAAATATTATTTACAACTATAAGACATAAAAACCTAAATAAATACAAACTAAAGTTTAACATCCGACCAATAAAGCAGTAAAGTTCAATGGCAAGTTATTAACCTGGAGGGCCAGGCTAAATGTCAACGATTTCTAAAATATAAACAGTTATTATAAACAAATCATCCCCAACAAAATGCAGCCGAGGGATCACGTTAAAATTTATGAGACCCAAACTTTGAAATTCAAATCCAACGTCCATAAATCCTAAGAATTCGAAATTATAAGGAAAATATTATACTTAAGTTTACAGTAAACTTGTTTTTCTGGAATCAAACTACTACTAAGCTTGGAGACATCAGAGAGACCAAAGCGGTGATTTAATTATTTTATTTTTTATTATTCCCTTCCTGACAAACATGACCTGTCAGGGTTTTATTTACTGATTTATATATATTTTTTATCGTAATGCGTTATTATATTATTATTATATATTTTTTATCTTTCTTTTGTCTTTTTTTACTTTTTACTTTGTGGTTACTTATCCAATTATATTCTTTAGTGATTTAATTTGGGCGCACATTAGTCCATGAATAAACGTAGAAAGAAACGGTGAAAGAATATAAATTCATACAGCCGAGCGGCCTGTCGAAGGTGGTGACTAAACAACCCACAGCCAGGTGGTAGGTTATTTGCCAATCTGGATAGCATCCAATACTGGTCTAAAGTGGCATACTCATAACAACCTTGAGTCTTAGTGTCGCAAATGTTCATAAGCGACTGTAACCAGTGTGTCTGCTGTACTCCAAGAATAAAAAGTCATCATCTAATTAATGACTGAGATTCATCTAATAAAAACCTTTTTTCAACATCTTGCAACTATTGTTTGCAAAAGGGTGCAAGTACCTAGATCTACTAAAAGCCACATCCCGGCGACTATGCTTTGAGCTGTCACAACAAGTTGAGGTGGGTTGGAGTTTGAAGACTTAATGCTATCCTCTTTCACCTGGTGTCTATGTATTTAAAGTTTGTTCTAAAACTTGAATATTCACGAGTATTTGATATATACCAGATCACTATATAGAGTATATATAGGGATCTAATGTATATCAAATAGTCGTGGCAAATACCCCATGCAGTATATTGTAGCGAGTTGCGAGACTCGAATTAAAATGCCGTTGGAACTATTATAGAGTTTATTAGAACTATACAAACATATATAACACAGGTACAAATATAACCGAACACAACAAATCCAAACGTAATGCAAAAGATCATAATTCAATAAAACGCGCAATTTCCGTCACTAATATATTACCAAATGTACACAGGTCTCGCCTCGATCGTGGTTCTCGCTCCACTGCCGCTCCCTCCATCAGGCCATCGTTTTATACTGTACAAATGCAATGTGCCCGTATCGTAGTCGACTTAATCCGCCACACCTGGCTTATGACTCGGCCGCAAACAACCATGAAAGAGTAAAATAAACCAATGGGCTGTTTCCTATAAACTTATGCCAATCAGTAAGTAAACAAAAGAAGACGATCATAAAAGGAATTACAATAGTTTCAATGTTATTAGTTCAAATGCCGACGGGTAATAAATGTGCTTTGTGTCAGATATGCAGGTGGATTTTATTTTTGTCGGGATCTGAGTTGTAACAATATTTAAAAAGATAACGAAAACACCTTCGGTTGTAATAACCTGCGAATTACGTAAGTAACACATATTATAATAAATTCTAAAACAATGTTTGTATAAAAGAGCAGAGTTTGAAATATGTATTAAAGTTAAGGCAGAAACTTCAATAAAGAATTATTATTATTATTATTTCGTATTTCTTTTTATGTTTTTATAATATATATATATATATATATATATATATATATATATATATATATATATATATATATATATATATATAAAATAAACACATATCAAAAAAGTATAAAAAAATGACGTCCGTCGGTAGCGGGGCCTAGGGTCCAAGCTACCGGTGGTTAAGGTTCCAGTGACAGGAACTTCCGCACAATGCGTGCCGTGCTCAAGAGAACCGCCTTCTGTATCTGGCCCTTGACCCATTTACCCAGCGAGAGCCTGTCTAGATGTCGGTCGAGGCTCTTCGCTACTAAGCCGTTAATGGACACCACTATCGGTACAATGATCGTTGATTATTATTATTGAAATATCACGATAAAAATGATTGTAAGTACTTAGAATAATTAATGCGCTATTTGCTTCATTTAATTTATAACGTCTTAACGCTATGCTTCTACAAAATGTAGGAAGCTTCTGCGTTTTGCAAGATGATAAGAGTCTCTCAGTTAATTTAATTGTCAACTACACTATTACATCATAATATTCGTTCGAGACTAAAAAAATACAAATTAATAAATGTAAGACGTTACACAAGAAGTGTTCGACATTGAAATCCTAAAACGGAATAATTCCAGAAAGGAAAATCACCGAAAATTGACACGGCAACAAACACTCGCGGCCATCGTATCGTCGATAGCCGCAAAATATTAAAATTGATATAACAGAGTGGGTCAATGCCACGCAGACTATTGATTTCGGATACGTACGGATTGTAAAATTGTATCCACTTGTACTACTTTAGACTCTCCTAAGGCTTTATTTGCTTCTTATTATATCCTGCTATAAAATTATAAAGTATTATTACTGTCTATATTATATGAAATGTTTTATTGTTAAAAGTGAAAGCTTTATTCTTTTTTTATTTTTTTTTATTCCATGAATTCAGCAGCCAGACAGATGACCCACTTAATGGAAAACGGTTACCACCGCCTATGGACATTTGCAACACCAAAGGTACTACTACAAATGCGCTGCTGCTCTCTTAAGGGAGACTGGCACCTGGTCACTAATATCGGAACACAGCTCAAGGTTGTTATGACGGCTTACTAATGATTTTCAGGAATGTCAGGAGCCTTAAGAACAGACGAGCTTGCATGACAAGAGTTATGAATGTCAAAGAGGCAAGTGAGGTGTGTAAGAATAAGCCTAAATGGCACTCTGTGGTTCGTGCCTACCCCGCAAGGGAACTGGCGTGAAGTTAAGTATGTATGTACTAATGATTTTCACTTTGACTATAAAAGTTTTTAAAATATTGTGGCGACCAAGGGTAGAACTTTCTGGCAGCGTAAGCCGGCCTCAAGATTTAAGAAAAAGGTAGAAAATTCTGTAAGGAAAGTCAAGGATAGATACATTTTAGAAAGGGATAGATGATGAACGAAAGTTCTAGAATAGAAAGTTCAGGAAGGAAAAGACAGAGATAGATAGATGTTTAGAAAGGGATAGATAATGAATAAAAGACTAACAAAAAGAAGATCGAAATTATGGATTTAATTATGGAACGTAAGGCGCTCCTACCGGAGAGTTCAGTTCGTGACAGTGAAACGACAAGTGCGATACGAAAGAGTAGGAAGAAAAGTTTAATAGAAGACAGTGACGAGTTTAGTGGTGAATTTAGTGAAAAGTTTAATGAGCAGTTCAGCGAAGGAGGAGTGTAGCGTAGTTTAAGAGGAGATCTAGAAGCGAGCTACACGCGGTAAATTCGGAGGTGAGCACTGCAGTAGCAGAAGTGGTCTACGCAATATCGGCGACGGTATTGTGAGTGAGAGATCTTATCGTCGGGACAGTGCGTCGTTAGTTGTGCGCGTAGGGGCAACCCTGCAGAGAAGAGTCACGTACGGCTGTGTAAGTTATAAAAGCGTTTAGTTAAAAAAAAACTGGTGTTTACTTCCAATCCTAAGTGCGTACCCCGACTCACACGTTAAGTTAATATTAAGTCCAAAGCAATAAGGGAACAAGTCTTCAATATTTATCTAGAAATGTTTTTGTTGCAAATGGTTATATTGTTATATTGTATTATATCATACTAATAATTTATTTAAATATGTATGTTTAATTACAAAGCTTTAAAAAAAATATGTTCCTAGTGCCGGATATTATACTTTTCATGTCTATATATCCTTGGAAAAAAAAACTAGGGTAAGTGCATGGCAATCTAACCTCCGAGTCCAGCAGCACGACGAAGGGTTAAGTTAGAGGTGACAAACGATTTGTTATTTGGCTACGGAACCATAAAAAGGCATTGAGGGTCTTACTTATAATTACCTCTTAAATTTTAAGCCAATTATTTTGCAAGTGAATAGTGAACATCTTACCTATAAACTCCTCTTAAGGATAAAAGAGGTGGCTAAGTAATAGATAAATACACACACCCATAGTTATATACTTAACCATGGAACAAATATTCGAATTATTGTAAATACTTTAATTAGTACTTTACAAGAGGTGAAGGCCAGGAGTTCCATAGTACGGGTTTTTTCTCCTTTCCCCCGCTACTCAGCTTTGTAATTCTTCATATTTTGTAATAACTTTATATTTAAATCATATAATTATTTATAGCATTTTTATAGTTCCGCAAAAAAAATCTTGTTACTTTGTTTGTTTTTTGTTTGTGAAAAGTTATAAGTGGTATGGTTTTAATAGTTAGACATATTGGTCTTCCCTATTGATGGTTAATGAAGTGGCCGAAACGTCGAAATAAAAATCAAATAAAATGCCGCGCTTAAAACCGATAAGACGTAGCTTTAGTTATCTGTACTAGTCGCAAAAACTTAGAAAATACTATAGGGAAAGCCATTGTGCAAGCCCAAATGTTTGGGAAAAGGCGAAAGAAATGTAAACAAAAATCTAAAACTCTAATAACAAGAGCCGTTATATTAGAATGACTCAGTTACATCTAAATCGAAACAACTGCATCCACGCTATTGCATTTCAATCAAGTGTAAAATGTGAAACAAAATTGTTTATACTTCGGATTTTAATGTAGTTAAAGTCAACGACCTCTTATCGCGCTTGGAATCTAATGCTGAATCGTAAATTTTCAAATTGTTTCTACTTTGTTGTCACACGGCTTTGGTCACGTTAACTTATGGCGACGTTTCTAGACCGTGTACTCATGACCCTGGCATAAGGGCGAAGAATAGAACATCGAGGAGTTTTAGTGACTATCCCTGACAGCGGTTTGGCATAGCACTTTACACGTGAGGTACTGGTGCCACCGCGACGTGACGACTCCCACACACCGGCCGTGATTTGAAGAACCCGATGCGAAAGTTCAGCTTTTTGTCAATACCTGAAAGTCTACACCTTCCCAAGTCCACGTCGCATATCACGGTTGTCACTAGACTTTTGACTGCCATGAGTCGCCACTGGGGAAGGGTTCTCCACCTGCCGTTAATACCGTCGAGATGGTGTCACGCCGGTGTTCACCACGCGCTCACTTCTTCTTCCGTGTGATGTGTCATATACCACCCCACACAAAGAGAGAATAAAGACGCCGCGGACTTGTTTCCTTCCGACAATAGATGAGGCTCAAGTTTTGGCCAAAAGGCGAAGAACGGATCATCGAAGAGTATTAGTAGGCATCCCCGGGTAGCAATACTACTCCATAGAGGTGCGTCATGATGTGCGTACTTCTGCGTATAGCAGAGCTGTGGAATGCGCTAACAAAGTCCGGGTTTCCGGAAAAGTACAATCCAGGAGTCTTCAAATCTCGTGTGAGTAAGTATTGTCTAGGTGAACGTGCTCTATCTTTGACCGGATTATCGTCTAATATTAGGCATGATCGTGGTCAAATGCGAACCTATTTATCATTTAAAGAACACAACGTGGCGAATTCCCACCTCCAGGGGGTAAACGCATTTGTCCACAATCGGATTTCGGTTTTCAAAAAACGGGAAATTGAGATAGGGGAAAGTAGGCCATCAGAACTACTCGTCGTACGAAACACGATTAGCTCAACGCTAGTCGTTTCACGGCGATATTCTGTGCGAGTGTGGTAACACCGAGCGAGCTGGTCCTAAGAGTAATCAAGATAATATTTCCAAGGGCCCAATTCTGCTATTACTATCTCGTCAAAATCGCCGGACACTATCATCTCAATCGTAGGTTTGCCTGATTTCGGTATTCTGTTAATTCCAATGGCGCGCCCTTGTCACGCCACTCTATATCTTTGTAAATATTTATAAGCGAAAAGTCGAGAAATATGTCTTTAAAATTATGATAGCTTTTCAATATACATTTCGGCTAACGCCATTTGCTGCTAGAAACGTAAAACAATTTTTGTCTACTATTATTCCGCCGCGACGTTATCGAGAAGACATTGTGATATTTTTTTTTTGCAGGAGTTCAGCAGACAGGCAGACGGCCCACTTAATGGAAAGCGGTTACCATCGCCTATGGACATTTGCAACACCAAAGGTGCTACAAATGCGCTGCTGCTCTCTTAAGGGTCATTGGAACCTGGTCACTAATGCCCGGAACACAACTCAAGGTTGTTAGGGCGACATGCTTTAGACCAGGGGTGGTAGCCATCCAGTCGGGCAAATGCCCTACCACCTGGCTGTGGGTTGTTTAGTCGCCTCTTACGACAGGCCGCCCGGCCGCAGGAAATTGTATTCTTTCTCCGTTCCTGCACAGATATGCACAGCCTAAGCAGAGCTGGGCAAAGTACATGCATTGCTTTAATTGAAATACTAATTACAAAATACTGTTACGACTCTGGTCCCGACAAAAACAAATTCACACCTGCATACCTGTAAAAACACATTTTATTACCTTTCGGCATTTGGACTTCTTTTGTTTACTTTATGTTTAAAATTTTAATTAGAAAACAGCCCATTGTTGTATTGTAATCCTTTACTGCCTATTGTTGTATTGTGATCATTAGCCAGGTGTTCGGATTTAAAGTCCAAACTGCTTCTAGGAAATTCAGTCCACGCTTCCGGACGGAAATTTTGTATCTGTGCAGTATAAAGCAATGGCCCGATGGAGGGACGAAGCAGTCGAGCGATAACCACGAGCGGAGCAAGACGCGTGTACTACAATCGGGAAACTTTTAGTGACGGACTTTGCAGGAAATTGTATTCTTTCTCCGTTCCTGCACGGATTTAGTAGAATACAAATTTTTGACACTCAATAGGATCCAAGCCAAGATATTGAAAAAACAGAATTGGGCCCCAGCATAGCTCTATCTAGCCAAAAGTACTATTATAGTGAAAATTACTACGGAACGATAAAAACATACAAACAATATTATACATTACTATGAATGTATTCGTCGTTACAACTGTAAATACATATTAGCATAAATCGATAAAAGAAATAAAGGTGATGCAATAAATACCAAATCAATATTAAAATCCATATATGAAAATATATTTAGGCCAAGGATCTCGATGAAACCTTATAAAATGTAGGTGTGAAAAGTGAACGATGAAGTTTTGAATTAAGCACTCTTAAGGCTTTACGGCTGAAATGAAATCAATGAATATCAGAATTGAAATGATTTATTTAAATATAAAGTTGTTTTCAGATTACCTACACTCGGATCAAGTGCACTACCATAGTTACTCGGACTATGCTCTTATCATAGCATCTAGCAAGTGTACTGGGATAACAGCATCTGGTCCGAGTCACCTCGGACAAATTTTACAAGTCTAGTCTAAGAAAACCTATTTGGAAATGAAAAGATTGATACGAGTAAGCTTATTACACACAAAATTACCTATTCTTAGTTTAAATCAGCTCGAGCGTAGTCTGAAGAACGTGTCAATTCGGCTTAGTAATAAATTACATTAATTGAAGGCAATGCAAATTGTTACTACTATTGCATCAGAAAATACGCAATCAAGAGGTTATTCTGCAGCATGACTCGTCAACTGCTGAGGTTAATGTAACAAAGCGACAACTATCAGACTACATTGTCGCAAATTTCGTAGTATTTAATTAAGAATTAATTTGAAAATATCGACCAAATGCATTCATTTCACGCATTCCGTAGAACCTTTAATTGTATTCGTGCGAACTAAGGAACGTATTCTGTCATTTATCTTCAGAATCCTACATTTAATTTAAATTCCCTCGTATCTCAAAAATTACTACTGATTGGATGTCGTTCAAACCCCGTTTTCATTGATAGTAGTGAAGTTTTTCTCACGGATTTTCAACTCGTAGGTCGTAAGTTAGAATACAAATATATCGCTAATTATTGACTTAAATGCAATTTTAATATATTCGTTTAATTGTATTATTACCTACATGGTCAGATTAATTAAGAATTTCCTTCAAATTAGGTTGCTTAAAAAAGATGACTTTTAAGCGATAAGGCACCTATTGTTTTTGTCAAAAAAAGTAAGGACGTATTATAATTATGCAGTTTTGTAGTTGTTTATTTTGGTGAGCAATAAAGTTTTATTTATCTATATTTTTAAAAACCTAACTGAATAGACATAATAATTTTTATTTGTCTACGATCTCACTACACCATTGTTTCTCAACGATTTTTATGTTGCGACCCACGTAAAAACCAAAAAGATAAGTATTTCGATCCCTTCACTACCAAAATTATAATAATATTTTAATCAATAGTGTATCTATGCGTTTGATTTGCATATAGGTCTTATTTTTTTAATTGACTGCGACCCCCTTTAATATAACAAATGTAACCCTCAGGTTGGGAAACAATGCACTTCTCCAAGGTTTCCGCTACTATTACGAACAAGAGAACCCTTTTCCAGAATGAACTGATACTTCAAACCCTATAGCCAAACTACTTTTAATATCCTATCTCTAATTATTTCATATTGATACAAAATACTTACCAATTTTAAAACTTTGCGGTTGGGTAAGTATACTTGACGTCATTTTCTCTTCAAAATTTAATAAAATAAATAGACATAAAATTCAGTAAATATCAAGTGTAATCTATATATATAAAAATCAATTGCTGTTCGTTAGTCTCGCTAAAACTCGAGAACGGCTGGACTGATTTGCTTAATTTTGGTTTTGAATTATTTGTTGAAGTCCAGGGAAGGTTTAAAATATAAGTAAATATGAAAAAAAATTGGAATATAGTAAAAACAACAATTTCGCTTTCCGTTAGATACTATTCCTACATGTCAAACATTTAATGTTCTTCCCGTCGTTCAGAAATCAAATCAAATTTAAAAGTGGTCTTTTTTTTCATTTTTCTTTTGTTTTGAGTGTCAAACGTTTGATGTTCGTCCCGTCGTTCAGAAATCAACGTTTTTTATTTATTGATTCTGAGGCGATACGATTTTTGCCGGGTCAGCTAGTTATTAATACAAATTACGTAAAAAAAAATAAGGAGATAATTATTTTTTGAAAAGAACACATTTAAATATGTAACACAACTCATACAGCATCTTGAAAGTTTCAAATAAAAAATTGTGTTAATTAATAAGGGTCGACTTTTAGACCTCATCGACCCCCAAAATCAGTTTTCGTTTATGTCGATCCCTGGAAAACTGATTTCGACTCTAGGGGGTCGATATCAACCACTTTGGGAATCCCTGCACTACACCATTATGTAGGCGACACATAAATTACCCTGTCTAGCCGAATTGTATTCATAACAAGCTGAGCAGTTTTTGAGTTAAATAGCTAAGACATAAAGAGTCAAATTGACACGACGATGTTATAAGGATTTTGTATTTGCAAAAATGTCTATAGAACCCTAATAAAAAGTAAACAAACGATAATTTATTAAAATAGACATTGTCTATAAACCGTTTTGTTGCACAGAAATCTCCATGTTTGCATGTCACAGAGGCTGTTTGAATTTTAAATTAAGGGAACAGTCGTAGGTTACTGTCCCAGATTCTAAGGCCTTTTACAGCTCACTTATTTATACGTCTCAACGAAGGTAACGAGAATAGGTATTAAATAATATGTGTTTACAATCCAAAGGTGTACGATAGAATATTAAGATACGGGCTCATGACGGCAAATAATGATTTTAAAATTATTTCTATAATTAACTATTGACAGTAAGATGAAAACAAAATACTTTGACGCCTGCTCTTTTATATCAATACTATTTTAGAATTTATTGTAATATATGTGTTAAATACCCAATTCTTTCAGATTAACATACTCGTGTTGAATGTTACTATGCATTAGTAAGGTCCAGAAGCAATATAACGATGTCTTAATTACTTTTTTTCATCGAGCCAACAAGTGACAAGTCAAGTCATAAAAATTTGTCCCTCTCACCCTTTAACTTTTGAATGATGAGCGGATATTATTACCAAATAATTCTGTAAGCATCTTGGACCGTACACGATACAACAGTGCTTGTAATGACATCACTATTGACTCGCCATGTTTGTACATTATTAATTGCAGCACCGCAAATGTTTAAAGTTTCTTGTTATTTCCAATATTCGAAAACTATTCATAATATTGATTTTGTGTCATTGTCATCATCACAAAGGCGCCTATGTTATGGAAAAATACTGTTCTGTTATGGCTTTCTTATAAATTCCATATGAAAAATCTAAAAACTGTTACGAGCATGTTCTTTACTATCGTACATACAATTATGGAGAAAGAATACTTTTAGATAGGTTTTCTTTTTAATTTTTCATTGCATGAGTTCAGCAAACAGGCAGTGATGGAAAGCGGTTATCATCCACCACTACCAAAGGTCCTACCAATACTCTCCAAAGAGTGACCAAAACCTGACCAACATAGCTGGAACACAACTCAAGCTTGTTACGGCACCATACCCTAGACCAGGGGTGGCAGCCATCCAGATGTGCAAATACCCTACCACATGGCTGTGGGTTGTTTTGTCGCCTTTTACCGTTCTTGCACGTATGTCAATAACGCTAATATTAGACGCATCAACTAAATTGTTTGAATTTGGTGGATACGTCACAGAACTGAAAGACTGAATTTTCATGTTTACTATGGTCGCCCGTGGTCGAAATTCGAACATAATAATTAATGTCAGAGACTATTTTTTCATGTTTATGGCTTGGCAACTAGGCCTTTAAGCCAGGCGCAATTGTATTGTAGGCTACAATCGCACGCCGTATAACGGAGTTCTTGTGAAAACTCGAAAGGCTACATTTAACTATACAGTTCATTCGCATTTCTCACAAAAACACATAATTACTACTCAAAAACTATCAATATCCTACAACTATTGTTCATTTTAGAGTGATTTTACGCATTCTTAGAAAATAAAACTGCACAGCACAACATCCCCTTTCAGTTCCCGCTAAAAACTCCTGTCAAAGACTATAACTTATATATAGTCATAGATTTCGCCCAGGCTACACTATATGCGTGTGTGTGTGTGTCAAATACATGGTACTGTTTTTTTTATTGATTTAATGTATTTTTTATGAATAATAAAAAAATATAAGCATTCGTCGCTTCTCCTCTATTATAAACTATGAGTGTGCGAAATTTCATACTCCTGCGTCCGCGCAATTTTCGTAAAAATGTGTACAAAGTTTTTCCATCACGTATTAATATATAGATGTTTGGAATAGCTTTTGCCCATGTATCCTCTCTTTAAGGTTATTGCAGGACAACCGTACATTTTTCCGGGATAAAAATTAGCCTATGTGCTATTCTAAACTGTGGTCTATCACTGTGCCTTTTGTGTAGATCTGTTCAGCCGTTTTGGTGTAATTGGGAAACAAACATTCATCCAAACTACAAAAACAAAAAACGCATTTATAATCTTCTATAATATTATAAAATTCTAAATACGCTCTGTCTGTACATTGAAAGTATTAAAAAAAAACTGGAATAGACTGTATAAACGATGAAGAACACGATACAATTTTTTTAGATTTTTTTTCTGTCGATTTGTCTGTTTGTTAGAACAAATTCTTAGACTTAAAATCTGCGCTACTTTTTATCCTGGGAATCCAGTAGAAATTTTGGCTGGGAATGATTTTAAATGGTCACATTTAAAAAAAATCGAATTACAGTGTGATTTTTTTACTGCACGATAGCAAATTTTATGTAATAATATGTGTAATATTTTTTATCCCAAGAACCCCGCGGAAATTTTTCCGGGCGAGGTTTGTAATTGTTCCGGTGCATAAAATTAGCTTTTTTTTCAGGCGAGGGAAATGCTATTTACGCACAATACCGGGTCCTTTGCAAGGGATTAGACCATAGTCGATCATGGAGGCATTCCCAGAAGGGGCAATCCAAACAATAATCAACTGGCTTGTGTGGAGACTCCAGCCCAAAATGGCTAATACCCACTAAAACCACCCTCCTCCGATGCCCCGCGTTTATGGCAGGAATGGCATGAGACTTAAAACGTAGTTACGCCCACGCCGATCCTAGCGCAACAAGTGCCTGAGAAAGCCCCTGGAAGAGCTAACTCACTTCGACGACAGGGATGAAGACTCCTTTGCTCCCCTGATGCATGAGGGTCCCTGAAGCGGTAATAATCATCGCTCTGCAGCATGGCTTGCACCAGGCTGCCAAGCGAATCAATCGGACCTACTATTGTCTCGAGTACAAACCTCTGTGGTGCCCAGGCTGCGCACTCGACTAGCGTATGAAACGCCGTGTCAAGCCCGCAATCTGAAGGTCAGAGTCCCGCGGTTCCGCGAGAGCCATCGCAACAGCTGCGGTCGAGTCGCTTCCACCGTATCAACGCCGGCCACAGGGTTTTCTAACTCTACCGACCAAGATTAGCAGAACCGCGCTGGGCGGAGCAGAGCTCGACGCTGGCGGTCGTCGTCGGAAGGGAGGGGTGTTTGGGGAGGAAGTTTGGGAGGAAGGGAAAGGAATACAAGGATTTGGACTGGATAGGTGGGACGCCACTCTCACGGAGTGCAGGGGGGAATGTGACAGTGGCCGCTAAGGGCCCCGGGGACGCATCCCCTTGTACCGCTTCCTGGACGGAGACGAGTCCAGGGCGGCAACCCCTGGGGGGGCATAAAAATTAGCTTATTCCCACACAGCTTTCAATAAAGCCATAGAGTACATTTTTTTTTTAAATGCTGCGGTACCTACTTTGTGTCCCCAAAATCCCGCGGAAATTTCAAGTCAAGCGTAGAGGAAGTCGCGGGAATATGCTAGTTATATATAAAAATCTAATATTAGTGTAACCAATGTTGATAAAATTTCTTGTGTGAAGTGAGTTTCCGGATGGTTTAGTTTCACATTTGGACTCGGTAGGTGGCGCTGCAATCGGGTTCCTGGATTTTGATGAAATGTTTTGTGTGTAGTTGAGTGGGTCGCAGGATGGTTTAAATTCACGGCGCTGCAATCGGATTTTAGAAAAAAATTCAGAGCATTGCAACGTCTACCGGTCCAGCTAGTATTAATACATATAGTATAGATTAGTATAAATAGATTACTTTGGTTGATACATCCAAATTAATAGATACAAAGAAACAAGAACAAACAAAAGAACTATTTCGTAGAGCGATATCATCTCTCTTTGTAAATACAGATTTTCCCTGAAATCGAAAGAAATAAAACAAGGTGATAGACAAATTTGTAAAAAGTACTAAGAGATTTAAATATAATAGTGTAAATAGTTATAAATGTAGAGAAATATACATAGGTTAAACCTAGCTATTAACGTTAAAAATACCATGATAAATAAATACGCAGATAATAAATGTAGTTAAATGCTGAAGTATAAATAGAAAAAAAATTAAATTAATAAAATATAATGTCCATGTAAATAAATACGAACACAGTAAAATATAATTATACAATGACCCAAGTTAAGAAAGACGAAAAAATTATTTCATAAAAACGTCTTACAAAGTTGTGTGTTTCCAGCTAGTGTAAACGGAAAGCAAGGGATGTTAGTAGTTTACTGTGTTGATGTAATCGTGTTAGGAGTGAAGCACCCCGACCGACTAAGGAGCGATGCCCTCCTTTCACCTCCAAACGCCATCTGCGCCGTCTTGTCTGCGAAACCCTGAACTCGATCACGACCTGCCCTGTTTTTTATTCGATATCCAAATTACATATTAATTTTATGTGCAATTTCCTAATAAAAAACTTACAAATGTATAATATTATAAAATTCTGAAAATGTGTCTGTACATTGAAGCTATTTAAAAAAACAACCGGAATAGACTATATAAACGATGGAGAACATGATGCATTTTTTTTTTAGAATTCTTGTCTGTTTGTTCGGGATTCACATGTTGCCTATGGAGGTTTGCACCGCCAGAGCTACACGTTGCCTTTTGCCAGCCTCTCGGACGGTGTACTTAGGATGATATAGTGAATACGAGACAGGACCGAATCTAGGAAAGAGGAGCAAGCCGGTCCCATGACACGGGCAGTGAATTCAGAGGGCATCAAATTCAAACTTCGCAGACACAACTCATTAGATCACTGAGATGTCCAGTGCTTTAAGAACATAAATTACTTTTCGCGGGGCGCGGAGGCTTAGATTAAAAACCACAGATGTAGCATGTCTATCAGCCGGCATCTGATGGCTGAAATGATGGTGATTGAGGTAAAAATAATGGCGAGCAGGGCGGCATTAGTCAATTTTGGTCCCCCCTCGAAAAAATCCAACATCCGGGGATGGTATAAAATGAGAGAGATGAGATAGTGGATAAAACAACAACAACAATGATCTGGAGAGAACTTAACTTCCCGCCGGAGTTTTCCTTTGCACTATGACATGGGGTTCTTTAAGAAGGGCGTTTTAAAATTTCTTAGAGGTCGGCAACGCGTTGGGGACACCCCTGGTGTTGCAAACGTCCATAGGCGACGGTAACCACTTTCCATCAGGTGGCCGTCTGCCTGTTTGGCTGCTTCAGGCTATAAGAAAAGGGTATGAGATAGGAGAAGGGTATAAAGGGCAACTGGAACTATCACTCATCGTAAGAAACACAATAGGATATTTGACACATATTACAATAAATTCTAAAACCATATTCTTATAAAAAGAGCAGGCGTGAAAATATATTGTTATCATTTTACTTTCAATAGTTCATTAAAGAAATAATTGTGATTAATAGTTTAAACAATAATTGATACGCTGTGTGACTCGTTAAAATTGTGACGTCATAAGTCAGTCTTTTCATACAAAATTAAGGAGGCTATGACGTTTTGTGCGATGATAAAAAAGTGACTCAGTTGATTTGACTGTCAAATACCCAGTTAACTCTAGGCTAACCACTTCGCGACGATATTCTATGACACGGGTAGCACACCGGTCGAGCTGGCCTAGCTACCTGTAATCAAGATAATAATTCCAGCATGATTCTACCAAGTCGAACTTTATTCCATTACTACCCTCTATACCTACTAAATTATGATAATTTTAAATCTGATTCAAGGGATTCTAATGTCAAATTCTGGGGCTTCGTCTGAATTAGGAGTCATCCACAAATTACATCGCACTAATTTCTGGTCACATTCGTGAGACTTCTCACTCCCTAGAGTGACATGACATATTTTGCAATTTCACGTCAAGAAATTATTAAATTAAAACAACAGTTCCATAATTAGTTTTACTTCGATTTAATTTTTTTTTATTTAAACGCTGCTCATATAGATAGTTGGAAATATTTTGAAGTTTTTCATTAATACTTGAAATTCCGTGTTTTAAATCTTCAATATATATTAAACACACAAGGTCTACGAAGTCTGCGATCAGTGAACACAAGCTGGATAAACCTAACCACTACATTAGATACACCACAAATCCTCGCGAAAGAGAATCGTTTCATACCTAGAATGATGCGTGAGGCTATTGAAATAAAAAAACACCTAAATTTCAATAAAGAAGATGGTCGGCAAGTACCACCTGTTTGGGATCCGATCATCAAAACTATTAAGACCCAAACCCAGCAAAAACCACCTGCCAGATCTCAAGACACTGTAAGCTCTTTCTGCATGCATCACAAACCAACTTGCTTGATATTTTCTTTTATTTTTCCATTCACCCATTTTAATATTATATAAATTATAATTGCTAGGCTAGGAGCTAGGCATGTTTGCTGAAGAGTTTCTTGCACCGTTTCTTCTCTTCAAGCCACAACATGTTCCGAAGCGGTGGTAAATTAGATTAGGCTCCCATAGTGTAAATAATAACCGTAAACAAAATTAAAATGAACAAGTTGGCGGTAGGCTAAATAAAACTTTAACAATACTCATTGACACTTGACATTTTTGTCTTGCGTGATCACGACCACTGAAAAGTGGCCGAAACGTCGGGATAATAAAAATCAAATAAATTACAGTGCTTAAAACCGTTAAAACGTAGTTTTATTAAATATATTAAATTTTGAAATTTGACGTGACGAAATTTAGAACCCCTTGTCACACAGTGTCACATTTCGTCGGCCCCCTCGTAATTGACGAATGACTCCTTAGTGTTAAAGATTAAAGCTGTGGTCTAATGCGTCTTAGTCACATTCGTATATATCAGTGGTGCGGGGAGGAAATTCGGCTAGAGTAAGCCGGTTGAAAAGCATACCGTATAATGCAAGCACTGACTACACCGCTGTTGAAAAAATGTCTAACTCCCGATGTATTTTCTTATGATAATTTGTATTTTTAATTTTGCACTCTTACCGCATATTTGAAACAAAAGTTACTATTTCATCCTATAAGTGTGGAAAGCCGCTGTGCGTAAAAGATAGTAATACAGTAATAATATATGCACGAATAAAATACGTAACAACCAGTAAATTCATAGCGCTTTCGACCTTTTGGTTGCTGGTTTCTTAAAGGTAGGCCATGGGGAATCAAGTTGTATGAAGTCCATACCACTGATGTATATACAATAACATACATACGTTACCTGTCAATATTTAATTTTAACAATGTCGCATTTGAAATAACGCGTTAAGCCTATCGTCATATCTGCGTGAAACGGCCTAAATCTTTAACACGAACCCAAATGAAGCCAATCTACCTTTAAACACTAATTTTTTTACACGCGTTATTTTTTAAAGTAAGTATATGTCATAAAATGTGATTTATGACTTCGCAAAAAAAACAACAAAGATGATTGACTGTTCAATAACATGTCCCGTGTCCAAACACCTCACGCAATGTATTGTTTTGTTTTCGTAGCAGTTTGTAGAGAAGCGGATGAAGCATGGCCAACTTTGGGATAGGCCTCGGAGTTATATTTTGTATATTATTACCTCAGAACACATGCGCAAGTGGTATAAGATTGGGAGTATATAATGTGCGCATCTGTCTGCTAATTTAATATTACTCGTTTATTATTCTCAAAACGACACGGAGTTTTTGGCAGAAACTTGAACGGAGAAGTTATTTGCTATAAGTAGAAGTAACAAATTTCAATGTCCGCAGTTTCTTTATTTCACTAAAGTAGTAAATAAAAAATTTCTATTAAAAACCGCTCGATAGTATTGCAATTAATGTTTTTTTGAAAGTATTTTTGTAGTTTTATAAATTCCATTTTTACAAAATTTGCCAGCTCGTATTAACAAAACGCGCACTAAAAATATTTCGGTGCAATTTTATTTGCAAAAGTTTTAAAATGAAAGAAATCTATAGTAATAATCTACAGAAAAGTAGGCGAAACTTCGGAATAAAATTCAAATAAAATACCGCGCTCAAAGCTGTTAAAACTTGGTTTTAATAGTTTTGGTATCTTAAAAAGGCCCTTGTTGAGAATTATGCTAGTTTCACAAACAGCGCTGATCTTCCGTAAGAACCTCGTACCATATAGTGATGCCGTGGCATCGTGCAACGTGCGAAGCCGTGGCTTAGACACTCTGAAAGTCCTTACAATAATTATTCGATAAAATCAGTAGAAAGAATAAAAAATATGACAGAGATTTATACATAATATAATATTCAAACGTCATCACAGAGATCGAAAGATTCAAGGAAGTGTGAAATGTTTGCCAAAAGATTATTTTTACACCTACTATTTCTTTTCTGTGTCGTATTTTACTAATCGAGGTCAAGCCTATAGCTTTCAACCGGAAAAGATTACCGGATTTCAAAATTAAACTGAGCTTTTTAAATTTGCGAAATAATCATAATTATTATAAAACGACGAAGTTGTTGCTTACTAGTCAACGCACTAGCGTCTTAAACACGCATCTCGAACGGTCCGTGTTGGAATCCTAGTCGAGAAGCATGCACCACTTATTGCAGGTTCCTATATCTTAAACCGATATTAGACGATTCATTTATATATCTTTAAATTTGTATGAATGAACTTAAATGAAGTCGTAGTAGCTTAGTAGTTGCGCACGCGTTCAAAATTTATAGTGCGCGGGTTCAAATCCTGACCGGAAAACATGCATCACTTGCAGTTTTCTAATCTAATCTGCATGCTGTTATATTATAACGCCAATGCATTGCTCTTATAATGCTTTCTTAACAAAAAAAGATTGTAAGTAAAATAATCATAAAATTGTGTGTGCAGTTCACACGCAGTAGATGTGAAGCTAAGTCTACAAGGGGTGGGAGGGATTCTAAATTTTGTGATGTCACATTTCATATATTATATAGTTATAATATATTTAAATTTTAAAACACAAAGTTTAAAGTATTAACTACTGGTATGCGAATATCGTTCGAAATTAACAATTCGGAAATTCGAATTACTCGATTTTTTCGAATAATTCGAAATTTATCGATATATCACTGGTATTTCTATTGTTTCCAATTTGAATTCCATTACATCGTGTATCAAAATATTCTACTTACGAATAATATACTTTTTGATTAAAAATCAATTACCCGGAGAAAACAAGAGCTCAATTTCCAATATATGTTCATTTCTGTCAGTAACATAAAAAATCTAGATACTAATATTGGCAAGAGATCTTTTCAATTCATTTTGGTATTTACAATTATTAATTTCCATCTGAAGAAAACATGAACAATAGTTGTAGGATATTGATAATTTTCGAGTAGTAATTATGTATTTTTGTGAGAAATGTGAACTGTATATGGCCTTTCGAGTTTTCACAAGAACTCCGTTGAATGGTGTGGATTGTAGCCTACAATACAACGGCGCCTGGCTTAAAGGCCTAGTTGCCAAGCCTTAAACATAAAAAAAAACCAAGCATAGTGTTTAAATGATTAAATATAATGTATTATATCTCATTCTCTCGCAGGCTTGGTCCTATAGATTTATGTGTTTATCTCTTTTTATTGTCGTTTTTCCGTTTTATTGAGTTTCAAATCACGATTCTTAAGTTTCACTACAAAAATTTTTTTTTTTTATTGCAGGAGTTCAGCAGACAGGCAGACGGCCCACTTAGTGGAAAGCGATTACCATCACCTATGGACATTTGCAACACCAAAGGTGCTACAAATGCGCTGCTGCTCTCTTAAAGGAGACTGGAACCTGGTCACTAATGCCGGAACACAACACAAGGTTGTTATGGCGGCATACTCTAGACCAGGGGTGGTCGCCATCCAGTCGAGTAAATACCTACCACCTGGCTGTGGGTTATTTAGTCGCCTCTTACGACAGGCCGCTGGGCCGCAGGAAATTGTATTCTTTCTCCGTTCCTGCACGGATAAAATAATTTATGCACCATTAGCACAATTTTCTCAGTTCATGAATATAAGTGCGGAGTAGGTATAAAGCATAAACAAACCTTGTGAGCAATAAGAAAATAGACCAGTATTTTATTTTCTTTCTGATGCCATCAACCCAGAAAACGTTAAGTGGATAATTATAAGTGTCACTTTTAACAGGTTTTTATTATTGATAGAAATAATTTGAACAAAGAAAACGTCGTGGAGCCAGATACCTAACTATACTTTATTTTACCTCCACCATTGGTAGAGAAATGATATTACATGTATGGAGTTTATTCCATAGCCATGCAGTAGTGATAGTAGATTGTTACACGAGGGTTGAAAGTGACATAGAAAGGTGAAAGTGTTAAAGACCTATTTAAGCACTCGAACCATAAGCGCCCTCGCTACGCTCATGCACCAAACCACGTCGTGCCTAAACAAGTAAACCGAGATTAACACTCTGCTTTTCATTTCGAATATGAGGAAAGTAAAATAAACCGGATTAGTTAAACAAACATCTACTTCTTTAATAGTCAGATCTAAATCTGATGAATTTATTTATACGTCACACATGATACGTCAAGTAAATTTATTTTTCTATGGCAATCTACCAGCCAGTATTTTTTGTCCCTGATGATGGTAAATATTTAGCTCTTTATGTAAATTAAATAATAATTGAGTGAAAAATAACGTATGAGTATAAAATCATGTTACAAAATTGTTGATATTTTTTATTTACAAGTTTATGCCGCGATTTAACACTGGCTGTATAAAAAGTTCAGACCTGGCTCGCATAGTTTTTAATTTTTTTGACAGCAGAGTAAAACGCTTCACAAGGACATGTACTGTTTTCGGCTCTATGATCAGATAATGAACTTCAAGGGCACTTTCGGAGTATGAGAAATGTAAAGTAAATTATTGATATAGGAACCGACTGTTATTGAAACAATCGATGTGGATTCGAATACTGGCCGCAAAAATACACAACTTGTGGTGTAGGCTTAGATCATATAAACGTGTAGGTTTGTCGTTTATTATATTACGTCAATTTATTTCATTAATAAAAACGCAGTAAAAATAAAATGGCTTCATTAGCGCGATTACTTAGACCAGAAAAGTTTGACACGGATCCTGGTACTCCAGCAGCAGATTTAAAGTACCTTCATTGGAAAGAGACGTTCGAGAACTAACTTGGTATCGAAAATAAGGATGATCAGGTACCCGATAGCACTAAACTAAAGTTATTGCTTAACAATATATCTCCAAAGTTTTACTCATTCGTAAGAGAAATTAAAGAGTACGCGCGAGTAAATTGATTTAAAGTCAGCTCTCTACCCGTAGATGTCAGACAAGTTAAATCACTTGCCATATTTAAAAAATCTCTCAAAAACCATTACCTTAGTTTATAATAAAAAATAAAAAAAATCTATTCTTCTTAACTTTCTGTTTTCTGTCCACATTGTAGTGTTATTCTTTTTTATTTTATTTCTTTTTAATTTAATTATACCTAGACGTAAGTTGTGAAAAGTATCCTCGTCAGGTTGCCTAGAAGAAATCGCTTTAAGCGATAAGGCCGCTTTTTGCCGTTAAATTATTGTAATTATTATATATTATTATACTAAATGTATGATTTCCAAAACAGTACACAAGAGACATTTTTGAAAACCGTTGCATACACAAATATACCTAACGAATTAAGAGAGTGAAGAAAACTCCCAACCAATGGTGATAGGTGTAATGGTAGAAAGTAGACGAATACATCAATCTGGCCTTGTAGATAATTTGGCATTAGCGCTATACGAATAAAATGTATAGGAATGATCTATCGTTACGCTAAGTATTATTTCGTTTCCAAACATTTTCTATTGTATTCATTTAGCTTAGCTCTAATGCCACTTCTCTGCAAAGTTTGAACGGTTCATCGGAACACTCCTATTACATAGATAATAGAAAACACACAGCAGGGCTGCCACCTTAACGCTTTCGGAGCTAGATCTAGCGGGTATCTAGCTAGATCTAGGGTAACCCAGCTACCTAGTATAGAACAAAAAAATATTTGTGTTAACGGCACAAACACCGAGATCGGTTTAGGGCCGAACTCATCGCTGTGTCCAGCTGGTCAGCAACCTGGTCCGTCAATACACATTCACACACACCCACACCCACACCCACACCCACACCCACACCCACACCCACACCCACACCCACACCCACACACACACACACACACACACACACACACACACACACACACACACACACACACATATATATATATATATATATATATATATATATATATCTATATATATATATCTATCTATATATATATCTATATCTATATATATATATATCTATATATATTGTCAGGTAACGTACATACGTTACCTGACAATATATGTATAATGTATCCGACAATATACTTTATATACTAACGTAGCTATGCATAGACGACGTTATCTTTAACGCTTTAAATAAGACTCATTCGGTTACAGCCTTATTCATTTGAGTTAGAGTAATTTTGTAGGCTTCTTAAAGAACATTAGAAAAGCCTGCACGCTTACTTTAACTCAATATAAATAAGAATATAAGAATGATCTTTAACACTCACATAAATATAGCTCCATCATTTACGTTTGCGATGGCATTAGAAGCAGTTGCACATTTGTATTATTATATGAATACCATTTCTTATTATACGCATGTTAGTTGGAATGAAACAATCTAGAATTAAAAGATGATGGTGGATGTATCAAATGCGTCGTCGACAAACAACGTAAGTATTTTTATATTATAGCACTCAACGCTTGTACAAAGGTGGCAGCCCTGACAAGAAATGCAAAGTTTCTATCTTGTTATTATATCAATCAGATTGTTATGCGTTCTTGTGCCTAGGCTCAGCCCTTGTTGGCAATAAGGCTACGTCACTCGGTGCGACAACCGGCCATGACCGCGTTGAGTCGACGATGCCAGCAACATGCTGTCCTCATCACGCAAAATGCACCAGTTGCGTAATAAATTATTAATAATATTATTATTTGATATCATTATAAAAGAGGCATATTAAGATGTTATTTTTATCCTTATTCGTGTTCGTGATGTTATTATTTAGGGTTTGTTAACTGAATTCAGGGGCAAACGTGTGCTGACGTTAGAGGTTACACATCTCTAGAACTGCGTTATTCAAGTAGGACTTCCGAAAACCGTAGAGAAAAAGTAGAAAAACAAACTTTTTGAACTCAACCCGAATTTAACGCATGGTTGAATGATAATAATGATTCGAAAACTGCACGTTGGAATAAAATGTTTATACAATAAAAAGTTCATGGTCTCTTCCTTCCTGATCCCAAATTTTTTACCAAATTACAAACATGTGTTATTGCAAATTGGCTTGTTTGATCCCTCTTCAGTGTCTCAACATGATAGATAACACTTTACTGTACACCATTACAGAAAACACAGAAAAACTTATAACCTAAAAATATTCTAAATGTGCACAATGGGCGGTCTTATCGCTAAGAAGCGATCTCTTCCAGACAACCCGTGGCAGGAATAAAACATGTTATCTTGGTCAAAAGTGGTATACATAAATATTAGAGGATATGCAGTTACTTACATATATTTTATTTATTTATAAACATATAAGTATGTAAAATATTACATAAGTAAAAATTATACTAAATAGACATACACCTATTGATATCACATACATAAATATATACATATATATACATAAATATACGTAAAAATGTCAAATATCACTATGTTGTAGGTAGTGCTGCTTTTTTGTCGTGTTCTTAAATATTGTTAGTGATTTAGCTTGTCTAACAGGTAGCTCATTCCGGAGTCGAATAGCCAGTACAGTAAAAGAATTATTGAAGAAAGATGAATGATGCTTGGGAGTATTAAGTCTAAGATTCGTAGAAGGTCGTAAATTGTGAGAGGAAGAGACGAATTCAAAGCGTTTTTTGAGATAATTGTGTCGAATTGAGGGGATACACAGCACACTGTAAAGGAATGAAAGAATAATGAGTATTCCGGCGAAAACGAATTGGCAACCACTTGAGTTTTTTACGAAATTCAGAAACGTGATCATATTTACGTAACCGAAATATGAACCTTATAAAAAAAAAAATAAAGCGTTCAAGCTTATTAAGTTGCTCTTGAGTCAAATAAATATAGCTGGCGTCAGCATAATCAAGAATGGGGAGTAGTAAGGACTCTGCAAGCTTAACTTTGGTGGTTATGGGCAGGAAGTTTTTCAACCTCCCGAGGGATTTCGAAGAGAGGAACAGACGTCGACTCAATTCAGTTATGTGGGGTCGCCAAAATAGCTCCCTATCAAATATGACTCCTAGATTTTTTACTTTTTCACTAACCGGGAATGTGTAGCATTAAATATGAAATTTGGTAAGCAGGTCCAGTCATTTCTACACAGCATCCGTGAACTACCTATGATAATTAGCTGAGTTTTCTCACGATTTATTTGTTGTCCATATGATTTACTCCATTGTGCTATGTGATCGAAGTCCGAGTTTATTGTTAAGACTGCATCTTGTAATGTCGCAACAGGTGATTGTGTATAGATTTGTAAATCGTCTGCATAGAGATGATAGGAAGAAGTAAGTTCATTAGAGATTGAATTTATAAAAATAGTGAATAGTAAGGGAGATAAAACGCCGCCCTGAGGAACGCCAGCAGAGAGCCATCACGCTATGACGAATAGTCATCATCGACTCGAATCCGCTGCCCGCGACCATACAGGTAACTATGCCACCAATCTATTACTGTAGGAGATATGTTAATAGAGCTTAGAACCCTAAGCAACAATTCAAAATTTACATTGTTGAAGGCACTGCTGAAATCAAGCAGCGATAAAACAGTCAGCAGACCGTTATCCATGCCATGCCGGATGTCGTCAGTGATTTGGACGAGAGCTGTGGTTGTACTATGGCCAGGACGGAAACCGGAATGATATGGATTTAAGAGGGAATTACGGTTCGGAAAGAAACTTAACTGTTGATGAACTAGACGTTCAAGGACTTAAGAAAGGAAGGGGAGTATAGAAATAGGACGGAAATGAGAAATTAAGGTAGGATTTGGTTTTTTTCGAAGAGGAATGACCTGGGCTTCTTTCCAGGCAGTAGGAAAAACACCAGAGATAATAGAAGCATTAAGGATATGAGTAAGGATAGGATTAATGACATCCAGTATGGGTAAGACCATATTGCGACTGATGCATTAGATGTAATGGATTTTGCTGCTTTTTCAACATCACTATCAGTGAATCGACTAAGAAGAAAAGGAAAATGTTTGGGTGTTGGCATAGAAGTGATTTTGTTTAAAGTGTCAGACTTAGTTACTATGTCAAAGTCAGAAGTAGTTGTGAAATGTCAATTTAAATCATCAATGTTGAATATTTTAAAAATTGGACAATCTGCTTGTTTGCCAACCCCCAGAGTACAAAGAAATTTCCAAACTTTGGCTGGATTATCGTTTTCAACTGATTCATGGATGTAACGGCGTTGAGTGAATATTTTAAATATTTTTTACTAAATTTATAACTTATTTGTTTCCTAAAGTCAATCAATCAATCAATATGATTTGCAAGAATGTAGTTTATATATTTTACACTACTAAATTTTATTGATTACGCTGGAAGTAAACTAATACAAGGGACTCTTTTAGTTTACTTAGGAAATAAAGAAAATGATGTCTAATGAGCGCCTGTGGCCATTTTATAGCAAAATTAATACGATTCACAACATTTTTATCATGACTATTGGCCATGCATGAGTTATGGTAGCTACGGAAGCCACTGTTCATTCTATAACCAGTGTGACAATAAGGCGACCAAAAACCCTATTACTTCTTTACTGTGTAGGTAACTATTCAAAATGTACGATTCGATTTCTTTATTAAATTTCATTTTAATTTCTAACAACAGTTTCAACGTAACTAGTGATCAACGGGTTATCAGTTCAACTACCCGCCAAACAGTTAATATTTTTTATATCGAATTTTATCAAAATGTCAATAACCAACACGCTTTATTTTTCTTTTGATTTATTAATAAAGAGTAAAATTAAGGCTCAACTAAGCTTTAAATATAAATAAAGATAAAACAATTCTTACATGAAAAACTACCATAATGTACATTAAAATTTTAGTCGATTTATTAAAATTAATCTCCAAGTACTAAGTTCTCAAATCCCAACACTAGTTCGAAATAAATGGCCCGCTGTGAAACGGTGTAATATTCTTTAGCAAATTGTGTGTACAATTGATTTAGAATATATGAAAAGTACGAACTTGTTCAGATATAGCAATAAAAATCTTTAAAATAAAAGTTAACTTAGTATCAAATGTCATTCCATTTAGGTTATAAACAAAGTCGCAAAGTGTAACTTTTCGTTTTTATAAGTATGAATAGTGAGAAAAGAAATGCCCGTGGGCGAGGACGTGGTCGGGGCCGTGGGAGAGGCCGCGGCAGGGGCCGGGGAAGAGGCAAAAAAGTGGCCAAAGTGATGTCGAGCGACGAAGAAGAGTGTTCCATAGAAGAAACATCCCAGGAACCAGAAGAACCCGCCCAGGAACAACCTAAGGCAGAACCGGAGCAGGCTGAGCCGGCTAAATGTAAATATGCTCCCATTTTTACTTACCTTTATAACAATTAATGTCAAGGTAAACTAAAAACAACAAAATCATTTCATTGGAATGATACATTAATTCTAAGATTTATAATATTACTTCATTAATGTAAAGCATCAAAATATAAAGCTTTACCTGTTATATTAATAATTAATATACCTGCCATGATAGATATTTGAAGTATTGACATTTAATACATTTTTTGTTGTAATAGTATTTTTCAGTTTTTTGAGATTATTGATAATCAGAAGCAATAGTTTTGTGTATTTTGAGTTTCTGCACACTAACCTATCATGTAAATGATATAAATTTGTCAATAAAAGTATAATAGCTAGTGTTTTTTTATAGCATATGTTAAAAATTGTAGTTTAAAAATGTGTTTAGAGAGAGTCAAACAAAAACAAACATAATTATCAAGATTTAAGTATCAGTGGCTGATAATGCATTAAACTTATAAACTTATCAAAGATATTACTTTGATGTATTACTTTGAACAATATGTAGTGTGATTGCCTATCATAGCTACTTTTAGTGTTTATATAACCAATATTTTATCTCACATCTGAAAAGATTATAATTTAAAAATTTTGGATCTAATTGCTGTGTGAATTAGTTGATTCAAGTAAAGATTTATTCATTTTAAATCAATCTGTTTATGAATATGTACTCATTTCTTATTAGAAAATATTTGCATATGAAGCCATTTTACCACCAGTTTATTGTAAGCAACATTTATACCTAAATAGTTTTTGTTTATAAATAATATTTTAAACTGTTGTTTTAAGACATGCCATATTTGTTAGATTAGACCTTAGTAAACCAAAAACTGAAATTCTTTAATCAAAATAATACTTAACATATCATTTGTAACAAGAAATTGGTTAAATGTTATTTACAATAAATTAACTGTAAAGGCTCAATATGTTCTTATAGATTAAACATTATGTTTCATAAAAAGTTGTTTTGCTTTATTTATAGAATGAATTGCCAAATAATATTAACATATTAATTTGTCAATTTAAGTTTTATTTGTTACATATATTAATAACTAAAGTTACTCTTTATTGGTAATTAGTTACTTTATAATATTGCATGGAAACTTAGCCTTGCTTTCGAATTAACTGATTTAATGATATACATATATTCCCTGAATGGCGCTCTGTTGTTCGTGCCTACCCCGCAAGGGAACTGGTGTGAAGTTATGTATGTATGTATTCCCCTTATGCACCTAGGTAATCACTACATGAACAATCAGGTGTAGCCTATGACTTTATAAACTCCATGTGTTTACTGTAAAAAGAAGACAGATGCACTTTATATTCTTGGGGCACGAATTATAAAAAGCTGAAAGTGATTTTAAGATTTCTCAGATAATGTTGATATGTTTTATAATTATAGTGGATTTAGTTATCTTTAGTGAATTAATCATATAGTGTAAGTGTTTTCGTAATGTTAATTGTTGAAATTCATTCACTTAAATCGATTATGATAATTAATAACTTATTTTATTTGTGACCTTGTTTTTAAGATTTCTCCTTTTCTAAATAGAATTCAGAGCTGATGTTTTCCATTTTGTATTAGAAAAAAATACTCATTACATTTCATTGGTCGAGAAGTCACCATCTCCTTTGAGCAATAATTGAATTTTCATTGAGGTCCATTTATTTGTGCAGCAATAGTTTTATGCTGACTACACATGTCAAACATGATGATCTTTTAGGAGAGATATATATATATGAATAAAGCAAATTATATATTACTAGCAGTCTCAGCAGTCATTGTCCTACCTTGAAAAATAAAAATCTATAACCCGATTCCAGCACCACCTACCGGGTGTAATTGGAAATCTAAACCACCCTGAGACCCACTCGAACACATAAGATTTCATCAGAATCATAGAACCCGATTACAGCACCAAGTAATTTTGTTTAGATTGATTGGTTACATTATTGAAGTTTTAGTAGGGATTCCTAATTTTTATATAGCCTATATTAATCAGGGATAATGTAGCATTTGAATGGTGAAAGAATTTTTAAAATAGGTCCCCTAGGTTTTAGGTTTATTTGTTACAAACATACAAAAATACAAATCTTTATAACATCATTGTTTAAAACATGTAACCTATATCTAATCTGAGGCCTTAAAGTGATCACTTTTGAAGAATGACTTAGTGAGTAAACATCAACATATGTCTAGAATTACTACTAGTAGGTGTAAGTTATTGCATAGTATTACTTATAGCTACATAATATCACTTTATCATCAAGTATGGATCATAGCTGATATTTTTTTATTGCAGTTCAGCAGACAGACAACCGGCCCACCTTATAGAAAGTGGTTACCATCACCTATGAATATTTGTAACACTAAAGGTACTACCAATGCACTGCTGCTCCCTAAAGGAAAACTGGAATCTGGCCGCTAATGCCAAAACACAACTCAATTTTGTTATGGCGGCATACTCTTAAACTAGGGGTGGTAGCTGTCTAGACAGGCAAATTATCTACCATCTGGCTGTAGATTATTTTATCGCCTCGGACAGGCTGCTGAAATTGAATTTTTTTGCTGTTTCTGCATGATTATGTGAATAATATGAGAAATAAAATTACATTATAATTTACAACAATTGACATGAGTTTATCTCCCATTCACAGTGGAAGTGCCTTCAGATATATCACAGCTAGAAACACCCGTCTTTACAACATTGCAAAGAGGACCTCCAGAACCCATGCTAAGGCTGGATTGGAGCCACCGTGCCACATTGATTGGAGAAAAAGTACTCAACCCAATGATCTATTGTTGTGATACCTGTTCAAAGCCTATACTTATTTATGGAAGAATGGTGAGTTTTTATTGTTGATATTCATTTTTTTCAATAATTTCCTCCAAACAGTTGTATATTGCTAATCCTACTATGTATAATATAATATAATAATATTATAAACGCGAAAGTTTGTAAGAATGTATGGATGTATGTTTGTTAGTCTTTCATGCAAAAACTACTGAACGGATTTTGATAAAAATTTACAATAACATAGCTTACACATCAGAATAACACATAGGCTATAATTTATAAAGATATAGTCTGAATTATCCAAAATATAACTATTTTCCATCACCAGGCATGTGAGACCGCAGGGAAAGACTAGTATTATATATTATTCCATAATTTCATTAGTACATAAGAATTGATATTCTTCAGGACCTTAAAGTAAAGGTAGTCCATAAGTTTAATCCTAAAACATGCTGTGGCTAACAAAGGCTTCACATGAATATTGAAGCAATCCAACTCATTACTACAAGCCTAATATGAAACAACTAAAAATAGTCCCGGAGTATATCAGGGGTGCAATACCTTTAATGACGGTTACTATATCTTACTATTCATTTACTTGTCTTATTATCGGTTCAATTTTGACATTTGTACAGAGCTTATGTCGGATTTTAAATAAGCAAATGAACAGTCCATATGATATAGGAACATGCTATAAAATACCTAATGTAAAGAACATTGGAAAACTCATAGGTGTCAGGTGCCACGGTCTTTTCAGATCTTGTAATTATAAGGAAAATCGAATTTTTATTCATATCATTCCAAATATTAATATCAGAATATTTTCAAAATTTAAATACATTTACTTATTCTTTATCTCATCAGTCATGGTGAGATGAATGATTAAATACTTGTTTTACTAACATATTATCTATGTATCAATAGGGATATGTATTGGAGTGTATACTGTATACTATACATGATATAAAGATCTACGCCAATAGGGTTGTTATTCTGACTATCATTTGCTGCAGTCACAGACGCTCAGCCTCGCTGACCAGTTCTGGTCTTATGCAGAAGTAAAAAAATTAATCAGTTTTGTCAGCTACTGTAAAGGTAGGAAAGAATAGTGGCAAGCAATGGATAATACTTGAATCGTAAATATATTTAGGTTTATAATCATCGTTCAGGTTTAAAGCTTGTCAACCTTTAATTAAAGAAATAAATATTTACAGATTCCCTGCAAGCATGTGTTCTGCCTTTCCTGTGCTAGAGCAGATCATACACACTGTCCACGCTGTAGAGAGAAGGTACTTATAAGATTGTTTAATATAGTGTAATCTGTATATTAATGTGTCAAGGGAAACCTTTGTATCCCTTTATAAATATGTCACACACTCAGGAGTGCAAGATTTAATATATTTAAATTTATATGGAGAAAATGTGCAGAATACTATATTTTTTATATGTGTTAAAAATACATTAATTAATTAATTGTCTGTAATTACAGGTGTTAAGAGTAGAACAGACTGGCTTGGGCACGGTGTTCATGTGCACACATTCGGGTACGAGATATGGTAACACTGGGTGCAGGAGGACATATCTGTCACAAGTAAGTTACCTTATGTAACATTGCATTCAAGTATTGACTCTTTGGTATTATTTAAATCTATTACGCCGAAATTAGATTTAGTCTTTCAGTTTGTATAGAAATAAAATAAAACTAAATTTTTTATGTTATAGTGAACCTCAATATAACGATTTTGTTGATTTAACAAATTTTCAGAAATCCTCTAGAACCGGCTGTAAGGTTTAATACCCTTTTATAATGGATTTTCAACATTCCAAAACATATAATAATTTTTTTCAACCTATAAACTACTTAAAGTATTCTACCAATCCATTTAACATTAATTCACGTCTCGGCCGGCACAAATATACTTGTTTAACATAAAACAATCCAGAAATTTAAACTTTCACAATAAATTAATGTTTATTGTTATAAGGTAAATAAATATTAAAGTGCGTTCATTACAATGTATTTCACTTTTTGAATTTCCCTTAACCTTGCTAAAACGAATCTTAGACCAAATTAATCTCTATATAACAAACTTCATTGTAACAAATTTTTTGATATGAACGAATATTTTCTAATCTTGACTTTTTTTATATCAAGGTTACACTGTATATATGGGGCGTTCCATTAGTAGCTCATAACACCCAAAATGCTCCGTCAGCCGCTCCACAAGGCGCCCGCGGTCGTTGTGGTCGTGGCGAAAACGTCACTAATTACGTCATCACTTTCGATCACACAACGCTCGCAACGACCCATGTTAAGAGGTGGGTCGAATAACCGTTCCACTTAAGTTTATGATTGTAACGCCGGCATGCAATTGGAACGGGAAAAATCGCGGTTGTGAACGTGGTCGTTGTGAGTCTCTAATGGAACATAGCCATAATTGTACATTTTGTGACGTCACAGAGGGACCTCCAGGCGCACATAAACCATAGACACGTGTCGTCGTCGGGCGGCGACGCGAAGCAGGAGCCCGACCCGCCCCCAGCCTCCGTCGCCATCGTCAAACCAATCACTGTGAGTTACCACATCTTCAACGGCTTATCTACCAATTTCAAATTGAGTATTTATTAGAGTTATATAATTTCAATATCGGGGAAATCCTGGTGTGGTTAACTGTAATATGTGCTACATGCATTTTGAGACTTGTTTATTTTTCATTATACTAGAATAGAGTAGAATATACTTTATTGGATAGCATTAAGATACAATTCAAGAATTTTAAGTACAGAAGACAATAGGCGGTTTATTACTAAAAGCAATTTCTTCCAGACAACCTTAGGATGAATTAGAGAAAAAATATGTAACATATGGGTTTCCAGAAAAAATATATCTTTTAGCAGACAATACTATCTACGACATAGTCTGCCAAGGCCTCATACGCATTACGCGGCTACCCGAAGTCTGGTCAATTCTCTGGCTGGTCGTGAATTATGGGATTGTTGGAGCCGGAATCACGTAAGGGAGCAGCCAGTCAAATCAACTGATGTACCTTTTATAAACTTAAAGAACATTGCAGCCTCAAAGATTTAGTATGAGTGTACTATTAATGACGCCGGGATCGGCGGTACGCGGCGGCCTACGCTATCTTACTGCCGTTTCGTAACGTGCTATGGCTGGGAGAGAAGAAAGGGCGAAAGAAACTTCCCAGCAACCCGCCTAGTCTATCCTGTGGGGGGGCTATGTCTCCTAACGTCCCTCGCAGCCGGAACACAACTTAAGGTTGTTATAGCGGCGTACCCCAGACAAGGGGTGGTAGCCATCCAGTCGGGCAAATGGCCTACTACCTGGCTGTGCGCTATTTGTCGCCTCTTACGACAAGCCGCCCAGCCGCAGGAAATTGTATTCTTTCTCCCTTCTTGCACGGATAAAGTTTTTCGTCGTCGTCGAAATAAAATAACATAAATTTGAATACCATAGTTTCTATGTAATAATATTAGAGTCAATTGTAAAAAGTGTCCGTATCCCTATTCTCGCGTTTTTTTTTGTCAGATAAATCCGGCCGCGAACGACCCGCGCGCGCACGGCGCCGCGATGGCGGGCGTGGGCGGTGTGGGGGGCGTGGGGGGCGCGCACGGCGACCGCCGCCCGCGCACCAACCTCATCACGGTGCCCATCCAGGACCAGGCCGACGCGCACAACTACTACAACTACTATCCGGTTAGTCGATCTTTTTAAGAAAGGCTGTGTATATCTTATAAGTGAAACTGAATGAATTTTGTTAAATGTTCAATGTGTATATACTGTGCATTGTTGAAATACTGTTTTAATTCAAACATTACGAAATTTCAAATTTTAATACTAAAAGTTCTACTTTTTTTAATAGGCCCCGCTAAGCCCTGTTTCTTCCCTAATATAGTCAGGGAATTTTACTTGCTGTATCTTGCACTATTTACATTTTTACAGACCTTAGTGCTTGGGTTTTACTCTCATGCCTACACTTATTATATTATATTAAGAAAAAGACATATTGTGCATACCTCAGATAATTAGGTGAAAGAAAAGAGAGAATAAATTTCTCCATAGTTTCACTCAAATAAAACATGAATATTGCCTACGCCCTAAAGGCGAGTCAGCCGAGTGGCGCGACGCTGCCGGCGCCGACCGCGTCCCCGGTGGGAGTGCTGCAGGCGCTGAACGTGCCCCCGCCCTACTACACGCCGGCGCCCGTCTACCCCGCGCCCCCCGCACCCTACGCCTCCCAGCCCGGTGAGTTCACTTGTGATGAGATTTCTATATTATAGTATTACAAAGAAGTATTCTATTCTATTTTTTGTTGATAATGGCTCCGAGGCCTTTGGTAGAGCAAAAAAGAGCCAAACAAATAATAACCCAGACACAGAAACGAAAAAACAACACACATGACACTAGATATTATGTTAACAATATAGATAGGTATATGTTAAGTAAAAAAAATCATATACCATAGACATAAGGCACAGACTGTACATACACTTTCTCACAACACCAGCATGTAACAGATACACTCTCTCATTAACATAAGTTTAGTATTATAAAATTAGAACAATTTAATATAATAAAAATGTCACACATAAATACAAAATTAAGTAAAATTGTAAAAAAAGGTACAGAACTAGAGTCCATAGAGTTGTTTAAAAAAAAAGACCTTTGGCATTGAATTTGCTTATATCGCAGTGAAAAACTATATATATAAAAATGATAGGTAAAAATAAGTAGCAAATTAAACAATTTGTAAAAAGAAAAAATAATCGATATAATATTACAGTTGAGGTATTCTGTGTATCTGTGGACAAAACAAAACACGTACATAAGTCTATCTGCACTAAAGATAAATATTTTTAATTGTTATTTTACATAATATATATAAATGGCTTTTGTTAGGCCAGGTGAGAAGAAAGTACAAGTTGATAGGGCGAGGGAAATTTTTAGGTAGGATATCGTACATGGGGGTAATTATCTTAGGGCAGTCAAAGAAAATGTGATGAAGTGATCCTTCAGCCGAACCACATTCACAAATCGAGTGGTCCCGGATTCTGATTTTGACTAGGAAGACCAGAAAAACAAAAAGAAGAAGAAAGAGAAAGAATGCAGAAAAACAAGAGTGCATATACTCTGATTTTTAATTGCCTTGACTAAAATGACAGCTGCAATTGACTTATTTATGTATTGCTCATTCACAAATGAATTGTGCGAGTCATAGATTCAATGCGCACAATTCATTTCCATCACATGCTACCACAAAGTCATGGTAGCATAATGGCTAGCGCACACGTCCCGAATTCAAAGGGCGTGGATTCGATCCTGGCTGGAACGCATGCACCACTTAATCAGTTTTCTGATCTAATGTGCATATTGTTACAATTACCATGTGCTAACAATGGTGAAGGAAAACATCGTGATGCAACCTGCACACCGAGATAACCGATGTCTCAAACCTGCCAAGCCGCCTTGGACAAGCGTGGCAGGTATACAGTCCGTTCCCCCTATAATGGGAAGCCCGAGCCCCAGCAGTGGGATATTTATGGACTGATATTATTATATATTATATAACTCATTTATATATGAGCCATACTACAAGACTATGCTCCAAGCTTGCAACATAAAAAAATAAATCGCAGCTGCCATTTAACTCCAGGTAATTGGCAATCAGGACAAGGATTACAGCATGGTTCTACCACTTTTATTTATTTGACTGTAATCTCTACCCTATTCTTCTACCATGCTATTGTTATAGGTGGTCCCACGAGTGGGTCTGTGGGCGCGAGCGTGTCCGGCGTGAGTCCCTTGGGCGGGGCCGTGGGCGTGGGCGTGGGCTACCCTCCGCCGTGGCCGCCCACCCACCACTACTACCGGTAGCCCACGCCCAGGCCCAAACCCTACGCCAGGCCCCGCGCCCTCGTCAGGGCCACGCCACGAGACCGATGAAGCAATCCCACGGCTGGGATGTTGGACTTATCTGTGCAAAAACAGCTGAGAATATGCTATTCATGTGTTGAATATTATTAAGGTTTAAATAAATATTTTTTCTCAAATGTGAATAAAATTAGTGAAATCTAGTATATAAATGTTAAATCTCACGAAGTCTGCTTTGCCCCGGTTGTGTAGTGAACGTGTTTCGATGAGTGTATTTGAACATAATAATGTGTATGTGAACGTAGGTACAGTTCGCAAAAACAAATAGGTTATTAGAAATTCATAATTATAATAAAACTGCGTTTTCACAATTTTAGGCACAGCATTTCAATGAATTTTTATTTGGACGTTTCGGCTACTTTTCAGTAGCCATAATCACAGAAGACAAAGACGTCAAGTGTCAATGAGTATGTTAAAGTTATTATTTGGCCTACCCCCAACTTGTTCATTTTTTACTTGTTTATGGTTATTACTTACTCTATGGGAGCCTAATTTACCACCGCTTCGCGATAAATTTTCTGATCAATATTCACAATATTCTAATAATTTTTTGACTAATTCTCGAGCTTGAGGATGTTTTATTCGTTTTTACTTTACACAATTATTAATAGTAACAGTCTATTGTACAAGCGAATACGTGAGTGACGGAGTACGGACTGGTAAAGCAATAAAACCACAGAATACATTAAGGTGAACTAAAACTAAGTTGCCGGGGCGTCCTCGCCTCCAGGACTCGCTTTATACTCCGATTGCCATGTCGACTTGTCGCAAACTATAAATATAAATAATCGCCTTGTAAAGAGAATTCCAAAAACTCTTAAATTCACAAATCATTCTTTACTCGCCTTTTAACGTTTCTTTTCTAATAACTTTTTATTTTAAAACATACAGAAGAGCCTTGATTATCCGGACGAAAAACAAAGCCCTGTGCGGACTATGGAGGCGTCCGGATTCAACCTAAGTTTATTTCATTAAATTATCGAAAAGTAAGTAAAGACAAGTGAGACAAACAAAACAGAAATTAATATTTGTGTACATACAAATGTACATTGGAAACAAGTTTTATCTTACGATTAATCTTTGAAAAAGTCTACAATAGAGTTTTCTACCTATAGTTTTCGCATTTCATTTTCAAAGGCTCGGTCTCTGAGTCAATGGCTCGGCGCAAACATAACTACGTTTCAAAGTATTATCGAGGCTTTTCTGTATTATTGTATTCCTTTAAAATATTTTGTATCAAAAACCATCTGAAATGTTTACAGATGTTCCTACTTTAAAATCTTTTATAAAATAAATACTTCGAGGATTATGCATAAATAAAAAAATACAATATATTGGATATTATTTTATTTAATCATTTAACACTAACCAATATTTACAATATCGCACAACATCCATTCGTCTCAACACTTTCAACAATGCATATAAATCTGCAAAATATATGCCTTTACAATGTTATTCCTTTTGACAGTCATTATCAAATCAGGATGGTTTAGTATTCACTATTGAGTTGGATATATAACTAAAATCAATACAAACATTGGAAATACATTTCTTACATGTGTGACCTTAAAAAATGTTCTAGAGTGGGACTTATTTTCAATAAAAACGTTTGAGTTCTAATTATAATGGATTAGTAAAAAAACTTTTAAGTTTCTAAATCCTACAAGACTAGACAATAAACGTCATTCTTCTTTTTGATATTGTAGTCTATATAAACATATTATTAGACAAAATCAGTTTAAAAATTAAGTATCATTTGAGTACTACACTTACTTCGAAAGACTAATCAATATTTTAAGCAACTGCTGGAAGTTCTTACATGAAAGGAAAATTAATTTGATACCCATATCATGGGAGCGCACAAGAAATAACTTGTCCGCCATCTTGAGCCGTCCACCATATCGGATTTAGAGTTGTCATTTTATTGTTATCCGTGCACGAACGGAAAAAGAATACAACTTCCTGCGGCCGGCCGCCTGTCTTAAGAGGCGACAATAATACCCACAGCCAGGTGGTAGGGTATTTGTCGGTCTGCATGGCTACCACCCCTGGTCTAAAGTATGACACAGTAACAACCTTGAGTTGTGCTCCGGCATTAGAGTGGCCAGGTTCCAGCCTCCTTTTAGAGAATAGCAGCACACATGTCCATAGGCGATGGTAACCGCTTTCCATCGGGTGGACTTGTATGCTGAACTCATGCAATATACAAAAAATATTTTAATATTAAATTATTCTTCTCAGCAAACCCTTTAATTTGATATCCATATCACGGGAGTGTACAAAAAATAACTAGTCCGCCATATTGGGTTTGAAATATCACTTCTTGGCTAGCCGTGTATTGTCATCCAAACTAAATAGTGTATGCAAATTTTCATCTCAATTGAGGATAACTGCTTTAAAATTCAGTTGTAAGATTTTACCCGAACATACAAACATTACAAGTTAAATAAAAGCTTGTAATTATTAATTTTTTATTTTTAACTTTTTAAATAATAAAATTGGTTGAAAGATTTAATGGTGTTTTTAGGTAAAAGTTAAGAGATTGTGGCGACCTTTAGAAATGTAAGATTTTTGGACTTTTCAAATTCACGGCGTTCAATTGGCGATTGTTATTGTTGCGGACAGAGAGCACCCCCCTGACCCGCCCGCCGGAGCACACCAACTCTCCGCGCCCTGCATACCGCCGACGCCCGTAGCGCGCACAATTAGCAGCTAGGCGTCGGGCGGTACGCCGGATATAGGAGCGGCCTTGGAGGCAAAATTTCTCATATAATTCTCATTGACGACTCACCACTCGCTCTCTCGACTCTCGCCTAATTTGTCACTTCAATACGTACTTCTTTATATATATTTCTAATTTATGTAATGGTTTAATAATAATAATCATACAATCCATTATATCGAGTTTAATTTCCAAAAGTTATTTTTAATAATCTTCTTTAATTATAACATTTTGTCTGCATCGACTTATTATTTAGAACGCAATTAAAACAAGTGAATACTAAACGATACCGATGAATTAATTTTAATATTATAAACTGAAGTAAAATAAATATTTCAACAACATTAAACTCGCGGTTCCTTTACATACATTAGATAACTCAGATAAGAAATGCAATATAAATACTTTATTATTCCAAAATTGACCCAATTATTATTTAAAGCTAAGTTTTGCATTTTCAACCAGTGAAATCTCATTTTTATTAAACTCTTCTAAATTCTTCAACATTTTCGGAAAATTATTATAACGAGAAGAAATCAAATATCACTAAATAATCACTCTTAAGGTGTTATATATAGTTCTTCTTTTCCAAATATGACTGTTGCACGGTTTGTGTTTCTCGTTACATATTCATTTGTATTCGAATTTTAGAATAATATAAGAGCAATTGGACACCAGACAAAAGCCGGGCCCATAAAACCACCGACATGTCACATCCAACACGATGACCGGCAAGGGAACTAAATCCCTGAAGCTTTGTCAGGTGTATTATCAGTATCAGGTCCATCAAAATGTAGGTATTTGACTGATTCCATGCAACTTAATTCCTTGGGGCAATACCATAACTTACATTTCACTACAGATTTTTTTATTGCGAATCTGCAAGCCGGCACACGGCCCACCAAATAGAAAGTGGTTATGCTACACCACGGGCGAAGCCAACGTGTTGCCAGACTTCAGGATGTGGTAGAGGGATGGAAAAGTAAATTGGAACTCACATTCATCGTACGAAACAAAATTCCACACAAACACTCCTTGCATAAAAGCAATCAATACCCTATAGTAGAGCAAACGCTGAAGATCGACCTTAACCCATCTGATAACCAGATGAGACATATTTTTTATCAAATTATATTGATTTTATAAACACGCTTATTCTAGCTTGCCAATCGAAAGTGTTCATAGCTATTTTTAATAATAAAAAAAAACATAACCTTCAACTCTTGATAACAGAACAAATTTAGTTTCAACTGATAGTTTTTAACATGGCGAATATCTCTTGATAATGATAGGCTTGCCTACTTATTTCTGTACATGGCTACCTGACAAGCAGGTATGAACCGGTAAGTCAATATTTTTTTTTATTGCAGGAGATCAGCGGACAAGCAGACGGCCCACTTCATGGAATGCGGTTACCATCGCCTATGGATATTTGCAACACCAAAGTGGCTACAAATACGCTGCTGCTCTCTTAAGGGAAACTGGAACCTGGTCACTAATACCGGAACACAACTCGAGGTTGTTATGGCGACATACTTTAGACCAGGGGTGGTTGCCATCCAGTCGGGCAAATGCCCTACCACCTGACAATATAGGTAACTAACTACACCGTTCTGTTAAGCAATAAAAATTGTTATCGTAAGAAAGATAATTTAATTAGAAAAATAACACAGTCTTCCATACAAAAAACCGTTAATGGAATATTATTGCCATGCTTTGAAGACTTCAAAAATAACCATGAACGCTTCGATTGGCAAGCTATCATAGGCGTATATACAAATCAATACAATTTGATAAAAAATATGTCTCATTTAGTTATGAGATGGGTGAAGGTCGACCTTCAGCGTCTCTTATACTACAACAATTATAAATTATTGTTCATTTTAAACAAAAAATATACAATCAAAACATCGGGCTGCAAGTTCCCGCCAAGAAACCCTACAACTCTTTAAATACCTTCCAAAGATTCCTCTCTCGTACATTTCTTGTGATGCTCTTTTAAAGTTCTGCAGCCATTTGGGCAAAAACGAAACCCTTAGGCTGGCCCCAAACGGGCCACCGGTGGCCAGTGAGACTCACTGCACAATTATGGCCGTTTGTCCGTTTGCGCGCAGCCATGTGCAATCGCATTGTCCATCCGTCTATCTGTTCTTGTAAGTCACTGTTATTTGCAAAAGAACAAATAAACAAAATCATTATTAGATAGGTACAGTTCCGTGAAAGAAATCAACTTACTACTAATATATTGAGTTGGAACTAAGAAGATCAGCAGCAAAATGGCAATTTAAGAATGCTGATGACCAGATAAAATAGAAATTCATTCAAGTGATATCTTCAAAATAGATAGTCAACAATATCTGCCGACTCCTCGTGATCTAATGCGCTCACCTAACCATGGCGTGAAGTTGCTAAACCCACAAAGCCGCTGACAAGCCACCAAAAGCCACAGATGGCCACCGACCGCCAATGAATGGCCAACTATGCCGCAGCAGTAGCCAGCGCAAAGCCTGTGCAAGCCATCAAACGCTGCAGATAGGCCAACATGGGCTACTGAGAAGCCATCGCCATGCGGGGTACGCTCCAGTGGCTCTAAACCCAGTTACCGGTAGGAGGTAGGCCCTTGAGGCCCCGAGCTCCTCAATTCGATAAAGAAGAAGACCCTGAACGACGCTCCATATTTGTACTTGTTTCCCAGGTTAAATCTAAGTGATTTAAGACAATTCGCATTAGGAGAAACAGGCAAGATGTTATTATAGGGAAACACGTGCGCTCAAATCTTATTTACTGTAGGTATATAGAAATAAGTAATGAAGTAGAAGCAGATTAGCCCTTAATTTTAGGTGTAAATAATTATTTAATTAGGGCGAGAATCAAATCCTGAGATGTTAGTAATTAGACATATTACACATGTAGGCGCAACTCGCCCTTAAAAGCGACTCACCCTTGACCACGACTCGCACACGCATATCTATGGTCGCACGTAATGGCCGCCAAGCTACATGAGATTGTTATATCGTTGTAACGCCAGTCATTGTGAAAGTCTATGTATTGTGTCTTTTAATTAATATTATTACCTATGTAAGACGCTAATAATATAATCTACAAAGTGAGTGTGGTTGCTTCAATCAAATACATCTCTACCACTACACACATATTTGCTTATTAGTAAAAACCAACATCTGGCAACTCTTTCGGCAGTATCATTAGTTATTACGATGGTTCATTAGTTGAAAAGACTACAGTAGCTTGCTGCGAACATATTGTGGCTATGTTATGGCATTTGAACTGCGGTGAAATAGTGAAGTGCTCCAGCTCATGTTTATACACAATCTTTGTAGAAGATTGGAGTAAATGATTCAATTAATTATTGTTTTTTTCTTTATCTAAACAGGGCATTTTCTATTTAGTGTGTTCTTCATCTAGCAGTGCATTAAACCACAGTAATTTTTTCTTAGTTTAAGCATAATTATAATAAGCATATGTTTTAGTCAATAACCCGAACACATAACCTCAAATATTCCATTAGACAAATTAAGATTTCTCATACACCTGGTTAAAAAAAAGAAAATTTTTCCTGAATATGATGAATAATAAAATTTTCTACACAATAGGATAAAAATCATTAAGGCTCACGTAATTTTATATGAATCCCAAATCCTGTAACAAATTGGACTGTAACAATACTCAAAAAATGCATAGAAGTGGGCGCAACTGTAGAAGCAGTACTGGTGCATGCCAATAGACCAGATGTAACTATAGAAAACACAGTCTTCTCTGGCCAATAAAAGCAAGAGGGATATGGCATAAACAACAGCCAAATTGATTTATCAAGATGAAAATACATATACTGTAGACAGAAGTCAACTACATACAAAAGCAGATAGTTTGAAAACAAGAACATACTTTTAGAACATCTTCAACATACCAGCAAATCAATACAGCGGTCAATAAATTTACAGAAAACTAAGTATATGGAGGAGTCAAAAAGTGACATTAAAACAAGTTTAATAGATAAATGACAAAAATCTGCATCCCATTCTACGCATCCATCAAATCGGCTTATAGTTTTTTAACTTCACAGAATCAAACACAAAAATATGACGAACACAATAAAGGGATGAAATGCTTCAATGTGCACGATGGACACGTTCTTAGTCAATTTTATTGAGTTAAAAACCCAAAAATCCTAACACCGTAAGGAACGAAGCTTCTTACGTCAAAAAAAAATTGAAATATTAACGACGACGCCCGAATAAGAGAGATTACAAAACCCTAATTTCAAAACACCGTGTTACACTGATGGATATTTTTTTAAATCATATTTCTTTGCATTAAAGTTAGAAACTTTATAATAAAAATTACGTTGTCTAGAGAGGACATAACGTTTTTCCTTACATTAAGATCTCTGCCAAATCGCTCTTGTAAGCCACGTAAAAGAACTTCCTTCCAAAAAGTCATTAAGAAACTATCATGTTTTTTTCAAAGTACGACTATTTACACTACATAAAACTGTATACTGAGAAAAATGAAGTCGGTTAAAAAACATTTGTCAACCCCCAGTTAGATGTATGGCACCCATCCCATTTTTTTTTATTTTGATAGAGTTTTTCATCTATTCTGCTACACCATACATCGTTGAGAACTGTACCCAATATAAATTATCATACAAACATTTTCTATAGGAATAATTATTCTATCATCACCAATTTTTAAAGTACTAAATTTACCACATTTCATGTTAATCGGTTCATTCCCAAATCCAAGGAGGAACAAACAAATGCGGATCATGAGTTAACAGTTTAACAGATGAACTTAAAAACGTTAGTGAGTTGTGTATATCGAGCATGGAAGCATTATAACCAACACAATATTTTACAAATACCTTCCTCTTTACTCTTTGGTTATTCTAATATATTTTGATTTAAAAATTTTATGTTCATTAATTAATATTATTACTCCACAGAAACTAACATTATAACTGTAAGTGTCTTCTATTGTGAAGTATATATAAACAAAATACAATACACATGTGGCAGACCACTAGGCCAGTGGGAGCGCGCAGCGAAAGCGACGTCAGTGAAGTGAGCCGCGGGACGTGTGCCTCACCGGTTCTCGCGGCGACCAATCTCTCGACTCACTGAGTTGCTATGCCGTTGGATTAAAAACGTGTGCCTACCAACTGTGTCCTTTTATAAAATTAGAGATGTAAAAATATATTATTATTTAAAAACGATAACTAGCCTTTGACTTACGCCAGTGCTACAGCATTTACACGAGCGATACTACACACAGATGAATTTGTTTGAAAAATCCAGTACATGACTCGAAGTATATACAGTCGACTCTCGATAATTTGATTTTTTTCCCCGATCCCTTGATTAAAATACTCGGCAGCAACCCCCCCCCCCCCCCCTTCGATAATTTGAACTTGAATGGATAGTATCTTGCCCGCCAACATGCAATAATTTGAAATCCGGGCTTTCCTAGTCTCTATAATTTGAAGCAATACCTTACACTTCTACACCCTCAGAACCGACACAAGTGACGATTTCTTCTCAGCTCTTATCATTATCGAAAATTCACTGGACACTGATAGACTAAAGTTGTTCACTCAAAAGAAAATTCCGGAAATCTTTTCAAAATGAACATTTGTGACTAATTTTACAAACGTAAAATAATATTAACTACGAATTTTGGTCAAACTCCTTTTCTTTTGATCTCTTGGTAATTTGAATTTTTCTCTGCTCCCTTGAGTGTCAAATTATCGAGAGTAGACTGTATTTTATATGACATTATTTTGTATTGTTATTTTGACTATATCAAATCAGGCAGGAATTTAGTATGTACGTCTGTTTTAGTTTTATGTGTGTGTGGAAAAGGCAAAAATTATATTGAATCTTTAAAATGTAATATAAAAATTATTTTGCATTTTCATAAAGGTGAGGCCTCATCTGGGATGGTATTAAAATTATTACCTGTGGCCAAATACGTCTTATTTATAGAGTTAAAAGTAATGCAGTTAATGAAAAGCCACATTAGTGTATATACATACATTATCTGTCAATATGTAATGTTATATACAATTAAAACAATATAGCATCGCAAATAACTCATCAGACTATCATCACATCTGTACGAAATGGCCTATAACTGTAACATTATCGCAGGTGCGGCCCCAGCATAAACGGAAATCAACTTAATATTCTTTTCTTAATTGGATAATTACGTACCTTAATTATGCTTTTCTTTTTCAAATGTCAAAATTATAATAAAACTACGTTTTAGCGGTTTTAAGCGCAGTAACCGTTAAGACATAGTTTTATTATGTATACTATTACAAAATTATATTTTATAGTAACCTTCATAGGGGAGGACATACTCCCTTGACGTTTTCTATACTTCAATGCTCATATACAACAGCAATAAACAAGAAAATCACTTGCATGGCTCAGCTCACCCCAATAAATTTCGTAGCTATTCTAAAGTTTGTCTTAAAAATTAACTTAAAGGTTGGCTCTGCGAGGATCATGACTGCTTAGTAGTCGGTGGCAATGTCTCTGTTCCTAGATCTACTAGTGTGGCTTCAACAGGTGCCACTGTTTGACCTGCCTCTACTTCCGTTGAGAACTGTGGTATCACTTGTGAAGACTGCACCTTCCTCACCGAGTCCATATTCACTTTGGTTGATAGGTTCTTTTGTCGTGTCTGCTCGGATGTTTTCGATAATCTCTCGCTCAATGCTTTGAGCGCGATTTGTCTGAAAATATTATAAACTACTCTGAAATTTTTAAATATTTAAGAGCCTCAATAATTCTGTGTAATTTTTACCAACTATTGTCAACACACCACAAGCTATATCTCTGGAAATAAAGATACCATTCATTCAAAAAGCAATAATTCTAGATTTTATCAAATAATGTAAGCGAATCTAAGAAATTACATCTTCTAATGGTCAATTCTTATATCTCATTATACTATTCATTCCCTTACCTTATTATTGGTCGAATTTTAACATTACTTACATGGAGCTTATGTTAAATTTTAACCAATAGTAAGGCAGATGAACAGTCGGTAAAGATATAGGAACCTGCCATAACATAAGTTATGTCTTCTATCAATAAGATGCGTGATTATGATGATTTACAAGGTACACACCGGTCCAGCCGGGCATGAAACAGTACCCTCGCGCGCCGGTGTATGTACGCATTACCAATCATTTGCCTATGACAATTGCTCATACTCCACGGCCAACCGCCAAAACAAATTATTTGTATGTGCAACAAGTTTTTATTGTAAAATATCAAAATATTGAATTATATGCAATCCTTGAGTAGAATGTCCTTCATTGAAGACTTCCTACACTTCAAGAATGTATTTTTAATCTATTAAAAATAAATTCCCACTTTCATAATTTTTTTTTTTTATAGATTCTCCATGCAATAATTTGTACATTCAGTGGATAGTAAGCTCCATGAGATTTACAATGTTACCTTCGGCGCTCCATGTCCTGCGGCTCGACGCCCGGCATAGAGATGGTAACGCCACGCGGGCTCAGCGCCAAGTGGACACGACGTGTAGACGCTGGGCACACGCCCAGCCGCACCAGCAACCGATGCGGGGGGCCCAGGACCCCCCGCACCACCGGCTGCAGTACGGTCGGAAAGAAACTAGACAAGAACACATCTATATTAGTAAATAATATTATTTGACGAGATGGTTGGTGTATGTCAAGTTATGAGCAGAATTAAAGTCTAGCCAGCGAGTTGCGTCACAAACTATTTATTCAGATTTCTCCTATGGCAACACTCATATCTATCAAATTCATAGTCACAAATATCTCATTGTGTTGTTTTTGAGAAAAATTTCCATTTTTATAAGCAATGCTGAAACCGAAACAAAGTGGTTACATTAATATAATAACACAAAAACGGTGTGGTATAGATATATGCCTGGATTATTATAAGTAATGAAGGGAGGGGGAGGGAGAAATACTGGTAAGTATTCCTTCTGCAACTCCTATGTGGCGAAAATGTATAATTCTTGAGATATTAATCTTTTTGTAAATATAACCTCACTTATGTTTATTCACAACAGAGCAACTCACATAAATTGAAAACAAGCAACATGAAAATTATAGATAATACTATATTTTTTTTAAGGTTATTGTTAGTAACTAGGCTTTTAAGCTACGAAAATATTTTTATATATATACATATTGACTGTGGGCGAGCATGCTATTATTTGCCCAGTTACAGATATATTCACCATAGAGTAAATCATTCGGACCCCGAAAACTAACTTCTAACCTATATCAAAAATTCTGATCTGTCTAATAGTTCTTTGGTAATTTTGTAAATATTCAACACACGAATTTTAAGTGGCGGGCTGGTGGAGTGGAGCGAGGGAGGCATACTTATTCCTACTACAACACTTATGGTCCAGAGTTCTTGAAATAACAATTTTTTTGATAAACATAACCTCACTTATTTTTTTACTAATATTGCAATTATACCATAGATCCAAAGTTCAAAGCCAGTAATCAACAGAAACAGAACCAAAAAACAGTGTAAGTAAAAGTAACAAATTTTTTCTAACGCGTCGTCATTGTTTGTGTATATAAAATAAATAGTAAACGGTTACAGTCGGTTCTGGCACTCACCGGCCGCTGCCGCGGCACGTTCGCTTCGCTCGCGCGGCTCGTGCGCTTTAGTCTGCATATAAGCTAACCTAACCAACTGTTCGTGTGTATAAAATAAATAGTAAATGGTTACCAGTCGTTTCTGGTCTCGAGCTAACCTAAATCTCTGTTGTAGTCACTAGTCGTAACATTTCACCACCTATCACAATAATATTAGTGAAAAAATAGGTAAGGCTATGTTTAACAAACATTTATATTTCAAGAACTCTGGACCATAGGGTTTGCGGAAAGCGTAAGTATACCTTTCCCTTGCCCACTCCGCCCACCCACTACTTAAAATTCGTGTACTGGATATCTGAGTAGCAGCCAGTTCTTTTGATATAAATTGGGTGGTTATAAAAAAATAACCACGAAGGCTAAGGTGGGGCAGCTCTGCTTCGCTTCGCTCCTGCCTTAGCCTGCTGAACCAATTTTTTTTTAAATGTTCATAACAATGACATCTCTATGTTTATGACAGTGATATCTCTGCATTAAGTTATCAAGCCATAAAGAAAAAAAACAACTCTATTTCATTACCGTAATTCTTTGTTGTGGGTTCATTAATTAAAGTTAAACTTTATTTTTAGTAGTAGTTAGTACATTGTTTAGTGCTTAAAAATTTTTTTATTAGTGTTATACAATATGTGAGTAATTTCTAAAATTAAATCACACTTTATTATTATCAAAATTACCAGATCATTGTTGTGAACTTTAAATTGCCATAATTATTTAAAAACCTTTTTCGCCACTCAAAACCAGTTTTAGTTGTTATAAATAAGTCTTAAATATATTCCTAAACACCTTCACCATTAAATTCATCCAGGCATATATCTATACCCAACCCAAAAATTATGATAGTTCTGAACATATTACATGCCTCCCTAGTTTATCAATGTTTGGATAAGTCATCTTACAAAATATGTATTATTGTTGTATCTACTTTTCAATTAATATAATTATGATTTAATTCAGTTGTTTAATTTTTATTAATTACAAAGAAATGAAGTAAATAATAAAATGTGTGCTGGGACACATAGTAGAAGTGAAACTTCAATAGACAAATGGAAAAATGAATGGCAACGGATAAGTGGCAAAACAAATTGCAACAAAATTTTAACTTGAAGTTTTACCACTTATCTGCCTTTGCCACTTATCCGTTGCCATTCATTTTTCTACTTGTCCAATAAAGTTTCACTTGTACTGTGTCCCAGCACATATTTCGATTTTTTGCAGATTTACTGCAAATTATGATTTGGTTATGTTAGGTACATTTTAATGAATGCATTTCTTATTTTAACATACTTTATTTTATCTAACAAAAAAACTGAATTTTATCCAGAACCAAAAAACGCATCCATAGGCTACTCTAAAATTATGCTGCCTCACACCATGTCTAGTCTAAATTTATGCCACTCCTCCACGCGGCCGTAACACTTTTTCGTGACAGAAAAATCTGAAAGACCCCCGTCTATACGGAAGTTTCACTTCAAAAAGTATACACAACTTACTTATCAAAACTGAAATTATCAGCCATATCACCCCTGCTCCCATTGCTGTGCCTCTGCCAGAAACGCAGATACATCCAGGCGAGAATAGTACCACTTCCCCACATGCATGGGTATGTGCCCTCCAAAGCCCCAACAGCCCACAACAAGATTGCCAATATTAGAATCAAGAGTGGCAAGGAGCGGTTTGTTAGTTTCCCTGAAACAGTACAGACAAATGAAACCCCATTTATTACTATTTAGACTTATATGCTACTATTATTATAGATAGACCTACAGAATGTTTTGTCATTTTTATTTTTCAAAAATGGTAAAATGTTCTAACTCCTCAATAATATAATTCATAACCTCTATAAGGTTTTTCATCATAAATAATTACTGTCTAAATCCAGTTCCAACAGTTTTGTAAAAAAAAAAAGTAAAATATTAGTATTACCTAGAGGAGTTTTGATGATCAGATGATCTGGCATTATTTGTTTAACAGCAACACAAACTGCAGCCAGGTAACCAGCCAGTCCGTGAACATGAATATCAAATAAATAAGATGTATTCCCAGTACACGAAAATATCACTAAGTAGTAGAAAGTAGTTAAAAATGCAACACCAATATTTGTTAAAAGGAAAAACTTCATCATCTCCATTTGACCCCATAATGGTTCAATAAGTTTCCCACACAGACCAACAGTCACTATGTCAATGATCACCTCCCATAAATGTATTTCAAGGAACCAAAACGTAAAAGTAGACCACAGTTGAAATGAAGGCGGCAACAAAAATCCTGGAGTGACACTGAGCACATCCACGACATCATCAGAAAATGACAATATATATCCGATCACTACAACACAACAAATAAACTTCACTGAGGGCGAAGTGTTTCCTAACAACGCGGCGAACTGTTGCCTTAGATATGGCAAATTTCGGCTGAACACTCTAAGTGCAGCCATTTTCGTGACAAATTAGGAATAGTGACAATAGTGTACAATTTTACTCTGAATAAATGGACATTGAACAAAAATAATTAAATTGACAACTTCAACACACAACACAGTTCAACACATACAAAAACCCTTTTTTTTATATTTATGGCTTGGCAACTAGACCTTTAAGCCAGACACATAAACCCATTTTTTATGTTTATGGCTTGGCAACTAGGCTTTTAAGCCAGGTGCCGTTCTATTGTAAGCTACAATCGACGTCATTTGGCTATATAGTTCACATTTCTCTCAAAAACACATAATTACTACTCATAAACTATCAACTATCAGAGTTATGAATGTCAAAGAAGCAAGTGAGGTGTGTAAGAATAAGCCTAAATGGCGCTCTGTTGTTCGTGCCTACCCCGCAAGGGAACTGGCGTGAAGTTATGTATGTGTGTATGTATGTATAAACTATCAATATTCTACAACTATTGTTTATTTTAGAGTGATTTTACACATTTTTAGAAAATAAAACTGCACAGCACAACAACAAACTGTAAGCTCCTTGCACTTTTGTTACCCACAGACTACTTCGGCTATGTCCCATCAGAGATTCACAACGACAACGATTTGTCCTGTTCCACTTGCTTGCCGCCGTTACAGTCGTAAACCCAAGTGGAACGGTTATTCGACCCACCTCTTGACACGGGTCGTTGTGAGCGTTGTGTGATCAAAATGATCAGCGCGTTCCATCAGTAGCTCACAACGCCCAAAATGCTCCGTTAGCCGTTCCACAAGGCGACGGCGGTCGTTGTGGTCGTGGCGAAAACATCACTAATGACGTCATCATTTCCGATCACACAACGCTCACAACGACCGATGTCAAGAGGTGGGTCGAATAACCGTTCCACTTGGGTCTACAAATGTAACGCTGGTGAAACGGAAAAAATCGCGGTCGTGAATGTAGTCGTTGTGAATCTCTAATGGAACGTAGCCTCTATATGCTAATACCATAGCAAATATACTATGATACTACGCATTTGTTATCTACTCTTGTGTACGACGTACAACTGGGCCCATATCCCAATAAACGCATGAAATGTACAATGGAAACTCTTGTATACCTACCTACAGTGTGGCCAACGTAGGCAATTAACGCCATTTAGGCTATTCAAAGCGAGTATAGGCCATGAAAAAATCTGAAAGGTGACTGGTCGCCTTAGAATCCTATAAGGACAAGCCATTTAAATGAACGAAACCACAAATAATCTAGCAAAAAGCGGTGCTTTAGGAGGGCTCGGGAGTGGGGTATAGTTATAGGGTGCATTTATTTATTATGAACTACTATGAACAGATCCGCACTTTTTTAATATAGAATTTGTGGTTTCGTGGTTATTTTTTTTAATAACATAACCACCCAAAATTCACTTCTCAGATTGCGCCTTATAACTATATCACACCTGGGCTCTACGCTCACTGGGCTAATAAATTATTTATTGATTATTTATTTTTGCTTAACCAATAAAATTCTTGCGTATTTCTAAATAAACAACATTCTGTGTACATCGATATTAGTTCTTTAGTTTTGGAACAGATGGCATTAATAGTAAAAGTCCAGTTGACACTACATATGTCTTATTGGTTTTATAATTTTCGACAAATGGTGTTAAGAATAAATAAAAATAAATTCTAGTTAATAAAAATATCCTATTTTATTTTAATGTGTATGAACTAATATTTAACATCTAGAAATAAATTGGAATAATACAGGGTGGAAATATAAAGTAGAAACTAATAGGGGTGCCACTTTCGCAAATTTGCCTAAACTCTAGCAACCCCAATTTTGGGTCAAGAGTCAAGGTCTGATAGCAATGAAATGTATATGGCAGTATATGAAACTACTTTGAACGTGTACTAAACCCAAGGCAAAAAGAATTTTCAAAATAGGTTTTACAACAAAAGGATATAGCTGAATAGTACAAGTAAACGTAAACAAATAAAATTATACCACAAATTGAGCCTTCTTTCATTAGTCGGTTAAAAATTGGTGACTTTAAGCTACTTTTTCTGCAGAAAATAGCGATACAGGCACTGAAAGACTAAAATGTTGGCCACATTACCTTAACATTTTATTTAGACCATAGATGATTAATTTATATTTTAGACATTTATCCATAGTAGTTTGTGCATTATACTTCATTATAGAATAAATGTTTCGTTTAGGTACTAATTATCGTATATTTTATTTCTCTATTATTCTAAAACACAATTAAATACTTAAATAATTCGGTATTCATTTGCATTTTTGATGTTCTTCTTAAGACTAAGGCCGCTACGGGGTTTGTTGGTCAGTTATAGTTTTAAGTTTTGTATTGTAGTAGCATATTAAATTTTTAAACCTATTTATGAAGATAACTGAATAATTGGCTTGCTACACCTTATTCTGCTTCACTCGTGTCTTAGCCTTCATGACTATTATCTTTTGACCTTCCAGAAAAACTGCTCTCAACTTTATTTTTTAACAAAAAAATACATATCCCAAAGTCGTGGTTTGCAGATTCCCGACTGTCTATTCATATTAAAAGAAACTTAGTATTATACTAATAACAACGAGAATCTCTATATTTTTCTTAAATAATAAAAAGTTTCACATATCTAGCAGCCCGTATCACGGCTCCTCTTCAATACTCTCCCCCTCTATTCTAAACTTTCCTTGCTGTCTCACCTATGTTTACTATAGTACCTGTTGTGGTTGTGACTTAGCAAAATGATTGATTAATATAGATGCTTTCGAGATTTTATCTGTCCATCTCTTTTGTTGTCCTTCTTTCTTTGTATGTTATTCCTTGGCTGCCAATCTAAGATAGTGTTACTACTGAAAACTATGTTTTAATGGTTTTTAGTGTGGAATTTTATTTATTTGATTTAATCTTACTCATTTTTCATTATATGGCCTATCTATTCCCATTTAAGTTTAAATAGACAATGTTTTCAACATTATAACATAAAGTGTGATGTAACAAATCCACCTAGGACAAGTGTGGTGGGTATAAATGGGAGGCTCAAGCCCAGCAGTGGGACTTTTATGGGCTGTTATTATTTTATTATTGTTATAAAATATTTATAGTATAGTAATAATTAAATTGTTAATTATTTAAGTAAAAATTAAGATGTTAATAATTTTTTTATCAGTAAATGATAATTAAATAATATATTCTTTCAGAAAGTCAAATCTTTACTTAATTGGGTTAAATTAGAATACAATATTACCTGTGAATCAATTATGGCAGGGACGGGGAAGGTTTATAAGGGGCCAATCAGTTACCTAACACAGAAACAGGCCATTGAATTAGATCAGGAGTTATTTAACAAATACAAGTTCAGTGTGGACCAGTTGATGGAGTTGGCTGGCCTAAGTGTTGCCACAGCTGTCGCGAGAGTGTACCCACCTTCAACGTAAGTAATTAGAGGGTTTTTAGGTAAATTTATAGACGTTTGATACATGGATTTTAAGCAGCGGGATGGTGGAGGTATGCGGGGGGGAGAGATATTTACCCCTACTACAAACCCTATGGTCCGGAAATCTTGAAATATTATTTTAGTAAACATAGCCTCATTTATTTTTTCACTAATATTGCACTTATATCATAGGTCCACAGTTGATCAATCCCTTTCAAAGTCCAAAAGAAAACCAGTAATCAATAGAAAAAGAACCAAAAAATTGTGTAAGTCGTCAAAACATGAAGCAAAAACAATAGAGCACACACATATACTATAAGAGTAAAATATTTATGTATTATAAATTGTGTATATAAAATAAGTAGTAAATGGTTACAGTCGGTTCTGGCACTTGCTGGCAACTGCTGTGGCATGCTTGCTTCACTCGCTTGGCTTGTGCATTATGGTCTGAAGCTAACCTAAATCGGTGTTCTACTCATTGGTCGATATCTTTCACCACCCATCAATAATATTAGTGAAAAAATAGGTGAGGTTATAAAATTTATATTATTATCTTATACTAATATATAAAGCTGAAGAGTTTGTTTGTTTGATTGAACGCGCTAATCTCAGGAACTACTAGTCTGATTTGAAAAATTCTTTCAGTGTTAGATAGTCCTTTATTGAGAAAGGCTATAGGCTATGTATTATCACGCTAAGACTAATAGGAGTGGAGCACCAATGAAGAATGTTTCAAAATGGGGGGTTTTGAATACAAATTCCATGTGAACGATGTCTCAGGCACAGCTAGTTCTATTTAATTATTATTAAGTATACCTTCCCCCTACCCAGTCTGCCCATCCATTACTTAAAATTCGTGTATCGGATATTTAAGTAACAGCCGGTTTTTCAAATATATGAAATATCGAAGAACATTCAAAGAAGACACAGGGCCGATTTTGACAAAAATTAAAGTTGTATCATTAGAGTTTTGAAAAATTAGGTACCCTTTAAATTTTTTGTGTGTGTTTGTGTCAGTCCCCGGATGGTTTAGATTCACAATTGAAACCGGTAGGTGGCGCTGGAATCTCGTTTGAAGATCCTTCTAATCTCCTGGACTTATTTTGATGTTTTTTTTAGTTTGAGTTCCCTGGATGGTTTAGATTCACAATTGGAACCAGTAGATGGCGTTGGGATACTCTTAATATCTTGGACCGATTTCGATGTTTTTCTTTTTGTGTGTTTGAGTGGGTCCCTGGATGGTTAAATTCACAATTGGAACCGGTAGAAGGCACTAGAACCGGGCCTTAGATTTTTGTTTTTTCAGGGCAGAACAACGTATGGCGGGAGCGCTAGTTAGATATAAAAATATAGCTTCTGTATGTTTGTCCCCGCAAAGCTATAAACGTTTTCGTTGAATTAACTTCAAATTACGTAATCTTGTCTAATAGAATTGTTTTTTACATTAGATCTTACAGGCGCCTTCTTCCACATTATTGTTTACATAATATACTTCATATTTAAAGTAAATCTTAAGATACAATGTTATGTTCACAGGAATATATTGATATATTTAATCCAATAACTTTTGTTAAAAAGTTATTCTAATTAAAGCATGCTATTGTCAGGGTAACTAATATCCCATTACTAAGGTAGCTAAATGTACTTTGTGAAATGTATTTTGCAACCATAAGTATTTGAAATACTAATTACAAAATAACTCAGCGTCAGGTATTTGAAATACTAATTACAAATTACATTTTTAAGAAGTAATTGAAATACAAATACAAAATACGTATTTGTATTTCAATTACGTATATCAATTACAAGTATTTCAAATACTGCCCAACCCTGATTAGCACAGAAATAGAACTACATGCGACAAATTATGTTTATTTTGGTTTGGTTTTTACCACATGGTTTAAATACAGATCACTTAAGTATTAGTTTACACAGGACATTACACACGAAAGAAGTAAATGCACGGAGGTCTGTAGGGCTCCTTCGTTATCTCGCCAGCACGTGGGAAAAGAGCACGGAAAATATATGCACGCGACCATGCGCTAGTTATTCGCGAACTGTTGACTGCAGTCGGCTCCGTTCGGGTCGGGGCCCCCTTAAACCCCCTTCCACAGGATACGATTTCATTGCCAATCAGATTTGCCAACTGAATTGGCTACAATCTGATTGTCCGTCCACACGTACAAAAGAAGATCGCCAAATTTAGTTTGATTTTGTTGCCTGTACTGAACAGTCTTGTATCAAGCAAGATTGGTCTCTTAACAAAAAACAAAAATTTTAGTTGATTTTGGCTCTAACTACAAATGTCGATGAAAAAAAAAAACAAGAGTATGGATTAAATAATGGTTGTCAACTTATTCACGTAAATATAGTTAAAGAGCTGGACAAGATGATTTGAGAAATTTTATGAGAATGGTTCACACAACCTTTCACAAATGATTGAACTTAGTAATAATAATTGTTAATATGCCAAGATCATCCACCAGCAACTTGCTCTTAAATACGGACTTGTCTCGTCGGAGGTACCTTATTACCAATATAAGCCCGAGCCAGTTCTTGACATTGGTCAATATCTGCTCTACTGGGACCGATCAATTATCACAGACAGGACTATTGTTGCCAACAAGCCTGATATTGTGATAGTTGATCGGTCTGGGAGACGTGCTATAATTGTAGATGTCGCGATTCCCCGTGATTATTAGATTACCATCTCGTGAATGCCGAGAAAGATAAACAAATAAAGTATATTGATCTTGCTCACGAGGTTACCGCTATGTGGAACCTAGACTCTACAATCATAGTACAGATAGTGGTGTCAGTGCATGGACTAATAGCGAAGAGCCTTGACCGCGACCTTGAAAGGCTCTGGCTTGGTATCTGGTTCAAGGGTCGGATGCAGAAGGCAGCTCTGTTGGACACGGCCCGTATTGTGAGGAGATTCCTGTGTCTGGAGCCTTAACCACCGGTAGCCTGGACCCTAGGCCCCACTGCCGGCGAAGATCAGTTTTTTATTTTATTTTTATAAATAAATGTATATATTTTATAAGAAAAATGTAAAAATTCGGTAATAAAATATATATGTGAATAAAAAATTGTTAATCGTGTACTAGCAGAAGGTGATGTCAGGAGCCTTAAGAACAGACGAGCGTGCATGACAAGAGCTATGAATGTCAAAGAAGCAAGTGAGGTGTGTAAGAATAAGCCTGAATGGCGCTCTGTTGTTCGTGCCTACCCCGCAAGGGAACTGGCGTGAAGTTATGTATGTATGTAAAAAATTGTTAATATAATTTAGTAATTAGTAACCCGGTGTGCACGCCGCTGTGATGTAACTACGTCAAAAATTGACCACCTAGCGTCACCAGCATCGATATAGCACTCTGAAGACACGAGGTGGAAACCCTGCTCATCGACTGCATAATTAACTTGTTACAATTAACTTGTGCAACAGATTTATAAAAGTAGGGGAAGACACAAAAGGCGCCCATGTGGTTCGAGGCTGTCCTCAAGGAGGAGTACTTTCCCCACTTCTGTGGAACTTGGTTGTGAACGATCTCATTTCCAAACTAAACAGTCAATACTTTTACACAGTTGGCTACGCTAATGACATCACTATACTAAATGTAGGTAATAATGCCAGCATGGTGTGTGATAGGATACAGGCAGCCCTGCGTTTAGTGGAGAAGTGGTGCAAGGAGCATGAACTCTGCCAACCGACAAAAAACGCAGGTTGTTCTCTTTACAAATAAGAGAGTATTAGATAACTACAGACTACCGACCCTCTTTGCAACTACACTTCAACTATCAAATGAGGTTAAATATCTTGCGATAACCCTAGATAACAAGTTAAACTGGAGCAGCCATGTTGACAACAAATTCAACGCATCTAGTGAGACCTTATGGCAATGTCGTAGAATGGTCGGTTAGCGTTGGGGACTTCATCCCAAACTCTTTCTATGGCTCTATACAGCTGTGGTTAGACCCATGCTAACTTATGGCTCTGTGGTTTGGTGGACAAGGACTAAGCTTACGACCTGCACGGCCAAACTTCAGAGACTACAAAGACAAGCGTGCTGTGCTGTGACGGGAAGGTGAACAACGCCCACCGCGGCCTTAGAAATAGCTCTTAACATCCCTTCAATGCATCTGTTCGTACAACAAGAGGCAGCAATGGCGGCTCTAAGATTAAAGCACATGAAAACTCTTAATTTTGACATGGTAAGACATTTCAGCATTCTCTCGGAAGCATGGTCCGACTTACCTTTGGTGGAAGCGGCCAGGGACAGAATAGAGATAGCTTTCATTTTCGATAAAAAATACAAGGTTGAACTCGTGGAAGGTAGCGATAGTTTTCTTTCCCATTATGAGCCTAGCCTTTATACTGAGAGGTCAAAGACTAGCTCGGGCTCAGGCACGGGAGTCTTCTCGGAAGACCTAAATATTAACATATCCGAGCCCCTGGGTAAGTTTAATACAGTATATCAAGCAGAGTGCATGGGAATTTTGCTTGCAGCTAAAGCAATCGTAGCTAAAGATGTCAATGATCACAGTATCACAATACTCTGATAGCAGATCGATACTACAAGTCCTTAATAGCAGGGTTATTTATTCATTTCTTTCTTTCTTCTTATTCAAATTTAATATACGAATGTCACTCGGCTCTAAATGAGGCGGCAGGTAAGAACAATACCTTGACACTTCAATGGATCAAGGGACACAGTGGTCACGAGGTATGCGGCAGATCAACTGGCAAGGAGAGGTTCCGAAACCCAACCAGTTGGACCGGAACCTTTCCTGCCTTTGCCACACAGTTTGTTTAGAAATTACATAAATCAAAGGACAAGAGCACTACATCAACAACTTTGGGACAATCTGTAGGATTGCAGGCAATGCCTCGAGTAGACCTGCGTTTCTCCAGGAATATCTTAAAGCTCAGCCGGTCCCGGCTGAGACTAGTTATTAGTGCAGCCACTGGAGATAGCAATTTTAACAGACATCTTCCCAATATAGATGTCACCGACAGCCCCCTGTGCTGAGCATGCCTGGAGACAGAAGAATCAGCCGCCCACGTCCTGCTTGAATGCAGAGAGGTGGCCCAATACAGGGCGAAGTATCTGGACGCCCCAGGTAGCCTCCGACAAATCTTCAGCAACGTCAAGAAGCTGGTGAACTTCCTGGAGGAACTGGGCTGGATGGAGTAAACGCTCATCCACTCTCACACGCAAAATAGGCGCTTTGTCGTCGAGTTGCGGAAACCTCCCGCTCGCAGAAGAAGAAGAAAAAGACCACCTAGCGTCCACACCACTCGAATTGGACACAATCGAATCGAGCGGTCCCGACCAACCAATTACCTTGGATTTCATACTTCTGTCCACAATACACAATTCGATTGTTAATCCAGTCAAATTGGTCATAAAATTTTAACGCGTGGAAGCCACTTTACCCTGTCCCCTCTTGTTCCGCGTACTTACCTGTTTGGTCGTGTTATGCGACGGCCGGTACAAGTTACTGTAATTATAATTATTCAAATATATCTTGTAGATCCATGATATTAACATGACATATATAAAACAAATGAGACTTATGCTCGAGCTTCGGAGTAAAATACTATCGCCATTTTGTTTCAATAAATTGTCTTAAAAATTGAAATTTTAGAAGATAGTTTTTTAACTTTCAAAAAATAATTGTAACAAAACTAATAACATGGTATCTTATAAAATACATTGTAGATTTACGGAAAAATAAAGTTATTTCTTTCGATAAAATTATTATTTGAAGGTTAAACAACCTCTACTAAAATTTAAATTTTCAAGATAACACATTATTTAAGCAAAGAGGCGTTATATTAAAAGTTTAAACTACCTTGCAAACTCTATTCCAGACATAAAACAGCCCTTGTAATTTGTGGACCAGGCAACAATGGAGGTGATGGATTAGTAGCAGCAAGGCATATGGTTTTATTTGGATACACGGTTGCAGTTTATTATCCGAAAAGGACACCGAAACCACTGTATGAGAATCTTCTAGAACAATGTATAAAATTTGGTGTTAAAATTGAAGAGACACTTCCAGCTACATTGATGAAAAATAAATATAATGTAATGGTTGATGCCTTATTTGGATTCAGTTTTAAACCACCTGTAAGGGAAGAATTGAAGCCAGCCTTAGATGCTCTTATTAATGCAGAAATACCTGTTTGCAGGTAGATTTTATATTTCATTTGTTTGATTTTTAGGTGTTCTTCCACATCTTGTTTAAAGGACCAAAATAGTGAGACAAAAAAGTAAAGATTTATTATGAACGTTATGTCCGCTGTACACATTGGACCAGCGTGTTGGGCAAACCCATTGGTCCAAAGTACTGAGTCTAAAGAATAATGGTTACTTAGTCGAAACTACCGCAGCCCCAGCAATTCATAAAGCACGTCCGATTTCTGTCTTAATGCACATGAAAGTAAAGTAACTAAAATAAATAGTATTTACGATTCCATATAATTGATTAATTACAAGCAATTGTATAAATTGTAAAACTTCATAGCCATGTTCCATTCCGCCGTCGCTATAATTACTTCGGAACCTAACTTTACTCAATGTAATTTTAATTTTTACTCACGGGTAACACTACTGATTTTGCGGCTGAGTAACAATAAACTGAACAGGGAAGTACATAGTATCCATAGTAGTTTGTGCGGGGAAGCCAACCTTTGAATGTTGTTAGCGAGGTGTTCCAAGATCCTTTGATGTGTGCACCAAAAAACCGACACTATTGTAGATTGGCTGACCAGTCTTGGCGCCCAATGGCCAAACAGGTGAAGTGAGCTTGCGCATTGTCCCAACGTGTGCAGCTTATTGTAGACTTAAAATTACTTGAATATGTTGAAATATACGAAATACTGTAACTAAAACACGTTTTAACATATACTATATAATCACATATAAATTTGTGTGTACTAATATTTACATTTTTAAATCAGACTTTATTAGTCTTTTAAATAGGACGGTATAGCTGACAAATCTATAAAATGTAACTTGGAGCGTTATCGTAAACTTTTCTATAAAATAAATATTAATTTTAATTATATAAAAATGTATTTAAGCCTGTTACTACTTATAAAATAATAATCTTATACTTTGAATCACCATGTTTATTTTCTCTATTGACGTAAATTCTTCTATACTGTCTTATTTGAAATAGACGAAAAGTATTATAATCCATGGTGAACAGTATAGCTGCTCTTAATTATTAATGGATTAGTGTTGCAGATGTTTTTTCATACAAAATCGCTTACTGTACAACCTTCTGTATGGACATTAATTTCTAAAAATGTATCATTCAAACTTCAAATAGATATTAGTAATTGAAAATTAATAATTTTTTTACAGTGTGGATGTCCCTAGTGGGTGGAACGTTGAAACTGGACCTGAGAAAGACAAGGCTGTGACACCGTCTCTACTTGTATCCCTATCTGCTCCAAAGCTTTGTGCGCAACCAATATATTTGGGTAATACCGTGCATTTCTTAGGTGGAAGATTCCTTAGCTCTGAAATAATACGTAAATATGACCTCGCTCTACCGTATTATCCGGAACAAGAACAAGTTATTCAGTTGTCAAGCGAAGGTTTAATTTAGTTCTAGATTGTAAGTTTATTGTAACGGTGATGCCGCACCTTCGATAATGTTAAAGATGTTCACTGTGGCCGATAGCGTCTTATATAAACTGTTAAAAATAATGCCGTTATCGAATTGCTACAGAAATCAGCAGCAGAAAATCGTTATCACATGAATCGTGCAAAGATTGTAGTTATAAGATAATCGCTTCGAAAGTGCACTAGGTAACGCTTCGTTTGAAGTCAGAACACGACTGACCCATTTCCCGACTGACTGTTCCTCATCTATTTGTAAATTAGACATTGCCTCTTAGCAACATGCCGCCCACCGGTTCTTGAAATCGTTAAATGATCGGCTTAATGGCTTCTAAGAAATCGCATGAAATACCAACAGGGAAAAGAAGGTTTTATGACGTCTTACGGCGGTGTGAACAAAGAGATTAGCGCAAACAATAGATCACACAAATTCAAAATGGGTATTAATACACCTGGAAGGGCCAGTTCGCATCAATACGTTATCTGTCAATATTTAATATCATTAACAATTTGAGCAATAACGCATTACATCCATCGCCACATCCGCGTGAAACGGCCTATATCTGTAACATTATCCCAGATGAGGCTCCACCATAATAATTGATGGGAAGCTTTTCATAACTTTTTTTCGAAATAAATGTTTGTTTTTGAAAGAAGCTTTTTTTAACACATACCTAAATGTTTAACTTTTGACGAATCGTGTCCGCGAACCTCCGTTCGTAATTAATATAAACAACACGGCCACGTACCCGGTGGTCTTTTCTGTACTCCTGACAGCGTCTATGGAAAATTTCATGATGATCGATTGAATACTGAAGGCGTGAAAATTACAAAGAAACATTCGCATTTATATTTTTTTTTACTGGAGTTTTCTCTGTGGCTTCTCATGCAGGTTAAGCCTTTGTGAACAACCCTAGTTTATAAAGATTAAGCATAGACATATTATTTTTCATTAAACTTTTGTATGCCCTAATATTTTCTTAAGTTTTCGCGACTTGTATACATAATAAAACTACGTTTTAACGGTTTTAAGCGCGGTAATTTTATTTGATTTTGGTTTTTCCGACGTTTCGGCCACTTTTCAGTGGCCGTGATCACGGAAGACAAAGATGTCAAGTGTCAACGAGTATTGTTAAAGTTTTATTTAGCCTACCACCAACTTATTAATTTTAATTATTTAATTTTAATTTTGTTTATGGTTATTATTTAATCTATGGGAGCCTAATCTAATTTACCACCGCTTCGCAACATGTTATGGCTTGAAGAGAAGAAGCGGCGCAAGAAACTCTTCAGCAAACATGCCTAGCTCTAATAATTTTATATAATATTAAAATGGGTGGAAGGAAAAATAAAAGTAATTATCAGTCAAGTTGGTTTGTGTTCCGTTGTACGCAGAAAGAGCTCACAGTGTCTTGAGGTCTGGCGGCTGGTTTTTGCTGGGTTTGGGTCTTAATAGTTTTGATAATTGGATCCCAAACAGGTGGTACTTGCCAACCATCTTCTCTATTGAAATTTGGGTGTTTTTTGATTTCAATAGCCTCACGCATCATTCTAGGTATGAAACGATTCTCTTTCGCGAGGATTTGTGGGTTATCGAATCTGATGTAGTGGTTGGGTTTATCCAGCGTGTGTTCACTGCAAATAACTCACAAATAAAATTACCGCGCCTAAAACCGTTAAAACGTAGTTTTATTATTTATTTTGTATGCCCTTTAAAATTTCATTCATTTTATTCTGGAAACTTATCTTATCTCATTTTCTGGGATTGGTTTAGGAACACATTGTGGGCAAACATACAAACATTGATTTTTATTTTTGTAGATGTATAGATTTTTTAAGCTAGAAACCCCTTCGGGCGTCCTCAGAACACCCTACGAAGTTTCATCACAATCTGTTCAATGGTTTAGGAGTGCATCGAGGACAAACGTACAAAAATTTAATTTTATTTATAAGATATTAATGGAATAGGTAATGCGATAGTAACTACAAACTAAATAACTATACACTCATTCCAACTAAACAGGGATGGGCGTAGTGTGAATATAATTGGACCTAGTAGGGATTGCGAGCATAATTTTTATCAAAATCAAAGCATAAAGATGTGTATTGTCTAAAGTGTAGGTAGTAAGTAAAATAAATTTTCTGTCCTTATTGTATGTCCTACCTTCAAGCGAGTGTACAGGTAATGCTTCTTCTCGTCGTAAGTATATACTACTAGGATAATCCCGCGACTTCTTCCACGCTTGACTTGACATTCCCGGGACGCAAAGTAAGCTATCGTTTTAGTGAAAACTATAAGCTCATTTTTATGCATCCAACCAACTACGAAGTGCTCCCAGGAAAATTCCTGCAGAATTCGCGAGATAAAAAATATTACACGTTTTATTACATAAAATTTGCTATCGATCAGTCAGTGAAAAAATCACATTGGAATTAGATTTTTTTAAATCTGGCCATTTAAAATAATTCCCAGATAAGACCCCGCGGGATTCCCAGGATAAAAAGTAGTGCAGATTTAAATTCTAGCAATTTGCCGTTTATTTACGAAAATCGCATCGAAATTGGCCCAGTAGTTTTCCCATGAATCCCGAACAAATAGACATAAATTAAAAAATATTCATCGTGTTTTCCATCATTTATATAGTGTCATTGAGATATAACAGGTAGTGTATTTCAGTTGTTTTTTTTTAACAGCTTTAATGTACAAACACGGGATTTATAGAATTTTATAATATTATACAACGTCGTATAATATAAAAAAACGCGTTTATGTAACAATTATAAAAGTCAAATATTTGTAATACAGGCAGTATTTGCCGTAAGGTTTTTTAAAGCAATTTACGAGAAAGGTTCTCTTGTCATTCCGCTTTTGTGGCTAGTCCGCAGTGCTTACTCATTATGTATACGTGATAATACCTTCTGTTAAAAAATCGACTCGACAATATCTTTAGAAGCTTTATTTATTGATAAATTGATATAATTTTAAAAGAGAGGAAAAAAACGTCTTATTTTATATATCTATATTCTGACAACCCATTTTCAAATACAGTGACAAAAAATAAAAACAACAACTTTATGGTATAAAACATGGAGCTTCTACTCCGAACATCTTCCAAACACAAAGAGACAAGGTTTAATTTCGAACACCTTCCTTTACATCGAAACGAGAAAATAACGGTATAAAACTTGTAAAGATTTTATTAGCAAAAGCCGATGTACAAAATTAATTTTATAATTACAATATACAACGAAATTCTTGTGAGACTTCCTTAGATAAATGATGAATAATGAACATATTGTTCATTATTTAAGAAAAGCTTGAAAACTCACATTTATCATGTGCTCGCATACTATAGGTATAGTGTAAATCCTATGCTGGATTTACAAAATCGTTTAGTCAACGTTGAATAATTTATGCAAAATTGTTTGTGATAAAGCTCATCACTAGATGAGATTTTTTGGGCTTGCAAAAGAAATTTATATTAGGAACCAGCTAGGCAGATATACAAAGACCTACGAGTCGTTTAGTCTGAGAGAAGAGAATGAGTCTCTTTTCTTAAAACATTTCTGAAGTTTGTATTTTGTAAACTCAGTATGTACGCCACTACGCCAGTCCAGTACTTTGCCTGCCAAGTATCGAGAAAAATTTAGGAATATAATATTTTAGGAAATTAAACATGAAATATATCTTTATCTCTTTTATACAAGGACAATTATTAAAGATCTTTTGTAGTCAATAAGTTCAAAATGCTAAAGGTCAGAGTTATTGTCAAATTTCCAATTTGTCAAGTGTCAATGTCAAGTTGGTTTTTCTAGTGCAGCGATTCGCGCGCACTGTATCATTTTTTCCCGCGATTCTGCATTAGTATACCGGCTCCCGTTTTTGCTATTCTTATTTGCTTGTTTCTGTTGTGATAGACACTAAAGGTCAAGAACTTCTAAGCATCATAAAATTTGATATTTTTACTATTACTCTAAATAATCTTAGTGAGTAAATTACTTCTTGTAAAATAATTTGTTTTGTGTGTAAACAGGTGGCAAATATATGCCAACAACTCACCTTAAACTTAGTCTTTCTAATCATTACTAAGCTATTAATCTGTTTCGTACTAACTTAAAAGTTTTGTAGTATTTCCAATCTGTTATCCTGTGTCTGCGTTTTAGTATTCGGAAATTGTTTAGAATTTACTATAACCTCTATACGCTTTCCAACTTTTCAGATCAAAATGTTTGAGGCACGTTTACTCCAAAGTTCTATTTTGAAGAAAGTTTTGGAGGCTATCAAGGATCTACTTACTCAAGCAACATTCGATTGTGACGACAATGGTATTCAGCTGCAGGTTAACTTATTTCATGTTTTATCTATCTTCTACCCTAGTTTTAAAGTACTGATCTCTTTTCCATTCGTCTGCTAATCACTTCCTATTTCTCTTTACCTGTTTCTAGTTTATTGCAATGTCGGATTTAGACAGCAGGTGGCATGCACTATATTTATATAAGTGAAAATTATGTCTGTAAATAATTAATATGCAGACAGGCACTTCACAGCCAAACATATAGAATGACCTAAAAAAAGTCTAGTTTTGCTAGTCTTTGTGTTAGATATATTCTCAGATTTTATAATAATTGTTAGTGTTATTTGTTGATTTTCATTTGAATGTTCGGTTGTCATTAATTTTAATTTTTATTATATTGTAAAATCTTGTCAACTATTTCGTTTTTGTTGCCTGATTGATTAAATTAGTTTGTCTTTCTTGTTACAAGATTCACTGACTACAAAGTTTATACAAGGGAAAGTACTTACTAATTCAACTATATAAGATTTTTCACTATTGGTACTGTGCATGCTGACAGTACAGACCACTTTGAGCTACAATTTTTAATTCCATTCTTTATACAGATAAAGAATGTAATTAAAATTTTAATAAATATATTAATTTTATTGTATAATTTGTTGACAAATTAAACATGTATAACACCATCTCCCTAAGTTGTGTATTATGGGCAATTTTCTAGGAACATAAATAGATGATCCTAGACAAAAGTAAATATGAATTTTCTACATTCAGATACAAAATTATCTCTGTGAGATTGATTGGGACCTCTTAATTTCAGTGTACTAGGCAAGGTACACTTACATCACAGGTCTTTCATCATGTGCATTAATTCTAACATTTTTTGTGAATAGGCTATGGATAACTCTCATGTGTCATTGGTGTCACTCACTCTCAGAGCTGATGGATTTGACAAATACAGATGTGACCGAAACATCTCCATGGGAATGAATCTAGCTAGGTGAGTATTTTTTGTTTATTAGTTGAAAGATATCTAAGACTGGCCCCAGAGTAACTTGTATTGCTTGTAAGTGTAGAAGATGTGTTTGTCGACCAGTATAAAAAATGTATAATAATGGATAGACAAACTCACACATTGTATATCCTTAACCTAAGCAATGAATACTATGGGTAATTACTGAATGTATGGAGTTACTCGTCTAAATAAAATTTGAATTAAAAAACTGAGAAAAGCTTGTAAGAAATGTTATGTATTACTTTGACCACTGAGGTTTTGTGAAGACAAAGGAATTTCCAGCAAGGGTCACAGCTGTCAATTTTAAATCATGCTTCCATTTCTTGTAGTACATATTGTTAATATTGTAATTGTCACAAACATATACACTACAGTAGAACACTACGGCTGGTCCCAGACTCTAAAACTATAGTAAATAATGGAATGTTTGTTTATGAAATTTGCCATGTTTGAAATGAAACCTGAAGCCTTTGTGTTCTAGTGAGCTAGGATGGCACAGCCACTTTAACTACAAAGGTCATCTTTTGAAAATGATTAAATAATATTATAAACATCAATTTCAGTATGTCAAAGATTTTAAAATGTGCTGGTGATAAAGACACAGTAACAATGAAGGCCCAGGACTGTGCTGACACTGTCACCTTCGTATTTGAGAGCCCCAACCAGGAGAAAGTGTCTGATTACGAGATGAAACTCATGAACTTGGATCTTGAACACTTAGGTAATTTAATGATAAATAGTGATCAACAAAACAAAAACAATTCTTTTAAATCATAACTCAAATAATTTCTATTACAATTTGAAATAATAATTTTAATTGATATCAGGTATCCCTGAGACGGAGTACAGCTGTACAATCCGCATGCCTAGTGGGGAATTTGCCAGAATCTGCAGAGACCTCTCTCAATTTGGGGAATCTATGGTCATTTCTTGCACAAAAGAAGGTAAGTCTATAAAGATTATATCATGTTGTACAATAAAGAGCATTGTTGTTGTAAATCTATTTTGTTTTTGATAACTAATTTTGTTGCAATACACATAGAAGGCATATTGCGATGGATCTCTGGTGTTTAGAGATTGAATGAGGTGAGCAATGTAAGCACAAAGAAACCTTAGAAACTTTCACCCATGTTTTGGAGATGTTATAGGATCCTGGCTTCCACCTGGTGCCTATTTTCTTGAAGATCATCATAAAATTGAATATGAAAATATTAATAAAACTTCGAGTTTTATTAATAACTGCATGGTTTGTACATCTGGCTAATAGAGTAGTTAAACAAACCTGTATATCAAAACGCCATAGTCTTAATAAATGCCCATAATCATTAGCTGCTTTTTAAGCCTCCCATTTATAGGGGAACAGACAGTATACTCTTCTCGTATATCCAAGGGGATTGGCGGGTTTGACAAATTAGTTACCTTGATGTGCAGCTTTTATACCATTGTTTTCCTTCACTATTAGAAACTGGTGATTGTAATTATATGGTCAGGGAACTGCTAAAGTTATGCAAGCTCCTCGGCTAGGGCTTGATCCGGCGCCCTTTGATTTTGCAATGTGAGTGTGCGAATCCTAAACTACCACGGCCATGTAATCTTATTATGTCATAACTTGTTACTTCTATACAAAATCTGGGAGGCTGTGATGGTTTTTGGGATAATAAAAAAAGTCTTGGTTGATGATATCTCAGAGGACCCACAATCAATCTACAAAAATAATCACAAATCAACCAAATATAAGATGAAAGGATTTTATATTAGTTCCGAAATCGAACCAACCATATGAGCCCACATGTGCAGACCTGGGACTAAATCAGAACCTTTAGATGATGACACTGCCTATTATTATGAAATGGGAAGTAAACACTTGAATGATGATAACATTTCCTTACTTCTGCTCCTATTTTTGATATAATAACGACCTCTGTGGTTGAACTGGCCAAGTCTTAGCCATCCAAACTCGCTGGAACACAGAGACTCCGAGTTCATTCCTGTTATGGTAAATTTCAGAAACAAATGTTCTGTTATTTACTATATGGTCTGGGTGTCTGGGATTGGCTCTAAAGTGGTCCGTTGTATACCATTGTCTGTTGTATATATTACCCATAACACAAGCTTAACTCGTTAGTTTGGACATATACAATGTGTGTGTGTTGTCTGCCGATTTATTAATTTAAATAATAACACTGGGTAAATTCATGTTCAATGTGACTGCGTATCATAATTGTTATGTGTTTTAAATAATAAATAACTAAACAAAAAAAAATTACTTTCATCTACTGTATTGTTTAATTAGTTAATTTGTTACTCAGGTGTGAAGTTCTCAGCGAGCGGTGACATTGGATCTGCGAATGTGAAGCTGGCACAGACTGCCTCCGTAGACAAGGAGGAGGAGGCTGTGGTCATCGAAATGGATGAACCTGTCACCTTGACCTTTGCATGCCAGTACTTGAACTACTTCACCAAAGCCACTTCACTCAGCCCACAGGTATGACTCTTGTTATGACAGGGGTCTCCAAACTTTGCAGCCTTATGGCTGATTTACATAGATCCAGCTACTCTGACTTGGGGAGCATACTGATCTCAAAATATTCAATCGGGAATATTGAAGCCAACGCTGACTTGATAGCGATGTACTGCGTTCAAATCAATTTATACTATATGAAATCATAACTGGCTTCCTTCGAATTTCAATCCGTAGTCAGCTGATCAATGTAAATCAGCTTTGAGGGCCAAACTTGTTACACCAGCAAGTTCCAAGGACCAAATATACACAAATCTCATTAGTCTTTTTTTTTTAATTTTGCACTGTTAGTGAAATTCATTTCAATTATTTGTTAGTTATTGTGCGTCAGTTTTTCCTGCCTGTTTTACTTTCTGAAATCAATGGATTAGTACATTTAAAAAATAGTCATTATTTTTCCTTAAATTCTAGGTGCAACTTTCAATGTCCGCTGATGTACCACTAGTTGTGGAATATCGTATTCAAGACATTGGGCAAATCCGCTATTATTTAGCACCCAAGATTGAGGAAGACGACAGTTAAGTTAATTTTTAAGTTTCTATTATACTTCATAAATTTAGTCTTACTACAAAGCCATTATGTCTGATATATAGTTGGATAATATTGTTAGCTGAAGTTAAGTTTGAGAATCAACCATACTAATAAGTATAGGAAAACCCGTTTAAAGAGATGTGTTACAAATCTTTTTTTTGTTAATCAATAAATTTAAATATCAGTATAAAACTGTTGCAAAGAGTGTATGTATGCTGCAGTGAAACTGTACATATGTTATTTAAGTGATTATAGATGATCACGGGAAGTGATTTAAAACATCATATAAAGTATAAACACACAAAGGAAAAGAACTTATCATGTCATATATGTTAATATAAAACTGTTCGAAAGGGCAAATGCACACATTCATAAACACACTGGAGAGAAACCGCGCCCATATGTGATTTAAGTGATTATAGATGATCACGAAAAGTGATTTAAAAGATCATATAAAGTATAAACACACAAAGGAAAAGAACTTATCATGTCATATATGTTAGTAAAAACTGTTCGAAAGGGCAAATGCACACATTCGTAAACACACTGGAGAGAAACCGCACATATGTGATTTAAGTGATTATAGATGATCACGAAAAGTGATTTAGAAGATCATATAAAGTATAAACACACAAAGGAAAAGAACTTACCATGTCATATAATGTCAATATAAAACAATACGAAAGGGCAAATACACACATTCATAAACACACTGGAGAGAAACCGTGCATACATGATTTTAGTATTTATAAAAGATCACTAAAAGTGATTTAAAAGACCATAAAGGTATAAACAGAAAGATAGTTGCAAAATTTATCTCACATAAACAAAAATGAAATAAATTCGGAATTGAGTTAAAGAGTAGTAATGTTTATCAAAAAGTGAATACCAGTAATTGCTTGTTATCAATTAAGTCACATTAAACGGGTTTTACTGTGCTTAGGAATCAAAATATATCTTCTGAGATATCATTGTTATATAAGTGCCTTAAATTCTTCTTTGCACACAATTTAAAAACATTGAGTAAATTGTCGACAAGACAAAATTGTCAAAAGAATTTTTGTAAGAAATCTCTGAATTCTTAATTTCCTAGCATACTAAGTACTGTTTTAGTAAATGTCATCTTGAAATTTTTACTGCAAAAATAGACCATAAAGCATTTAATGATAATAAAAGAATCATACTTAAAATCCATATTTTGAACATTTAAATATCTCTAAAAACACATCATCGTGTATATTTAAAATATTGCAATCTCATGATAATGTTTAAGGTAAAATTGAACAATTTCATTTCTATGGTTACATATTCCATTTTCATCATATCATTATTATCAAAGATAAACAGATTTTTGTGATTCTGTATGATCATAGACTTAAACTAATGAAGCTATATTTTTTCAATATACATATTGTAAAAGGGAGTCGGGTTTTTAGTCCGCGATAAACGTTATGACATATCCAAATTAGCTGTAGATTCTCGCTCAATACATGATTTTGTTTGAATATGTAAATCTGTACCTACTAAATTCCCTGTAAACTGGTCATAAAAATTACATGTTGTTATAAATATTACTGAACAATATAACCAGCGCTTAAAGTTGCAGCAAAATGCAAATGACAGGTTACGGTATATTAAAAAAATACCTTGTTTTTCTTACAAGTTAAATTTTTGGATGAAGATTTAGTTAAATTATGTATTTAGATGATTAATATAAAACATTTTGTACTGAAATATCTAACTTTATATGTGGTTTAAGTAGTATTTAAACATTAAATAGTGTAATTCATTGCAATAATACTTTTTGTAATGTATGAAAATGATCTATTAAGGATAAACTGTATAGACGGGAATGGACGGCTTAGACCATGGCTATAAGAAATTACCGCAAAACTTAGAAGCATTTCCAGGAAGTAATAACTTGTCGATCTGTAATTTTATAGCTTTTGGAACATCTCCGATATTATAACATTCCTCACAGAACAAAATTATTTATGGTTGCTATGAAATTACCTTTAATCTGTTTCTCTATAAAATTTACATTTTGGAGTACAAGTGCTTCTTATGTACAAAGTTCACTGTTAGAGGTACCTTATGTTACTACTTGAATGCGGTCATAAACTTTGGCGCGGACTAAAATATAAAAAATAGCATTAAAGTTTTTGTAATAAAATTGTAGTTTTTTTTAATAAGATATATTGTTTAGTGAAAGAATATATTAATACTAACAAAAAAACACCCGGCTTCAAATAATAATGGATATCTTATTTTTCTAACCTCGTGTCACTCAGAAATAAACGGTGTGAGTTTTGCACCTTGCATCGGATAAGATTTTTGACGAAATTATAAATAATATTTCTTCATCAAATTATTTATTTCCACTTATAAAATAGCATCTTTTCCAAACATGTCATGTTATACATGAGTATTGAACTTAAATAATCACTTGCACTTGACAACACAAATAAATTCTAAGACAATTGGAATGCTAATATATAAACAAAAAGTAATGTTTTTACAATAATTTTGTATAAAATGAACATAAATGTTAGTTTCCTTTTGTAGTTTAAGGCTGCGTCCGCACTGGTCATACCACTGTCGTATTGTTTAGCCAAGTAATTTAGAAATATAATTTTAAAATGTAGTAATCTAGCCTTGTTATGTTAAATTTATCTATATAAAATAGTGTTTTTTTTTTTACTTAGATGTTTAATTCATGTTGGATTAGATTAATTAGTCTGATCCAACACGAATCACAACACTGCCAGAAGTATGTGTAATAAAATGTCTCGCCAAAAACTGCTCTGTATAGTTTGATGATGTATTTTACCGGCAGGTTGGATTTTTTTAAAAATAAAGACTGACATTTCACATTCATTTTGGAATGAACCAGTTATCTATTTAAATAATGCAATGTCGAGAGGGTTAAAGGTGTTTACAGTTCATATTTTAATACTTGCTACTTCTGCTTTGACGACACACTAGTAAGGCAACCACCCAGTCTTACCAGTGCGTACGCAGCCTAATAAAACTTTTAGTGTGACCTAATTCATAGAACATTTTTAGTTCTATATGGTAAGAAATTTTTCCGGATAGAAAACACGCTTTCCTGAACAGGAATTACTATGAGAATCTTTTACGAGTCACACTCGAATTCATTGGAATGTTTTATTTGAAGGGGGAAAAGTTGGGTTTACTTATTCTATTAAACCACACATTGATTAGATACTGGATTGAAAAAAATAAGTCTTTAATTGTTTTATCCTAGGTATATTCAGACTAGAAAAGTAATTTGAGCTCAATAATAGACAAACACATATTGTGTATACCTATGCCGAAAAATTATAGATAATATAGAACGGATCACTCTGGGGCTGATCCCAGACACCCGGACCATAGTAAAGAACAAAAAGCTTGTACGAATCGAATCCGAGACCTCTGCGTTCCAGTGAACTAGGCTGTCAAAGGTCATTCAACCATTGGCCGTCGAATTCAAAGTACGTTATTATGACCTTGGAGTACTGCAATGACCATCGTCCAAGTAACTGAATATCAACTAAATCCTATATAACTAGATGGCGCCACAGTGAGCTTTTAAAGTTGCGTTTTTACTGGTCGATTGTCAGTCCTATATATACAAGAGCCGACTTTTTATTTCAAACTAACGCTATTATTGAAATATAACAAAAATGTCAGATTATAATGAAAAATCGGCGTCTAAAAACAGTTTAAACATACTTTAAATTATTTCTAATAGTTGCTAAACCTAAACATAAACTTTTTATAAAGTAATCACACGACTAGACGAGATACGTAAGTACTTTGAAGACATTGTATACTGCGGTTTAATTAGTTGCGTGTTCAATTTGCTAACTTAATTAACAGAGATCAATTTTTCTGAGAAAGGAACTTAAATCTTAATACTTCAACTTAAAGAACTTAATACTTGTAATATATTAATTGTGCATATTCAATTAAATAAAATTAAAAACAAATCACACCTCCCAACATTTCTTAAAACACGTAGACAAGTATATATGACAATCGTATTCTCTTAATAATAGTACAAGTGTCAATTTAAAAACTATTTACGTAATTATTTTCAACATGTACTAGACATAATAAAACTACGATTTAACGGTTTCAAGCGCATTATTTTATTTGATATTTTTATTCCGTGATCACGGCTACTGAAAAGTGGCCGAAACGTCGGAATAAAAAAATCTAAGTGTTAGTAGTTTTATTATGCATACTAGTCGCGAAAACTTAAGAAAATACTATGTACTAGACATATTTAATGTGCACAGGCACGTGCCATATTAAGCATACAATTGTTTTGTTCCACAATTTCTTAGGTGTTGTTAGGGCAATTCGACTAACACTCAACGTAACACAGATGGCGCTGTGATTTTTTTAAATGTTTAAGGCTTGGCAACTAGGCCTTTAAGCCAGGCGCCGTTGTATTGTAGGCTACAATCGACGTCATTCAACGGAGTTCTTGTGAAAACTCGAAAGACCACATTTGGCTATATAGTTAACATTTCTCGCAAAAACACATAATTACTACTCAAAAACTATCAATATCCTACAACTATTGTTCACTTTACAGTAATTTTACACATTTTTAGAAAATAAAACTGCACAGCACAACGTCTCCTTTCAGTTCCCGCCAAAAACTCCGCGCTGTCATTTACATGTTAATTATAATAGCAACTCAAAAGAATTCCACTGTTGGGATCGAGCTTTCACTTTTCTCTCCTCTTAAAAAATTGGGAAGGCCGAGTCCAGTAGTGGAAGTTTATGGGCTGTTATTATTATTTTCACTCAAAGTATCAGTTATATTAGGGCTGCCGGAAACATGTTAAGCAGTTCACTTTAAGTTTTTACAACTCCATTTATGTTCATGTATGGTGTCAGTCGGATCCCTTTAAGGCAAAATTATACCTAAATCAAATAAATCAATGTCTTAAGGAAAAAAAAATTGCAGTAATAATCAGTTCAATAGTAGGGCTGATTGTAGAGTGGTTAATACCATTAAAGTTTAATACATATTTTTTTTTCCATTCCGGAGATCCTACAATAATTTTAATACTTAGTACACATGACATTACTTACTATTTCCTCTTATAGAGTTCAACCTTGATTATCTCATATTAAGAATATCCCAGAAATCACAATATTAATTTCCAATGAAATTAGGGGCAATCATAATTTACATATTTTACATTACAGATAATCCAACAATATGAGTAATCTGAGCTTGCTAGTCTCATATGTACTAAGCATTAAAATTATATCCAGAATTAATTAAAAAAAAACATATTCATATCAACTGTTTCATGTCAATCCAGTCGCAAAATTTAGGTAGTAAATCACTGGTGATCACTTAAACTTGACATAGAACCATTAAACTCATAAAGATTTAATTAATTAATATTTTTAATTCTCGAAAATAATGAATTAATTAATTTTTTATGCTTTTAACGACTTAATGCTCCTCTCCTCCTGTTTTCTCCAACTTTATGTTAATTTAGCCTTACTATTGCGTGCACAGGTAATTAGTGTCACACATTGACATATAGCGTGATTCATCTGAATACGAAAAAGCAAAAAAAATAAAAACCTGACAAAACACGTTCGTCAGGGAGAGGCTTAAAAATAGCGATTCATCTGCAGCTGCTATTTAGCCAGTGCAAATTAGTTGAAAAATAGAAAAAAAAACACAATATTTATAGACCTAAAGTTAAAAAAATTTACGACTAAGTACAAATCGAGGGTGGGCAGGAGATACACAAATGGACCCAAATAGACAATCCCACAAATACCGATTTAGAACCTATGGACTATAGTATAGTCAACGAAATGCGACACATTTTTGATACTTTTGATGCTCCACATACTTTAAAATGTAAAAATTACGCAATTAAACTATTTTCAGACTGTCAATGAATCTTTGGAAATGTGATGTCATAAATCATAACCCATATCAATACAACATTTTTATGATAAAAATTAGCTGCGAAATAGACAACTGTACATACAATATCAGGTATTGCACAGCCTAATAAAGATATTAGGGTTAGCGCGAATTGCACGTAAGTTGCCTTTTCTGTGTATAGTAATCAATGTATGAGAAATTGATATTGATATTTCAATACTATATACAACCATCTTAAAAGTTTTAATTTGAAGATCTTTTATATTGTACCAGCAAATATGATGTTAAAATTAAACATTATTCCAGTTTGAACAAAAACTTTTTTGACTTCTCCCTTTGATCATGTGTTAACCACCTTCAGTTTGATTACAACTTTTAAATTTAGAATCGCACTTCCTTTGATTATAAATACATGGCCAACTTCAATTTGAATAATAACTTTTGAATTTAGAACGGGGCTTCTTTTGATTGTAATTTATGACCAATTTCAGTTTGAATAAAAACTTTTGAATTTAGAATCAGACTTTCTTTGATTAATCATAATGGCTACGTTCCACAAGAGGCTCACAACAACCATGTTCACGACCACGATTTTCCCCGTTCCACTTGCTTGCGGGCGTTATAATCATAATCTCTAGTGGAACGGATTATGGAGCTTTGATGTCATAAACGACGAAATACACAAATGTAATTGGTCGTTTTGAAAATCGCGTCTTTTTCAATATCAACCGACAGAGTTAATGCTCTGTGGTCAACGGCCACAACGACCCAGATATTGACATGGGTCGTTGTGAGCGCTGTGTGATCGAAAATAATGACGTAATTCGTGAGTTTTCGCCACGACCATAACGACCGTGGTCGCCATGCAGAACGGCAGACGGAGCATTTTGGGCATTGTGAGATACTAAAGGAACGCGCCCGATGTGTAATTAACTTCAGTTTGAAAGATAAATTGAATTTAGATTGGAATCATTTTCAAATTGTCGGATGTCGCTAACTTCGCGAGACATACTATCGGTATTTTCGCAAGTAGTGGATCGTCTTTGGGTCCATATTGTTGCTACCATTTCTTAGCCGAGAAGAGCACAGCGCGTTGCTTAAGGAAGAGCGAGTAGCTCTGCTTCTTTGGCATCGCCCCCGAGCTCTCCCCGGTCGGTTGCTTCCTTCTCTGGTTAGGGCGTGTGCTGGCGTCGGACATCGTGTTTACATACGATGTGCGACGACCGCGCCCTCTACCTGTAAAATAATATTAAGTTATTGGCATTTTAAATAACCTAATAATCGGCAGATAAAACATACATTACACATCCTCAAGCTAAGTAAACTACGCTTGCTTGTTATTTTGGGACCAATTATTATTATTGCCTGAGCAGGCAAACAACCCTACTGATAGAAGATAGACCCATAAATGTATTCATGGGAGTTTCACTAGGAGCGTCGCATATATACGCGTTGCCAGCGTCAAAGAAATTTAATGATGTCCTGGCCTCAAAGAAATGTTATGATATCATTAGAAAAGCCTATGTCGAAGCGCAGAAGAGAAAACTCAACAGGAAATTACCTTACTTATTGTTAGTCGTTGTATGGAATAAACGTTTCACAGTAATGGATGACAACTCAAGGAAATGATGAACATGCTAGTGATGATGAGCGGTGCATTTATAGAAAGGAGACTGATTTCAGTTTAAAAATATGTTTTTTTGTACCCAATACACCACATGATGGAAAGCGGTTACCATCGCCTATGGACATTTAAAGGCGTTACAAATGCACTGCCGCTCTCTAAAGGGAGGCTGGAATCTGGCCACTAATGCCGGAACACAACTCAAGGGTGTTTTGGCGGCATACTCTAGACCAGGGGTGGTAGCTATCCAGATCGGCAAATACCCTGCCACCTGGCTGGGGGTTGTTTTGTCCATTCTTACGACAGGCCACCCCAACATAGAAAATTGTATTCTTTCTCCGTTCCTGCACGGATGAATTATGTGTACTACTCCCAAAAATTTGGTAAATATTATTCTTTTTCTTTTCATGATATTATATAGGGGTTTAATTTTCGCCAAAAGGGCTATACAGCCTTAAAACTAGTTTAGTATGGTGTGTCTGTGAAGTTTTACCTGCCCCCCCTCCGCGGCCTCAGGACTCACGCTTGCAGGTGGACGGCCCCGGCTCGTCCACGTCCTCGTCGTCCACGAGGTCGGTGAGGTACTGGTCGTGCAGCGTGCGCAGGTGCCGCAGCAGGTTCGACTTCACGTTGAACCCCTTGTTGCACAGGCCGCACACGAACGGACGCTCACCTGACACATTCAACATATTATATAATAAACAAAGTAAAATTAAGATGTGTACAGATAAATTAGCTTCGAGACGTTTTTGCGTTCGTAGTAGTATACTGTCAGCATATAAATACTTTTATAGGGAGGTACTTAATATGAAACTAATAATATTAATATTAAAAATAATTTTTAATAGTACATTTCAGGTTTAGTAGTCCTGTAAATTTACAAATACTAATCCAAACGCAAAAACGTATCGAAGCTAGTTTAGCTGTAAAAGACAAAACGATAAATCAATAACAACTACATAGATCCTATACTACCAGACGCATAAGTATAATACCCGGCACGATTCTTGAGCGGTCACTTTGACCTACGCACAGGTGAAATTTCGGATGTTTTTGAAGTGAAACTTCTATATAAACGGGGGGTCTTAGAAGTTTTCTGTCACGAAAAAGCGTTACGGCCGACTAGACGTGGTGAGAGGCGGCATAATGTTAGTAGACTATCGATGTTTATATTGGTTCCGGAACGAATTCAGTTTTTTTGTTTGATAAAATAAAATATGTTTAAATAAAAAATGCATTAATTAAAATGTACCTAACCTAACCAAATCATAATTTGCAGTAAACCTGCGTAAAATCCTGCCCGTAAAACTTCAAGTTAAATTTTGTTGCGATTCGTTTTGTCACATGTTCATTCGAAGTTTCATTTCTACTATGTGTCCCAGCACACATTTCGATTTTTTTAACAAACTTCCAAAAGGAGGAGGATTCTGAATTCGTCTGTGTGTTGTTTTTGTTGTATGTATGTTACTCGACTTCGCCGTCAATTGTGGACCGATTTGCATTTTTTTTTCTTTATTCGTAAGTCTATACTCGCGAAGTGGTCCCATGGTCATCAAGTCAGGATCTAATGAATGGATCTTAGGCAATTCGAGAGTAACTTTTATTAAAGAACGCAGAGTGCCTACATTTTTGGTAAAAAAAAAGTACAGTTTGTAAACGTGTGCCAGTATTAAATTTTCTACAGGTGTTTAATTTTTTTGTTTGCATGTAACGCGACTTCTCCGTCTATTGTGGACAAATTTTCAATTTTTTTTTTTATCAAAGGGTTATGCTCCCGATTTGGTCCCATAGTGACCATGTCAGGATCAGATGAATGGATTCCAGGGAATTCGTGAACAACGCTGTTGACGAGCATCCACACCGAAGAGTGTAATAGTAACTTTATATACTCCTGCCAGTTGTACAATTTCTACAGCCGCTTAATAGATTATTTTTAAAGCTATTCAAGTGCTCGCACAAGTAAAAAGTAAATAATATTTTTTTTCAACAAAAACAAAAACGAATTCAAACTAAAAAGCAAAACATATATACTTAACCGACTTCTTTCTACAATATCTTGAAGTCGGTGCGAAGTAAACCATAAAAATGAATATATTTTGCAAAATTTATGTTGTTTTTTTATATTTTACTTGGCACCAACTTCAAGATGTGATAGAAAGAAGTCGATCAAATATATACATTTTGCTTTTTAGTTTGAAGTCGGGTTTTTTTTAAATCTTATAGCGAAGCTGGCAAACAGGCAGACGGCCCACGAAAATGGTTATCGTCGCCTATAGGTGTTTGCAATACCAAGAGCGTAGATGGGTTTGGAGAATGAAAAAGAGGGAGGGAGAAGAGAGTAATCTGAACTTTCCCTCGTCGTACAAGACACGATCAGCTCAAGGCCAACCCTTTCGAGCCAATTTTCTGTGTGATCCTGGTACACGGATTGAGCCGGCCTTAAGAGCTGAAATCAAGACCAAGCCTGGCTCTACCATGTCAAGAATCATTTTTTCGAAGTATGAGCATTATCCCTTACAAGTGACTGGATCTTTACTGAAGGAGCTTTTCATTTATATGGTTCCTCTTATTTATAACTCTTTGCCAACTGAAATTATAAATGTACCTGCAAGAAAATTGACTGTGGTCATAAAAAAGTGGCTAGTCAAAGAGTGTTTGAATTTCACAGAAAAAGTGCTTGTCGTTATTATTTATATGGGAAAACTTAGTGATTTATTTTTTCTTTTGGCATATTTTTTTATTTTACTAAAGCTTATTTGACATGTTTCAAAATTAGAATATTTTTATAAATTAAATTTTAGTATTTAAGTTATTTTGTATACCACTATGTGCTAGAATGTACTGTGGTATAACATCTGTATAAACTAATTCTTGCAAATAAAGATATTGATTGACTGATTGACAAAAACATAACACGACCTGCCGATAAATCACGTCATATTGGCTACGCTTAATACGCAAGGGACAGCTACTTGCTATTCGCCGACCGTTCAAGATTCGCGCCGGGGACTGAATCATTAGACTATTCAAAAAATTGTATTGCGCATACTGATCGGTGCCGTGTTGGAATGAACGTCTAAAACCCCTTCCACACGAACGATATGATATAAATTTACCATTTGAATTGACTAGAGTCCGATTGTCCGTCCACACGTATAAAAAAATATAGAATGGTTCACGAAACCTTTCACAAATTATTGAATTTAGAATTAGTAACCCGCTGTGCTAATGAGTACGTCAAAAAATTGACCAACTAGCGTCAACACCACCCGATTTGATTGGACACAATCGAATCGAGCATTCCCGACCAACCAGTGACCTTGGATTTTATATTTCCATTCACACAAACTACACAATTCGATTGTCAATTTAGTCAATTTGGTAGTAAAATTGTATTGTGTGGAAGCCACTTTATATGAAATTCTATTATACCTTTTCAAAAATATTTAAAAATAGAAAGTACTTGCCGAAGAGAAGTATTAAAATGATCGGGTGGGATTCGCGCGGCGTAACGTGTTGACGTGAATCGAGTGGGTGCATAAAAATTACATTGTAATTTCTTTTTTGTTATTAAAATTTCACTGTAGGAAAGATAAACAGATAACAAAACTCGTTTAAAACCTAGAATGTCGACGACACAACCTTACGTGTCGTAAACTTTTTAGCTACCCTCATGTTGCATGCCCATTGTTGGGCAATGGTAAAATCCTGAATTTTGCCACCGGTTACGTTTTCTGTGTAATAGAATGAAGAATTCAACTGAAAAATTTGTTTTTAAATATATTTTTATAAATTAAATATTTTATTGTTTACTCCATTTTACGAAAAAGAAGTCCGGAGTTCTGGGGGAAGTAACTTCTTTTTGTATTGTTATTTTCCAATACGATTTGAGACAATTAGCAAATTGTCAGGACACATACGCATGACGGTTTGCTAATGCTAAAGTGGTTTTTCCAACGTAAAATTAATACATATTTGGTTGCATAAACTCTTATAAGTGTAATATCGATCTACAAATGTCTTATTGTTGAGCTAGAGTCTAAACATTTGTACGGTAATGGACGCTACCTATTTGCCACGCTTGTTCAAGGCGAATTAGCGAGAATTTCACCATCAAAACGAGATTAATTGTAAAGATATGAAGATAGCAACGGAAACACTGCCTAACCGGCGGTACATGCTTCTGGACCAGAATTCAAATACATTCAAAATTGGAACGAGACGCGCTACGCGATTGCAGTGTCTGGTTCTAATACGGATGATTTTGTAAGCGTGAGGCCCACGCCATCTGCGAACTGCGGAAGACTGAATACTGTAGTTATAACAGATGTTAGATTTCTACGCTAAAAGAACACTCATCGCATACACAAATCAGACTGGAGAAGTTTTTGCGTTGCTATTAGTGTATTACACACAGTACGTACAGTGCGTAAGGTCAAAATAAAACCGGTTTACGCTAGCTACTATAGCTGGCGTAGTGGAGATGGCAATGCCCTAGTGATGTGACGTCACACACCAGGTAGGCGATATAGATAAAAAAAAATTGTTACGCAACAAAATCAGTCGTTGCGAATCATACCCCGATAGCACACTCGTATAAATCGCTTACGAGTAGCGTCAAAAAACAACAATGCTAGAAATGCAAAAAGGACTCCAAGCTGACCGACTGTCGTAGCACTGCACATGCATGGCAAACGTCGTTCGCGCCGTCCGCTTCTAGCCGAGCCTCACGCTTAAACAAATACAAACCTGTATGAGTCCTCATGTGTATGAGCATCGAGGCGTGCGACGGGAACATCTTCTTACAATGCGAGCAAGTCTTGTTTTGCGCGCCCTCTGTGAAACGATTGTGACGTTTTGGTGGGGCACTGTTGTTTGATATGGCCAATTCTAGACAATCGACATCGAACCACAATTTAAATACAATGCTTACACACTCAATCGCATCAGAGTGTAATCAGTATTTTATCTCTAACGTATAAATAGATAAATAGCAAAATCAAACGCGTGTAACTGTGTTAAAAATAAAAAGCAAAAAGCATTCAAAAAATCTTATTTGGGACGGTATTACGAACTTTTAAATCCATTCGGCATTTACTTTATGTTTCAATTTTATTTATCCCAACTAGTAAAATGTACTCTAGTCCCGTCCAATCGTAACCGCTCTGAATTCAAGTGTGATGAACGCAACTGATGGATTCATGAAACTGGCTTAAACAATGAAATTTCACTCGTCATTTCTTTTTTTCTATGGTTGTAATATAGTTATTTAACTAGGTAAATAACTTGACAACAGGTCTACATAATAAGGTCGTTTCATATGCGACACTATTTAGCCAATCACACGATTCTTTGCACTTTTGTTTCTTGATCACTAATTTCGCGCCTCCATTAATAAAGAAACATGCGCGATGTTCAGAGCGGTTAAAATTCGACGCGACTAAACCCGATTAATGTCCAATAACAACTAAACCGAGTCAATATACGAATAGAATAAAGAGATCGTAATAGGAGGGCCCCAAAACATAACTGAAGTGATTATCATGAGTGTAGCGGGGAGAGTGGTGTTAGTACAACAAAAAGCGGCTCACTTCACACTCGAACATTCGACGTTGGAAACTTAGATGAAAATTTGTGCAATTTTTTACATTAAACTTCTCCAAAATCACACCGAGGAAAAAAAATGCATAACGAAAATAAATAAACCGTCTTTCGAAATTCGAAGTACTATATCACTTTATATAGGCTTTTAGCCTTTAAAATTATTATTGAATTTGTAATAGAATAAATAGTAATATGTTTACACATTATTCTTGACTTTAATGTTCTTTATAAATAATAATATAAATTGATAAAATAATTACTACTTAGTAGTTGTACGAGAAGTTCAGTCGTTATTAAAGATTCTTGCGTCAATGCAGCGACATTTCAAGCTGTCGTCATTTTGACGATCAGTATATGCTGCTAAACATATTTATTATAGAGCGAACTCTACCGAAGCAGACCATACAAATATTTGTAATATGTATTTAAAAATCATGAACATGTTTGATAGTTTTCATTTAGTACATTACTTCTTGGAGTTATTATATTCTTTGTTACGCACATAACTATTATTTCCAGAATAACAGTTAGTAGCCGTTTCCAACGTCAAAAACGGTGCGCACAGCTATTTAGGAAGGAATATACACTTTGCTAAATACACAACAGCTAATAAAAACAGAAATAATATTAGTGGTGTTAACTTGATGTTCCTTGTCGAGAATTAGCCACATACATAACAATCAGATTTCAGCTATGTTAATAAAATAGCATACTTATGTCAGTTTGTTAAATTCTCACATCATATTATATATATAAATTATTAAACTGCGAGTGTTAAATATCTTATTTACTAATTTAGTCGAATGTACAGTACATAAATCATATTTCATGCACTTTACTTTGATAAATTTTATTATTAGAATAGAGGTAAGTACTTTTTTAAAGCTTACTGATTAATTAATTTGCCTTACTCTATAATATTATAAAACTCTAAAACTGCCGTGTCTGTACATTGAAGCTATAAAAAAAAAACTGGAATAGACTATATAAACAATGGAGAACACAATGTGATTTTTTTAGATTTTTTAGATTCCTAATTCACGTTAAAACTACAGGGCCGATTTCGATGCGGTTTTTTCTGATCGTCAGCAAATACTTAGACTTCAAACCTGCGCTATTTATCTTGGGATTCCCGCGGGGATTTTTCAGGGAATTATTCAAAATGGGCAGATTAAAAAAAATCGAATTCCAATGTGATGTTATCACTGATCAATAACAACTTTATATATTTATTACTAGAATATAAGAAATTGTACTATGTATTATGTATACCACCATCATCATTATATTATCAATTCATTCTTGGGGTTGTCTGGAAGAGATCGCTTTTTAGCGATAAGACCGCCCTTTGTGCATAATGGGACATAGTTTTAGTCTGTAAGTTCTTTTTTGGTATTGGTGCACAATAAAGAGTTATTGGTTGGTTGGTTGAACTTTTACGTAATAAAATGTGTGATCTTTTTATCCCGGGATTCCCGCGGAAATTTTCCCGGAAGCGGTTTGTAGTTATACGGGTGCATAAATATTAGCTTATTCCGACACAGTTTTCACTAAAACGATAGCTTACATTTTTTTTTTAAGTGCTGATGTACTTTGTGTCCGGGGAATCCCGCGGGAATCTCAAGTCAAGTGTGGACGAAGTCGCGAGCACATCCTAGTTTAATTTTAAGTTTTCAAGATAACTTTTTTCTTCTCTTATCTTAACGTTAAAAGCCCAATTCACTGCGAGCATCGGTTTCGAAACCAGACATTCACTCTTCAAATTTTTTTTTCTCCATTCGGTCGGTCTTCGGCATCCCTTACTATGAAGCCATTGGCTTACATGCCATCCATCAGAATGTCAAACCATCATTTCATATCGGTCTATTCGCAAAAATAGAAAATAGTAAATTTTATTGATACTTGGCATGTTTTTATTCCAGGTCAAGTAAAAATATAGAAGGATTCTACTAATGACAATCTTAGTACAGTAATATGTTTCCTTAATGCATGGTTTCACTGTGTACAGTCAGTTATATTTTACGATTCATTCATTTACAGTACATGCAAAACTTAATTGCGTGCTTGAAGTTCATACACATTATTGTGCAGCACACAATTGAAAGGTTTACAGACAGAGCTGAGAAGTTAGTGTTACGCTCTCGCTCGGCCGCTATCCGGAATCACATGTCATGTCTTTTGTACAATACAACGTAAAGTGTAATAAACGTTAACATTTGACTGCAGCTACGCAGACGCACGGAACTAACTTCACTTGAAGCGCATTTAAGTTCTGCGCGTACTGTACATCTACTGGTTAAAATTTGACATAAACCTCATACAAATAATGACAATGTTCTACTAATGGTATTGTAAAAGTATGGATACCAATATAAAGAAACCTACAGTATAGATGTCGTTACTAGAGACTCATAGTTTCGAGCTGTTGAGTGGGCTAAACCTTTGCTGACCTATTTCATTGCAAGCAGAGGCTTCAGTTTCGATTCCTAGCATGGCAAATTTCGTAAACGAATTCTTCGTTATTTACGAGGTAAAGTGGTCCTTAATAAATATTACTACACTCGCTGGGATAGTTATTATTAATAAAAAAAAAAAATAGCCACTGACCCGTCTCTGTGTGCGTGCTCTGTATGTGGCGCACCCACTCGGCTGGGTTGGGGAAGTGCTTCTGGCAGAGGTCGCACCGCAGCAGCGCCATCGTTTCCTCAGTGTCATCGCTCTGAATACAATTATGATACATTTTAACACAATCATTACCATACACATTTATTATTATGTATAGCAACTAAACTTTATAATAGATTATCAATAAGAATCAAAATTCATCAAGAGTTTCAAAATGAAATTACAGCATTTTTTTATATTAAATTTGTACACACCTTCACAATCCTATACATACTTATGAAATATACATAATAATAAATACTTGATATTATATACCAAGTAGTGAAATGCTATTTGTTTCAAGTGACATTTGTGAGAGAATTAACAAAACGGTTTATTCCTACTCAATGTGTTTAGGAAATATAAAAAAATCCAAATGAAATGTATATAGGTACTTTTATTTTTAAAATATGATACATTGTTAATTACTAATGGGTGATTTTGAGTTCATTTGAAATTTTCAAACTCTTCTGATACATTTCGTCGGCGTCATTGCCTTATAAGGAATTTTTATTGACATTATTTTTTCGTCAAAATTGATATGTATTTATTACATGTATGATTGTATATGACACAATTTTGACGAAAGTTATTAATTTTTATAGAATGATCTATTACGACGTTTTTTAAAATGTCAGTTGAAACAAATAGCATTCCACTCCCTGTTAAGCATATTTACCGCCGATCGATGTTTCCTCTTCCTGGCGTGCGTGTGGTCGGTGCGCGCGTGGTTCTGCACGTGGCGCACCCACGCGGCGGGCACCGTGAACACCTCCGCGCACAGCTCGCACGCCAACGGACTGTACACCTATAGTACAACGATACACTCTAAGGCCTGGCATATTCAATGTACGATTCCATTGCGATAGTATCAAAGTTCGCATTCTACTAAATCCACAATATCCTTTTGATGTTGGTGCGGTAGAATAATAGTAGAAAAAATGTGGTATTAGCAGTAACAGAAATGGCATTAGTCGAAAAGAATAGTTTTTTTTTTAGGGTGGAGGATAGGGTGGAGCGCCACGAGCACGAGTTTGACAGAATACCGAAATCAGGCAAGCCTACAATTAAGACGAGTATCAAGCAATTTTATCGAGATAATAATTGCAGAATTGGGCCCCTGGTGCTAAAAGGGCTGTATACTATTATTATTGTAACGAGTGATGGTGGAACGATCTATTTGGTTTAAGAAGTTTCAGAAAAATGTAGAAGATTCTGGAAGAAAAAGACAAAGACGGAAGAAGAGAAGAACGAAGGATGATATGTACATACATTTTAGAATGGTATAGATGATGAACAAAAGAATAACGAAAGAAGATTGAAATTATGGGTTCCAAGATTTTTCTGGGTATATGCGTAAGGTGCGTAGAAACTCTCCATAAAAATTTAAGTTGAAAAAAGCAAAGCGACAAGTGCGATACGAGAAAGTTGGAAGAAGAGTTAAGTAGAAGACAGTGACGAGTTTAGTGGGCAGTTCAGTGAAGGTGGGGTGTAGTATAGTTTAAGAGGACATCCTGATACTCATGTGAATCATATGTATAGTATTCAAGAATAATGCCTATATGAACAAACATAGAAATACATAATTTATTAAAAAATATTACCAAGCCTTCCTCCTCAATATCAACATCATCTACTGGTTCTGCTTTGACGTTCATCTCGCTTTGAAACATTTCGGCGATAGACCGTTCTTCTTCCTCGATGCTGCTTGCGTCCCACTCGGGCTCATCTTTGACTTGTATTTCTGTGGAAGTCTCTGATGTGCTTTGCAATGTTTTTTCTGTAAGATGATTGAGAATATCACACCCCTATTAAAGATAATACTTAAATACAGATATCAAAGATAATGATGACACACTGTTTTTTTTTATTGCAGGAGTTCAGCAGACAGGCAGACAGCCCACTTGATGGAAAGCGGTTACCATCGCCTATGAACACTTGCAACACCAAAGGTGCTACAAATGCGCTGCTGCTCTCATAAGGGAAACTGGAACCTGGTCACTAATGCCGAAACACAACGCAAGGTTGTTATGGCGACATACTTTAGAACAGGGGTGGTAGCCATCCGGTCGGGCAAATGCCCTACCACCTGGCTGTGGGTTGTTTTGTCGCCCCTTACGACAGGCCGCCCGGCCGCAGGAAATTGTATTCTTTCTCCGTTCCTGCACGGATAACTGTTATTATTATATCTGCAAGATCATAAGATCACGTGACATTTTCTTTTTAAGGATTATCATCTGTATCAATAATGTACTCTGTCATCTGTTTGTAAGCATTGAGTATTGAAGAAGGCTAGCAATGACAATTGGTAATAAAAGTAAAAATCTTAGAACTTCAAAAGAGCAACTTTTGTATAGAGGTGAATTTTTCAAGTGGGCCTTCAGGGCCAAATCCTACTATCTATCAATCCAAACTATGAAATAGCAAAAAAACACTGAAAGGAGTCGCGAGTGCGAGGTCGATTTTTACAAAAATGAAAGTCGTAAATTAGATTCTCGAAAAATCAATTACCCTCGTCAGGAATCGAGCCGATTTAAAAAAACAAAACTAACAAGGCTTATACCAAATCATAAGGTAGCTTGTAAGGATGAATTTTTATGAAGCAGAGGCGGCGTAAATCTACGTGGGTCACCTACAGCCTCACACCTCGAAGTCAGGACGAGTAAAATTTTTTGTCGCATTTGAAATGTCGAAAAATTGTATTTATACATATCTATAATAAAATTGTAGAGGTCGAATTTCTGTATAATGAAAAAAAATGCTAAAAAGTCAGGGGGATGTAAGGAGCGAAATAGAACTAATTTAGATTTTTTTCAATTTTTTTGTTTCTCTGTCTGTTTGTACCGGCTAATCTCTGAAACGACTTAACCGATTTAAATGAATTTTTATGGTGGTAGCTTATATCCCTGGTCAACATATAGGATACTTTTGACCCCGAAAAATTAAAGAATTCCCGTGGGATAGTTAAAAAAAACTTTAATTACTTAAACAGCTTATTATACAAATTATGCACCTAATTAAGTATTGATATTGCCGGTATCATCATAATAAAACAATTTATACATTAAAAAACAATTAGGCTATATATCATCACGCTAAGACCAATAGGAGCGGAGCACCAATGAAGAATGTTTTAAAATCGGGAGGGTTTTTTAACTTACTTTTTTTTAACTATTCCACGCGGACTAAGTCGCGGGCAGAAGCTAGTTATATATAAAAAGAATTTGATTCTTCTTATATTTCGATTCTTTCTCTCTTTCTCAAATTCTTTTTATATTTCAATTAGAATGTTCACGGTAACTATTACGGGCAATTATGGCCAGTGCCAGTAGCCAATGGCCTTTTGTTTTTCAAATCCACCTTCTTGCATTACCAAAGGGCCTCGCAAAATGTGTGTTGCCCACATGAAAATTGGGTCTTGCTCGGTCACTGCTATAAAGGGCAAACTAAGGGAAAGGGTTGATTTTAAACAGAATGCTTTATTATTTTACTTAAATTAACTAAACATAAAATTTTATCCAATATCTATTGCAATAATGCAAATGATCATTAATAAAGTTTTATGCTTTGATGGAAAATATCCCCTTATGAAAAAATCAAAACTACATCTTCTGGGTTAATTACCAATGTGTCTTAGAAATTTTAAATATTATTATCAACTTACTTGAAGCCACTGGAGTACTGTCGTGATTATCCTCTGTTTCCTTAGTATCTTCCTCTGTATTGATATCAGTCTTTTGCTTTTTCCCATATTTCCTTTCAGTCTGTCTTCTCAGTATTCTTGGAGGTGGTGTTTCATCAGGTGAATCATCTATTATTGTTGTTGTAGCATTATTTGCAACAGTTGCGAGAGCTGTTTGTGTACTGTCAGCTGTAGGGGCTGGTGCAACCAGTATAGTCTGGCCCTTAGGACCACCAGGTCGTAATGTAGCTTGGGTCCCACCTTCTGTGGTTTTTATGAAAACCAGTTTAGGTGGACCTATGAACATTGGCCTAGACAATCAGAAACATATTTTTAAATAGTTTTAATGTTCATGTATTTTTATTTCTAGATTATACATACTTCTGCAACTAGAAATGAGCATAGGAAAAATGTAACAAAAAATTGGGGTAAATTTGCATAAACGCGGAACCTGAAAATTATGCGTTTTTTGTATTTAAAGACTATAAATATGGAGTATGCTATGGAGTAATAAGGACACTAAAATTATCGGAAACCCGTCATTTAGGTAAAAAATTAAAAAGAATACAATTAATTACGTTAAAAACCTGCATCATATAAATAATAATAATGTTCAATTTTAGCGTCAAGACTCACCTAGTTGTGATAAAAACACAATCACTTATTTAATTTCGGGATTAATCTGCAAATGTAACATATATGACATGACCAAAATAATTAATCATTATAAAATCAACTATTACGGCATTGCTAAAAAACCACCATATTTTGTAATTGGTAGGTGAAACCTCAGATTAATAATATTAAGAGACAAAGTTTTTACTTCACTTTGCTACTTGTTAGGCAAAGACACTAAATCCATACAGCATGAATATCAATATTATTCAATCAATCTGAAGATCATTGAATGACATGAAAGTATGGAATTTTAGATTTTTCACATTATTGTAACTAAGATAATTAATATATTTTTCTAGTTTGTATATATAAATACCGACTACATGCAATACCAATGTAAGCAGAACAAAGTATGGGTATAAGGGGTGGTCGAAGGTGTAACCAGTGACAAGGACAGTGGGTTAGGTTAGGTTATCTTTAGACCAAAGCCCACGAGCCGAGCGAGCGAAGCGAGCGTGCCGCGGTAGCGGCCGGCGAGTGGCAGAACCGACTTTAACTTTTGTCAAAATTATCAACGAATAAATGGAACCAGTTGGTTCTGCCTTTGGTCTAAAGATAACCTAACCTAACCCACTTATGTTGTCGTTAATTATATATACAAACTACAAAAATATAATAATGATCTTAATCACAATAATGTGAAAAATCTAAAATTCCGTATTTTTATGTCATTCAAAGATGTTCAGTTTGATTGAATAATATTGATATTCATGCTGTACGGATTTAGTTCCTTTGCCTGACATTTAGCAAAGTGAGGTAAAAACTTTGTCTCTCAATATTATTAATCTGAGGTTTTACTTACATATTACAAAATGTCGTGATTTTTTAGCAATGCCGTAATATTTGATTTTATAATTATTAATTATTTTGATCATGTCATACATGTTACATTTGCAGATTAATCCCAAAATTAAAGTAATTGTGTTTTTATTATAATTAGTAGGTAAGTCGTCACGCTAAAATTGAACATTATTTCTATCGATATAATGCACGTATTTCGTAATTAATTGTAATGTGTATTAATTTTTTGTCTAAATGATGGCTTACCGATGATTTTAGTGTCGTTATTAAACCATAGCAAACCATATGTAAAGTCTTTGAATACAAAAAAATGCGTAATTTTCAGGTTCCGCGTTTATGCAATATTTTTTATTGGTGTTGTTACACATTGTCTGGTTTACAGACTTAAGAAAATATATTATATAGTTGAGAATAGATATTGTTATTGTTATCCCCCATATATGGCACCCACAGTGCAGGAATATTTAATTGTGTGATGCTTTCACATCCAATAGATGGCGCTGTGTAATACAGATTTCTTAAAATTACAAAGCGATTTGTTTTCTTTTATAAAAAAAAACAAAATGCTTTTTATAAATTTGTTTTGTTAGCTTCGTTCCTATTTATAGTATAAAAAAATATGGATAAAATGAAATTTAAAAATTTCAGTACATAACTTAATTTATATATTACACGACTCTCCCTGGTATACAAATAAACCCATGAGGTCCATAGTCAACATGTATACTATATGTATGCAAGCATATTGGAAATTAAATTTTAAATTAATTGGTGAAGAACTTTTAGAGAATTCATTAATAAAGAATGTCTATTTTTTGTGTACAGATTTTTTTTTGTAATAAGAAAACTAATGGCAAACCATTCATACATACCTAGTAACACCTTGAGGTGTAACTTGGTTGAAAGCTTTGAGTAATTTATCATCCTTCTTCACAGCAATTTTTGGTTGTATGTCATCAGACTTTTTCTGCATAACCTGTTTGTTCAAACTGGCAGTTGCTGGCAGAGGTTGGGAGGTTGCAGCTTTCTCTGCAATATCACCCGATCCGTCTTCTGTCTGCCGCCACAGCCCTCGTATCTTTAGCACTTCACCAGCTTTCAATACTGTGTCTAACACTTCATTTGAAACTGTTGTTTCACCTAAAAAGAAACACTGCATTATGCCATGCATGCAATCAAATGTATTGAATATAATAGAAATATATATATCTCTGGGTTTAAAATAAATTCCAAAAATTAAATAAAACTATTCTATTCATACATAAAAATAATTAACTAGCAATGACTGTTTTTAGAACTTTGTCTCTCTGTCTGATAATAATATTGTTCTTGAGATATCATAAATTTTCCTAAAGTTATATAGTATATATTTCAAATGATTTAGTAACAATAATCAAACAAGTGTCTAAAAATAGAGACTACTAATAGAACTAAAATTTAATTTTTTTAAATCCTATTATTTTACATTTTCCATTGACTATCAACAAAGTACTACAAAGCACTAACAATTTTACTGCAAATATGAAATACAAACAAGTAAATTGTAATTATCCAATAAATAAAAAAAAATTGATGTGTATCAAAATTAAATGATAACTGTATGTAACTATTCTGTTTAAACAAGCAATATTTTTAAAAACATATGGTAAGTTCAGAGCTCTTGGAAAGGTTCAGGTGGCTCTCCAAAGGCTCAAGTTTACTCAATTGTCCCCTTAGAAAAAAAATATGTTTTTATAATATATATAACTTACCTTTGTACATGTACTCCACGAGCGTTTTCAAAGCCTTCGTGGAAATCTCTGAAGGCAAGACCACATAGAGCATCCCACCCATTCGCATCATAGACCGTTGGCCCTCAAACAAGTTACTTAGGTACACACTACAAGAACTGAGGATGAACTTGTGGGCCGGGATCTGCGATCCGTCCATCGTACAAAGCACCACATCTGTGAAACGCTCTGATCGAAGCAAAGCAGCCACAGACCCGTTCAAATGAGAGCTGTGAGAGTGCCATTTCAACTGGTACGTATCCGTCGAAGTCATTTTCCAATTTTCTAGCCACTAACTCCATTCACTCAGCAACTAAAACCAAAATTATTTTCTGTTATCAAAAATAAACTCAATGTTTACTTAGAACTCGCACAACAAGCATTACAGTATTCCGTTCTAAACAATTAACAACAATCATAACTCAACTCCACTTTTCGCGGCGTTCGTGAACCGGCGATATCATCTGTATGACCACTACTTGAAGTCCAACTCGATATTCTCGAGAAAACGACGATGTGACAAAATTGTGAGTCCTTTAGTAAATTTAATCGACGCCTTTTATTTTCAGTGTTTGAAATAAGTTAAAACAATATAAATCATTAATAAGAAATTAATAACTATATGTCTGATATCACATTAATAGTGTAGTAATAAATAGAACTTTAAAGTAATATATACAAATACTAGTTCGAAGGTAATGGTAGGGGTATACGGCATACTAAAAGCGTAAAAGCCGGAAATAGGGGGCAAAATTAAATACTCTTATATATTACATAACGGAAATAGATTTTAAATAGAGACACATTAAAGACTAATAATATATATTTTTTAATATTTTGTAAACACGATATGTAAGATTCAAATAATATATCTATTTTATATTAGTTATGCACTTTCATAAAATTTACGTTGATTTTTTAATAAAAATAAATAGCAGTATTAGGATTAATGATTTACCTGTATAACCGGCAATCGATAAAATCGATTATTTGTTTTGACAATATAACATTATACTTCATTATATACATTTTCATTAAAAATCATTAACTAAGAACATTTTATTATGCTACAAAGTTTTGTTTGATTAATAATAAACAAAACGCGCAACCACCGCGTGCGACCCTCAAATCGAATATGCGGCGGCTGCGGCTACAAAAATCGATAAAGTTCGTATTGATTTAACTTGAAAGCCGGGGTTGCGCGTTTATCTCATCGATCCAAGGTAGAGAGCGTCGGTTTGCGGCGCGCGCCTGCGTCGTATTGAAAGGGGCGCGCGTAGCCAGCGGCGCCCGCCCTGCCGCAGCGCCACCCTGTTCACGCGCAAATGTGTTTTGTCTTTTAGGAAACTGCGATGGCACACACATTCACACATACTCTTATACCCACGCTTTTGTAAAAAGTATACTTAACTAAGGCTAGGTAGAAACTATAACAGAAAATGACAGCATGACATCTCATCCAGCTTCACTTGTGATACATAAAAGATCCTGCTGGAATATAAACAATATCCTAATTTCATCCCCGTTATCGAAAGAATAAAAGGCAACAGTTATAAGTATCAATACGAATTTTCTTTCACATTACTTACATTTTTTAAACAGATTGAAGGGCATAGATGTAAATAAATTGTATAATATTTATAATATGCGAATTTTACGCTTCTTAAATACACAAATCATTCTGTTACGCTTTTTAAACTAGGTTAGGCTGATTGCACAAATTGGTAATCAGGGCATAAGTAGTTTGTCTCGGTATTTTACTATTATAACGTATAATGTTATGTCTATTAAAAGTAGAGTTAATGTTAAAAAAATATTAAAAACAAATTATAATAAGTAAAGATTATAAAATTATCTTTCTTAACGTTCTATTACTGATTTTGGAATTAATATCAAAGACGGCCTAGTTGGATTCGCAAGAAAACTTAAATTGCGAAGTTCCGACAAACAGTCTCTTTACCGTTAGACTGCAGGAATTATAACAATATGCGAAATGTATTAGGATAAACGTCCTATAAGCATCCTCTCAAATAGGATTTGAAACCATTAAACGAAGTTGTGGTAGCTAAGTGCCTCACGCACTCGCGCGTCGTTTGAGTGACTTGTGTTCGAATCCTAACAGGAAAGCATGCTAAGCACTGCTTTAATTTTTTTGATATGACGTGCTTAATTTTACGCTTAGTTGAAGATGAATGGAGACATCACGATCAAACTTGAACAAACATCAGGAGAACTAACGTGTGAGAGCCCGCAATCTGCTTTAGATAAGTATGTCATATATCCGTCCGTTTCCAACTTTATGGGGTAATATTATAATTGAGGAAGTGAGGGGATGATACTTTATCTAAAGATTTTTAAAGATGTTTATAAACATAGATAGAATTCTAATCATCCGAATTCACGATAATATCAGCCCAAAATGTTTGCACTGCAGTTTTTTTTCTCGCATGTATTTAAAATACGAAATAGAACATTTATTTTGAAAATAAAACTAAATTATAAATTAAAATAAGTACTTATAAAAGTAAACTAAATCATAAATAAATTAATATAAAGTATGTAGTAAATTATTTAATGTTCCATATCCAAATAAAAAAGCATCTATGGATATTTGTCGCCATTACGGAACCTTGCAGTCTGGTTGGATTGAGACGCAGTTGATTAATCGTATATGTTATAATTAATATTGCAAATTATATGTGAAAAGTTATTTCATAAAATTACTTTAAACTGGTGGATCATTAATGGTAATTATTTATTCCTATGCAACTCAAATAGAAAATAACGTAGATTTAATCACGAAAAGCTATAGCAACTAAGCCGGAAAACATTGAGTAAATGTATAAAAGATTTTGCACGTGGGCGAAATCGAGGAATCTGGAGCGATCATAAAGGTCATAAATAACAAAGCGACTAGTTAAAGTTGCCGAAACCATACATATTTTGATTAAAAAAGTTAATGATTGTGTATTATGTTTTGAGTAATAACTGTATAGGTTACGTTTTAAATTTTAGGTCCACTGAGCTAAGCAAAGTTATTTAATCATCTTTATACTCTGCATATGCTAGAAATCGCAAGATAGACCTAGAATATATTATGGCATATTATGACAGACAAACAGACAAGAAATCTAAAAAAAAATGCATCGTATTCTCCGTCGTTTATATTTTATAGTCTATTCCATTTGTTTTTTTTTAAATAGCTTCAATGTACAGATACGGAATGTTTCGAATTTTATAATATTATAGATTTAATGTAAAATTGGATAAGAGTTTATTTCTTGACAAATTTACGAATAACATACTGTTTATGCTGGGTATATTGAGCTTAAAATTTCAGTGATATGGACCAGAAGTCCCATAACCACGGGATCTTAAAGTCACCAAAAAGATTATTACCAAAACAGTTTTTCTTATTACAAAATATTGATTTTTAATTAAAACTAAAATAATGAAATGACTTTTTAGCCGACCTATTATATTGAGCTGCCACATAACAACGAGTATTACAATATAGGAAATTATAATACGGCCCTAAGCAGGGAAGAAAGTTGTCCGTAATTATTAATTTTCTTAGTCTTATGGAAGCTTCTTCTCATTAAAGTAGCTTACCTATTATTTATTTAACTTAATGATAACGATAAGATTATTAGATAATGTTTGATTTTCATTGTAGAATACTAGCAAGAAATCTTAAAACTTTTTTAGTTTCCCGTGTTAAGAATCAACTTGCAGGATATTTTTGTAAACAAGCAGTGCGTTGTATGTTTTTCATCACGTGGATGTTGCGTAACCGGGAGGAGATTGCGTTGATCGCGTGCGCAGACAGTATTGATTTTCCTACAGTGACCCCACATTTCTCGCTCTATCTACCTACGCTATTATGTTCTAGTCTGTAGAATCGATGACACAATTAATTGTAATAGAATTAATATGACGAGTAATTATAAAATGGTTTGTCCAACCTCCTCTCTATACTTGCATAAAGCTTTTGTATTAACCGATAATAATCGTTCTTTTTATTCTATTTAAATTATTTATTTTGAATATTATAAAGAAAGTAGCAATAAAGTAACAGTACAAAACCGTTCTTTGTTTTATAAAGGTTTATTTGTAATAATTTGCATTTTATTTATATTTTTTGTAACTCAAGCGCTTTGATTGTGTGTTTCTTTATTTCAACGTCGGTTGGATAACCAAAGTTAGACTTCCGAAATATAGAGTACATTAATTAATAGGAGATATACTATAGGCTATAGGATAATATTACTACGTACGAGTATAAATAGTATTTTTTTTTGAAGGTAGTACAAATCATTTCCACCTCAAAAAAGAACGATGTGGTCAGTGACCGTACAAAACCAGCTATACATAATGGATATATTATAAAAGCTTCATGCAGCAGATCCTTCATGGATAACAAGGTTGTGTTCTGAATTCTCGGCGTAACAATAGATGACTGTATTTGCAAAACAGTATATATTATGGTGAATATCACCAAAAGCACCGCCTAAGGAGGATTGGCCATGTTATGCGCTGATCTAAGAATACCTTGTTAGAAGATGCCTTGATACAGCTGTTCCTAGAATGAGTTTTCTAGGTCCTAAAGAAGCGACAGCTGGATGACATGAAGCAGGATATGTGGGCCAATAGATTATTAACTCAGGAGATATCATGTAGATTGAAGGAAGGAATTAATAATAGCTAGGCAAATAGAAAAATATTAATTAAATACTCTAAACCAAAAACTTGCATCTCAAAAGTTGGCATTCATGCTTTTTTTTATGCTCCGTAAACTAATTGAAAAACCAGTCGATTGTTATTGAATAATAAGAAACTATGTTTCTGTTCATGCAACATGATGTTAGTACCTAAAGTTTAGGTTTTTGTTGTTACTGTAAATCGTAATTATAGTGATTAAAAGTTTTTAAGCCCGTAAATATTCAAAGATGGTATTTCCATATACGTACAATTAATATATGAGTATTGATATGCATTATTTTGTGTTCAACTTATTTGTAAATAAATAAGTAGTATTCGTTTTTTTACGGTATGTTTATGGAACAATAATAAATTCTACTTTCGGAACTCAATAAAATATTTTTGGACTTGACTATAGAGCAACTTCAAAACACGTTAAAAATTATAAAATAAAAACACCTAGAACTCACGTACAATTTGACTAGTGATGAAATATTTCACTGATCACCGGTTAAATAGTAGTGATATAAAATAAATTACTATTCACTCCAGTTATAAGAATCGGAAAGGACTATGAAATTTAACTAGGGCGATATTGCAAAATTTCACGTGGGACAAGCGTTATCTTTTATCGACATTTCCTGTTCAAAGTGTCATCTAGTTAGAAAATAGATAATTAAATAATTACATACATACATAAGTTCACGCCAGTTCCCTTGCGGGGTAGGCACGAACAACAGAGTGCCATTTAGGTTTATTCTTAAATAATTAATTGATTGTTTATGTACTTTATCTATTTGATATTATATGGCGCATTAGTCAAAGCGATAAACGAGCGGACCTGAGTGAAGTAAAATTGAATCTTATTCTTTAATAGGTTAGGTATTCATTTGCTTGATGATTTGGTTTAAGAGGTTAATTCTGTGAAAAGTATTGTTGTAACTTGAGATTGTGACAAATGATTTCACTTCACAGTAAATTAAATTCACTTGCAGTTCTAATCACGCGCAGTAGCACGCCTCGGCTGTTAATTTTGAGTTAAGTTATTATTTTAAATTTTTCTAACACGTACATGGTGTAAAAAAAGGCCTAATAATAGTAACTCATTAAACTTAGTTATTAAAAGTTATGTATCCATCCAATCATTACGAAAAAAACCCAGAAAAAAAAAATTGTTTATTATGCTGATAACTTAAACCAAATGAACCTATAAAAAAAACCAAGATTATTAATATCAAAAATAAATTAAGTTGATGCAATGCACTTCTAAATTTGCCAATGAAAAATAAACATTGACAGTCCCAAGCCTAATAAAGTAAAAGGGAAAGTTCATTTGAAAAAACTTACCGACAAAAGTCAATGCTAATAAACCGACTTGAGTCACTATTTCACTATTTGTAACTTGTTAATTACTTTCACGACTTGCAACGGGTGGAAACAAATTCACGAGAATGCTGCCGACAAACTGCGCTGCAGTTTGGCAATGTAATTGTGATTATAATCTTGTAACTTTTTATTGAAAATAAATTGAAAAAAATAAAAAAAAAATATAGCTCTTGTGAAAATGTTCGTCACCTATGAAAATATCGGACAGTGATTTTTCGCCGGTGACTTCAGTGACAAAAAAATTAATTTCACGGTTATATCGATATATTTAAGATCGTTTCGTTAGGTCATCATTAAATTTGACAACTGTCAATTTTGCTACTTCGAACGATTACACTAGTTGTTTTGTTTACTTTGGATTTTTTTACTAAGTCTTAAAACATTGAATATATGTGGTAAACTACAGGTGGTAAACCATGAATACCCAGGCAAAATCGACATCATTGTCTGCAGATTTAAACAACTTTATTTACGGTGTGTCCAGAAGAAACACTCAAAATTCACCTGAGTTAACCAAGATCGGGATAAACTTGTTAAAGAACTTTCCTGCTGCCAGAGATGCTGTACTGGAGTTCTTTTCCATGGTTTTTCACGATGCCGTAAATTTTTCTATTAACCAGTCCGACCAGTATGAGGTAATTATTTGCAGTGTCTAGGTTATGTTTGGGATGTTTTCATGTGTATGGATGAGCTCTTGTATGTCTGCAAAAGTAAAATAAAAAACCATAATACTTTTTGTATTATATATATTTACATTTCCCTAAATTGCTGGTATTTGGCTAATTTAAGCAATTTTTTAAAGGCTAATAAATAAAACAAATGTTCATAAGTTGAATTTGAAAATGCTATCATTGTCAATCATTCACCTTAGAGCCTTGTATCAGCTTTCTTACTCTGACTGAATATAAAGAGTTTATTTTAATTTCAGAGTGATTTAATTGGCAATGGGTCTCTGGAGAGTGTCAGCATGATAGGACCAGAATTGTGCAGTATGGGTCAGTCATGGGCCCCGTTCATTGCACCATGGTGCATCAACTTGATAATAGATATCGCAACTAAGAAAGTTAATGTCCCAAGTGAGTAATTATTACTGTGAAGCTGTTATGAAAAGTTTCCAATCTAACAAACATACAGAATGTATTTTCATCTTTGTTTTAATTTTAAAAAATAGTTTTATTTTAAGTTTACACACAATCTCTGAATGCTGCTCCATTTAAGCTGTCAGTATAATTATGATTCAGTATGTACCTCAGCAGTCTATGCAGGTGCGGGCCATCTTGTTTGATAAGAATATCTTTTGTCAGGGATGAAGCATTTAGTTTTTTGAACCAAAGAATAACTTGGGTCAGATGTGGTGGTTAAAGTTTTTTAAATGTTTAAGGTTAATCTCCTGACAAACTAATAAATATTGTATTGTTTTTCAATGTTTCTTTAATCTATCTATCTTTATATATATAATTCTTCTGTATGTGCGTTGACAGTGAACTCCTCCTAAATGGCTGGACCGATTTGAATGAATTTTTTGTGTGTGTTCAAGTGGATTCGAGGATGGTTTAGATTCACAATTGGACCCGGTAGGTGGCACTGCAATCGGGTTCTAAATTTTATTTCTTCAGGGCAGAACAACATCTGCCAGGACAGCTAGTAATATTATAAAATTCTAAACTAGCCATGTCTGTACATTGAAGTTATTTAAAAAAAGACAACTGGAATAGATTATATAATCAATGGGTAACACAATGTGATATTTTTGATTTCTTGTCTGTTTATTTTGGATTCAAATAAAAACTATGGGGCCAATTTTGATGTGGTTTTCATTGATCGATAGCTAATTCTAAGACTTAAAATCTGTGCTAATTTTTATACCCCACAATTCTGAGGGAATTTTTCTGGGAATTATTTAAAATGGTCAGATTGAAAAAAAAATTGAATTCCAATGCGATTTTTTCATTGATCAATAGCAAATTTTATGTAATAAAATGAATCCCACAGGAATTTTCCCGGGAGGTGTTTGAAGTTGTTCAAGTGCATAACAGTTACCATTTTTCGACACAGCTTTCAATAAAACTTTGTGTCCCGGGAAACTCACTCGAATTACAAGTGTGGATGAAGTCACGGGCTCATAGTAATATAATAACGTCCCACTACTGGGCTCAGGCTTCCCATCTTGTATACCGGCCATACTTGTCCAAGTTGGATTGGCAGGTTGGACACATCAGTTATTGCGATGTGCAGATTTCATTGTGATGTTTTCCTGCACCATGTAATAAATAACAATATGGATATTAGGTCAGAAAACTGCATAAACCGTGCATGCTTTCCAGCTAGGATTTGAAACGGCGGCCTTTGAGTTTGTGATGCAAGTGCGCTAATCACTAAGCCACCACGGCTTGTAATCCTTATGGTTCCCTTAATCTTGCTTACAATTCAAATGTAAATATTTGTTTCACTAGATGTTTGGTGGCAAAAGGAGGGCAGATGCGTTTCATTTTTGTTAAATCTTATCTTTTCTTGTCTTTGTAACAGATGCAACACTGCAAAGTGCTGATCCAGTAAGAGTTCTACTGGATATTACTACACAGAACCTAACATTACTTAATTCTGAAGAGAGGGCCAAATGTATTGATATGATGCTTGGTAAATGGTTTCCATGTCTTTTAAAAGTAATATAGTATATTTGAAAATAGTCTTTATTTCACCGTACTTGTTACTTCTAAGCTTTCTGGTGGAATTAGGTTGTACAAGAAATTGTCACTTCTTTTCAAGGAGAGACTCAAATTGTCCCAATTTTATTGTTCATTTTATTGTTGCCAAGTTTATGTCTGACTAAGGTTTGGTATCATTTAAAAAGTATGTAATAAATTTACTGCGTAGCAAGAAACCTGCACTGTAGAAAGTGAAAATTACCATTTTCCACCAAATAGGCTTATACATATATTTCTTTGTTAGACATATGTCTAATTCAAACTAATGAACAATCCAGAAAAACAACAAGAATAATACTCTTTATTGTGCACCAACAATAATAAAAACTTTATTGCCTTAAGACTATAACATAGTAGTACCCTGGGTGGCCTTATTACCCACAGCATTGTTTCTTAGAATGTTTATTTTGCAAGTTGAGAAATATTGGCTTACAGCAATCTCTTCCAGGAAAATTTAAAATGAACAAGGATCTTATTAAAAATTCGCTGCGTCCCACGGTTTCACCCGCATGGTGATGGAAAATCATTATATTTTGGATAATTTACACTGTATCTTTATAAATTATAGCCTATGTGTTATTCTGATGTGTAAGCTATATTACTGTAAAGTTTCATCAAAATCCATTCAGTAGTTTTTGCGTGAAAGAGTAACAAACATACATCATCATACATCCATTCTTACAAACTTTTGCGTTTATAATATCTATATAGAGAAGAGCTTATAGAGATAATAAAAACCTGCGAGGAATTATTTAATAAGTTTTTTTATCACTCAAGGTCGTTTTGTCCATTCTATAATTTTTTGAATCTTTTATTGTAATAGGCTCCTGGGCATGTTCGTGGGCAGTGGGCTGGGTTGGCCGCGCAGAGCCGGCCCTGGTGGCGCCACGGGCGCTCGCGTTGGGCGCTGACGCAGCTCGCGCGGTATTGGCGCATCTCGCACACCATCCCCCTGCTTTATTTCATGTTAGGGCTGCCTTAGTTGAGTTATTTCATGTAAGTATGTAGTGCATTGAAAATACACTCCGCTATACTAATAATAGTAATAATGATACCTCTTGCCTTCGTTAGGTGCCAACTTTGACATAAATGTTATAGTATCACTATAATTAAGAATGACAATTGCAATTGCAGAGTGTGCATGACAAGAGTTATGAATGTCAAAGAGGCAAGTGAGGTATGTAAGAATAAGCCTAAATGGCACTCTGTTGTTCGTGCCTACCCCGCAAGGGAACTGGCGTGAAGTTATGTATGTATGTATGTATGTACAATTGCCTAGTAAAAATGCCCCATTCCTACATTTCCATTGGGCTCTGTCTTTCTTTTTTTGTTGTTGACATAGCTAAACACCAGGGGACTCCACCATCATTTTATGTAAAACATATTTTTACTGATATCTTTGCTTTGAGCACCGACAGGCACCTGGAGTTTTTGTGGGATGTGTACAAACAAGAGAAACCGCTTATAAAGCTGTGAATTTACTAATTAATGAGATTACTTTCACAATATCACTTTGAAATTGTGCTAAGCTAGTACTAGGACTAAGCTAGTAAAAGTGGTGTAGACTAAATAAATATGAACCATTTGCAGGAGGCAATAAGGGAAGATAGCAAACCCGAGAAAAAAAGAGATGTGATACCATATTTGCTAAATTTAGCATCCAAATCTGATATTGTTCTAAAAGCGCTCATACAAGACATTGAACAAACGTGTAAGTAATACATTTTTTTCCTTGTCTGAAATATTCTTTATTAAACAACCTTCACTTCAGATCAGCGTTACTAGTAAAATCTGAAGGTCCCAGATCGATTCAGGTCTGTAGAGTCATTTAGTCTCCCTTAACTTCACCAGCCTTTGCAATTGACCAAGCCGTCATACCATCAACCATATACTTTACAGTAAAAATTATGTTCCCGCCTTTTAAATAAACAGGAATTTAAGAAAATTAGGAAAAAATAAAAATGATTTTTATTAGATTTTAAAAAGAAAGATCAAGTAAAATACACCGATAATAAACGTGTACCGTATAAAGAGATTAATGACATTAGATGAAACGATGTATGTCTAAATCTTAGCAAGTAGACTCGAATGAAAATGCCGTTGGAATTATTATAGAGTTTATTAGAACTATACAAACACGTATAACACAGGTACAAATATAACCGAACACAACAAGTCCAAACGTAATGCAGAAGGTCGTAATTCAATAAAACGCGCAAAGTCCGTCACTAATAGATTACCGAATGTACACACGTCTCGCTTCGTTCGTGGTTCTCGCTCAACTGACTCCTCCCTCCATCGGTCCTTGTTTTATACTACACAAATGCAATATGTCCGCCCGGCAACGTGGACCGAATTTCCTAGAAACAGCTTGTTCTTTAAAATCCGTAACGCCTGGCTAATGATTCCAGCCGCAGGTGGCTGTAAACGATTATAATACAACAATAGGCCGTATACCAATAAATAAATAAACAAAATAAGACGATCATAATAAAGAATTACAATAGTTCCAATGTTATTAGTTCAAATACCGATGGGTAATAAATGTGCTTTTATAGATATGCCGGTGTGAATTTGTTTTTGTCGGCGTCTAGGTTGTAACAATATGTATTTATGACTTTTTTTATTAAGATCTGAAGTCTGTTTAGTCTTTCGCTGATCCAATAATAGAAATTGTAAATTTTGGACCCCTTTTTAACATTAATTATATTATTCCAGTGACAGATGAAGTTATGGAACGTGTTTGTTCTTTGTGCTCGTCTCAACGCCATTCGGGTTCGTGGGAGGGCGTCGGCCCTGCTTCTTTAGTCACGCTTTTATTGCGAGCAGACGTTCATTGCCTACTTTTATTGTTAAAACATGCCCAGAGGAACTTATTTTGTCGACAATTGTTGGGTAAGTGTCGAAAAGTATTCCACTATTTTCATCAATTCTGTATATGTATGTCATCCGTGCAGGAACGGAGAAAGAATACAATTTCCTGCGTTGGGGCGGCCTGTCGTAAGAGGCGACTTAACAACCCACAGCCAGGTGGTAGGGCGGGCATTTGCCCGACTGGATGGCTACCACCCCTGGTCTAAAGTATGTCGCCATAACAACCTTGAGTTGTGTTCCGGCATTAGTGACCAGGTTCCAGTTTCCCTTAAGAGCGCAGCAGCGCATTTGTAGCACCTTTGGTGTTGCAAATGTCCATATGCGATGGTAACCGCTTTCCATCAAGTGGGCCGTCTGCCTGTCTGCTGATCTCCAGCAATAAAAAAAAAATATATTAGGTAGATACATAAGTATCCATTATTGTTGTACTGAATTTGTTTGAAGAAAGAAAATATATTTATTCAGAACTATGTAGTTCTATATAAGTATGTTTTGGGTTGTACATACAAACCAAAACAGATATAAATAAAACAATACAACTGTAATATGAAGTTCTGAATTGGTCCTAACTCAGCATGATGCTGGTTGACTCAACCAGCGCTGGTCTTCCGCTAGGGCCGTTACAGTGACTCACGGATAGACAAAACGAAACAAACAAAGAAAATATGATGAGTTTGCGGACAAGTGTAACAATAAATTCAAATATTTGTACATACAAAAGAATAGGCGTTAAAATAACGTCTTATATATCTAACTTTTAATTTATCATGATAGAAATAATTGAATTTCAACTTACATACTTTCTCGGTTGGCTCAGCGACCAAAAGTGAGCTTGGCCTCCGGAACGAGAGCATGCCATTTTTCTCTGTCCTGTGCAGTATCTTGCCAATTACTGGCTCGTAGCTCCGATAGGTCGGCCTCCATTCTGTCCTCCCAGCGATATTTGGGACGGCCGACCCAGATATGCTTTCCTCACCCATCCGTTCTACGTGATCGAGCTAGCGGAGGTGGTGAGCTTTTATTCCTCCTATTATGTTAGGCTCGGCCACGAAATACTCAATTTAGAGGTTGGTTTGAACCCTCCAGCTACCATCCTGTCTCTTTGTTGGACATAGAATCTTACGGAGTACCTTCCTTTCCGCTACTAAAAGTTGGTACTCCTCCTTGAGGGTAAGCGTCCAAGCTTCTCACCCATACATCAGGATGGGGCCATATGGCGGTTTTATCGATCCTGATTTTGGTTATTCTGTTTAGAAACCTGGACATCAGTAATTTTAGTTATTGTAATATTATTTATTTATATATATTATTATTATTATTAGTGCTCTACTTGACTCTTTTCACTGCTACCTACTTATGACGTCACAAGTAGGCACGCTCCTACAGAATATATATGAGGAGGCTGCGACAGTTTGCAAATTCAGTCTCCCTTAAGAGAGCAACAGCACATTTGATGTCCATAGGCGGTGGTAACCGCTTTCCATCAAGTGGGCCGTCTGCCTGTCTGCTGAACTCCTGCAATAAAAAAAAAGAGTTCAAAAAAAGTATCTCAGTTAATTATCTGACTTGACCATCATACTTTTTACCTTGGCAATAAAAAGGCATGGTTTTTATAAGTATTCTCCTAATCCTTTTACCTTTAAAAGTAGATTATATTCTATTGTAGATGGCTCTGAAGTAAATGCGAGTAAAGCCCTAATCTAATTATTAATTGAACAATGATGATTTTATAATAATAAAACTACGTTTTAACGGTTTTAAGCGAGGCAATTTATTTGATTTTTGTTATTCCGACGTTTCGGCCACTTTTCATTAGATTAGGCTCCCATAGAGTAAATAATAATCATAAACAAAATGAAAACTGAATAATTAAAATTAAAAAGTTGGCGGTAGGCTAAATAAAACTTTAACAATATTCGTTTACACTTGACATCTTTGTCTTCCGTGATCGTGAAACGTCGGAATAACAAAAATAAAATAAATTACCGCGCTTAAAACCGTTAAAACGTAGTTTTATTATGTATACAAGTCGCGAAAACTTAAAAAAATGTTAAATGATGATTTTAATTGCTTCCATACAGAATATCTTCTTCAAAAATTGGAATATGAAAGTCTACATCCCGACAAAAATATTCCATTATTAACAAGCGCAGCAGAAGAGATAAATATTGTCAGAGAGAAGCTTCTAGTTGGAAATCAATTAGAACAGTATTCCCTGGCCAGGATTCTTATCTTAGTCGGTATGTATGTGCATTTATTTTTTTGCAAAATTTTGATTATGACAGACTAATAACAACAGGAAAAATAAAGGTTAAATGACAAAGAATGAAAATCTTTTTTATTGTTCATCAAAATCCTAAACTTGAACAATCAGCAATCTCTCATGAGGATCGATTTCAGGAAACCCAGTACCAAAGAAGATTTAAAAAACACTAATATAAATTTTAATTACATACATACATAACTTCACGCCAGTTCTCTTGTGGGGTAGGCACGAACAACAGAGCGCCATTCAGGTTTATTCTTACACACCACACTTGCTTCTGTGATATTCATAGCTGAATTTTAATTAATACTAAAATATACTACTATATGAATTAATCGTATCAATATTATAAAAGAGAAAGTATATAAGGATAAATAGATGTTTGTTACTTTTTCACAGAAACTGAAAGGGGTTTGATGAAGTGTTATATAATACAGATTGATGTATCTACACGCCGGATTCTTTTTTATTTTATTGGACTTGACTTTATGTTGTTGGTCCGAAGACCTTACAACTTTACCGGGGTTTTTAGGGCGAGTGCCTTCGCGAAGCGTAGGCGCTCGAGCCCGGGGGGGCAACTTGCTCGAGGGAGCTCCCTAAGGAGTTTTACCTCGGCTGGACTGTTGCCATGAGAGGGGGATGAATTTAATGATGCCCACCATAGGGCGACACAAAGCACTAATTGAGAACGGGCGACGGGTAATATAAAGCCCGAGGGGAAGGGGAATACACGCCGGAATGACACAAACAACAATTTGTAAAAAATAGTGGTCGCTCGTGGTCCAAATTCGACTATAACTATTCTCAGGTGGTAGGGCATTTGCCCGACTGGAAGGCTACCATCCGTAGTCTAAAGTACGTCGCCATAACAACCTTGAGTTGTTTAGTGACCAGGTTCCAGTCTCCCTTAAGAGAGCAGCAGCGCATTTGTAGCAACTTTGCTGTTGCAAATGTCCATAGGCGATGGTAACCGCTTTCCATCAAGTGGGCCGTCTGCCTGTCTGCTGATCTCCTGCAATAAAAAAAAAATATGTATACAATAATTAATTTAAATTACAAGTGTGAACATTATTAAGCTTCTGTTGTCAAATACTTACTTATTATAGTAGGAAACTTATACTTCTATACTCACAGATTTCGCCAAGGTAACACTTTTAATTTAACTTGAAAAATAAACAAAAGTGTATATATGCGTGTGTGTGTCAAATACCATGGTACTGTGTGTAATGTTTTTTTATTGATTGAATGTATTTTTTATGGATAATTATAAAAAATATTAGCATTCTGCACTCTTTCTCTATATAAACTACTAGCTGTGTCCTCGACGTCGTCCGCGTGGAATTTGTTTTCAAAATCCCCGATTTTGAATCATTTTTCGTTGGTGCTCGGCTCCTATTGGTCTTAGCGTGATGACATATAGCCTATAGCCTTCCTAGACAAATGGGCTATCTAACACTGAAAGAATTTTTCAAATCAGACCACTAGTTCCTGAGATTAGCACGTTCAATCAAACCAACAAACAAACAAATTCTTCAGCTTTATATATTAGTATAAGATAAGTGTGCAAAATTTGATACTCCTCCATCCGCCCAATTTATAAAAATGGGTAAAAAGTTTTGCTTCACGTATTAATATATATATATATATATATATATATATATATATATATATATATATATATATATATATATATATATATATTTTATATCGACTATAACAACATCGTTATGGTTATTATAGTCGAAAATAACGACTAATAATCTCTATTTACATTTTTTAGAGTATTTTTGGTACTTTACTACTCTATATAATATTCCACAGGCTATAATTTACCATCAGAATTTGTCAGCACAATAAGCTATCTCCTCCAACATTCTCGTAACGATACAACATTAGCATTATTGGTGCGTATTATATCCGGTACAATAACAATGCATTCGCCAAATGAAACGCCGGACATTAATATGGACACTGAGAGATATCAAAACTATATTAAAACGGGTGTAGAGTACGCCTTAAGAGATGCCATGATAGAGGACACTGAAGTTAAGATATATTTTATTGACAACACCTTAGATGAAGAACAAAGAACGTATTTGCATCATTACTGTTTGAATATAATTAAGTTGTTGAGGTAAGATTGTGGATTTGAGATTATTTGAGTATCATGCCTTTTAAACGCTTCTAGAATCTCTCGATTGATCTTCCTATTCTTGATAGCTTCTTTATATTTGTTTACTGTAACTATAATATATTTTATTTTAAGCACCATATGATTTGGTTCTAGACATCATATTAAAGCACTGATATTTAAGTGAAAACATGAATTTAAAGCAAAAATAATTATAAACTGTGGCGTGAGTTGATTTGTACTTGGTCTTAATGTCGTCAAATTAAAAGCTTACTTTATTCACATGTCCGATTTGGTGGTTTCAACGGCAATTGCTGTGTTAGCGTGCACGAGCCGAGCAAGCGAAGAGAGCGCGTCATTTATTTATTTAAGCACAAAACAGATTACAATAATTAAAAATGAAACAATAACAATGTAATATACAGGGCCAGATTATAATCCAAACTATATGCTAATTGAACGAACGAGGACGACTAAGCAGATATTCTATACAAAGTTGTTTATATTAATTTTACAAATAATATAAAAAAATATGAGTGAAAAATCAACAATAGATATTAATTGATTGTGTGAGAGATTTTTTTGCATTTATTCATAAAGTTAAATTGACTAGAATTAAAAATATCAATGTTCGCATTTAATTTGGTGAGTTCATTATAAAGGCGACACATTCGAACCGATGGACTGAAATAAGAAGTATTATTCCGATACACCTACAAATTTTTCTATATGTAATTCGAACAGGTGGGAGAACTCAAACCGTGTGTCGCATTTAAGAACACGTCCAATCGGTCGAGCCGTAGAGGCGAACTTGTACAGGATTGGCGGTGCTTTGCAACATTATAGTTCTTTGTTACGAACGAGGCAACCGTGCACTATGGCTTCGTTGAACGAGATGCCCACTTGCCACGCTTTGGCCGAGGTAACTTACAGCTGTTTACAGCTAGGAATTGTTGTCGAATTTTAACTTTTGAAATAATAATTGTATGTAAAAAAAATGTCTTTATTTATTTGTTATTATTAGTGTCTCCAACAAAGGATACACATAACAGATTTAAAAAAATATACATAACCTTAAATTTAATCAATGCGCCCCTTCAATTACTGGAGACCACGACGCGTAAAAACTAATCATATACAATAATACGAATATAAAGAGCTAAACAATATAATATTATATATTTGTGATAGAATACACAATTACATATATAGATAAAATAGTTTATTAGTTTTACGCAGGAACGGAGAAAGAATACAATTTCCTGCGGCCGGGCGGCCTGTCGTAACAGACGACAAAACAACCCACAGCCAGGTGGTAGGGTATTTGCCCGACTGGATGGCTACCACCCCCATTTACCCCTGACCTAGAGTATGACGCCATAACAACCATATGTTGTGTTCCGGCATTAGTGACCAGGTTTCAGTCTCAATTAAGAGAGCAGCTTCGAGTGTTACTTCAATGGTGGCAGAAACAACTTAAGACAGCCACGCATTCCAATATTAAATTCAAATTTACCATATACAAAAAGTTTGTATATCCATCACGCCCCTATAAATTTTAATTTAATTACATAAAATATCCAGAAGACAAATTAACACAACTTAATACCTAAACCATCTAAACACTTGTAGTGTTTAACACTAGGCAACGGCTTAGTAAGCACGTCTGCCAACATGGATTCAGTGGGCACATGTTTCAACACAATGTCGTTCATATCCCTTAAAACCTCCCTAATGTAGTGATATCGAATATCAATATGCTTGCTACGCGCATGAAACATTGGGTCTTGAGCTAAAAACATAGCCCCTTGGTTATCGGCATGAACAATCACTCGAGCATACCTCATGAGCCCTACTTCCTTCATCAGACTATTCAGGTAGACTGCCTCCTTCATACTTTCGGAAAGGCTGACGTACTCTGCCTCACAAGTCGATGTCGCCACGCTACGTTGTTTCCTAGACTGCCAGGATATACACGCACCACCTAAAATGAATGCATAACCCGAATAAGATCGTCTGTCTAGTAAACAATTCCCCCAATCTGCGTCCGAAAAACCCTGTATACAATTACTAGTCTTCTTGTATACGAGACTACGTTGTATGGTCCCTTTCAGGTAACGTAATACACGTTTTGCAGATTTCCAATCAGATTTTTCAGGATTCGTGACTTTTTGGCTTAGCTTACTCACCGCATTAGCAATATCTGGTCTAGTTGCATTGCTTAGGTAATTCAAACAACCTATCAATTCTCGATACGGCCAATTTGTATCGCTTTCGTCGTCATCGCATTTTTCTTCTGGTTTATGTTTGGAATTAATTTCCATCGGCGTTGCACATTTATTGCAATTTTCCATTGAAAAACGTTTCAATAAATTGTCAATATAACTTTGTTGTGACAAAATAATGACATTGTCATTATTATTTCTCCGTATGTCTATTCCTAAAATATATTTTGCCTGACCATAATCTTTTAATTCGAACTCCCTTGACAGCTCATCTTTAAATTTAATAATTAAACCTCTTTCTTGACTTGCCACCAAAATATCGTCTACGTAAACCAATACAAACAAATGGCTATTTGCACTTTGTTTAAAGTATAAACATGGCTCGTTCAGACTTTGCTTCAATCCCATAGCGATCAACTTTTTGTTGAGTTTGAGATTCCATTGACGTCCAGCTTGCTTCAAACCATACAATGATTTCCGCAATAAGCATGAATCGCAACCACTATCCAATTTATTCAGCATGATTTGCGCACGCTTTTTGACCATTGGATCTTCTCCCTCACGATTCATAAGCTTAATTAAACTTTCTCTTAATAGTTCTGGTATCTCCATGTAAATCTCTTCATCCAAGGATCCATTTAAATAAGCAGTGTTTATATCTAATTGGTGAATTTCCAAGTTCAATTCAACTGCGAGAGCCATTAACAATCTGACGGTGTCTAATCTAGCAACAGGTGCAAAGGTTTTCTCATAGTCGACCCCATATCGCTGGCTGAAACCTTGTGCTACAAGTCTCGCTTTCTTCTTTAGAGTCTTGTCGACGTTCTGCTTTGTCGTCAACACATAACGGCAGCCTACAACGTTCCTGTTTTTCGGTCTTTTTACTATCTCCCATGTACCTTTCTGAACTAAACTTCTAATTTCAGATAATATGGCTTCCTCCCAATCAGGTTTATCCTTACTTTTCAAAGCATTCTTCAAGGTGATCTCAGTTGAACCAGCAAAATCTTCAACCTCATTTGCATCAGTAGAAGTTACAGATCGCTCAACTTCCCTCGTTTGATAGATTTTCTTCGGTCGGCCTACGCTTCCTGTGCGTAATATTCTAGGTCTACCAGGAGCTCTCGTCGTCATCCTTAGCTGATCAAGTGTGTCATGCCTTGTTTCTTCGGCTTGTTGTTCCACTTGTAATCGTCTAGATGAAGACACATCTTCGTCACACTCTGCAGGATATTCTTGACATTCACTCCATATGTCTTGCATATTGTCAACCTCTTCTGCTTCATGTCTATGTTTTTCAACTGGAACATTCGATTTTGTAAAGTCTATTTCTATGAAATCCTGATCGCCGTCTTTCGTAATGTTTAATAGGCTCGGCTCTTGCTTCGAGATGTCCTTTCGTGTGTTTGGACTTTCGTGAAATTTCACATCTCTCGCAATCATGAACTGCCTTCGCTCAGGAATCCACACACGATATCCCTTGGCGTTCTTCGGGTATCCAACAAAGTTACCAGCAATACCTCTTGCTGCGAATTTATCTTTGTTTGGATCTTTATCAAGAATGTGTACCTTAGTTCCAAATCTTCGAAAGTATGCAATTTTCACCGATTTGTTTCGCCATTTTTCATAAGGAATTTCACCCTGTAGACTTCTAGTAGGACAACGGTTTCTGACGTAACATGCAGTATCTACCGCTTCGGCCCAAAAACCTGAGGAAAGATCAGAACTCAATAGCATACACCTTGCCATTTCCACCAAGGTCCGGTTCATTCGTTCTGCTATTCCGTTCTGCTGCGGTGTTCGAGGCACGGTTAGTCTTCGCTGTATGCCTGCTTGTTTCAAAAATCGATCAAATTCCGAGTTACAATATTCTCCTCCATTGTCGGTCTGGAGATATTTAATCTTAAGTCCCGTCATGTTCTCAACGTGACTTTTATACACCTTAAAGGCTTCTAAGGCTTTATTTTTCGCACTTAGAAAATAAACTTCACACCAACGTGTACAATCGTCGATAAAAGTTATAAAATATTTTGCTCCCCCTATAGATTCACATCTCATAGGTCCTACAATATCAGAATAGACTATTTGTAATTTTTCAGTACAAGGACTATGGGAATCAGAAAAAGGTAACGCGGTCATTTTTCCTCTAGCACAAATATCGCAATCACGTAAGTTTCGTACTTCGGTCACATCAAACTTAGCACCTAATTTACCTAAAAGCTTAGCAACATCTTTTCCATTCAAATGTCCTAATCGCTCGTGCCAACAACGTACATCAGCATTCGAATCACTCAAATTAAATATATATTCCGGGCTATTCAAACAATATAAATTACCTCTACGATATGCCGACAATTTAATTTCACCATTCTTATCAATAACCTGAGCTACATCGTTATTGAACGTAACATTATAACCGTTATTTGTTATTTTGGCTACTGAAATTAAATTCGTCCTTAAATTAGGAACAAACAACGTATCGCGTAGTTCAAATAAATCCCTCGAGTGTTCGCTCCATGCCGACAACCTTACAGTACCCTTACCTTTTATATCAGTACTTACATGCGTCGCTAAATTTAGTTCTCCGCTAGTCATTTTTAAAGTGTCCCCGAACTTACTCGCATCATTACAAAGGTGAGACGTGCACCCACTGTCCAAAATCCAGTCATGTTTTTGAACATTTACAGCATTAGAAACTTCTACATCTAAAACATTAAAAGTGGTTAGAATATTATTAATACAATGTGTTTCTTCTGCTTTCTGTGCTTTTCTACCTATTTTAATTTTGCACTCCGATGCTTTATGTCCACGTTCGTGACATTTATAACATTTAAATCTAAATCCTTCTTTCTTTTCAGTTCTACTCTTATTGAGATCAGTTTTGTCTCCAACTGTACTTTTGTTCTTTGCGCCTTTCTTAGGATACCTTCTCGCTTTCGTGTACAAAACACCTTCATCCAGATTTTTATTTGCGTCTCTGGATTCATGCTCTTCGAGTATTTTAATTTTCAAGGCCTCTGGTTTCGGCAACTCGTCTCTCGATTCAATCGCACATCTAAAGCTTTCGAAATTTACGGGTAAACTGTATAACAACATAATAGATACTAAATCTTCGTTGATACTTATACCCATGTCTGCAAGCTTGTCCACAGCGTCGAAAAAAGTATCCAAATGTTCTCTAACATTTCCTGTCTCCGACATTTTGTGCAGGATTAAACGCTTTAAAAGTGTAGCCTTCTTAGCGGGTCCTTTCGATGCGTATATTGACTCCAATTTCAGCCAAACATCTCTGGAAGTTTTACAACCTCTAATATGACGAAGTTCGCTTCCACTCATCGAAAGAATCAGATCGGCTTTGGCTTTTTCGTCCTCTTCCACCCAGCGTTCAGCTTCATTAATGTCAGCTGGTCTAAGAACTTTGCCATTTACGTACTTCCACTCATTATTTTTAATTAACAGAGCTTGTACCTGAATTCTCCAGCTATCATAATTATCCTTGCCCAAGGGCTCGATTCGCATCGACATACTGCTCATCGTTCTGCACCTTTTCGCAATTAATTACTGCTACTGCTTTTGAATATATCCGATCCGAATTCTTTGTGTTAATATAACAGCGCTATGGATTTGCGCTGCCTGGGCCCATAACCAATGTTGGGGGCTAAGAAGTCGCGATTAATAAATCCACGAGAGGCTTACGTTGTTACGAGATATATTTTCGAGTGTTACTTCAATGGTTATAGGTTAACAGTTATAATGTTTTCCGTTTGTATATAATCCAGTGTACACAGCCAGGTCATAGTTTTGGTTTTACAGCAGCGAGAGGTAAGGGGATAGATATTTAATATTTGGTTGCATTTATTGTAGATTTTGGTACTGAGGTGATGGTAATGTCTAGAAGCAATAGATGTGCGTCTAGATTCAAACTTGCAAACACGATCCGATTTGCGACCACTGAGATAAGAAGGATCATATGGCAGTTCAGCATGTTTCCTCATAACTATAGCTAAGATAAATAACTGTCTAACAGTTAATACTTCGGAATCTTTGTATAACTTAGAAGTTGAATAACGACGTGATTTACCACCTATGACTTTTAGAACCGCCCTCTGTGCTCTTTCGAGCCTGAGGAAATGGCTACGAAGTGATCCACCCCAAATTGTTATACAATAGGCTATTACGGACTGGGCAAGTGCAAAATATACTGTTTTAAGGGTCTTGACGTCTGCTACTTGTCTAAGATTTTTGAAAATAAAAATTAATTTCCGAACCTTAGAAATAGCCCAATCAATGTGATATTTCCAGGATAGTGTAGGATCCAGCCATACGCCCAAATATTTAATATTATTTGTTCGTTCAAGGTCAGGACACGAGCATATAATTTTATCATTACAGCTATTATGAACACGAATATTGAAGGAGGGAGGTGGTTGTAGTTGAGAATTTAGGGAAAAGGTGATATATTTAGATTTGGAGGCATTAAGTGTTAACAGGTTTTCTTTAAGCCAGTTAGAGATAGTTGTTAGAGCAAAATCTGATTTAGTCTGAACTTCACACCAGCTTTGACCAGAAACAAGAATTGCTGTATCATCGGCGTAAGTGATTATTTGACAATTTGGCAAACATAAGTTACAAAGATCATTAATATAGACAAGGAACAAGGTAGGCCCGAGAACACTACCTTGGGGCACGCCAAATGTGATATTAGCCTCGTGACTGATGTACTCATTGATGACGACCTGTTGTTTACGACCAGTTACGTAACTTTTGAGTAATTCCAGGGCAAGACCTCTTACGCCTATGTGTTCCAGTTTATCTAGAAGTTTTGGAATTGAAACAGTGTCGAAGGCCTTGGAAAGATCCAAGAAGATACCAGCACTTTTGAATTTATGGTCAAAGTTATGTATAACACCGTTTGTTAACTTTAGGATAGCATCTTCAGTACATTTGTTCTTTATAAATCCAAATTGATTACGAGAAAGAATATTATTAGAATTTAAAAAATTAACAAGTCTTTTATTAATGATTTTTTCAAAAACTTTAGACAAGGATGACAATACTGAAATCGGTCTGTAATTTGAAGTACATCGTGTATCACCAGATTTGTGGATTGGATGCACAAGAGCTTTCTTAAATACAGAAGGAAACACCCCAGTAGTTAAACAGAGATTAAAGAGAGAGTTTAGGACAGGTATAAGTATATGCCTGGCAGCAATAAGTACAGACGAGGGAATTGTGTCCCAACCGACAGCACAGTGCTTTTTGAGATTAAGAATAATCATTTCTATCTCACTGTAATCAACGTTGTATAGGGCCATAGACTGTAATGGATTATTTAGATAACTAGTATTAACTCTGTAGTCAGTATTATTAGTGTCTTGCTCATCTATAAGTGTATAGTTGGTGTAACATATATATCTTAGTTGCCTTACCGTAACTTTTATCTGGGTTTGATTCCCCATTCATAATAGAATATGTACCATAATACTAGTGGTCACCCGTGGTCGAAATTCGACCATAATAATTTGTTGTCAAAGAATATACTTCTATAATCACAGATTTCGCCTACGCAACAATAAACAAAGTATATATGCGTGTGCCTGTCAAATTCACGGTAGTGTGTGTAATGTTTTTTTATTGATTTAATGTAATTTTTATGCATAATTTAAATAAATAAATAGCATTCGTCGCTTCTTCTCTATATAAACTATAAGTGTGCGAAATTTCGTACTCCTCCGTCCGCGCAATTTTCGTAAAAAGGGGTACAAAGTTTTTGCTTCACGTATTAATATATAGATACAAAAAGTTTCTGTTATGCAGCTGTATGTTTGTATGTACAGAGACTGAGTTGTCTTTAAAATATGTTTTTGGCAGAAATAATGGACAAACTTCGTGGCATACAGACGGCGTACCGGCTCCTTCGCAAGTTGTGTTTACACAGTAAACTGGCTCGTGCCGTGGCTTTGCGCGATCTGCTGGAGACGGCAATGTTCAGGGAGGAGGTGTCCTTTGGCAGCCGGAGCATATTCACAAATACCATCACCAACGCCAAAGACTGGTGCAACGAAGATCTGCTTATACATTTGAACCAGAAACATGTGAATATTAGATTTTATTTTAACCTGTGAATTGAGATGAAGGATGTGTGAAATGCGCTTTGCACAAATAAAGCGGGTATATTACCTATCAAAAAGTGTAGGACTTATATTATGTGATGATTACTACATTATTTAAATTAAAGTATTTTTTTCTAGATTACAGACTCTAGGTCCATTATTAAGATTAAAATATTTTTGACCTAAATAAAATTTACTTAATCTATCTTAGTAATTATTAATACACGTTTTAGTGCTTAATTATTTACATATCTCGCGAGTCGTCTTTATGTTGTGTTATTACACTTGTGCTTATGAGTGTTGTTTTATGTATAGAGTGTACATTCATCTACTTAGATCATTTTTGTGACTATAATTTTTTTTACTTTATTTTGGTTTTAAGATATAATTTTTTTTTATTGCAGGAGTTCACCAGACAGGCAGACGGCCCACTTGATGGAAAGCGGTTACCATCGCCTATGGACATTTGCAACACCAAAGGTGCTACAAATGCGCTGCTGCTCTCTTAAGGGAGACTGGAACCTGGTTACTAATGCCGGAACACAACTCAAGGTTGTTATGGCGACATACATTAGACCAGGGGTGGTAGCCATCCAGTCGGGCAAATGCCCTACCACCTGGCTGTGGGTTGTTTTGTCGCCTCTTACGACAGGCCGCCCGGCCGCAGGAAATTGTATTCTTTCTCCGTTCCTGCACGGATGGTATAATTATGGCTGTTATTTTTAATTATTATTATAATTTATTTGGTATGAGTTGCTAAATGGTTGTGAAAAACAGACGGACGGACATTTTAGCTCTATAATGGTCCCTTTTGGTCAGAAAGCTGCGAAATTCTAAAAAATTAAAACTAAAGTAAACCGACCATATTAAACTATGTAAGTAAACTAAAGTAGATTACAAGAAAATGTTTGCAACGTACAAGCCTTAAGCTACGACTATAGATATACATGTATACATATTCCTTATTGTAACAAAATAGATACAAATTAAACTACAAAATAGTGGTGATGTACAAAGGCGAGCAGCTTAACCCTAAAAAGAGTTTTCTTCCAGCAAACCTATGGGTCTAGCGAGAGTGGGAACACAATAGGCAGGGTTTTGTACATGAAAGTTGTTACATAAAAGTACTTATTGAAAATAAACATTACCATATTTTAAGACAGGTTCGGTTAATTATAATAGATTGTACAGTTTCAAATTATAATTCCGATCGGCAGTATGCGTTTGCGCAGATAAGGCAGACTGGTTTCCGGCTTGTCTATATCTATCTATAAAAACTTTGTTCGCAAGCCCAAAAACTACTGTTGCTTGTTATGTATTCTTAGTTCTGTCCCGCTTACAAGATTCGTACCCTACTACACTGTGCTGCGCTATTAAAATTGGTCCACGGCGCTGGTGCATCAGGAGGTATTTATTACTAGTCGTGTAAAACTGTATAATATTATTACTCGAATGAGGAATCTCATCATACTAATTCGAGTAATAATATATTTTTTATGCCGGGAATTTCCGGGAGCGGTTTGTAGTTGTTCTGGTGCATAAAAATTACCTCTTACTTACTTATCTATCGTAATATGTACTTACTTTACTTTATTTATATCTATTGTAATATATGTTAATATAAAATGCTTGTCATATATAATGTTAATAAATATATTTATTTAGATTATTTCGTATATACGTATGTATTGGTATTCTATAAATTTGTCTGGATTTATGTATGTATTAAATTTATAAATTAGTGTAAGTATGTATATTTAAAAGTCGTGGTAGCGTAATGGCTAGCGCACGCGTCCCAGACTCAGAGGGCGCGGGTTCGATCCTGGCCGGAACGCATGCACCTCTTAGTCAGTTTTCTGATCTAATGTGCATATTGTTACAATTACCATGTGCTAACAACGGTGAAGGAAAACATCGTGATGCAACCTGCACATCGAGATAACCGATGTGTCAAACCTGCCAAGCCGCCTTGGACAAGCATGGCGGGTATACTGTCTGATCCCCCTATAATGGGAGGCCCGAGCTCAGCAGTGGGACATTAATGGGCTGATATTATTATTTTAGTATTATATTACTCTGTATGTCTTTCAAGACCACGGGCCATAAAAAGGGCCCGGACTTTTCGGGGGCTTGCGTGGGGCCATGGGAAGGCCAACACGTAGAGGCCCCTTGACAAATTTAATGTAAATGTGGCGTGTATAGTCCCATCTTTTTTCTGCTCCACCTACATCGCCATAAGAATTTCTTTTAAGCTAGCTTGCCTGAGAGAGACCGATTTTAGCGATCAGGACGCCTGTTGTTTTGTTAAGAAGTATTGTAATTATGCATTTTGTATTTGTTTATTTTGGTGAGCAATAAAGTGTTATCTATCTATCTATATATCTTATTCCGACACAGTTCTCATTAAAACGATAGCTTACATTCTTTTTTAAATGCTGCGCGGTACTTCGATTTTCAAGAGTCAAGAGTGGATGCAGTCGTGGGCATGTTCTAGAACGAATAAATGTATTTCAGGGTCCTATTACGCAGTTGACGCAGAGCCACACGTCCGTGTTCCACGCGGGCATCATCGGCAAGGGGGTGAGGAAGGGCGGCGACGGCGGGGACCCGGCGCTGCCACCTATACTCACGGCCAACAACGAACTGCTCATGGGCGCACTCATGTCCTGTATGGTGAGTGAGATACTTGAGAAATTCACTCGAATTTCTATTTTGTCCTTTGTTCTTCTAGTTCTATGTGTCTTGGGGTCAGGCCTCTTCAATTAAGCAGAGGAATTCTTAAATCTCATTTATTATATTATTACAACTTCAAATTACAGTATACGAGGTGACAAGGTGGGTGTGAGTAAGCGACTGGCTCGTGTCGACTAAACCCCGTATAGATTTCTACTTTTTCCTGAATCAGCAATTCCAGTCGCTACAATTTTTTTTTTGAGGTCTCGAGCTTATTATTAAATTCTAAAGTCTATTCTCTAGCGCTTCAGAGATGTTCGCAGAAACAAGACTCCCCGGTTTTGCGGCACTGGTACGACAAAGAGTAGCGAACGCAAGAAAAGATTTTATAACACCCAAAATAAAATAGTCACTGCTCTGCATCAATTTGATAGAAAGTTGGAGGAAACTATATCGTGACATATCATATCTTAATATTATCATAGCAATAATGTATTTTTGTTATGGACTTTATCTGGATTAAATAAATATTATTATTTCACATATTTATTTGGCCTCAGATTAGTAACATTTTTCTTTAAACGCATACTATATACAAAAAACATATATTAAAAAAAATGTAAAAAAATCGATGTCCGCTGGCAGCAGAGCATAGGATCCAAAGTACCGGTGGTTAAGGTTAAATAAATAAATATTATTATTATTATATAAAATTCTAAATATTCAGTGTCTGTAGGTACATTGAAGCTATTGAAAAAAAATAATTTTGAAATAGAGTTTATAAATGATGGAGAACACGATGCAATTTTTTTGTTGTTGTTAGTCTGTTTGCTCGGAATTCACGTAAAAGCTACTGGGCCGATTTCGATGCGATTTCCGCTGATTGGCAGTAAATTTGTGTAATTAAAATCTGACCTCCTTTATATTCTGGGAGTCCCTCCGGAATTATTTAAAATGGCCAGATTAAAAAAATCGAATTCCAATGTGATTTTTCACTGATAGCAAATTTTATCTAATAAAAATGCGTGATATTTTTATCCCGGGATTTCCGTGGGAGTTTTTTCGGGTGCATAAAAAATAGCTTATTCCGACACAATTTTCACTAAAACGATAGCTTACACTCTTTTATAAGTGCTGCGGTGCTTCGTATCCCGGGAATCCGACGGGAGTTTATCATGTCAAACGTAGACGAAGTCGCGAGCATATCTTAGTTTTTAATATTTTTCTTCGATTATACGGATTCTACTTATATATTATGTTCAATTTTGGTTTAGCACAGTTTGTTCACCCAGCCACAGTCACTTGCTAGTTATATGTATTAGTAAGGTATAATTTATTTTTGTTTCATCCTTTTAGGATGGTAACAGTGGTATAGTGGAAGGAGCCACGTCTGTGTCACTTTTGTTAGTGGAGCTCGTGTCACCTGATGTCATGTACAACGGGTTACCTTGGCCGGATGAAGATTTTACCAAGGTACATATATATTGGTGGTATGTGAACGAACCCTTACAAGATTGAGGGGAATGAGGGGAAAAAATAGATAGTTTTAACACTTAATAAAACTATTTTTTTTTTGCGAGATATTTGGTATCCATCTTGAGTCGAGCACAACCTTTACCTGCCTTATTTCACGTCCGCCGGATGTTTTTCCGATAGTTTGTTTTCTTTCTATTTTATATTTCTTTATTTTTTTAGCACGGGAGCATCTGTGGCCATTTAAAGGCTCATTATGGCACTCAAAATCTACCAGGTAGATCTTAAGTGGATTCCGGATAATTCAGGAAAAATGAACAGATAACCTTTATTATGTGTTACAACTCTTCATTGTCTGTTCAGACTCGATATACAAAATCCATCTTCGAGTGATGTGATCCTATGGAAAAAATGTCATTTATCGGGATACTGACAGATATAGGCAGATTTGACAAAAAGTTTTAAAATTCATTTTTGGAATCTGCTGGTCTGAATTAGCCCCTCCCCCCCGTGATTTTGATACCCCAGTACAACGATTGGTGGTACCCTTTTAATTTTAATTTAATAATAATATTATTGTTTTAAATTTTATCCGTGCAGAAACGGATAAAGAATATAATTTTCTGCGTTAGGGCGGCCTGTCGTAAGAGGCGATAAATGGTAGAATTTTACCCGTCTGCATGGCTACCAACCCTGGTCTAGAGTATGCCGCCATAACAACCTTGAGTTGTGTTCCGGCATTAGTGACCAGGTTCCAGTCTCCCTTAAGAGAGCAACAGCGCATGTAGCATTTCTGGTGTTGCAAATGTCTATAGGCGATGGTAACCGCTTTCCATCAAGTGGGTCGTCTGTCTGTCTGCTGAACTGCTACGATAAAAAAAAATAAAAAATTACAAAATAGAAGATATTAGGTTTTTTTTAATATCTTGAATAAATTGATTGGGTGCCGACAATGATATAGTGCACCTTAGTAATAAATTAGTAAAGATAATAGCCGTAATTTCGCAGCAAGTGAGCATAGAGCGGGAGTTGTACATGCGCGGTGCGCTGGAGAGCTGCGCAGTAGCGCGCGCCGCGCTGAGGCGGGCGGCGGGCGCCCGCCCCGCGCTCTGTCTGGCCTCAGCCTTACTCAGGGCCACGGCGGCCACGCTCCTACACCGACTCAGGGCATTACTGGGTATGAACTATTGTTTCTATTTTGTTCTTAAATTTATTTTGGTAAGGCTTACAGACAGTCAAATAAATTAAGTACATATAAATAAAAATAACCGTACAAATGTCTTCGCCTCATTTGAAGTGGTACATTGTACTGGTTCAGTACAAATGTCATGTTACTCCTACAAACTCATATAAAATCATGTCCTACTCAACTCTACATGTCGGTAACATGTGCCCGCGCGTGTTGCCCTCCGACATGTTGGCCACATGTCGGCGGCTTGCGTACGCAAGGGCTCAGTTGCCCGGCCACACTCAAGCTGTAGTGACGTGTTGTTTTTTTTTTGCAATATGGAGTGGGACGACGAAACGAAATGATTCTGTACAGTCAAGTCGTCTGCCTTCAAATCTCTTAATTATTCACTATTACTGTAACAATTGCGACTCAATAAACTAGGTTTGATCCAACAGCTTCGTTCCCTTTGGAGGGATCCAGCATCAATAATTCCACAAACTGCTATCAATAGACCACTGTCATCACCCTTGTTTACAGATTATTTTTAATTAATATTTTTTTATTGCAGGAGATCAGCAGACAGGCAGACGGCCCACTTGATGGAAAGCGGTTACTATCGCCTATGGACATTTGCAACACCAAAGTTGCTACAAATGCGCTGCTGCTCTCTTAAGGGAGACTGGAACCTGGTCTCTAATGCCGGAACACAACTCAAGGTTGTTATGGCGACATACTTTAGACCAGGGGTGGTAGCCATCCAGTCGGGCAATGCCCTACCATCTGGCTGTGGGTTGTTAAGTCGCCTCTTACGACAGGCCGCCCGGCCGCAGGAAATTGTATTCTTTCTCCGCTCCTGCACGGAAAAAGATAATTTATGCTAGAGATACACCACACAAGTTATATGACGCAACGTCTTTCGACATGCGACAATCACTAACTGTTAAAAAAAGTTCCTCATCTCGAGACGCCCACATGCCGTTGATAAAGTTTTCCGACTTGTAATGAATGCAGCCGCCAAGTAGTCCGCCGATAAAAGTTGCGGACCTAGGTCGGCGGCGCTTCACAGGTAAGAATGGGACATTTTATTCCCTTATCTAATTAATATACTTTTCTATTGTCATTAGACCGTCACACGCTATCAGCGGAGATTGCTCGGGAACGTGCAGCGTTAGCGGAGTTGCTCTCAACTATGACCCTAGGTCAACTTCTGCCACATCCGCTTAGTCATATGCTCGAACTGGCCCCAGAACTGACTGCTAGTGAGGTAAAAAATATCCATACTAATGTATAGAAGTGAATGTGAGTTTGCTTGAAGTTTTGTATGTTCTTTCTCCATTAGAAAGGAATGGGCTTCTGTATCTTATAATCCATTTATTTTAATTTTCCCTTCCCATTGCCAGAAAAATGACAGATACCTGTATGGAATTTATGTCAAATTTTAACAAGTATTAATGTAAACTAATCGTTGGTAAAATATGGGAACCAGCTAAAAATGAATACTCGATCCTGCTAAAAAAGATTCACAGAAATTAGCTTATATCACCTAGCAACATTTAACCATAGACAAAAAGTAGCTGTCATAGTCTGACGTTTTGTAATACTCGGAAGGTTTTTTTATGTTACATTTGTAGGGGCAATAATGTCACGACACAGATGAATTACTAGTGTATGGCTTTTCTTAAAAATATTATTGTTTTTTTTTCAGATTGTCCAAGTATTGAGAGATTGTCTATGGAATTATACTAGAGATCATGTGCCTTCACCCGCATTGTTCGCTTGTGACTCAACAGGTAATATATTAATTTTTTATCTCAGAAAACCTCATGAATCTCACACAGCAGGTCTTTGAAGAGTGTGCTTATGCGTAAACTCACTTTTACTTCGACACAATTTAATCAAATTAGTTTATTAAATTCTTAGTGTTTATAATATAATTACAGGTCTACACTGGCGGGATCCATCGACGTGCAAACCATCGGCAACTTACACGGATACTCTACGAATAATTATACAGAAAAGAATATGTAAATTAGGACACTTATATCCGATTATGTTTTTAAACCTTGAAAAGGATGCTAAATAAATAAATAAGAACATTTTAGTACAATATATTCTGCATCATACTCTATGGTCTTTCTAAATTAGAAGCGAAGACCTCTTATTACCCTACACTAATTTTTGGGACGTGAGCGTGGTCTGGCCAAAGGTTCGGACTCTCTTTATCATAAAACTACATTGATTTAGAGAAAGCATCCATATTTCAGCATAGTGCAAAATGCGCTTAAGAGCGACCATAAAGTTTTATTCGGTCTATATTATAAGCGAGAATTATTTTACTTCAATAAGGTTGTAAAGAATTTATACAATTTGTAAATATTATCATATTTTAATAAACCGATTTTCATAAATGTTTTGTTTTATTTAGTTGGGTTATTATAATTTTACTTATCTAAAACGATCTAGCATAAAAAAATTGTGAAACTGCAAAGGAAGTTTTTTACGGTGGGATAAGGTCCATATTTTTTTATATGTATTTAAAAATCTTGATAAATATCATTCATACGTTTCCTTAGTCCGCGAAAGAGATTTAAAAAATATCACAATTGACACTTGACCAACTTTTCACTTTGACAGCCGAAAAGTTAATTGTCAAAAGTCAAAGTCAAAAGTTATGTTGTGGAAATAAAATATTCGTGTTGTGTGTGAAATTACGATTTTAAATTTGGTAGTTGATTTTGTTGTTTGTTATTTTAAAATTATTAAATTTTCAATGGCAAACTCTGAAACAAACTCTGAGGCAATGGAAGAGGAATCGAGAAAACCAATTTGTTTAATAATTTTAGGTTAGAATGTTGTTTACATGATTTGTTTTCGCGTTACAAATTTCTTATACCTTATTACTGAATTACACTCTAATGTATCTAGTAAAAGTAAATATTTATTCCAGGAATGGCCGGAGCTGGTAAGACCTCTTTTACCCGTCGTTTAGCAGGCAAGGTAGTGGATGGTTCTAGACCATATCTTATTAATTTAGATCCCGCTTGTCGAGAAGTTCCTTATCCAGCTAATATAGGTAAGATACTGTTCAAAATAGGAATTGCTTTTTGCATTTGGAATTATTTTCAAATTAAGTGGACTATCATCTGAAGCATCGGTTTGCACATGAATATTGTTCTAAAAATCTTGTGATATACTTTTAATGTATTGTTTTTATTATTGTAGTTATTCTGTATACTGTTGTTGACATCTAAAGGTAAACCACTTTGGTTTTCTGAATGTAGATAAATAAACTATGTATATAAATATTGTTTATATATAAATATTAATGAAATAAAATTTGCCTACTTTAAATATACATTGATTGATTTCAGATATAAGAGATACAGTGAATTATAAAGAAGTTATGAAGCAGTATGGTTTGGGCCCAAATGGTGGTATAGTCACAGCACTAAACCTGTTCTCAACAAAGTTTGGTCAAGTTGTAGATCTGATTGAAAAAGCTGGCAAGAAACACAAGTACTGTGTAATTGATACTCCAGGTATATTTGATAACTGAAATGTATTTTTATGTTTTTGTTGGAGAGGGTTTGATTAATTGATTTTTTATTGTCATGTCATTAGTTTACCAGACCAATACTACATTATTACTATCATTGGTTTTAAATAAATATGTATTTATATTAGATAGATAGATAACACCTTATTGCTCACCAAAATAACAGACACAATACGTTGGTTACATTATTTTAGGCAGAATAGGTGGCCTTATCACTTACAGTGATCTCTTCTAGGCAACATAACTTATGGGATATTCTAAGCTAATCTGGCAATGTAGGTGGTGCATTATTTCAGGTGTTTATAGATTGTTAAAACAAATTAAATTTTTAAGATTAATATATACATACATACTCATGAGATATATTTTACTAATAAATAGAAATTATATAATATAACAGTCAAATAGTTGTATAAAATAAGATTGAATTAAATTCTTCATAATGACATCATGATAAGTCATTAATTTTAGATATCAGAGACAGTCATTTAAATAAAATGTATCAAGTCTGTTTGTTGAACTCATGTCAATGTATTCAAAGCCTTTGTCAGCCTGATTGCTTGTTTTTGATAATAAACAACCTTTAAGGCAACAACACATGATATTGACAAAATTTATATATTCAATATAGTTTGTGAATTACTAATGTTAAAATGATAATCAAAAGGTTGTCTGGAAGAAATTGTAAATAGCAAAAAGACTGTCTATAGCATTGTTAACTATAATTCTGTTAACTGTTTAATTGAATGTACAAGGAAGTATATTATTTTGCTTTTGATTGTGGGGTAAAGAGAGAGAAAAATATATAAATGTTTATTTTGCGACAGGTCAAATTGAAGTCTTCACGTGGTCAGCTTCTGGTACTATAGTGAGCGAGACATTGGCTTCAGCATGTCCCACTGTGGTTGTTTACGTAATGGATGCAGTCCGCAGTGTAGCTCCTGTCACCTTCATGTCAAACATGCTGTATGCCTGCTCCATACTGTATAAAACACGTTTACCCTTCATTATTGTTATGAATAAGGTTAGTGATTTTGGTGCTAATTAAATATGACTTAACATAGAGTAGACTAACTATATAAACCTAAAATTTAAAAAAAATAATCATATTTATTGCACACAACTACTGTCAGGGCCGAAGGTAAAATAAACTATGTAACATTGAACAACACATGTTGACACCAAAGGTAGTGGCATTCTAATAGTTAAAATGGCACATCACTAAAAAGGAGTAACAGCACTAACACACTCAATGCAACATGTGCGAACTCTGGAGTGATTCTGCTCAATCTGTCTTCGAACCCACATTCAGCACCCAGTTAAAGTAACATTAAAATATCCCATAATTAAGTGTGTAGCCTGAACCTGAAGTCATCAGCTGTAATAAGGGTTTCCTGTAAAAGAAGGAATCTGCTTGAAATTCCCACTAAAGTTGTGAGCAAGTTGCATTTGAATGGTCAACTGGTGAGATCACGCTATTAAATTGACATTAATTTGATACCAAAACCCACAGGTGAAGTGTTTTAGTGTACTATCAGCCTATAAACTAACAATATTGTGACAAGATCACCAGCTCCAGACATCATCTCATCGCATTCGCACACATTCCACAAATCCATCTGCCAACACCATCCTACACAAGCAGGCATTTGGCAATGCCAACACATTTGACTCTAATTTTCTTGAATGGTAGATATTTTCTAACTTCTTCACAACTAAATCTAGATTGAAATAAAATCTTTTAACTTGATTGTTCATAAATTATTATTTTGAAATAATTTTACAATTTTAATGTTACACGCTTTAGTATGATTAGTATTAATACAAATAAGTGGTAAACAACATTTAGAGAAATATAAGAGTCTCGGGGTTGTTCGTCAGCTTCCAGAATGGAAAGAATAAAATCTAAAGCAGGGGACGTTCTTGCTAACCCACAAGAGGTATTAGCGCGATGGAGTGAATATTTTAGAGAAATGTATGATATATCCCGGATGCTGGCACCACTACTGAGTCTGTGACCGACTCCGACGAGTCAGCATCCGAGATCACTTTGGAAGAGATCGAATGGTCGATAAGAAGTCTGAAAAATGGAAAGGCAGTAGGAATCGATAGTGTGTCTGCTGAGATGATCAAATATGGTGGAACCTGCGTCCGGGACGCTTTCCTGTCCTTATGCAACTTGTGCTGGAGGACGGGAAAGGTTCCCAAGGACTGGAGGCGCGCTGTCATCGTGCCCTTGTATAAAGGCAAGGGGTCACGTATGGAGTGCGCCAGCTACAGGGCCATCAGTTTGATCAGCACAGCATCTAAAGTGTATGCGAAGATTATTGAAAAGAGAATGAGAGTTGTATCCGATGGATTATTGTGGGATCCACAAGGTGGCTTCAGAAATGGAAGGGGATGTATGGATCAAGTATTCTCTCTCCGCAATATCGTAGAGAAGCAGCTGGCTATGGGCCGGAAGGTTTTCTGCGGTTTTGTGGATCTAGAAAAAGCATTTGACAGGGTTGTGCGGAAGGACCTCTGGGACATATTGCCCGGATATGGGATTAATGGCCAATTGATACGTGCTGTGCAGTCCACTTACGAGGACTATATGGCATGCGTGCGAGTGGAAGGCAGCCTGTCGCCCTGGTTTGACGTCAATATTGGCGTCCGCCAGGGCTGCGTCCTGTCGGCTTTGCTGTTCATCCTATATCTGGACGATTGTCTCCAGAGAATAAGATTGATGGATGTTGGGGTGCGGATGAGTGATCTAGTTGTAAGCACCTTGCTTTATGCGGATGATGCCGTGCTTTTAGCCGAATCGCCATCAGAACTGCAAACACTAGTCACAATGATGAAAGATGACTGTCAGGCGAGAGGCTTACATTTGAATGCGAAGAAAGGTTATAGTGTTTGAAAGAGAAGAAACCAGAACGAACGCAAGGATAATGGTCGATGATGTTATGCTAGAGCAAGTGAATGAGTTTGTATATCTTGGATGTGCTTTTAGCAGGGATGGAAGGTACACCGCTGATATAGAAAGAAGAGTGAATTTGGGGAATAGTTTAAATGGAGCGTTAGGTAAACTTCTAGGCGCTAAGAACCTCAGCCAGAAGGCCCAGCTCACCGTACACAACGCGGTGCTGGTACCTACGCTCACGTATGGATGCGAGAGTTGGGTATGGAAGAAAGAGCATGAAAGTAGAGTAAACGCGGTCGAGATGCGAGCACTGCGCAAAATCTGCGGAGTGACGCTCGCGGACCGCGTTCGTAATACCGAAGTAAGAAAGAGAGTTGGTCTGAAAGAGAGTGTCGGGGTGAAGGTAAGGAAAGGAATGCTCCGGAGGTTCGGGCATGTGGAAAGAATGCATGATGAAAGAATGACTAAACAGATATACAATGCAAAAGTGGATGGATGCAGAAGTCGTGGAAGGCCACGACACACCTTCCATGCTCAAATTGATCGTGTACTAGCAGAAGGTGATGTCAGGAGCCTTAAGAACAGACGAGCTTGCATGACAAGAGTTATGAATGTCAAAGAGGCAAGTGAGGTGTGTAAGAATAAGCCTAAATGGCACTCTGTTGTTCGTGCCTACCCCGCAAGGTACTGGCGTGAAGTTATGTATGTATGTATGTATAAGAGTTAAATCTCTATTCAGTCATTAAAAATTGTCCTCCATAAATGTCCTTATCTTGGAAGACTTCAGGAGAATAGGCGACGGTAACCACTTTCCATCAGGTGAGCCGTCTGCCTGTTTGTCTGCAGGCAATAAAAAGACATGCTAATCTGGATGTGCAGCTTATTTTAATCTTCAAGCTGTTAGATTTAACAGTTTATAAAAATGCTGGAGTATTTCAATATTGTCACTGAAAACTTAAAACATTTGACTGTGATCATGTTTTCTACTGGTGTCTGCACAATATGTCTTTTCCTTCCATACTTCTCTATTCTCACATATGTCTTCTGTCACATCAAAAATCATCATATCATCCTCCACACAATCCATCCATATCTTTTTTGGTCTACCTATCTTTGCATTTATACCCATCAATCTTGCAGTTTAACATTCTTTTGGTCACATGACTTTCATCCCTCCTCATTACATGCCCATACCACCTTAATCTTCTTCCTCTCAATTTTTCAGTCACAGGTACAACTTTCAAAGATCCCCTTATGTACTAATTTCTCATTTATTTATTAACCTACAAACATCACTATCATTACAGTTGTCACCAATATGATAGTGTGGTACACACAATACATTACATATATATATATATATATATATATATATATATATATATATATATATATATATATATATGTATGTGTACATATACACACACATATGTATATATACACATATATAATGTATATATATATATATATATATATATATATATATATATATATATATATATATATATATATATATTCTCGACATATCTTGTTCAATGTTCGAAAGGCCTGTGTCATCGGCGCCTTATTAAGCAAGTTGGTCCTACCGTATGGTATTACGAACATTGGTGGCGGCCTACTATTGACTTCAGCCGACACACCTGGGTTAAACAATTTACCTCTTATGTAAAAATCTCTAGTATGTATGTACCAATAAAACTTATTACTGTGTCCTATTCAGACGGACGTGGTGGACAGTTCGTATGCGGTTGAGTGGATGCGGGACTTCGAGGCGTTCCAAGAGGCCTTGGACGCGGAGGGCGGCGGCGGGGGCGAGGCGGAGGGGGGCAACACCTACATCGGGAACCTTACTCGCTCGATGGCGCTCGCGCTCGACAGCTTCTACGCCGATCTAAAGTGCTGTGGCGTTAGTTCGCACACGGGACAGGTATAATAATAATAATCAAATTAACACTTGCTGTTCAATCGTGTTAATCTGGTATTGCCAGGTTTACTGAGTCTTTAGAAAATATTTTTTTTCTTTTTTATTAACAACTCTACGGACTCTAGCAGCGTACCCTTTTTTTACAATTAAATTTAAGAAGTTGTACACGCTTATTTGTTACTTTGTTATTGCGTGTGATATTTAATGAATGTATGTTTGTGTTGTGGCGTACCTTAAGAATAACTTATTATATTCATTTATTCTAATTTTAATACTAAACTTATACTAATGTAGAGTGTATCTGTTACACGCTGGTGTTGTGAGGAAGTGCATGTGCAGTGTGTGCATTATGTCAATAGGAAAGAATTGTAATATAATAATAATAATAAATTTGCCCCATGGCCCCACGCAAGTCCTCCAAAAGTTTGGGCCATTTTTATGGTCCATGGTCTTTAAAGACATACACTAATAATAATAAAACATTTATGTCTGTTAACATTATTTACAATATTTTTACACGAAACTGGTATACAATTCCAATATTTATTATATTTCCAATATATCCTCTTGCTTCAAAATTGATACGAGTTTTTAGCTATTTAGTTTATGCTCCAATGGGTTTGAACACTTGCTTCTTCTCTTCAAGCCGTAACAGCCATTGCGAAGCGGTGGTAGCTCACATCGAGTAAATAATAAATATAAAAAAAATAATAATTTAAATGAACATGCTGCTGGTAGGCTAAAAAAAACTTTAAGTTAACTCATTGACAATTGACATCTTTGCTGTCTGGTTACAGCTACTGAAAAGTGGCCAAAACATCGGAATAAAAATCTTATAAAATACCGCGCTTATAATTGTTAAAACGTAGTTTTATTATGGAAAAGAGTTGTTACTACCCCACTGCTCCATCTGGGATCACACAGATGTAGCAATGGATTTAACGCGTAATTTGAGATGCGATATTGTTATTAATTGTTAATGACGTTAAATATTGACTGATAACGTATGTATAACACTAATGTAGCTGTTCCTTATGGGATTTATTTTTAACGTTATAAATAAGACCCATTTGGTCACAGTCAATAACTATAACATTTGGCGAGGTGGAGCCCGAGCATAGTGAGTATCTTAATGTGTATTGAGATATTGAGGGTAGAAGAGTGCAAACTCATATGAGGGTAAAACTGAAAAATGTCCATTAGCAAGTACAAATAATAATCAAAAAATCGACAAGTACACATTGTACTTTGACAAGATTAAAAGCTAGATTTAGAAAATTCTGTGATATAGAGACTTTTCTAATCTAGTTTTTACTAATATTGAATCATTTTAATGTTACTTTTTTCTAATTGTTTTCTTTTACTTTCATATTTTTAGGTTTACATGTAATCTGTTTATTTCTTACAAAGAAAGAAAAAAATGTATTTGAAGAAATTTCTTAATATCTTTAAGAAATAAATACATAAAACTCTAGTTTGTTATTCATATATTTGTTCTTTCCAGGGAATAGATGATTTTTTTAAGTTGGTTGATGAGGCTGCAGATGAATATGAAAGGTATGTTGATTTGTACTCTCAATTAAAAATTTGACAGCAAAATCAAAATAAAATAACAGCTCTAAGGGTTAACACCTCGATTGTCTCGGTGTGTGCTGGTTTAGTTGTGTTGTTTTACATCACATCCAGCATGTGGTAGTTGTATAATGTCTACATTAGGCCAGTAAATTGCTTAGACAGCACATATATATTATAAATGGAACTCACGTTATGGCATTTAGACGTTTTGGCCACTATGACTTATATGCCAATTTACAGTATATTGCCTTCTTTTTTTAATCGTCAGAAAAATCCATACATTGTATACACTTAATCATCAAACAACAGTAGTATTCTTGGTATTATGGACTAACTCTGTAACAGAAAATTTGTTTAAGAACTTTATCATGCCGGGAATTGAACCCAGGACTTGATTCAGAAGATTCAAGTAAACATTGAAAGATGTCTCCACCTGAGTGTTGTAGTAATTATAATGAAATATTTATATCATATTTTTCTTATATTATAGAGAATATAAAGCAGATTGGTTAAAAATGCGAAAGGAAAAATTAGAAGAACAGAAAAAGAAAGAAGAAGAATTAAAGAAAGGGGATGCAGGTAAGATTAATCTATAGTAACATAATTCATGCGAAGTGTCAAAAAGACAGTTTAATCTTCACTAAATGGCAAGTGAACCAATTTACATGAAATTTGATCAATCATATAATTGCTTGTTTTTATCCCGGAAACTATCCATTTTCCGGGATAAAAAGTATCCTATACCCAATCTCGGCATTGAAACTACATATGTACCAGACAGACAGCCAGTCACTTCCGCTTTTATAAGATTAGCACTACAACACTGTAAATAGACTTTATTGGACACCAAAATACACAATTACAAAAACCAAATTTACAATACTTTCTAGGCTAATAGAAAAGGCGGCCTTAACGCTTATGGTAGCCATTCACCATGCTACCTATCGTCTAATCAGCATGACGCTGCCGATTGGATCAAGTAGAACTGACCGTGTGTAGGCGTGGATTGACATGACAGTTATACTTGACAGAACAATCGGAATTCAATTCTTTTGGCTTGATCATGCCGATTGGGTCCGTGTATGGCCGTCGCGATCGTTAGTTCAGTTGAGTGAAGATTTTCATCGGTGGTAGACGTGGTGCGCGTGCTCTCAACCTGTCGCAAAATACAGCCCGGTACCGAAAAGTGCTACTGGAGTTTATTGAAATATATATTATTGTATTCGTAAATAATTACGATAGTCTTATGGCCTAATCCTCATTTCTTTTATTAAATTTATATGAGAAAACTGATGCCTTTTCAATAACTAGTGTTTGAGTTTGCACCAAAAGATCGGCGGATCTTTTCTTTTTTTCTTTGGCTCTTTACCACGAGTAAAATGCCGAAGACGGCTAAAACATCGTCGTCCGTCACTGGTGAGGCCATGGCTCATCCCGATGGATCTTCCAGACATAATCGAAAAATAAAAAAATGTACGGAAACTAGCGCCATGAAGTGGTCCAGGAACATCAAAAATTACAATTAGTTTCCATTTAGTCCACTTACTTCACTTAAGATGGCGCTGTGCAATATCGTTGAATAAATACATCGCGCTGACGAGATCTTAGAGCATAAATGCAACCACAAGTTATGGTTATATTTGGTGAAACTTTCACACTTTTACATGAAGTTTTGGCATGAATTATAGTGTTATGTATATGCTTTTTGAACTAATTTTATTCTGTCTTTCCCTTTATTCTAATTTAGAACAAGTTATAGCTTATTAGTACCATCTAGTGGAATTTATAGAATTATCGATTGTAGTGCCATCTATCGGACAGGGTAAATGATATTTTATTCAAAATAGTTTCATCTATTTTATATATAGTGTATCTATGCCATGGCTTCAACTGCCGATTGGACAGTTTGAATTGATCGTGTGTGGTGTATATGAACGAACTGCAGATTGGGTCAAGCCTACAGCGTCGTGTTGATTGAACGATAGGCAGCATGGTGTATGGCCACCATTAAAGCGATCTCTTCCAGGCAACCTGAATCAAAGGTAATAAATAATAATAATGAGAAAATACATCTTTTTTCAGTAACTGAAGATACAGTGTTACACAAAAAGAGTCTCATAGACGAGGTGCCCATCGGCAGGGAGATGAGCGACATGTACCTGAAACACCCAGCCAACGAAAGCTCCAGCGATGAAGAGGGCACTGAAAGGGAACCTGAAATCGGTGAGTTTTGAGCCTTTTTACTACAAGTTATAAATAAATAAAAATGCAGGTATCCTACCGCCAGAATAAAAAAAAATCAACATTTATATCAATTTGCTTTTGCTATTTGAAAGAAAGTTGTTATTTGAAGAAATAGCTACGTGATTACATAGTATATGATTTAAAAAAAATGCTTTGAGAATTTGTTCACCGCATTTTCAACAAACGAGTTTTGCAGTCGACTTGTTGCTGTGCCGAAATTATAGCAGACACGACGCTGATTTTCAATGCAAACCTTCCTTTTAACGTAATACCGAAACGACCTAAAAGTATATATGTATGTTTTCTTTGTTAATCTTTTTTTATAATTATTCAAATAATAAATCTTGATAAAATAAAAAGTAAAATATTAAATCTATGGATAATACCAGTGCCTCAATTAACAAAATGCTGCATCATCGAAATGCTTTGTTTACTTTATGATTAAAGATTAATTTGTCTGAAGATTTATCTAAAACTTGGATAGTCATGAACACCGTAAGAAAGGTTTTATTCAACATGTGCTTTTGATTAATTTCCAAAGGTTTGATAGTGGTTATATATTTTGCAGATGACAGACCACAAGATGTCGCTATGTTCCAAGAATTCGTTAGGAAACACGTAAAGCCAAATAATACAGGGCACGAGACGTGATAGAAAAGGAAACAAATTAGGCTGTAAATATTATTAAAGTATTTTTTAAATAAAACAAAAAATCAAAATAAAACTTGTTTAATTTGACTAATTAAAATTATTGTATTTGCTACCTTTGTTATAATGTTAAGACGATGAAACCAATGTATGCACCTTTAAGATAACTAAAGCTATAGAAAACGTATATATAAGTAACTATAAAATATATAGATCCGAACTGTTTTCGCTAATGGCGTAGAAAGCGTGTTTAAAAGGGATAGATATACAGCTGTATATTCGTTATATACAAGATTGTCACCACATTAAAGCAAGACACTAACACATCATTGTCTTGTTTTAATGAAGTGGACAGTCCAATTAAGTTAATCTCACTTTACAAATAAAGATTATGGTTAGTACATATTTTTAATTTAGTAGCATATTGTAGCCTTAGAACAAAATTTTATTAAATAGAGCATGTGAATTTATATAATACATGTGAATTTTACGAAACACAAGAAACTAAGATTTTTGTTTCACTCACGCTCATGTATAGGAAATTACCATTGTTGGCACCCTCTAGTGATTGGCACTGTCAATTTATTTACGATATGAGAAATCTTAGTAGTTCTTTACTTCGTAGCCATACAATATTATTATTATTATCATTGTGTGGCTACAAAAAAAGAAATATATTAATACTTCTTAATGTTTTTGAATAAATTAATAGGGTGCCAACTATGGTATACTTTACCCTATATCATATTTAGGTACTTTACATAAATAAAAGAGCAGTACAGTACGTGTAAAACTAAATTGCACGTCAACAGAAGTTAGCTTTGTGACTTTGCCGAGGTTCTATCAACTTTTAACGTTAATTTTAAGTCAGAGAGAAGCGCAAAAGAGATGCTATAGAAGTCCAGATCACGGACGAGCGATAGCGCAACTTTCCCTCAACGTATAATTGCAGGAATTTTATAATTGTGTTCTGCACAATGACTTGCATAAACTTCAAGGACGCATTCAAGTTTTGCACTTACTATATTTAATTTATAGCACGATTTCTATAGCTTTAGTTATTGTTCTATGAGGTTTACCTGTAATTGTGGTATAAATATACCTCCTACGAATAATAGCTGCCCAGTTGAATACCTAATTTTGTAACTCTTCTAAATCTTACACGACCGGATATGGCCATAGGTCTTTCTTCTCTCACTTTCACGTTTTATTATTTAAAACATAACTTTTTTAGACGAGATTAGTCTAAAATTGATTTTAATAATTTCCTTTCCAATATAAAACTAAAAAGCCAGAGAACAATGGAATATGACATAAACTAGTCATGTAGGGTTTAATAGCCTTTCTAGTTAAAAAGCCACCATAATGGAGTTCGCTATCTCACTCACGAATTACCAAATTAACTGAATTTACGGCAAATCTGTATTTTACGAACCACAACAAAGTTATGCAATCGACGAAAACAAAATTGACAAGGTTTCATATAATAAACTTATAACAATACTAGCTACGCCCCGCGGTCTAACCCGCGTGGTGATGGAAAATCGTTATATTTTGGATAATTGACACTATATCTTTTTCAAAATATCTGTTGTTCGTGCCTACCCCGCAAGGGAACTGGCGTGAAGTTATGTATGTATGTATGTATGTATCTTTTTCAATTATAGCCTATGTGTTATTCTGATGTGTAAGCTATATTATTGTAAAGTTTCATCAAAATCCATTCAGTAGCTTTTGCGTGAAAGAGTAACAAACATACATCCATACATTCTTACAAACTTTCGCGATTGTAATATTACTGGGATAATATAATGTAGAATATAGAATATACAAAATATTCTATTTATAACTAACACATGCATAAAATAAACACATCACTTCTATATTTTATATAAGGGTCCATCCATATATTACGTCATAGGTGGTTATATACGTTATACCATTGTAAGGTAGACGAAGTATATCATTGTGGGAAAAAGGGTCGGAGGGGTCCTAAATTTCGTGGGTCACATTTCAAAATCGAATATATATTTAAGCTTTAAAACACGAAATTTGAAAGTATTAACGAAAATCTTCAAAATATTTCCAACTCTTATCTCTATGGGGATAGTGTTTAATTATGAAAAAAAATATTTAAATGGAAATAAAACTAATAATTACGGACCTGCTGTTTTAATTTAATTTCTTAATGTCAAATTGCAAAATATGTGATGTGATGTCACAGTAGGGAGTGAGGAGTCTCCCGAATGTGACCAGCTGAAGGACGGGGTGTGGGCAAAAATCGTGAAATTCGTTTGACGTAATTTCTGGTTGGCCCCTTACATAAAACATGGGCTTTAACACTGAATATCCCTCACCCATGTAGTATCGCAGTCTAGGATGCTGATTCTCTTAGTACAGGTTATTTGATAACCTATCTACGAAGACAGCGCCACTTTCAGCAACTCTGACAATACAAAAATCTGTTTCCAAATTGTTAATGTCGATTTAAATAATAATTTATGTCATAGTCATTACAGTTATTTTAAGTTTATGTTTATTCTGTAATGTTTTGCTTATTTATTATTATTGTAACAACATCATTTGTAACATTTCAATTCAGTATTTTTTTTATTATATTATAAACTTATTTCTCACAACAGTTAATTTTTGTATATAGAAATGTATTTTGTATATATATGAAAACAAAAACAAATTTATGTGAAACATTCGTAATTTTGTTCTTGAGATTCATAGAATACAGATTCGTCGTAAGTTCTGTCAATGTTGGATGTTATCCCTTCAGGAATATGATTTAGGTAGCCCCCTTAACATTATATTAATATTTTTATTTGAAAAACAAACTTTAGATCGACACTAACATTAGTAACTAAATAAATTCATAATCTCCTAACAATAAAATGGAATAAATAAAAATTAATATATGAATATCAATTGAGATTTTCCAATTTTATAAATTCAAAATCAACATAGTATAGAATTAATTTAATATAACAACACAAATAATTTAACTAAATATAGGTATATTTTCGCGAAGTGATGCGAGGACAATTCATAACTTCATTTAACACTAGAACTACCTGACCAGTCAACCAGGACCAGGCAATTTAATATTTGCACGTCCTATGGGGTATGTTGAATTTTAAGGCACGGTTAACAATGTACCATGACATAAGCCGATAAATATCATCTCAAAATGACTGGTTTAATATTTTACTAACAGGGCGTTCCATTAGTAGCTCACAACGCCCAAAATACTCAGTTAGCCGTTCCACAAGGCGACCGCTGTCGTTGTGGTCGTGGCGAAAACGTCATAATTTTCGATCACACAACGCTCACAACGACCCATATCAAGAGGTGGGTCGAATAACCGTTCCACTTGGGTTTACGGTTGTAAAGCCGGCAAGCATGTGAAACGGGTAAAATCGCAGTCGTGAACGTGGTCGTTGTGAGTCTCTAACGGAACGTAGCCTAAGAAAAATTTCCTCTGTTAATATTTTTCCGCTGTCAAAAATAACATAACTTTTATTAATATATGAGAGTTCTCAACGTATTATATCTAACTTAGGGAAAACTATACAGTTGTTGGCACCCCCCCTCCCCTAGTAATTGAATCGTCTTCAAGAAGTCAAAGGAATTTTATTTTGATAATTTTGTAGTATTATTATCATTGTATGATAAAAAGATGCTATTTAAATTTCGTAATATTTTAAATAAATAGGATGCAAACCATTTACGGGGGGTGTCAACATTGGTATGGTTTACCATAGCAACGAGCAAATCGATACTAATCAAAGGAACCGATATCTGTAATAATAGGTGTAATTCGATCGCCGGTACTTGTTATCTAGTGTTAAACTGTGAGATACTATTTGTCATACTGTAATTATTTGTTAAGTATATGTATAATAGATATTTTTAAGTACTGTACACCAACCATAAAATATCTAAGTACCTGGTAGCACCGTTTTACGGCGAAACTATTTACAATTCACTACACTCCAATTTGCATTGTTATCTATTGTGAGTTATAGACAAACTAAAATACCTGATATAATTTCAACAGTTAAAATTGTTGCGTTAGTTATATTATCAAACTGTACGTTTAATTTTGTAAAATTGTTAATGCACTGTCATTTTGCAATCTAGTAACTGTTTGTAAGGGTAAGACTCCACTCTCGCGATGTATGTAGTAGAGTAAGAAAATGCAAAAAATGTGACTCTACCACAATTCTGCACTTTACTTGCCACCTATTTGACATACTGACATGAATTTACTACTATGCCCATAAACTTATCAGGCCTTGATAATTCATGCAAATTCTAATGTAATCTATACACCCATACAGGTCGTACAGCACGAGTAAATAGAAATCTACCGCAGTAATACCCCGTTTTATGCAAGACATGCGTTCCAGGCAGAATCCCGTATAGCGGTTTAAGATGAAGTAACAAGCCAAATAAATAATAACTAAAGTGATTTTATTCCAACATGAAACAGAATCAACTTATTCATTGTTGCAGATTTTTATTTATTTATTTAATCCTTAGAATTATATGAGAATTAGTTATCTAATGTTTTTTGAGTAGCATTTTGTTTGCGTGTTTGCAAAATTATTTTGTAACAAAGAACACTCTTTTGTATTGCTTGCCGAACATTTATAATGCGATTAATATCGGCATCCTCTACAAAAGAAGGCAAAAAATCAAATAAAAATGATTATTTAAACTGTCAAGACAACTGTCAGAAATTGAAATTTTATATACTGAGAAGATTCGCCGTTATTAGCTAGTGCAATTACACCATAAAGCAAGAATCCGCGTAAAACGGGGTAAATTCAGGCGAATTATTAAGAAACGTACCTATTATAACGAATTCGCGCTATGCGGGGGTCGTGTAAAGCGGGGTATTACTGCATTGAAACTACTATCTATAGTCAATTCCTTTATCGCATTCCAATGGCTGGCAAGGCGTTGGCTTCGCCCCAGGTGCTGCAAATGTCTATAGGCGACAATAACCACTTTTGCACTATGTGTGCCTGTTTGCCAGCTTAGCAATAAAAGTCAGCTAATATCATAATTTGATGACTGTACGTCAAATCTGCGACAAGTCAAGTGGTAGTTTGTTTCTATAGAAAATATCAAATAGATACTGAGATATTCATCTAATTAAATTCGAACTAAAATCACATATAGTTTTTAGTGCGGTATGTGACAGACAGTTTAAAGAAACGATTTCATTTTTTACTTTAAATTATCAAATATATTCAATACCAAAAGTAAAGAATAGACTGGAATGTCGAATAAATGTTAGAATCATGTTTTTAGTTATATTGTGTACGGACATACATAAATGTTTCTTTAAACTGATTGTACATTAAAACGCAGTGAATTATTCTATATAAGGCGAGGGCTACATTGAGTAGCATTTTGCGACGCGACTTGCAGAGCTAAATCAAAGACTGCTACATTTAGGTAACTCCTAATTTTTTTTTTATAGTAAGTGCTTTTAAAAAGCTTCGTAGACATACCAAATCACCATACTTAATTAATTTCTTTTAACGTCTATTGACCTGCCCCTTTATGACTTCAGCTTCATATTTTAAAAGAAACAGTTGTATTTTGACACTAATTATATTATCCAGCTAAAATAAAAAGGAAATACAATAAAATTACACAATTGTTAAACCGACACTTGAATTTTATCACATCACAGCTCATAACATTTATAACGTCTGGCTCAATTTTTTTTTCATAATTACTAACTACCAATTTAAACACTACAATTGATCGCTTTGTACACATCGTTGAATTCAGTCCTTTCATTTGAACTACAATGACGACTTATTGTTTTAATTATAAGTAAATCAACTATTGCTGTGTTTGTATATCCTATCATTCATTATTTTACCGTACTGCTGATAGAAAACGGATATTACTTATACAGAGTATATGTTAAATTTTAACCAATAATAAGGCAAATAAATAATTAGTGACATTATAGTAAATTAACATGTCTAATTAAATCACCGCAAATCGCGTCGCGTGTTAATGTACCCTCAGCCTAAAGCCCGTCACCATTACACGTATATTTATCAGACCCGTTCGTCAATTTATGATCTTGGCATGCGTCATGTCCATTGACTGCTTGCTTTGGGGTGGTGCCTCTACCAGCCCTTTCTAGAGAGCCATCTGTTAGTTTCCACGCGGGTAAATACGAGACACAACCGCGACAGTCGCAGTAAGCTAAAGATGGATTAGGCCACGTGTTCATTGTGCTGCCTATTGATGTATACCTGTCGAAAAATAGAGCTCATTAACTTATTATTTGTATAATATTAACGTCCCATAAAGAGGTTACCAGCACTGTGCTGACAACAGATTTATTTATTTATAACATAGACAATAAACTCTTTTTAATGTGATTTTCGCCAATTACTGCATGCTTTACACTTTACAATGTTTTTGTACAAAAGCAAGAACGCTATAAAGAGTTCATGGTATGCTCTGATATAAATGTAATGTATTTATTAACATAATGCCTGCTGAAGTGTCCCTATATAGTACATATTATAATAGGTTGGGGAAAAAGTCTTTTCGCATATAGTATCTATGAACTTGTAATAAGATCTCTTTGGCTATACCATTTGTATCTGGCTGGTTTTGGTTTTAAAGTTTTATTTTTAAAGAAGACAATTCCAAATTCATATTAGGAAAATGTGTGATTTTCATTTGTTTTTCTTATTGTTAAAATGAGTGAATCTAATAAAGAAATTCGATACATTTTAAAATTTTACTACAGAAAACGTAAAAATGCAATACAAGCCGCGAAAAAAATTTGTGATGTTTATAGACCTAATGCAGTATCTGTGAGAGTAGCGCAAATTTGGTTTAAGCGTTTTCTAACCGGAAATTTTCATATCAAAGATGCACGTCGTTCTGGTCGCCCTGTTACGAACAAAATTGATGCCATTTTTGAAAAAGTGGAGCAAGATCGGCATATTAGTATTAGCTGGAGAACTGGGAATTGACCACAAAACGGTTTTGGCGCATTTGAAAAAAGCTGGGTACATAAAAAAGCTCGATATTTGTGTGCCTCATGAGCTCACTGAAAGAAACCTAATGAACCGTGTACTCATTTGTGATTCTTTATTACGACGTAATGAAACCGAATCATTTTTGAAGAAGCTGATAACTGATGATGAAAAGTGAATCACGTACGATAAGAACGTGCGAAAAAGATCGTGGTCAAAGGCCGGTCAGGCTTCACAGACTGTGGCGAAACCCGGGTTAACTCGCAACAAGGTGATGCTGCTGTGTATATGGTGGGATTGGAAGGGCATTATTCATTATGAGCTGTTACCGCCAGGCAGGACCATCGATTCTGAACTGTACTGCAAACAACTGATGAGATTAAAGCATAAAGTTGAGAGAAAGCGGCCGGAATTAATCAACAAAAGAGGTGTGGTTTTTCACCATGATAACGCTAGACCTCACACATCTTTACCCACTCAGCAAAAATTATGAAAGTTTGGCTGGGAGGTGTTAATGCATCCGCCGTATAGTCCTGTCCTTGCAACTTCAGATTTTCACCTGTTTCGGTCTCTGCAGAATTCCTTAGGCAGTGTCAGGTTAACATCACGAGAGGACTGCCAAAACCACTTGTCGCAGTTTTTTGATCAGAAGCCCCTAAATTTTTATAGCAATGGGATCACGTCCCTACCTACAAGATGGCAAAAAATTATCCAACAAAATGGCGCCTACATACTTTAGTCAAATGTAAATAAACTTTACAAAAAAATATTTTGAATTTTTATATAAAATGCGAAGAAACTTTTTCCCCAACCTAATATATTAAGAACTAAATAAATAATAATATACAGATATTGAATTATTAACTACGATTAAAATGAGATAATGATATTTATATTATATATATTTATAATATTCATATATATTATGCACAAATACATATTATATTATACATACATAAAAACTGTACAGGCGTTTCAAAAGCGTGGACATTTATGGTGCCTAATAAACATTTAGGATACTGATGTATTTTGGACGCATAACCCGCAAGTTTTTTTGCCCTTTTTTGATAAGAACTTTTTGAAGCATAGTACGTGTGCCGCGATATATTTTGTTGAAAAAAATAATACTTTCAACATTCCCGTGCAATACAAGAGGATTGATAAGTCTGACACATTGCTAATGTTAACGTGCAGGTTTTCTCACGGTGTTTTCTTTCACTGTCTACATGTTGTGATGTTAATAATATGCATATTATGGCAGAAAAACTATCTAAACTGTGCTTACACCCCGGCAAACATTGGAATCTATATTATTTTAACGCTTTGTCAATTTTGTTTTAGTCATAAAAATATCGCTTTACGATCAGAGATAACTAAATAATTTAATTATCAAATTTACATACAACTAGCGGCCCCGGCAGACGTTGTCCTGCCTTTAAAAAATAAAATTCTAGAACCCGATCCCAGAGCCACGCACCGGTTCTAATTGCGAATCTAAACCATCCGGGTACCCACTCAAACACACAAAAACAAAATCACCAAAATCGCTCCAGGTGATCAGGACGATTCCAGAACCCGATCTCAGCGCCACCTACTGTTTCTAATTGTGAATCTAAAAGAGTAATATTTTTTTTTTATTGTAAGTCATGACAAAATAAGATTAAAAATCTTGCCAAAAATTAAAGTTTATAATTAACAAATAAAAAAAAATAGGGGTTGATCGTGAGAGGTGAACATTTAGGGTTGTATGTACTTTTTGATGCTGTATCCAAAAAAAAAATATTATCCAAAAAATAAAAAATAAATTTTGGGGTGGACACCGCTTATCACTTAAGGGTTTGAAAAATAGATAGTAGCCGATTCTCAGACTTACTGAATATGCATAAAAAATTTAATAAGAATCGGTCAAGCCGTTTCGGAGGAGTATGGGAACGAACATTGTGACACGAGAATTTTATATGTAAGATTAATTCGAGATTTAATGTTTGCATTGATGCCTGATAGCCACACCCAGGGACCTTGAAAAGCTGTTAAATTAAACGAAATTATTTTGTCTTATAAAACAAAAGTAATAAATTAAATTGCCTCAATAACTCCGCTAAAAATGACTCAAGTGCCATTTGTATTTGCCCACTAATATATAAAATTCCATAAAACTATTTTCCTACATTATAAACAGAAGAAACGTAATACGTGTTTTATTCTTTAACAAATAACCGCTCTGCTGTGTTTACAATAAGAAAGGTGAAAACTGACGTGGTTCAACGTAACTTGTTCGAAGGTACACGTAATTCAGGCCTGCACTTTATTTATTCGTATTGTATAATAAAACCACTTGTATATATATAATTAGCATAATTATCCATATCGTTCATGTCCTGAAGTATATTCTAATTTAGGTAATTCATATTAAATAGTAGCAATTATATATAAATATAATAATATCAGCCCATAAATGTCCCACTGCTGGGCTCGGGCCTCCCATTATAGGGGGAACGGACGTATACCCGCCACGCTTGTCCAAGGCGGCTTGGCAGGTTTGACACATCGGTTATCTCGATGTGCAGATTGCATCACGATGTTTTCCTTCACCGTTATTAGCACGTGGTAATTGTAAGAATATGCACATTAGGTCAGAAAACTGTCTAAGTGGTGCATGCGTTCCGGCCAGGATCGAACCCGCGCCCTCTGAGTTTGGGACGCGTGCACTAGCCATTACGCTACCACGACTTTTTTTAGTAGCAATTATAAATAGTATAAATAAAATAAATAGAATGTTAAACTATAAGATGGATGGTTACAAATGTAAAGGTAGACAAAAAAAGATGGATGGATTGTGTGAAGGATGATATGATGACATGTGGTGTGACAGAAGATGTATGTCAGAATAGAGAAGTGTGAATGGAAAAGACATATTGTGCCGACCCCAATTAATTGGGATATAGAAAAGAAAAGTAAGAAACTAGGAATTATAATGCTGTTGTAGCTTAGTCGTTAAGACAAAGGCGTTGCAATCTACTGACGTGGGTACGAATCCTGATTATGAAGCATGCATTGGTCAGGAAGTTTTCTGACCTAATATGCCTGTTGTTAAAATTACTACGTTCTGGCGGTGAAGGTAAATATCATGATTACCGATGTATGTAAATGATATACTGAGCAAGATTGTCTGGTCTGGTATACCATTCGTTCCTCTAAGAATGTAAACGGCTGAATTTAGCAATGGGACGTTTATTATACAAAAGCTTATTAGGCGGCTTCGGTTATGTAAACCTTGGATATGTATTACACAATAATCCCGCATTCTGCGAATATAAAATCACCTGATCTGATAATCATAATATTACAATCAGGTGAGGAACGATCTTAATTGTAATATTAAGCTCTGGAGGAATTAAAGATTGTCCATACAAATTTTGATTTGCTATTTTACCTCTTTATGATTGTTTTTGATACAAAATGTAGCCTATGTCCATTTTCAGGATATAATCTATCCCCGAACTAAATTTCATTACGATTAGTTTCGTTAATCGGTCGGGAAAAGGTAACAAATAAACAGAGTTACTTTCGCATTTATAATATTAGTTTAGAAGTTATAATTTACGTAAAAAAAATATTAATTATTATTATTAATTAAAACGAGGTCAGGTGAAAAGCATATCAAATAAACGTGCATGTCTGAAGAGTATAATGAAAGTCTCTGCCTACCCCCACGGGAAACAGGCGTGACAATATGTATGTATGTAAAAACATTATAATTTATGACTGAAAAATTCATTATATAAATATGATATCAGCAGATTATAAGATGGCTAAGGGCCTAATAATCGAGTTTGTTGGTTAATTTTTCAAAGCCTTACACGAAAACAATCATAAAAAATTTAAGACATTGGCAATGGATAGGGATGATATGGGAAGTGGATAAAGATTAAATTGTGTTCTTACCCTTCATTATATAAACTGCAATAAGGCACATGGTTCTGTAATATGTAACTCCATACGTGATGATACGACCAATTTAGTAGTGGCGAAACTCGCACGATTTGAGGCCAACTTGGGTCTGTTTTCTAAAAACAGATAATTAATTTATAAGTAATATTGTTTTAAATTGTCTTGAAAACAATACAAGTTCCCTTCATTGTACTAATTTATAATTTACATAATTATAATTAAATTAAATCTTATCCAAATTTATTTGATAGTTATCGATGATACACATTATACTGGGTTCGTATCAAACTTGGACACTTTCTTTAGTAACGTAGTGTGAATGGTTTCATAGATAATTTAGGCGGTATTTAGCTTTAGCTAAACATTTACAAAAAGCGGTAAACCGCGTCTCGACTTATTGTAAATCCAGTGTAAAGTGAGTTATAACACCTAACATCTCCTCTACTACACTATCACCAACATTATTATCTAATATCACGTATACTTTGCTATTATAAAAACTGATAGTAGCTATTATACATTATATATATATATATGTCTATATGTTAGATAAATAGCTAATTTTACTATGAATTCTGGCATTTATGATTCTATTATCTTAACAACAAGTCCTGTAGTCGCTACTAATACGCCACTATAAACTAATGTATCATCAGCCTTACTAATATTAATAAACCTTGCTAAGTAATAAAGGGAGATTTACGACATCTTATAGATGAAGAATTGTAACATGAAGTATTGAAGAAAGATCATCTTAGTTAATTTTAAAATCTCATTTAATCCATGACTATACTCACCTGCATAAAATTTAAGTTTTCGCTATATGGATCAGTCCGTCTCGTTCCCATTAAACAAGCTTTTAGTCTTCCGTCGTCATTTAATAGCCTTTGCAGTGTCAACTTCATTTCACCTTCAGTCACCACTAAAGTAATACCATAGTGTTCTTCAATTTGTTTCACAAACGATTCTATTTCCCTAAAAGGGCCTTTTGTCCTTATGTATACGACTTTGAGATCTTCAGCAACATTGTCTCTATTATACATATCTTTTAAAATATTTATTGCAATATCTAATAAAACTGTACAATCTTTGCCACCGTTAAAAGATAGGAACACCTCTTCTAGTTTGTATTTTGTGAAGCATTGTCTTATTACCTGTATAGAAGGTTAAAACAAGAATTAGGAAGTATAGGTGATTTCAATAAGCGGTTACTTCTAAAGGCTCTAATGGATTCTCAATTTAATTTTGCTGCTGGACAAGTCACATCACATCAATGGTGTAGTTAAAAATGTTTTTCTTTTTTAAAATTCATCATTCGCTCTCAAGTCAAAATTTGTATGAATACCTACTTACTGATAGTAGGTACTAACGTCATGTTTATTTCTTACGTTTCTTGTAATAATAATTCCCAGCCCTTTTGGACCCATATCCCACGAGATTTAACATAATATAATAATAGATAAAAATACCGTAGTGATGCTTAAATCATATCATACTTTAGTTTTTACATTTTTGTGGAATTATAAAATCATATTTTATAACTCAACAAAGATTTGATAATCGGTAAATATTTAAAACACACTCGGGTCGTGCGTCACCTTGTGCATACGAAAACACTTCTTAATTTGGCCAGATTATCGCCTCAAGACCCTTGAGATGACAAAATCTGATTTTGTGTGGTTTGCGCATGAGTTTTGTTAAACAGGTTAAACAATCGTCTTTTTTTTGCAACGCGATTTGCATGTGAAATAAATAATACAATTGTTTAAATGTAAAAAAAATCGGTACATATTTGTGAATAAATAAAAATAACACAAACCTGTTCGGTTTCTGCGAGAACGTCTGTGAAGTCTGGCAGCTCCATGTCGGCGACCACGCGTTTCGGCTGCATCACGCGTTGTGGCCTGAAACGAACAGATCAATTATTCATAATAATTGGGTAACGTGTCTTTAATCTCATCATGACGTAGAATTCAGTGTTCGAATTATACTTAAATAAATTACTTTTATATAAGTAATTTATTTGAGCATAATATATTTCTTATCAAATAGTTACAAATATATTTTTTATTTCATGCAGCTGGCAAATAGACAGAACGTAGGAAAGTAGTAATCGTCGTCTATAGACATTTGCATCCCAGAGCGACTCTAACGCATTGCCTCTAGCATAGAATAGAATAGAAAGGATGCGAGAGGAGAGTGAATGAGGATAGCTGAGGATAGATGGAATAGGATAAGATTGGGAGAGTGGAAAGTGGATCACCGGAATTCTTAATTACCGCACGAAACATGATTTTCTCAAAACCAACCAGCCTTTTTTTTAATACAGGATTTCAACAGACAGGCAGACGGCCCACTTGATGGAAAGCGGTTACCATCGCCTATGGACATTTGCAACACCAAATGTGCTACAAATGCGCTGCTGCTCTTTTAAGGGAGACTCAAACCTGGTCACTAATGCCGGAGCACAACTCAAGGTTGTTATGGCGGAATACTTTAGACCAGGGGTGGCAGCCATCCAGTCGGGCAAATGCCCTACCACCTGGCTGTGCGTTGTTTTGTCGCCTCTTACGACAGGCCGCCCGGCCGCAGGAAATTGTATCCTTTCTCCGTTCCGGCACGGATAAATATCCTTTGCCTGTATCCTATGAGAGCGTAATTCCTCATATCGATGGGGCCGGCTCAGCTAATTATAATGAAGATAATTATACCCATACCCATCATGACTCGACCACGTTCATTTCATTATGGATAGTATTTTATTTATTTATATTTTGCATGGTTCGCAATAGTTCTTGCATAAATAGATAGATATATAAAACTTAACTGTACACCAATATAAAAATAACCTTGCAGACTAAAACTACATCTAATTAATAATGCACAAAGGGCGGTTTTATCGCTAAAAAGCCATCTCTTCCAGACAACCCCAGGAATGAATTGAGATTATAATGGCGATGGTGGTATACGTAACATATAGTACGAATAGAATAGAATCTTTATTGCGTAATGCATGTACAAGGATGCTAAAGTTGTAATAGTATCAATGCATTCTGCCCATACAAAAGAGTGCAAAATTAATTTACAATATTGTCTGACGTTATAAATTACAATTAAAAATGAGTAAAAAAAATTCCATAATAATAATCATACATACAATTATCTTACAACTACAGCATGTCAAATATATTTATGTCAATTATATAATGTTTTATCATTCATAAATAAGTATGTTTGTATTATAATAACATTATAGCTTACATAAGTTCTTTTTAAATAATGTAGGTGGTAACTCATTAAGAGACTTCGGAAGTTTATTATATACAAAGGGTCCCATGTAATAGACACTTTTGTACATCATTGCAGTAATTGAATTGTTAGTGCAAACTTTAAATTCATCGCATCTGTTACGTGGAAAGATCTCTGAACGTTGATATAAGTGAGGATTAAGTTTTACAAACATTCAAATTTCAAAAGTAGGGTCAGTTAAAATAATATATAAAAAAAGGTTCAACTGTCAGTCTGTTTGAGATTAAACATGGCTCTAATGCATCGCTTTTAGTGTTTGAATACTGTATCTATTTCAGTGGAATTGCCCCAGAATATGATGCCATATCTAATATTAGAGGATATATGGTAAGCAGCAAGGAGACCGTCAACATTTAGAACAAAATTGATATAGCTTGTAAAGTATATATATATATATATGACTATTAAGTTTTTTACATAGAGTACATATGTAACTTAACTGGAAAGATAGTTAAGTTTTTATCAAAAACCAGTCCAGGAGATTTTATATTATTATTATGTTTAATGCCAAGATTATTAAATAAATTAGGAGCCGAGTCGCATTGCCTATAATGTATTACTTAATAGTATTATATATATATATATATATATATATATATATATATATATATATATATATATATAAACTATAATGCTTATTGTATTTTTAATTACAATAGTTGCACTGTATCTTCTTAATTTTTATGAAACATTAGAATAGCACTAGCCTTATTTAAAATGTTTTTTTATCATGGAACAAGTATTCTTTTTCCATGTTCTTATTCGAGATTCTACAGAGTCGCAGTTAATAAATGTAATACAATAAAACATACAAACATAATTTATATGTGTATAAAATAATGAATGTGTGTGGGCCAAGGCAATGTCTATGTTACAGAAAGGGCGGGTAGCTAATGGTATAGCCCTAAAACTACAAACATGAGAATAACCATTGGAGTATTAGATATTTGCTCCTTAGTTTCCTATCCTAACAGTTACCTCTCAGTTTGAGATTTACAGACAAGATGCGGGAAACAAACGGAAAATTCATGTAAAAACTATGATGTTCGACAGACTAGTAATATTTATATTAAGTTATTCCAGCTAGTACAATTTTAAGAAATCCCGACCTCGGTTCGAAGGAAATTGAAAACTGCTTTAACACACGCGATACTCATATTATTGATGTATGTTTGTACAGTTGTAATAAATGTAGTAAGAAATAGATAAGAACTAATAAGTGTTATTTATTTAACTTTCTAAGTGACGTGAAAATATATATATTAAATACAGAAATATATTTCATCTACATTCGTTTGTTTCCCTTCTTTTTCTTATTCACATCGGCCACTTTAGGGTCTATCATTCTTAGACTACACCTAAAGATAATACGTTTCTTACGTTTCACTACTGTAATTGTTTTAATATAATTTAATAATAGGAAATGTTTATATGAAATAAATAAAAATAAAGACAATTAACCAGCATTTCTCGAGTCTTCCTTTCATGGAAGATAGCCAAGAATAGATAGACAAGGGCACTATAACTGAAAGTATCCAATGGTGAACATAAATAGTAGATCAAAAAGAACTGTTTTAGCGTACAAAATCTTAACATTAATATCTCTTATCTGCGATCTTCCTTCCTCGTTCTTTCTGCGTACGGTAGAGCTGTGGAATGCACTACCAGAGTTATTTATCATACAAAAAACTTTACTCTGTCTGTCACCGCTAAGAGTCGGGGAGATGAAGTGAATGGGGGTTGTTTATCATGGTGATGTAGCAGCCCCAATGTAATAGAATGTTCTCCTTGTTTCTATACTTCATATTCTATTCTATTCTTACTTGTCCCCAAGACTCCTCATTATCTTAAAGAATGCTTTGATTTTATTTCGTGCCCCCATATTTTAAGGCCTTCCACTACACTGAAACTAAACACTCCTGCGCATAGTTCAACTTTCTACAATAATTCTTTTACCGTTAAGGCCATAAAGTTTTGGAACGCGCTGCCAGTTACTATCAGACAAGCAAAATCGCTACCGATGTTTAAAACAATGATCAGAAAATATTACCTGTCCTTGGAATATGATGATATTTAAATGTATGTACATATTTATCTATTTTTGTAGATATCTATTTGTATGTTATGTATATGAAGTATATAGCTATTTAATATATAAAACATATGTATATACTGCATTTATATATTTACTACTAGAATGTAAAAAATTATAGTACTATGTATTATGTATACCACCATCGTCATTATAATCTCAATTTATTCCTGGGGTTGTCTGGAAGAGATCGCTTTTTAGCGATAAGACCGCCCTTTGTGCATAATGGGACATAGTTTTAATCTGTAAGTTCTTTTTTGTTATTGGTGTACAATAAAGAGATATTGATTGATTCTACTGGGATCCAGCGAATATAGCTTTGCTAGATTAGTAATACAGAATTATATGCTGTGCTTGTGAACAAGGGGGGTAGCAAAAACCGACGCAGCTATATTCTCGCATCAATTAGTTATATGTACTCGGTTGTGTCCTTAGCATCTGATTGGCCATAGTCTAGCTTACATTTTTGATTTGTGTTTCTGCTGCAAAGTCCAGGCGCGTAACAAATTTTTTATGAGTAGCTGCACGTCGGTTTATAAATAAATCGTCTAATGATCCAAATCAAGCTTCGTTCTTCCGCCTTACATTATTCTTCTAAGCGTTCATCCTATACTTTACCATCAATATATTAGTTTGATGTTCCCCACAAAAAAGACTTTCTTAATCATCAAGCAACTAATTTTTCTTTGAAAATGAAATATTACGTGCTTGTTTGCAGCATATCATGAGTCGGTACGTCTATTACCGGTCTACGTTCTTTTAACTTCTTCAACAAAAATTTCGTCTAGAAGTAATTATAATAATTGAAGGCTTTTTTTTCTAGTTTCAGGCATTTACATGCTTCAAACCAATATTACAGGGTATACTCACTACTACACAGGGTTCTACATACATGTAGGACCCGTATAGTAGTGAGTGTAGCCTAGTTATAAACTCCGGCCCCTCAATAATATTTTCTATAGGAAAATACTAAATTTTCTCTAGTATTATTATAATATACTTACATGGAATATCTATTATCAGTTGTAATTGTTTTATTAACATCTAATACGTTTGAATATAAGCGTCTGAAATTCACGAGTGTGTCTGATAAAGTGCGAAAAACGTGACAAGTTCATTAACAAGTGATTACCTATCTATTAAGTAATTATAAACACTGTTTAACATGTTTTCTTAACTAAGGTCAACCAGTACTTTGTTTTGTATTTGATAACCTTTGTCGTACAGTAGATTTAGAAACACTATAAACCAAAGAACTAGGGCATTTCAATAATAATAATATCAGTAATTGGCAGACAAACACACACATTCTATATCTCCAAGCTAAGCAAGTTACGCTTGTATTGTGGATAATATGTTATAATACAGCAGACCACACTAGGGCCTATCCCAAATACCCAGACTATAACAAAAAGTTCCATGCCAGGAATTGAACCTGGAGCCTCTGTGCTGCAGTCAGGGAGGCCTGCAAAGGCTTACTTAACAAAAGGCCGCCATATAGTTATATAATATCTTGTATAAAACCAGCCCAAGGCTTAGGTCTCCTCATTGTTAAGAAAACGGGAAGTGTAACCGCTATGCTTGTCCAAGGCAAGGCAAAGTCACAAATCAGTTATCACAATTACTTCAGAGTCTGCAGTCAGTCAGTAAACTGCCTAAATGGTGCATGCTCAGTAGACAGAATACAAACCAACGTCCTTTGAAATGGGATTTTGCAAAAATAATGTTTTAGCCACTAACCTACTATGGCCTATACAATATATTATTTTATATTATCAACTAGGATATGTCCGCGACTTTCTCCACGCTTGACTTGAAATTCCCGCGGGATTCACGAGACACAAAATATCGCAGCGTTTTAAAAAAGACTAAGCTATTGTTTTAGTGAAAACTGTGTCGGAATAAGCAAATTTTTATGCACCCGAACTACAAACCGGTCCTGGGAAAATTCCCGCGGGATTCCCGGAATAAAAAATAAGACCATTTCATTACATAAAATTTGCTATCGATCAGTGAAAAAATTACATTGGAATTAAATTTCTTTTAATCTGGTCATTTTAAATCATTCCCAGAAAAATTCTCGCGGGATTCGCAGGACAAAACGTAGCGCAGATTTTCGATCAGCGAAAACCGCATTGAAATCGGCCCAGTAGTTTTTACGTGAATCTTGAAAAAACAGACAAGAAACCTAAAAAAACAAGTATAGTGATCTCCACCATTTATATAGTCGATTCCAGTTGTTTATTTTTTAAAATAATATCAATGTACAGACATGGCATGTTTAGAACTTTATAATACTATAGATAATTTTGAATCATATTAGTTAAATCAATCTATAATACAACCTTACATGTAATTTATAAATACCTTATAAGATTGATTTCTTGAGATAAGGAAATTGCATGACAGTTAAGTTTCTGATAAGCAATGACAAGCAAAATTATGAAAATATGGAATAAATGATATGTATATTTCTGTTATAGTGTGAAAAAGAAAATTAATTTCTATATTTGAAATATAAACAACAAAATGGCACTCAGACTACAGTAATTCAGATTGTATGGAATAATGTTAATTAAAATGATTCTATCATTAAAATAAAAAGGACCATTTCATAACAAGAATATAGTAACTAAAATATAAGATACTAGAGTTTACCCTGCGGCGTAACCGCAGAGTAAACTATCCCATCCCCATCTATCTGTAAACTACATAAGTGACGAAGTGGACGAAATAGACAAAAATCACAAAACCTGTCCTAGTTTTTGGGATAACCTTTACATAAATTTATCCCATTAATCGGAATGAAAAGTATCCCTTGGCCACCCTCGATATTAAAATTACATATGTACTGAATTTCAGCCAAATCAATCCAAATGTCTTTCCATAAAAGGATAACAAATTGAGACACAAATATATTTTTATCCCGAAACTATCCCAATTTTCAGGATAAAAAGTATTCTATGTTCATCCTTGACATCGAAAATATATTTATACTGAGTTTGAGCCAAATCGGTCCTGTAGTTTGTTCATTTAAACGGAGCAGACAGACACAGATAGACAGACATACAGACAGACAGAGTTACTTTCGCATTTATAATTATAATAGGGATAAATTAATCACACCATGTCATTGACAAACAAATATATTATTATTATTCAAAAAAATAACTATGTATACTTTTTTGCTATGTAAAATTTATTTTTTAACATAAAACTTCATAATATTACAAAATGTTAACATAAAATTGACAAAAATTACTTCTAAAAACTCTGTTTCAACAATTTCTCTTATAACATCTCGGAAAATATTCTTCATTTGAGTACAATATATATTTTATTCCCAGCAATAACTTAATCTAAAAACCTTATGCATTGATTTTTATACTGTTGAAGGTTAAACTGATTTTGTTAGAGAAAACATCTATTGCTAAGCCGCTGTGCTTACATAAAAACTCGATACTAACATAAAAACACAATAAAACAGACAACACAAGTTACTACATAGCAATAAAATTGCAATTTAATCAATATTTAAACATAAGTCATCATTTAGTAATTTCTTAACACTCTTATATTTAAAAAAAATCTGTCACTTATGTAAGTCATAATATACAACAACATTATACTTCTACACAAACTTTCTTTTCAGGTGGTTCACTTAATTCTAAATCATTTTTAATCCCTAACAAGACTTCCTTAGTTAATTTAAATGTAACACGCATCATTTCTTTCTTCGGTGAAACATTTCTCACATGAAACACATCTAAAATACTATTTGACACATCACATCCTATATTATCAATCACCATTTTCTTTGCAACACTTGCTGGCTCTTCACCAACAGCAAAACAATATGTGTAAACAACTATTTCATTATTCAACTTGTCTAGTATTTCTTTGTCTTCAATTAAGCCATTGAAGTACTTGAGAAATTCTACAGCCATTGCTGGAAGATTCATGGTGATATGAATTTTAGCTTCTTTAGATACTTTTTCCTTTCCTGAGCATAAATCAATAATATAATGTTTAAAGACATGGCATATAAAATCTTTACCATCTTGGTTGTAGGGTTTAAAATATTCTTCTTTAACCTTATTGTTCTTGGCATTGTGCTTCAACCAATGATATGAGTCAGGATTTAAGTCATTTGCAAAGACTTTAGCTTTTCGCTTGGCAGCTGGTACTGCAAAAGGGCCAACACCACAGAACACATCAAATAATACATCAGTTGATTTAATAAAGTTTAATATTCTCTCATGTTCTTTGCCTAAACGAGGGTTCCAATACACTTTTGAAAAATCAAATTGGAATTTACAATTGTTTTCTTTAACTGTAACTAAGAAATCTTCATCCCCAGCAAGGATCTCCATGCTGAAATTCCTATATGTATTATCTATAATATTACTCTTATTAACTACTGTTTTACATGTTTTGATTTTGTCTAACAAAACTTGGCCAATGAGATAACGGTAATCTAATAAATGGTCTCGTAAGTTTAGATGTATTATGTGACCAATTTGTGAGAAACTACTCACTATCTCTTCATTTTCAGGTAGCACGGCTTTGAATATGGAGTCAAAAGTCCAATTTTCATATTTTAATTGTATTTCTTTAATATCGAAGTTGTTTTCAGTGATGCCTTGTTGAGTAAAAACTTCATGGTCAATGTCAAATAAATTGGTGAAGGTACTGACCTTTTCTGGATTGAAGTAGATGCATTTGGTGTAGTACTCTTCCTTGTCTTCGACTAAACTCTGCACTGGCTTGAAGTTTTCTAGTTTTAAGAAGTATTTTTTACACAATGATATTATTTTAGACAAATTTTCTGCATTGACCTTTAGCACAGGCACTTTGTAATGACGCAAGAATTTCTCACGGTCAAGCACTTTCATTCCACGGACACCTACTGGTGTCAAGGACGCGGTACTGAACGATGTCATTTTGCGAAAAAATATGCGGAAATGAGCCAAAATCATGAGAAAAAAGTTAAACAAATGTTTACGTACAATGCATCGTAATACTAACCTAATTGGAGGTCAGGTTTAAATGAAGATGCAATACTGTCGTCAGAATATGAGAGATTCAACTAATTTAAGTCACTCTTTTCAAAAAAACTGTACGGAATAGATTTTTATAAAAATGTTTTCTAAAGAAAGTTTTATTTCCAAATTCTAACCACTGACAGTTGAAGTTCTGAAACTTTTATGTCATACTTGACAATTCTGAGTTGACAACTTGACATTTGTTTCGCGTTAATTTTTGTTATCTACTTCTTTAATATCTGTTTTCAATATCTTTGGTTGAGACCACAAACTACTATGGATACTACGTATGTTGAGACTAAACTTTACCCATACTACCATGTTTATAAAATTGTATTATGCAAAAGTGTAAAAAAAAACACGTAGAAAAACTGTTATGTCATTTTTTAATTAGAAGAGTTTGTGATTAGAAGCAATGAAGTATAAATGTAAACAGTGTCCGCAACAAATATACGATGTTTATTTTTATGTTAATATGTATGTATTTAAAATGTGTCTCTAAAAATATACATTTTACCAAAATTATAAGATCCAGTTACCTTTAAATCAAAATATATTAATATTACGTGTTGGCGGGAATTTAAAAAATGGTGATGTAAAAACTAACATGGCACTTTCATTCAACAACATTTTTTTGGGTTTGGATGAAATAAAATACATAATCGTTTAGTATCTTGAACCATTAAAATAAAAAATCGCTATCACACCGAGGTAAAGAGCTCTTGCTCGAGGCCCCATAACGACTCCGCCGAAATATAGGCAGAGGTGATGATCACTGATGATATCTCCTACATTGTTAAAATAAAGCTTTTGTTTACAAGTTTCTTGAAACTGCTATTTTCAGGGAACTTTTTTTTGACGAGGGGAATCCGATTGAGGCATGTGGGACTCGCCACATTGCGGTGACACTAGTACACCCGAGAAGTAGTATTGTAATCCAGGTTAGGGATACCGATTAAACCCCTCGGTGTGCCGTCCTTCACCTCTATGCCAGGACCACGGGTACTGGGCCATGCCGCTCCGCAAAGCCCTGGCAGGCGGTGTCCCACCGGTTTCAGCCATTGCCAGGGGAACCATGCCCCCGGTATCTTCGTACTCTCTGTACGTGCGATGGTATGCGATGCGCCCCACGGGAGGAGAGGTGACCCCGCATGAAACACCAGCCCATCTCCATCTCGACGGCATTAACGGTGGGTGAGAATCCTTTTACAGGGATCTATCCACGACACCCGCTCCCAGCGGCCGAAGGTCTAAGGACGCCCTCCGGCGCCGACGCGGCCTCTTTTATTCTACAAGCAATAATAACACAGGTATTCGGTATATTGGACTGGATCGCGAGCTACACACTACGTTGACCAAGAACCCTCTCCATTTCTGAACTGATCTGCTCTATCGACCGTGGGTCATGTAACAAACATAACCTGTCTAGTGCCATTTCATAATTTTGAGAACTGTCGGTATTTTTATAGTTACTAGGTACCTAATTATAGGTAAATGAGAAAGAACGTGAAAGGGTTGTTGAGATAGGACTGGAAATATTTTTTTATATCACATTAGGTACCTATTTATATATAAAAAAGTCGTGGTAGCGTAATGGTTAGCGCACGCGTCCCAAACTCAAAGGGCACGGGTTCGATTCTGTCCCGGAACGCATGCACTACTTAGGTAGTTTTCTATCTAACGTGCATATTGTTACAATTCGTCGTCGTCAGCCATTCGTAGTCCACTGCTGAACGTAGGCCTCCCTAAGACGGTTCCACTCATCCCTGTCCTCTGTTTTCCTCATCCAGCGCCTACCGGCGACCTTGTACAGGCTTCAACTGCTTCATCGGCCATAGGTCCTGCGGCAGACGTGACGGGCTCACTGCCACTTCAACTTGTTAATTTTGCGAGCTATGTCGGTTACCTTGGTTCTCTTACGAATACCCTAATTTTTTATTTTATCCATAAGAGAAACACCCAAAATAGCTCGCTCTATAGCCCGTTGAGCGACTTGGAACTTGTGGACCAATCCTGCCGTCAATGTCCATGTCTCGGCTCCGTAGGTCAGGACGGGGAGGACTCACTGCTCGAAGACTTTTGTTTTCAAGGACCGTCTGTTTCTTCGTACAGGCGGAAAATGCCTGCGACCCAAATTCTGCAACGTCTTCACCACGTTGTCGGTTATCTCGTCAACATCGCCTGTGGTTTCCAGCGATTCGAACCGATTGCGAAGTTCCAGTTGGAACTGTTCAGACATGTGGATCATTTGAGGCGGCGTGGGTCGGAGAGTAAATTTCACCAGGCGGAGTCTTTCAGCCTTAAAATTGATATTTAGAGTGCCTCGTACAAGCCGGTAGTCGTTACCGGTATTGAACCTGTTGACCACTGAGACATCTCTAGATATATGCTTCTTATTCGCCATGATGAAATCTATCTCGTTCCTCGTCACAGTGTCGGGGCTCTGCCAGGTCCATCTCCTCTCGGGCTTCTTCTTGTAGAAGGAATTCATCATGAAGAGCCCCTGCATTTCTAGGAAGTTGACCAGCATTTGCCCCCTGTGATTTTTGCGCCCCAATCTATAAGGTCCGATTATCGGTTCGTCGCATTCTTGTACTCCCACTTTGGCGTTGAAGTCCCCCATAACAATGTTGTAGTGAGCGGATGTTGTGCCATGTATGGCTTTAGTAATGTCGTCATACATAGCCTCAACCTTTTCGTGAGAGTATTCCGAGGTCGGCGCATATACCTGTACAACCTGCAGGGAATACCTGTTGGTGAGTTTCAGTACTAGGTACGCTCCCTGTTCGACACACTGTTGACTTCCATAACTTTGTTAACGAGGGTCTTGTTCACAAGAAAACCGACACCACCCTGGGAGGCCCTGTCACTTTTCCAGAAGTAGATTAAGTGGCCAGACTCTAGGGTTACCATATCCTCACCCTGTCTTCGGACTTCTGATAACCCTAGGGTGTGCCAGTTAATTCGACTTAGCTCTACTTCCAGTTCTGTGAAATGACTGTCCAGCCTAATCGTCCGTCCTTTATACGTCGCCAAGGTCAATTTCGTGAGTTGGCAGCCTCCCGTAACCCGGAGACTGTTAGCACCCTCCACCCCGTCGTTACCGCGACCGCTGCCGTAGCCGGGAATAGCGGGGTCACCGGGAACTGAGGGCCGTTTTCTATGGTGCTTTCTCATGGGGGATAAATGCTATAGTTACTACGCTTGGCATGCGGGTTAGTAACCCCAGTGCCGGCCTATTTGCATCGGAGACACTGCTGCCCGTCTCCGACCTGGGGATTTCTATAGGCCGGTTTTCTTGCGATGGTTATACCGCCATCGATCGGTCGCCTCGTTTGCTGACGACAGGGGGTACCGCGAATAGGTGAGGTTGAAAATTGGGTCCACAAGATGTTAAGCGTAGACCCCTTACCCCCCATTCTTACAATTACCACGTGCTAGCAGCGGTGTAGGGAAACATCGTGATGAAACCAGCACATCGAGATAACCGATCTCTCAAACTTGCTAAGCCGCCTTGGACAAGCGTTGCGCGTATACTGTCCATTCCCCTTATAATGGGAGGGTCGAGACCAGCAGTGCGACATTTATGGGCTGATATTATATAGGTACCTATTTATATACTTTACAGTTTAAACTATTATAATGATTGTTTCTCATATGTATCTGTATTTGGTATTACTAATTTATTGAACATGATTCTTTAATTTGGTGTATCTTAAGTACGCCATTATCGACCGAATCGGTGAAATTATGTAGCGAAGCATTGTTTTTTTTAATTTTTTTTTGGAGTTCAGCAAACAGGCAGACGGCCCACTTGATGGATAGCGGTTACCATCGCCTATGGACATTTGCAACACCAAAGGTGCTACAAATGCGCTGCTGCCCTCTTAAGGGAGACTGGAATCTGGTCACTAATGCCGGAACACAACACAAGGTTGTTATGGCGACATATTTTAGACCAGGGGTGGTAGCCATCTAGTCGGGCAAATGCCCTACCACCTGGCTGTGGGTTGTTTTGTCGCCTCTTACGACAGGCCGCCCGGCCGCAGGAAATTGTATTCTTTCTCCGTTCCTGCACAGATATGAATGTTGTCAGTAATGTTGGTGTCTGGAAAATAGTTTTCATTATCATTTTGTTCATTTGACTATTTTCAATCTTAATTCAGATTCATAAAACTAAACTACGTTATAAGCTAAGCAGTCGTTATTACGTGACTTTTAGATAAACTGATGTACCCCAAGGAATACATCTATAACACTTTGGAAACCCTTGTTCTAGAACTACGGGTCTGAAAGTCCAAGGTTAAGTTAATGTAAATTACAATAAGCTTGCGAGCAACACTTATTATTGGAAGTTAAATGAAAGCGGCGCTCGCTCCCTGTAAATCAATTAAACATTTCTAAAGAGTCTTGGAACAGATTAAAATAAGGTGTGAACTAACAACAGCACTTTGTTACTTTGCTGTAATTGCTTTTTGGAGTTCTTTAAGCGCCATATTTAAACTTGTTTACTTTACTTAAAGGCTAGCTCGGTTAATTTTATTATCATTATAGTGATGTTTAGGTACAAGTCAATGCGTGCAATTACATATTAATACGAAGGTAATATATACGTATGTTTTTATAATCAAAATGTTAATGATATTTTAAATAAAATAAATATTTCACGTCTGTATGTTTCGAGACAAGGCACGCAGAGAAATAAAAACAACTTTATTTTGTTGGATCTATGATTTCCCATTTATTGCAGTAATATCTGCTATTATACTAATGTACTCTGTGTAGTAATCCCAAGTGCAACAAGTTAAATATGTCACTGTCACTCATAACGTTATTGACGTTTACATTTATATAGTTTTAAATTAATCTGTGCTAATCCATCTCAATCATAATACACCTCTCTCTTTTTACAAAAAAAAAAAAATGTCTGTACAGTTCACACGCAGTAGAAGTGAAAGTGCAGAGAATATACTTACAAATAATTATTTCCTAACTTTTATTAATATAAATATAATTCCTTCCGTCAACATATTATAATTCAAAATAAACTTCTTAATTATCACTTTCATTTTTTCACTGTTTTAATCTAAAAAATATTATTATCAGTTTTATTTCGGTCCAAATTGGACCTATGTTTAGTCATCGGTGTTATTGACTCTAATCTGTGCTGCACAATGTAAAACTTATATCTCATTCTCTCACAGGCTTAGTCCTATAGATTTATGTGTTTACTTCTTTTTCGTGTCGTTTTTTCGTTTCATCGATTTTCAAATAACAACGATACTAAAGAAGTTTCACTTCAAAAATACTTATTACAATTATAATGAAGTAGTTGACCCATATCACATTAAATTTTGAAACAATGTTCATGTAAAAGAGCAGTCATTCAAATCCATGTTCATCATTATAACTTTACAATATTATGATAGAAATAATTTTATATCGACATAATAACCGACCATGCGTGAAAAACTATTTATTACGCAGTTGCTGATGCATTTAACGAGTCAATCATTTACCTGTATTAATACGGATACATCATACATAAGCCTTAAAATTTTGTATAAGTTGGACTACATATCATTACAAAAGTATATAAAATTAATGTAACTTTACGTACCTTCCTTAGCACATGTATGTGGCAATGGATCACTATATAATGCACGTCGAAATTTAATAATATACCTACCAAACTTATCCGAAGCAGATTTATGGGTATCACGCGTCACAATCTGGATATACAGATATCGATAACATGTTTTCTTCACCGTCAACAGGTGATTATATTAATAATATGCACAGATCACAAAGGCAAAGATGTGCATGTTTGTGCTGCATGTGTTGCATGTTTACATACCCTTTATCACAGTTTGGAATACGATGGAAATTTGGAGCCTCATAAGACATCGATACGGCGTTATGGTTGTTGAGGGCTCCTTTACTTGTTATGTGATGAGGTGATATAGGAAAGCATTAAACACAGGATTTATCACTGATTATAATGTATTCCGATTAATTTACATATAGTTTTTGTTACGAATTACACAATAATATTATTTTATATCAAGACCCTTGAGTGCAGCTGTCAAATTAAGGTATTGACCTCTTTTGTTGCCTAAAATGGCCGTCCTAGTGTTGTCAGTACCAAAAATTAATAGTTTCGTTCGAAGAACGCCACAGAAGTGTATTGGTTAATGAGCAACAGTAGTTTGAATAAGAAGGTACACTTTGTAATACAACGTGTACAATTTGTAAAACGTAACAAGGTTCAAAATGTTTCCAGTGCCCATTAATTACAATACAAAGTCCGTCAGTTCTAGTTATATTCTTCTACATAAAGTTACGAGCAGTTCTTTAGAGTAATCACTAAAACGCTTGTTAGAACTTTATACAAAGAAAACTGAGGAATAATTAATACACTATCTATTTAGCATTTTTATTCGCCTTTGTTTAGATATTCAAAGACTTGTCATAGGAACAGGGTCATGTTATTGTTAGATAGCTACTTAGATAATAAGTAGTTTTTTGCATTTACTCTAAGCCATATTTACCTACTTTTAAACCTATACATAATATTAAATTTTAAAACCTATTGCAATTATCTTATCAACAATACAATAAAAGGAATCTTAACTTAGTTATATTGTATTCTACCCAAAGTCCCTCAAGACTATAACTAGAAGATTGAGCTTCGGTAACCAACTTCAATGGGTAAGGTGCCCAGAAGACTGGCTACGTTTCCTAGCTGGATCGCCATACTGATCCGTTGTTCGAGGTAGGCGCCAGCGCTGTTAATAAGTTATGTTTTGCTAATCACATGGTCAAGCAATGGCCAGCCAACGTGAAAGCGAATTCCATTATTAGGATCTTTAATAATTTTATTAAAGACTAGTGGTCCCGGCAGAACCCGATTCCAGCGCCACCTACCGGGTCTAATTGTGAATCTAAACCATCCCGGGACCCACTCAAACACTGAATTTTTTATACCTTAGGTTACACTATTGAAGTTTTAGTAGGGATCCCTAATTTATTCTAGTAATAAATATAGCGTATATTAATCTGGGATAATGTAGCATTATAACGGTGAAAGAATTTTTGAAATCGGTCCAGTAGTTTTTGAGTTTATGCGTTACAAACGTACAAAAATACAAATTTTTCCGCTTTATAATATTACTAGCGGCCCGGCGCGGTTTCACCTGCGCTCTGTCCCGCTCCCGTGGTATATAGCGTCTTGTTATATAGCCTATGACAATTCCTGTCAATGTAGCTTTTGGGCAGTAAAAGAATTTTTAAAATCGGTTTAGTAGATCCAGAGATTACCCCCTACAACGTCACATACTCACCAACTTTACCTCTTTATATAATAATATTATATTAATATTATTAAGTATTAAGTATAGATTAGTATAGATGATCTACTCGTACCCGAACCCGTTTCGATTTCAAATATATTTCTATCTTCTGGATTCTGCAAGATGTCGAAATGAATCATACGAAAACTTAAGACAAAATCCATAAAATGTTCCTTGAAATCCATTCAGCCATTTCGTAACCTTCTCGAGATTTTTCAGATGGACTGACAGAAAAAAATCCTGAAGAATAGTCCTTTACGATTAGGTAACTTGTAAATTGCGAGTCTCACTTAAGTATTAACAATTATAATTAAAACCCTTAATAAAATTATGTGTACTAGTTATGAAAACTAATAATAAAACATAAATTGAATGAATCCTCAGACTGAATATCAATAGGTCGTTGAGTATGGGGCCCCAGGTACAGCATGCGATAACACAATCGCGTAGCGTTAGGGCGTTGCTCCGACCTGTCTTTGATTCCGAGTTGCCTCTGAGGACGAAGATTGGGGTCTATAAGACCGATCCCCCGCTCGAGGCTGACATATGTGGTTCCAGCATGCTTTGCATTATGTTCCGCGACAAATCGAAAAAAGATTGAATCCAAACAAAGCATCGCTCTGGGAGTGTGTACGGGCGCGGGTCGATACGTCAGGAACGACGTCATCGCCCGCGATGTGCGCATTAGTATTGTAAAGGAATTTCTGGCAATGTCCGCTCTGAGATTGTTCGACCGTGCCGACAACGGGCGCTATATAAACCTTCAAAGAATTGCCCCCCTCCACGCTCGGCTACCGGAACATCGAGGAATCTGGCGACCAACCCCCTACGGCCTCATACGCTCAGAGGAACGGGAGGCTCACAGAGGAGAGGATACGCCCCAAAGCCGCAGAGAGGCCAACAGAATCCACTGATTGCCAACTAGAGCCTGAGATGGCCCTCGGACGTCACAGAATGGCCGGTCAGCTGATGCAGCCCACGCGAAGGCCGAGAGTTGTTGTGTAGATACGGGTTGGGAAGCCTCCAGCAGCTCCAACACCACGTCATCGGAGGGTCGTTGCCCTCCTAGTTGAAGCCGCGGCGAAGACTATTTAACTCGATACCCCAACCAACTCCACCCAAAAGAGCTGAAGAGATGACTACTACTACTTTTAAAATTACAGCCAGGTATTGTATTTTGTTTATATTTAAAATATAACAGCCCATAAACGTGCCACTTCTGAACTCCGGTCTCCCACTATTAGGGAACGGACAGCATACCCGCCACGCTTGACTAAGGCGGCTTGATAGGTCTGACACATCGGTTATCTCGATGTACAGGTTTCATCACGATGTTTTTCTTCACCCTTGTTAACACGTGGTAATTTTAATGCACATTAGGTGAGAAAACTTGCATGCGTTCCGCTCAGGATTGCAACCTGCATCCTTTGACCCTGCTTGGGTCGCGTGCGCTATTCATTACCACGCTACCAGGACTTTTGATTATTTCATTTCTACTATCACGTTAAAACATCTTAAGCGATTTAGATAAAACTCATAGACATGGGATACTTTTTTGCTGTGATATAAAAACGTTCCCGTAGGATAATCGTGTAAGTCCAAAGTGCCCGAAGGAGGGATTTGTTCGTTGTATTGAAGTTTCTTAAGTTTACCAACCCCGGGGATTACTTAAACAGTTCGTGTTTGTACTTTCAGCTAAACTAATACATTATGCTAATCCAGTATCGATATTATGCCAAAGTGTTTAGATAGTATTCTAATGTAAAGTAAACTAAGTAGGTCCATGAATTATTGCAAAATGTAGTTTATCAAAATATTATTCAGAAGACTAGCAGGGAGCATCTTAGAATATATTTGTTATTAGATCATGGCTTTGCAAAATATTCAGAACATAAAGGATATGTGTTGCGCTATTAATGTGATAGATGACAAGTACGGTCTTGCATGGAATACTGGTCTCACCTTTGGGATGGCTCAGCTAAATACCAACTCGAGACATTCGAGTCAATAGAGAAAAGAACTAGGAAACAGATAGGCAAAAATCGACTATTCGACGAGAGGCTTCAGAGCCTAAGTCATCGACGTGAAGTCGCTAGTTTGTCGGTATTCTATAGGATACTTAATTTTGTAACATCATTATTACTTATAAATTACTTTTCACTAAATTATTATTTAATTTACATACATTTGAATTAATTCTTTACTATTATCAGTGAAAGAAAAATACTGGCTGATAAAATGATACAGAAAAAGAATTTTACTTGACGTTTCATAAGAACAGACGAACGTGCATGACAAGAGCTGTGAATGTCAAAGAAGCAAGTGAGGTGTGTAAGAATAAGCCTGAATGGCGCTCTGTCGTTCGTGCCTACCCCGCAAGGGAACTGGCGTGAAGTTATGTTATGTTATGTTATGTTTCATATGTGACGTCTTAAACGAGTTCATCAGATTTAGTTATGAATTTAAACGTCCGATTTTATTAGAGAAGTAGTTGATTGTTTAACTAATCAGTTTTTATTTATTTTTTATCATATTTGAACTGAAAAGCAGTGTTAACCTCGGGTGAAAGGCCTATTTAGGTACTTGAACTATTAGCGTCCTCGTTACGCTCGTGTGCCAAACCATTTCATACCTAAATAGGTCAATTTCACCTCTTGTGTAACAATAAAACACGACCCATTTAGCCACAGTCACTAATACTAATTTGATCCGGGATGGAGCACGTACATAGAATCATCAAATAATTGAAAACTCGTGACTGAAAAATGGAGAGGATGAAGAAGAACGTGGGAAGATATTATGGGACTGTTAATAAGGCATAATATCATAGACAAAAAATGCTGCTAGTAACACATGCCCATGTGTTACTAGCAGCATTTTCACCCTTGATATTCGAACCTTAGCTTTTTCGACCAATACTGTATGTCATCCGATTAAAACAACCACAGAAGTAGGAGGCTTTAAGGTGTCGAGCACCGAGATATCACCACTCAATAATAGCAGTAATAGTACATTATTGTGACTGTTCATGTAAAATGTTATCTATAGTTAGCTAGCACGAAAATGAATTGATATTATTTATTGTGTATTAAAAGATACAGTTGACAGAAATAAAGTTTTACAATACAATAGGCGGTCTTATTGCTATTAGCGATTTCTTCCAGACAGCCTTTGGATAGGCAGAAAGAAAATTAAAGAAACTTTAAATTTTTTAAAGTAGATACAGTGATCAGTGATATAGATTATAGTGCTCCCAACTCAGGGAACGTAGCCATACTTCGTGATCCATTTTCTACAATATTTGACTCCTGTTTCCCTCTCAATGACCACCCGTAGTATATGCCAAGACCTCTCTAGTTTAAACGTAGTATCATAAATATAGTTTTATATATTTTTTTGCAAGCAGAAAGTTAAATAATGTAGTTTGGCTCACATTTATTGTAACACTGCGCACCATATTTAAATATAGCTCGAAAAAGTGCGAGATTTTCCTATACTCTGATTTTTAATTAACTTGACTAAAATGACAGCTATGATCGACCTTTTTTATGTTGCAAGATTTTTTTTTTATACAGGGGAAATCCGTTTGAGGACCGTGAGCCGCGCGACGGGGAAAGGTCACGCCCCGATTGTGGGATTCGCCCGGTCGGGGTGGCACTAGCACCCCACGTGTGACGTGTGAGATGCTATTGCCACGCCGCGGTTCGGGATACCCACTAAAACCCCTGTCCGATCCCGAGCGTCCTTAGTCCGAGCTGTGGGCTCGCTCGCGCATTCACCACCAGCCCGGACGGACGACGGCCGGCCCCTTTGCGGGCTGGCCTCAGCATTTTAGCTGGAGATCTGGGTCTCTCCGGTTCCTCGATCTCTCCGCGACGTGAGAGGGGGTGCGCGGATCGGGGCACATCCCTACTCTCCGTCCTTTATGTGCGGGCGGGTCCGGTTTCTCCGCCGGTCGCCCGCACGGCCGTAGCCTACGGCGGCTGGAGGTCGTCATGGACGACCCTCCGACGCCGCCGCCGGCTCTGGCGGGAGGGGAGCGTGGCGGACTGCTCCCTCTCCCGCTCCGTCGCCTCCTTCGCGGACATGACGGTCTTGCAGAAGGAGGTGGCTGCGTCCCACGCGTCGACGCTCCCGACCATGGCTTTCACCACGGCCGGGAGGGACAAATCCGCCCCGATGGCCGCGACGAGATCACGGCGCTTCTCGTCCCAGGCTGGACACGCCTGGAGGGTGTGCAGCGCATGTTGCAAGCATGGACCAACTGGCTAGTGGTGGTTGTTGATTCAACTCATACAACCAGAATAAAAAAAACATCGATGGCAGCTGTCATTTTAGTCCAAATAATTAAAAATCAGAGTATAGAGGACTACGTGACGATAACCTAAGCCTCTCCCGTCCCTGTAACCAAGCGTGGTATTTTGAAGACCCCAAAGCAGGTCGCGTAATATGGGTACGTTCACTTATCTGTGAATTCAAAGGTGGCGCTGCGTTGACTCCGGTATTGTCAATCTATGAATAATCATCAAAGACATTTGAATATATCACAGTAATCTAAAATAATTATATATGATAATATTAGGTTGGGGAAAAAGTTTCTTCGCATTTTATATAAAAATTCAAAAGGCTTTTTTATAAAGTTTATTTACATTTGACTAAAGTATGTAGGTGCCATTTTGTTAGATAACTTTTTGCCATCTTGTAGGTAGGGACGTGATCCCATTGCTATAAAAATTTTGGGGCTTCTGATCAAAAAACTGCGACAAGTGGTTTTGGCAGTCCTCTCGTGATGTTAACCTGACACTGCCTAAGGAATTCTGCAGAGACCGAAACAGGTGAAAATCTGAAGGTGCAAGGTCAGGACTATACGGTGGATACACTAACACCTCCCAGCCAAACTCTCGTAATTTTTGCTGAGTGGCTAAAGATGTGTGAGGTCTAGCGTTATCATGGTGAAGAACCACACCCCTTCTGTTGATTAATTCCGGCCGCTTTCTCTCAACTTTTTGCTTTAATCTCATCAGTTGTTCGCAGTACAGTTCAGAATCGATGGTCCTGCCTGGCGGTAACAGCTCATAATGAATAATAACCTTCCAATCCCACCATACACACAGCATCACCTTGTTGCGAGTTAACCCGGGTCTCGCCACAGTCTGTGAAGCCTGACCGGCCTTTGAGCACGATCTTTTTCGCACGTTCTTGTCGTACGTGATCCACTTTTCATCACCAGTTATCAGCTTCTTCAAAAATGGTTCGGTTTCATTACGTCGTAATAAAGAATCACAAATGAGTACACGATTCATTAGGTTTCTTTCAGTGAGCTCATGAGGCACCCAAATATGGAGCTTTTTTGTGTACCCAGCTTTTTTCAAATGCGCTAAAACCGTTTTGTGGTCAATTCCCAGTTCTCTAGCTACATCGTAACTACTAATATGCCGATCTTGCTCCACTTTTTTATAAATGGCATCAATTTTGTCCGTAACAGGGCGACCAGAGCGACGTGCATCTTTGATATCAAAATTTCCGGATTGGAAACGCTTAAACTAAATTTGCGCTACTCTCACAGATACTGCATTAGGTCCGTAAACATCACAATTTTTTTTCGCGGCTTGTGTTGCATTTTTACCTTTTTTGTAGTAAAATTTTAAAATGTATCGAATTTCTTCATTAGATTCACTCATTTTAACAATAAGAAAAACAAATGAAAATCACACATTTTCCTAATTTGAATTTGGAATGGTCTTCTTTAAAATTAAAACTTTTTAATGATACCAAAACCAGCCAGATACAAATGGTATAGCCAAAGAGATCTTATTACAAGTTCATACATACTATATGCGAAACGACTTTTTCCCCAACCTATTATATGATAATGCTGTCAGATAGAGATCTGGGTTAATTTTATAGTTATTGACTATTGCCAAATTCGTCTTAAATAACACGTTAAACGACTAGACAACGGTTTTTAGAATTGGCAGTCTTAACTCGTATGAAATTTCAATATGGCGGCTGTAGTCCCATTTTTCGCCATTTCACAGATTAGTTGGGCGGGCTAATGTACCTCATTGTTCCATAATGATACTTAAGAAAGATACATACAATTATCATAAGCGGTAAGTGTTTAAAAATATGTTGGACATATAAAACTTTTTAGTCTTCTAAATTGAGAAAGATTATGATAATGAGGCAATAATATTTATGCAATCTCAGAACGCGTAACGGACGCGCAGATAAACAAACAAGTTCATTGTTTACCATCATTTCTAGAGAATGGTGTAAGTAGCCTCAATAAAAATGAAGGTTTAATGCAAACGATATTATTTTTGCGGGAGTTTCGTCGTTTTATACCGAAGTTGAAATTTCTTAGTTCGTCTGGTTATTATTGTTCCATCATATTCATTTACATATAACTTATTAGGAAATTTCAGTTTGAAGGTAAAGAGATTTATAGACCTATGAGAATCTGAAATCTTTCTCTAATTTTAAGGCAATTATGTAAATTATACCTACCATGAAAGAAAAATACAACGAATTACAATTCTCCAGGAAAAATATAACACTGAAAAAATATTAAGCCCTCCATTTCTATCGGGTACCACAAGTCGTTCCTCCGCATTAGAAATTTCAACTTAAAGTTTTTAAGTTTAAGAGATTAACAAGAGACACGTATGTCACTTCACTTCACTTTAAAAAAATTAGTGGCTCCAACGCACTTGGCTTTGGTTTTACCAGACTTGTTGTCATTGATGCCCAATAGTTTCTGTGAAAATGACTGTGACATAGATGGACAGATGGACGGAATGCATAGGGGTACCTATCATTTTTGCTAAAAGGACTAGGGTATTTTAAAAATGAAACGTTAATTAAATGCTATTTTTAATGTTGGTAAGGTTGACATTCACAAATTACGTCACACGATAAGGGGGGAGGGATCGACGAAGTGTGAAATTGTGTGACAAGGGGAGGGAGGAGGTCCTACATTTTGTGACGTCATATTTCAAAATCTAAGCTTTACGACACCAAATTTGAATAAGCATAGCGTCTAAATTATTAGATTTTTTAAATTATACATACAAATGAATACAATGAGTGAAAATTTTACTTATTTGTGTTGTATTTTACCCATAGTTCCTCAAGACTATAAGTAGAATACTGAGCCCAGATCGCCGTCTTCTATAAATAAGGTGCCCAGAAGATTGGCTACGTTCCTTCGCTGGATTACCATACCGATCCGTTGCCCGAGGTAAGCACCAGCCCTCTGATCACCTGAAGAGTCAATAAGTCGTTATGATAAATTTTGGTAGAGGGTCATGGCCTCAGGACCCCACGCTCCAAGCGTCTCGACAGAAAACGGCACAAACATATAACTCTCACTGAGGGTTGCAAAAGTATTTAAATATAATTTAAATGGAAATAAAACTAATTACGGAACTGCTGTTTTAATTTAATAATTTCTTGATGTGAAATATCTAATGTCATATTAGAGAGGGAGGAGTCTCACGAATGTCAAAAGCACGGGGTTCAAAAATCATGAAATTCGTGTGACGTAATTGGCGCACCCTGGCGCCTAATATGCTTAAAACGGCCCTGAATAACAGCCCATAAACGTCCCACTGCTGAGCTAGGGCCTCCCAGTTATAGGGGAATGGACAGTATACCCGTCACGCTTGCCCATGGCGGATTGGCACGTTTAACACATCGGTTATCTCAATGTGTTGGTCTCATTAAGATGTTTTTCTTTACCGTTAGTACATGGTAATTGTACGCATATTCAGAAGACTGCCTATGTAGTGCCTGCTTTCCGGTCAGGATTTGAATCCTCGACCTTTGAGTTTGTGACGCGAATGCACTAACCATTAAGGTACCAATTAAAAAATATAAAATATTATGTTAATCCAAAAAAAAAACCTCTTATTTATTTGTTTATTTTATAAGACATTCACCAGCCTAGCTATGTTACAATTTAATTGAAATAAACAAAATATTATAATTGAATTATAATTTTTAATTATTATGTTTCGAGTTGCTTGAGTTGAAGATAGGTCCAAAACGACTAAGTAAGGTTAACGATTTTCTTAAGCAAATATTACGATACGGTTGAAACGAAAGAAGAAGTACTATTAAATATTTCTTAGTATAGGTTTTCTGATGTAGAACAGTTATTTACAAAAACTTGCGTGCCCCAAAAAAGTAAAATGCTTACGATTTTAAATTTGGTAAAGTCATTTCGTAAATTTTCTGCTGCTTTTCCACAAATCACGAGAGTCGTCGACTTAGCCAATTTGCAACGCGTTACCAATGTTACCCTTAACAGGTTAAATAGGGTTTCCAAAATAGGAATAAAGGAAAAGGCCCTGGTACACAGATCAGATTATTATTTATTTAGGTTTATGGCTTGGCAGCTAGGCCTTTAAGCCAGATCTTAGATTACAATATAGTTTCTTCATTTTCTTAAGCCTTTGTATAGCTCAGCTGAACTGTAGGTTATCAGCTGAAGCCAATCAACGGAGTTCTTGTGACAACTCAAAAGGCCACATTTGACTGTACAGTTCACATTTCTCACAAAAACACATAATTAATACTCAAAAACTATCAATATCCTAACATCTACTGTTCATTTTAGAGTAATTTTACACATTTTTAGAAAATAAAACTGCACAGCATAACGTCCCCTTTCAGTTCCCGCCAAAAACTCACACAGATCAGATATTAAGTAGAGTCCGCGCCACAAAAGAAATCCCACAGACGCGGCGCTGCAATCGCCGTAATTAATCCTGCCAGAGTAATTATTTGCAAACCGTGAATCGATGTAGGTAACTACTGCATAATAAATACAAAATATTCCTCAATTAAAGCAGTAAATTTATTTCCTGGCTACTTTACGAAAAGAAGTCTATCAAATAGCGGAGCTGTCATTTAGTTCCTTTATTCTCCGTGGGATTTTTTTCGTGGCGCGGACTCTATTACTAAGCTCTGCCATGTGTATGTTCCGTTGTTTGGTTGTATAATCTTAAAAAAAGGAAATATCTCACATCTCAAATCAAATATACTAAGAGAATCTCACTGATGTATGAAACCTAGGGAATCTTGATCTAATTAGATTTTGTTGAAAGTATGCTATAGATACTAATTTGTTTTGATCTGATTTTTACCACAGACTGCATAAGTTAAACTTCGCCATCTACATTTGTGAATACTTTTAGTTAGAGAGTTTAAAAAAAATTCTTTTTCTTTTTACGATTTAGGAATTAATTATATAATATTTTCTTAAGTTTTCGCGACTTGTATACATAATAAAACTACGTTTTAACGGTTTTAAGCGCGGTAATTTTATTTGATTTTGGTTTTTCCGACGTTTCGGCCACTTTTCAGTGGCCGTCTTCAGTCTTCCGTGATCACGGCCACTGAAAAGTGGCCGAAACGTCGGAAAAACCAAAATCAAATAAAATTACCGCGCTTAAAACCGTTAAAACGTAGTTTTATTAATTAATTATATATTATAATTCATTTTAACGACACCTAGGTACTATTATTCTACTATTTTAATAAAACTAACATTAGTATACTAGTCTTCTTTTAAAATTGAACTAATACACGCCTATGTACACTGAAAAATATTTTTATTACTCAGTTACATGTATCGCAGCCATCTTTATTTTTAATTGTTTGTGCGGTTTCAGTACAGTTCACATTTCTTCCATCATCTATACTTCTATACTAATATTATAAACAGGAAAGATTTGTATCTTTGTAACGAATAAACTCAAAAACTACTGAACCGATTTCAAAATTTCTTTCACTATTAGAATACTACATTATTCCTGAGTAACATAGGCTATATTGTCTACTAGAAAAAAATTAGGGATTCTTACTAAAATTTCAATAATGTAACCCAAGGTGTAAAAATATTAGCCATAAATCACCCGTGCGAAGCAGGGACGGGCCGCTAGTATATAATAAATTCTTTCTTTCTTCAAATACCTACTGTCTAAGCGGCTCATGCTTCCCGGTCAAAAATAAGATGCGCATTCGTTAGCTATGAAACTACTACGAATTCAGCGCAATAGTTTGAGAATCCTAAATGTATTGTTTGTATTGAAAATTTCATTTCGTAGTAATAGTAGTAATCCCCGTTTCAAACATAAAAAGCCGTACTTTCGGTAACCCTATAGCGTGGCAGAAAATTTCGTAAATAAATATTGGTCCGGTGCGGAAACAAACACTGTACTTTTGGTTGCGAAACAAATTACATAAATTCGACAAATTGCCGACTGAATTTCGCATTCGCAATGATTGGATGGTGCTCTGGTAAAATAATAAATATCATCGCATCCGTTATGTTTGGCACTTAACAATTATTATTTTTATGATGTCATTTTCATTTATTATGTTGGCATCAATAAGCCGACATTAGACAGTTCATGTCTTTTAATTTGGATGAATCAACCAAAATTATCTATATAAACGTAAATTTGAATCATTCAATCGAATTAAATATACATACATACATACATAATTTATTTATCCGTCTAATAACAGCATTACGTAGATGAATTCAAATGATAAAATTATTTTATCGGTCAGCTATTTATAGTGTGTTTAGACACTGAGAAGTGTTTTCGTACTATATCTAATAAAAAAAACTAATCTATATATATCTATATATAAAATAGTAAATAATAACATTTTTAGGATCACAACACTTCAGAAACTGGTTATCGTTCGATATTATTCAGTAGACGATTATTTTTGATCTTAAATGTAAATATCATTATATAGAAATGCCTTCATATTGACATAATATTTTGTAAAATTAATATTATTGTTACGAGAGCGAGGGACTCGAATTAAAATGCCGTTGGAATTATTATAGAGTTTATTAGAACTATACAAATACGTATAACACAGGTACAAATATAACCGAAAAAGTCCAAACGTAATGCAGAAGGTCGAAATTCATTCAATAAAACGCGCAAAGTAGTCACTTATTAGATCCCCGATTGTAGTACACACGTCTCGCTTCGCTCGTGGTTCTCGCTCGACTGCCCCCCCCCCCAGGTCATTGTTTTATACTGCACAAATGCAATATGCCCGCCCGGCAGCGTGACCTAATTTCCTAGAATCAGCTTTTACTTTAAAATCGTAACATCTGGGTAATGATTACAATACAACAATAGGCCGTATGCCAAGAAGTAAACAAAAGAAGACGATCATAAAAGAATTTCAATGTTATTAGTAAAAATGCCGACGGGTAATAAATATGCTTTGTTTCAGAGCTGCAGGTGGATTTTATTTTTGTCGGGATCTGAGTTGTAACAATATTTATTGTAAATTTAACATTTCTTATAATGGTAATTATGGACTTTTTATAATAATTACTAGAGTTTACCCCGCGGCTCCGCCGCGAGTCAAACTCTAGTGCGTACCTCTTGTTTTAAGAGCAGGCATTATACAGGATATATTGTATTGTATTTTTATGTTGGCGCTATTTGCCCTCGGAAGATTTACTTCATTTTATATCGCAAACTATCCCATCTACCGGATAAAAAGTATCTATGTCCATTTTCGGTATTCAGACAGATAGATCGAGTGAAAGTCGCATTTTTTTAAAGATTATGATTTTTTATATCTATAAACTTAATAAATGATTGGTCCCCCATACAAACTTTAATACCCTATTTCAACCCGTTCTAGTTTTATTTATATAACTAAATATTGTGTAAACTACAGAAACGACCAAAACTTCCAAACGTACTAAAATTGCCGAAACTACCAAGTCTACCAACCAAAACTACTAAATCCACCAACCAAAACTACCACAACTACCTAAACTATCACAATTACCAAATCTACCAATCAAAACTACCACAACTACCAAAACCACCACAACTAACAAAACTACCACAACAACTAAAACTACCACCGCTACCAAAACTACCACAACTATCAAAACTACCGCAACTACCAAAACAACCACAACTATCAAAACTACCGCAACTACGAAAACAACCGAATATACCAAATCGACCAACCAAAACTACCAAAACTACCACAACTATCAAAACTACCACAATTACCAAAATAACCGAATCTACCAAAACTACCATAACTACCAAATCTACAAACCAAAACTATCACAACTACCAGTACTACCACTACTACCAAAACTACCACAACTATCGAAACTACCAAATCTACAAACAAAAACTAACACAACTACCAAATCTACCGAAACTACCAAAACTACCACAATTACCAAATCTACCAATCAAAACCTCCACAACTACCAAAACCACCACAACTAACAAAACTACCACAACTACCAAAACTACCACAACTATCAAAACTACCGCAACTACCAAAACAACCGAATCTACCAAATCTATCAACCAAAGCTACCATAACTACCAAATCTACAAACCAAAACTACCACTACTACCAAAACTACCACAACTGCCGAAACTAACAAATTTACAAACCAAAATTACCAAAACTACCACAACTACCAAATCTACTGAAACTACCACAACTACTACAACTACCAAAACTACCACAACTACCAAAACAACCGAAACTACCAAAACTACCAGCATAAACTACCGAAAATAGCAAAACTACCAACCAAAACTACCACAACTACCAAAACATCCAAAACTACCAAAATTACCTAAACGACCAAATCGACCAAAATAAACAAAATGACGAAAATGGCAAACCACAAATAAAAAACCTATCCTAGTTTTCGAGATAAAGTTTACATAAATCTATCCCAAAATCTATCCCAGTATCCGGGATGAAAAGTATCCCTTGGCCACCCTCGGTATTCAAATTACATATGTACCGAGTATCAGCCAAATCGGTCCAATAGTCTTTCCATAAAAGGATAATAAACAGAGAGACAAATATACTTTTATCCCGGAAACTATCCCATTTTCCGGGATAAAAAGTATCCTATGTTCATTCTCGGCATCGAAAATATATATATACTGAGTTTCAGCCAAATCGGCCCAGTAGTTTTTACGTGAAAACGGAACAGACAGACAGACAGACAGACAGAGTTACTTTCGCATTTATAATATTAATAGGGATTTGAGATTTATGTACTACGTATTTATATTCAGAGACTAAATATTTTTGTTATCGAATTAATATAAATAAAAAAAGCTACATAGGGTTGATACTTGATCGTACGTTGTTCATCGATAGATTTTATTATTATAATTTTTACACATAAGACAGTTATCTTAAAAGGCTGCTGAAAACCATACGAAGGAGAAGACAAAATAAGCAGTTCACGGGGTTCGAGGTGAACGCTCAGCATACAATTTCTGGTCCCTACTTCCATTAGCAGTTCATCGCAATAGCCCGGTACCTTTTGCTCTCACTTCCTACAATAGTCCTACACTGGCGGGGGCTTGTCCTCGGGTGCATTTATATATGGTGTAGACAGGGATAAGCGTTATTCAGTGTTACGCCATGTTTACATTAAATTTGTCAAGGGACCTCTACGTGTTAGCCTTCCCATGGCCCCACCACGCAAGCTCTTGAAAAGTCCGGGCCATTTTTATGCCCGTGGTCTTCAGATATATACATATGTATAATTTAAGGGAACTTCTAAATTACAGTAATGTTTAGTTAGAATAAAATACTGATTAATTTAAAACATGTATAATAATTTCCAATTACGTACTTATATTTTATTACACACTACCTATTGCTCACGGCATAAACTGTACACGAAATCTCTGTTCGCAGTTGTTATTTTAACACAAGAAAATGTAATAAACCTATGATTATACCTCAAAGTTGCCGTACATAGAATTGGAATAACAACCGAGCTAATAAATTTTAACTACAATGTTCTACAATTTAATAATACAATGTTGAATGATTCGCAGACAGTAACTGTGTATGTACTTATATAAGTATTTAGATATAAGACTACGCTCGTTGACCCCCCAGCTTCACTTTGTTAGATTAAAATATTATTTTTGCATAAATTACAAGTAAATCTGCCTTAGGCAAATTACTTTAGGACCTAAAATAACACAGCGAATTCAATGTTAATTTAGTTAACTATAATAATATACATACGTGGGTGCGAATTTGAAGTGTTTGAAATTGTTTTAAATTATTCATATTCAGAAAATGAGTATATTCTAGAATAGTAATAGGGTAGTTGACAGTCAATCGAGACACTTTTTATCATCTTACAAAACACTGAAACCAACTAGTACATGAATTTACAAAATGTCGCGTCGCAACCTTCTAGATATTTTACGAGCGTGCTTATTTATGACGTCATAAGGTACAAGTAAAAGGAATCAAACAGCACATTGGTTAAAGTTTAAAAAGTATGAATGAATTAATATTTTTTTTATTGTTCACCATAAATTTAAATACATACATACATACTATGTATTGTAACAAGGGGCGATCTTATAGCTCATAGCAATCTTTTCCAGGCAACCCGATGTCCAATGAGACTTTAAATGAAAATTTAAAAAGTAAACCATCCGTGCAGGGACGGAGAAAGACTACAACTTCCTGCGGCCGGGCGGCTTGTCGTAAGAGGCGACAAAACAACCCACATCCAGGTGGTAGGGTACTTGCCCGTCTGGATGGCTACTACACCTATTTAAGAATATGCCGCCATAACAACCTTAAGTTGTATTCCGGCATTAATGGTCAGGTTCTAGTCTCTCTTTAGAGAGTAGCAGCGCATTTGTAGCACCTTTGGTGTTGCAAATATCCTGCCTGTCTGCTGAATACATGCAATAATTTTTATTTATTTATTACTATCATAAGATGTTATTTTAGCATCTCTTCTCTTATATGTAAACATATTTTAGCAAGTTATGGCGTATAACCTAATCAAATCAAATAGCGTATTAATAATTGTTTAAAAAGTAATTCACGATATTTTAGATTGCTCCGAGAATCCTTTGAGTATTTTTTCGGTATTTCTTGTAGTTTCGAATTTAGATATCGACACCCACTTGAAAAATTTCACCTGTATATACAGTTATAGACAAATAGACAACGGTTTGAACCAACATGGCTGTGCAACCTTAAAAATATAAGGATATCATATTTTCAATAAGTAGCTAGATTGTTAGTTTAATGAAATATGACTTTTTAAATTGCCACTTAAAAAGTCTAGTTGCTCTCTTAGGTATTTGGCATAGGTAAGTCAAAGACCTACAATTTGGTTGAGGTTATGGTGGATGATATTTTTGTCTGACGTCTATATGCCTGAAGGTTATTCAAAAACTTACATACATACATAACTTCACGCCAGTTCCCTTGCGGGGTAGGCACGAACAACAGAGCGCCATTCAGGCTTATTCTTACACACCTCACTTGCTTCTTTGACATTCATAGCGCTTGTCATGCATGCTCGTCTGTTCTTAAGGCTCCTAACATCACCTTCTGCTAGTACACGATCAATTTGATCATGGAAGGTGTGTTGTGGCCTTCCACGAATCTGCATCCATCCACTTTTGCATTGTATATCTGTTTAGTCATTCTTTCATCATGCATTCTTTCCACATGCCTGAACCACCGGAGCATGCCTTTCCTTACCTTCACCCCGACACTCTCTTTCAGACCAACTCTCTTTCTTACTTCGGTATTACGAACGCGGTCCGCGAGCGTCACTTCGTCACTCATTCAAAAACTGAAATATTCATAAATATTCGTCACTAGATATACAAAGCGTTGCAAGCCGATTTAAATAAGTAACTATTCCTTGTAAAAATTAAGTATTGATTTTGTGTTCGGAGATAGCTCGGAGAAAACAACAATGATTCACAGAGATTTACGGCTCACCCTTCTTACAAACATGCCTACACAGGTCCATTTGGGCCGTGCAAATTCAGAAATGTGGCCAGTTGTTAACTTTGCAGGCCTATTCGCTATCCGGAGTGGACAGGACCGCGAACTGTGACCTATGCCGCGTTATTTATCAATTCACTACCTGCTAGTGTTGTTCGTATACAATTTTTGATTTAACTTCAATCGAGCCAAACAAGTAGTTTTTGTTAACGTAATGTATGTATGTGAGCTTCTTTATTTTCGATTGTCCAGTAGGGGCGTTAGAGCAAGGCGGGGCTGGACTACCGCACACAAGCCTCATATATGAAGATATGCTTTAGGCGCCATGTTGAATATAATCTTTATTGAATACAAGCTCTACTGTGAGTAAGATGTGTTAAAAGTCAAGGCGATGAAGCTTTAGTTGCCAGCAGCTTCTTTCTTTAAGTTTATTCTATATTTTTTCGCGAGTGGAAAGTAGAGAGGAGATCCCATATAAATATCATCCAGGGCTAAAACCGGTAATGTAAGTGGTATTATTAAAAGCTCTGAGTAATAATAGAAATTCATATATACTGAAAATAGTGTATTCTTTAAGGGCTTAGGAGTTAAAAGGTTTCTTTTTCAAAACTCAAAATACTATTAAATTAAGTTAGGTTAGGTGTCAAATTAAACAACTCTCATAAAGTAATTTAACAGTTGTATACCTTTTAAAAAATTTCTAATTAGTAATTTTTCAATATACATTAAAATTAGTTTAGATATTTGTAACTTTCATTTATTATTATTTGTACTTATTAAATAAGAATAAATAAAAGTTCTTCATTGCCACCAAAATTTCGTACACATTTCGCCTCAGAATTAAGACTGGGTACTAACACTAAGCCCGTCTCTCAGGGTTTAGGTGTTATTAATCGTGCAGATTGTAACAAATAGTGTCTAGTTTTATGTGTACCTGTTTTATACGTGTTTATATAGTTCTAATAAACTCTATAGTAATTCCAACGGGAATTTAATTCGAGTCCCACACTCGTAACAGTTCGAAGAATAACCAAAGGAATGTGATTTAAATTCTGTCGAATAATTTTCGAAGGAGTAAAAGCTTGTGATTCAAGTGACTTTTTTTACCAGGGGAAATCCGATTGAGGACTAAGCCGCGACAAGGGCAGAACCTTGGGGGTATAATTCGTGACCTAGTGTGGGATTCGCCAGATCGGGGGTGGCACTAGCATGCCCAGTCAGAACTGGTGCCATGCTATTGCCACTCCCCGGTTAGGGATACCCACTGAAACCCCTGAGTGTTCCGTCCTTCGCGTTATGACAGGGCTACGGGTATATGACCTGGCCTCTCCGCAGCCCTGGCAGGCGTGGGCCCCGCGAGGCCTCTTCCATTGCCAGGGGACTACTTTTACCTCCGGCATCTTCAGTCTCTCTACGCGTGGGGCGGTCTGTAAATCGCCCCACAGGAAGAGAGGTGAGTGCGCGCGGGATACGCCACGCCCCCAACTCGACGTGACTCAAGTGACTCGATCAACTCGTATACGACAAAAATGACTAGAGTCACATCACTTTTGTGTGCCTAACTACGATTTATAGTGAACTCAGTGAACGATAGTAGAGCTATCGTAATTATTACTTATAGCTGTTTCATTTATTATTTAAGCTCGTAATGGAAAAGGTAAATGCATTGGATTGGTTTATTTGCCGTATTACGTATACTTGTTGTACTTTACTTTTATAGAGTTGTCTATCATACGAAATGGCTACAAAAATTTAAATTTATAACTACACTTTTGAAAAACAATACGTTGCAACTTGGCGAACAAGCTTGAAATTAAGTTTTTTTATTACATGAGTTCAGCACATAGGCAGACGGCCCACTTAATGGAAAGCGATTACCATCGTCTATGGACATGGACATTTGCAACAGTAAAGGTGTTACCAATGTGCTGCTGCTCTCTAAAGGGAGACAACACAACTCAAGGTTGTTATGGCGACATACTCTAGACAAGGGGTGGTAGCCATCCAGACGAGTAAATACTCTACCACCTGGCAATTTCATAAAAATGAAATCTCAAACGTGTGGCACCTTTTATTTACAAAACTACTTTTTGCTTTTGAAAGATAATTTTTGACGTTTAGAGCCAAGCTGAAATTCAAGATATACATATATATTAAGAGTTTTATATTTGTTCCAAAATTATCATTATATTAATACATGAAGCAAAAACTTTGTACCCCTTTTTACGAAAATTGCGCGGACGGAGGAGTATGAAATTTCGCACACTTATAGTTCATATAGAGAAGAAGTGCAGAATCCTTTTTTAAATTATGCATAAAATATACATTAAATCAATAAGAAAACATTACACACTACCATGTATTTGACACACACACGCATATATACTCTTTTGTTTATTGTTCAAGTCAAATTAACAGTGTAGCCTTGGCGAAATCTGTGATTATAGAAGTATAGTCTTTGACAACAGAACCTTAATAGTGTTCAAACTTATAATTTAAATTAATTATAGTTGAATTTCGACCACTGGGCGGCTACTAGTATAATTTACTGCGAAGACACAATACATCTTAAATAACAATATATCGAATATAATACGTCTAAAAATCCTTACGAAACCAATTACTCCGATAGAGATAAGACCTTCAACTATAAATGGAGCAGAAAGTGCACGAATCATCACCCTCACGAATAAATCAAAGAGATTTAAGTCCCGTCGAACCTTTTTTTACATAAATGTCAATTTATTTAAATCCCAATCCAACATTGTTATAAATTAAGTTAGGCAACTTGTAATATTACTTAGTGTTTTCTTAAGTTTTCGCGACTAGAGCAGATAGTAAAACTACGTTTTAATATAATTTATTGTATTAATATGCATGATGAAAGAATGACTAAACAGATATACAGTGCAAAAGTGGATGGATGCAGAAGTCGTGGAAGGCCACGACACACCTTCCATGATCAAATTGATCGTGTACTAGCAGAAGGTGATGTCAGGAGCCTTAAGAACAGACGAGCGTGCATGACAAGAGTTATGAATGTCAAAGAAGCAAGTGAGGTGTGTAAGAATAAGCCTAAATGGCGCTCTGTTGTTCGTGCCTATCCCGCAAGGGAACTGGCGTGAAGTTATGTATGTATGTATGTATGTAATATTTTACCTTCCACCTATTCTAATATTATACAAAATTTATTAGTGTTAGGAACGTTGCTGAAGAGTTTCTTCCGCCGCTTCTTCTCTTCAAGCCACAAGTTGTTGCGGAGCGTTCGTAAATTAGATTAGCCTCCTATAGAGTAAACAATAACTATAAACAAAAATTAAAACTAAAAAATTACAATGAAGTTGGCGTTAGGCTAAATACAATTTTAACAATACTCATTGACACTTGACATCTTCCGTGATCACGGCTACTGAAAAGTGGCCGAAACATCAGAATAAAAACAATACTACTCCACCTGGGATAATTTTATAGTTAATAACAGTTTCAGGCAGATGTAGCAATGCGTGTAATGCGTTATTTGCGACGCGATATTGCTATTAATAGTTAATGACGTTAAATATTGACAGACAACGTATGTATGTGCACTAATTTATCTGCGTCATTCGTTAACAGCGTTATTTTTAACGCTATAAATAAGACGCATTTAGCCATAGGCAATAACTATAGCATCCCAGAAAGCCAGTGCATAAAAGTTAGTCAAACTTGAATATAACTTAAATATTAAACAGCGCACGACTTGTAACTACTTTTTTGGTGAAATAATTTTTTTTCCTCAAAATTGTTATTGTGTCCAAAGATACACACTCTTTATATTTAACTGGTTCCATTAAATAAATTAGTTTTATGTAATGGAACCAGAACAGAGCATAGTTTGTTTATGTAATTTACATAATAGAATAAATAAATTACTACATTCTTGTGTTAAAAACATTTGGCCAATCTATTTTCGTCATATATACATTATAGTATTGTTTACACTTTAAGAGGATGGAGGAAAAAGCTTTCATATTATGTGTCAGTATAAAATATGTTTTTCCCGTAAAATATGCCAATTGGCACTTACGTCTTCCTCCTTAAAAAGCTGCGTTATTTTCCTCCTTTTATTTTTCTAAAAAAAAATACCGCACAAAATCCATTTTCTAAACACCTCATACATCTGAGAGGCGTGAATAAATCACACCGCGTGAAACAATAGAGCCGGGGGTGCTGATGTGCGGGAGAAATCATAAAAACGCCATTACTGTACCCATAATGGGCTCACATCGAGCCACATCGGGCCACATCGAGCCACACTGGGCTCAATACTGCATGTTGAAGAATAGCTGATGCCATAAAGTGATGGTTAACGTTTATATCGAGGTGGGAATGGCATTTTTTATTGTCGTACCGCGTGTTTGAATTGCGAACGGTGGATGCTGACATGGCTTCAACAGTATTCTAATTTCAAATAAATCGAACAGACAATATAGCTATATTCAGACAGATTAAACAACTTATTGTTTATGGATTTTTATTTTTTAAATTTAATTGTAACAAGTCACCCGCGATACTGTTCGATGGTTCGACTCATAAAACAATTAACAATGTATACAGACTGAATTTTTAAGTAGTTTAAACAAGATCAATGGAGCCTCGAGACCGATTTTGATGAAAACTAGTGGTATCATTAGACTTTTAAAAAACGAGAAAATAAATCGCCTGATTTTGAAAAAAAGCCTGTATGTACCAGTAGATTAGAGTAACTTATAAGGATCAATTTCTATGAACGAATGTCAAACGGTATAGGTATGTTTATGGTTTATCAAAAAAATGTTTTTTTATTTTATAGTCGGAGTACAGTAGACAAATTGAAGGTCCAGCTGACGGAAAGCGGTTACCATCGCCTATAGCTATTTGTAACACCAAAGGTGTTGCCAATGTGCTGCCGCTCTCTAAAGTGAAACTGGAACCTCGCCACTAATGCCGGAACACAACCCAAGGTTGTCATGGCGACATACTCTAGACTAGGGTTGGTAGTTATCCAGACGGTTAAATATCCTACCCTTGTTTAGTCGCCTCTTATAACATGCTGCTCCGGCCGTAGGAAATTGTATTATTTCACCGTTTCTACATAATTCAGAGCAGTGAATGCTGGCATGGCTTCAAGAGTAGTCTATTTTAAATTAAATCGAACATAGATAGATAGCTATGTTCAGAAAGATTAAGTAATTGTTATTGTTTATGATTTATTTAGTTTTCGGAATTTTTGTGACGAGAAATATTAAAGCTAGCCTTTGAATAAAACTCAGTAGGAGGTTAAAATATTTGCCGCCAGTAGGCTATTAAAATTTTGTTACCTCTATAGACTTCTACAATTATATAGCCTAATTCACAATCAAATTAATTTTACATTTTTTTTGTTTAATAATATTGCAACTTTATGATTTGTTCACTATCGTCTCCTTTTTCCCGTTATTAGTATGATTGTTGTAACTATGCAAATTGTAGAAAAAAATATCTAAGTAGTAAATATACTACACGTTGAATTATTTGCGTGGACCTAATAACATGTAGTCTGTAAGACATAAACAGTAAGTTAAGCTTCAAATTTGCCGCCCCTAAAAACTGCCTTAGGCTCCAGCATACTCAGCCTGCTGGTAAATCATCACCATCGATGGCAATATCTTGTTTCCGATAACATAGTTACTCAGCTAATAGTGGTGGTATAAACATTAAAAAATCGGCCCAGTGCGTATCTGTCACACATAATGTACTACTCTGTATTTAGAATTGGAAAACTGTTCTTGTGATTTAGGTATAGAACCCTAAAAAGCGGTAAATCGGGCACTCCACATATCAAAACTATTTAAAAAATTTACGTGCTTCAGTGTGTATATCCAAAACACGCTTTGGCAGCTTCTGTAAAATATACATATACAACAAAATATTAGAAACGCTTCAAGTTTCCACAAAAATAAACCATTTTTTTTTTATTAAAATCACTTTTTACCGGAAATTCAAAAAAGCAAATTTAATGCTTGAAATGCAAATAAACTTTTTACTTCATCCCAGCCTCTGAACAGAATATTGGGTGTAGTAACCGCGGCGCGGCGGCGGAGTTTACAAAAATGTAAACAACCATGATTTTATGCGGCGTTCTTCAATTGGTTGTAGGTTGTAGGACAACCTGCAGCCTGAAGGCGAGTGTTGTCCTAGGAACGTGTGCTGCCATGTTTCAAGAAATACATGACGTAATTAGTAACAGTTTCTGCATGGAGAATTGTATAGTAATAAAATATTAGTTGCGACAGTTTGCAATTTGATATTTTGTATCGTAATATTTTTTACACGCTTTTATTTAACTTGCAATGGATGTACCTATGTATAAGTATGTATGTAAGTTCGGGTGGAATCTTGCTAGTTAAATTTGACCAACTTCCCGGTGTCCGATTGAGCTAAAATTTGGAAACATATGTATATCGCGTGATAATGCAATAATATGGTACCATAGAGCTGATCTGATGATGGAGTCGGAAGGTGGCCATAGGAACTTCTGTACTAAACAAGATAGACCGGTCGTGTTTGGGCTCGTTTTACTTGTCTTGGCTAGCACTTTGCTGCTACATGATATCCAAGATCTCAAAAGCTTGTATTTAAAAACGTTTTTAAAAAAGCTTATGTTGAAATTAAAATACACTAAATTTTATTAATCTATAGTAAATAACTTGGTATAGCAGTTTGTATATTTGTTTGTGTCTTCATATCGTCGTTGTAAATAAATTAATTGAAATGAAATTTGTAGACTTTTAATAACGAGGATCAACTTAGTATACTTTTATGTCGTGAAACGAGTTAGTTTCGGCAGTACACAGATAAGAGGGTCTAAGGCGGCCGATTTTGAAGAACCACTTTGCTAATTTGGCACTTGTCTAGATACACGGATAGTTATACAACATAATAGAAATAGAGGTCTGCTTTATTTTGATACTTATCAAATTCATATACGACTGTGCAAAGGGTTTTAGGCCTGATGAAGTTTATGTGAGCGAAGCAAGGAAGAGCTTTACTAGATCTATAATGATCTGCAATAATATCGACCAATAAATGTCACACTGCTGAGGTCAGGCCTCCCATTATACGGGGAACGGACAGTATACCCACCACGCTTGTCCAAGGCGACTTGACAGATTTGACACATCGCTTATCAATGTGCAGGTTGCATCACGATGTTTTCCTTCACCGTTTTTTGCACCTGGTAATTGTAACAATATGCACATTAGATCTGAAAACTAAGTGTTGCGTGCGTTGCGGCCAGGATCGAACCCGCGCCCTTTATGTTTGGGACGCGTCCGCTAGCCATTACTCTACCACGACTTACAATGATCTGTAATATAATATTAATTTTACTATTTTTGAATTGTAAGCCTAATAGGTAAATAACATGTGTAATTTTGTATATGTCCTAACATCTATAATTAAGCAAATAAATAAATTCATTGATTGATAAATACTCTTACGATAAGACTTCCAATTACAATTTGTAAATAACAATCGTCCACCTGTCGAAAACTGTCGAATTTGTCGTGATATATGGCAACACTAGTACATGCGGGGGCAAAAAGCGTCATGTGGTGTGCAATATCGAGCCAAGTAAACATTTGTACAAGCCAGTTGGTGTACAAATGCTGGGATGAGTTTTCACAAGTCATGTCTACGTATGAACTAACCTATTGAATGTGCGTGTGTAAGTATTTGGCCAAAAAACTAAGGGACATTAAAGATTTCTTTACAGACTGAACCATCACAGATTTGTTGCCCGAACTGCCACACACGGCTAATTGGGAAGCACCACAAATTTGTGGTCAAATGCAGATATTTGAAATGAATGTTGAACTGATGCTGTCTCCCCCTAACTACATAGAATTTGTATTAGAATAAAAGAGACGATATAATTCTCTTGGTTTTGGCGCGGCAATTTTGATGGCAGCTGGCAGCTTGTGGAAAAAAATAATATTAAATTTGGCCCTTATAGAAAGATAACAGTATATACAGTATATGTAATTCATTGAATTATATGTACTACGTACTAGAGAATCTATTCAAAATAAAAAAGTTCGAAATTGATGAAAGCGGGAGCCTGCGCTTGGCGAGCGTGTCGCGGACTGACTCATGTATTTGCTGTAGCGCTAAAACACTAGTTATGCCGTCTAACCAAACTAATAAATGCAGAGTTTGGACGCTTAGATTAGAGAGTACAGTTTTCTCGCGACCGACCGAACATGGCCGCAATGATGACGACTCGAGACGTGTTAAAATTGATAAAATTTAATTCAAAGATGTTTTATCGAGAATACAACAAACTTACCGGTGAAAAGTTACCCACTAACTTTTATTTGAGTTTCTTGTGTGGTTTGAACAGTACCTTAGTACACATGGAGGCTTTTTTTAAATAGTTAGGTATTTTTCACTCAAACGCGTAGTGTCGACAACAGCTCGGCGCAGACTAAGCGAATTCTTGTCCATGGACCATAACAAGTGTTCAAATAAGCTAGTTACGGACGCCTTTTATATTACGTAGTATGTACATTAAACCTCATTTATGTAGTTATAGTACATTCCATATTTACGGAAGTATTTTCCTGTTTATTCTTTTTTGCAAAACCTGCCAAAGCGCGTTTCGGACACGCATATTGACTCGCGTAAAGCCGTTGAGTAGTTTTTGATATGTGAAGTATTTCTAATTTAATGTCATTTTAGGTTTCTGTAGCTAAATCACAAAAGCAGTAAATGTTTTTCACTTCGAGTTACGGATTCCTTCATATTCATATGTATAGTATTTCGTATTCAAATACTATCCATTAGATAAATCAAAGACAAAAGACATATTATATACACATAGACATAAGAGAATGCCTAAATAACATAGAATAACAATAGTTATATTAGAAACAAGAAAGGTTAGACTAAATAAGCTTTTTTAAAAAGATTTTTAAATACAAGCTTTTGAGATCCTGGATATCATGTAGCAGCAGAGTGCTAGCCAAGACAAGTAAAACGAGCCCAAACACGACGGGTCTATCTTGTTTAGTACAGGAGTTCCTATGGCCACCTTCCGACTCCGTCATCAGATCAGCTCCATAGTACCATATTATTCCATTGTACGCGATATACATATGCGTGCAAAATTTCAGCTCAATCGGAAACTGGGAATTTAATCAAATTTAACTTGCAAGATTCCACCCGAACTTACATACATAGGTACATTCATTGCAAGTTACATATAAGCTTGTAAAAAACGTATACAAATTTAGATAGTTAATAAGTATAATAATAGTAGAATTAAGTAACTAAATATTAAAATAGCCATACATAATATGAGAAAAACAAGGTCCCTGACTACGTTAGGGGTGGATGGGAGCAAGATAGCTCCATATAAAAAAAAATACTATCCATTGATTCTTTGAATAGTAATGGTGTAACAACTTTTATATTTATTAAAAAAAAGAGCCTGACATAGATAAATAATTACGATGTTTCTTTTTTTAGTTATGTGTTGCTGGGGAGTTTCTTGCCGCTTCTTCGTTGCGAAGCGGTGTACATAGTACGTAGATTTGCCAGGTGGTAGGGCATTTGCCCGACTGGATGGCTACCACCCCTGGTCTAGAGTATGTCGCCGTAACAACCTTGAGTTGTGTTCCGGCATTAGTGACCAGGTTCCAGTCTCCCTTAAGAGAGCAGCAGCGCATTTGTAGCACCTTTGGTGTGGCAAATGTCCATAGGCGATAGTAACCGCTTTTCAGCAAGTGGGCCGTCTGCCTGTCTGCTGAACTCATGCAATAAAAAAAAAACATAGAAACGAAGTAGATTTAAATTTTGACTTATATGTATGACCTTCAAGTGTTCTCCAGTGGAACTTATCTTATATATAAAAATCAACTGCTGTTTGTTAGTCTCGCTAAAACTCGAGAACAGCTGGACTCATTTGGCTAATTTTGGTTTTGAATTATTTGTGGAAGTCCAGGGAAGGTTTAAAATGTAAGTAAATATGAAAAAAATTGATTCTGAGGAGGTACGAAGTTTGCCGGGTCAGCTACTTTTGAATAAAAACTTTTGATATTGAATTTCAAACGCACTTGGCCATGTATCTATCCCTAATCTATTTTCATTTTGATATATAGAATAAATCTGCTTGCCAATTTTTTTTAATATATATAGACTCTAGTCTAACACTAGTTGTGATGTTTCTTTCTTCTTTCTTTCTTGGAGCGTATGGTAAATTTTAACCGAGAGTAAGGCAAATGAGCCGTCCGTAAGATATAGAAACTGGGTCAATAGCTACGTTCAAAAACAAGTTGGTTTATACCAAGTAATTTAAAATTTATTAATCTCAACATAAGTTTTAAAGAAACTTTCTTATAAGAAGATATTTCAGTGGAATTTTCAGTAACTTTACCACACATGTAATAAGTTCACATGGACTCATCGAAACACCGTAGTCTATTATATTACCGCTAATGCGATGAAAGTTTGCAATAAAATTGTTGAAGCAGACAGTTAGTGCGGCCGTTTAGAAACGTTCGCCCTGAATGTCGACAAAGAGCAACACCCGCCATGTATGTTTAATGGAGTACCTAAAACATTTTATCACTACCTAACCGAAAAAAGAGATAAAATACTGTTATGTCAAAAAAGTTTCCTGCATTCCTACATTTAAGACGATTGAATACAATGACATGTCTCTGATGTTTCAAACATATTATTACCTATAGAAAAGAATGTATTCGAAAATGTCGTGGCAAAAAGTTGCGATAACTAACTCTTTTTAAACTTGGTCGAACACAATTTTTCGTATTTATAGGTCTTATCTTTGTTTTATGTTTTTTATTGCCTGAAGCAAGCAAAGAGGCGGACAGCTCACTTGATACAAGGTGGTTACCGTCACCTATGGACGTATGCAACACCAGAAGTGTTGCCAAAGCGTTGCCTTTATGATGCAGTAATTAAGATGTAAGATGTTGAGAAACTTTCTGCCCACTGCCACCAAAATTATGCTTGCAGAGTCCCTCCTACTTCCCATATTGGATTATGTATGACCATGTTTCTGAATATCGTATGAAGCTCAAGTGGCTTCCCATTCGTTTTCGCCGGAATACTCACATTCTAAGTCTCCTTTATAATATACTATTCAATCCTAATAGTCCTCCTTACCTTAAGGAACGTTTTGAATTCCTTCGCCTCTCCACTTCTCACAATTTGCGCACAGATACATACCGTAGACTCCTGACACCTGCACACACTTCATCCTTTTATGATAACTCTTTCACAGTGCAGGCTGTCAAACTCTGGAATGCGTTGCCTCTTACTGTCAGAGAGGCCAAAACATTACCGACATTTCGGAACTCACTTAGAAAGTACTATCTGTCTCTAAATAAATATGTCTAATATATTAAACATTTACTTATTTATCTATTGTAATATATAAAATGCTTGTCACATATAATGTTAACAAATATATTTATTTAAATTATTTTGTATATACGTACATATTATTATATATTTTTTTATATATATGTATTAAATTTATAAATTAGTGTAAGTATGTATATTTAAATTGTACAGTCCTATCTTTTTTCTGCTTCACCTACATCGCCAGATTAGTTAAGAATTTCTTTTAAGCTAGGTTGCCTGGAAGAGATCGCTTTTAGCGATAAGGCCGCCTGTTGTTTTGCCAAGAAGTATTGTAATTATACATTTTGTTTTTTTTAGGACTCTAACGGCTTGTTTTCTAGATTATTGCTCATGTATAATGCAAAGTTTGAGAATTCATTCAAATATAATCTATTCAAATATTTTGAAATACAAGAAAGGTGTCTGTTAAACTACGTAATGTTCAATATACAATAATATGTATTGTTATGGAATTAGGTCCAATATTTCAGTGATAAATTTTACTTACGGTAAACAGGTGCAGTTACATAAAAATATTCAATATATAAAATAAAATATATTTATTTTAATTTAGTACAATGACTTTATAAATTAAAATAACAAAAGATAACTTAAATTATTTATATTATATTCTACCCATAGTACCTCAAGACCATAACTAGAATACTGAGCCTAGGTCACCGTCTTCTATGGGTAAAGTGCCCAGAAGGCTGGCTACGTTTCTTCGCTGTATCGCCAAACTGATCCGTAACCCGTAATATATAAAATAAATACCTAAGGCTTTTTAAACCTAATATTAGCTAGTAAGGAAGACAACAAAAAAAAGGAAATAATTTATTTTGAGAAATGTATGTCCTATGGAAAGTTCGATTTGAGCTTAAGTTTATACAAAACGCCGTGGAATTAGATCCAATTAGTGTTTACTAATGGCGTAGGGTGAAACTTTTAGTTGGCTATTTCATTCGGGACGAGCGCTACCCGCGACACCCACTCATAAATATTGAACAGGACGTGGGTTCAACTCGCAGCAGTTTTATTTTCAGCATGTGAGACCCACCTCTGCTTCATGACGGCAAAAGATAATGTTAGTGAAGAAGAATTAAGGTCACTGTTTCAATGTGTGGCATGGTCCTCCTTGTTTAAGGGACCGTTTTGATTTCCTGCCTCTTTCTCATTCCCGTTATTTGCGCACGAGTAATAATCTCTCCTTAATGTCACCCGTTCACACTTCATTCGTTGATGACTCTTTCACGGTCCGTTTCCGATCCGGTCCGACTGTCCGTTTATGAAACTCACTGCCACCCAACAAGATAAATCATTATCGTCTTTTAATTAATATTTACTTTTGGTCCTCTCAGGTCTAACAATACTGCTTATTCTGTATGTATTATGATGTGTTTGTATATTATATGTGAGGTAAAATGGTACGCACCTTGCACAAATTTGTCGTGTCCTTCGATAGCTATGAGCAGGCACCAGTAGAAACACTCTCACATCTTCTAAGTTTAATATATATAAGTTTTATACACGTCGCGGCGCGGATGGATTGATTTTGAGATTTTATTTTTAAATATTTTTGAGTAGAAACTTTTAGTTCGTGTACGTGCGTAGCGAGCGGATTTGGCAACGGCTCGTTTTTGAAATGGTGCGGGGTAGAGGGGAGAGATTTTGGGTATGGAATGAACGAATGGAATGAATGGCGCGTATAAAGTTTATTATATAAAGTTTATTATTTACTTATTTATATTTTTATTGTTTTATATTATTTATGGTCTTCACCGTCACTGTCATGTTTTAATATTTTCCTTAGTTTGAGGGGTTGCCTGAGTTGCGAGAAGGCCACCCGTTGTTCAACAATCATTGTACCTAGTTTTTAAGAACGTAGTTTTAATTTTTGGTGAACAATAAAGTGTATTCATTTATTCGTTCATTGTATTGAAGTCGGTGCCAAGTAAAATGCAAACTTGACTGCCTCTGTGGTTGAGCGGCCTAAGTCTTTGTCGGCTTACCTCACCGCAACGCAGAGGCTCCGGGTTCGATTACTGGTATAGTAAATTTTGGAACAAATTTTCTCTGTTATTTATTAAGGTCTGGGTGTCTGGGATCGGCCCCAGAGTAGTCCTTTGTATATTAGCCATATGACAAGCGTAACTTGTTTAATTTGGGGACATACAATATGTGTATTTGTCTACCGATTGTTATTTTGATTATTATAGTATTGACATTACATACATACATAACTTCACGCCAGTTCCCTTGCGGGGTAGGCACGAACAACAGAGCGCTATTTAGGCTTATTCTTACACACCTCACTTGCTTCTTTGACATTCATAACCCTTGTCATGCACACTCGTCTGTTCTTAAGGCTCCTGACATCACCTTCAGTATTGACATTATACCCATAATTACTCAATGTACATATTCATAATGTTTGTCGTTAAGGAGTACTGTTATGTACCTTCAAACTCCAAGATACAATAGCAATGAAATAAAAATTACACCACTTTGTAGCTATATTGAGCCGAACACAAAGGGCAACATTACAATCGGTTTATAAACAAGATAAATGAGCAACATATACAAACAATTTAAACAGAAGATTGGGTATCTCCTCCTTTTTTGATTTTATATTTTTATAATACAGCGCTTGTACATTTTGTTATACGAACAGGTCAAAATTTAGAGAATACTTATTTACCCTACTATAAAACACGTAAAATGTTTAGGTTTAGCTCTTTAGTCCGTTTCGAAGACAGAAAATCTTTCGCAGTAAAACGAAAACACTTAAAAGGAATCCTATTTGATTAACTTAGCAATCTTTCAAGTAACAGTACGTCTGAGTTCGACAAACCTCATGAATTTATATAGTTTTCTTTGTGACTTCATTTTTTAATGCATATTCAATATCATAGACATCGAGTCTTTTGAATTTTTATAAAGATTTTTAGCATTTTGATTTACTTAAATACACTCACAATTCTATATTTTCTTAATTATATTCTACATTACATTGTAACTTTCTTACAGACGTCATTCCCAGGGTAAACAATAACCTAAGCGGTGACACGTGTCGAGATTAATTAGCTTTCATGTGATGCTCTAACAGGCAGAAGGACAGAAAACAGGCAAAAATTTGAAATATATCCTTTTTCGAATTTGCTGGTCCCCTTGATTTTTTTATTTTTAAATTCATTGCACAAACTGCAACCCTCTACAGATTTATTATATTTTAGATATTGTAAAGACCACGAAAAGAAAAAAAAAACATCAAACCTCATTCAATGTGACGTTTTGTCATACATAGTATTTAATATCTATGGTTTTGTCTTTTTTCGTTTTCCACCTGTTCGCTGCTCCCGCGAACTCCTACCTTTTGCTTCGCAAATTTGCAATGAATTAATATCTTTATACCCGAGCTCTGATTCCTCGCTCCGCCAAAATACCCAACAAATTTCTAGTGTGTGTGTCAGTAGCCACAGTAAAAAAGAAGCCAAGGGCCGGCCGAAAAGAAACTTCTTCCCCGTCAAGCATATGATATGTTTCACATTGTAAAACCCTAAACCAGTACCTTTCAGTCCAAGTTTAATTTCGATATACATGAAATGATACACCTGACCTAGGGGTCGACGTGTAGACTGACGTCAGGATTGTTCCAGAAGTTCCAAGTGGCCCAATGGGCTATGGAGTGAACGATATCCATAAAAGAACCAAGGTAATCAACATATCTCGTAAAATTTGTAAGTTGAAGCGGCAGTGGGCCGGTCACGTGTGGACTGATGGGCGATGGAGCAGACGAGTCCTGGAGTGGAGAGCGCGCTACGGTAAACGTAGTGTTGGACGCCCTCCAGCCCGATGGACCGACGACCCGCGCAATTTCGCCGGTAGGCGCTGAATGAGGAAGTCGGTGGACAGGGATGATTGGCGCAGACTTGGGAAGGCCTACGTCCAGGAGTAGACTGCGATTGGCCGACGACGATGAGGACACTGATAAAAATGATTTTAATTACTTAAAAAAAATGTTTGCACTTTTTGATTTCCATTGTGCATAATAATTCTAGGAGGCAGTGACGTTTTGTAAGGTGATAAAATGTATCTCAGTCGCTTTGATTGTTCGCTCCCCTATTGTTAGCACAATATCAACAATCTATCTCGCACGTTGTTAATCACATTGAATTACCCGAAATGGACCTAATTTTCTTAACCTTATGTTAATAAGGAAACCGTCTACGTTCCGCCGCTCTCATTATTCGCATGCGACGTCCGTACTTGAGTGCGAATTAATCTCCATTTACACAGGAATTGCTATTCGTCACTGCATGCGGTGCTAAGTCAGGTGGCCAATTTTGCACAGCAGTAAAATCAGCCCATATACGTCGCACTATTGGACATAGACCTCCTTATTTCAAGGGAATGACTGCTATATCCGCCATGTTTTGCGGTACGGAGAAGAGCAATATAAAAGTTCTTTTAGATGCTTGACGCATAAGCAATGCTTCTGGTGTAGCAAACGTTGATAGGTGCCTGTGGTTATTTTTTATTGGGTAGGCTGCCTACTTGTCTACTGGTTAAACATTTTTACAACCTGTCTGTTGAATATTTTTACAAAAAAATATCTTCTTAGATCAAGCTTTTATTAATTGAAAAAGTAATTTTTTAATTTTATGTAACGTATATGTCAGGGCCATAAATAAAAAAAAAGATATATCGTTTGTGACATTACAACTGTCACTTACTGGGTAGCTAAAGGTTTTTATTTAAATCCGGAATTATCGAAAGTAGAATCATCGAAACAAATCAATAGATATTTTCTTATCACGTCATCAAACAGTATGTATGAAGAAAAAGTAGTAGTATAAGCAATATGTGCAACAACAAATAAAAATAAAATAAGCAGGTAAAATATATAGGAAAAAAGAATAGCAGAATAAAACATTCCATTCAATAACCCTTCCTTATAAATTAAAAGTAAAAAAAGAAAATAAAAAATATACTGAAAAAGAACTTATACACAAAAAGAAACAGAGGATACGATTAAAAGAAAAAATTGTCAAGAAAAATAATTATTATATAAATAAAGGATCAAAATAAGTGCAACACATATTTCCTATAACTACCAACCTGCGCCCGAACCAGTAAAGCCCGATAAGAAGAAAAAAGCAAAGGCCAAGAAGTGATTGCTCTCAATGTTTTAGCGCGATTGAATTAAAAGTTGCTCGCGCGACTGAAAGTTACGAGCGTAACGGACGCCGCTGTAATAATGTTCCGAAGTCCTAGACCCTTATTCTCTATATGATTCGTCAACGTGTCTGCGTTATGACCTTTTCGTTCTATAAACGAATTTACATAGAATGTTTTGTCCACTAAAGAAAGAAAGAAAGAAAACGTTTATTTCTTAAGGGCGATATACAAAATATATAAAGTTAATAAAGCAAAACAATAAAAAAAAAATACATGTCGTAATTGTCGTAATGAGGTTGGCACTTGTCTCAGTATATTTTTGTATCAAAACTTAATCCAAAACAGCACTGATTTTCAGTGCCCACTTCTTTCTTAGCCTACACATATTTCATTCACGACTCATAATTTTGTTTAAAAATCCCACAGTATCTATTTCTTCGTTATCGATGCATCTAATAGATCTTTCCTAAAATGCATACTATATTATTATGATATTTTGTTCCCTCCTAACTGACTCTTGCAATTTGTTTGCCGATATGGACGTCATGAAGGCTACCGCGAGTATTTTCGTATGGCTCCTCTCACACACTCACCGCAACATAAATTCATCTCCGTGATACGCAGCTTCGGCTTGAGTCGCTCATGTGAAGGCTACGTCATACAAAAGTGCAAGTCTACTATTGGAGAGAATCAATAATAATTTAATTTGATTATGGGTTTCGTTGTTGCCTGTTCCTCAAACAATTCGTACCGTAGTTCCGTCTCTTTAAAGAATACAACTTTTGAGTTGCTATTTAATTTACTATTTCAGATACCTCTATTTTTAACCGGCCGTTAAGCTACGTGATATGTATTTTAGTTAGATTTAATTACGGATTTTTTAGTTTAGTTTTTTATATTATATGTTTTTATTTATAGTTAGGTATTTATTACCCGTTCAGGAACGGAGAAAGAATACAATTTCCTGCGGCCGGGCGGCCTGTCGCAAGAGGCGACAAAACAACCCACAGCCAGGTGGTAGGGCATTTGCCCGCCTGGATGGCTACCATCCCTCGTCAAAAGTATGTCGCCATAACAACCTTGAGTTGTGTTCTGGCATTAGTGACTAGGTTCCAGTGACCTATAAGAGAGCAGCAGCGCATTAGTAGCACCTTCGGTGTTGCAAATATCCATAGGCGATGGTAACCGCTTTCAATCAAATGGGCCGTCTGCCTGTCTGCTGAACTCCTGCAATAAAAAAAAGGTATATTTATAGTGTAGTTTTATTTCCTATAGTTACCAACGTCAACGAGTATAACGGGTCTTTACCTAGTCCGCGTCTTCCATTTATATCAACGTCGTTGGTCAGTTACATGTATCTAATTAGGTCATGTTTGTCCTCATAATGTTTACCTACATCAAAGGCGTCCCACATGCATCATGTAGGGTACTGACTATAACTTCAAATCACACAGTTCAGTTATGAACTATCATTTCATAATTGTAGCCCTTCAACCATATAGCATGTCGCAGACACATCGCTTCATTGTGATTTGTCTGACACTGGTCGAAACTAGTAGTGCTGTCCAAAATTGTCATTCTATTTCAAAACATGCTGCGAGCTATTGTGAAAATAGCACTGGAGCGACCTGGTTGATGGATGATTGAATGCACATGACATAATATGCCGCGACACGCGTTTCATATGACAAACCGAGTTGGAAATAGTGAGGGTTAATCAGTAAGTTTAAATAGAGTCTATATTTAATTTTAGAATAGATAACTAGATTTAAAATTTAAATTTCTCTTTCTTTATCAAATTAATTATTACGTGTATTCGATATCTGTCTGGGAAACATGAAGTTTTTAAACCTGGCGTGTATATTGTTATCATGTATTAGTGATGAAAGAAAACATGATGCTGAATTCGGCATATCGCAATGACTGATATGTGAAATTTGCTAGACCGCCTCGGGCAAGTGTGACCTGAGACATGTGCCTGGGAAGGTTTAATGGTTGATATTATATATCAGCTAATTCGTTCGTTTAACTAAATAATCTACTATTATTTGCGTATATGGACAGACAAGCATATCGATCTTTCCAGACTTATGTTGTAATTATTATTATCAAAGTGTCTGTGTGTTTTTTACTTAGGGTACTGATATGTAGCGGAAGGACATAAGTAAAATAATACACGACTTATAACGTACTGGTTTATTCGATAACTAGATTGCGATGGGGCATATCTCGCCAATCTACAATAGCTATATATATCTGGTGATATTTGAAAAACAGAAAACCTGGCACCTAAAGAAGATTTCAATAATAAAGTTATTTGGGATTTTAGCGGATAGTTGATTTACTGAAATCGTTGTAACCGTTAACAGCTGCATGCTGGGCAATATTATCGTTTGACCACACAAAAGCGTCGCTGGGTACGCACCGGTATGTCTAATTGGTATCGAAATACAGAGACCATTAGGTCAATGCAATTACGAGGTTTCGGCTACAGAATGGTTAATTTTCGTTAGTTGACAAGCCTTTCCTAAGTTTATGCCATACATCTTAGTCTTTGGCTATCCTCGTCTAGCCCCATCTGTAATCCTATGCAATTCTTCGGTCCATAATATAGTTTCTACTACAGCACCTATGGCTTTAAAACACAGCATGATAAAACATTTTGTTTAACTATTATAAAGTATTTGATAGCATTTTGAAACAACCTGCTTTGAACAAAATTATCACAAGATAATATTTAGATAGATAGATAGATAACACTTTATTACTCACTAAATATACAATATCAAAAATACACAATTACAATATTGTATTACATGGTAGAAACAATAGGCCTTATCGCGTAAAGCAATCTCTTCCAGGCAACCTAACTTAAGGAATAATTTAACCTAATCTGGCGATGTAGGTGGTGCAGATCATTAAGTAGGTATATCATAAATAAACAGATTTAAACTACATAATTTATAAATTAAATACACATACTTAAATTACTTTATAAATTAAATACATACATATTTTTATATACATATGTATATACTAAATAGTCTATAATATAAGAATTAGGAATAATTATTTAAGGACAAGTAGTGTTTTCTGAGTGCGTTCTTAAATGTAGGCGATGTTTTGGCCGTTCTGACAGCAAGAGGCAGCGCATTCCAAAGTTTGACAGCTTGCACTGTAAAAGAGTTATCATAAAAAGATGAGCCACTTGAATTTTTCACGAAATTCAGAAACATGGTCATATTTTCACAATCCAAATATGAACCTAATGCAAAAATTTATATATATATATATATATATATATATATATATATATATATATATATATATATATATATATATATATATATATATATTTAATATAAATTCAAACGCTTTTCGTACATTTCTTTACGGCAAATGGTCTTTTCGTTCGTGTTGCAGCATATAAGACGCGCGCAGAAGATTTGCCGACGACTTCCACTCTCGCATTCTACGGCTGCAACGCGCGTTGCTCTAATCTAAATACTGCTATAAACCAGGCGAATGCGGGCTACGGCAACTGTAGTGCTGTTCTCTACGGCAAACTGGCGTGTGGCTTATAGCGTACAACAGAATTGTCGGCCAGTTTACTGCGAAGACGCGGTGGTCAGGTGGTTCTAAAGTAGCCTTAATAATGATCCTATCCTATCAACGATACTGTCTAAGCCGTAAGCTATAAATTTTTACTTGTAAATCATTACCTCCAATCAAAATAACATTTTCTAAAATCAGAGCGCACAAAGATTTATTACGATGTTATTATTTTTTATATAGTATATATCCTTATAACAACGTATTGTTAAATAGATTTGGAACAACAAAAATAACGAATTTCGTATTTCTCAAGCCAATTGGATTATAGTCTCGTTTCAAGTAAGGCAGAAAGGCCGTAAACTAAGTTTTCAAGGAAGGGGCTTGCTAACAGGATTTCGAGTATAATGTTGGATGAAAGCCGCCTAATTATACAATCCCATCACATTCTGTTTAGAATTATTTGTATTATACGAGCAGACATCAATTAAGCTGATCGTACTTAGTTGTTGACGTGTGCGTTTCATATTAGCTGCGTAATTATCGTCAGCTATTCTAAACTCGCTTTCTGATGAATGAGAGATTAATTTCGCATAAGCTGCTTCGTTATTAGGGTGTATGACAACCCTATTACTGCGCCTCTAAATTTAATGCAATGCACCTCTATATTTGTGTCTTATAGCCGGTAATGACGCATGTTATTGCGTATGTTTATACTCTATACAATAGTCCAGATATAAAAACAAATTAGAGATGGCACCTATCTAAGAAAGAGATGAAAAATATAACAGGTGGCTAGTAAAGGATTGTTAAAAATAAATAATTATTTAAGTTTATTAACACAAAAAATTCGAAATGACCAAATATATCTTGTGGTACCAGTCATCTAGACCTTTAGCCGTTTTTTTTTTAAATATTGCATGAGTTCGGCAGAAAGGCAGACAGCCTACTTCATGGAAAGCGGTTACCATCGCCTATGGACATTTCCCATACCAAAGGTGTTACAAATGCGCTGCTGCTCTCTTAAGGGAGATTGGAACCTGGTCACAAATCAAGGTTGTTATGGCGGCATACTCTAGACCAGGGGTGGTAGCCATCCAGTCGAGCAAATAACCTACCACCTGGCTATGGGTTATTTTGTCGCCTCTTACGACAGGCTGCCCGCTGCTGCCCTTTCTCCGTTCCGTTTGTTCAAAACTTGTTTCTTTCTTTTTACTATGATTTGTAATTAGTGTAAATACGTCGCTATTTCTTCAAATAAAACCTTATGCTTATTTTTCTTTTATTCACATATACGCGACATGTAATTGAGCGCGTAAGCGATGTAAAGTAGCCCAATACAACATTTTGTCTTAGACATCGTATTGTATTACATAAATCAAGCTATTCATTTTATCAGTGTTGGCAATATGATTAAGTGAAATGATGTACTTTTAGATCGTTAAAAATATCGGGGCATGCACACAAAATAGTTCAATAATAATTCTATTACATTCGCTGAACTTTCGGTCGCGTAACGGGTCGCATAATGTGTTGATTGTTATTCATATGACATGAAATTTGTTCTCACGGCAAAGTCACTAGACGGAAGGTTCGGCATTACGCCGAATGTGTCACAGGTTATTGAAAACACTACGTGCGTATTGAGCCGAACTTTCAGGCATAATTTTGATTGTATTGATTTAGTGAATAAACTATGTTACGTCGTACCTAGAAGTGTCCATCAACGTGAGATCCGATCTAAGAAGCTGTTTGCATTAGCCAAATGTCGCACTAAATCAGGATTACGTTGTCGAGTACGTCGCATGATTGATTCATATAACACTCTATTAATAAATGTTGATATTTTTGTATGTTCTCTTGGCAAATTTAAAAGGTGCATTTTGCTTGTATTAACTGACTTTGATAGTACACTCGAGCTAGAATAACTTTTTACTTTTATTTTTCTAACTTTGTTAAATCTCTTATCATTAATGAATAATCTTACATTTATCTTTTTTTTTTGTAATATGTTCTATGAATTATTTTTGTATACTTATTTTTACTTATGGTTAATATTTTTGTATCTCTTGTATTTTTATTAATAATTTTGTAAATGTTTTCATGTGGACAACGTCATTGCCTCCAATATTATTATCTGATTTTATTGTAACTTTCTATTTTGTATCTTATATTGTAGCTGTTTGTTGTTCCTTAAATAAATAAAATATCTCGCACGTACATATGTAGATGTATAACGTCTGGAACGGTATTTTAGTGTAAATACCTACTAATTCAAAGACCTATTTGATATAAAATCGTCAATATTGTCAGGTATTTCTTCATGAAAACATTTTTTAACGTCTCTAGTAGAACATTCTTACGGCTAATTTATTAGAATTTTACGGTTTTTGTGAATTCGCCTGGATTTTTCAGCTTTAGTGAGCTTCATTGAGCTATAAAATTCTTTATTATAGATGTTAAACATACTACTTATGTTGTGGTCAGTTTGTTTATTGACCTTCGTAGAAGTCTAGACGAAAATCTAAAACTGTAAACAAACTAAGATTGGGTTTTTCTTAGAAATAGTGTATTTATGAGTAGGTATATTTTCTCTGTCCTGCGCACTTTCTTGCCAATTATTGGCTCCTAGCTGCGACAGGACAGCCTCCACTCTGTCCTTCCAGCGATATTTGGGACGGCCGACCGGACGCCGACCTACCAGCCATCCCAAATATGCTTTCCTCACGCTGCAATCCTCACTCGTTCCACGTGACCGAGCCTGGGGAGGCGGTGAGCTTTTATTTCTCCTATTATATTAGGCTCGGCCACGAGACTCTCAATTTCGAGACTTACTTCTAGAAATACTTCTTACATGGTGATAGATTTATTATTACAGAATATTATAATTATCTTAAGCCTCAAGTGTGATATTTTTTTTATTGCAGGAGATTTGCAGACAGGCAGACGGCCCACTTTATGGAAAGCGGTTACCATTGCCTATGGACCTTTGCAACACCAAAGTTGCTACAAATGCGCTGCTGCTCTCTTAAGGGAAACTGGAACCTGGTCACTAATGCCGGAACACAACTCAAGGTTGTTATCGCGACATACTTTAGACCAGGGGTGGTAGCCATCCAGTCGGGCAAATGCCCTGCCACCTGGCTGTGGGTTGTTAAGTCGCCTCTTACGACAGGCCGCCCGGCCGCAGGAAATTGTATTCTTTCTCCGTTCCTGCACGGATAAAGTAAATGTAGTTATTATATTTGCTATTCTTTCCCATCTAGACGTAAATAGACATCGTAAACGGATATAAACTATTAAATTTTGTCTACAGAAAATTTACTATATCGGCGTTACGATACGATTGCCCCTGGAATACTTGAGATATATATTATTTATCCAGGGTTGGAAAGGACCAAAAGTTAATATCGATTTGTCTATACATGTTCTGCTGTCGACTGCTGTGTTTTCTCTTTGCTCGAAAGACTGATACCAGACCGTTAAATTATTTATCTACCGCTAGATGTCGCTGTCATAAAAGCGCTCATTTTTTTACCTATTACAATTTTTTATGCGCATTTTAGACAATTTCTGGAAAAACAAAATATTTAGTATTTTTAAAATAAAATTTACACTATAAACGCACAACCTACGCCGAGCTTTATAGCTCTTAGTTGTTACTAAGAGCCATAAGCAAGCACTGCGTAATACAAGGTTTTTCATTTTTTTTTATTGCAGGAGTTCATCAGACAGGCAGACGGCCCACTTGATGGAAAGCGGTTACCATCGCCTGTGGACATTTGCAACACCAAAGGTGCTACAAGTGCGCTGCTGCTCTCTTAAGGGAGACTGGAACCTGGTCACTAATGCCGGAACACAACTCAAAGTTGTTATGGCGACATCCTTTAGACCAGGGGTGGTAGCCATCCAGTCGGACAAATGCCCTACCACCTGGCTGTGGGTTGTTAAGTCGCCTCTTACGACAGGCCGCCCGGCCGCAGGAAATTGTATTCTTTCTCCGTTCCTGCACGGATAGAAATATTCATATAAAATAGTCTACATTGATTACGCTACGATACATTGGTTACGTTTTATAGTTAATAAGAATCAATGGATCGTCATGAATTTTAGTAAAATTCTTACTATCAACACTGGGGATGAAATCATGATACATTATACTTTGAAAAATAGTACAATTTCTGTGGGATATCAATTTAAAATTTATGCGGATGCTTTTGAATGTATAGGTAAATAGTAGGGGCTCGCAACTTCATCCGCGTTGGTTCTGAAAATTTCAACACAGTCTTATTGTTACCTTATTGTTTTATATGATATCTTTACACTTATAGCTTATTTTGATGTATAAGATATTTTTTGTAAGGTTTCGTAAAAAATTTGTAGGTTGGGTGCGAAAGAGTCATCAAACATCAACAAATATCATCTATCGTCAATAACTTTTCGTTTATAATTTTATTAGAGTTTTCTGCGTCGCTACGTCCGATTTTTCAATCATCAGATAAAAGTTATCAGTAGAATGAAGTTTAACCTGACTAAATTCAAAAGTGAAACAATTGAACTGTTGTATTAATGCAACTGACATTTTTAATTTTCCCATGTTGTGTTTTATTCTATAGAATAGCTTTTATCTGGTGATTGAAAAATTGGCTCTAAATCGAATTAATCTGGAAGAGATCACTCGAAGTTGTCTAGAAAAGATCGCTCTAAAACGACAAGGCTGCCTATTGTTCCTGCCATTACCGTTTAATGAGATTATTGTAAATTGTATGTCTAAGTGGAGAACAATAAAGAGTTTTTGATCTAATATTTATACGACTCTATGTATGCCATTTTTAGGTTTTTTTTAAATGACCAAAATAATCACACTTCAATCATTTTTGAATGAAAATCGCTAATAATGGGATTTTGATAAAATATTTACGTCTGCTTTGACCTAGTACTACGACGCGCTTAAGTATCGGCGTGGACTTGTTTGTTGACTATGTATGAATAAGAAAAATAAAAATATTTGCTACGCCGCGGGTTAAACCCTAGAATGTAGGTTTTGTTATATATACAAATGGTGAAAACCGCCTAAAGATCCTTTAAGTCGTTTAGGAGGAGTTGGCGTATATACATAAAGACGCGGAAAGCGACTTATACTGTGTAAAGATGAAGAGAAAATATCTCACGATATGAAGCGGCAGAAATGAAAGAAGAATTAGGGGTGATATTAAATAAGATCGGAAATCTATATTATATATAAAAATCAATTGCGGTTCGTTAGTCTCGCTAAAATTCGAGAATGGCTGGACTGATTTGGCTAATTTTGGTTTTGAATTATTTGTGGAAGGCCAGGGAAGGTTTAAAAGGTGAGTAAATATGAAGAAAATGCTTGGAATATAGTTAAAACAACAATTTCGCTTTTCCTTAAAAGCTATTCCTACCTGTCAAACATTTGATGTTTTTCCCGAAGTTTAGAAATCAATAAAATTTAAAAGTCGTTCAGAAATCAAATTAAATTTAAGTGAAGTATTTTTTCTTTTTTTGGTTTTGAATGTCAAACGTTTGATGTTGGTCTCGTCGTTCAAAAATCAACGTTTTTATTTATTGATTCTGAGGTGGTACGAAGTTTGCCGGGTCAGCTAGTTGAATATAAAAATGTCTTTGGGCCATCCCTACACCGGCTGCATCGGTCGCAGTGACTAGACTCGTTTTTCAGTTGGATGCACATTACAGTCTCACAGCTATCCAACAAACAACATTAAACTTTTTATCTTTATTGCGAACCGCACACGTCTCATACTAAAACTCACGTAATCCAGTATTTTATATTGCTATTTTTCTTCGCCTTATATTGGCTATTGAATTTTTATTAAAATTTAAATTTCGAACGACCGTAAATAAGCACATGACATTATCGTACTAAATCATAGTGTAGCTTGTAGGGATCAATTTCTGTGAAGAAATGTCAATGTCAAACGGCAAACCAAGGTAAAGGTTGTTTGTTTTTAATAAATCGGTTTGTATTTTTAAATTTTCGAGGACTACACTTTAACTAATCAAATTATATAGTTACTAAGATATGTCCGCGATTTCGATCACGCTTGACTTGAAATTCTCGCGGGATTCTACAGCATTTAAACAAGAATGTAAACTATCGTTTTATTGAAAACTGTATCGGAATAAGCTGATTGTTATGCACCCGAATAACTACAAACCACTTCCGGGAAAATTCCGGCGGCATTCCCGGGATAAAAATATCAGACCGATGAGTGAAAAATCATATTGGAATTAGATTTTTTTTTATATGGCCATTTTAAATAATTCTCAAAAAAATTCCCGCGGTATTTCCAGGATAAAAAGTAGCGCAGATCTTAAGTCTAAAAATTTGTCGTCGATCAGCGAAAACCGCATCAAAATCGGCACAGTAGTTTTTACGTGAATCCCGAACAAACAGACACAGACAAGATATCTAAAAAAAAATCGTCGTGTTCGCCATCGTTTATATAGTCTATTCCAGTTGTTTTTTTTTAATAGCTTCAATGCACAGGCACATGCATGGCATGTTTAGAATTTTATAATATTATAGATAATGTTCAAGTTATTAACATGGGTTTTTAAAGCACATATTTAAGGAGAATTTAAAATATGAAACTGAGCTGGCGATATAAATTTGAAAACAATGGATTGAAGCATTTCGTAGTCGTAGTGCCTAGGTGCAGAATAATTACCACGTCATGCTTAGTGCTTGGGATTGAAGAGAGAAATGAGTATCAGCGCAACTAATGTTTACCCACCCATTGATTGAGTTAATTAATTGGGGTAAAATAACGTGTGTTCGCATTAATAGACTTAACTTGAATTAATAGATTATAGGTATGAATAGAATAGGTGTTCTTTTGACATTCCACTAGACATTATTACAGTACATTTCAAACATATGTTTGCTTAAAAGAGTCAAGAGTCAATATTCTACAACTATTGTTCATTTTTAATCAAATTCATATTGTTTTAAAAATTAAAGCTACACAGCAAAACATTACCCACCTAGTTCTTGCAAAAACCTCAGACGTATCGTCATACTTCTAATGTTCTTGTTTCACGTGTGATAATGTTTGTGTTATTGGCTGTGGCCAAATGCGTCTTGTTTATAGCGTTAAAAGTAACGCGATTAATGATTCGCTACATTAGGATAGAATAGTATATACTTTATTGAACAAAAATGCTACATAAAATTAAGAACATTAATATACAAGTGTAATCAGCGGTCTTATCGCCTATGGCGATTTCTTCCAGACAACCTTTGGATGGTGTATAGGAAGGACAACAAAAGACGGTAGTTGCTAAAACAGCACTCGTATAATAATTTAGTTTATTAATTAATAAATAGTAATATATAAGATAGTATAGCAAAAGTAAACAATAACACTATAGCTTTGCCAGGTGGTAGGGCATTTGCCCGACTGGATGGCTACCACCCCTGGTCTAAAGTATGTCGCCATAACAACCTTGAGTTGTGTTCCGGCATTAGTGACCAGGTTCCAGTTTCTCTTAAGAGAGCAGCAGCGCATTTGTAGCAACTTTGCTGTTGCAAATGTCCATAGGCGATGGTAACCGCTTTCCATCAAGTGGGCCGTTTGCCTGTCTGCTGATCTCCTGCAATAAAAAAAAAAAAAAAAAAAAAAAGCTTGAGGTAGTAATCTTTAACTAATCCGTTAAAAGAAGGTAGTGATCGTGTCTGCTTGATGTTTAGTGGTAGTATGGTGGTAGTGCATTCCAGAGTTGAATGGCCTGGACAATAAAAGACTTGTTGTAAAAACTTGTTCTGTTGACAGGTATTTTCAGTTTCAAATTCTCTGACAATCTGAAGAATCTTGAATCACTGTAATTAAGGAACTGAAAGCGTTCCTTGAGATAATCAGGGGACTTGGGATTAAACAAAATGTTGTGAAGAAGATACAGGATATGCGCATTCCGGCGAAGGCGGATGGGAAGCCACTAGAGTTTAATGCGAAATTCAGATATATGATCATATTATTTATTTGCGTAGCCCAAACTTGAAACGAATGCAAAAGTTATATATTGTTACGAGTTGCAGGACTCGAATTAAAATACCGTTGGAATTATTATACAGTTTATTAGAACTATACAAACACGTATAAGACAGGTACAAATATAACCGAACGCAAGAAGTCCAAATGCAGAAGATCGTAATTCAATAACACGCACAAATCCGTCACTAAATACATTACCGAATGTAGACAAGTCTTGCTTCGGTCATGGTTATCGCTTGACTGCCTCGTCCATCAATTGAGGCATTGCTTTATACTGCACAGATGCAATATGTCTGCCCGGCCGCGTGGACCGAATTTCCTAGAATCAGTTTGTACTTTAAATCAGACATACGAAAAGAAGATTACAGTACACAATGGGCTGTTTTCTAATTAGAAATTTTAAACAAAGTAAACAAAAGAAGTCCAAATGCCGAAAGGTAATAAAATGTGTTTCTACAGGTATGCAGTTGTGAATTTGTCTTTATCGGCCTCTAGGTCGTAACAATATATACGTTTAGTGTATATATAAATATATGTATATATATACGTTATCTTTCAATTATAACGTATTGAATCCATCGCTGCATCTCCGTGCAACGGTCATTAACATGATGCAGGGATTTATAATAACTATATGTATTGAACCATATTTTTCAGAAGTCTAAAAATTTTAGCGTAAACCGAATTCATTTTTGGAACAAGTGTTCGAAATCTATTTAGTCCCTTTCCGTTTGTGGATGTTGTCGTTTAACTTTTTCAATTTCACGCTCAAAATGTGCGATTTCATCCTCCCCCCACCTTCAGCACCCGCACTTATTAAAAACGAAACTGCGATAATGGAATGTTACTGGTTGAAATTAAAAACTTTATTGCCCACGTAAATCATTGGACAATAATTTTGTGGGGTGTCTGTCCTAGGTGAGAGCGATCTGTTCTCAGAACGTAGCTATTGCGATAAATAATTAAATGCTCAATGCTAAGAATATACGTAAATAAATTGAATAGAAATCGGCTAAATGCATGACGGGTAACACATATTGAAAGGTCCCGTGTACGCAACAAACGTTCATTTATTTATTTACTAGGATACGCTCGAGACTTCGTCCAAGCTTGACTTGAACTTCCTGCGGGATTTCCGGGGCACAAAGAACCGCAGCATTAACAAAAAGAATGTAAGCTATCGTTTTAGTGAAAACTTTGTCAGAATAAAGTAATTTTTATGTACCCGAACAAATACAAACCGCTCCCGGGAAAATTCCCGTGGGATTATCAGGATAAAAAGTAGCGCATGTTTTATCTATAGGAATGTGCTGTCGCTCAGCCCAAACCGCATCGTAATCGACTCAGTAGTTTTTAAGTGAGTCCAGAATAACCAACAAATAGACAAGAAATGTAAAAAAAATATTGCATCGTGTTCTCCATCGTATACATAATGTATTAAAATGTATTCCAATTGTTTTTTTAATAAGTTCAATGTAAATACACGGAATTTTTAGAATTTTATAAGATTATAGATTTATTCATAATAGTCTACAATTACATAAATGCTTGATTAGGTAATTAAGATAATCAGAATTTTAAGCGAATGATAAGGTTTCATAAATAACATATTGTTAAAATAACATACAGACGTAAATAGTGCGCCGAGATACTGATGAATAAACAGAAATAATTGAAGAACTTAAGGCTTAGACGCCAGTTAGTTCCTAAATTACAGATCACAAATGGGTTAATAGCCTCGTGTTTACTCTTAGATTATTTAAATTACTGGTAGAACTTAAAGACCGTATATTAAGTTACTTTATGTGTGTTTATCCGTAATTCAAAAGTTAGTGGTGAGGGGCATTTTTATTGTTGGAGTATAGCAGACAGGCTGGCGGCCCACCTGATTGATGGTGGTTACCGGCAGCTATATGGAGATTCGTAACTCCAGTGGTGCTACCAGTGTGCTGTCGGCTTCGAAGAAATTTAATGACCTTTAAATATAAAACCCTGTATGATAGTGCTCAGGGAAAACCTTTACTGGGTTGAGACTTTGGAAAAAAGTCGACTTGGGGCGACAAAATGGATATTAAAGAACATTGTTATTACTTTTCAAGAACTGACCACTAATAATCCACGAGACTATGTACATAAAATAAAAATCAACCCTCAGTATGGTGCCCATCCCTAATTTAGTCTTTTTTGTGATTTCATACAGCATTGTGTAGTGACATACAGACTAAATCTTTAAGTCATATATCAATATTTGCCAAAATGGCTACAGAAACTTAAAAGAATCGTCTAGAAGACACGGTTTAGTGTTTATTTAGACCATCAAAAATAGCGTATATCGCAAGGAGTCGCCATCGCTCCATTCTAGCCAGGGGGAACGCAATGCAATTTGGCGGAAATACCTGGGCGCTTAAATTATCAACTCTGATATTGCTGTAAACAAAAGTGATTCAACTGAGAAATATAGGAAAGTTGTGGTCGTAGTTTGTTTTATCGAGTTGTTTTCTTGTTCTTTGACAAATTTAATGAAATCATTGACTTTTTCGACAAAATTGTAGAGCATATCCCAGTCAATTCAGAGATATTTAGTGGTATCAAGCTACGTTTTAACGGTTTTAAGCGCGGTAAAAAACGTAGTTTTATTATGTATACAAGTCGCGAAAACTTAAGAAAATATTATCGTATCAAGCTGTTTGTATAGGAGATATTTGTGGTATCAAGCTGTTTGTATAGGTGTATGTTATATGGTATTTTTCATACTTTATTGAGAATTCCTCCTTGCATTAAGGCTCGTTGGAGAATAACTAAAATTATGAAACATTTATCGTCTAGTTGAAATAGAATAATAATAACGATCCATAAACGTCCCACTACTGGGCTTTGGCGTCCCATTATAAGGGGAACGGACAGTATGGACAGTATGCCCGCCATATTTGTCCAAGGCGGCTTGGCCTTGATACATCGGTTATCTCGATGTCCACGTTTCATCGCGATGTTTTCCTTTACCATTGTTAGCACTTGGTCATTGTAACAATATGCACATTAGGCCAGAAAACTGTTTAAGTGGTGCTGTGCTGGTGCATGCGTTCCGGCCAGGATTCGAATGCGCGCCCTTTGAGTTTGGGACGCGTGCGCTAGCTATTATCTACGGCGACTTGAAACAGGATAAATATAACTAAATTTAACATTTTATTTTACTTATTTATTTATTTACCAAGACAACAAAATGATTACAACTTACTGAATTATACCTATACAAAGCATAGAAAATCCCGCAAGGGAACTGGCGTGAAGCTATGTATGTATGTATGTATGTATTGTATATACAATAATATTGGGCATGTTAACGCTCATAGAAGGTTTATATATGTAACGAACGTCTTCTGTTTTTGTTATTTGGATGTAAGACCAAAAACATACACGATAATTGAAAATATACCATATCTTAAAAACTAAACTACAGATTGTATTGTAATCAATTTTCAAAAATGCGTTGTTTAAGCTAATTTAATTAGAATTTTTTTTGAATTTTTAATTTCATAGTTCAGAACTTAAAATCTCTCTCTCTCTTTCTCTACCTTTCTCTCTCTCTCTCTCTCTCTACTTAAAAAGTCATTAGCAAATATCATTACAGTAATATTTTTAAGATCTACAAGCTACGTAATACTGAAACAAAAAAAAAACATCCTATAGTTATCTTTAAGTATGGCAGCCACCCCCACATTTTTATATTTTGCACAAGTTGTCAAAAAGATAACTGAGGCACACGAAAACAGATATATGTATATACTTAGAAGATCTCAGTCTGTACATATATGTACAAAATGCCTTCGAAACCTTAAAAGCAACTCGAGCAACTACGATACAGTAGTTAAAATGAATAGCATCATTATGATAATACCTAATCGGGCAGTTTTTATTCCCATCTGCGCACAACAATTAGTACCACATGCCACTAGCTTTAGATTTTAGGAGGTGGCGAGGGTAATCCTCGCAAGTTATGTAGGCGCTGTCCAGGGACTACACATGCATATAAAATATTACTAGATGTACTGAAATCCAAACAAAAGCACAATAGCTTAAAAGCTACCAGATCCGCGTTATATGTTCATGTCATTCATGCAATAAAACTACGTTTTTTTATTGCATGAGTTCAGCAGATAAGCATTATATATATATATATATATATATATAATTCATCCGTGCAGGAACGGAGAAAGAATACAATTTCCTGTCGTAAGAGGCGACAAAACGACCCACAGCCAGGTGGTAGCGCATTTGCCCGACTAGATGGCTACCACCCTTGGCCTAAAGTATGTCGTCATAACAACCTTGAGTTGTGTTCCAGCATTAGTGACCAGGTTCCAGTCTCTCTTAAGAGAGCAGCAGCGCATTTGTAGTACCTTTGGTGTTGCAAATGTCTATAGGCGATGGTAACTGCTTTCCATCAAGTGGGCCGTCTGCCTGTCTGCTGAACTCCTGCAATAAAAAAAAGATAGGTAGATGACTTACCTGATGGAAAGCGGTTAGACCAGAGGTGGCAGTCGGGCGAATACCCTACCACCTGACTGTGGGTTGTTTTATCGCCTTTTACGGCAGGCCTCCCGCCCACAGGAAATTGTATTCTTTCTCCGTTCTTGTACGTATAAAACTGCACGTTTTGAATTATACTTGGAAAGAATGCACCGTTCAGTAAGTTGTTTTAAATAACATCAGTAAATAATGATTATTGGATTTGGATCTGTTAATTTTTCGGTGGCACATTTAATTAAGTCACGCATGGGAACACACACACACACACGTCGGTTTAGTGTCGTTTTTTCGAATTCAATGCCAAAGGTGTGGTTAGCGGTGCAGGATTTCAACTAACTTCATGCTCCATCGACTAATAAACATGGTTTATGGCCTTAAGGTATGAGTGAAAAGATATCCTTTGTACCTCGCACGCGAACCCTAGCGACTAATGAAATTAACCAACGCGTTGCTGACATCAAAGCGTTTTTATGACAACTTCTCTTATATTGTAGTACATAGGGAAAACCTTTATGTGAAATTTCCTGCGGATCGTTGTTAAACGCTAGATAAGCGTCTATTTCATGGAAACTGATAATATATACATCATGCCTGTCTAAAGTGATTTTGCGGGTTTCAGGTATTATAACAATGAATTGGTTCCTACACAACGTTTGTAAACATCGTCTACACGTGATAGTTGTAATAGAAGATTAAATGCCAGAATAATGCCTAAAGAGTACTTCATACTAGCAGATCTTTTATCATTTGACTAATACTACCAGACGTAAATTTGTTGCCGAAGTGTCACAAACGGCTCATTGGGAAATCCCACAAATTTGTGGTCAAATACAGAAATCGCTTTTTAGCGATAACATCGCCCTTTGTACACAATCTTAATATATATAAATTACGTGTCACGTTGTTTGTCCGCGATGGACTCCTAAACAACTTGACCGATTTTAATCAAATTTGCACACCGTGTGCAGTTTGATTCGACTTGAAAGATAGGATAGCTTACATTTGGACCCGGTAGGTGGTGGTGCTATCGGGTTCTAAATTTTATTTCTTCAGGGCAGAACAACGTCTGCTGGGACAGCTAGTTAGTATATATAATACTAGTTCGTAAGTTTTCTGTAATGGTGTACAATAAAGTGTTATCTATATATCTAATTCAAATGAATGTTGAAACTGATGCTTTCTCCCTCTAACTACCTAGAATTTTTATTAGAATTAAAGAGACGATATAATTCTCTTGGTTTTGGCGCGGCAATTTTGATGGCAGCTTGTGGAAAAAAATAATATTAAATTTGGCCCTTAAAGCAGGTTAAAAGTAATCATCCCGCCAAAGGAGGACGCGCCGACGCCGGAGGTCGGATAGTGACCTTCGGCCGCCGTAAGCGGGCGGCGCGGGTGAAGCTCCTAGGGGTATAGGGGTTCTCACTCACCCGCACATGCTGTCGAGATGAGAGCGCGAGTGTTCCGCGCGCGCTCATCTCTCTTCCCGTGGGGTGTGTTACAGACCGCCCCACGCACGAAAGAGACCTAGTAGTAGCCGGGGGACACGTCCCTTGGCATAGGAAGAGGCCCAGTGAGGGGGGCCCACGCCTGCCAGGGCACGCGGAGTTGGGAAGCCCGCATTCACGTAGCCCTGGCATAAGGCGCAGGACGGAATACCCAGGGGTTTTAGTGGGTATCCCTAACTGGGGCGTGGCAATAGCGTGGCACCGGTTCTGACCGGGCACGCTAGTGCCACCCCCGATCTGGCGAATCCCACACACTCACACGGGTCGCGAACATCCCCCCAGGCTTCTGTGCCTGTCGCGGCTTAGTCCTCAAACGGATTTCCCCTAGCCAAAAAAAAAGGTTAAAAGTAATCATATTATTTATACGATACATTCTCCCCTTTCATTACATTGCACTTTGAACTAAAACGGAAATAAAACAAAAGAATTCTTTTCCTTTGAGATTTGTACTAGCGCCGGAAGTAAGTCGGCTTGGAAATAAAAATTCTAAACTACTCTGCGCAGTTGTAAAACGTTGTTATTTTACAGCATCTCTGTAGACCAAGAAATCTACTTTACGATGTACAGTGCTTCTTATATCTTCTATAATTTGATTTTATTTTCGCTACAATTTAAAAATTCAAGTGGCACCCGTTTTAGGGTCCAGATACTCAAAGGAAATAACGGCAACTGTGGTCTTACTCCAGGGTCTGAACGTGAACCTTGGTTAACCCAGTAACGGCAGGGATATGGTTATAAGAGATTTCGATAAAAATTATGAAGTCGCATAACAATACAGATTAACAATTGTATGATCATAGATAAAGTATAAAGGTAGACCAAACAAGAGATGGATGGATGGATAGAGTGAAAGATGACAAGATGAAGATGCCAAAATAGAGGAGTATGAAAGAAAAAAAAGATATATGGTGCCGATTCCATATGATTGGGATAAGATATAGTAAGTCATTTACGCCTGGGGCAAGTCCGGTGATTGATGGATCAGTTGGGTCTTGGAATAATGCGTCCTAGAAATGTAATAAAGAACGTTCTCCGACCCAAAAGACCGATAAGAAAAGAGGAAGACCGGGATATGAGGCGGGTAAACTTAGGGAAGCTTACATCGAGCGGTGGACTGCGATTGACTGATCGGGAAGTCTATATAATGTATAGAAAATTAGGATTATCATACGGTTTCACTCGCATAAACCTAGTATTTATGTTTTGTTTAGTACGTTTCAGAGTAAAAGAGTGTTATTTTCAAATAAGTTTTCTAAATGTACAAACAATAGAAAACATTAACTCCCTTTGCCCATATTATTTAGGGTTCGGAAGGCTGATAGTTCAAGGCTTATAGTTAATCTGTACAAACTTTTCTATCCACATCTTGGGTATTTCTTCAACTTTTATCCTCTATATTTAGCTGTCCGTGTGATCATATGTAATCTTAGTACTTGGCGTTCATTATGAAGTTTCCACTGTTTTAGCTATCCTGCTTTTCGGGTTCCATAGAGATGTTAGCAAAAACGAAAGCCTTACGTTTTTGTCAAGTCCGCGACTTTTTATATCACAGTGATTTTTTCATATCCAACGCTGGATCTAGACGGATAAAATTTAATAAGTTTATTTTATATAACGTAATATTTATAACTAGGACCTTCGTCCACGCACGTCTACGACACAAAGTATCGCAGCATTAAACAAAAAAAAAACCGACTTCAAATTAAACATCAAACAAATAAATAATTAATCGATCTTTCTACAACATCTAGAAGTCGACGTCAACTAAGTCGGTTTTGTTTTTGTTAAAAATATTTTTATTTTTTAATTGCGCAAATATTTCAATAGCTTTAGAAATAATATATTAAGCACCTGTAGATATTGTACAACTAGCAAGCGTACACAAATTTTCCATCTCACTCTTCGGTGTATATGCTCTTCAACAAGGGTTGCTCTCTATTTACTTGCGATACACAAATCAGATTCTGACTTGGTGACTATGGGACCATCCGGGAGTTAAAAAGAACAATTTCAAAATCGATCCACAATTGACAAAAAATCGCGTAACATGCATATAAAAAATTAAGACAACGAAGTAGAACATTGTGAAAAAAATCAAGATGGAAGAGTTTAAAAATACTTTAGACGAAAATTGGCTTCAACATGATAAGCAGCTAATAAGTTCGGTATTGGATCAGGTACATTTCCTTAGCCTCTTCATTTGATCATTATATCCAAAGTGGCAGGTTAAAGGCGACTTATTAAAATGGTAGCTTTAAAATATGTCACGTCGGGGTGCCGGCGGCGTATAAATAATGTCTGGTGGCCACTGCTGGGATGGGACCCGGGGATATTCACCGCATCTACGAGGGATTGTTGTGGATAAGACCAGGAGTTTATTAAGTTATCTAAATTGCAACCTCTGTTTATTGTAAAAAAAATATATTATAAACGACATATATCTAACCAAACATATAAATGGTGTATTCTAGCTATAATCACTTAAGAGCTACGTTACCTGGATCGTCACACATTCATGATGTGACCATGATCCATTGTCCGAGTAGGAATCACTTCTCTGATCAACCGAAGAGCCAATATTAATAGTTTTGATAGATGTTTGTAGAAACTCGTGGCATGAGAACTCCACGGTCCAAGCGTTTCAACAGCAAGCAGCCTAAACATGTAACTCTGGCTGGCGGGGGCGGGAGCGGGGATAAAATAGAAGGAAAGGACTTACAGGATAGGTCGCCGCACCAGACACGCTACGACCGATGCGGGCTTCGCATCGGCAGGCACGTCTTCCTCGTGATCCTTTCTTCACGTCTTGCGGTACGGTACAGCGGGTACCTTCCAGCACGCGGGTTGATATAAGCGGGTGTAAAATGCGGCACAACACAAAAGGCGGCGAGAATTTCGCGAAGCAGCGGCGCGAAGAGCGGTCGGACGTAGACTATGTCACATTACATAGTGACAGATGCGGCGAAAGAAAAAAGAAACAAAGAGGCGGTGACCAAATAGGTCGGCGTTAACACTATCACCGAGGAAACATTATGATCTAGAGCTCTGATTTCTCAGCGTATTGTGTACGTATGTGTACATATTTGACGTATATGGTCAATTTAGGACAGGAATACATGATCACTTAAAAAGTCTACACAATAATTATAGGTTATGGTAACAGAAGGCCAGATCTTTGTTACTACTTCTTATAATGTTTTGGAATTAAGCTCCTTTTCGCTTTATCTATAAGCTCTGAATTTGTATGGGTATCACGGGTATCCTATCTACCGGAAACCTAATCTTGTGTATGTTTAATATCGTGGGCAGCATTTACAATGAATCCAAATTGTTTATAATTAAAAAAAATCTAGCATAAAAGAAACTGATTTTAAAAGTAACTAAAAAAAGCAAAACATGAAAAAATTCTACAACATCTCGAAGGCGATGCGATGTAAAACATAAAAATTACTATATGTTGCAAATTTGTTATTGTTTTCATATTTTATTTAGCACCGAATTCAAAATGTTGTAGAAAATTTTAATTTCTCTCTTTTAAGTTATGTATCCAATACTAATGAAATTTATATGAAAGAATATTGAAGCTGTATTGAATCCAACGCAATAATAATTATCAAAATTGATTCAGAAACAAAAAGTTAGTCCTAAACATACATAAAAAAATACATTTACGTATTCCGTTTTTGAAGTAGGTTAAAAAATAATTAAAGTTTCTTTACGTAAAAAGAAAAGGTGAGATTAGCGATAATCTTATAAGATCCATGTTAATACAACAATTCCGTAGAGGTGACGCGAGTGCTGGCAATGGCCTCGGGCGAGACCGCACCACGCCTGGAATTTACACCGCGCCCTCACCCGTTACATAAAATTCGATACCCTATCCCCGATGTCCCCATTCCCCTAGCCCCGAATCTTAGCCCCGTTGCCCTGCGCGAGCCCCGAATTATTAAACCATATTGCCCATATTATAACAATGTGGGGTAAACATTTCTAATAGTGGACACATATTAATTGAAATATGTTATGTTGTAATTTTTTATTTTTCCGGTTATTAAAGAATTTTTAAGAGAAATGACGTCATTTTACTGATGTCGTTCATAAATAGATAACTTTGTACAGTCGTGGTGTGAAAAGATTCACCAGTTTTCATACTGTTTCATTTGACGTTTCAAACTAGGTCACAGAACAAACTGTTCCATAACAAAATATGTTTAACTGTTTGACAATAAAGTTTAAAATGATTAAGATCAAAGTTGTTTATTTTCTGTCTTGTCTAAGAAGGTTGTTTAGAGATGTAAAACCTTTTTATTGGTTTTAATATTTATGATAAGCGTAGTGATTACATCCTCTTTGTTTCTTATTGTTAATGTCAGTGTCTGTTATTGTCAACATTGCAATTTTCTTTTTTCACCTGTCTATATTTTATAAACAACATTTATTAAAATATTGGCAATACTGTTTTTTGTACTCGAGCAAGCAAAAGTTGACTTTAAGGTGACGAACCTTTTCATACCGCGATAGTACATATAATACATAATAATGTATTATACCATACATGAGTCAACACAACCCCAGAATCTTGTTCCAGTGTAAACATAAATTCCGGCAACAAGACAATAGGACCATTTCCATGGGCCATCAACGTCAACAGTGCATAAAAGCCGAGACTCTTTATTTGTAGATATTTCAAAATCGACAACACTTAGGATAACTACAATTTTTGTATTAAGTTATTTGCTAAAAATAAAAGTAATGTCAAAATAAACTATTTCAACTTGTTTCAACTCACGTCTAAAAGCAAATCTAAAGTGACTTTAAACGAATGTTTTATTTCAATTGTGTAATGAATTGAATAAAGTTACATACAGTACGAAATTTACTAATATATTTTACCGAAGTAGCATTGTTTTACATGATAATTACAAGAGGAACAAGACACCTTGCATTATTTGCATTTGCAAATTCCGAATATAGATGAACGACGTTAGTTGCAGTGTGCTGCAAATGAAGGTGGATGCCGGTAGAGGTACAGGCAATGGCTTTGTTGTAAATTAACGGGTTAAGATTTGAACAGTAAGTGAGGAATATTGAAGGAAAAAATAAACTGAGAATTGAGAGAGCTATGTGTAGACAAAATAAGAGATACCTACTTGATAATGATTTATAAAAGATGTCAACTGATAACGTGCAATGACATTTCACAAAAAGATCTGGTGTGATGAGGTTGGATTTATGATATCAGTGGATTGTTGTATTATAGACGCAAAGTTAGGGTCAGCGCAGACAGAACGGAGCGCAGCGGAGAGGATTTTATTAACGCATTTGAAAATAAACTTTAAAATTATTACAATAAAGTGCATAAATGCTTGAACCTGACAAACGCGTCCTCGAAAATACGCGGGATCCTCGCGCGGCGGCGAGTCGGCGCCCGCGTCGTACGCGTACTTTCAGTGTTGCCACTGAGTTTAAAGAGGGATGTCGTCATTTTTTTAGATTTTGAATTCAAACGATCTACATAACGAATAATAAATATAACCATCATTATACATTTATGAAGTTGCTTTGTTTGTTAAAAATAATCTACATTTGTACACTAAATGCTTTCACTTCCTTCAAAAACCACTTTGTTTTAAAACAGTCTATTCTGTATAGCGACTAAAATTTACAATAAATTACCATTGAAAATTAAGGAACTCAACATCAAAAGCTTTAAATTAAAATTAAGACAATTATTAATAAATAAAGCATATTACACAATACATGTATTAAATTCACCAAAACTACATACACCTTTCTTGCTAACATTCCTCGACCCATGTTCTTCGTCTATCTTTCTGACGCCTTATTTTATTAACATGTTCCTCCATTTCTTCTTCTTCCGCCAAAAGCACAATTATAATCATATCCCAGTCCACCATCGTTGACGAACTTTCGCGACAAACTGCATGTTTACTGTAGAGTGGTAACCAGAACGGTTTACTCGCGCAGGCTCGCGAGGTCGCGCGCAAGCTCTAGCATACGCGATCCGTAAAGAAAATGCCCGAGACCGCGCATGGATTATTCCTCTCTGTCTGCGCTGACCCTTAGCGGAACAAGAGGAAAACTGAAGGACTGCAGGACAATTTAGAGCAGGAAAGGTGATACGGGCATTTAATGATGAAGTATAAAAGTAATGTTGCAAAAAGATTAAACTGAAAGATTAATGGATACAAGAGAGAATAAAAAAATAAATAATAATAAAGAGATGGCATGGATTATTTTTCGTAAAGATATATACATGATAAGAAGACATGTACATGAAGATTTGTGGTGTCAACACAAGATATATACCGGAATAGAGAAGTATGGAAAGTGAAAGAAATGATTTTATATTTATTTAAAGGTCCAGGGCCTGACTGTCTTCTATCGGATACATTTCGAGGAGTGTTCTTTAGAATTGCACGAGCTGGTTCCTCCATCCCCATTTTACCTTCGAACAACGAGACGCACCGGTTTGCGCCACTGTTACATGATGGAAATACCACCAGTCAGAACCAAGCGTTTAGCTTCATCTTTTCTGGTGCGCACTGCCGAAGAGTGGAATAATTTGCTGGAGTCCGTTTTTCCTGACAAATACAATCTTGAAGTCTTCAAGTCACGAGTGAATAGGTATCTTCTAGGTAATCGTGCTTCATCCTAGACTGCGTCATCACTCAATATCAGGTGAGACAGTGGCCAAACGCAAACCTATACTTCCATAATTTTTTTTATATGGAATATGTCCAATGAGTGATATCGGTTTAGATTATGGTTGATATGAGAATAGTGGTTGACATGCGTGCGCAAAAGAATATTTCTTTGTAGTAATATTCGAAGTCTGAAAGAAATTAATAAATTGTCAGCAGCATTGAAATTTTGAATATGTTTTGTTGTAGTTGACTTACTTCCTGAGCCTTGTAACTACTTATTTTGATTATTATGTTTGTATTTCTCCAGGTAAACATTCACCATCGACCTGTGAACCATTTGGCTAAGTGTTTCATGCAGACTGTGATTCTCCATTTAGGTATTGAAAAGTTGCATGGCCCAACAACTGCGGATTGAAATCGGACCCAAAAAAGGATTTTCGAATGCGCTTCACTAAATTGGACATTTTTCTCATATCCCAAAATGGATAGTTGTTTACGGTATCTGCTTTTTAAAAATACATATGAAATATTCAGAATATTAAACTTACTTAGTCATTTGACGAAAATATTGAGTAAAAATTTCATAATAGTAAAAAAGGGGTTTGTGACAAGTTCATGTAAACTTTTTGATTTTGATTTATGAACTACAAAGCACAAAAGAATAGTTTAGTATTCGAACTAGTCCTCAAATTTCTCAGTGTTCCACTTATAAAAGTGTAACATTGAGTTTTTAGGTTTACGAATTCTATGAGTACTGATGATGACTTGACTATGAATTTGTTTTCAAAACCTCCCGATTTTTAAACATTCTTCATTGGTACTCCACTCCTATTGCGCATAGCGTCATGATATATAACCTATAGCTTTTCTCAATATATGGGCTACCTAATACTGAAAGAATTTTTCAAATCGGATAAGTAGTTCCTGAGATTAGCGCGTTCAAACAAACAAACTCTACAGCTTTATATATTAGTATAAGATAAGATATAAGATATAAACATAATCATAGAAATGTATGTACGCGCATAACTTGAGAACGACTTTACCGATTTTGATGAAATTTTGTGTGTGTGTGTTTGAGTGGGTCCCGGAATTGTTTAGATTCACAAATGGAACCGGTAGGTGGCGCTGAGATCGGGTTATAGAATCCTCCTAGTCACCTGGACCGATTTTGGTGATTTTGTTTTTGTGTCATGAAACAAAGTCTTTTAGGAATTCAGAAAATATGGCGGTAAGAAGTTCGCCGGGTCAGCTAGTTTAATTATAAGCAAAGGTTTAGTTATTTTTCAATAAGCGCACAAAATAACAATTTGTGAATAAACGATAATATAATAATATGATATCCTTTGAGAAAGTTTTCTGTTTTAAGTATCTGTTTGATGTCCAACATATCCTCTTAAGTAAAGTGAGCGAAGGGCAATTCGTAAAGGGCACTTACACAACACGCGGGTCCGTTTGTCCATCAGTGCTGTATCGTAAACCATGTTTATGTGTTCGCAAATTGGTTGGCCTTCCTTCTTCCTTCCGCTTGTAACAGGACTGTGCTATGGACATATATCGTCGTTCTAGTGTCACCAGGGCTGCCACCTTTGTAAGAGGGGCAAGTCCTATATTAGGCGTAAGTAAGTGTTATATTGAGCTATAATGTTTAGTAAAAATGAGAACTCACAGAACAATTTGTCCTAGGAGGCGAACAACTCTGCTAAATAGTAGCCTGTCATTCAAAACTCTTACAATTTTAAATATAGATTAAGCACATTTTTGATTGATAAATCATATTATAATAGTGTTAATGATTATTTTAATGACAGATTTTTAATTATTAAGGTAATATATAATGTATTATTTATTACTGACTAGTGGATTAATTTTGATTTTTATAACATTTATCTTATCTTGAAACCAACGCGCACTACCACCGCATTGCATTACACGCACACTTCACAAAAAAACCAAGACAAAGAAAGAGCCTAAAAATTAATAACCCAGGCACAAAAAAGAAAAAACAACACACATGGCTCTAGATAGGACAATATATATAAGTATAGATATAAGGCCCACACTGCGCATGCACTTCCTCACAACACCAGCATGTAACAGATACACTCTACATTAGTATAAGTTTAGTATTAAAACTAGAATAAATTAATATAATAAGTTATTCGTAAGATACATACACCTCAACACAAAAATCAATAAATTAATGTCACACACAGGAACCAAAGTAACTAATAAGCGTGTTAAATTCAAAAAATTCAATCTAGAAATTAAGTTGTAAAAAAGGGTACGGAACTCGAGTCCGTAGAGTTAGTTGTTCATAATATATAAAAATAAAACATTTATCTTAAAGAATGGCTTAGTTTAATTTTTACTAACATTATTTTTAATTAATTTAATCTTGTAATATTGATGTAAAATTAATACCAAATAGATAATAATGATTAATTATAATAATAAGCACAACAATTTGCACGCCCTAGAGGTAAAAGCATGTGAACTTCTGGAATATTCCTACCATCTTTTTTTTATGTACCATGTTTTTGCAATAGATGATTTGATTATTTTGATTTAAGGCTGGATTGTTCTAAAATACGCTACTCTTCGAAAACTACAGCGCGCGGTACTGACCTTAAGTATCACAATTTAACTGGCTTACAATTGGGTCAAAATGTCGCTCTCTATATTTTGTCTTTTTTATTTTATAATTAATAAAACACACATTGTATATCTTGAAGATAAATTAGTTACGCTTGTGTTATAGGTAAAATCAGTGATTTGTGAGGTAATAATATACAACACCACTCTGCGACCGATTCCAGACATTCAGACCATTGTAGATAATGGAACGTTCATGTATGAAATTTACCATGCCAAGCATCGAACCTGGAGCTTTTGCTGCAGTGAAGTACATCAGCGAAGGCTTAGACCACTCAACAACTGAGGCTTTCGTATCTACGAGTTAGTGAAAAATGAAACAAGATATAAGAAAACCACAATGCTGCATGGATAGTACATTTTATAATATACACTAGCGGCCCCGGCAGATGTTGTCCTGTTCTGAAAAAATAAAAATCTAGGACCCGATCCCAGCGCCACCTACCGCTTCTAATTGCGGATCTAAACCATCCAGGAACCCACTCAAACACACAAAAACAAAATCACCATAATCGGTCCAGGTAATTAGGAGGATTCTAGAACCCGATCTCAGCGCCACCTACCGGTTCTAATTGCGAATCTAAACCATCCGGGAACCTACTCAAACACACACACAAAATTTCATCGGTAAAGTCGTTCTCAAGTTATAAAATTACAACGAAAAGTGGCATTGATTTTTATATATATAGATTATTTGTATATATTAATTGAGCGTATCGTCATTAAATATTGTGTTTTCCCTTTAACTTTTGAACTATGAAATGGAAAATTATTTAATGTTGTTTTTAATGTTGCCAGTTGTCTGAGTATTCACACATGAGCGAGTATTCTATACACTTCAATGATTAAAGAAAAAATATAATCTGACCAACACGAGTTCATCTACTAGTTAGTAATAAAATTTAAAATTATAAGAATACTTCAGAACAGGGTTTGAAACCGTTATCAATAACCTTTAAAAATATAGGTAATTATTCGTATTTTCGAAAAAGGTACTGCCATACCGGTATATATTTTTTTTACCGTTACTTGGTAACTTTTATGACTTTTACCGTTAAAAATCGTATTATACATGCGTACCGGTAGTTTTTACGTTATTTCAAGCGATGTTGCCTTTTTTAAGACTAGGCTTTATTACGACTCTATATATTCTATCTGTGCAGGAACGGAGAAAGTATACAATTTCCTGCGGCCGGGCGGCCTGTCGTAAGAGGCGACTTAACAACCCACAGCCAGGTGGAAGGGCATTTGCCCGACTGGATGGCTACCACCCCTGGTCTAGAGTATGCCGCCATAACAACCTTGAGTTGTGTTCCGGCATTAGTGACCAGGTTCCAGTTTCCCTTAAGAGAGCAGCAGCGCATTTGTATCAACTTTGTTGTTGCAAATGTCCATAGGCGATGGTAACCGCTTTCCATCAAGTGAGCCGTCTGCCTGTCTGCTGATCTCCTGCAATAAAAAAAAAACAAAAAAAAAACGACTGCATGTTACCGAAACAAGCGACAAACACAACTCTAAATATTACGCGCGCACTTAGCACAGTGCTGTTTAACAATCTTTGCGAGTGATAACGGCAAAATTACCGATAAAAATAGTATTAACACATTATAATTTTTTCCAGGTAAAATGGCCAGAAATGACAGTAAGTTTTATAACTATATTTATTTTTTACCGTTATTTGAAATTAGCAAAAATAACGATACACCATTTTTATCGGTATTTCAAGCCTTGCTTCAGAACATTACTTTAAAGTTATAATATCATTAAATATCTGGAACCCTTTACAACTCAATTACTAATCCATTAGTATGTGAGTTGTGAGCGATCAAGTAAATCCCTTGGCAATAATTTCCTCAGTTCGCGGCTAATCGACGAATTGAGTTGAGCGCCGATCGGGGTACGGCGAGATACGGTTCACGTTGATGCTATCATTAAACCCGGTGGCCTATATAATTAAGTCTTTGCACTAATTTTGCAAACCCAGAAAATTAACGTAATAGGCCATTTACTAATTTTTTTTTATTAAAGATTTATTATTTTATTACTTACGTGTGAGAATGAATTGGCCAAAGAGAGCCTTTGAGAGACCACCGTTATGCAAAAAGGCTCCAACAGCTCCAAAACCCCGTGACTGACGGGTAGTCACCCGCCGAGTAGAAGCTGAAACAAATCTCTAAGGAATTTGCCGCAGAGGTATTTGTTCTGCGCTACGATATAGGATCATTTATAAAAGCCGTAATTATTTTTAAACTAGAGATGGGTTGTTAACGCATTTGATATTGTAAAAGTGTATAAGGAGTTGTGGTCACTTTATTACATGGGTAAATTAATTTTACCCCCTGTACCGCTTACCAAAGCTGATAGGCAGGATTCACCCGCATTTTCCTTCACACACTTCTCCTTAGCTGTCCAACTTTGGAATACATTGCCTATTGCTGTCAGATAAGCAAAATCTCTAATAACATTTAAGAACATGGTCAGGAAATACTATCTGCAACATTTATATATAATATGTATTTTTTTGTAATTAGTATTATTTTAATATTTATTAATCAGCAATATTCTTGCCACGGGTTGTTTGAAAGAGATCGCTTTTAGCGATAAGACCGCTCTTTGTACACAATTAGAATAATACTAGTTCGTAAGTTTTTCTGTAATGGTGTACATTAAAGTGTTATCTATATATCGCAGATTAGGAAATTGCATAAACGGTACATGTTCGTATGATAGGATTTAAACCTACGTCATTTGGAATAAGACGCTGGTATTGACACGTATCGCTACAAATAATTACATCTTACTATGAGTTATGACAAGCAAAAGGAAACCATCTACTCGAGAAATCGTGTTTGAAACACTAAAACGCCCAATCCGTCTACCTGGTAGATACAAGACTAACAACAATGGTATCGAAGATCTAAGTGCATCAATAAAACAAACAGCTCTCAGGTTGCTCAATTTATAACTTTGAATAGGCTGAGAGCCTACTAGTCTAGACAGTTGGGCAATCTGTGCAAATCTATTGTAATCTCAGACAGTATAATCCAAATTGGCTAACAGTTACATACAGTCTAAGTTACGCTGAAGATCGATCTTCACCCTTTTGATAACCATATGAGACATATGACCTTTTAAAGTTAACTTCAGTTCAATTATTTTTCTTACGATACCATTTTTTATTGGTTAACAGAACGGTGCAGTTATCTATATTGACTTACCTATTCATACCTGCTTTCCAAGTATCCATGAACATAAATAAGAAGGCAAGCCTATTAAGGCATAGTCTCCATGTTAAAACCTATCAGTAGAAACTAAATTTGTTCAGTTATAAAAAGAGTGAAGGTTATGAAAAAAATAGATTAAAATTAATTTAATTAAAAATAGCCATGAACACTTTTCGATTGGCACGCTATCATAGGCGTGTTAAGAAATCAATATAATTTGATAAAAATCGAAATGTGTGCTGGGACACATACTAGAAGTGAAACTTTAACGGACAAGTAGAAAAACTTCAACTGACAAGTGACAAACTGAATCGCAACAAAATTTTAACTTGATGTTTAACGGGCAGGTTTTCAAATTGGACAAGTACATTAACAATCCGTACCGATCGAACTGGCTTTAAGAGCTGTAATCAAAGTCATTCCGGCATAGTTCTACCGCGTCAAAAACGTTACCGCCTCACGTTTATTACTGCAATACAGCAGATAGGCTGCCGGCCTTACACATATTTGCAACACCAAAAGTACTGTCAACGTGCTGCCATCCTCGAAGGGGTGACTGGAACCTGGCCATTGATACTGAAACCCAATCAGGGTTGTTGTTATAGCGGTATTCCTCGACTAGGGATAGTAGCTATCCAAACGGGCAAATACTGTAAGTTGCTGTTTTGTCTCCTCTTAAGGCAGGATGCCCGACTGCAGGAATTAGTTAATATTCTTTATCCTTTCCTGCAGATGTAAAATGCTACATAGTTATGCTTCTTTTAGGTTTTTATTTTATTTTACTGATGTGTTTATAATTGTAAAACGGCATTTAAAAAAAAAATTAAGCTTCCGCCCAAAAATGGTTGGTCGATAAAACAAAAACAATTTACATAAAAATGAAACGGTCGCAATATCTATGACTTTACGAGAATTTCATTACAGTATAAATCAACGACGATAAGTCTCGTTTAATATATTATGATTTTGTTCAATGGATTTATATTAAATGGTTTAATAATTATATTTAAACACTGACTGTGACAAACATTTCTTTCGCGTGGGAGTAATAAATATTTATATTAACTAGTGGTCGCCCGTTGTCGAAATTCTACCATAATAACTAATGTCAAAGACTATAATATATACTTCTATATTTACAGATTACGCTAAGGCGACACTGTTAATTTGACTTGAACAATAAACAAAAGAGTATATATGCGTGTGTGTCAAATACATGGTAGTGTGCGTAATGTTTTTTTATTGTTTTAATTTATTTTTTATGCATAATAAAGTAAAAATAGCATTCGTCGCTTTTTCTCTATATAAACTATAAGTGTGCGAAATTTCATACTCCTCCGTCCGTGCAATTTTCGTAAAAAGCTGTACAAAGTTTTTGCTTCACGTATTAATATATAGATATCTTCTGAACCATGCGAGATATCGAAATCTTACATACCTACAAGAAAAGTTAGAGTACAATTTCTCTTTTAATCCTTAGAACTTTTCTTTGAAATCCTTTGAGCCCTTTTGGCGCCTATTTGAGACAATTTTCAGATAGATACATAGGCAAAAGTTCTAAGAGGAATAAGACTAATGTGATATGGGTATGGAATGAGGAGGGATGAAAGTAAAGTGAAAAAAAACTTAAGTGGAAAATTGATGGTTACTTATGTAACCATGTGGAAAGAATGCATGATGAAAGAATGACTAAACAGATATACAATGCAAAAGTGGATGGATGCAGAAGTCGTGGAAGGCCACGACACACCTTCCATGATCAAATTGATCGTGTACTAGCAGAAGGTGATGTCAGGAGCCTTAAGAACAGACGAGCGTGCATGACAAGAGTTATGAATGTCAAAGAAGCAAGTGAGGTGTGTAAGAATAAGCCTAAATGGCGCTCTGTTGTTCGTGCCTACCCCGCAAGGGAACTGGCGTGAAGTTATGTATGTATGTATGTATGTACTTATGTAAAGGTAGACCAAAAAAGATATTGTTGGATTTTGTGAAGAATTGTTTGTGGTCTGACAGAGGACGTATGCCAGAATAGAAGAGTATGGAAGACAAAGACATTGTGCCGACGCTATATAATGTGCCGACGCCACATAATTTGAAGAAGATGAACAAAAAGATAGATGAGACAGACAAAAGTTAGTTCCTCCTTTTGTAAGTCGGTTAAAAATAAGTATTGAACCCTATAAAATGGCAGTATAAAGTACACACAATGAACACTTCCTGTATATGTAGGTAGTTAGCAATTCAAAACATGACTTCCTCGCGAATTGATCTACGTGCGATATCTATTATTGTGAGGTCACAGACTGGGGTGACCTTTGTCCTTTTTATCAGCCACTTCCTACGCAACAGACCAGCTTTATGAATGACAAGGGCAATTTTTATAGTGGGTTTCGTGAAGCGGGTATAGACCGGTAATCCTGGACTTTGACCGGTTTTACCAGCCTGTAACTGTGACTGTAGTTTATTAAAGATAGTTTTTGAAATTGTTAGGACAAAAAAATATTATTAATGACTATAGGCATACTAATATAAAGTAAGTCGAATCTTGACGCATTCACCACTTAAGTAGTTTTCTGACCTATTATGGATATTGTTACAATTACTACGTGCGAACAACGCTGAAGGAAGAACATTGTGATGAAACCTGCATACCGAGATAACCGATGTGTCAACCTACCACGCCGCCTTGGACAAGCGTGGCGGATATACTGCCCATTTCCCTATAGTGGGAGACCTGAGTCCAGCAGTGGGACCTTCATGGGCTGTTATTATATAAAAAAATTAGGATATGCCCGCGATGTCATCTACGCTCGACTTGAAATTCCCGCGGGATTCCCGGGTCACAAAGTATCGAAGTATTTAAAAAAGAAAGTAAGATATATCGTTTTAGTGGACAATGTGTAGGTATAAGCTAATTTTTATGCATCCGAACAACTTCAAATCATTCCCTGGAAAATTCCCGCGGGATTTCCGGAATAAAAAATATCACACATTTTATTACAGTAAATTTGCTATCGATCAGTAAAAAACACATTTGAATTAGTTTTTTTTAATCTGGCCCTTTAAAATAATTCCTAATGGAATGCTGCTATTGCTAGATAGCAGCAGCAGTGGAAATGACGCAGTCATAAAAACCAACTTTGAATATGATGAAAAGTTTGTTCACAGTTACCTGAAACTTTAGATACAAGCTGCACATTTTGTGAAACCAGTTATGCCTGTGACAGACATTGGGAGGAGTGAATACAATGCTAGAGTTCCAATCTATGGGCTCATACAATCTTTATCGGTCCTAAAAGCAAATATTACCTATTAGTATTCTTCTCCTATACCTATTATTTGATTTGTATGATGTCCCCTTAGTATGATGTGTTTTTCGTTTCCCTTCGATGTCATTATAAACGGATTCAACTGTAAAGATTCCAGCTTGGCTCCATCATTTAAAAACCTCTAAGAATGTTTCTTAAAGTCAAAATGAGAATAAGTATTAATAATAATACTAAGAGTAGAACAAGTTCAGGACTTTGGGTACAACGCCTAATTTGAGCTCAACATTCGACGAGGCGAAAGTAGTTAGGCAATAGTTTTGGCAAGGGCCCGTAAGAGGAAACCATTCATATTGAGTAATGTTTCCTCCTTGCCCCTTTATTACTCGTGGTTTTTGATTATTTAGTTTTGAATCGCTTTTTAATACATGTAGGTTTTGTCAAAGTGTAAGTCCAAACCGGACATATAACATTGTTATGTATGATACTTGGGTTAGGAACTATATCATCTATATCACGTATTTAGTCTCAACAAAGCGAATTATTTACTCTGTGCATAAATAGAATAAGTATTTTGACTCAGTTATATCCGTAAGCTTGTAACATAAAGGAATTTGTTTAACTTTGATGTTCTATTACTGATAGACAAAAATTATAAAATGGTCATTTATGATCAGGCATCGTGTAAATAGTACTTTTCAGTTAAATTTTAAATCTAAACTTTGTATTTTGTTGGTATATTTAATTTGAGCCTGAATTGTACATATTAAGTTTAGAGTTTAATATTATTAACTTTGTTTATAGTTAGGTTTATTGAATAGCGTTGTATATGATAAAACTTGTAAAATAATAACGGGGTCTCTTAATGAATTTACGAATGGGTATGATTGATGTCACGAGGGATGACATGCACACCGATGGTATCACGACAAGGGGCAATGAAGACCGCGCGTTATAGAGAAGCAAAGTACGAAAGCAAACCCCTGTATTCTAAGGGGATGCTCGAAATGCAACCGGGATATTGCACGTTAGTATTTTGAGTTTGATGAAATAAGGTTTATGAAAGTGTGGTATGAAATATCGGCTTATTTCGTCTAATACTTGATCATTGTTGTTTTAGCGTATCCATTACGTGTAGCTGAAGACTCGCAAACTATTCATTCTAATACGTTTGTAGCCAAGTAACATGCTTTGAACATGGCGTAGGTACACTCTGTTTTTGGCGACGAAAGCCTTTTTGTAAACCATAATACCCTTTTGTCACGTAAGAATCAGGGAATTCCCCCATTTGAAATAATTATGTTTCTTAGTAGGTACAAAATGCTTACAGATAGAAATGTCATCGTCTTAAAGCTGGTATTAGATTGAATCAATTTGACTGAAAGGCGGAGTACTGACAGGAGACGATGCCATTCAATGACACTGAATGACTCAATTTTGTGTTTACATAGGTCACTTTGATTGTTTCATTCAAATTGAACGACATGAATGAACCGTCTAAAATCGGCTTTACACAAAAGTCTGAAGTTTTATAACTTTTTGATGAAGTGAGATAATAACCAGCAGAATAAAAGCATTTATAAATATTTATAGCGCTTACATTATGATGTGATATTAGGTACTACTATTTTCCCAACTCCATGTCCAGCCTTAGATATGTGTAAGTTTTGCTGACGTAACTGTCCTGGATAAGTCATGAATAACTGTAAGTACAATATTACATTCTTTTAACATGGGTCAATCTAACGCAATAGTTTGCGTCACCGTTACTTGCTGGGAACACTACAATTATCTTAAACTGTACTAGTGGTCCCAACAAACGTTGTCCTGCCCTGAAAAAATAAAAATCTAGGACTCGATTGTAGTGCCTCCTATCTATTCTAATTGTAAATCTAAACCATCCGGAGACCCAGTCAAACACACAAAAAAATCAACAAAATCGGTTCAGGAGGTTAGAAGGATCCTAGAACCGATCCCAGCGCCACCCACCGATTCCAATTGTGACTCTAACCCCATCTGGGCACCCACTTCAACACACAAAAAATCATCAAAATAGATCCAGGAGATTAGGAGGATCCTAGAACCCGATCCCAGCGCCACCTACTGGTTCCAATTGTGAATCCAAGCTTAAATAAACACAAAAAATGATATTAAAATCGGTTAAGTCGATCTCAAGTTATGCGCGTACATACGTTTCTACGATTTATTTTTATTTATATTGATTAAGTTCCACATACTATTAATCAAAGAAGGGATGGCACTTAAAGTATGGCACCATCTATTTGATACTCATGTACTTAGATAACATCAACACTCATACTTACCGATATCTCGGTTTAAAAAAATATTGTAATAGAAAAATATTATAAGTTAAAATAAAACCTATCCTATGTCCTAAGTTGGAACAAATGTAGCAAAATTTAAAAAATATATCAAAATCGGTTGAGTAGTTTCGGAGTTCAACGCGTTCAAACACTGTGACAGGGAATTTTTATATGTATATAGATAGATTTTACCTCTTGAACAACTTCTGTGTTGTGGTGATAGAAAATTCTAGCCTTATATAGGTAAAAAAGAAAACAAAAACAATTTACATATAAAAGAGCGGTTTTTAATTGTTAGGAACTTTTCATTACAATATTCTAATATTTCTAGGTTCGTACTACTCGTTAATTATAATAGTGTCTATTAATTTATACATATTCTATTCGTTCATCGTTCGACAAGTGGCAAAACGAATCGCAACAAAATTTTAACTTGAAGTTTTACGGGCAGATTGTTAATGTACTTGTTCTATTTGAAAACCTGCCCGTAAAACTACAAGTTAAAATTTTGTTGCGATTCGTTTTGCCACTTGTCCGTTGCCATTCGTTTTTCCACTTGTCTGTTGAAGTTTCACTTCTACTATGTGTCCCAGCCTACATTTCGATTTTTTGCAGGTTACTACAAACTGCCAATTATGATTTGGTTAGGTTAGGTGCATTTTAATGTATGCATTTTTTATTTAAACATATTTTATTTTATCAAACAAAAAATTTGAATTCAATCTGGAACCAAAAAAACGCATTCATAGTCTACTGTAAAATTATGCCGCGTCTCACCACGTCTAGTCTAAATTTACGCCGCTCCTCCACGCGGCCGTAACGCCTTTTCGTGACAGAAAAATCCTAAGACCCTCCTTTTATATAGAAGTTTGACTTCAAAAATATTTGAAATAAAAACTAACGCGAAGCTCTCGTGGTGATGATTTCGTGATTTCCATGAGTAAAATATTAATTTATCCCTTGTAATGGATTTTTTTATCAACCGAAAATAGGTACTTAAAAAGCAATCTAGAATATCAAACCGAAATCAATTCGGTACAATCTTTCACACGATATTAGATTTTTGTAATTTGCATTTTTAAAGATTCACTGCGAAGAATTTATGTGCTGAAAATAATTTTATAACCACTTAGATAAACTTAGATGATACATTATATTAGAACGTAAAAATGTATAAAAGCGCAAAGGAGAAAAATATATGAAAAATATTTTTTGTTGAAGACAGCAACGCATTTTATAAGGTTTCAAGTAAAAAATTAGTTTTTAGCGGCTTTAATAAAATGGTATATAATTTTCTACCTGATTACATCCTTATTTTGTCTTTTCTGCGTTACTACTTGTCTATTAATTCATAATTATAATCCACTTATATACTCAGTTTGGGTGTGTGGCAAATATAGAGGCCGTTTGGCTGATCATTATAAATAATCAAGACCTACAGCAGTATTGTTAAGTTATGCATTTTTGAAGCTCTGTAACACAAAAGGATATATGAAAGAGCGTTTGCGCATGAAGAGTACCTTGACCGTGCACTAATCGAGCCGCGCGCGTACCCACTGTTTCACATTACATACATTGGCCTAATGGGATAAACGGCTGCTTATTGCAAGGTTGTGACGCTGTGATCCAGGCAGTCCTGCGGGTTCCTTCCACAACGACACAACGCCCGCCCGATTCATTCTAATGACACCACTCGAATGCGTATTCGTCAAACATAATCCGAAGACAAGAAGATCCTTCAGTCGACGCGTCGTATTGTGACAGTGTAGTGCCAAAGGATTAGGTCAGACTTGTGAAGTAGCTGCAGTTACTGCTACGGATAGTATATGATGATCACACGACAGACTGATAATGATCGTGGGATCCAATAGCGTGACTAAAATGTCCTCAACTCCAAAAAGGACAATGAAGACTCAAAACGATTGATGATCCTAAATGGAACAGCAACTGAACACAATGAATGGGATAACTCCATCTGTGGATAAACCAGTGACGGTAGGAGAAAAGAGAGATGATCCAAAAATTAAAAAGTCATATAGTGTCAAAGAGAAACTTTTGCAGATCAGATCAAATATAACAGTCGAACCAATCATAGCATGTTACATCATGTCAAACGTGTTCTCAGGACTCGCAGTTCAGAATCTTAATTTAGAAAAGGCGTGTCGAGTGAATTTAGGATACAATGATGAGGTATGCTCAGCGTTAAACAGGCGGCAAACCGAAAATTATACCATGGAGGAAGCAGAGGTTCAAAAATTAACAGCTTCCGTTCAAGCGTGGAAAAATATCGTCCAAACAACATTTCCGTGTATACTGGTGCTATTTGTCGGTTCGTGGAGTGATAAAACTGGGAAAAGAAAAGCGTGTATATTACTACCCATCGTGGGGGAAGTGTTGTGTTGCACGAGTTTCATTCTAAACACATATTTCTTCTATGAATTACCACTAGAAATCACGGCTCTCTCGGACCTATTTCCGTCGTTGACCGGTGGTTGGATAACAGTGTGTGTTGGTGTATTCAGCTACATTGGTGACGTAACTACCAAAGAAATGAGAACATTCAGAGTAGGAGTGGCTAATCTATGTATGTCTCTCGGCATACCTATCGGGATGTCATTAAGTGGCATACTACTGCAGCAGATTGGGTACTATGGGATATTCTTAATATCGAATCTCCTGTACCTAGCCAGCCTAATCTACGGTTATATTCGACTGAAAGACCCCGTAATTTCTGAAGATAGACAAAGAGTAAGTTCACCGAATACACTTTCTATTAAGCCGAGCTTATTTATCTTCGGGGCACGTGCGGGAAATTCTTTTAAACAAACTCGATTACTTGGAAAAGGTTACGTAGGCGCGGCGTTCATTAATTCTTGTAGCAATTTCAGATCAAATTCTAGGGTTAATAGAGTATCGGTAGGTGTCACGATAAAGCTTGAGTAGCGTTGAGGCCATACATCATTTGCAGTGTAGCACGACAGCCCGGTTGGTCCTATGTCTAAGTGATAAATTGCCCTGCGCCCACTACGCAAATTCGAACGGAGGGGACATCGTAACGCAATCAGCGATTTTACGCGAGGCTCGGATAGGTGTCGACTGCGATTTATATGCCGCTGATCTATCTCCTTTCACGCCGCACCTTTAGCACCGGGAGACCCCTCACCGCCCGTATTATACCTGTCGTGAATAAATGGAAAATTAGCACCTTCGAATTCGGTTTATGTATCAGCTTTGTGACAGGACGTGATGTAATTTGTTAGGAAAATGTTCGATCGCAAATTCCCCCTTTTAATGTGCACTGCTTTATTATTTACTTTTATGTTCACACGCCATTTCATTGAGCGGTTTACTGTTGTGGCAATAAATATTTATTTTATTGCGGTTAATAAAATGTCATAACGCATTGTCAGAATAGTAATTTCGGAGATGTAAGCATGTTTGTATTTTGGATGGTTTAATAAAAAAATGTTTAAGTTATTTATAGCTGAGAATTAAATTTTTAAATATCAAAGATAAATTAAAGTAAAATGCAATCAAACTGCGTCCAAAGCACTTCCACTTCTGCGTTTATTTTTGATCATTAAGCTTGTGATAATAAAAGATCTAATAAAGTATTATTTGTTGCGGTTAACATACTAGGATACGTATACCGAGAAGTGTGTTCCAGGTTTTTACATGTTTAAAATATTACACATTTTCGTTATCTCATATTTGGTACTAGAGTAGCTGTGGCCGCCATCCGTTTGTGCGGGACAAGGAGTTTATTACAATATATCAGTGTTATTTTGAATCCCTAAATGTTTCATTGAAATCTGTTGAGCGTTTTCGGAATGTATTCGACAAAAAAATTCAGACAAACGGCCTAGAAAAAAATTCTAAAAACTTTCTTTTTTAAAAAATACAATATAAATAGCTGTTCTGACTTACCATTTTGTGTAGGTTTTTAATTGTGTCCTTTATCGCAGTTGGGCAATACTGTACTATATCTAGTGGATGAAAGTATTGTTACAACCTAGGTGCCGATAAAGACAAATTCACATCTACATACCTGTAGAAACACATTTTATTACCTTTTCGCGCATTTGGATCTCTTTTGTTTACTTTGTGTTTAAAATTTGTGATTAAAAAAACAGCCCGTTGTGTATTGTAATCTTTTACGGCCTATTGTTGTATTGTGATCACTGTCTCGGATTTAAAAGTACAAACTGATTCTAAGAAAGTCGGCCCACGCAGCAGACATATTGCATCTGTGCAGTATAAAGCAATGCCCCAATGGAGAGATGAGGCAGTCTAGCGATAACCACGAGCGAAGCTAGACGTGCGTACTACATTCGGTAATCTATTTAGTGACGAACTTTGCGCGTTTTTATGGAATTACGATCTTCTGCATTACGTTGGGACTTGTTGCTTTCGGTTATATTTGTACCTGTGTTATACGTGTTTGTATAGTTTTAATAAACGCTATAATAATTCCAACGGTATTTTAAATCGAGTCCTGCAACTCGTAACAGTATAAATTAGTATTTACTCAAAACTGTAGTTGTAAAGACTTTTAATTTTATGCGCTGTCAGAAAAATAAGTATTATTGTAGTTCATAAAAGATATCCAAGGGTCTCTAGTGATTTTTAAAGTTAAGAATTAGTTTCGATTCATTTATCATTTTATATATACTTTTTCAATTTTCAGCAAAGCATTTGTAAAAGTTTCAAGTCTGAAAATTAAATTCTGAAACAATTTTTCTCGCTATGTATTTTATGAAATTACTTTGTTTCAGATGTTTTAATTGTTTTAACGTACATTTATTTATTTTAATTGATGAAATGTGGAGAAGAATGTTTTATTTAAAGACTGCGTGAATTCTTCTTGCATTAAGAAGTTTTTTGAGTTGAATGTTCTTTGTCATTAATATTTTCATGTTTTAATTTCGTATATATCTTACTAGTTTGCCCCGTGGCTACGCCACCGCGTGTCAGACCCTAAGCAGTGGCTTGATTCCACTTACACAAAAATTAATTCGGTTTTTTACAAATAATAACAAAGAAACCAATGCGGCCAGCGTTCTGGGAACGTTTCCAACTGACGGTGATTTGGAACAATAGTTATAGGATATTGATAGTTTTTGAGTAGTAATTATGTGTTTTTGCGAGAAATGTGAACTATATAGCCAAATGTGGCCTTTCGAGTTTTCACAAGAACTCCGTTGAATGGTGTGGATTGTAGCCTACAATACTACTGCGCTTGGCTTAAAGGCCTAGTTGCCAAGCCTTAAATACATAAAATTCGTGACTTGATAACGCCGTAAATTTTAAGTATGATTATGTGGATAAAAGAATCGATTTTTAGACTTTTGATTGAAAAAAAATTACCATTTCATAAAGTTTATTTTGTAAAAAGTGATTTCAATCAAAATTAAAGTTGTAATTGCTGATGTCCCTTACACGTGTTTAAAAAAAAAATCAAGTTACGCATTATAATAATTAAGCAGTTGCACTACTTAGTGATGTTTCTTAGAGGAATAATAAGTTTATTTTATTTTTGTTTTAATTTGAAGGCTATATTTAATTAGGCAAAAACTCAATCAAGAACTATTTTTTTATCACATTGCTCGTTAAGGTTTACATGTTCCTAAGTAAAATAAATGACCATGAGTATATAGATGCCAATTATTATATTACGGTTATGAAGATATGATTTCTATTATCTTTAGTGAAAATAGTGCAAGTAGATATTTTAATTTTTTCTTGCACCGAATGTTCGGCATTTAAACGGAATTTCGGCCCATCCTTAATTATATATATATACACACACACATAGATATTATTAGCATAGGTATATTTGAATACAATAAATATTGGATAACCAACAAAAAAAAGAGACTTAGCTCATATTATAGTCTAGACATCTGCCCAACAAAACATAGAGGTGAGTCGAAGCCAAATTGATTTGAAGTAGTGCAACGAATTACATGTTGTTTATGTAAACGTAGGTATTTGTTAGGGAAATAAAAAAAAAACGCGATAGCAGCGCCATCTATTTAGTCAATCCATCTATGCTATGGAAACGACATCATTTTTCGGGATAAATAGTATCGTAAATGTTGATTCGGGATATAAGCCAGCTCTGAGTCAGGTTCCATTCATATATGTTCAGTAGTTTTGAAAAAGGATGCAATAGCAGCGCCATCTTTTTCGATGTTTTCGCTTTATTTATTGAGATAAAAAGTATTCTAAGTCACGCCCCGGGATATAAGCTGTATGTCGAGTTTCATTTAAATCCGTTTAGTAGTTTTCACGTGATGCTCTAACAGACAGACAAAAATTTTAAAAATTGCATTTTCGTAATTTCCTGATCCGTATTCCCTCCGTGATTTTTTCACATTTTAAAATGCAATGTACAAACTCGAACCATTTATAGATTTATCATAGTATTGAAGATAGATATCATTATTTTAAATTTAGTTGGCGAGTTTGAGTTTTAATTTTTATGAAATTCTAACAAGCAATTCTCGTAGTAACAGAATGTGTAGATACATATGTAATGTGTTTTTTTTTTTTCTAAAAAGTTATATTAGTCTTTATACATACGTTGTCAATCTTCAACGTCATTAAAAATTAATTACAATGTTGCATCACAAATAACGCATTAAACTCATTGCTTCATTTATGTGAAACGGTCACTAACACTAACATTATCCCAGATAGAGCAGGAACATTATGTAGCTATTCATTGACGGGGTTACTTTTTAACGATATAAACAAGACGCATTCTTGCCTCAGTTACTGAGACTAGCATTATCCCAGATGGAGCAGGGACAACGACGCGCACTTGACAGTTTTTATTTATATGCTGGAGTACAGCAAACAAGGTAACGGCCTACCTGATGGAAAGTGGTTTCTGTCGACGATGGAAATTCTGTAACATTAGAGGTGTTACCAACATGCCGCAGGCCTCAAAATTAATTACATCTTATAAAAAGTTCGTTCTAAAACCCTAAGGTGCGCATTTGTACACTAAATTTCCGAAAGTTATTTGATCAATAATTTCCAGGATCAACCAGTGGGTTGCCGAGGATGGATCTGCTCGTTCTTCGACGCTCGTCATGTGAGGGAGACCCTCACGGTTGCCTTCAGAAGTGGTCCCAGGAGACGAAGGCTAAGGGTTTCACTTCTCATCGTCGTCGTGTGTGTTATTTTTGGTCCTTTACATGGTAAGAATTTAATTTTAAGATCTTTACATTTGTGGATTTAGTAAAGTTCACAATTTTATTTTTGCTTAGTTAATAATAAATACAGTGCACACTCTATATAACGACACCGAAGGGACTGTGCATTTTATCGCGTTATAGAGAGTTGTTGTTAAATGGAGAGAAGTCTCTTATTTTTGCCTGACGTCTTTTGCTGCACCAGTAATTTTATTGTATTTTTTACTTATTTAATTAATATCTTGCGATATTGATGCATCTTGGTGATAAAGGAAGTACTTAGAAAATTCTTAGAAATTACGGTATGAATGATGCTAGAATGATGATGGTGATAGAATAATAAAGTGATAAAAAACGTACGCAGCTGGGAAGTTTTTACTAGTTTTGGCAACTTAAAAGGTACTTTTTATTATTTAATTGTTGTCGTTATTGAGAGTGGGTGTAATGTTATATAGAGTATCATTGTATAAAAGATAAGGCAAATCAACCAAAGCCAAGTGATTTCGACTCTTAAGGGAGTTTGTCGTTAAATCGAGTGTCTTTACATGGAGTTTACACTGTAATTTATGTCAAAGAAGAGGCACTCTGGCGGATAAGGCAAGGCCACTCAATACATATCTGGTACAGTTGTACACAACTTATAATTCCGAGCGATAGTTTTTGTTTGTGTAGAAAAGTGCAGACCGGTGTTCGACATCTAAAGAATCTATATTGAACTTTATTCGCAAACTAAAATAGCAGAGTGAAGCTTGCTATGCATTCTTAGTTCTGTTCCGTTTATACGATTCGGAACACGCGATCGAAGTTTCCCTTGGTACTAAAATTGGTCTACTGCACAGGTACATCGGGAGGAATTATTAGTTGTGTAAAACTGTACCTACTTGTACATGTATAAAATACACGTTTTTGGTTTTATCTCCGGTGTCGGTGATCTCAGGAACTATTAAGGCTATGGATATAAAATTTGGCACAGTATAAATAACATATTACAATACTTTCTTCTTTCTTTTATTGTCTTCTCGTCGACCATTCCGCAGTGCTTGAAGACGAAAGTCTTCGAGCAGTGCGTCCTACCCATCATGACATATGGTGCCGAGACATGGACACTGACAGCGGGACTGGTCCACAAATTCAAAGTCGCTCAACGGGCTATGGAGCGAGCTATGTTAGGTGTTTCTCTTATGGATAAAATCAGAAATGAGGACATCCGTAAGAGAACGAAGGTAACTGACATAGCTCGCAAAATTAGCAAGTTGAAGTGGCAGTGGGCCAGTCACGTCTGTCGCAGGACCGACGGCCGATGGATGACGACCTGCGCAAGATCGCCGGCAGGGGCTGGATGAGGAAGACGGGAGACCGGGATATGTGGCGCGTACTTGGGGAGGCCTACGTCCAGCAGTGGACTGAGAGTGGCTGAAGAAGAAGAAGAAGAAGAATACTTTCTTTATCAAACAGCAGGTGGCCTTATCGCTTAAAGCGATCTCTTCTAGAATTTAACATAAAGGATATTGTTAGCTGATGGTGGTGAAAAATCTGACATCACATCTTAAATATGTTGTTTATACAAATAACAATGTTGGTAAAGCCCTTCAAGGTCCTACTGCTAGGCATGGGCTTTTCTATTGTAGGGAAATAAACGATACATTGCATATATCTGTACATGGCGCTCTGTTGTTCGTGCCTACCCCGCAAGGGAACTGGCGTGAAGTTATGTATGTATGTATGTATGTATATCTGTACATACCTGAAACTTATTAATAAATTACATTACATTACATTGCTTAAATCAAATAAGTTTATTATTTACTAGCTTCTGCCCGCGACTTCGTCCGCGGGGAACAGTTTAAAAAAAGTAATTTACAAAAAAACCCCCGATTTTTAAACATTCTTCATTGGTGCTACGCTCCTATTAGAATTAGCGTGATGATATATAGCCTATAGCCTTCCTCGATAAATGGGCTATCTAACACTGAAAGAATTATTCAAATCAGACCAGCAGGTCCTGAGATTAGCGCGTTCAAGCAAACAAACAATATCTCAAAGGCCGGTCAGGCTTCACAAAACTGTGGCGAAACCCGGGTTAACTCGCAACAAGGTGATGCTGTGTGTATGGTGGGATTGGAAGGGCATTATTCATTATGAGCTGTTACCGCCAAGCAGGACCATCGATTCTAAACTGTACTGCGAACAACTGATGAGATTAATCAACAGAAATTACGAGAGCTTGGCTGGGAGGTGTTAATGCATCCGCCATATAGTCCTGACCTTGCACCTTCAGATTTTCACCTGTTTCGGTCTCTGCAGAATTCCTTAGGCAGTGTCAGGTTAACATCACGAGAGGACTGCCAAAACCACTTGTCGCAGTTTTTTGATCAGAAGCCCTAAAATTTTTATAGCAATGGGACCACGTCCCTACCTACAAGATGGCAAAAAGTTATCCAACAAAATGGCACCTACATACTTTAGTCAAATGTAAATAAACTTTATAAAAAAACCTTTTGAATTTTTATATAAAATGCGAAGAAACTTTTTCCCCGACCTAATACATAAATTATAGTGTCTTGATCAGCGGCGGAAACAGATGAATCACTCAAGCGGCGCAAATATGCAGCCCTCACTGAGAGTTATATGTTGTGTGTTTGTGTGTGCCGTTTGCTGTCGAGACGCTTGTTCCGTGGGGTCCTGAGGCCGAAAGCCTCTACCAAAATTTATCAAAACGACTCATTGACTCTTTAGGTGATCAGAAGGCTGGTGCTTACCTCGGGCAACGGATCAGGAAGACGATCCAGCGAGGAAACGTAGCCAGCCTTCTGGGCACCTTACCCATAGACGAGTGATCTAGGCTCAGTATTTTACTTATAGTCCCTCAAGACTATTAAGTAAAATACTATGGGTAGAATACAATACACATAAGATAAGTTTTCTTTTATTGTATTCGATTATTTATAAATTTCTTCATTGTACATTGCTTATAATTTTATTCTACTTTCAGGTGAAATGAATGTTCTATATCTCTTCATGAGGTATAGGTTCAATTGGGATGAGGTCCAGTTCAGTATGTTCTGCACTTATAGTATCATAACTAATTTAGTAGGTAAGTAAGAAATAAAACATGTAATAAATCATCAATATGTGTTTTAGAGGTTTCGTAGTTGTTTTATTAACAACGGGGCCTTGGTACAATCGTCATTCCTGCCTGTTTATATAATGCCACTGCCATTTTTAATATACAGGGGCGAAGCCGCGGGAAACAGCTAGTTTAGTATATGCTGTTACAAAATACATAGCGAAATTGCAAAAAAAATGTGTGTGTGCAATTCACACGCAGTAGAAGTGAAACTTCAGAGAATGTACTCACAGATAATTCTTCTTTAACTTTTATGAATATAAATATTATAATAATTATAGCCTACATACGTCAACATATTATAATTCTAAATAAACTTCTTAAGTATCACTTTGAATTTTTGACTTTTTTAATCTAAAAATATTAATGTTTTATGTCGGTCCAAATTGGACCTATGTTTAATCATCGGTATTATTGACTTTCTAACCTGTACTGCACAATGTAAAACTCGTATGTTATTCTCTCACGGGCCATAGATTTATGTGTTTATTTCTCTTTAGTGTCGCTTTTTCATTTCATTGAGTTACAAATCACAACGACTGTAAAGAAGTTTCACTTCAAAAAAATTAGGACTGGCGGTCATACATACAACTTGAGGAAAGGATTTTTCCAATATATCGTACTGTGATATGAACTAATATCATCAGATCACTCAGTCTTCTACTAACCCTGCAATATGTAACTTCAACTCGCAATCTCGTTATAAAAATGTGAAATAAATATTGTGATATCATTCGTGTTTGAATAGCAATGTTTGCAAACATATGGAATAGCATTTGAATTCTTATTGAAATGTTATTGCTATACAATAATAACAGGAGAATAAACGTTTTCAGCCCGATTGTTTATGAAAACTTGTTTCCTTTCCCAGGGTTTTTATTGTGAATAAATATTTTTAATATGTAGCTATCTAAAGCTTTTGGTGAATCGCTTATTGAAATTGACAGAGTCTGACTAATCAAAGTGGATACTGAAATATAAAAATTTGAAAATCGGTCCACAATTGACGGAGACATCGCGTAACATGCATACAAAAAAAATTAAGCGCCTGTACAAAATGTAATACAGGCACGCGTATACAAGTTTTTTTTTCGAAGAATGTAGACGCTCGGCGTTCTCTAATAAGGGTTACTCTCGGTCTCCCTGGGATTCATTCATCAGATCCTGACTTGGTGCCTATGGTACCAATTCGGGACTATAACCTTTTGTTAAAACTGTTAAAACCTACGTTTACTTATTATCAAAGCACTGGCGACTTTTAAAAAAGTATTTACATATTCCATTGACTTTAATTATTTTTTATTCCTTCTGTCATCGTGTTAGCGAATACATACATTGCATCTGGCTCAGCCTAATCTATTATATTTTTCCTAAATTAGTACAGCTTTATAAACTGCAACTCTGTGTGGAACTTCAACACCTTTCTATTAAAAAAAATAATGAAAATCGGTCCACAATTGACGGAGAAATCGAGTAACGATTTAATATAAAAGAAACAACATACAGACGAATTGAGAACCGTGGCTCTTTTTGGAAGTCGTTCAAAAGCGCTGCAAAATATATTAATTAGTATGCAATTCCAGATTACATACCACAGGCTAGGTGGGCAAGTCTTTTTGTTCTTGACTTTCTGCTTCGTCTCCTTAACAGCAATAACACGTTGCGTAGCAGTGTACATAAAATAGGAAGTAAAATTGAATTTTGAACTTATATGTCCTTCGCAAAGTGTTATCCAGTGGAACTTAATTTGAATAAAAACTTTTGAATTTGAATTTGAGTTGGCGGGCGATTGTCCAATGCGCATCATTGGCCGCATCCAGGTTTTTTTGAAACTAGTGCTAGGTCATTCATGTTTAACTACAATTAACTGTTTAGTGCTCATTATTAATATTTTTTTATGGATTCATAGATTTGCGTTTGACCACTGTCTCACCTGATGTTGAGTGATGAAGCAACCTAGGATAGAGCACGCTCGCCTAGAAGATACCTATTCACTCGTGACTTGAAGACTTCGACTGTATTTGTCAGGAACAACAGACTCCGGCAAATTTATCCACTCTTCGGCAGTGTGCACCAGAAAAGATGAATCGAAACGCTTGGTCCTGACTGGTGGTGTTTCCACCATGTAACGGTAGAGCAAACCGGTGCGTCTGGTTGTCCGATGGTAAAATGGGGATGGAGGAATCAGCTCGTGTAATTCTAAGGAACACTTCCCGAAATGTATCCGATAGAAGACAGTTAGCTCCGCGACCTTGCGTCTATGCTCTGGACTCTGAAGTCGAGCATAAAAAAGACGGTCATTGCCGACCAGATTCCTGGCTCATATCACCAGCTCATAAACCAGTTGAAACGGAAAGATTTTTAAAATGTTTAGAAAATACGTAAAATAATTGTTTTTTTGAATTCAGTGTCTTTCAAAATTACATAAAAACAAAAATGACAATAACAACGACAATGTTTTAAGTATACTATATTAGTGTAAGACATAGCATATTGGTCCATTTTATTTTGATATTTGGCATATTTGTAATATATACCTGCGAAAGCGGACGCTTTGGGCCCTCTAAGCTCCTCAAGAAATCTTGGTAGCTTAGTGGTTTAGGAACCTGGATTTTATTTCAATGATGTGGGTTTGCGTCTTAATATTTTGAGCAGAATGCATCATAATGGGAATTCTTCTGACCTGTGCATGTTATGTAAATACCATGTGCTGAATAAGTGACTGAAGAAAACCAACGCTATAAAACCTGCACATCGAGATAACTGATATATGAACCCCAACAATCTGATTTTGGCACGTATGATCGGTACATCCTCTTTTTGACAGGCACGTTGTTCTCAATAAGCATATTCAGCGACTTCTTGAAGCTGGATGACACACTCGTGGGCATCATATCGTGCACCAGCAAGATACTGGCTTCGTTTATTTTCGCCTTTGCTACGACCACTACTGAAATCTATTTTGGTACGTATTATATCAATTGAAATAAATTTAATGGATGATTGTTAATATTCACTCTACTTTTCTTTTACTTTCTTTCAATTATTTGGGATCCGCACAATGTTTTTTCCTTCCATATTCCTCTATGCTAGCATATGTCTTCTGCCTCATCACAAATCATCATGTCATGGTTCACAAAATCCATCCATTTTCGTCTTGCTTCACATTTACATTTGTACCCATCAATCTTTCAGTTTAACAATATTTTTGTCAATTGACTTTCGTATTTTTTAAATCTTTACTATCATGATATTTATTAGATGAATCCTTAAAGTCTATAATTTAAAAAATTATATTAAATTACAAATAAGTTTTTGAACCCGATGTGCCTGAGGACCGAAAACACGCCGAGCGCGCATGTGACGTCACTATGATAATTTCTCATAATTCATCGTAGCTTCGTAGCACATGTGTGTATTTGTTATAAAACTTAATATCTTTCTGCTATTTATGATGTTAAAGTCGACTGGCGGTTTTAGGCCTGAACAAAGACAAAAACATATACTAAAAAAAGTAGAGTTTTATTTATTATCTTTTTATTTAGTACCATTATGTTGAGAACTTCGCTGACCAGAGCAAAATAATGTTGAATGTTTTTAGAATTGATACTGGCTTACCATATCATTAAATTCAAAGGCATTGTTATCTGATTCTAATATCTAATATTAATAAGAATCTAAATATATTACGCGTCAAAATATCGATGTACCTGCGAACTTTTTCATCAAAAGTCAAACGTAAAATAATTTGTTTCAGGCTTTGCCTAGTCTAGAAGCGACTAAGGCAGACTCGGTCAAACGTCGATTCGTACTGCACTTGTTACATGTTTAATGGCTGTATAAATTAGTCTCTCCTAGGTTAGACAAAAGTTAGTTAGTCAAAGGCAGAAAAACGTCATTTATTTGGACTTTGACTAAAACTTTATGTCAGACCTAAGCTTTGACTAGTCAAACCTAAGAGCGCCAGAGTTTCATTGTTTGACTTTAACATATATACATACGTTATCTGTGACTATTTAATGTCATTAACAGTGTTTAACGCATCGCCATATCTGCGTGCAACGGCTTATATCTATAACATTCCAGATGAAGCCCCACCATTAGTATTCCTCTTCGTGATTTGTTTTTTCAGTTGTAAATTTTGTATATTTTTCCTGCTTTTAGAAGTTCATTAGCAAATTGAGTTTGGTAAAATGTTTTCTAATGGCCGTAATAGCTTTAATTTGTTTGTTTTTCACAGCTCCCCTCGTGGAAATCTTCAACGGCACTTCGTTCATTGCAATGCGATCGATCGCTTCCAAATTAGTTACGAGTGAAGAGTTAGGTAAGTAATAAAAATAGAGACCGACCCGCTCTTGTAGATTCATATAAGAAATAATTATGACAACTGTCAAAATTACTTGAACTCATGTACCATGGCTACGTTCCATAAGACGCTTACAACTACCACGTTCACGTTCGCAATTTTACCTACTGTTTTGTTAATATATTAAATTTAAAGTCTGTTACATTCTAGTATGTATATTTTATGATTTCACAACTATTTATGTATTTAGATCTAATATATAAATTATTAGGTATTGTTGTTTAGACGTATGTAAGGCGAGTGACATGTGTGATTTATGACAATATTATGTAGTAATGAAATGAGGTTGTAATGAATGAAAAGGTTCTGTTCATCGCAGACACCTATGGTTGGAGAAAAATTGCTTGAGGGCGTTACAATCATAAACTCTAGTGGAACGGATTATTGAGCGTTGATGTCAATAACGACGAAATACACAAATGTCATTGGTTGATTTGAAAGTCGCGTCTTTTTCAATGACAATCGATAGAGAGAATTAATGCTGGTCAACGCCCACGTCAAACCACTTCTTGACATGAGTCGTTGTGAGCGCTGTGTGGTCGAAAATAGGAACGGCATTAGTGAGTTTTTAGTCACGACCTTAACGACCGCGGTCGCTTTACGGAAGGACAGGCGGAGCACTTCGGGCGTTGTGAGATACTAAAGGAACGCGCCCTATGTCTTGCAACTACCAGTACCTATATCTAGATAGGACACATGTCAAATTCTCAAAGCGAGTCTCCAAAAGTAGCAGTTTTGAGACCCCTTTTTAGCATGAAGTTCACGGCTCCGCTGCACGCCTCCGTCTGCTCACTTCACATACGTGTTTTTAAAAATAAGTCATTTCCACTCCTCCCCGGTCAAATGGTGTTCATCAAAATCACGTGGAGAAGAGCAAGGGAAATATCTTCTATCTTATTAGTCTTTTACAAAGCACTTCGCTTTCTTTGCTCCTGTCCACTTCAATCCGGTTTGGTGGAAACTGGTAAGAGCCTTGAAATTTGGATTACAGATTTTAGCGTAATAGTGGATTAAATTCCATTATTACGCACGGTAACAGCGTTCTCAAACAATTAAATATTTGTTTTTCACTATCAGACACATTTTTCTGTTGAATAACCTATATGCATATGCATGTAAACATTAGCCGCTCATATAAATGTTTAGTTTGTTGATAACTAAAGTAAACCATTCTATGTTAATATTGCCAGAACAAGTATTTGTTTACTGAAAAATGTATTTGTCGTAAACATTTTAGTTAATTACATTTATTACAACTTATCCGTGCAGGAACGGGGAAATAATACAATTTCCTGCGGGTGGCCTGTCGTAAAAGGCGACGAAACAACCCACAGCCAGGTGATAGGGTGTTTGCTGGACTGGATGGCTACCACCTTGGTGTAGAGTATGCCGTCATACAGCCTTCCGTTGTGTTCCGGCATTAGTGGCCAGATTCCAGTCTCCCTTTAAAGACCGGCAGCACAATGGTAGCACTTTGTGTTACAAATTTTTCCATCAGGCCGTCTGCCTGTCTGCTGAACTAATGTAATAAAAAAAAGCTCTCACGGCCAGCTCGGTTGGTGTGCTACCAAGCTTTCACAGAATTTTGGATTGAAACAGTTAGCCTTGAGTTAACCAAGTCTCTTACGATGGGTGAGAGTTCTGATGACCCTATTCCCCCTCCCCCATTCCTCCAGTGCCATCCTATAGGTTGACAACACGTTGGCTTCACTCCTGCTGTTGCAAACCTATAGGCGACAATAATCACTTCATACAAAAAATACCAGGAACAAAAATAAATTAGAAACTCCCATATGTAGGCTCCATAAAGTTAACAATAGTTTCGTGGGGAAAAGTATAATGCTCTCCAACAAAATTCCAGTAAACGTTCAAGAACTTTCAGTAAACAAGTTTGAAAAAATTACTAAAGCAACGTTTGTGCGAGAAAGCTTATTATACGACTAAAGATTTTCTAGACGACCGCATCGAATGGGGAATAATACGATCGCTGCCAAGCTCTTTCATCTTATACTAATATATAAAGCTGAAGAGTTTGTTTGTTTCATTGAACGCCCTAATCTCAGGAACTACTGGTCTGATTTGAAAAATTCTTTCAGCGTTAGATAGCCCATTTATCGAGAAAGGTTATAGGTTATATATCATCACGCTAAGACTAAAAGGAGCGGAGCACCGAGGAAGAATGTGTCAAAATCGGGGGGTTTTGAAAACAAATTCTACGCGGACGACGTCGCAGGCACAGCTAGTCTATTATATATAAATAGAAATGAATCGTAGAAATGTATGTACTCGCATAATTACGGTTCCCCGGATGGTTTAGATTCACAAATAGAACCGGTCTTTCGTCCGGATTTTGATGTTTTTGTTTATGTGTGTTTGAGTGGATCCCTGGATAGTTTAGGATTAGATTCACAATTGGAACCGGTAGGAGGCACAAGAATCAGGTCCTAGATTTTTTTTCTGCTCAGGACAACGTCTGCCGAGAGCGCTAGTTATTTATAAAAATGCTTTGTCAAACCTTATATAAGTAACATTAAAAAAGACGAATAATAATAACTAGTGGTCGCTCGTGGTCGAAATTCGACCATAATTTGACTTTATAAATAAGCAAATGAGTATATATGCGTGTGTGTATCAAATACATGGTAGTGTGTGTAATATTTTTTTGTATAGATTTAACGTATTTTTATGCATAATTTAAAAAAATATATTATTAGCATTCTGCACTCCTTCTCTATATAAACTCTCTTGTCTTTTCTTTCACCATACCCCAATTACTTGGGGTCGGCACAATATGTCTTTTCCTTCCACACTCTTCTATCCTGACATACCTCTTCTGTCACACCGCATATCATCATATCATCCTTCACACAATCCATCCATCTTTTTTTGGTCTACCTTTAAATTTGTACCCATCCATCTTGTAGTTTAACATTCTTTTTGTCACGTGACTTTCATCCCTCCTCATTATATGCCCATACCAACTTAATCTTCTTCCTCTCAATTTTTCAGTCACAGGTGCAACTTTCAAAGATCCCCTTACGTACTCATTTCTCACCTTATCCATTCTTGTAACACCACACATCCATCTAAACATTCTCATCTCAGCTGAGGCGATGATGCCTCTAGTCTACGGCCCATTGTACTCGAGGGTTTACATGGCAACTCTCAACATCCTACCTGGAGCGGTTTTTCTACTAGGAGCAGCAATGACGGTGCCCGCTGTTGCTATTTTTGGGTAAATATCATATTAATTTTGGAGTTTCGATACTTAACGGTGCAAAAGGAATCGTTTCAATATAGAAAAGGGGTCCGAAAATATAAATGATATAAATGACTTATAAATTGACTTCATTCTTATCCGTGTAGGAACGGAAAAATAATACAATTTCCTGCGGCCGGGCGGCCTGTCGTAAGAGGAGACTTAACAACCCACAGCCCGGTGGTAGGGCATTTGCCCGACTGGATGGCTACCACCCCTGGGCTAAAGTATGTCGCCATAACAACCTTGAGTTGTGTTCCGGCATTAGGACCAGGTGCCAGTCTCTCTTAAGAGAGCAGCAGCGCATTTGTAGCAACTTTGGTGTTGCAAATGTCCATAGGCGATGGTAACAGGCAGACGGCCCACTTGATGGAAAGCGTTCCATCAAGTGGGCCGTCTGCCTGTCTGCTGATCTCCTGCAATAAAAAAAACAACTTTTTAAAATAATTTTTACCTTTCTAATCATAATTAAAAATATGCCTGCCCCTAATTTATCTCCTACGGTTACTAGCTGAGAATTATGTATGTTTTAAAGTAAAAATATACGATTTTCTAGATATTTATAGTTTTGGATCGTTCTAACTTGGATACTTGGAATTTCCTAGTATCTTGAAATATGTATCACACACTATTTATTTACAAGGCTTTTGAGTGGAATTATTCGTGGAATTGAAACCTGATTTTATTTGATATGAAAAATGTAAGTAACCTGCTTTATCTGCGAGTGTTATGTATTTAAAATTTTATACATAATTTAAATACATAACCCTCGCAGGTAAGTAATAACAAAAATATATTTCTGCATAGATCCAGCGTCATTGTTTAGAGATTGGAAAGGCGCACCAAAAACTTGTATATTTCATATCAAAGGATTAATAAAAAACCGTTCTATATTATTTTCTTTAATATTAATCTCAGTATATATGCGTCTTATGATTACGTATACTTCAAATATTATTAGGTACAATATTGTTAGATAATTTATTAATTAATATATTATTGTATACCACACAAACACAAGCACATTAATATAATTATAATAACAATTATCACTTATAATATAATCTTTTAGAGATGACCTTATCAGGAGTAAATTGTTGACAATCATAATTGCAGTTTACATAGCGATTACAGTAATTTACATAGAGTTACAATATAACAGCGGTCCCGTGAACAGGATGTAAGAACATTCTAGACTGGTTAAAAATTTGGAACCCAGAGACAGTTGCAAGACTCACTTCCAATCATTAAAATTTTTAACCTTGCCCTGTCTGTATATATACGAGATCGCACTGTTCGTTAAAATAAACCCCTATTAATTTTTTTTTTTACAAGGGGAAATCCGTTTGCGGACCCCCCGCCGGGGAGACTTCGGCGGGGGAGTGTGGGACTCGCCGGCTAGAGGAGCCGGAATACCCACTAAAACCCCTTGGTGCCACCTGACGCCATGAGCCGGGGTCACGGGATATGCGTGAGCTTTTCTTCCGCGACCCCGGCTGGCGTGGGCCCACCCCAGCACTGGGGCAGGCCTCTCCGTACTCATAATTGAGGGGCGCGCGCGGGCACTGACGCGCCCCCTACTCGGCGGCCTTAGATGCGGGTGACGGCCTTATAGCCTCCCCTGACCGTCACCCGCGCCGCGCGTTCATGGCGGCCGGAGGTCCGTATTCCTCCGGCGCCGAGACCGGTTATTGCGGCGGGAGAGGAGCGCGGCTGCTCGCTCTCTCTCCCGCTCCGCCGCCTCCTTTGCGGACATGACTGCCTCGCAAAAGGAGGCGACGGCGTCCCATTCAGGTTGGCCCCCGACCATGGCCTGGACCACGGCCGGGAGCGACAGGTCTGGTCCGATGTTTGCGCCGAGGACACGGCGCTCCCCATCCCAGGCTGGACACTCCTGCAGAGTGTGCAACGCCGTGTCCTCGACGCTGGCACTGCAGTGCTGGCACCCTGACGACGACTCACGCCCTATCCGACACAGGTACCGGCCGAAGCAGCCGTGCCCGGTCAGTACCTGCGTCTGGCGGAACGTCAGGGTGCCGTGCCTCCGGTCAATCCATTGTGGCAGGACGGGCCTTACTGCCTCTATGGTCCTATGACCGGCGCTGGGGTGCGCAAGTCGGTTCCGCCATCCCACCATGAGATCCTGCCGGAACTCCGCCCTTTTAGCCTCGATTTCCCGAGGCGCAGGACGGAAGTCCCGACTGAGGGCGTCCTTGCGCCAATCGTACACGGCCGCAAGGACGCGCGCCTCTAGGTCCCATGGTGGGGATCCGGCTAGGAGGGAGGCCGCCTCGAAGGAGATCGTACGATACCCCCTTATAGCCCTGACGGCCAGCACGCGCTGCGGACGTCGCAGCAACGCGGCGTTCTTGGCCGTCAGGGACTCCGCCCATATCGGGGCCCCGTATAGGGCCATGGATCGTACGACCCCCTCATAGAGTTTTCGGCACGGCGCGCCGGGCCCCCCCACATTGGGGACGAGCCGTGATAGGGCGCCGGCTGCCCCCATGAGCCTGGGGGCCAGTCGCTTGAAGTGTGCCGAAAACTCCCATCGGCTGTCGAGGACGAGTCCGAGATATTTCATCGTCGTCCCGACGCCGATGGTGGTGCCTCCCACTGTGATACTCAAGCCCGGAGGTGGCTTGTTCCGAGGCCCGTGGAACACCACAGCCTCGGACTTGTGGAAGGCCACCTCCAGACCGAGTCGCCGGATCCTATCGATTACGTGCGCAACCCCAGCAGTGGCCAGTAGGCCCGCCTGCCGGTGGGTCCGTCCACGGGCCGCAACCAACGTGTCATCGGCGTAACACGTGATGCTGACACCGTGGAGGACCGCACCGCGTATGGTCCAATCGTATGCGATGTTCCACAGGAGCGGGCCCAGCACCGACCCCTGCGGAACACCGCACGTCATTTCTCGCCGACCCCAGCTGGCTAGCTGACCCGGGTATACGACGGCCCTCACCGAGAGGTAGTCACCGATGACTCTGCGGAGGTAGGTCGGCACCCCGTGGTAGCGGAGTGCCTCCTTGATGCAGCTCCAGGGCAGGGAGTTGAAGGCGTTGGCGATGTCGAGAGACACCGCCAACAGCACCCCGCCCTGGGAGATCGCTTCCTCCGCCTGGCTCTTTACACGGCGTATGGCGTCCACAGTGGAGCGCCCCTGGCGGAAACCGGACTGGTTCTCCGCCAGATCCTCTTCTCCGAGGTGCCGGACGAGACGGTTCACGAGCACTCGCTCCAGCAGCTTGGCCACCTCGTCCAGCAACACTATGGGCCGGTAGGCGGACGGAGAGTCCGCCGGGCGCCCCTCCTTCCTGAGCAGGACCAGTTTGCCGGTCTTCCACCGGGTGGGAAACCGGCCCTGCTGCAGGCACGCCGTGAAGAGCCACGTCAATCGGGACTCCAGGGCGCCGTGGGATAGAACCCACGCGCGCCCTGGTATGCCGTCGAGACCGGGGGCGGTGTTCTTGGCCTTCAGCCTCAACACCGCCGCCCCCAGTTCTTCCCGGGTCACTGCGGGCACTTGGTCTTGCTCCACGCTGGGCTCCGGCGATGGCGGTGCCATCGCGGGAGGCGGGTGCTCGGCCCTCGAGGGGAACAGAGCGCCAACGATGTCGGCCACCTGGGGTGGGGGGAGACTCTGGGTCAGCGGAGGCGCCCATGGTCGGAGCTTATTCCGGACCAGATGGTAAGGGCGCCCCCAGGGATCGTTGTCCAGCGTCCCCAAGAGTTCCACCCACGCCGCCGATTTGGCTTCCCTGATGGCGACCTGTAACTCCTTTTTGGCGCTCCTGTATCCCTCGTACAGGCCGGCTTCTACGGTCACTGCGTCATCGGCGCGGCGACGCCTCCTCCTGTATCTGGTGTACCGGCGGCTCGCCACGACGCAAGCTTTTCGCTTGCGGGCGATCTCGGCATTCCACCAGTACACCAGATTTTTGGGTCTTTGAGGACCCTGCCTCGGCATCGCCGCGTCGCACACTGACGTCATCAACGACCGTAGATTCTCCGCCTCCTCGTCTACGTCGGGTGACTCTCCGTCGGGTCCCTTCGCCCAGGTGTTGACTGTGAGGGCCTCCCGAAGAGCCTCCCGATCGAGACGTTTTAATGCCCAGCGTGGGTATTCATCCGCCGGGGGACGCTCCGATAGTTGGTTGCCCGAACTACGGGGGGAGACGCTGAACCGGATGTACCGGTGGTCCGACAGCGTCTCCTCCTCCAGGACTCTCCAGTCCTGCACACGGCGTGCTATTGCGGGGCTAGCGAACGTTATGTCCACTATGGATCCGCCCCGCATCCTCACGCACGTGTGCACTGTCCCCCGGTTTAGAATGGCAAGACCATTTTGGATCGTCCAATCTTCAAGCTCTTTCCCCCGCGCGCTGGTGGCAGGGGAACCCCAAGCCGTGGATTTGGCGTTGAAGTCGCCCGCCACCAACACAGGGCGGGGGTGGCTCTGTGCGACGATCCTGCCCGCATCTGCTAGCCAGCTCTCAAAGTCGGCGAGACTTCGGTTCGGGGAGAAGTAGCCTCCTACGACTACTAACTCCCCGATAGTGGCCGCGACGAGGCCCCTGCTCCTCACGACGTTGGCGAGAGGGGGGCAGCCCGCAGCCGTCCGCACAATGATGACCACCGAGTCTTCCAGGTCTCCCGCCCAGTCATCTCTGGTGTGGACCCGGTACGGCTCGGCGGCCACCGCCACCTGGATGTTCCACTGCGCCATGCTCTGGAGTAGGAGATCCTGAGCGCGGGCGCAGTGGTTCAGGTTCGCTTGGAGGAGGCGTAGAGGTGTACAATCCATTAATTGGTTTTGTTACCCTCCACCGCCTCCTCGCGCGGCTCTTGCGGTTGTGGCTGCGGCTGGACTGGCGTGCTCGTCGCGGCTTTCTTCTTTTGCCCCTTCTTGGAGGGGCGGGCCTCACAAGGCCCACTTCCAAGCCGGTGCTTGGCCGACCTGCCCGCCGCCTCGCAGACACTGCAATGCGGCGAGGCTCGGCAGGTAGCGGCCCTATGACCGGCTTGGCCGCAGCGGTAACATAACCCGCTGCGGTCCACTTCTGAGGTGCACCGAGCTACCACGTGTCCCTCGGCGTGGCATCGGTAGCACCTCTGGGCCTTTACCGGCAGGGGCTTCACCACTGCCGAGGCCCATCCCACCAATAGTTTGCGGCCTTCCAATTTTTTGGCTGCCGCCACCGGGCAGGTCGCGACTGTCGTGCCGAGGCCATCCGGTCCGAGCCGAATTCCGTTCGATCGGATGTGATCTACCGGGCAGTCGGCGGCCCGCGCGATGGCGGTCTCCACCTCATCTGTCGTTGTGCAGTCATCCAGGCCCGAGACTATAACTCCTATAGTCTTCATGGGCCTGGATATGCTCACGTCCTCGGTATCGAGGACGCCTCGAAGACGCTCGGCTAGAGCGTCCGCCTTGGGGGCGCTAGATGTGCTCCCTTGCGGGGTAGGCACGAACAACAGAGCGCCATTTAGGCTTATTCTTACACACCTCACTTGCTTCTTTGACATTCATACCTCTTGTAATGCACGCTCGTCTGTTCTTAAGGCTCCTGACATCACCTTCTGCTAGTACACGATCAATTTGATCATGGAAGGTGTGTCGTGGCCTTCCACGACTAATTACACGAATAATATTTTAATTAAAGATATTAAATAATTGACATACACAGATTGAAATAATAATTTAAAAAAACCAGACATCTATATAATTATTAAATAAAGGTACTAAATATTATCCAAGTTACATAAAAGGTACTTAATACAATAAAATAAATAGGAATTAACTCCTTAAATAATGACGATTAAGATCCTGCTTACTTGCACACCATTGAAACCGGTAAAATGTACTGAACCATGTGATTCTACTTTCTAGTTATAATACCTGTATACAACTACGTTTATGCAAGAATAAATATTTCATTTAATTTCATTTCAAAATAATCAATTTAGTCTGGGTCAACCTTGATTCAAAGAAAACTAATGCAGACCGTCTAAAAATAACCTGTTTCTTAAATATCAACTGCTATAAAACAAAACAATGTTTTAATAACACTGCGCAACAGGGGAGCGGAAAATAAAATCAACTGAGATACTTTTTATCATCTTCCGAAACGTCGCAGCCTTACAGATTTTATCTGAACATACCATTTATGACGTCACAAGTTGTTACTAGTAAAAGGAGTCAAATTGCGTATTAATTATTGTTTGTTTCGTCGTCGTCAGTCATTTCCAGTCCACTGCTGGACGTAAGCCTTTCCAAGTCGGTGCCACTTGTCCCTGTCCTCTGACTTCCTTATCCAGCGCCTACCGGAGACCTTGCACAGGTTTACGTTTACCGAGACGCGGTCTCCGCTCCAGGACGCGTCTGCTCCATCTGCCATCGGTCCTGCGGCAGACGTAACCGGCCCACTGCCACTTCAAATTACTAATTTTGCGAGATATGTCGGTTACCTTGGTTCTCTTGCAGATATCCTAATTTCTAATTTTATCCATAAGAGAGGCACCCAGCATAGCTTGCTCCATAGCCCGTTGAGCGACTTGGAACTTGTGGATCAATTCTGCCGTCAGTGTCCATGTTTCGACCCCCTAGGTCAGGACGGGGAGGACGCACTGCTTGAAGACTTTTGTCTTCAAGCATTGCTGAATGGTCGATTCGATCGGAATAGTTTGTTTAAACAGTAATAAAAAATATTAAAGTGAAACATCTATATAGGCTATGAATGTCAAAGAAGCAAGTGAGGTGTGTATGAATAAGCCTAAATGGCGCTCTGTTGTTCGTGCCTACCCCGCAAGGGAACTGGCGTGAAGTTATGCATGTATGTATGTATGTATCTATATAGGCGGAGGGTCTTAGGATTTTTCTGTCACGAAAAAGCGTTACGGCCGCGTGGAGGAGCGGCATAAATTTAGACTAGACGTGGTGAGAGGCGGCATAATTTTAGAGTAGACTATGGGTGCGTTTTTTGGTTCCGGATCGAATTTAGTTTTTTTGTTTGATAAAATAAAATATGTTTAAATAAAAAAGGCATTCATTAAAATGTACCTAACCTAACCAAATCATAATTTGCAGTAAACCTGCGTAAAATCGAAATGTGTGCTGGGACATATAGTAGAAGTGAAACTTCGACGGACAAGTCGAAAAACGAATGGCAACTGATAAGTGGCAAAACGAATCGCAATAAAATTTTAACTTGAAGTTTTACGGGCAGGTGTTTAAATTGGACAAGCACATTAACAATCTGCCCGTAAGGCAGATAGGCAGATGGCCCACTTGATGGAAAGTGGTTACCATCGCCTATGGACATTTGCAACACCAAAGTTGCTATAAATGCGCTGCTGTTCTCTTAAGGGAAACTGGAACCTGGTCACTAATGCCGGAACACAACTCAAGGTTGTTATGGCGTCATACTTTAGACCAGGGGTGGTAGCCATCCAGTCGGGCAAATGCCCTTCTACCTGGCTGTGGGTTGTTAAGTCGCCTCTTACGACAGGCCGCCCGGCCGCAGGAAATTGTATTCTTTCTCCGTTCCTGCACGGATGAAAATCGGTATCGAGCGAGAAGATATTGTGGATTTAGTAGAATACGAATTTTTTACACTATTGCAATGGAATCGTACTTTGAATATTGCGCAACGTCACGTAATTAAAATAGCAGAATTAGGCCCCTGATATGGAGAATACCACCTTTGCAACCTTGAGTTGTGTTCTGGCATCACTAACCAGGCTCCAATCCCCCAATCAAGTCAATAGGTGATGGTAACCGTTTGTATTCCAACATTAAATAGAAAGTAGGGGAAGTCGATATTTCATTAAAGTTGCTGTGTTTATTGCGTAGCTTTATGAATTTCTTAAAGTCCAACACAGGCATCTTTAAACTTGAAAATTAAAGGCATTTTGATATTATGTTATTTCTATTCGATTATACTAATTTTAATCATAAACTAGTGAGCTCGTCAGACGTTGTTCTGCCCTGAAAAAGTAAGACAATAAAACCCGATGGTAGCGCCACCTACTGAGTCCAATTGTGAATCTAAGCCAATCACACACACACAAAATTTCATTTAAATCGGTCTAGCTTATCCGTGCAGGAACGGAGAAAGAATACAATTTCCTGCGGCCGGGCGGCCTGTCGTAAGAGGCGACAAAACAACCCACAGCCAAGTGGTAGGGCATTTGCCCGACTGGATGGCTACCACCCCTGGTCTAGAGTATGCCGCCATAACAACCTTGAGTTGTGTTCCGGCACTAGAGACCAGGTTCCAGTCTCCTTTAAGAGAGCAGCAGCGCATTTGTAGTACCTTTGGTGTTGCAAATGTCCATAGGCGATGGTAACCGCTTTCCATTAAGTGGGCCGTCTGTCTGTCTGCTGAACTCATGCAATAAAAAAAAAAAAAAAAAAAATAGCTGTTTGTGAGTTTTAGCCAGACTAGCGCACAGCAAATGATTTTTATATATTAGAAGAGAATAAGATACAAAGAAGCAAACTTATTTTAATCTAATACTAATTAATATTAGTAGTGTATTCTACATATCCCTAATCTCTGAGATCATAAATAAAATACTGAACCTAGGTTTCTTTTATAAATACATTGTATAATCTTGACCCCGTTACATATTTGTTACATTATAGAAGATAGATATATTAATATTTTGTCGAAAACATCGATACTTAACACGCTTCAACGCTCATATCAATTACAATGTCAATAAAATGAGTACACGTACATTGTGCTTTGTCAAGTGTTAAAAGTAATGTAACACGTTACACTGTATTAAATTATCTAGACAAAAAAGTGACATAAAAGGTAAATAGTCTGTAACTAGATCATGGGGTTATTCTTACCGTTGTGCTTCACTTGCGACAATGTTATGGTTTTTGACTGTGGCCGAATGCGTCTTATTTATCGCGTTAAAAATAACGCCGTTAACGAATAGCTACATAATTTTTTTTCACAATATTTAACGCATTATAATAGCAGCCCATAAATGTCCCACTGCTGGGCTCGGGCCATCCATTATGTAAGGTCAGTATACCCGCAATGCTTGTCCAAGGCGGCTTGGCAGGTTTTTACACGTCGGTTATCTCGATGTACAGGTTGCATCACGATGTTTTCCTTCACCGTCTTTAGAACGTAGTAATTGTAACAATATGCACATTAGGTCAGAAAATTATCTAATTATCCGTGCAGGAACGGAGAAAGAATACAATTTCCTGCGGCCGGGCGGCCTGTCGTAAGAGGCGACTTAACAACCCACAGCCAGGTGGTAGGGCATTTGCCCGACTAGATGGCTACCACCCCTGGTTTAAAGTATGTCGCCATAACAACTTTGTGTTTTGTTTTCGGCATTAGTGACCAGGTTCCAGTCTCCCTTAAGAGAGCAGCAGCGCATTTATAGCATCTTTAGTGTTGCAAATGTCCATAGGCGATGGTAACCGCTTTCCTTCAAGTGGGCCTTCTGCCTGTCTGATGGTCTCCTGCAATAAAATAAAAAAACTGCCTAAGTGGTGCAAGCGTTCCGGCTAGGATCGAACCCGCGCCCTCAGAGTTTCGGACGCGTTACGCTACACGTCATTAACAATAATATAAATATCGCATCATAAATTACATATTAAACCTATCGCCATATCTGTGTGAAACAGCCTATAATTACAACATTATCCCAGATAAAGCAGTAAGGTTAAAATTATTTAGATTTCTAGTATTAGAAAAGACAAAATAGGCTTCCAAAATGTTAATTAATTATTTCATCTCTTGAAAGTAATTATGTGTAGGTATTTAACTTGAATAAAAATATACACTCCCAAGCTTTCCTTTATTACTAAGACAATTTCAATTAAGTCCACTACGAACAAATTACGGGGAAAAAACATTATACCCAAAGATGTGTAGTTATTTAATAAATTGCCAAACGAATTACAAGAATGTAATAATATAAACCTTTCCAAAACTAAACTCAAAAATCTTTATTAAAATTAATAAATGTAAAACAATAATTCTGCGTGAAACACGTCGAGCTACATTTTTCGTGAAATGCTGCATAGCACCACATTACTATCAAGATTTACATTGTATTAGTTAATAGTTATTTTCAATCTCATTGTAAGTGAACTAAAGTTCTTAGGGGAAATAAATATATTGTTACGAGTTAGTGGGACTCGAATTAAAATGCCGTTAGAATTATTATAGAGTTTATGGGAACTATACACACACGTATAACACAGGTACAAATATAACCGAACACACCAAATCCAAACGTAATGCAGAAGGTCGTAATTCAATAAAACACGCAAGGTCCGTCACTATTCGACTCCCGAATGTACACACGACACGCCTGTATTGTAGTTGTTGCTCAAATGACCCCTCTCTCAATCAGGCCGTCGTTTTATACTTTTCCTAGAATTAGCTTGTAATTGTAATCCGCCACACCTGGCTAATGATGCTTCTGAGCGAGAACAATAGGCTGTTCTCCACAATACCTAGAAACGTATGCCAATAAATAAGTGAACAAAAGAAGACGATCATATAAGGATTACAATTAGTTCAAATGCCGACAGGTAATAAAATGTGCTTTTACAGATCTGTACGTGGAATTCGTCTTTGTCGGGGCCTAAGTTGTAACAATATATAAGACTAGGATATGCCCGCGACCTCATCCACGCTTGACTTAACATTCCCGCGGGATTCCTGGGACACAAACATTTAAAAAAGGATGTAACCTATCATATTCGTGAAAACTGTGTTGGAATAAGCTAATTTTTAACCGAATTCAAACAAGAGGAAGTTTTTAATTCGTCTATATATTTTTTTTGTATGTTCGTGACTCGATTTCTCCGTCAATTGTAGCCCCATTTTCACTATTTTAATTTTAATCGTAAGGTACTCCTCTGTAATACTCTGAAATTGGTCCCAGTGTTGCCATGTCAGGATTTGATAAGCGGATTCCAAGGACTTAGAGAAACTCACGAAAATTGTTAACCAACTTCATCGTAACACGATATCTCGGTCAATTGTAAACTGATTGTTTCCTTTCACTGAGTCAGGATCTAATGAGTGGATCGGATCCCAGGGATATCGCGCATAACCCTTATTAAAGAACGCCGTACGCCTAAATTCTTGGGAAAAAGTAGCGTAGAATTTAAGTCTAAGAATTTCTAAGTCTTACGTGAATCCCGAAACTGACAAACATACAAGAAATCTAAAAAAATTGTATCGTGTTCTCCATCGATTATACAGTCTATTCCAATTGTTTTTTTTAAATAGCTTCAATGTACAGACACGGCATGTAAGTGAACTAAAGTTCTTATGGGAAATAAAAATCTTTAAACGTATATAAGATTTATAAATAAGTCACCTAGCAAAAATCTAAACTATGTATGTTCCTAAAATGTGTGCGTCTAGATAGCACTACAGCATTAAATCTCATCAATACTTATTTTAGGTCTTGGAGTAGAGTATACAGGTTGATAGTCCATTCGATGGAAATTGATTGCCATCGCCTATGGACATTTACAACACCAAAAGTGCTGCCGCCCTCTAAAGGAAGACTGGAACCTGGCCACTAGTGCCGGAGTACAACTCAAGGCCATCCAGGTGGGCAAATACCTCACCACCTGGCTGTGGCTTGTTTTGTGGCCTCTTACGACAGGCTGGCAGGAAATTGTATTCTTTCTTCGTTACTGCACGGATTAGTTATCAGAAAAAGTCCGAGATATGCCTACGTCTTCAGTTCATCTCATTGTAAAACTTTCATATCATTCTCAACGATGTTAAGTCAACATAATAATATCTTAGGTACAATTTCCTTATCGTGTCCTAACGAATGCCGTTTCTCTAGAATTTAGAATCTATTAGTATTTCCCCATGATGAAATATTTAAACGTTTCCAAATAGTAATTAGAGGTGTTGTGTAAATAACTTGCTAAGCGTGTTGCGGACCAAGCTCTTTAAAAGATTTCGTATACGCTTATTTTGGATGTCCACTGTTAATAAATGCTTTTAATCAAGAGTAATCAATTGTTACCATTTTTCATACGTAGCGAATCTAAATAAACTATTATTTCGCTTTTCATCATGTATTTTTGATTTGATCTCATTTTTCAGACAAAAAAATAAAAATATCAAAAATAAAACTTATAAATAATAGATGATCCAAAAAGTACTAACAGCCATATTTTAAAGACTTACTAAGGATAGGTATTGTTTTTTTTTAATTTATTGATGCACAAAACAAATTACAACCAAAAGAAATTAAAAGATTAAATTAGTAACATAACAATCTGGATTGCAATTTAAAACAGCTAATTTCAATAATTGTTAAATAATACTAATTTTCTTCAAAAGTATATTTAAGCTGTAACAAATTTTGTTACTTCATAGTTCAAAAGCTACAAGGATCACAGATATATTACTACTTTGGGAGTGAGTCATTTTTTCATTCAATTATTTTAAAATATATAATTATACTACCATTACCGTAAATATTTATCTAAACGTCATTATTAAATTTAACTATATATTATTCGCTTAAATAAAAAAGTCACTCAACATCATTATGAAATAAAAAAATTATTTATATGAAATATGGATAAGAAGGGCTTATGATATGGTGAGAACATGTTTCGCCATTTACTGGCATACAAATTTTCTTAAAAACTAATGTGGGTTATAAAACATCAGGCATATATTTTTATTTAATAGTCGTTTAAGATTATTATAATTTGTTGCACAATTTTGTCTCCTTTGTGTCAGTTTAATAAAATTATATATTTGACTAGCTTCTACCCGCGACTTCGTCCGCGTGGACTAGTTAAAAAAAAGTTTGGTCTTAGCGTGATGATATTATAGCTTATAGCCTTCCTCGATAAATGGGCTATCTAACACTTAAAGAATTTTTCAAATCAGACCAGTAGTTCCTGAGATTAACGCGTCCAAGCAACCAAACTCTTTAGCTTTATATATTAAGAAGAATGAATGTCGACTTTATTAATAATAATGAATTGTCGAATATATTGAATTATGAGATATAATAATAATAATAAGCGACAACTCGTACCTGACTCCGGGGGTCAAGGTAAGGCCCCCGCCTCCGTGCTTGCCGTAGCCAGCCGGCACGGAGTGGAGATCGCTAGAGCTAAGACTCAAGCTCCAGGGGTGGAAGTGATAAATGGCAACACGTCAGAAGTAGCTTCGATGAACCTGCAGCTCATCTCTCTACACCCCTTAGCCACTCACACCCATGTTGCCCCTGTCTTGTCTATGGCTTTTTTTGAGGTCCATGCAGGGAGTGGCGAGTACAGTCTGCCCATTTTTTCATGTTCCCCGAACGTTGCGACGGGCAGACGCCATAGTCCCCATATTCCCAGATCCCTAGTACCACTAGCAGTTCACCCCAATAGCTCGGTCCTTTTTGTCCTCATTTCCCACAATAATCCGACACTGGCCGGGGCTTGTCCTTGGGTGCATTATTATATGGTGTAGACAAGGATAATCGCCGGTCAATGTCACGTCACATTTACATTAAATTTGTCAAAGGGCCTCTATGTGTTGGCCTTCCCATGGCCCCACGCAAGCCCTCCAAATGTCCGGGCTATTTTAATGGCCCGTTGTCTTCAAAGACATATATTATAATAATAAAATAAATAAATGTCATGCGATCTAACTAAATAATTTTGATACGCAATAAAAACTTTTCTCAACCAGTCCTGAGAATAATTTGAATATAATTTGAAATAAATATTTTTTTTTTTAATGATTTTTAAAGACGTGTCTAATGCTGATATTAGACGGATCAACCAAATTTAATCAAATCGGTATTCAATAAAACTGTACGTGTCAAGTTTATGAATACAGGGATCGCTTTTGTTTTTTCATCCTAATTGAAATATAGAAATGAATCGTCTAATATCAGCTTAACAATACAAGCCTGCTTTATTTTTTCAGCGATACACTTAAATAATCTCGGCTTTAAATCCAAACAGACCTAATACTTAGTTTAAAAAAAATGCTGTGACTGTGTGTGTGTGCTTATTCAAAATAAGTTCCGCTGAAGAACACTTTTTGAAGGTCGCACATATAAGTTAAAATTTAATTTTACTTCCTATTCTATGTACACTGCTTCGCAACATGTTATTGCTGTTAAAGAGAAGAAGCGGCAAAAAAGCTCCCCAGCAACACGTCTAACTAAAAATTGTTTTTCTTAATTATTATGTGTGATTTAGGAGGCAAGCACTGTAAGTCAATGCAGTGTTAAACTACGCTTCAGCATAGCAAAATACTGAGTGCCAACCAAGTTTTCGAAAATTGCGGCATACATTTTTTGTATATATGTTTTTTATTCCATTAGAGTTACCGTTTGCCGTGTGTGTTGTATTTAGAAGTAAAAATTTTCTAAGTTTCTTTATTTTGTGAGAGTTCTATTTTTGCCAAAATGCTGAAGGACCCCCAAAAAAGTTTCCACATTAGACAATAGCTACAGAACTCTAAAAACATTTAACATAGAGGACCAACAAACGTACCGTAATCATATTACTTAAGTACAGTTGAAAAGAAAAATGATTAGTCTTTATCCTATTATCCTTATCCAAAGTGAAAACTGAGATATCTTTTGAATTTTCTTAATGATAAATTGGACTTTCGCATTTGGGAAAAATTCAAATGAGACAGTCTTGCAGAAAAGTTTGCCCTTTAATATTTAAAGGGCACATTTAAAAGCTAATGACATTTGAGAGAAATTTAAGTTTGTCTGAACCTAATCGGACATTCACATAAGTTGATATGAATAATATGACGGGTCCCATTTACTCTTCAACTAGAGATTTTATTAAGATCGTTATTAAATTTGAAGAATCGTAATTTTCGCATAAACGTTTTTGGTTTATTAAATATTACTGAACAAGTTTATATACTGTAGCAATATTTATTTCTTTAACTATTATTTATATATTACTTAGAAGTACGTATGTTTTAATATGTCCATTTTCATGTCATTATTTTAATGTGTATATAGATAGCACTTTAACGCATACCGAAACGAGTACAAAAAATCCACATTTACAGTACCCAGCAATACAATAGGTCGCCCTATCGCTTAAAGCGATCTCTTCCAGGCAACCTAAGTTTCAGGAATTTCTTAGATATACTTACATTACAGTAGGTAAATGTTTACTTTAAACGTCATTATTGAATGATGTATAAAATTCTAAAGTTATTTCTTTGTCACTGAACTCGTCGTAAATCCCTGGACCGAGCTTGATGACATTTTTTTGTGTGTCATCGAGTGGGTCTCCGGATTGTTTAGACTCACACTTGGACCCGGTAGGTGGCACTGGAATCGTGTCCTAGATTTTTGATTTGTTAAACCAGGACAACGTCTAGGGAACCACTAGTATAACTATGTATTTTTACTGAACTATGTTGTTGTTTAATTGAATTATATTATGGTCTCGACCCAAGTTAGCTGCTATTTAAACATTTGATCTTGTGTTTTGTTCAACTGAAGTTATTTTTAAAGTCCTGTTACTTTTTTGTTTATGCCTCTTAAAAATGTTTAGATATTATTTTACTAATATATTAATATGGTTGAAAGTAGCTCGTTGTTGGTGAGCGGTCCATGTAAAATAACTCGATATTAAGTATAATTAATTAATTGTATTATTAATTTATATTATTGCTATTAATATAAATTAATATAAATAATTTCTGTATTCATAATTAATGATATTCTTTTTCTATATTTAAAAAGAAACTATTACTGGTCAGGAACCCCTAGTAAGTCAATGCCCATAGCCTATCCTTTATTTATCTTAAATGTATTTTCCAATACGACTGTACCCTACTGTACAGTCATTGAATATAATACGCGCTCCAAACTGTCAATTACATCATTTTCACAATCTCTGTTGTATGATGTACATGTGAATACATTTGTCAAACTTGATTTATCATTTTACTTTTGCAGTTGGATGTACTTCGAACAACGTAAGGACTGCAAAGACGACTCCGATAATAAGGAAGTGTAGACTTATAAATATATAGTGAAAGTGTTAGTGGACTATAGTGTGTGAATATTTGAATAAAAATATTTCGAGAACCTCGTATTTTATTGGTTGGTTTGTATTGTAAAATTAGAAATTGAGAAGTAGTGGGACAACTACTTAATTTAGGTACTATGTTTGAATGTATAATATTTGCTCACTGATTCGAGCCAGTAAAGATTCCGCTGCGAATGACCTACGTTGTTAACTCGTTGATCAAGACCGGTTTTATAAACTTTTTAATGTTTTAAAAACACTGCAAACAATTCGTGTTTTGATATTTGACGAGACTTGTTTGAATTGAATACCGGCCGTGTAGAGAGTTTATTTTCATTTTCTGCGACTGTTTGTCGACGCATTAAACATTAATATGGCAACATAAGAGTGTTTGCTTACACAGAACGTACAATAGTGCTGCAGCGTCGCGACGCCGGTTCGACGTTGTTTCATTCAATACGTATTTGTCCTGGCGGTGTGTTGGATGTCCATTTACAACAATGTGACCACACTTGGGTAAACATAACATAGCACGTAGCTCGGTGAATAAAAATCCATTTCGCCTTATATCTTACAAGCGTAAACAAACAATACAAAATGGAATCAGAAAAAACAAATTCGAAACAAGAGTCTACAGAAGAGCGCCCTTTGAAGTTGGAAACCGCTTTGGAAATTCAATCTATGACATGTTTAGAGAAATTAAGATTTATCAAATCGAATATAACAGTTGAGCCAGTGCTGGCATTATTTGTGATGCCAAGCGTATTAGCGATGCTGGCAACCCAGAATTTAAATCTAGAGAAAGCTTGTCGTGTTAACTTAGGGTTTGGGGATGATGTGTGCACGGCTTTACGGCTTAGGAGGCGGGCTAATCACACATTTGAGGAAGATGAGGTACAGAAACTTATTGCATCGGTACAAGCCTGGAAAAGTGTGGTACACACTGCTGTACCGACACTTCTAATGCTGTTTATCGGCGCATGGAGTGACAAGACCGGCAAACGCAAGATCTGCATGCTAATCCCCATATTCGGTGAATTCATGACGTGTGTATTGAACATGATAAACACATACTTTTTCTACGAAGTCCCAGTGGAATGGACGGTGTTTATGGAAGTGATGTTTCCGTCGTTGACAGGTGGATGGTACACGATGTTCTTGGGAGCTTTTAGTTATCTAGGGGATATAACTTCGAAGGATACAAGGACATTTCGAATGGGTATATTAAATTTGTGCATGACTGTCGGATTTCCTATCGGAATGGGCCTGAGTGGCGTATTGTTGAAGTGTCTGGGTTATTACGGCGTATTTGCCATATCTGGCACATTGCAGTTTATCAATTTCTGTTACGTATTGTTTGCTATCGAAGATCATACTTGGCTGGAGAACAAAGAAAAGGTTTGTGTGTATATTGATTATTATGTTTGTAGTAGATTATTATATGTATTACGCATGCATGGGTTGTATGTAAATGATTATGAGATTGACATATTATATTTTACATTGTTGTTTTGAGTGAACACAATAATTACAAACAAATATAAATAAAAACTTTATGGTAATTATTTTAAATTAATAATAGTTACAGTTTGAGCAAACTTTCATCCCCCTTTTTACCCCTTTAAATGTCGAATTTTAAAAAACGCCGAAACACGTGTACATTTATTTCTAATCAGAAGCATTTGTGTATAATTTCGTGATTATTACATAGAAAATGACTGATTTTCATACAAAATTAAATCCCTTTTTCCACCCCCTTAGAGGTCGAATTTTCAAAATATTGCCTTAGTGCGCACCTACAGTATAGAAAGAAAGCGCTGATTTTTTAAGTCCTAAAATTTGCTGTCGATTAGCGAAAACCGCATCGAAATCGGCCCAGTAGTTTTTACATGAATCCCAAACAAACGGACAAGAAAGTTAAAAAAATTGCATCTTGTTCTCCATCCAATACAATCCGACTGGAGTGGAGACCACGTCTCGGCAAATATAGCGTAGGACACTCGTCAGCCTGGTGGACTGACGACCTGCGCGTAAGGTCGCCGGCAGGAGCTGGATGAGGAAGACAGGAGACCGGGATAGGTGGCGCGTACTTGGGGAGGCCTACGTCCAGCAGTGGACTGTGATTGGCTGAAGAAGAAGAGAAGAAGTTCTCCATCGTTTGTATAGTGTATTCCATTTGTTTTTTTTTTAATAATTTCAATGTCTATAATACACGGCATTTTTAGAATTTTATAATATTATAGATATCAAAATAGCAAAAAGAAATTTTAAAATCACTCATCTTTTTGTAGTCTCCTATTGGTATGTACTTTAATTTTCTTAGTATAGATAAACCAAAGAAATTACATATTTCATATTTTTCAGGTTAAAAGAACAGGATGTGTTGGTTTCCTCATAGAGTTTTTCGATTTCCGCAGTCTTAAGGAAACAATGGAGATTGCCTTCAAAAAGGGCCCCCAGAACAGACGATTGAGGATATGCCTGATTTTGAGTGTCGTCTGTTTGACGTTTGGACCAATGTGGGGTGAGTGACCATTACTGTATATAAATCATTCAAGCTATGTAATTATTGCCAGAGAAAATAATAATATAAGTACCAGTTTTTTTTAATTTTTATTAACTATTTTATTTAAGATGTCTTTTTATTAAGGTATAATTCTTTATATATTTTACTAGCGGCCCGGCGCGGTTTCACCCGCGCTCTGTCCCGCTCCCGTGGTATATAGTGTCATGTTATATACATATGACTATGACCAGGGGTGTCATATGCCTATGACACCCCTGTTAACTACCGTTCCAACAGTAAAATATTTTTAAAAATCGATTTAGTAGATTCAGAGATTACCCCCCTACAACGTCACAAACTTTACCTCTTTATAATATTAATAGAGATAAGAAATGTTTTTTGTATAATATGTCAAAAAATATAAATGTATTTTTTTAATTACATAAATACATAACATCTTGGTACCTATTCTTTTATTATACAATTATTTGCACTGTTTTTGAAAACAGTGCTATTTTGCAAAAAAAAGAATATATATTTGTAAATAAGATAATAAATAAAAAATATTATTTTATTGACGAACGGTAAATTAAAGAAAGAAAAAAAAACAGTTTTATTTTTAGGACGAACATGTACAAACACATTTAAAGTAATAAAGCAACAAAAGTGACACGTGAGTCTGTTTAATGATTTCTTCTGAGGGAAAACATTGTAACAGATTTTAACATCGAAATTACTTATGTGTGAAATCCATTAATCCGCAATGGATAGGCGTAAGATAACTACCGTTTTCCAAAGTGGATTCACTCCAAATATGCCATTCATCCAATCTTTAATTATTCTTATTGTCGAATTTAGACATCTCAGACAAAGGTTAACTCTTGAGTTGATTGTAGATTCATAAAAAACTTAGCTGTTGATTATTGAAAAAAACAAATACACGCTAAAAAAAGTAAAGCTAGAAATTCAATGTCAAATGAAAGCGGCTCTAAACTAAGTTAATAGCGTAATCTATTATTTGCAAAATGCAATAGGCACGTATTACAAATTAGCCGTGTAGAATACAAAGCAAATACGAACAAGTGTAATATTGACTGTATTTTGTCATGTCATCATTGACTATTTAGACTAGTCTTAAACTTATTTATAGGTAAAGGCTGATATACATTGATCCAGCTACTGACTTGGAAAGCAGACTGACTTCAAATCAATTAACACGATGCCAGTATGAAGTCAGCATTGGCTTTCTTTGAATTTGAAATCAGTAGTTGTATCAATTTAAATCGGCTTCAAGAATTGAAAGTATGTGAAATATATTATGACAGGGAATTTCTGCTCTATATATATTATTATTATTATATGTGTTTCAAGACCACGGGCCATAAAAATGGCCCGGACTTTTGGAGGGCTTGCGTGGGGCCATGGGAAGGCCAACACGTAGAGGCCCCTTGACAAATTTAATGTAAATGCGGCGTGACACTGACCGGCGATTATCCCTGTCTACACTATATAGTAATGCACCCAAGGACAAGCCCCGGCCAGTGTAGGACTATTGTGGGAAATGAGGACAAAAAGTACCGGGCTATTGTGGTGAACTGTTAATGGTACTAGGGGTGTGGGAATATGGGGACTATGGCGTCTGCCCGTCGCAATGTTCAGGGAACATGGAAAAATGGGCAGACGGTACCTCGCCACTCCCTGCATGGGCCCCAAAAAATGCCATAGAAGACAGGAGCAATATGGGTGTGAGTGGCTAAGGGGTGTAGAGAGGTGGGCTGCAGGTTCACCGAAGCTACTTCTGACGTGATGCCATTTATCACTTTCACCCCTGGAGCTTGAGTCTTAGCTCTAGCGATCTCCACTCCGTGCCGGCCAGCTAAGGCAAGCACGGAGGGGGCCTTGCCTTGGCTCCCGGAGTCAGGTACGAGGTGTCACTACTCACCTAAGGCTTCGCCACAAAGCCCCCCTGCGGGTTATTATTATTATTATTAAAAAATATGTGTTACAAATATATATATATGTATATTAATATAAATAAAATAACATTTTAATCGTTCGTGATTTTTATGTAGTATATTCTTAGGCAAAGGGTTCAATGCAAGTAATAATAGATTTTGCAAATGTCAATGTTGTATGAAGTGGCGGATGTAAAAAAATTAAAATATGTATAAATTTGCCAGTGATTTATACATGTTTGCTACAACTCTGAAAAATGTATTATTAATAAGATACAACATCGAGACCTTTCAATAAGATTGAAAGAAGTATCGCGTAACCTAATGGTCTGTATTTTCGACAACGCATAAGCATTGCCAAGCAGCGTGGAAATGCGGCCAGAATTGTTATTTGGAAATATTTATATAGTAGTATCATTTTTAGTTAAAAAAAATAATTGTATGATGTAAAAACTTGTAGAAATATGTTATAAATAAATAAAGTATATTTAACATTTATAATATAACACATTGAAAATGTCAAACATAATTAGTGTGTCAATATCAAATTAATCTGTGATCAAACAGTCGCATAAAGTAACAATTATCACCAACAGGTTTAATCTTAAAAAAATATACTTGAGTTTCGACCACTAATCAGTCTCTAACATGTTAATTTGGTTTGTTAAAAATGTTGTCATTTTGCAATGAAATTATACAGAAATTTGAACTAATACGCATTTAGTTTAAAGATGATAATTAGATAAGTACTTATTTGTATTTTACGTCACTAAACACATTTAACAGAACACAATTACTTGAATATAATAACGTTATATGGCAAGTGACTAATCTTATTTGGTAGTTAGGCTTTACCTGTGACTTTTTATAATTATTGTCTACTAGCGGCCCGGTGTGGTTTCACCCGCGCTCTGTCCCGCTCCCGTGGTATATAGCGTCATGTTATATAGCCTATGACACTCCCTGTTAACGTAGCTTTCCAACAGTTAAAGAATTTTAAAATTGGTTTCGTAGATCCAGAGATTACCCCCTACAACGTCACAAACTTTACCTGTTTATAATATTAGAATAGAATAGTACTAGTATTAATATAATATAAGATATACAGAATTAATTTTTCAAGTGGATCTTTAGGGTCAAATCCTAAACTATGCTCAATAACGAAAAAGGAACTAACTAACTCAAAGAAATCTGAAGCTAATATTGACGAAAACTAAAGTGGTATCATTAGATTTTTGAACCATTATTATTACCCTGGTCAGGAATCGAATGGGCTGTGGTTAGGCGCCTTATATTACCTACCTTTCCCCTCCTTTCCGCAAATCCGCACGCTGGATAGAGACAGGTGGTGCCACCTGTCGGCTAACCACGACTCGTGCCGGCGGGCGGCCCAGTACGTCGACGGCCTCGCGAGCACCGCACGCGCATAAGTGATTTGCATAGAACGCTTTTACCTTAAACCCGCTCCTGTTGTTGGTGTGATATACGCAACCCCTGAAGACGTGCTTTACAACGAAGATTAGCGCGATTAGTCTGATTTGAAAAATTCTTTCAGTGTTAGATAGCCCATTTATCGAGAAAGGCTATAGGCTATATATTGTGGCGACCTAGGAAGAACTTTCTGGCAGCGTAAGCCGGTCTCAAGACTTCTAGAAAAAGGTAGAAGATTTTGGAAAGAAAAGACAAGGACGGATATATTTTAGAAAGGGATAGACGATGAACGAAAGTTGTAGAATAGAAAGTTCGGGAAGGAAAAGACAGAGATAAATAGATGTTAGAAAGGGATAGATGTATAAATAAAAGAATAACGAAATTATGGGTTCCAGAAAATTCTTCCGGGTATATAAGCAGCGTAAGGCGCGCCTACCGGGCAGTTTAGGGTTGAGTTCAGTTCAAGACAGCGAAGCGACAAGTGCGATACGGAAGAGTTGGGAGAAGTTTAATAGAAGACAGTGACGAGTTAAGTGGTGAATTTAGTGACAAGTTTAGTGGACAGTTAAGTAAAGGAGGAGGGTAGCGTAGTTCGAGAGACGAACCAGAAGCGAGCTTCTCGCGGAAATATCAGAGGTGAGCACTGCAGTAGCAGGAGGTGGTCTACGCAATATCGGCGACGGTATTGTAAGTGCGACACCTTATCGTCGGGACAGTGCATCGTTAGTCGTGCGTATAGGGGCAACCCTGCGGAGAGGTATTACGTGCGGCTGTGCAAGACAATAAAGGCGTTACTTAAAAGAACTGGTGTTTCCTTCCAATCCCGAGTGCGTACCCCCGCTCGCACGTAACAATATCATCACGCTAAGACCAAACTTTTTTTAACAATTCCACGCGGACGAAGTCGCGCCAGAAGCTAGTTCTTCTTATATTCTAATTATGAAGACTCTGCGAGGATAACCGTCAGTGTCACTTTATTTACATTGATCTTTGAAATGGGTAAAAACATCACGATTTGCAATAATAGTTCAATTAAGGTTGTTCATCCATAGCAAAAATAAGGAAAGTCGGCACGCTGACCATCAAAAACTTTGTTTATAAGGTCAAACCACTGGCTGTATTGTTACATTAGATTTTTATTATTTTTGTATGAAATTAGCGTACAGTCACACGGCCTACCTGATAGAAACCGTTTACCGTCGCCTATGGACATTTGTAATACCAAAGGAGCTACCAACGTGCTGCCGCTTTCTAAAAGTAGACTGGACTGACTGGAACAAAACTCAAAAGTTGTTATGGCAGCATACTCAACACCAGGGGTGGTAGTCATTCAGGCGGGCAAGCGTCCTAATACTTGGCTGTGGGTAGTTTTGTCGCCTATTACGACAAACACGTCGCCCGGTCGCAGGAGAATGCTTCCTTTCTCCCTTCTTGTACGAATAAAACTATTGAAAGTTGCTGTTTTTATAAAAGTTTTTGAATATATGTATTAGCTTAATAGTCTATATATAAAAATGAATCCCTATTTCCCTTGGGCACGGCATCAACGGCTGGACCGATTTCGCTAATTCTTTTTTTGTTGTGTTTGTTATTGTCAAGAGAAGGTTCTTATGAAAGAAAAATATAGAAATTTGTGCGGAAAATTAGAAAATTTAAGAATACTTAACCACCTTAAGAATACTTATCCGTGCAGGAACGGAGAAAGAATAAAATTTCCTACGGCCGGGCGGCCTGTCGTAAGAGGCGACTAAACAACCCACAGCCAGGTATTTGCCCGACTGGATGGCTACCACCCCTGATTTAAAGAATGTCGCTATAAAAACCTTGAGTTGTGTTCCGCCATTAGTGACCAGGTTCCAGTCTCCCTTAAGGGAGCAGCAGCGCATTTGTAACAACTTTGGTGTTGCAAATGTCCATAGGCGATGGTAACCGCTTTCCATCAAGTGGGCCGTCTGTCTGTATGCTGATCTCCTGCAATAAAAAAAACCGCCATATAAAATTATTTATAATCTAAATTTAGCGTTTTGGACAATATAAACTTTTTTAATGTAACTTTATGACGTCTGACATAGAATTGACAGAATGCATGCTGCAAATATCGTCAAAGCGGATGTAAAAAAACTGAATATCGTTTAAAACAGATGCTTCGGTCGGAGTTGTCTATACTAGTATTATAATCTTCTATACTTATACTTAATATTATAAAGAGGTAAAGTTTGTGAGTTTGTGACGTTGTATGGGGTAATCTCTGGATATACTAAACCGATTTTAAAAATTATTTTACTATTCGAAAGCTACGTTAACAGGGAATGTCATAGGCTATATAACATGACGCTATAAATCACGGGAGCGGTACAGAGCGCGGGTGAAACCGCGCCGGGCCGCTAGTTATTTATAAAATAACTTTTTTAATCTTTGCCATGGTAGCTTAGTTGTTAGAGCACTCGCATCCCAAACTCTAAGGGCGTGGGTTCGATAGGTTATTGGTATTGTAATAATTTTTAACAAGTGATTAAGTTACTTTAAAAATCGGGTTGAAATGTGCAGAATCAAAAATGATGGTACTGGTACTAGAATTTTATTTGTACAGAGCAGGACAAAGTCTGCCGGACCTGCTAGTATACTTTTTTTTTGCATGAGTTCAGCAGACAGGCATATGGCCCACGTGATGGAAAGCGGTTACCATCGTCTACAGACTTTTGCAACACCAAAGGTGCTAGAAAGCGCTGCTGCTGTCTAAAGGGAGACTGGAGCCTGGCCACTAATGCCGGAACACAATTTAAGGTTGTTATGGCGACATACTTTAAACCTGTGGTGGTAGCCATCCAGTCGGGCAAACGCCCTACCACCTGGCTGTGGGTTGTTTAGTTGCCTCTTACGACAGACCGCCCGGCCGCAGGAAATTGTATTCTTTCTCCGTTCCTGAACGGATAAGTATTCTTAAGGTGGTTAAGTATTCTTAAATTTTTCTAATTTTCCGCACAATTTTCTTAGTTTTTTCTTTCATAAGAACCTTCTCCTGATAATAACAAACACAACAAAAAAAGAATTAGCGAAATCGGTCCAGCCGTTCACGCGTGATGGCGTGACCAAGGGAAATAGGGATTCATTTTTATATATAGACTAATAAGCTAATACATATATTCAACCTCACTGGGTTTTGTCGCCTCTTACGAAAGGCCGCTCCAATGCAGGAAATTGTATTCTGTCTCCGTTTCTGCACGGATGAAAATACTTATAAACTCAATTTAACCATTTTACCTTCTAAATAAACGTGTTCCAAACTATGGCCGGTTATTACAAGTTACCGACCGTTCTTTGCTTTACTATTGGTTAAAATTTGACATAAGTTCCATAAAAGTAATGTCGAAGTTCAACCACTGCTAGGGCAAGTGAGTGAATAGTAACATATAGATACCGGCCTTATATATAGATTATATCTTCTCCTAGTATCAGACGAGATCGTGGTCAAACACTAATCTATATACTACAATAAGAAAATATATTGACATTGTCTTTCATGTGGAGTCTTCATATAGATAGATAGATAACACTTTATTGTACACCATTACAGAAAAACTTACGAACTAGTATTAGTCTAGTTGGGTACAAAGGGCGGTTTTATCGCTAAAAAGCGATCTCTTCCAGACAACCCGTGGCAAGAATATTCTGATTAGGAGTGGCGACGGTGGTATATATAATTATTGTACGATTACTTATATTTAATAATAAATATATAACTATACTATATATACAAATATACACATAAGTTATATAGATATACAAGATATGGTGATAATATGCAACTATTTAAACATAATAAATATATAACTATATGCAATATAATATCTGCATATAGTGTTGCAATATTATATAAGTTCACACAATACGCACTCCTGGGAAATATACGGCTCCCACGGCAACCATTCACAATCGTATTAAACAATTGACGATGCTACGCTACTTGAATTTAAGATGAATGGATTCTAGTCTTTTAGTTTTATTGCTTTAACCAATATGTTTATTTATTTGCTCCTTTACGAAATCCAATACTGGATAAAGTTAAAAGTATTTTGATCAAAGGTTAGGTAAGAAGCACCTTACATATACATATGCCTGCATACATAAAGAGGTCAAGCCTGATTTACATTCTGATCAGATTTTTTTATTGTAGGAGTTCAGCAGACAGGCAGACATTTGATGGAAAGCGGTTACCATCGCTTATGGACATTTGAAACACCACAAATGCGCTGCTGCTCTCTTAAGGGAGACTGGAACTTGGTCACTAATGCCGAAACACAACTCAAGGTTGTTATGGCGAAATACTTTAGACCAGGGGTGGTAGCCATCCAGTCGGGGAAATGCCCTACCACCTGGTTGTGGGTTGTTATGTCGCCTCTTACGACAGGCCGCCCGGCCGTAGGAAATTGTATTCGTTCTCCGTTCCTGCTCGGATAAGTTAATCAATTATGTAGTTAGTAACTAATAGCTGGTCCTATATCTTACTATTCTTTCACTTGCCTTATCATCGGTTAATTTTTGACATTACTTCTATGGAGTTTATGTCAAATTTTAATTGATATGCTGATAGTAAAGCAAATAAACTGTTGATAAGATCGATATAGGAACCGGACTATAGTGGAACACTCACAACCCATAGATGGCGCTGTGCAATAATTGAGGTCGCAAACGATTCCTGGCAAGAATGTATACAAATTTCCAACCCGGTTGAGCTTCGGCCTGCGAGGAATAGCAGTGGCTTCCCTGGAAGACCTTCCTTTGAGATGGCGGAGCATTCCACCTCGCAGATCTCGCACGTCCATCTATTAGGGTCATTCATTCCTAACCTAATCATTCATAAAGGACATTAGTTAGTTAACGAGAAAGTTCCAGTGATCCAGTTTTCCCATTATCTATCTAATCCTTTCTATTACATCCTTCCTATCTCATACCTTCTATCCAAGACGCTGGCATTGCGTTGAAATCGCTCCTGGTGTTGCAAACGTCCATAGGGAACGGTAACCTCGATCACAAACAAGGCAAGCCGTCTGTCTGTTTGCACGTTTGAAGCCATAAAAACGATTAGATAAGCTTTTTGTTTACGCAAGTATTATTGACTTTCAGGTGAACTGAGTGTTATATATATATTTGCGAGGTATCGATTCAACTGGGATGAAGTTAAATACAGCATATATTCTACCTACAGCCTCGTCACACACTCAATTGGTAAGTGGATACTGTGATAAATTTTTCATATCACTACTTAATCTCGATTGCTTCCTATACTTCCCTTCGGTGTCCTGCTTTGATTGTGATTCTTCTCCATTTCGCGTTGTGTTAGGAAATCAACTTCAAATAATTGTCAAAGATCGCTTACTACATCAATCAATAATTTCTTGGCCATATACTGTTTACTAGTATAGGGCAGATAGGGCATCGTTCCTTGTTGGAAACTCCAATATATTATTCTTAAATATAGAACTTACTGTTTACTGTTCCTCTTTTGTTTTTATAATATCATTTTTTCTTAATATTCAATTGGTTATATTTACGCACATGCAGTTTTTTATTTTTAAAATTATAATAGTCGGCTAAGATATTAATATTTAAAGAAGTGTTTTACAAAAAAAAATCTACTAAAAAGAACAGAAAATCTGAAAGCTGAAACATCGTAAACACCTTAATAATTTTGTTACGAGTCGCGAGACTCGAATTAAAATGCCGTTGAATTACTATAGAGTTTATAAGAACTATACAAACACGTATAACATAGGGCCAAATATAACCGAACACAACAAGTCCAAACGTAATGCAGAAGGTCGTAATTCCACAAAACGCGCAAAGTCCGTCACTTATTAGATTCCCGATTGCCGTTCTCGCTCGACTCACTGCTCCCTCAATCGGGCCCTTGCTTTATAATGCACAAATGCAATATGTCCGGCAGCGTGGACCCAATTTCCTAGAATCACCTTGTACTTTAAATCCGTAACACCTGGCTAATGATTACAATACAACAATAGGCCGTATGCCAATAAGTAAACAAAAGAAGACGACCGTAAAAGAATTTCAATGTTATTAGTTCAAATGCCGACGGGTAATAAATGTGCTTTGTTTCGATATGCAGGTGGATTTTGTGTTTGTCGGGACCTGAGTTGTAACAATATCATACAAGTCTATCAAAGTATATAAATTGTTAATTCCTAAAATTGTAATTTCATAATTAAAAATATTAATTTCAGACATTCAATATTTTAGATAGTCAATATCGTTTTGTATGTTTTAGTTTTTATTTCAATTTGTTTCATGTATCGTATTCAAAACAAATGACCTCACAACATTGTCCACAATTTAACCTTCACGGTCTAGTGAAGGTGTTTGTTCACATCCTTTCATAATCATAACATCAGCAGATTCACAGTTGAAATACCCTCGCGGAATACGTGTATCGAGGTCACCAGTTGCTATGATAGTAACTAACTATAATAACTAATTGGTGTCAGAAAGGGAAGTATTTTTATACTTTTATTGATTACATTATTACTTTATTTTCAATTTTTATTGATTTGAACCAATATAATTATAATAGTAACGCCATGGCGCTTTGAATGGTGTCTTAAGGCGTTTGTCACTGCTAATGTGTCGGCGCTATGGGGGTATTGCACGTGACAATGGTATGCGTCTTGATGGTATGACTGCTTTACTGACGGTCTGGCGAGCCTCTGCATGTCATGCATAGATACGTTGTCTGCATCCGACTTACCAAATACGCCTAGATCAGTGGGTTCAGCGACAGAAATAGTTTAATTAAGTGGCGTAAATATGCAAAGCTCAGTGAGATTTATTTGTTTTTGACGTTTGCTGTCTGTTGAAACGTTTGAGCCGTGGGGATTTAAGGCGCACAAGCCTCTAGAAAGAGCTCTCAAAAAATGATTAGTTCTTCAGGCCGTCGGAAATCTGGCTCGAACAACGCTTCAGTTCGACTATCCAACGAGCTAACCTAGCCAGCCTTCTGGACACCTTAAACATGGATGACAATGACCTAGACTCAGAGTTATACTTATGGCTGGTTCCTATAATCATTCACTTTCCAGGTAATGTCACAATAGAATAGAATTTTGACATTACTTGTTTGGAGCTTATGTCAAACTTTAACCGATAGCAAGGCAAATGAGCGGTTGGTAAAATATAGAATCCGGGCCTCACTCTTAGGCATTGCAGGTAGAAACCAGAATACACAACTAATATTAATTAATTAGGATAAGTTAAAGTTAAGTTCTCTTGTTTGTATTAGATTATAAAATTGTTAATGAATACGTCATATACGTGAAAAAACTGTATTTATATTCGACAAAAATGAATGTGTTAGTTGCTTTTGTTTTCATGGTTTGAACAACGACACTTTACTAAGTTCAATATGTATATAGTTAACTTAGGATTTAGGTGTTTGGCAGTTGCCTAACTTGGGAAACCTAACAAACAAGCCGAGGGCTAATAAGCTACTTTCAGTGTTATTGTTTGAAACAATAGATGTATAATTACAAAGTTATGCATGGTCTTTTTAGTGCTTATTTATTTAACTTAAACGTAAGGGAAAGTTACTATTTGTGTCTTAATAAATGGTGATGTTGTTTATTATTTTGTAATCTTTATGTTTATTTCGAAAAATATGTAATTGATTGTTATTTAACAATCTTTTTAAATATAGCTTTGGGATCAAGCCCACTGTTGAAATCCACAAACCTCGAAACCGTACCTTATGATGCATAGGATACACTGTTCAAAGAAATTCCTCTTTAAAGCTTGACCAACGTCCTTGAGGACTTTTCGGTACTGATTATTCGGGCGATAGCGGCGCTCCAAAGACGTCGTTTTTCAGATGCATTTTTAATTTATTGTGAATTAAATAAAGTAGAATTTAAAAAAATATAAATCCAGATTATATAGGTACAGTAACACTTGAAAATATATCTCGTAACAACGTAGACCTCTCGTATATTTATTAATCGCGACTTCTTAGCCCCCAACTTCTTTAGGTACCCTATTTTCTATCAGCGTGTTCAGTAAGAAGCTGAGGGCCGATGATGCAGTACTCGGCATGATCTCCACTTCCAGTAAAATCTGTGGTGCCTTGGTGCTAGCCTTTGCTAGAAATGACTATGAAGTTTATATGTGTAAGTATTTGCCGAGGCTGTTCCTGCCTTTATGCGTGCAGCAATGGATAATGAATACTGCGTAATTCCTGTGGCCTGGCGACCTGTCGTAAACGGTGACAAAACAATCCACAGCTAGCTGGTGGAGCGTTTATCCGTCTGAATGGTTACCACCCCTGATCTAATGCTTTATGCTGCCATAACACCCTTGAGTTGTGTTCCGGCACTAGTGGCCAGGTCGAGGTCGGCAGAATATTTGTAGCACCTTCGGTGTTACAAATATCCATAGGCGACGGTAACCAACGGTAACCTCTTTCCATCAGGTGGGCCGTGCCCGCTCTGTATTGTACTCTAGAAAAAAAAATGGCTCGCGAGGAACATCGCTTTCAAAAGTTCCTTCAAAAGATCTTCCAAGAATTGCACTGAAATCCGTTTACATCAAAGGCCGTTAAAAGAGAACAAATCATTAATATTTTTTCGGCTTTAGTTAAGGTAATTTTTGTTAAAAGTTATTATATAATTATTATATTATGTTTTTTAATTCAATTTTATCATCTGCTATAGACCGTTTTTCAAAGGTATAATATCTCAAGCTGTCTTATAGATTACCTAGTATACCAGTAAACTCTTGGGTCTATCCCAGACCAAGAGACCATAAGATAAATAATCAAAACTTTATTTATGACATGTCTCTAACGGAAATCTAACCCAAGGTCTATGGATGCACGAGGACAACGCTTGACCTACTAGACGAAAAAATCTACAAACGTTTTTATTTTTGCAGCTCCACTTTTGGAAATATTAAACGGAACTTCACCTATAGCTCTACGGTCTATTGCTTCAAAGTTAGTTTCTTACCAAGAATTAGGTAAGACTTGTCATATAAGTTTCTATTTAGCAAGCAAGCTTTCTTTTATACCGGTTAAATTACATTAAATTTTTATCTAGGCGCGCTTCGGCTGCAAAATATTGTTCTTTTCTACTTACATAAAAACTTAATTAGGTTTTTTACATTTATAAACCTTCAGTGAAACTTTTTTCAGTGCAGGAACGGAAAAAGAATACAATTTCCTGCGGCCGAGCGGCCTGTCGTAAGAGGCGACATAACAACCCTCAGCCAGGTGGCAGGGTATTTGCCTATCTGGATGACTACCACACCTGGTTTAGAGTGTGCCGCCATATCAACCTGGTGTTGTGTTCCGGCATTAGTGGCCAGGTTCCAGTCTCCCTTTAGAGAGCGACAGCACGTTGTTAGCACCTTTGGTGTTGCAAATGTCCATAGGCGATGGTAACCGCTTGTCTGTTGAACTCTTGCAACAAAAAAATAAAAAAATAATTGAATAACTAAATAATAAATCTAACTGATGGTGAAAACCGTTTAAAATTCTTTTGCGTGGTAAACAACCACGCAACGGATTTACTCAGCATTTTGAGGGTATATGGACCAAACTGATTCAGATTCAGCGCATCAAAATACATAAGAATAAATAGGTCTGGTTCAAATACAGGCCAGTTTTTTTATTTTTGTGGGCCGGTGTTATTATTTCTTCAAAAGAAATGCGCTTAAAATAAATTGGTAAAAGGGGAGAAGAATACTGGGAATAATGCTCAGTAAAAAAATTAACTCTGATAAACCTACGTATCGCATCGCATATAATTAAACAGCGCTATAAGTCATTTTATTATTGCTTTCTGAATTTTTTAAATTTAATAATACCAACCCATAAACGTGTCACCGCTAGACTCTACCAATATCTGATACACTTATTTAATCCAGCATTTCCTCAAAATGTTTTCCTTCATCATTAGCATGTGGTTGATCTCGCCAAAATTTGAACCCACGTTACATAAATAAGACGTTCTACAGAAATCGGTTAGTTATGTAAGGAATACATTCTAGCTATGCTGTCCCCGCCATGTAAAAAAGGAAGGAAAAAAAAAGGTTAAAAAATGCTTGCCTGCTTGATGTCGTAAAAGGTGACCGCTTAAGTTGGAGAAGAAAAACTAAGTAAGGGGACCCCGGAAACTCTTTTTTTGACCAGGAGAAATCCGACTGAGGACCGTAACCCGCGACAAGGGCAGAACTTTTGGGGGAAGGGATTCACTAGATCGGGGAGAGGAGGGGGGGGGGGAGGCACTGGTAGGCCCAGTCAGAACTGGTGCCATGCTATAGCCACTCCCCAGTTAGGCATACCCACTAAAACCCCTGAGTGATCCGTCCTTTGGCTTATGCCAGGGATACGGGTATATGAACCCCGGACCCCTAAGCGAACGCTCTGAACGTAACCAGGATTTAACCCCAGGAAAATGATGACGTTACATAAATGAGAAATGGGCCATCTGGGCCGCTTTAGTCAATGAGCCGTCACGATTTATAGTGCCTACCTTTGTACTTTCAATGTAATAGTAATTTTTTATACAATTTATTTCAGGTAAAGTATATTCTCTTTTTGGTGTAGCAGAAACCACGATGCCTTTAATTTTCGCGCCGTTATACTCCCGAGTATATATACTCACGCTCCACGTTTTACCTGGAGCGGTGTTCCTAATGAGTCTACTGGCCACTATACCTGCTCTACTTATATTTGTGTACGTATAATTAACTTGATTATGATTACCTTTGATTATAATTAAAAGAAGAAAAAAGAGACGGATGGTTTGTGTGAAGGGTGACATTATAATTTGTGATGCGACAGAATAGAAGGTTATGGAAGGAAAAGACTTATTGCGCCGACCTCAAATAATTGGGGGAGAAGGTGAAAGAAACGAGAGGAAATTAACATTATTTATTTATTACTAGAGGTCCCCCGCAGACGTCCTGGCCTGTAAAATAAAAATTTAGGACCCGATCCCAGCGCTACTTACCGGTTTCAATTGTGAATCTAAACCATATACGGAACCACTCAACACACACAAAAATATTATTCAATATCGGTATAGTCACACACACACACACACACTCACGCACGCACAGACTCACGCACGCACACACACACACACGCACGCACACAAGCACGCACGCACGCACGCACACAAGCACGCACGCACGCACGACGCACGCACGCACGCACTCACGCGCGATCGCACAGGCACACACACAAACACACACACACACATGTATATATGTGTGTATATGTACATATTTAGTAAGTTTTAAGTATTAGATGTCTTTCAGCAATTAAGTTTGATTATAATTATTTGCATTTGAACATTTTTTTTGCATTTTTTAACTATTCTATGGCATATCGTCGCAATTGTAGTTTTTGTTTACTTTATTACTTATTTTAGCTAATTTTCTTTACAGATGGTTTTATTCCCAACACCGAAAGGATGAAAAAGACAAAAGATTGAACGCAACACCCACTCCTCCGACCCCTGCTGGTGATAATGAACCGCCTGTTACTTGCCCTTAGGAAATTATAAGGAAACCGTCTGTTTGAAACAAACTAAATGACTTATCATAAAATCACATTAATATCGGAACCTACTATCACTATATATATATATGTGTGTGTGTATATATATTTATGAGTATATAAGTGTATATTTCATCTTTGAATTAGTTTAAATACTTATGTATCTATTGTCCCTTGTTCCGGAACCACCTACATCGAAATGAAAAGCCTATTTGTCCGTGATCTTTTTTTGTCAAGTGAAAGCTACTTGATACAGTTGTCAACTTGACACTAGCTTCTGTATCCCTGTTTCATTTTAAACTAGTGACAACCTTGTAAATAATGAATGTACAACAAATATGTACATCCTTTTCTAACACGCTTCCGAAGCCATAAGTGATAATTATTCTGACGTGTATATTTTGTAACTATTTTAATACGGTTTTTTGTATTTAGTGTTTTGATGATTTTCTATAATTAGGCCGCTTTTAGATTTGTCGGTGCGGAATTTGTATGCTCGGTGCTGTGTAACCTTAAAGAGCCTGTTCATAAAAACACCACAATCGCAATGTTATATAGCCTGGAGTCGGTATATTGTGTAGAAGACTTTTTTAATAAGTATATATTTATTTTTATTTAAAAAGGTTTAAAAAAATATTTTGTTTGTTTCATTGCTGTTTATCCGTATTCATTCAATATAATTCACTAGCGGCGTCCCGCGGGGTCACCCGCGTGGTAATGGAAAATTGTGATAATGATGATCATTCATGTTATATGTTTATAAATTATAGCCTATGTGTTATTCTGATGTGTAAGCTATATTATTGTAAAGTTTCATCAAAATCCATTCAGTAGGTTTTGCGTCAAAGAGTAACAAACACATCCATTCTTACAAATTTTCGAGTTTATAAAATTAGTAGGATAAAATTATTTATTCTGTAATATTAACCTAAAGCCGTCCCATGATTTTATAACTAATAAGTTATATAGCTTCTTCTTGTGTAAATTTATTGCTTTTGAGTGGATATTCTGAGGATTGTGATTAATTATAAATGGATTTTATTTTTCTATATTGACTGCTATTTGCATGCCTGATGGGCAAAGACATGTAATACACGTCAATAAGTTAATATGTCGCCTAATGTTTTTATCTACCATGTTCTTGAGCAAAGAAATAATTTAATTTGATTTATATGTAGGTTTGATTTATATATATACCGAAATAAGAGAGAGAGTTGGTCTGAAAGAGAGTGTCGGGGTGAAGGTAAGGAAAGGAATGCTCCGGTGGTTCGGGCATGTGGAAAGAATGCATGATGAAAGAATGACAAAACAGATATACAATGCAAAAGTGGATGGATGCAGAAGTCGTGGAAGGCCACGACACACCTTCTATGATCAAATTGATCGTGTACTAGCAGAAGGTGATGTCAGGAGCCTTAAGAACAGACGAGATAGCATGACAAGAGCTATGAATGTCAAAGAAGCAAGTGAGATGTGTAAGAATAAGCCTGAATGACGCTCTGTTATTCGTGCCTATCCCGCAAGAGAACTGGCGTGAAGTTATGTATATATGTATGTATGATTTATATTTACTAATATAACTATAAACGTAATTTTATTTATCAGATGAATCTTTGGTTTACATTTGCTTTTAATAAATGGGTAGAAAACATGAAATTCTTTATCGTTCAAATAAAATAAACATGAGATATGGATCCAAACCTTAAGGGAGCAAGCAGCTCCATTTAGAAAGCTCTAGTTTATAACTGCATTAAAATTCTTATCATTAATCATAATTGAGCTAATAAATGTTTAAATATAATATAATATTTGTATTGGAATTATATAATAATAATTACTAGTGGTCGTCCGTGGTCGAAATTCAACCATAATAATTTGTTGTCAAAGAATATATATAGGTATAAATATAGTTCTATGATCACAGATTTCGCCAAGGCAACAATAAACAAAAGAGTATATATGCGTGTGTGTGTCAAATACATGGTAGTGTGTGTAATGTTTTTTTTATTGATTTAATGTATTTTTTATGCATAATTAAAAAAAAATAGCATTCGTCGCTTCTTCTCTATATAAACTATGAGTGCGAAATTTCATACTCCTCCGTCTGCGCAATTTTCGTAAAAAGGGGTACAAAGTTTTTGTTTGCTTCACGTATTACATACATACATACACACATAACTTCACGCCAGTTCCCTTGCGGGGTAGGCGCCAACAACAGAGCGCCATTTAGGCTTGTTCTTACACACCTCACTTGCTTCTTTGACATTCATAACTCTTGTCATGCACGCTCGTCTGTTCTTAAGTTCAGTTCACGTATTAATATATAGATTATATTTAAACATTACATTATATAATTATAATTATATAATATAATGTTTAAATATAGTAATTACACGTCATGTTGTCGTGACGTTACTTGTGGTTCGATTATAACATTTGCCGAACAATAAACAGATTGACACGTCGTGTTCGAGAGCCACTTATATCAAACTAACAAAGTTACTCACAGACGGGGTAAATCTACACTTTGGCAGCAAACCACAAGGTATAGACGGAGTAGTTGACGCGATTTCGACCTCTGATTGTATAGTAAACGTATTAGAACATCTAAACATCGTCTGATTAATCTATGAATCACGTCATAACTCATGATCTAAACTAGGCAAGATATAGAGATTCAGTTGCTAGACATCTGTTTATTGCTTGAAATAGGTCTCCTTGATGTTATGCAACATATCCTGATCCTCAGCGATGTTATACAAACTCTGTGTCCACGTCTCGGCACTGTACACCATAACTAATAGGACGCAATAATCGAAGACCTCAAGCATTGTGGTTTAGTTAGCGTTGCCAGATGTCCCGATTTTCAGGGGTCAGCAGACGAGTACCAATTTGCACCTGATCGGAACACTAAATCTCCCGATAAATTAATAAATTCATTTAAAAGTATTATTATTACAAAATTACCGGTCTTAGCTAGAGCAAGTTTCTAGGCTTCTTTACGAACCTTAAGGTTTGGTCAAACAGCGTACGGGACGGGACGGCGAAGCGATGCTAGCGGGACGGCATCGCGGCGTGGATGTCACACTGCGGGCATGATGATCGCGCTAGCATCGCGTCGGCCGACCCGTCACACTCGGCGCGGTTCCTCGAGCATTACGAAAAGAGTCTCCTTCATTTTTGTAAATAGATACAAAATTGGCGTCACGTCGAACGTGACGTGCTCCCGTCGCGCTGTCTATTTGACTATTCAAATGAATATCCATAAAACACATAAAGGTCATCGCGCTCACGTCGCGATTGCACTCCGTCCTGCCGCACTCGTATTGCATTCCCGCCGAACGCGACGGCGATGTGACGTGACCGCAAGTCGAGCGCCGAGCGCGACGGGTCTATATGACATATTCTACATTAACTAATATATTACAACTCTTCACGTCCCGCCAGCGTCGCGTCGCCGTCCCGCCCTGTCCGCTGTTTGACCAAACCTTTAAAGAAGCCTACAAACTTACTCTAACTCAATATGAATACGACCGTAAGAATATTATCTGCGCAGGAACGGAGAAATAATACAATTTTCTGTGACCAGGCGGCCTGTCGTAAGAGGCGACAAAATAACCCACAGCCAGGTGGTTAAGCATTTACCCGACTGGATTGCTACCACCCCTGGTCCAGAATATGCCGTCATAACAACCTTCAGTTATGATTCGGAATTTGTGGCCAGTCTCTCCCTTTAGAAAGCGGCAGCTCATTGGTAGCACGTTTGGTGTTACAAATGTCCATAGGCAACGGTAACCGGTTTCCACCAGGTGGGCCGTCAGTCTGTCTGCTGAACTCATGGAATAAAAAAAAAGATATTAGAAAATTAAGATGCTTTTTTTTGTTTTTGTCCCGATCTACGACCCAAAACCTTGATTTATTTTAGTTTCTGTCCCGATTTAAAGCAAATTGGACCTGGCAACAATAGGTATAGTTGACGTGAAGACTTAAAGCAACTTTCCGAATATGCTCAGTTCAAATGAATCCTTCTATTGATTTCCCTCGTGTTTCAGGTGTAGGTACATGACATCAAAATCAGTAGAGCTTGCCTTAGACAGGCCCTGTATCAAAATGTATTAAGGGGCCCAAAGGAAGGGTAAAGGGTAACTTTTTTTTATTTTCATAAAAGAACCAAAAAATGATCGAATATAGAATAGAAGTTATTACTTATACTTAATATTCCTAGGAGCTAAGTTAGGCAAACAATTCAAATCAAAAATACACTTTTTTCGGCAAAATTAATTATCAAATCATCCATAGCTGTAGACGATTTTAGTTTTTCTAGATTTTCTTCCTATAGCGGACAATAATGACAAGTCTAATAGCCGTTTTTGTTGGCCCAGCAATTATTTTCAATAATGTTATTAATATATAAAAGATTTTGGATAATATTTTAAGAATTTTTGCTTTTACATTTTCGGGGCTCTTATAGCTTGGGGGCCCCATATCATTGATACGGCTGATACGGCGGTAGCTACGCCCCTGATCAAAGTGCTACCGAACCGAGACAGCTGTTATAAAATATTCGACGTTTTGGAGAGTTGCTGGAAATTTTACCTATTCATAGGCTCATGTAATTGGCTCTTTGACTGTCGCTGCGGACCGGTGGAGTTTTTCGGAAATCAAATTGCGTTTTTTTCGAAAGCCTCCAATGAAAACACTAAATCAAATAGGTAAAAACGATATTCTATTGATGGATTAGGCCGTTTTGTTTTCGTAGGCTTTTCAATATTCGTTTCCGAATTCTAACGTTTTGTTTAAAATTGAGTTTGCTTTGTGGGCATTTATACACGTATTTTTAGAATAAATAATTTTGTTTTTTATACAACTTCAATTTAAACGGTATAACTACAGTCAGATACTTAAAGGCAACTTCCAGCTTTTTCATCGCTAGAGGAGGTGATAAAGCTCTTCTTCTTCTTTGTTGGACCAAGACCTCCCCAAGTCTGCGCCACAAATCCCGGTCTCCCGTCTTCCTTATCCAGCCTCTTGGGTGTTTCTCTTATGGATAGAATAAAAAATGAGGATATCTGTAAATCCGTAAAAGAATCAAGGTAACAGACATATCTCTCAAAATTAGCAAGTTGAAATAATGGGCCTGTCACGTCTGTCGCAAGACCGACGGACGATGGAGTAAACGTGTCCTAGAGTGGAGACCGCGTCTCGGTAAGCGTAGCAGAGGACGCCCTCTATCTCGGTGGACCGACGACCTGCATAAGGTCACAGGTAGGGGCTGCATAAAGCTGACTAACGACTGATTAGCCTGTAACTATAGAATGCCAGTCAAGATCAAGGTATATTTATATGTAGACATCATCCCACCAATCCTCATATACAGCAGCGAGACACGGGGTGACCGTATTCGTGACAAACATGAGTATCGCCTTGATGTCGAGGATAAACTCCAAGAGCGTCTTCTAAAGGGGTTTGGAACTTCGACCACGTTATGCACCGGTCGAAAATTTACATCGTCAAAAGGTACCTCCATATAGTTGTTCCTGGAGTGAGACCTCCAGGACGTCCAAGAAAGCTGGACTGGAATATTGAAGAACTAGAAATGTTGTGCAAAACGGCATAGTTATAGATAGTGGTATAGTAAGAAAGTCAGACACTTGACACAACAGCTGGAATAATATGTTTTTTTAACAAAAACAAAGCCGACTTCACATTAAAAAGCAAAAATAAATATATAACAGACTTTTTTCTACAACATCTGGAAGTCGGTACCGAGGAAAATATAAAAGAACAACAACAAATTTACAAAATATACTAATTTTTATGTTTTACTGGATGCCGACTTGTAGATGTACACCACAAAAAAGTCTGTTAAATATTTATTTTTTGGTTTTTAATATGAAGTCGGTTTTATATTTGTTGAAATAAAATATATTTTTTACTTTTTAGTTACGCAAATAATTGAATAGATTTAGAAATTGACCTATAGAAATTGTACAACTGGCACGCGTATACAAATTTGCCATCTCACTCTTCGGTTTATATGCTCTTCAACAAGGGTTGCTCTCGATTTCCTTGCAATACAAAAATCAGATCGTGACTTGGTGACCATGAGACCATCTTGGGAGTTAAAAAGAAAATTTTGAAAATCGGTCCACAATTCACGGAGAAATCGCGTAATATGCCTAAGATAAAATTAAGCGCCTGTAGTATAAGTATACGCCTGTGTATATACTACCACGCGTATACAAGCCTTTCTTTTTAAAAAACGTATGCTCTTGGCTTTTTTAATAAGGATAACTCTTGATTTCTGGGATCCACTCATCAGATTTTTACTTGGTAACCATGGAATCGCTTCGGGAATCTCATTCCACAATTGACGAAATAATCACATAACAAGCAAATAAAAAATTAAGCGCCTATAGAAAATATAATGGCTACACGCGATAAAAGATTTTTTCCAAGAATTTAGGTGTACCGCGTTCTTTGATAAGGGTTATACTCGATAGCCCTGGAATTCGATCCACTCATCAGATCCTGACTTGGTGACCATGGGACTATCTCGGGAGTATACACTTACGAGTAAAGAAAACAATTTGAAAATTGGTTTACAATTGACGGAGATATTGTGTTACTAAGAAGATTTCGTAACAGTTTTCGTGAGTTTCTTTAATTCACCGGAATGCACTCATCAGATTCTGACAAGGTGAGGTGACAAGTCGGGAGAATAACCTTTCGATTCAAAGTTAAATTATGAAAATCGGTCGACAATTGACGGATAAATCGAGTAACGAACATACAAAAAAAGATACAGACGAATTGATAGACTAATTTTAAGATACTCTGAAAAATCATATTCAAAACAAAGTGTGCTGTCAAAATACTCCTGGACGTAGTTTTTCGATTTTGCAAGTGGTATTGGGTCGGTTATATCTATTAGAAGGAACAGAGAAACAATAATCAGTGACGTACAATAATTTTCAAATTGTGACGACGATCTGCAACAGGGAGCGGGTGGAAATTGAAAATTGGACTATTTCACATACTTATGACGCGGCATATCACTAACAACAGATTTCAGGGAATGCCGATGACGAACAGACTTATTATTAATATGTAGGCAAAATATTTCAGGACCTTAATGAAAACTATCCCTGAAAGCAAGAGTTTATATCCATATCCTAAACAAACCAGAGGCCGAAGTTGCGGACCTTAAGTACTTAATCTCGTGTAATGTATTTAAAAGTCAAGCATCCTAGTAGCTATTAAATAAAGTTATCTTATTATATCATTAACGATCGCTTGTTCCACTCAATTGCTTCTACAATTCACTCGGGACTCATAAAGTGGTTTAAATCTTAACTCTAAAGTCGAGGGGGTATCATACAAAATCAGAATAATTAGGAAGTTCAAATATATTCGCAATTTAGGCCAGACGGTAAGACGAAGTTAATCAGTAAAGATGTGGAATGCGAGTTAATTAACTTTTACGCCGAGTATGGAAATAATTGCTCGGTTATGTAAGCGATGTGATGTATTTCATAAGCGAGCGGAAGCGCTTCAAAAATTAAATGGGTAGGGCGCCACTTTCGCAAATTTGTCTAAACTCTAGCAACTCCAATATTAGATCAAGAGTAATTTCGATAGGTACAAGTAATATTTAGTACATCAAACATTGTGCAAGTATCAAGTTGGTTTAATTACGAGTAAGCAAGAGTTTTAACTCCATGCGATAGTTAACAGAACGACTATTTGATTAAAAGAAGCTAAACTAACCATTGGAAACCTGTCATGTCGGCTGTTCTTTGGTAAATATTTGGTCAAATTATGACGAAAAGCTTGTTGCTTCAAATTCTATTACACAACCTTGGTAAACTTTGAAAATCACTGCTTACGTGAAACTTGGTATTGTTCGATATTTAACTATTTTTTTAGTGCATTTCAGACTAGGATCAACGTTAAAATCACATGGATAAATTAGCTTTGTTTATGATTCATTGACCTTGACTACAGATAAAATAGAATATTGCCAGAAGGCCAAAAAAAGTTCATTTTCTAGACATTTTGGTCAAGTTGTACAGTAGTGGTGTGAAAATGTTCGCCAGTTTTCAATTTGATTCATTTAACGTTCGCGATCACATGTTACCTTTTTAAACTAAGTACCAGAACAGACTGTTTCATACAAAATTGTGTTATTTGACAGTAAAGTTTAAAATTACTTAGATCAAAGTTGTTTGATTTTCTATCTTGTCTAAGAAGATTGTTTACATACATACGCCAGTCGCCAGTACGCCATCACGCCAGTTCCCTCGCGGGGTAGGTTCGTACAACAGAGTGCCATTCAGGCTTATTCTTACACACCTCACTTGCTTCTTTGACATTCATAACTCTTGTCATGCACGCTCGTCTGTTCTTAAAGCTCCTGACATCACCTTCTGCTAGTAGACGATCAATTTGATCATGGAAGGTGTCTCGTGGCCTTCCACGACTTCTGCATCCATCCACTTTTGCAGTGTATATCTGTTTAGTCATTCTTTCATTATGCATTCTTTCCACATGCCCGAACCACCGGAGCATTCCTTTCCTTAGCTTCACCCCGACACACTCTTTCAGACCAACTCTCTTTCTTACTTCAGTATTGTGAACGGGGTCCGCGAGCGTCACTCTGCAGATTTTGCGCAGTGCTCGCACCTCGAACGCGTTTACTCTACTTTCATGCTCTCTTTTCCATACCCAACTCTCGCTTCCATACGTGAGCGTAGGTACCAACACCGCGTTGTGTATGGCAAGCTGGGCCTTCTGGCTGAGGTTCTTAGCGCCTAGAAGATTACCTAACGCTCCATTTACACTATTCCCCAAATTCACTCTTCTTTCTATATCAGCGGTGTACCTTCCATCTCTGCTAATAGCACATCAAAGATATACAAACTCACTCACTTGCTCCAGCATAACATCATCGACCAATATCCTTGCATTCGTTCTGGTTTCTTCTCTTTCAAAGACCTTAACCTTAACCTTTGTTTTCTTCGCATTCAAATGTAAGCCTCTCGCCTGACAGTCATCTTGAAGATAGAAGATTGTTTAGACATGTAAAACGTTTTTATTGGTTTTAGTATTAATGTTAAGCGTAGTGATTATATTCTCTTAGTTTCTTATTGTTAATCTCAGCGTCTGTCATTGTAAACATTGCAATTTTCCTTTTACACGTTTCTATATAAACCTAAAATTTATTAAAATGTTAACAGTAGTTACTGTTAAGGTAGTGGCCGTGATCACGGAAGACAAAGATGTCATCTTTGTCTTCCTGATCACGGCCACTGAAAAGTGTCCACGTCTGAATAACAAAAATCAAATAAATTACCGCGCTTAAAACCGTTAAAACGTAGTTGTATTATGTATACAAGCCGCAAAAACTTAAGAAAATATCATAGGTACATAGTAAGAATCGCTTCGCTTATACAATATACATATACTTTAACCAATCGCAAACTTCTGAAGACACCCAAAAACTCTTGACAAACGACACGAGTGTAAGTGAAAAGCGATGTTTTGCCCGGACTGATTTGCCTAAATCTAAATAATTGCCAACTTTACTTGCAATTATAAATTCCATTTCGCTGTTTTGCTGTATTTCGAATTAATAACGATAAGTTTCTATCTAGACATTTAAATACAAACGACATAATAAATAAAAAGCCTTTTAATTCTTACTTTTTACATTAGGTATACTTAGTATGTTAATTGGTTAGTAATTTTAAATTAATTGTTAGTATTGTTGTTGTTAGTTTGTTAGTTGGCTTATTTATGTAAGAATCCCAGATTGGATAAAAGCCTTCTCCGAAGACGCCCATCTGTCTCTGTCCTGTGCTTTTTGATACCAGTTGGGGCCGGCTATTTTTTTTTAATGTCCTCTTCCCAACGCATCAATGGTCTCCCTCTGCCTCTCTTGCCTTGAGGTCCTGTCCACAAAGTTGTTTTTACGGTCCATCTCTGGTCTGTAAGCTTTATTATATGACCTGCCCATTTCTATTTTAATTTCTGTGCATAGCTCAAGGCATTAGTTGCTTTTGTTATCGCTCTTATTGTTGTGTGTCTAATTTTGGCTATTTTCTTTACTTTGAGCATAAACTACATACATATTATAAATATTTTTTTTTACGAAAACACAAACCTTTATACATATAGAAGTTTTGAAAATATATAAATAATATAAATTAATTTAATTTTCATTATTAAATTATCTATCATTATATAATATATGATATAAATATGTATAAACATATCAGAAGAAAAAAATGTTATTACCAATTAAATGAATGGATACATATGATTTACTATATCAGTATTAAACTAAAATATATCTAACTCATTAAAATAAAAATTATAATATTTAATGGACTATACTATCTTACAAAATAATACAACTAAATATTGAAAATAAACTAATTTATAATTAAATTAAAATAATGAACATTACAAATAATATATGAGTCCCAAATCGCCGTCACTTCTCAAAACACTGCATTTCCTCGTTCAAGTTCAGGTTTCTCCTCCTCCGAATTACTATTAACAAAGGCTCTTTATAGGATTGTCTAGTCGTTCGGTTAACGGACGATTATTATTTATCCGGTTACCGGTGACTAGACACTTCGATGAATAAATCATTACAATAAAACTTGATAAAAATAAATCAGCCAAGTGTGTATCGAACCATTCACATTGAAGTGTCGTACGTAGACAGGAAGAATAATCTGAAAATCAGCGTTGTTGTGTTCCGGCATAGCAATAAACTGAGTGCAAATCTCACTTCTTGCAAATGCAGCGTAAATCTTTTCAAAAATATTCTTATTATAATTTGTAATTTCTTCAAATCAAGTTTTCGCACTGCAAAGTCCGAGTTCGACACGCAGTGCAAAATGTGCAGTGGCATGTATTGTGACGGCCCAGTGGTTTGAGCTCTCCGGAATCTATTCTTCAAATGAGTAAATGGTTTAGGATATAAGTTTATAATTCCTTTCATGGCACTTTTACACGTGATGTATTCTGCTCGTGGGCCGTAACAATAATGTATTTATTCTATTGTTTTGGGAGGCGTTCTTCGATTCAAATTTAAAGAAATTATATTTCTTAATGTATTATAACGACTATGGGGGTTACTCGTTATAGTATATTAGGTATTCCTACTAAATTTCGATCATATAAACCCCAATTAGTTTTCGAGAAAAATATTTTTGATGGACAGTGTTGGATCCTCACAATTTATATTATGTGGGTAGTTTTATAAGTGTCGCTGGCTTTCGGTTTCGCCGCCATTGCGTGGTGGTGAAGCTAGTCTAGAAGTAGCAACGCACGCGAGGTCAGTCCGGACGTTCCATTTTCCTCGTGCTAAGACCAAGTGAACGTTTCACATTCCATTCTTCAATATCTCATTGAACTTTATATACAAGCCGTACTTGCTCTTTGGTGTGAGTGTGTCATACTTTGAAGACCTAAGTGCCATCCGAGGACTTGTTAGTGCCATTCACTCTCAGGAGCTATCTAGCTGCCCCATAGGAGGTGGATTGCGTGGTTAGTGATACTTATTACCCCTTTGCCTTTTGTGCAGGATTTGGCATACCTCTGACTCTCATATATTCCTTTAAATATAACCTAGTCCATTAAACAATTACTCGAATCAGCGAAGCTGTGTGGGACAGATGGAAGATATCATAAAGCTTCAGTTTTTGTTAAACTGGCTACGTGGTTCCAAAAAAAAGTAAAATTCAAATAATACTAATTCAACTTACAAAAATGGCATTATTTTGCGTATAAATGAGTCAGTTTAAAAAAATTGGATCGTCATAAATTTTCATATTTCTTAAAGCTTAGATGAAGTATAAACTTTTGTAATTTAAAGAGGAAAATTGAATGAAAAGTGCTCTCGGGAATGTTTTTAAAATATGTGCGGCTCTGTCTGTCTGGTTTTTGTCAACAGTTTCACTTAGGAAGAGGGGAAATTTGATTATACACGAAATGAGGGTAATAGACTAACAGTGACACTTATAACCAGATAAACTTTAATTAATTTAACATCCTCTGTTGTCTGTCTTGTAGTCTTAGTTGTCCGCTTGGCTCACTATAACGCATTTCTAGGTTCGATTCCAATCAGGAAAAATCACGATAATCAAATTTCAGATGTTCACGTAGATATATATATATATATATATATATATATATATATATATATCTAAGTAGAGTAAACGCGGTCGAGATGCGAGCACTGCGCAAAATCTGCGGAGTGACGCTCGCGGACCGCGTTCGTAATACCGAAGTAAGAAAGAGAGTTGGTCTGAAAGAGAGTGTCGGGGTGAAGGTAAGGAAAGGAATGCTCCGGTGGTTCGGGCATGTGGAAAGAATGCATGATGAAAGAATGACTAAACAGATATACAATGCAAAAGTGGATGGATGCAGAAGTCGTGGAAGGCCACGACACACCTTCCATGATCAAATTGATCGTGTACTAGCGGAGGGTGATGTCAGGAGCCTTAAGAACAGACGAGTGTGCATGACAAGAGTTATGAATGTCAAAGAAGCAAGTGAGGTGTGTAAGAATGGGCCTAAATGGCGCTCTGTTGTTCGTGCCTACCCCGCAAGGGAACTGGCGTGAAGTTATGTATGTATGTATGTATATATATATATATATATATATATATATATATATATATATATATATATATATATATATATATATATATATATATATATATATATATATATATATATATATATATATATATAGTTGTGTCAGGTATTATTAGATCATCAGATCTTAACAACTTTAGACTCTTCCAGCTTTTGAATAGAGGTGTAGAAAATTTCATACAAATCCAAAGTGGTGGTAGAACTTAAAAAAAAATACATTTCTTTACTTCCTGTATTCCGTACATTAATTGTGCTCGCGATTTTTATTCCATTTTAAATTGAAACAAAGCGTAAACAAGCAGTATTAATGCTTCCAATGCTCGAGATCCATCTGGGATAATGGTAAAGTCATTGACTGCGGCAAAATGAGTCTTATTTATAGCATTTGCCCGACTTGATGGCTACCACCCCTCGTCTAAAGTATGTCGCCATAACGACCTTGAGTTTTGTTCCAGCATTAGTGAACAGGTTCCAGTCCCCTTTAAGAGAGCAGCAGCGCATTTGTAGCACCTTTGGTGTTGCAAATGTCCATAGGCGATAGTAACCGCTTTCCATCCAGTGGGCCATCTGCCTGTCTGGTGAACAACTGCAATAAAATAAAATGAATTCAAGCGCGGCTGTCTTTGGAGGCTGAAGAAAGAAGTGGTTGTCCTTTGACGGCTGTTACGGAAGAAAAAGTGCAAGCAATAAAAATTTTAATCAAAGAAAATAAGCGAGTTACGTATCAAGAGATTCAGCACGTACGATTGGATCGAGAAGCCTTTACGAGATTCGACACATGCATCTTCGCGTGAGGAGGATAGTTTCACGCTGGGTGCTGCACAACCTCGCCGATGCTCAGAAGTAGGCCTGGGTAGAATGGTGCCGTGATATGATAAATAAATTTGAAGCAGGCTTGTCTCCGTATGTTTACAACATCATTGCAGGTGATGAGTCCTGGATTTGTCAATACGATCCAGAAACGAAGTGCCCGTCGACGGTTTGGGTGTTTTAAAACGAACCAACGCCTATCTAAGTGAAGTATATTAGAAGCGAGGGGACGGTTTTGATCGCGAGTTTTTTCAATTTGACTAACTAATTGGTGTCAATTCCTTTACGGAACCAAAGAAGCATCAACGTCGAATGGTATACTACCAAATGTCAGAAATTTTCTCTGTTGTGACTAACAAGCGAACAAACACAGGACTCCGCGCGCTACTGCTCCACCACGACAACGCGTCCGCCCATACCGCGCTCAAAACGAGGAACTTCCTGGACAGCACGCCGGTCAAACTCTTGGGTCACCTTCCTTACAGCCCTGACCTAGCACCGTGTGACTTCTTTTTATTTCCGAAAATAAAAAATCAACTTAAAAGGATACAATTTTCGTCGCCGGAAGATGCGCTGTTAGCGTTCTAGCAAGCTGTAAACGAGGTGTCTGTGGCGGACTACAAAAAGGCTTTCAAAAACTGGTTCAGACGCATGAAACTCTATAGAGGCTGGTGGAGAGTACTTTGAAGATTTAATAATAAAAAAAATATTTACCTATTTAACATTTTATTTTTATTTTCCCAAATTTTCTGAGTACATACATACATACATAACTTCACGCCAGTTCCCTTGCGGGGTAGGCACGAACAACAGAGCGCCATTTAGGCCCATTCTTACACACCTCACTTGCTTCTTTGACATTCATAACTCTTGTCATGCACACTCGTCTGTTCTTAAGGCTCCTGACATCACCCTCCGCTAGTACACGATTAATCATTTTCTGACTGTCCCACGTATTTTAAATAACAAGAGAAAACAATACAAAACCATTAATAATGAAATTCCAAAAACCCTCTTTATTGCCTAAATCGTTTTTTCCTCACTCGAAACTACGATATGCTGTCAATCGCGGCATTTAGACGAGCGCTCCCATTCAACATCCTCTATTGTGCGCGCCGTCGACGGGAGACGGGCGGCGGATCAACGCGTCTCGTATAAAAGCCTGGCATTATTCAGCCTAGTCGTTAATTATTTTCAAAACAGTATTTAAAATTTGAAAACCTCATTAAGATACGCACGAACCCCGCATAAAGGGTTGTGAAATAATACAGAAGGTAATTTTCGCTTATTCATTAAACGTAATTAAAAGGGGAACGATAATGACGGCTCGGTGAAATTAATAATATGCAAAATAACGGCAACTCAGTGGTTGTGTGTAATACTCGGTAAATGCTTGGCGTGAGTGCGCGATTTGGCTTGTTAACATGAGTTAAGTTGCGAACACCGGTTGCAAAACTTTTGGTGTCGGACTGACTTTCATATTAGAATTTGGGATATATGTAATATGTTACTAATAGTAATCAGCAGTTTACAAATATTGTGTCCTATATTTACAGAAATACAGGAGTTATGTTTTTGAAAATTTACAACGTCCAAATTATAAGTACACTGATTGCGATTAAGTTCATCAAAAGCATCAATTAATTAATATTTTAAAAAATAACTCAAAGGGCGTGTGTTCGATGGTTAGGTTGGTCAGTTTTCTGACCTAATGTGCATATTGTTACAATTACCACGTGCTAACAAAGGTGAAGGAAAACATCGTGATGTAACCTGCACATCGAGATAACCGATGTGTCAAGCCGCCTTGGACAAGCGTGGCGGGTATACTGTCCGTTCCCCCTATAATGGTAGGCCAGAACCCACCAGTTGGACATTTATGGGCTGATATTATTATTTATATATTTATAAAAATCTATTTTTTTCACACACACTGCCGCCACCTTGACGATTTTCATATTTTTGCTGTTTTAAGAAAGTTGACTGTATGAAAAAAGGTCACTGAAGACTGTGGACATATGTAACGAGGAAAATTGTTATTATATTGTTTTAAATGCTTACGTATGATGTTATGAGGTAGGAAAACATGACCAAAAGTTAATTAATTCTAAATCCCTAAAGTGCGCAAGGAACTGTTTTTGAAAATCATGGCATACAATGAAATAGGATGAAAACAATGAAGTAAAAACAAAAGCTTAGCCGGATGGGCTTTGCGATGGCAGAAAGACAAGTAAGGTATTAAATATTTCAGGACCATAGAAAAGGCAAGTCCCTCTGAACTGTCTAGACAGTAGTTTAGCCAACACTTTGATAATTAGCAGTCGTGTCCTTGACATCAGATTAGAACGGGTAAATCTTATTTTCTGTGGATTACAGCAATTGGCAATCAACGTAAAGTGAAATAGGTGCACGATATAATTGCTCGCGTCCATCTCACCATACCACCATTCATACCATACTTGATTTCATAGAATTTGATTTGGAAATTTATCTACTCATTACTTTATCTATTATATTACGAGTTGAGAAACTCTTTCATATTGTTATTACAACTCATAAATATTCAAAACAATTTATCAAGTTATATGTTTTTAATTTATCTCTGAGGTTGCACACGCAAATCTATGCTCTTTTGACATGTCAATGTGAAACTTTCTTTAATGCATCTTTAAAATGTTATTTTTTTAAAAGAAATGAATTAAAGATGACGTCGCATATTGTATTGGATATAAATTGAATTTTAAAAAAATATTTAAACGTTTCAAGTGAAAGTTTCCAAGAAATTTCTAGTAAAAGGTTTACAAATAATAATCAATTTGCTGTTTCTAAATTCACTCGCAAAAACTTTTTCTATTTGCTGTATTATTGTTTGAAATAACTTTTGTTAACCTTTCTTAAATGTTGACAACCGCTGAATTGACGGTATTGCAGACTTAAAATTCACAAATAATTGATAGATAACTAAACTTAAATTGAATTTTTAACGTACATCAATATTTTAAGAGCATTTTCCGGTAATAAATGATAATCTTTTGCTAACTTGAAACCTCATTAACAACATACTCTTGATAATATTACTTATAGAATATACAAAAGCTGGAATGGTCATACAAGAACATTTGTTTGTTAATGAAACTGGATTAAAATTTTGATGAACTTTTATAATGAATTTCTGTATTATTATTAATATTTATTTCATTACAATATAATACATAATTAACATTTATTACATTAAAATATCACAATCATAAGAAATATTTAGAAAGTATAAACAGGTTTCACATATTATGTCTGGCCAAAATTCACAGTACTCACTAGCTGGTGGCAGCATAGGCGTCCCAAACTCAAATGGCGCTGGTTCAAATGCTGGCAGGAGCGCATACACAGTTTTCTGATTTAGTTTGCATATTGATACAATGACCACATGCAAAAACATCGTGATAAAACCTGCACATCGAGGTAACCGATGTGTCAACCTACCAAGCCGCCTTAGACAAGCGTGGCGGGTATACTGCCTGTTCCCCTATAGTGGGACGTTTATGGGCTGTTATTATTTATTTTTATAAAGTTCACAATGACCAACCAAGGTGAAGGAAGAGGAAGTCATTGGACAACCGAAATTGTCAAGTGAAAGCTGCTGCAAGGGCATCGCCATTCAAGGTAGGCCGCATCGAATCCAAGCGCATCCATCCAAGCGACCAGTAGAAGTTGTCATCTACTTGAAATGAGGGCAAAGAAGGACACTTTAGTTCCGACTTCGTTAATGCTGTCAAAGGCATAGAACAACAAGGCCTCTAAGACTGAAGCTAGTTTCTCACTATCTCCCCAGTCCATCTCCATATAAACATAAGGTACTTTAAAATTTCTTTTCCTTATAGTATCATTCCGTTTGCCTATTTACTGTGACATTTTTAGTTACGGGTTTTGCTTCTCAGTCGACGACAAATTTTGTTCTGCGTTTCTAGTAATATCTTTCTTGTGTTCAAAGTAGAGCCATCTGAAATATTTTCAAAACTATGAAATACTACTTTTAATCCAAAAATGGTCTGTATAAGCTAATAGCGTTCAAGAGGATAGCTTCTTTAACGCTGTCACGCTGTCATAGGACGAAAATACTTGTTCTATGCTGTCATACATCCTTGGTCACGTCACAAATCATGTCGTTTAATGTATCCATTTACTTTTAGTATATACCTTTACTCTTATTGTTTATTATATATATCTATATATGTATTTACGCCTCGCAACGCAGATACTCCGGGTTCGATTCCATGGAAATTAATGGTAAATTTCAAAATCATTTTTTCCGTTATTTACTATGGTCTGGGTGTCTGGGAGGGGCCCTAGAGTAGGCCGTTGCATATTACCCGTAAAATAAGCATAACTTGCCTAATTTGAAGATATACAATGTGTGTGTGTTTGTCTGCCAATTATTATATATTATTATTTACCCAAATATAGCGATAGAAGGTAGTGTAAGCATTGCTCCGAGCAGGAATACTGCCCCAGGTAGTATGTTAAGTGTTGCTATGTACACTCTGGAGTACAACGGGCCATATACCAAAGGCATAGTTGCTTCCGCCAATCCGAACAGAGAGTTTACTTTGCCTGAAATAACAAAACACAGAGATAAACAGAAATAGACAAATACAACAGATACTACTACGGGTGGCCTTATCGCTAAACGCGATCTATTCCAAGCAACCCTTGGCAGGCATTAATTGATATAATACTGACGGTTGTGCACTTAATAAATAAAACAAAAATATGTTTTGGTATATTTGTAGTTTCTTAATCGGGTGGACGCATCGGAGGCGTATTATTTCTGGTTTAAGGTGCGTTTAGTTACTCGTCGAAGAAAGACACTGTGAAGAGATATCTGTATATCGAGATTACGCATGTGTAAAACCCACTAATCCGCTTCAAACAAGCGTCAAATATGAATTGCGTTCATTTCTTGATTCCGGGAGGCCCGAACCCAGCAGTGGGACGGTTATGGGTTGATGACATTTTACAAAATTATTGAGAAAAGATAAACTCATTTTTAATATTCAAATATCAGTATAGATGAGCCTTATACATAAAAGCTATTAGAATTTTAGGGAGCTAATATCAAAGATCAAAAAGACTAAAATAAATAATTAGAAGAAATATTTAGACGTTATAATAATATTTGAAGATGTCTTTTTGATTTTTGTCATAATATCTTCCAAGAAATCATTCAAATGTTAAATGAGAGACAGCGAGAGACTGATAACAAATACTTTAATGCACACTAAACTATACAACAACAAAAACAGACCATATTCACAGTATTTTCTAGGCAATACATTAGGTGGCCTTATCGCTTATAGCGATCTCTTCCAGGCAACCTAAATCAACGAAATGCGTGCAATGGTGTGGTGAAGAAGTGGTGCAGCAAAAAGGTAATAAATACATAAATACTCAATATAATTGAAACCTGATTTCACTAAAATAGTTCAGGGATTTGATCAACTCATTAATTTTTTTGAGGGAAATCACCCACAGAGTTGTGCGTGATTGTAACATCTGGCGTGAATTGATCATCATCCTTGGGGTTTGATCAAATATCCGTTTTCGTGATTTCACTACGACATACATATATGATAGCCAAATCTCTATGTAGAACAGTCTATATCGATCGATATAGATTGTTCTACATAGTTCGATAATCGATATTACACATAACACTATAAACTGTACATAAAATGTAAACATTAACATTATAAACTGTACATACATACATACATACATACATAACTTCAAGACAGTTCCCTTGCGGGATAGGTACGAACAACAGAGCGCCATTCAGGCTTATTCTTACACACCTCACTTGCTTCTTTGACATTCATAACTCTTGTCATGCACGCTCGTCTGTTCTTAAGGCTCCTGACATCACCTTCTGCTAGTACACGATCAATTCGATCATGGAAGGTGTGTCGTGGCATTCCACGACTACTACATTCATCCACTTTTGCATTGTATGTATATCTGTTTAGTCATTCTTTCATCATACATTCTTTCCACATGCCCGAACCATCGGAGCATTCCTATCCTTACCTTCACCCCGACACTCTCTTTCAGACCAACTCCCAACTCCCATTATAAACTGTAATTGTGAAAATGTAAATGTGAAACTTTTATCTTACCACGAATAAACAAATAAATGGATTTTAGTAAAATTTGACAAGGAGATACGTTATATCCCGGGAAACAACATATGCCACCATTTGTCTTAAAAACGAATTTTGAAGTGGGTGAGAATTTGTAGCGGTTAGCCAAATCAACTAGGACAATTTATATTCTGAAGTTTTCGCGACTAGCGCGTATTTGAACGTTTCGGCCAATTTTCAGTAGCCGTGATCACTGCTTAAAACCGTGAAAACGTAGTTTTATCAATTAGGAAACTTTTTATCATCTTAAAAACGACGTAATCCCATAGATTTTGTAGGAGCATACCATGTTTAACGCGATAAGTTTGTATAAGATAAAGGACTTAAATAGTGTTAGTTATTGTTAACTGTTTAAACAATAATTAAAATAGTGTCTGTCGTGATATTTAAAAAAAATATGATATTTTAACCCCTATTTTTTTAAGTAAATAATGTTAAAATTGATTGTAACACGTGTCCGTATCCCTATTCTCATCTCATGTTAGAGATATTAAAATTTATATCGTTAAGCATTTAGTAAGAAATATGCGTTTAACTTTTTTTGCATAATTGTCTATTAACAATTGTCTGCGGAGTGACGCTCGCGGACCGCGTTCGTAATACCGAAGTAAGAAAGAGAGTTCGTCTGAAAGAGAGTGTCGGGGTGAAGGTAAGGAAAGGAATGCTCCGGTGGTTCGGGCACGTGGAAAGAATGCATGATGAAAGAATGACTAAACAGATATACAATGCAAAGGTGGATGGATGCAGAAGTCGTGGAAAGCCACGACACACCTTCCATGATCAAATTGATCGTGTACTAGCGGAGGGTGATGTCAGGAGCCTTAAGAACAGACGAGTGTGCATGACAAGAGTTATGAATGTCAAAGAAGCAAGTGAGGTGTGTAAGAATGGGCCTAAATGGCGCTCTGTTGTCCGTGCCTACCCCGCAAGGGAACTGGCGTGAAGTTATGTACGTATGTATGTATGTATGTCTATTACCAGCCGTGTAAGAATATTTACACATTTTATAGAGGTGAAAAAAATATATGTCAATCTTGATCATATTTCTGAGATAACCATTCTAGACAAAACGCATTTTCGATCAATTTTCTTGATAGATTGCAAAGTAACCTCTAAACGTGTTCTTCAATCTTTAATATTATTATTACTGTACATAGCTAAAATTAATAACAGTAACATTCATATTATAAGAAATATAATTATTATAGTTCTTTTATTCCATTTTATCCGTGCAGGTACGGAGAAAGAATACAATCTCTTGTGGCCGGACAGCCTGTAGTAAGAGGCGACAAAACAATCCACAGCCAGGTGGTAGGGTGTTTGCCCCACTGGATGGCTACTACCCCTGGTCTAGACTGTGCGGTTATAACAACCTTGAGTTGTGTTCCGGCATTAGTGACCAGGTTCCAGTCTCCCTTAAGAGAGCAGCAACGCATTTGTAGCACCTTTGGTGTAGGAAATATCCATAGGCGATGGTAACCGCTTTCCATTAAGTGGGCCGTCTGCCTGTCTGCTGAACTCCTGCAATAAAAAAAAAACGGTTACTTAGCAAATTTGAAAATAATTAATTATTTTATTATAAATGACTTCGGAAAGCTCGCTTGTACCTATGTTCGGTTGATACAATATTTTGCCGCACTTGCACGTCCTATATATAAGTGGCGCTGTCCTATCGAGGTAAACATTAGCCGCGTGGGGCTAATTATGTGAAACACCGTTTTGAATTAGGGCTATACACCCTCTTAACCAAAGGATATTATCTATACTAATAATATTATAAAGAGGTAAAGTTCGTGAGTTTGTGACGTTGTAGGGTGTAATGTATGAATCTACTAAACCGTTTTAATAAATTCCTTTACTGTTCGAAAGCTACGTTAACAGGGAACATGACGCTATATACCACGGGAGCGGGATAGAGCGTGGGTGAAACCGCGCCGGGCTGCTAGCAATCTATAATATTACAAAATTGTAAAAGCGTAGTCTTTTGTCTCTCACATTTTATGTGTGTTGTAAAAATACTGGGTCAATTTCCACGCGGTATTCGCTGATCGATAATAAATTCCCGTAGTTAAAATCTGCGGTATACAGGTAATGCAGATTTTAAGTACGGGAATCACTCACAATTACAATCAGTTCACTTGATCGATAAAATCATTAGTAAACAATAATTGTCGTTGTATATGCCTTTAGTAACATTACCTATCCCGAGTTTTACGGGGTTCATGTATTTTTATAAGCTTTTACTTAACTTGCAATGTAGGTACATAATATGTATGTAAGTTCGGGTGGAATCTGGCAAGTTGAATTTGACCAACTTCCCGGTTTCCGATTGAGCTGAAATTTTGCACGCATATGTATATTGCGTGACAATGCAATAATATGTTGGAGTCGGAAGGTGGCCATAGGAACTCCTGTACTAAACGAGATAGACCCGTCGTGTTTGAACTCGTTTTACTTGTCTTGGCTAGCACTCTGCTGCCACATGATATCCAGGATCTCAAAAGCTTGTATTTAAAAACTTTTTTAAAAAAAGCTTATTACACAAAAAATCCACTACCCTGCTGAAAATAACCTTTAATTTTATATTTAGCAAAATAACTGATCTTTGTTACCTGTCTAACGTGGACAAAGTCGCGGGCAAATGCTAGTACCTACTCAGGTACTTCTTATAAATATTAAATAAATAAATGTAGATGAATTCGTGTATTTCTTAATAAAATTGTACATTTATTGACGTAAACTAATTTTTCGAAATTTTGAGCTCACGTTCAACCTAATTTTAATTTTTCCATACATTATTATCTCATTCAAACTGCTGTTGTCTTTCGATTAAACGCGTAAAATAGCTCTTGAATAAATGCAATCAGGTTACGGATACCGTATTTGAATTTGGGAGTACCTAAATTGAAATAGTTTTAAACTTGACTAAGTCTTACCAAACTCTTCGCCGCTGACAAGTTTCGTAGCTATCGATCTCATGGCGATGAACGAAGTCCCGTTTAAAATTTCCAGAAGGGGCGCTGAAAATATATAGGATATTTAGATATATAATTCTTTATTGCATAACATTAGAGAAAACTTGCAAGTTATTAATTTACCTATGAAGGAATGGGGAACGAATACTCCTTCGGCTGGACGGCCTCTCGAAAGAGACCAAAAAACAACCTCCAGCCAGGGGGAAGGGCATTTGTCTATCTAAATGGCCAATACCTCTGATATAGATCTTTTTTTTTATTGCAGGAGATCAGCAGACAGGCAGACGGCCCACTTACTGGAAAGCGGTTACCATCGCCTATGGACATTTGCAACTCTAAAGGTGCTACAAATGCGCTGCTGCTCTCTTAAGGGAGACTGGAACCTGGTCACTAATGCCGGAACACAACTTAAGGTTGTTATGGTGTTATACTTTAGACCAGGGATGGTAGCCATCCAGGCGGGCAAATGCCCTACCACCTGGCTGTGGGTTGTTTTGTCGCCTCTTACGACAGGCCGCCCGGCCGCAGGAAATTGTATTCTTTCTCCGTTCCAGCGAATCCCAGCGTCAATGGCCAGGTGGTTTGATATTAACACAATATCGAAACCAGGGAAACATACGATTGAGATGTCAGGCGTCATTAACGAAATTGTAATAGCAGAATTAGGCCCCAGCTACCTCGTTGCGTTGGCGTTCCCAATGTCCACCGGTGACGGTAAATACTTTCCATCAGATGGGCCGTCAGCTACCCTTTTTTTTTTTATTGCAGGAGATCAGCAGACAGGCATACGGCCCACTTAATGGAAAGCGGTTACCATCACCTATGGACATTTGCAGCACCAAAGTTGCTACAAATGCGCTGCTGTTCTCTTAAGGGAGACTGGAACCTGGTCACTAATGCCGGAACACAACGCAAGGTTGTTATGGCGACATACTTTAGACTAGGGGTGGTAGCCATCCAGTCGGGCAAATGCCCTACCACCTGGCTGTGGGTTGTTAAGTCGCCTCTTACGACAGGCCGCCCGGCCGCAGGAAATTGTATTCTTTCTCCGTTCCTGCACGGATAAAAACACCCTACCGTACAAACCTTAGCGTACAAAGACCGCTCCTATCAAAAACGATCTGTTCCAGACATTGTTTGTGTTATATTAAAAGAAATTTTAACCGCTTTTGAACGCTCGGACCATGTGGTCCTGAGGCCATGTGCCTCTACAAAAATATTTCAAAACGGCTTATTGACTCTTCAGGAGAACAAAGGACTGGTTCCTACCTCGGTCAATGGATCAGTATGGCGATCTAGCGAGGCAACGCAACCAGCCTTCTAGGAACCTTATCCGTTGACTTTGATGTCATAGGCTCAGTATTCTACTTATAGTCTTAAGAGATTATAGGTAGAATATAACATACTTAAGTTAATTTCGTTTATTTATTAATTATTATTAAAAAAAAGGAAAATTTTAACGTTCTAACATATTTTAAGTGCGATTTTTTCCTGCGATAAATCGAACATCAAACATATCGTCCATCTTTCTCTTTCATCCATATAGATCTAGTAGCTTCTGAATAAAATGAATGTGACATATAAAGACAGATGGACAGAGGGACGGACTTCTTCTTCTCCAGCCAGTCCCTGTCTTCTGATGGACGTAAGCCTCCCCAAGTTTGCGTCACATCCCGGTATCCCGTCTTCCTCATCCAACCCCTACCGGCGACGTTGTACAGGTCGCCAGTCCACCTTGCTAGAGGGTGTCCTACGCTACGTTTGCGGAGACGCGAACATGACGAACAACGCGAGGGACGGACTAACAAGACGATTATAAAATAATTCAAGATGGCTACCGATCCCCAAAAGGGGCCTTTCGCAATTACGTCACACGAATTTCATGATTTTTTGATAAGTCTTCCCCCGTCCAAGTCACAGTTGGTCACATAAGTGAGAATCCTCCCTCCCTGGTGTGACATCACATATTTTGCAATTTTACATCAAGAAATTATTAAATTAAAACAGCAATTCCGTAATAATATTTATTTCCAGTGAAATTATTTTTTAATACTTTAAGCACTCTGGATGTACTGATAGAGTTGGAAATATTTCAAGTTTTTTGTTATTAATAGTTCAAACACGTCACGGAATGTAGGACCTCTTTCACGCCTCGTCACACAACGTCACATTTCACTGACACGCCCCCCCCCCCCCCCCCTTTTAACGTGTGACGTAATTTACGGATAGCCCCGAAACAGTGGACGTTCGTAATTTTTATGGAACCCTTCTTTGTGCGTGAACAATTACTCCTTTGGACTATATATTTTGTTGTGTGGTTACAAGATGAGGGATGTTTTCGGAAGCACATCTTTTTTAGGAACTTGGTCCAGCTCTCTCTCTCTTTTCTTTCACCATACCCTAATTATTTGGGGTCGGCACAATATGTCTTTTCCTTCCAAACTCCTCTACTCTGAAATACATCTTCTGTCACACCACACATCATCATATCATCCTTCACACAACCCATATTTTTGATCTACATTTACATTTGTACCCATCTATCTTGTAGTTTAAACATTCTTTTTCTCACGTGACTTTCAGAACTTGGTCCAGCTAGGACTCGGTTATATACCCTGTGTCTTTCTAGATATATGCTTTCGAAGGGACGTAGATAGCTTTAGTGGGTAGTTTGTCGCTTCTTCCCTCATAGGAGGTACCGGTTAGCGTGTCGTACAATAGTCAAAAAAAGTTAACACTCTGTCTTTTTTAAATTTATATTTTATACTTATATAAACAAATACATACTTAAACTTGACTTGTCAGGCAAGTGACATCCCAAGCGATATCGTGCACTTAATAGTTGTTATCTTGTTCTGATAAAGGTCTGAGTGTAAATCATACCCATTGTTTTGTTTGGCGCATCGAGATTCATTATCTGTGCAACCGTAAATTCTATATACAAATAAACATGATTTAGTCTGACAATTTGTATCATAAGAAAATATAGAAATAATATATTATTATACATACATACATACATAACTTCACGCCAGTTTCCTTGCGGGGTAGGCACGAACAACAGAGCGCCATTCAGGCTTATTCTTACACACCTCACTTGCTTCTTTGACATTCATAACTCTTGTCATGCACGCTCGTCTGTTCTTAAGGCTCCTGACATTTATTTTATATTACAGTAAAATAACATTTATCAAGTTGTCAGCAAGTTTTCACCATTTCACTACAGAACCATAAAATATTTTCTTTTTACCTCAAATTGGCCAACAGGAGGCGGCGAATCTGATGGAAAGTAGTTACCATATCTAAAATAATATACGGCAGATCTTGTTTAAACGAATTTTCGTTGAGTGTTTGTAAAGCTCCATAACCCCAAATTTCTTTAGCTTTGTAAAGCTAATAAAAAAATAATACACTCATTATAATCTCTCAAGATCTGACCAAAAATAACCCAAAAACCTAGATACATTGAGAAAAATTACACATTTGCCCACAAAAAGAAAGTGGTCTGTACTTGTATCCAGACCCTTTCAATTGAGGGTGTATGGACCAAACTGACCCCAGATTCGGTCTTTTGGTCCACACACCCTCAAAATTTTAAGGGTATATGGACCAAACTGACCCCAGATTCGGATTCAGCGCATCGAAATACATAAAAATAGATGGGGTCTATTATGAAACAACATGTGGAATACGCTATACTACTGCTTAGTTAAAGCCCCAATAGTTTATGTAACATAAATGACAGACTATGACTTTAGAGAGGTATCAAATTTGCCAAAATGACTATTGAAAAGCGCGTCAGGAATGTTTTGAACGTAGTGATCTTAGCCTTTGTACACTCACATAACATAACCGGTACGATTTACGACAGTTTCTTCACTGTTATTACGTAACCCACTTCAAAATGACTCAAAGCAACTGAACCTTAGGATGTAATCCACTTAATACTATGTAAATACAATAGATTATAGAGTTGAGCCATTTTCCGTAATAAACTGAGCTCCGGTTGAAACTTTGTATAACGCTAGGCGCTACCCGTAAGGCCACTATGTTACTTACAGTGTAATTTATTTAAATTGGCTTGTTTTTATTTAATTCATCTAACTTCCATTTTATATAATAATGTGGCGAGTGATGGTGGAACAAACTAGTTGGTTTGAGAACTTTTACAAAAAGATAGAAGACTCTAGAAAGAAAAGGCAATGACCGAAAGTTCTAGAGTAAAAAGTTCGGGAAGGAAAAGACAGAGATAGTTAGAAAAGGATAGATGATGATCGAAAGTTCTGGAATAGAAAGTTCGGGAAGGAAAAGGCAGTGATAGATAGATGCTTAGAAAGGGACAGATAGTAAATAAAAGAATAACAAAAAGAAGATCGAAATTATGAGTTCCAGAGGATTCCTACGGGTATATAAATAGCGTAAGGCGCGCCTACCGGGCAGTTTAGAGTTGAGTTCAGTTCATGACAGTGAAGCGACAAGTGCGATACGAAAGAGTTGGAAGAGAAGTTTAATAGACAGTGACGAGTTTAGTGGTGAATTTAGTGAAAAGTTTAGTGGGCAGTTCAGTGAAAGAGGAGTGTAGCGTAATTTAAGAGAAGATCCAGAAGCGAGCTACACGCGGTAAATTCGGAGGTGAGCACTGCAGTAGCAGGAGATGGTCTACGTAATATCGGCGACGGTATTGTGAGTGCGACATCTCAACGTCGGGACAGTGCGTCGTTAGTTGTGCGTGTAGGGGCAAGCCTGAGGAAAGGAATCACGTACGGCTGCGTAAGTTAATAAAAGCGTTTAGTTAAAAACTGGTGTTTCCTTTCAATCCTAAGTGCGTACCCCCGCTCGCACGTAACATTTGGTGTCAGAAGTGGGATTGGAAGAAAAATGCTAGTAATGCCGAGAGAAATAAGCAAAATTATAATAGTATAAGATAACTGTATATTAAGAAATAAGATTTTTATTTAAATAAATTGTTAGAACATTTTGTGATACAGTGCAGTGCCAGTGACTCTGACTTGGAATATGTTAGAGACAACAGTGCTTTAAACAATAAAAAACCTATTGCAAATGGAGGTGGTTCTTAATTTCACTATGTTATTATTGTATGTTTGTTTCGTGATTTCTTCATTAATTGAAAATCGATTTTAATTTTTTTTATTCGAAAGAGGTATACGCTTGAGAGTGGCGCTGGAATCGGGTTCCAGGTTTTTGATGAAATGTTTTGTGTGTATTTGATTAGCTCTCAGGATGATTTAGATTTATAATTGTATCCGGTAGATGGTGCTAGAATTGGGTTTTAAATTTTCATTTTTTCAGAGCAGGACAACGCCTACCAGGTCTGCTAGTTATTTATATTAATGCTAATAACTCGTGATTGACTCATGATTGTTAAATCAGATTTTATTACTTTTTGTTTGTTTAATACTGGATTACAAATCCTTACAAATGTGCAAAAACAAAGGTTTGGCTGTTCTTTAAAGCCACAGCTTCAGGCATCTATCAAACTGATTTTAGTAGTAACGTGAATTATCAATGATGACGCAATAAAAAAAAAGTGAAATCAAAATGGAAAAGGAAGTCACTCATTACCGAATCGATTAAAATAAGAAGAGTTATTATTAAAAATAAATATTTTACATTTCTTTGCCTTTTTTATTTTGAAAAATGTAGAAAATAAGTATAATTTACATACATACATACATAACTTCACGCCAGTTCCCTTGCGGGGTAGGCACGAAGTATAATTTAATTACAATTTAATCATTTAAAAAATGTGTGTGTAGTTCACACGCAGTAGAAGTCTAATTTTTATTGATATAAATATAATTCCTTCAGCCTACATCCATCAACATATTATAATTCAAAATAAAGTTCTTAAGTATCACTTTCAATTTTTCACTGTTTTAGTCTAAAAAAGATTATTATCAATTTTATTTCAGTCCAAATTGGACCTATGTTTAATCATCGATCTTATTGACACTCTCATCTGTGCTGCTCAATGTAAAACTCGTATCTTATTCTCTCGGAGGCTTAGTCTTATAAATTTATGTCTTTATCTCTTTTTAGTGTCGCTTTTTTATTTCATCGAGTTTCAAATCACAACGGTTCTGTAGTTTTACTACAACATGGCTAGTATTTCATTATCCAACGTTCACATTTTAGTAGCAAAACGGTTGACGGTTTTTAATACTAATCTCAAGAAAATGTTAATATAAACCGCACAATCTTCTCTCGTAACGTAGTTGGGGGCTATAAGCGGGCAGTAATCCTTTCATAATAACGAGTTCCGGATGCTGTAGCTAGTTAGTCGCGCGGTGCCCTAATAACTGTCTTCTAGAAGAAATAAAAATAAAACTAAGGCATTTAACGCGACTTCACGTGTGAAATTAAAATATAGGTAGGTGCGCGGTAAGCTTTCAGTGTCGTATCAGTCAGTATAACAATAACAGCCCATAAATGTCCCACTGCTGGGCTCGCCTCCCATTATACGGGAGCGGACAGTATACCCGCCATGCTTGTCTAAGGGGGCTTAGCAAGTTTGACATATCGGTTATCTCGATGTGCAGGTTTCATCACGATGTTTTCCATCACCGTTGTTAGCACATGGTAATAGTAACAATATGCACAGGTCAGAAAACTTCCCAAGTGGTGCATGCGTTCCGGCTAGGATCGAACCCGCGCCCTTTGTGCCTGGGACGCATGCGCCAGCCGTTACGCTACCACGAATCAGTCAGTATACGTGAATACAAATACATACCAGTATGGAAGCGGTATCCCAGTAGATATCGATTCGGTTCTGATGACCCATTGCCTCCTCCTCCTATCCCATCACCATATTTCTATCCCATATCCTATCCCTTCTATCCCATTCCGACTGTCTGATCTCTCTGTATCATGTCCCTATCCCAATATCATTATACTGTTTTAAAGGTTGCCAACGCGTTGCCTTCATCTGGTGTTGCAAACGTTCATAGGCGACAGTAACCACTTCCCATTAGCTGGGCCATTTACCTGAATTTTTAGAATTATGTCTGTCTGTTAGAGCATCACGTGAAAACTACTGAATGGATTTAAATGAAATTTGACATAGAGCTAACTTATATCCTGGGTTGTAACTTAGGATACTGTTTATTCTGATAAATGACATCGTTTCCTTAGAATAGACGGATTAGCAAAATAAATGGCGCTGTGATCTTGTTTTTTTAATTCAATAACAATTTGTCATAAACAACATGTCATTTATTTAATATTTTCTTAAGTTTTCGCGACTTGTATACATAATAAAACTGCCGTGATCACGGCCACTGAAAAGTGGCCCAAACTTCGGAAAAAAAAATCAAATAAATTACCGCGCTTAAAACCGTTAAAACGTAGTTTTATTATGTCATTTATTGTATTACTAGAAATCAGGTTGGCTACGACTCGCCTTTATGTTTTGTTGGGCAGTTATGTAGACTGTATGGACTTAGTTTCTTTGTTATTATTATGTGTAAAAGCCGAATTAAGTTTTTATGTATTTAAATAAAGCTATACTGCTTAGGGTTTGACACGTGGCGTAGCCGCGGGGCAAACTCTGTTAGGAAATATAATATTCGTCAACTATGTTACCATGCAACATCATGCATATCAACATTAAATTCAGATATTTTGTTTTGTGTTTGTTTTTTCTTTGTTCTTCAGTAGTTTTAGGAATAAATGGACGGGACGTCTTTTAATTTTTCTCCGTATTCAATTTATTTAACCCAAGAATCAACACGATTACCGAGTATTAACAGTTCACTGCCGCCAAGAAGGTACCATCTATGCAGTTTTTCATAGTATGAACATGTTTAATTCATATAGAAATTTAAGAGACTTATATGTTGCAAGCTGATCAAGTTAGATAGAAATTGGCTTGGTAGACAACGGCTCTTAGTATGATCGTTAGGATAATAAGCGACGGGTATGCATAGTCTTGTGGGTTGCTTTACATAACAAGATCTGATGTATCCTTTGAGAGTTTCTAGAAATATGTACTAAGTTGAGCAACCGTTTATTTATAATATTATAGAAACACATTCTCGGTACGTTGTTATTAAAATTACAAAGTTGATTGCTCATGAGTGTATAATCAAATTTTGAATTATCCACCAGACCACTATTAGAGGAAAATGTGTGTACTCTGCGAAGTATGAACAACTCTTCTGATCAGAATTTTTTTAGAAATTGTTTCTTATTGATCTAGAAATCGATTTTCAAAGGATAAAACAGGTAATAGTGCTCTTTCAACAAATACCTCACCCGATGATATTAATTATTAGTTTCATAATATATTAAATTATTATACATATTAAATTAAAAATTAGTTTTTAAGTCTTTGCAAGTCGATGCAAGTCTAACTGAAAGAAAATTATTATTATATTGTATGTCTGTAGAGACCACGGGTCACAAAAATGGGCCGGACTTTTGGAAGGCTTGCGTGGGACTATGGGAAGGCCAACACGTAGAGGCCCTTTGACAAATTTAATGTAAATGTGGCGTGACACTGACTGGCGATTATCCCTGTCTACACCATATTTAATAATGCAGCCAAGGACAAGCCCCGGCCACTGTAAGACTATTGTGGGACATGAGAACAAAAAGTACCGGGCTATTGGGGTGAACTGCTAGTGCTATTATTATTAATTAACTTTTCAATCATCAACTTGTGCTTTGGCCCCCACCTTTCAGTGTGTATACTAAATTTTATACCTCTAGCCACAGTAGTTCCTGAGATAATTAACTGTGGTACACAGACAGATATATCGCAACAAGATTATTTTTGTCTTGTATCTAATAAATTCAAATTGACACTTATATAGTAGTAAGAAGTATAGTAGTAGTGTTTATTCACTTTTTTTTATGTTCTCCCAACAATTTGAGTTACGGCTTAACTTCTGCTTTCCTCCCATACGCCTCTTTTCTCTGTCACACTACAAATTATCATATCATCCTTCACATAGTAATTATAACAGTAAATATGACTATAGATTGTTAGATATAATTCCCTGCACGAATCTTGAACGGCCTACGCATAGCGAAATATTGGTTGTTTTTCGAAGTATGAGGTTTTGTTCCTTTCAAGTGAATGGATGATATTTGCTACGCTCCATGTGTAAAGCATACTATTCCGCAGAGCGATCAAGATCCGTGCCGGTAAGTATACTCACCTAAATATATCTCCAGATTATTTCTTGCAAATGCATAAGCGAATGCTGCTACAATTTTGCTTGTGTTCGAAATAATCCCCAAAATGGTATCGTCCAATTTCATATAATTACTGAATAAACTTATTGAAAAGAATGTACCTGTAAACATAATTAAAATATTTGATGTAATTTCAGTTAACAAGAAATGTCTCTTTGTATTGATACAGTCGTATACTTTGGTACAGTTGCGGGTTATATTAATTAGAAATAATCTAAATAGCGATAAAAATCTAAAGCGACCGAAGTATAATAAAGAGCTATTTAGCGAAATCGGTCCAGTAGTTTTAGACAGACAGACAGACAGGCAGAGACAGACAGATTTACTTTCGCATTTATAATATTAATAGGAGCCTTAAGAACAGACGAGCTTGCATGACAAGAGTTATGAATGTCAAAGAGGCAAGTGAGGTGTGTAAGAATAAGCCTAAATGGCACTCTGTTGTTCGTGCCTACCCCGCGAGGGAACTGGCGTGAAGTTATGTATGTATGTATGTATGTAATATAATTAGGAATTGTAGGCGTGATTATAGATAGAACGAGAAAGTTATTTTAGACATCTTTACGATAGAATAATACAGTCTTGAATAAAAAAAATAGGTGGTCTTATTACTAAAAGAAAAATTTTAAACATTTCATTGAAGATGGATTAGAATAGATAAATATTAAAATCTTACCTATTAAGTTGGTGACTATGGCATATGTACACCAGATGCTGTACTGCACCTCATCCCAGTTAAATCTGTACCTTGAGAATAGGTACAATATCGTAAATTCACCTGCAAAATATCTGTAATCTCTAATATTGAACTGAACTAACAAATCACAAGGAATTTCTCTGTTCTTCGTATAACTCCACCAAAGAAAATGTGCACCTGAGGACAGTATAGTCGAAGACGCTCTTCCACTCGCTCACCGGATAATACGATAAGTGTGAGGAGTGAGTAGTAGGGAAATATATTCCACACGAGCGCACAGTTATGTTGGTGAAGCAATATTTAGAGTGGAACTTTCTTCTAAAACTAAAGACCAATAGCAGAATGTTCTATTTTCCTACATTAATTAAACATTAAATTGCGTCCATCAAATGATCGCATCTAATTTTATTTTATAAATTAATTTTAGTAGTAGTATAAATTATTTTTCGAAATACACGTTATTTTACCCCAATCAATCAAATTAATCAATGGGTAAACATTGATTGCGTTGAGACTCGTTTTTCTTCTCGGTCCCTAGGACTACGAAAGGACTACGAAGTGGTAATCATACTGCACCTAAGTACCGCAAAATAATAATAAATTGTTCAATCCGTGGCATTATAGTACATTATGGTACTAGTGTGTAACATTGGTGATTACCGCCGAGGGGCCATTGAGACTCGAGCCGTAGGCGAGGGTCTTAAGAGAGCCGAGGACGGTAATCATCAATACACACGTGTATCATACGACGTTTTTCAACACACTTGTGAATAAAATAACAACAAAAACTCATTTTATTTAGTAGATAAAAAAAAGTTATATATGAGTGAAAGTTTTATTTATTAAACACGTACGAGTTAAAATTATCTATTTAAATAAGAAGTTGCATGAAATGAGCAAGCAATAGGAACATTAATTTATTTGTTCTATAGAACACGATCTTTTTTTTTCGAATAAAAACTTTTTTAAGAACAAAGCAACTCAACCAATAAAATTTAAAAAAAAAATCTATAACTCACTAGTGAGTTATAATGTTTTTTACTCACAGTTTGATAATGGGTGTCATTCTGTGCCTAATTGCGGTGACCATAGAGCCACTTTATGAGCAAGTGTGTTGAAAAAATATAAATGGCCTGTTCAGTTTCCGGTCCTAAGTTTGCCATAAATTCGTTTAAAAAATCGTGTTAAAAAATGAACCTTGCTTGGAATAATTTGATAATATCTATAATCATAGCTGGGCATTAACTCGTTAATCCGTTAATGGTTAATTAACGAAGTTAACATTTCGAGTAACGGATTAACTTTTAAGTTAATTTAAAAATATGTTAACGGACTCGTTAATTTCTGTTAAATTTCCCAAAGTTCGTTAATCGTTATTCTAGCAACAAATCTTTAAAGAGCAAAGCTCAAAGTCTCGTCAAAATGTGGCTAGACATAAAGTCGAAAGACTCGATAAATGTTGCGACATGCCTCGGGGAACAGATATTCGCAAATCTGTTTATTAAATATAATACTGCAATACCCTCAAGCGCTGCAGTTGAACGTCTTTTCTCCACGGGCAAGGATATACTACAGCCGAAACGAGCCGCGCTTTCAGACGAGGACTTCAACATATTGATGTTCATGAAGGGGAATATTCATATTATGCCACATAAATTGGACTGGTTAGTATCGTTTCGTCTAAGATGTAAGTGGTCTATGTAGCAATTCGTCTAAATAGCAATCGGTGATTATATTACTATCAAATCGTCTTAAAATTAGTTCGTCTAATTAGTGTTTCGTCCAGAACGCAACTAGTCTATCTTAATAAAATAAATTCTAAACCTTAATCCAACTGAATAAAAAATCATTGTTTGTCAACATGCCTATATTAAACACTAATAATTATAGCCGTCTTTTTTTGTTTCTAGCCTGTTAACTTCCAGAACCAACAGTTTTTATAAGAAGATGCAATTTTTATCACGTGCTTACGGATTAACGTTAACTTGCGTTAAATTTTCTGAAATGTAACGCTTTAACTTTTAACTAAGTCAAGTTTTTCAGTAAAGGATGAGCGATTAACGAAGTTAACTATTTGATTAACGGTGCCCAGCTATGTCTATAATCTATCTATACTATAATAAATCTATAAATGGTTCGAGTTTGTACACTTGTTGTGATAATTCGGACAATGAGATTCTAAAATGCAATTTTTAGAATTTTTGTCTGTTAGAAAATCACGTGTAAACTACTGGACGGATTTAAATGAAACTCGACACAGAGCAAGCTAATCCCGAGGCGTAATTGTGGATACTTTTTATCTCGATAAATATCGTCGTCTCCGCGAGATAGAGGAAAAATGGAAAAAGATGGAGCCGCGATTGCATCCTTTTTAAAAACTACAGAACGTACATGAACGAAACTCGACAGAGATATAGCTTATTGACGAATCAAGAAGGTCAATTTTTGCCCCGATAAATTATATCGTTTCCATAGAATAGACGGATTAGTTAAATAGATGACGCTACAATCGCGTTTGTCAATTTACTAAAAAATTCCTAAGTTGTCATAAACAACATGTTGTATTACTTCAAATCGGGTTGGCTTCGACTCGCCTTTATGTTTTGTTGGGCAGTTGTCTAGACTATGGACTTAGTGTCTTTGTTATTATTATATGTAAAAAATCGAATTAAGTTTTTGTGTAAGTAAAATAAAGCTACTGCCTACGGTTTTGACATGCGGGCCAGCCGAGAGGCAAATTCTAGTAATATTATAAAATTCTAAACATGCCGTGTATGTACAATGAAACTATTAAAAAAGCAACTGGAATACACCATATAAACGATGCATTTTTTTTAGATTTCTTGTCTGTTTATCTGTTTGTCAGTTTACTCGAGATTCATGTCAAAACTACTGGGCCGATTTTATTTTGCCGCTAGCATAAAATTAGTGATATTTTTTATCCCAGGAATCGCGTCGGAATTTTCCCGGGAGCGATTCCAAATTGTTCGGGTGCATAACAATTAGCTTATTCCGACACAGTTTTCATTTAAATGATAGCTTACATTTCTTTTTAAATGCTATGATACTTTGTGCCCCGGGAATCCCGCGGGAACTTCATGTCAAGCGTGGACAAAGTCGCCGGCATATCCTAGTTTCAAAATATTAACCTATTTATTTAAAAAACAACACTGTCCCTTACTAGGCTACACTAAGGTTTGGTGTAATAATGCAGTATGTGTTTTTTTTCAAAATCATCCGATTTGACACATGACAAAGGTAATTAGTTTAAAAAAATCTAATTATATCACTTTAGTTTTCGTCAAAATTAGCCTCGTGACTAATTTTTTTTCGCTATTTCCTATAGTTTAGGAGTTTAGGATTTAGCCTTGTAACTCACTTGATAATTAACCCTGTATAATAAAACATTAAAAAACAAGATTTTAATCCGTGCAGGAACGGAGAAAGAATACAATTTCCTGCGGCCGGGCGGCCTGTCGTAAGAGGCGACTTAACAACCCACAGCCAGGTGGTAGGGCATTTGCCCGACTGGATGGCTACCACCCCTGGTCTAAAGTATGTCGCCATAACAACCTTGAGTTGTGTTCCGGCAGTAGTAACCAGGTTCCAGTCTCCCTTAAGAGAGCAGCAGCGCATTTGTAGCAACTTTGGTGTTGCAAATGTCCATAGGCGATGGTAACCGCTTTCCATCAAGTGGGCCGTATGCCTGTCTGCTGAACTCATGCAATAAAAAAAAAAAAACAAGAGAAGAATATGAATGATTTTTTTTACCTATAACGCCATCAAGTAGTCTAAGGCTTAGGAGTTTTGGTCAAGGTGACGTCTTCATTACGCAATTATCATTCTTCTACGGCAAAACTCATGGGAATAAAAAATGCTATCTTAAAAAATATTTTTGTCATGACAAGCTACTTTCATCTCATGCAATCAGTGTCCATCACAGCAAAATTCTCGACATTAAAAGGTATTCAGGGACTCAAATGAATTTCAATTTATTAAGTAAATTTATTTAAATTAGATAACAGAAAAATTTTGACAATGTCCCCCCCTTGAAGGTATCAAGCATGGAAATTGCTTTATTAATTTTTATATTGTTGAAAATGAAATTTTTTCCTGCTAAGTCACTTCATTATGGACAGGTGACAGTAACAATGTGTAGTATCTTATTTTTATGAGGATTTTTTTGTTTATTTAGGAGTTTTAAATATTGGTTTATATATACTACTAGCTGACCCGGCGAACTTCGCTCCGCCTAACAGTCAATGAATGGGCAGATTTGGGATATTAAAATTAATTCAAAATTATTAAGTTCAGATTTTTATTAGGATAATAAATATAAATAATAATATATAATTAATAATCGGCAGACAAACACACATATTGTATATCCCCAAATTAAGCAAGTTACGCTTGTGTTATGGGTAATATACAACGGACTACTCTGGGGCCGATCTCAGACACCCAGACCATAGTAAATAACGGAGAAAATACGTTTCCGAAATTTACTATACCAGGAATCGAACCCGGAACCTCTGCGTTGCAGTGAGGTACACCGGCAAAGGCTTAGCCCGCTCAATCACAGAGGCCGTCAAATAAAACATAAATTTTAAAAAATCAAGTATTTTGCTGACGTGCATGCACCGTTTATAATAAATGAAAAGGCGTTTAAAATCAGACAAATTAAAATGAGTTTAAATGCATTTACCATTGCCGAAGTAGGCCGGGAAAGATCATAACAAATGAATGGCTAGACTGATATTGTGAATGATGTATTTTTAATGATATTTTTTTTTATTGATAATCATATTTTAATACTTATTCAGGTTCAGTCGTTCTTGAGTTATAAATGGTGTAACTAACACGACTTTTATATATATTATATATATATATATATATATATATATATATATACTATATTATATATAAGTCATCTTATATGGGTCCGAATATTGGACGACTAAAGTACTAGATCAAAAACGTCTCCATTCAGCTGAGATGGAGCGTGGTGTTACAAGAATGGATAAGGTGAGAAATGAGTCCATAAGGGCATCGTTGAGAGTTGCACCCATGACTGGAAAATTGGGAGTAAAGACGATTAGGGTGGTATGGGCATGTAATGAGGGGGGATGAAAGTCACGTGACAAAAAGAATGTCAAACTGGAATATTAATGGGTACAAATGTAAAGGTAAACTAAAAAGAAGAAGGCCGGATTGTGTGAAGAATGACATGGTGATTTGTGATGTGACCAAGGACGTATGCTAGAATAGAGGAATATGGAAGGAAAAGACATATTGTGCAGTCCCCAAATAATTGGGAGAAGGTAAAAGAAAAGAGATACTATATTATATAGGTCTATATATTTACTTACCGTGCAATGGTCCAAACACAACACACACCACTATTAAGAGCAATGCAACGCGAAGCCTTCTATTGCCTGGTCCTTTTTTAAAGGCAACCTTGAACGTCTCCAGAACTAACCCTATGTCGAAGAACTCCCGTAGAAATCCGAGGCATTTTGGTGCCTTTTTCTGCCAATATGAGTTTAATATTAAATTTAAATTTATCTTACAAACTAAGAAAAGTATTACATTATCTATAAGGCAAAATAGTGTACTGTATGCTCAAAACTTAATGCGCTTCGAGTGCAGTTAGTTCAGTCCAGTCAAATGTTAAAATTTATTACACCTTACGATTTGTTGTGAAAAAGAAATGGCATTCGAGTCCTAATAATGGCCGAGTGAGAACGCAACACTTTCTCATCTCCATCCTGTATAACTATGTTACACACAATGTCCTGTACGAACTTCAAGGACGCATTTAGGTTTTGCTTGCACTTATTTCCATGCTTAGGTTTTTGTTATGGAAAAAATGTTAGAAATTGGAATCGCTCTATAAATGTGTGACTCTGAAAAAACCTTAAATCATAAATTGAGAGCGCCATAAGTGATTCGTCTTTCACATTTTGTTTATAGGAAACTACCATTAGAGGAGATCAGAATTCAAAGCCATGCCAATTCAGTGAGAAGAAGGCGCGCTACCATGACATAGCATTATCTATTACTCTTTATTTAAAGTTTGCATTATGTATTTCACAGAAGTGTATCATCGAGTTATTATTAATGTTATTAGAATTATTACAACTAGAGGATGTACCTGGGGAGTATTACTATAAATCTTTCGTAATGTTCTTTATTTATAACATTTCGATACGAAAATAATAATTGTAACACGGAGGTTTTACGCTTTGGCAGCAACCTCCACCAAAGTGAAATGATGTACTGTTCACGATGTCAAAGTAAGACAATTCGTTAATGTCCGCTGTGCACGATTTTCCGTGATTTGAATTAAAATCAATTTAAAATCTAAAACATCTAATATTTTGTAGTAGCTCAAAAATATTTAAATTACTAAATAATTATTATAATTTAGCACTTAAAAATACTGGAACTTTAATTATTTGAAATGCAGAAAATCAGGAACGTTTTTGAGTTATATTGTATTTGTAAAAAGTTTTTATATATTTACCTTTTTTTCTGGTATCTTCTTTTTCGGTTCTTCTAAGTAGAAGTATCCATATATGAGACTGAATAGATATAAACACGATGATATCAAAAACACTCCATAATAACCTACCCATGTTAAAAGTACTCCGCTCAAAGCACTTCCTATTGGGTAACCTAATGACATAAACATATTAACTAATCCCACTCTGTAAGTCCTATTTTCGGTAGTTGTTATATCACCAATGTAGCTAAATACACCAATGAAATTTGTAAACCAGCCACCAGTTATAGCTGGAAATATAGATTCCGTTAAAGCAGCAACTTCAGCTGGTAATTCATACATGAAAAATGTATTTACTATGAAACCTATACATGATAAAAATTCTCCTACTATCGGTAAAAGGATGCATGCTTTTCTTTTGCCTGTTTTGTCACTCCATGCACCGACGAATAATATTAAGAATAATGGTATAGCAGTCTGTATAATATTTTTCCAAACCTGTATACTTGCTATAAGTTTTTGAACTTGTTCTTCTTCCTTAGTATAATTCTCAGTCTGTCTTAGATTTAATGCTGTGCATACTTCATCAGTGAAGTTAAGATTTACGCGACAAGCTTTCTCTAAATTTAAATTTTGGACGGCTAGGGACGCTAGAATGCTTGGCATGACATAACAAGCCATTATAGGTTCTACTGTTGTATTTTCTTTGATTAAAATAAGCCTGTCTTTAAGTTTCAGTTTCTTTTTCACACCAGAAACGATTTTCTCATTGTTATTAGGTTTTAACGGAGAATATTCATCATCTTCCTTTTCGGGTTTTATGTCTTTCCTATTTTCTTTGTTGCTGTTTTTTGGATCCATATTTATTTATATCACAAAAACAGAAGTGCTGTGAACGATGTACAATGTTAGACATAAATAAGTAAATTCTATTACATGTGTCTGAGCCTTGTCTGTTTATCAGATAATATATTATACTTAATGCAATTCAATATTTGTCGAAGCGTATTGCGAATTACTTTTGATAAGGGAGAATAACATGAAAATCTATTACGTTCCTATATTTTATTTAACCTCTAGGAGAATTTCTGAGAATACTCAGATATTTGTTTTCTTTGGAGAATTTTCATAATACTTAAGTGAAGTGATGATAACAGTTATTGATTTGCATTATATTAAAATATGTCTGAAGGACTTATTGCTGCACATTATACTTTATCGTTTTCACCAAATCGATATCAGCTATGTGAAGCAGTGGGGATGAACAAAATTATGCTTTTGAGATTTTCATTGTTCCTAATTTTTACTTTGATACAATGTACATACATACATACATACATAACTTCACGCCAGTTCCCTTGCGGGGTAGGCACGAATAACAGAGTGCCATTTAGGCTTATTCTTACACACCTCACTTGCCTCTTTGACATTCATAACTCTTGTCATGCAAGCTCGTCTGTTCTTAAGGCTCCTGACATCACCTTCTGCTAGTACACGATCAATTTGATCATGGAAGGTGTGTCGTGGCCTTCCACGACTTCTGCATCCATCCACTTTTGCATTGTATATCTGTTTAGTCATTCTTTCATCATGCATCATCATCATCTTTGATACGATGTAATAGATTAAAGGTGATACAATAATGGTAAGATTTTCATCGTGTGTAATCTTATTTTAATAAACGTAATATACAGTAACTTATATTAAAAAATGTAAACATAGTTACTGGTTCTTTGTATTTGAGTTTATAATCTCACTATTGGGAAAACTATACCATTATTGGCACCCCATAGTGATTGGAACCTTGTCAACTTGTTCAAGATATTAAGAAATCTTAACAGAATTTTATTTTATAGACATTCAATGATAGTATTATTATCATTATTATAAAATTGTGTAATAGTGTAAGCACCAAATTAGTTTTTTTTAAACGTCGGAATAACCAAAATTAAATAAATTACCGCGCTGAAAACCGTTAAAACGTAGTTTTATTAAGCAACTTTAGTTTAGTTTAAACTGGATACACTTTCAAGTAACAAAAGGCCTAACTGATTTCTTAATCTCTTTACTATTTAAATATACTGAAGTACTTTTACGATTTTGTAGCTAGTCACCTTTTACTGACCGTCATTTGAAAATAGTTATTTACAATAAACGCCTATAGACACTATGCGCGTGCGCGCACTCTCATGCATACTAGAACACATAAATAAATACCCCAGTGTACAAACATACACAAAAGCATCTTGTTATTACTAACTATTAAATCTTGGTCTAGTAGTAGAATATATTATTATTATTTCTATAAATCTTCACTATACAAAGACAATGCATTAATGTACTCTCAACAATGTTAAAAACTATATAACCGAAGCAAATCCTACTGTAGCTCGCCACTCAGGTTCTAAGGAAACCTAGCGCAGGAAACAGGGTTTCCTTTGGGACGCCTTTTTATCTACTGTTCTCTGTATTTTAGTAATATTATATATACCCTATAGTATTTACTTACATGTCTATAAATTTCATTTCATTTCAATTCATACTGTGCCAATAATTGATAGGGGGGCCAACAATGGTATAGTTTACCCTATGGGTATTTAAACTATCTGTGTCAAATATCTGAGAGTAATATTCGATCATCCCATTTTTAGGGGAACGGACTGCATACCAACCACTCGTATCCAAGATAGATTAGTGGGTTTCTCACTTTGGTTGTTTAAATGTGCGCCGGTCTTGTCAAGATGATTTTATTTACTGTTAGGAAAGTTAAGACCGTTTGAGCATGTAGAGAGAATGGATGAAAGTAGAATTACAAAACAAGTGTATAACATCGTTGTGAATGGCGGAGTTGGTGCCGATGGACCCCGACGTACAAACCATGATCAAATAGCAGAAGTATTAACGAAAGATCAATAGTAAATGAAGCGAAAGTTGTTTGTTAGGACCGTCGAAAGTGAAGCTGCATTGCCAAAACAGGCGTGATAATATGTACTTAATATATTTTTCTTTACTTACACACCAGCAAAAAATTATCACCGTGTTAAGAAAATATGATATCATATTCCCTTCCATTTCGTCTATCCACGGATAATGCACGTGCTCTCTGTAAATATAATTTATTTAATTGAAATTGTAACAAAAAGTATTTAAGCACCGAAATATTCCCCCAAAATGTTTATTATATTCCTGACGTGCTTCCAGCGTGTAATAGGTATCTATAGTAGCTGTTCATATTCATCGTTACGTACATTTATAGTTATAGTCATTGTCTAGGCTAGACATGAGGACTTGACATGTGAAGCAGGCACGATAATGAGGGCCCAGCATTCAAATTCACCTCAGAGCTTTCGCTGTACAACGTTTAAGAGGTTGTTCTTAACTCATACGACTCGTTAGTGAAGTACGATAACTAAACAGTTTTCTATTTTTATTTTTTTATTGCAGGAGTTCAACAGACAGGCAGACGGCCCACTTGATGGAAAGCGGTTACCATCGCCTATGGATATTTGCAACAACAAAGGTGCTACAGATGCGCTGCTGCTCTCTTAGGTACCTGGTCACTAATGCCGGAACATAACACAAGGTTGTTATGGCGGCATACTCTAGACTAGAGGTGGTCGCCATCCAGTCGAGCAAATACCTACCACCTGGCTATGGGTTGTTTTTGTCGCCTCTTACCACAGGCCGCATGGCCTCAGGAAATTGTATTCTTTCTCCGTTCCTGCACGGATGATAGATTATAGATTTCTTTTTAAGATTTCGTAGTACAAGGGTCTTAACGTGGCTGTTATAAATTCTTCACGTCTGTCGGTCATCATCGTCATCATCATCATCATCATCCGATCGTTAAATCCCGGTTGCGTTCGGAAAGTTTGTTCCGGTTCCCAGGACTTCCCGCCTAGGTTCCGCTTAATTAAAATGTACATTTTGATACGACTTTTCTTCTCTACATCTTGATAGTTGTTAAAAATTACTATAAAATATGGCCTGCCGACCAATAGGCTATTTATTATAAGGAAGCTCTATTCGCCACACGCTCATATATATATATATATATATATATATATATATATATAGGTATATAAAAGAAAGTCGTATTAGTTACACTATTTATAACTCAAGAAGGCCTGTACCGATTTGGCTGAAAATTGGTGGGGAGGTAGCTTAGAACCAGGAGACGAACATAGGTCCTCCTAATCACCTGGAGCGGTTTTGGTGATTTTATTTTTGTGTATTTGATTGGGTTCCCGGACTATTCGCAATTGGAACCGGTAGGTGGTGCTGGGATCGGGTCCTAGATTTTTATTTTTTCAGAGCAGGACAACGTCTGACGGGGCCGCTAGTAAACAATAATTAAAGAGCTTGCTCTTTCTTCAAACGTACTTTTTAAGCAAGAAATAATAAATAACCTTTTTATCTGCACTGACACGTCGTCAGCGAATCACAGCTATCTTCACGCTAGAGTTGACAAAGGATGCTTCGACTGCTATAGGAAATATTATTTTAAAACTCGGGAGTTTTCGGAAAATTACTATTGTCCTATGTATAACTATAATATGTCCAACGTACAACAGGTTCCCGTATACATTAAACTCTATCTCTCTCAAACACATACAAGACATACGCTCACTTTTGTTAGTATATTATTACGGGCCAATTTTTCAGTCACTAGATAAAAGTTATTTGCAGAATAGAATAGAAGCCAGGCTAATCTTACCTCTAAAAAGCTTGTTGTGCTAAATCGGGCCAAGCAGTACTTCAGACTTGCGCTGAACAAAGCGCAAATCAGACCACATATAGAATACTGCTCACATCTACGGGCTGGAGCACCCGCTTACCAGCCTAACACCCTCGACTCCATCCAGCTTTGCGCCGTTTGTATCGTCGACAATCCCATACTAGCAGGCGGTTTAGAATCGCTAGGCCTTTGAAGACTGCGTCCCTATGCGTATTTTACAGCCTGTATAACGGAGAGTGTACCGAGGAATGATGTGATATGGTGCCAACGCTTCACTTTTACAATCACGCTGTTCGCCAGCAACGGGTGTTCACTCCCACACTCAACTACGCAACAGTTCTATAGAACATTCCGCATACACCAATGATCTCAAGGGAACTTCGCGTCGCTGTCTTCCCTTTGCGGTTTCTTAAGAAGGGCGTTATAAAATTTCTTAGAGGTAGGCCGTCTGCCTGTTTGCCTGTTTCAAGCAATAAAAAGAAAAAAGAACAAGAAAAATGTGGGAAAGTTAAAAATGACATTGACATGAACTTTCGACATTTCAGGGCTTAAAGTTAATATAAAATGTAGTAACGCGGTACAGAATGCTCTTGCAAAGTCTACAAAATACCTAAAAAGTCTATATATAAGCGGTGTCAACGCGGCAGCTTAGAAATAGGTACTGAACGCGTATCCAAAACGGCGGTGGTAGGATTGCTGGTATGGATAAAAAGGGAGACTAACCTGCGTGCCTCTAGGCTGCACTAACTATGCGTGCTGATCACCAAGTCGTGAGCCTTGCAGCAAATCTTCTGGCTTGTCTCCTTCTTGCGGCCTTCGATAATAAATTGTACACACACGACACGGTATAACTGCACTTATATAATAAGTTGTGGCGGGAAAGATATGCGGGTTGTCGTACGAGGGGCGACAGTAGACTACGTGCGACGAGGGTCGACAGCAGACTATGTGCGACTAGGGTCGACAGCAGACTATGTGCGACGAGAGTCGATAGCAGACTGTGTGCGACTAGGGTCGACAGCAGACTATGTGCGACGAGGGTCGACAGCAGACTGTGTGCGACTAGGGTCGACAGCAGACTATGTGCGACGAGGGTCGACAGCAGACTATGCGCGACGAGAGTCGATAGCAGACTATGTGCGACTAGGGTCGACAGCAGACTATGTGCGACGAGAGTCGACAGCAGACTGTGTGCGACTAGGGTCGACAGCAGACTATGTGCGACGAGAGTCGATAGCAGACTGTGTGCGACTAGGGTCGACAGCAGACTATGTGCGACGAGGGTCGACAGCAGACTGTCTCGTAAAAACGAGCAGTATTAGCACAGCGGTAAGTACGACAAGGATAGTCGAAAGGAATGGAAGATGGCGGCTGGGACAAGGTGATTGGATAACGCGGTTAGGAAAGCGGGTAGTTGTGGAAATAATTTCAAGGGGACAGGATTTTAAAATAAGCGGCGCGAACAAGCGGGATAGAAGGTAACTTATTTTGACTTTCAAAAGTATCACGTTCTTAAACACATTTTTAATCGGAGAATAAATACATTTATATTTCAAAATATATATAAGTTAAGTTTGTATTATAGCTAATGTGTAACGGTTACCACTTTCCATCGGATTCGACCCTATGGCCGGTTTCAGGCCATCAAAGAGTATTTATTGTATTATTTCACGACCTCTGTGGTTGAGCGGACTAAGCCTTTACCGGCATACCTCACTGCAACGCAGAGGCTCCGGGTTCGATTCCTGGTAAAGTAAATTTCGGAAACGTATTTTCTCCGTTATTTACTATGGTCTGGGTGACTAGGATCGTCCCCAGAGTTGTCCATTGTATATAACCCATAACACAAGCGTAACTTGCTTAATTTGGCGATATACAATATGTGTGTTTGTCTGCCGATTATTATTATATATTATATGTAATTTACATTATTATAATCTATTTAATTATGTATATCTATATTAGTTTATTATTTACAATATTTACTTTGTGTGGAATCAAACTCGAGACCGACTTTCAGTAAACGTCACTGTAGACCATAAGGGAGCGTCGAGTCAACCAAATACCAGGAGTATTCTGTTTTCACATTTATTTATTCAGTAGGCTTTGCCCCTGGCTCCGCTAGCTCTAATGTAGATTTTATCAACCCATTCAGGTTTGTTTATCTCTCGGGAATAGTATTTTTTTTATGGATGAAAGATACCTCATGCTATCCTGAACAAATACATATAGTCATGGCAATCTAATCCATACCATCCAGGGACCCATTCGGAAAACTAATAACGAACGCGGAAAAAAATCGCTTACAACTAATAATAAAACCAACAAAAGGTTTTATACTTCTATATTTGTGTATTAAGGCGCCAGGTAACGGTCGAAAGTGAGATGCAAATAATTCTGTAACATACTTCTGTATAAAACTTATATAAAAAAGAACTTGAGATATAAATAGAATAAGAAATATAAAGAACAACAATTTTAGCTAAACGTGTTGCTGGAGTGTTTCTTGCCGCTTCTTCTCCTTAACAGCAACAAATAACACGTTGCGAGGCGGTGTACATAGAATAGGAAGTAAAATTAAATTTTAACTTATATGTATGACCTACAAAAAGTGTTGTCCAGTGGAACTTATTTCGAATAAAAAATTTTGAATTGGAAAAAAATTGAATTTAAAGATCAATCTGTGCATTTAATAAATAAATAAATATAACATAATAATAATAATATAAATAAATAGAAACAAATTTTCGTTAGTATTTACTGCTCAAGTAATTTACCAAAAAAAATATACGTAAATCTTCACGACATGAAATGTAACGTGGTTGTTTCGTAATTTTGTTATTATGGTTATTTTAAGTTAAGAAAAAATTCACTAACTCTCCTCCAAATTATTGTCATCAAACCATTTTGTTCCTTCAATGTTTATCAAAACAGGATAAAAACATATCTGCATCTTTATAAAAGAGGTAGTAATTTGGTTTAATTGATTTTTTTAAATATTACGTTACTTTTAACAATAATAATAATATAGTTCAAAAATCACCGCGTACTCTCCGCTATCGCCCAAAAAGTCAGTACCGAAAAATCTTGAAGGACATTGGCGTTGCTACAAGCCTTAAATGGAACTAGAAAACGCTGTTTATCTTTAGTTTACCGTTAGATTTAACGGACAAACAACCGTGAAAATAAAGTTTTAGTTAGCAAATATTCTATGTAACAAGGTTTTCCCTCAACGGTTTATGCTGGGTGTGTTTCTGTGAAAATAGATTTCCTTTGATTCAAAGGTATCTCACGGGGCGTGTTTGATGTAAGGGATTTCGTATCGAATTTATTAAGTTTCATGTATTTTATATTATGTATGTATGTAGACGTTTAGGTAAACGGTGAAAAGGGACTGTACATTTTTTATTGTTGGAGTGCAGCAGACAGGCTGAATATGAATGTTCGGTCCTTGCCTAGTATAAAGTAAGTAGAACATCGCTCCATCAATTTTGCTGTCTACCCTCCTTCTGTGTGAGGCGACGGCCACTACAGAACAGGGTAGGAGCAGCCTTTTTTTTGATCACTTACTGTCGACGTCTTAACGAGACTACAACGCGCCGTGCGCTCATAATTTTTGAATAATATTCATTATACTCATTGTGATTACTGGCCGTGCCAAGAACTTATTATATGTAATTAGACTTGTTAAAGTGTTAGCTCTAAGGTGGAGATTAGTGCCGTGTGCTGTTCCTGTGTGTAACCTGAACCGAGCCAGGAGAGGGCGGATCTCAAGGTTGGTGGAGCTTCTGCTTTTCTAGTGCAAGGATCTAGGTCATATTTCCCTCATACAGTCCATTACAAATTGAACCAGCATTTTTTCCGTAGGCTATAGCGCCCCACAATGAATATGAATCGACTATTAATATATGCAACACTAGAGATGCTGTCAATGTGCTTCTGTAAGAATGTAATAAATAAGAAAGAAAGAAAAATATTTGACGAAATAGCTACGTAATTACATTGCTAACATGTATCTTAAAAATAAAAAAAATATTTTGAGAATTTGTACCCATTTTCAGCAAATAAGGTTTGCACTCAGTTTATTGCTGTGCCGCCATAATATCCGATACAACACTGTGCAAACCTTCCTTTTGGCATAATACTAAAACGACCCGAATATTGTAATGAGTTTAATTTAAAAACTATTTAATTTGTAAATTATATACCTACATAGAATAAACAGTATAAATATTTTATCAACTTTATGACTTAAATAAATAAAAAAATATAACTCATGCTTGTCTATAACAATAAATAACTAGAAAAATACAAATACTAAGCAGATAAAAGATAGAAATCAAATTTAAACAGTAATAAACATGTATTATAAATATTATAGTAAGGTATAATTAAAAGAAGAAAAACAAGAAAGAGATAAAATATATAAAGAAACACCCGGTAGATGGTAGGGCATTTACCCCACTGGATGGCTACCACCTCTAAAAAAATAAAAAATACTAATAGCAACTAATTGGGCCCTATAAAAGATAGCGAACCAAACGGGCAAATGTTCTGCCACCTGGCTGTGAGTTGTTTTCTCGCCCCAAACTACACACCCCCCGGCCGCAGGGGTTTGTATTCTTCGTTCCTGCACGGATATAGCTAGTGTAATACCCTACTAGCATTTCAAATTAATCGGAAAGGTGTTGGAACGGCTTGTAGACATAAATGATACTCAAAAATTTTATCTTTATTTCTTTCTCTTTTTCATTATAATTAAAAACTATCTAGGTTGCGCAGGCTATATTTATTTAATAATTTTTAAAAATAATATCTTTATTATTTCTTATTAAGCTCATGTTTTCGAAAATATTTTAATTTATATAAAACTAGTATTTTCTTAAGATTACGCGACTAGTACACATAATAAAACTACGTTTTAACGGCTTTAAATTTTATTTGATTTTATTCCGACGTTTCGGCCACTTTTGAGTAGCCGTGATCACGGAAGACAGTACTTAATTAGATTCTGCTCCCATATAGTATATAATTTTAAAAAAATAATATGAACAAGTTGGCGGTAGGCTACATAAAAACTTTAACATTACTCATTGACACCTGTCTTCCGTGATCACGGCTATTGAAGAATGGCCGAAAAGTCGGAATAAAAATCAAACAAAATATTGCGCTTAAAGTCGTTAAAACGTAGTTTTATTATACAATAGTAATTAAAAATAATAAATTAGTACAGTTACTTGTAACCGAAATATTCGACTAAGACATGGGCATATGGTTTGTTTTTGCTTTTTCTTGACGCAGGATCTTTCTATGTTCGAAGAATAACCAACTGCAAAAGAAAATTGTCTATTATGGACATTTTCAAAAGTCTACTATCACCTAATTAAAAATCACGACTACCGTACCTACCTATACTTCCTCTTATATCTAGGGTGTTCTAAACTTAAAAAACATTAATTTAAAATATACCAGTTGCTAGGTTTTAGTTTTTTTTATTGCAGGAGTTCAGTAGATAGGCAGGCCTGCCTGGTAGAACGCGGTTACCATCACCTATGAAAGTCTGTAACCAATGTGCTGACGCTCTCTAAAGGGATACTAGAACCTGGTCACTAATGCCGGAACACAACTCAAGGTTGTTATGGCGGCTTACTTTAGATCAGGGTAGTAGCCATCCAGGCGGGCAAATACTCTACCTGGCTGTAGAGTGTTTTACCACCCGGACGCAGAAAATTGTATTTTTTTGCGTTTCTACACCGTTTGCACAGCAAGTGGCATAAAGCGACCGCTTTCATAGAGTTGTGTTACGAATGTGACAAGTATCAAAAGTAACTGGAACTTTATGCTACATTTTACGATAACCAGTTTATCTAGACACGTGTCAATTTCATTACGGTCGATTTTCCAATCATCAAGTAAAAGTTACCAGTCGGATAATTTATAATCGAAGTGAATTCAAAAGTAACTGCTGCGGCTCAACGACCCAAAATGAGACCAGGCCTCCGTAATGAAAATACTCCACTCCTTCCTGTTCAACGCTGTCTCCTGCCAGTCATTGGCATGAAGCTCGCGCAGATCAGCTTCCACTACGTCACTGCAGCGATGTCTGGGCCGACTGGCCGCCGTCCCGTTGGTCTGCCCAGATAAGCCCTTTTCACCGCGCGATCCTCCCCCATTCTATGTAAGTGGCCAAGCCAGCGCAAGTGATGGGCCTTGCTCTTGCCTATTATATTGGGTTCATTCACCAGTTCTTCCATTTCTGTATTTTTTTTTCAGATCCGCCAGTTGCCATCGTTTCCCTGTGTCGGACCCAGGATCTTTCTTAGGACCTTTCGTTCAGTCACCAACAGCTTGTTCTCCTCGTTCAGTGTTAGGGTCCAAGCCTCACATCCGTACATCAATATTGGGCGTATGACAGTTTTATATATACGTATCTTGGTCTTACGACTGAGAAGCTTGGATACCAACACCTTATGAAGCACCGCGGTACATCGTTCATGCAACTGACTTTTTTAATTTTTTGAAAATGTGACCGCAAGTAATTTGCCAAAAGTGGCCGCTTTAGACCGCTTTAGCGCCATTGCTAGTTTCTTAACTCTCATTGAATGGATTTTCGTGGAAACCTTACTCTGTGTAGACCTGATATACTCACATGAAGACCAAGACACCTGGGACAGTCGTCGTAGCTCCCAACAGATAAACAGCTCCTGGCATCACTGACATCGTATTGGTATATACTTGCGTATACAATGAAACGGCAATTACTGGCAATAAAGTTTCTGTTACTCCTACGATTGAGTTCATTTTACCTAGAAAAAAAGAGTTTATATGAATTATTAAGTTATCCAGAATATTGAGTGGTGTCGGCGAAATTTAGTTCACGTTGCCACAACGGCGATGTATTTTTTTTGGTACAATACAACAGCGGCATCAAAATAATTATTAATCTAATTAATTTATTTAATTATCTAGTCGTCCAGTTACGCCCGCTTTCTATATCTTACCCACTGTTCATTTGCCTTATTATTAGTCAATATTTGACATAAGTTCCATACAAGTAATGTCCATACAACCAATGAAGAGTTAGATATAGGAACCTGCCATTAGCGGACAATATTAATAATATTATTTATCCGGTTAGTGGACGACTAGACACTTTTATAATAGTTATACGAGGTTTAAATGCTCATTAAAGAATTTTCGAAAAATATTATTTATAAATAATACACGTATTACGTTACGTTTTAACGGTTTAAAGCGCGGTAATTTCTTTGATTTTTATTATTCCAATGTTTTGGCCACTTTTCAGTACTCGTGATCATGGAAGACAAAGACGTCAAGTGTCAATGAGAATTGTTAAAGTTTTATTTGGTCTACCGCCAACTTGTTCATTTTAATTATTTAGTTTTATTTTAGTTTATGACTATTATTGACTCTATGGGAGCCTAATCTAATTGACTTGAAGAGAAGAAGCGGCGCAAGAAACTCTTCAGCAAACATGCCTAGCTCTAATAATTTATATTATACGATATAATATTAAATTGAGTGCGAGGTAAAATTAATAACAAATTATCAATCAAGTTGGCTTGTGTTCTAATGTACGCAGAAAGAGCTCAGTGTCTTGAGGTCTGGCAGTTGTTTTTTGTTGGGTTTGGGTCTTAATATTAATTATAATATTGATATTATTTATTATTGATTATATATCTTATATATTGATTATGAATAACCATACTAAATAATACTTCAACTCTTTTTTAATGAGCCTATAACCCTTATATTCATAAGTATTATGAATACGCGGGTTAGTTTATTATAATAGTACTAGGTACTATTTTTTTATATTTCTAAACATACATCCTTTAAGGCCGGCAGCACATTGGCAGCGCCTCTGGTATTGTTAATGTCCATAGGGAACTGTAACAGCTTTGCATCACAGTTGAGCTTAGGCAAAAAAAACATACCTAATTCGTTAGGTTCCACCAATTTCGAATATATTGATCTTACAGCCAATACTGAAGTACCATTTAAAATATCAACTAATGGACCTGAAAAACAAAAGATAATTGGTTGTAGAAAATCTGACAGACAAAAAGTAAATAAAATTGACTGTGTGAGTCGGATTCCGCACATTACAGAATTTCGTTAAGAAAACGCATTTATTGCAAATACTCTAAGGTCGCGCTAAGAATCACCAAATCATATCATCATTTATTGCATAATACATGGTCCATAAAAAAATGCTAGGATTATTCCATAGGTTCACATGTTTTTGCTTCTAGGGCGTGCAAAATGTTGTGCCTATTACAATTAATAATTTATATCGATTTAGTATTAATATTACATCAATATTAATAAATAAAATAAATAAATTCAGAATACTGACATTCTTTAAAATAAATGTCATAAAAATCAAAATTAATCCACTAGTCTATATAATAATACTGTTACAACCTAGGCGCCGACAAAGAAAAATTCCACGTACAAATCAGTAGAAGCACATTTTATTACCTGTCGGCATTTGAACTAGTTGCAATCCTTTTATGATCGTCTTCTTTTGTTCACTTATTTATTGGCATACGTTTTTAATTATTATGGAGAATAGCCTATTGTCGTATTGTACTCGCTCATAAGCATCATTAATCAGGTGTTGCGGATTCTTTTGCATTTGTGAGGCCAAAACGACGGCCTGATGGAGAAAGGGGGGCAGTCAAGCTACGACTACGATACAGATGTGACGTGTGTACATTCGGGAATCCAATAGGGACGGACTTTGCGCGTTTTATTGAATTACGACCTTTCTCCATTACATTTGGATTTGTTGTGTTCGGTTATATTTGTACCTATGTTACACGTGTTTGTATAGTTCTAATAAACTCTATAGTAATTCTAACGGCATTTTAATTCAAGTCCCGCTAAACTCGTAACAATACAATAAAATCAGTGGATTTTGAGAAAAATGCCTAGATGAATATGAAGATTGTAAAACGAGTCCGTTATTGTTAAAGCAGTTATGAGAACCCTAAAAATGAGTTATTGTTATCAATTAATTATATTTGATAAAATAGATAAAGATGTACCAAACAGCATTTGTAAAGCGATAAATGTTATCTAACATCGGTTTTAAGACTCTAGGCGACATACATAAATATATGTATCTTATATACATATACGTATGTATGTCGCATAATCTCTAGATTATGAAAACTTAGTGACACGGCATATTATATCGCCCTATTAATCTATATATTAATACGTGAAGCAAGAACGCAGCAAGAACTTTGTACCCCTTTTTACGAAAATTGCGCGGACGGAGGAGTATGAAATTTCGCACACTTATAATTTATATAGAGAAGGAGTGCAGAATACTATTTAAAAAAAAATTATGCATAAAAAATACATTAAATCAATAAAAAAAAATATTACACATACTACCATGTATTAGACATATACGCATTTATAATCTTTTGTTTATTGTTCAAGTCAAATTAACAGTGTAACCTTGGCGTAATCTGTGATTATAGAAGTCTGACAACCGCACCTTAATAATATTGAAACTTATAATTTAAATTAATTATTATGGTCGAATTTCGACCAGGGGCAACCAATAGTATATAATAACCTTCCTAAGACATTAAAAGATTTATCAATAAAATTATTTAAACCTAAATTACACAATTGACTAATTAACAATCGTTATTATACAATGAATGATTTTAATGAAATTACTTTTGAATTTGTGCGCCTAATAGGTAAATAACATGTGAAACTATATGTCCTAACATCTACAATGTGTACTATGTTGTTAAGAAAATAAATAGATCGATTTATGGAAATAAAAGAAACCATGCCAAAATACATATCGAGGGCTTCATAACAAATGGGCTTACAGACAAAAGTGCAGTTTTACACAAGGGACAAAATTGGGAAGGAATGCTCCGGTGGTTCGGGCATGTGGAAAGAATGCATGACGAAAGAATGACTAAACAGATATACAATGCAAAAGTAGATGTATGCAGAAGTCGTGGAAGGCCACGACACACCTTCCATGATCAAATTGATCGTGTACTAGCAGAAGGTGATGTCAGGAGCCTTAAGAACAGACGAGCGTGCATGACAAGAGTTATGAATGTCAAAGAAGCAAGTGAGATGTGTAAGAATAAGCCTAAATGGCGCTCTGTTGTTTGTGCCAACACGGGAGGGAACTGGTGTATTTACAAAATTGGGAATAAAACAAAACTAGTTGATTGTATAAAGCTGACATTTGGAATACCCTTTTTTTTAGGTACAACTTGCATACTGGTAAGACTTTCTAAATAGTAACATGTATAGTTTTTAGTAAACAACAAAAAATGGCATTTCTGCGTATACTGCGTATATGTTATGAAGCCCATGAATGTTGTTATGTGAATTGAAACCAACTCACACCTTTGCCAAAATTGAGTTAGACATGTATTCATTGTGAAACATTGCAAAAAACGTATGTAACACTTAATACGCTCGGCAATTGTATAACATACTAGGATATGCCCGCGGCTTCGTCCACGCTTGAAAATCGAATTCCAATGTGATTTTTTCACTGATCGATAGCAAATTTTATGCAATAAAATTTGGGATATTTTTTATCCCGGAATCCCGTCGGGAATTTTCCTAGTAGCGGGTGCATAAAAGTTAGATTATTCCGACACAGTTTTCACTAACACGGTAGCTGCGACACTTTGTGTCTCGGGAATCCCGCGGGAATTTCAATTCAAGCGTGGACGACGTCACGGGCATATCCTAGTTAATTATATTATTCAATAAACTTAATCAAAATATTTTTTTTTTATATTAATTTGTATTATACTAAAAATGGACAGAACTTTCCAGTAGACATTGCTATAGATAAAACGTAAAAAAGTAAGAGAGAAATATAATAAAACTACGTTTTAACGGTAACCGCTTCGCAACATGTTATGGCTATTAAGCGGTAGAGAAGCGGTAGTAAATTAGATTAGGCTCCCATAGAGTAAATAACAACCATAAACAAAATTAAAACGAAATAATTAAAATTAACAAGTTGGCGGTAGGCTTTGTGTTCCGTGATCACGGCCACTGAAAAGTGGCCGAAACGTCGGAAAAACCAAAATCAAATAAAATTACCACGCTTAAAACCGTTAAAACGTAGTTTTATTATGTATATAAGCCGCGAAAACTTTAAGAAAATATTAAGAGAAAAATAACCTGTGGCACCATCTACTGATGTTTTGAAGCTTATTAGAATTACGTTTTCTATTGGGTGATTGTAATTATTTCCAGTAACCTTCTTAATAATATGCTACGTGAACTTACCAATGTAGAAGATAGTCGCATTGGGTGCGAAAGCGTAGACGAACGAAGATGCGATTTTACTTGTCGTCGATATGATGCCTAGAATGGAGTCGTGCCATTTCAAATATTTGCTGAACACGAAGATTGAGAATACAGTACCTGTACAAGGAATATTTTTTTTTTTTTTTATAGCTGGAGTACAGCAAACAGGCTGACGGCCCACCTGGTGGAAAGCGGTTACCGTCGCCTATGGACGTTTGCAACATCAGAGATGTCGCCAACGCGCTGCCGGCCTCGACGAAATTTTATGACACCCTTTTTGAAGAACTCCATATCGTAGCGCTGTGGGAAAACCTCGGCCGGGAGCTCATTCCAAATCCCCACGGTACGCGAAAGAAACGTTCTACAGAATAATTTCTTAAATGCCTACACATTAATAAGCCCTTCGTATCTTGTGTGATTTTTAATTTCATTCTATTAGCTTGAACGGAGGTACTTTATAAGTAAATCACCATACAGTATCCAAAAGAAATAAAATGTTTAAGTTATGTATATTCTTAAATTTTCTCATATTTAACACATATCAAGCGACAGGTCTAAGAGAGAGTAAGAGGATAATGCTCTTATCGAGTAGAGGATAATATTCTCCCTTTCCCTTCAGTACCATCTGTGGTAGTGCCATATTTTTTTTTGTGCTAAATCTAAATTAATAAAATATGCATTCAAATATCACACTCTCATCGACATGCCATTTTTCTTCTTGGTTAATCATTATGAATTATTATTTAAATAGATTATAAATTAAATCCTTTATGATTTTTTTTTACAAAAAAAGCTCTATTTGTGACCTTTATGCTTTTTCAAGGAGATTGTGGTAAAAACGACTTTTGATAAATAATTTTGTTTTTATTTAGTCTACTACTTTGTCCTCAAAAAAGGGTGTAAACAGATTTTTATAAAATGTTGATTTTAAACAAGTCGGCAGACAAAGACACACATTGTACATATATCGCCAAGTTACGCTCGTATTATGGGTAACATACAACGGGCCATTCTGACGTCGATCCCAGACACCCAGACCGTAGTAAATGACGGAAAAATCTTTTTACAAAATTGGCAATGCTAGGAATTGAACCCGGATATCTCATTACAACGCATAGGGCGTTGTAATTAGATTGGCGGGCGTCGGCTTAGCCCGCACAACCATAGAGGCCGTCATTTTTACAACATTTTCATAACCCACACAAAAAGTTTTCAGCCGTCTATTTCTAAAAAAATAGTTAAGTTAAAAATTTCATTAATAACATCAGTTTGTTAATATCTCATTGTTGGGTTTTGTATTCATTATATCAGTGCATATGGATGGTATATATGCTATATTTGTCCAAGATATATTGACGGGTTATACACAAAGGGAATCTCGATATGCAAGTTACTGAGTAATGGTTATCTATTCCGTCAGTATGTGGTTATTGTAATAATATGAATTACAGATGAGAAAAATGTTTTTAAAATTGGCGTTCGTATGTTCTATAAAAATTTGTACACACATCACTGGAAAACTTAATCATTGAGCCATAATACTTCATCATCATCATCCGAGCGTTAATTCCCGGTTGCGTTCGGAGCGTTCACTCCGACGCCCAGGGTCCGCTTTCCTACTTTTTCTACTCCACTTCGCGCGGTCTTCAGCATCCCCCGTTTTGAGACCATTGGTACGCATGTCATCCTTCACAACGTCAAGCCAACATTTCTTGGGCCTTCCCCTTCGACCGGGACCTGGCGGAGGCGGCATGGCTAGACATTTGTTCCCCACATAATTAGCCGGTCTCCGTAAAACGTGGCCGTACCAACGTAAGCGACACTCTTGCAATTTGTCTGCTATGTCACGGACATGAAGTCTGCTGCGGATGCGGGAGTTCCTGACTCGGTCTTTCCGCGTCACTCCGCACATCCATCGCAGCATATTCATCTCCGTGACACGCAGTTCTTGCTTGTGTCGCTCAAGTACAGGCCACGCTTCACTGCCATACAAAAGCCATAATACTTATAAGTGTTTTATAAAACCCTTATAAGTATTGTGACTCAATGATTATAATGTGATATAAAGTTAATTAGGCTCTAATCGTCCCTAGTTATTAGTAAGAGATAAATTAAGTAACCTTACCTATAGAGTTAAGTACGAAATTGTATGTTTGAAATATACTATACTGTAGTTCATTCCAGTTAAAGCGGTATCTTGTTAACATGTATGATATTGAAGCTTCACCTGTAATCAAATAAATTATAGCTTATTATCTACTCGTTATTGTGTGTTTCTTTGAATATTATTATATAACTTTCCCTACGTTTGCTGGTAAGCAAACAGAAAAATTGACCACTTTTGAAATATTATTTATTTACTTGTGCTATCGATGTCTGACTTTCCTTTTTAATCTACTTCAATTTGCAACTTCTATGACGTTTTTAATTTAATTGCTACGCCATCGGCTCATATGTTCTACTACGTAACATTGTAATAATGTAATAACAGCCCATGAATGTCCCACTGCTGGGCTAGGGCCTCCTATTACTGGGGCACGGACAGTATACCCGCCACCCTTGTCCAAGGCGGCTTGGCAGCTTTGGTATATCGGTTATCTCGATGTGCAGGTTGCATCACGATGTTTTCCTTCACCGTTGTTAGCAGCACGTGGTAATTGTAAAAACATGCACATTGGGTCAGAAAACTGCCTAAGTGGTGCACGTTTTTTCAGTCAGGATCGAACCCGCGCCCTTTGGGTGTGGGAGGCGTGCGCTAGCCATTACGCTACCACGACTGTGTAACATTAATCATCACTTTTTTGGGTACCAGTGACATAGTGAGACTTCTTATGCTGAAATAGTCTTTAACTCTTTCATCTCCATGACACGTAGCTCCCTAATATGTAATATAAAAGGACCAGCGGTAATGATAGTTTAGATTGTGCTACATAAGTTATGTTTGAAGGTATTGCATCCAATGTGTGTTTCTTATTCATTTGTTCTAGTGTTTAAATTCTTACAAAAACAATGTTAAACTGCAAGATTGATGACTACAAATGTAAAGGTAGACAAAAAAAGAGATAGATGGATTGTGTGATGGATGATAACATGATTTCTGTTGTGACAGAGGACGTATGTCAGAATTCTCAGAATAGAGGAATGTTGAAAGGAAATACATATTGTGCCGACTCCAACTGATTAGGAGAAGGTGAAAAAAAGTGAGATTCTTGTGTATCAATTTTCAATTAATTTACTAATTCCATAAGTTCCTTATTTTTATTATGTCAAGAATATCCCTTTAATGTTTACTGTATATCACCGAAGCACCACAAACCTTTGTTTTGTCTTACGGTAATGATATACATATAGTAGTTAAATCACTGATAAACAGCGTTTGTATAATGATATAATATTCTGCAATAACATAAAATCTAATATTTGTTTTGAAAATTTTCCATACACCGTTAAGGTTAATAGAAATCAAACATAAACGTTGTTAGCACTACTTATTTAATTAAAAGTAAAATAACAATATAATGCCGAATTTGATTAATAACGTAGGATCAGGTATAAGAGAAACAAGTTTATTAAGGAAAAGTCACCAATGCGTTATGGAACACGAGTAAAGTCGCCTAGAAAGCTTTGAGGTTGAGTACACATTTACACAATATAGATTTGTTTTGAAGTTGTGTCAATACTTCAAAATGCTTTAAATTCTCAAGAGGAGACGGTGAGATTTGAGTAAATAGCAAATTAATTGTAAATAATCTGCCTAGTGGTTTTACGTAGTTTAACTTGGTGAGTTGATACGTCGTCATTGGCCAATCGTAATTCACTGCTGAGAGTAGATTTCTTCAAATTTATCACATATCCCAGTTCTCCGTTTGCCTCACAGAGATAATATTTTGACCATTGGTCCATAGAACAAGAGGGCGTCCTATGCACCATTATTAAACACGCAATATCCACTTTACAACTAAATTTCACCGTTGGTCATTTATTGCACGACAGGCAGTGATTGATTGGGCGGACCTTGGTTCACTTATGGATATTCATCCTCCTTCCATAACTAGCTTAATAGACACTGTCAGTGTTTACGTCATGGATTGGCCAACGTAAGCTGCTGTGAAGCCATCGCAGTTACCGGTGGGTAGTTGCCCACTGAATTGCAGCCGGGGCAAAGAGAAAACTTCGAGACCTCAAACTACTGCGATAAAGAAGAAGACCCTGGACGTGCGTCATGATAAGTAGGTCGTACAACTTTGACACTTTTGTCTTCTAGCAATGCATCTTAAAGGTGACAGTATAAGTTAAGAATACAGAAAATTAGTAATAGTAGTACTTACCAAATGTAGGTATAAACAGAAAAATGGTGACACCTAGTAAAACGATGAGATGGCACCGCCTATTATTAGGGGCTTTTCTGAAAACAACTCGTAGAGTTTCCTTAATCGTCCTTATGTCGAAGAATGTTTTCAAGAAATACCAGAATCCACGGTTATCATGCTGAAATGTAATTTGAAATTGTTAAAACAGGCTTCATTGAATCCATATTAAAATTATTACTTCTGATCCCTTATATATTTCAGCTTTATGCTTATTTCTAAATATCCGTCCGTTTCATTTAATTGTAAACGTAATTTTATAATACAGTAATGTTTTTCTCAAATTTTAAAAATTAGATGCAGATTTATTTTTTGAAATAGATCGCACGCCATTCGACTGATAGGCTCTATCTTAGGAGTTTTTAACATCTCTTTGTTTAACTATATCATGTTTATGATTTGTCTAATAAGTTTAATACAGTAAATTTCATGAATAGCAGTTAAGAAATCTGCAATAAACAAACATTAAGATGAACATGAGAGAGTAATAAAATACTAACCTTCCGCTGTTCTTCAGATCTTGGAGGATCAGATACACTAAATATAATATAAATAACATTGACAATATGAATCCCCAATGACAGTCCATATACTGCATAATAACCTACACCTTTTAACATTATCCCTGATATAGCAAGACCTAGTGGCATTCCGGCAAAACTAAAGAAATTTACTAAACCTAACCGATGAGTTCTATTCTCTTTTGTAGTGATATCCGATATATAGCTGAATAGAGCAAGAAATGTAACACTCCATCCTCCAGCTATAGATCCAAAGAAGGCATCAAAGAATATTAAAACCTCTAAAGGTAGTTGATAGAAGAATACAACATTGATGATGTTGCTAGAGCACTGAAAAATTTCTCCTACGATTGGACATATCATAACAATTTTTCTTCTACCAGTCTTATCACTCCAGCTGCCAACGAAAATTAGAATGATACATGGTAATGCAGATTGTATAGCACTTTTCCATACAAGCCTAGCTGACACGTGTGCTTGGACTAGCGCTTCATAATCACTGAAATTATTTGAAGTATTCTGTATTCTGAGAGAGTAACAAATTTCGTCTCCTAATTCCAAGCTCACTCTACAAGCTTTCTCTAGACCTAAGGTCTGTGTGGCTATTGAAGATAATATACTAGAAAATAACATCATAAACGCTGCTGGTTCAACAGTTATATTTGTGTATACACTTTTAAATTTTTCACAAAACGTTTTTGGTGGAGGGTCTTCTGTCACTTGCACATTATTTCCATTAGTAATTATATTTAAAGGTCGTGTTTCAGCAGTATCATTTGTAGCCATTTTTAAGTTATTAAAATAAGTGGTGTTATTGTGGCAATTGAATTTAACGTTATTATATTTAGACGTTTGAATTGGTTGTAGCGTAAAATATATTTACCAAAAGATAATAATATTATACATTAGATTAAAGAAGATAAATGACCATATAGAGATAAGATTAGTTTTAATTTGGGCATTGAGTCATGTTTTTAAGTGACATAATTACATATTTCGGACGTGCAAACATTATTCTAAATGGTGTCTTTACATGAAAACTTAATCAGTTATGTGTTCCTAGCATTCATAGGTGCAATATAATTAACTAGTTGCGCCCCACGGTTTCAACCGCGTGGTGATGGAAATTTTGGATAATTCACACTATATGTAATATACTATTCGTAAATTCGAATTCGTATATATCTAATATATCATGCTCAATAATATGTAAATCGTCACCGAAAACAAAAGATTACATTTTTTGTCCCAACCCTCACAAAATCAAACACCAGCTGTTAAAAGCAACAATAGTTTTGTTACTTGTTGTGTGAAATATGCAGATGATCACGGGTAGTTTTTTTTTATTTTTATTGCAGGAGTTCAGCAGACAGGCAGACGGCCCACTTGATGGAAAGCGCTTACCATCGCCTATGGACATTTGCAACACCAAAGGTGCTACAAATACGCTGCTGCTCTCTTAAGGGACACTGGAACCTGGTCACTAATGCCGGAACACAACTCAAGGTTGTTATGGCGACATACTTTAGGCCAGGGATGGTAGCCGTCCAGTCGGGCAAATGCCCTACCACCTGGCTGTGGGTTGTTCTGTCGCCTCTTACGACAGGCCGCCCGGCCACAGGAAATTGTATTCTTTCTCCGTTCCTGCACGGATAAAGGTGTACGGGTAGTGTCATAAAGTTTCTTATGTCTTTAAAGAACCTCTCTGTTGATAGCTCCACGAGTGTAATGTTCCAACCCCAAGCGGAAGAAATATGTAACTTTTCCTAAGGCTCCATATTCGCGCCGTTTGACGTCTTCAACTATAGCGGCGGCGTTGTCAACCCCTGACTCGGTCATTGGACAATGTGAGAAGGTCAATGTGCCAACAGATTATAGAATTAGTATAGATGAAAATAAAAAACTGTACATTTGTAAATTTTAAATATAACTTTACTATAAAAATCACAAGTATTTATAGCACATAGTATGTAGTATGAGTATTTGAAAGTATTTAAATTATGATTATTCGACGGCAGCTTCGACTTTCGCTTTTGATAATCCTTTTCTATGTTCATATAACAGCCATCTGAAAAATTAAAAAGAATATATTGAAAAGTTATTTGAGAATATACTGAAGTTTGAAGAATATCTGTGCAGGAACGGAGAAAGAATACAATTTCCTGCAGCCGGTCGCCTGTCGTAAGGGGCGACTAAACAACCCACGTCTCCCTTTAGAGAGCGGCAGCGCGTTTGTAGTGCCTTTGGCGTTGCAAATGTGTATAGGCAATGTTAACCACCTTCCATCAGGTGGGCGGTCTACCTGTCTGTTAAACTCATGCAGAAAAAACTAGAACCTAAACTGGCCGGGTTCGAGGAATCGGGCATCGGGCAACCACTAGTTTTTATAATAGTCCTTGAAAGACCCCTAAATAAGATAATCGAGTCCTGGCTCTAGGGAAGCGGCACCAGGAAATTGTATACTATCTCCGTTCCTGCACGGATAAAAATATATTAAAGATATTGAAAAATAAAAAAAACCAGATTGATTAGTCGGTGTTAAATATTAACCAGACTTACAAATAGGTTTTTTAAACCGATTTAGAAAATGTTCTTGAGGCATCTTGAGCTTTTGGGAGAGTAATATAGGTACTTAAAAATATATAATCCCAAAAAGCCAGATGAATTTGGTGGAATTTTACACCTGCTTGATAATTAAGAATATAATCCATAAGTGCTTGTGAACAGCACTGCAAACCCAAAAAGTCAAGTAAAAAGTCTTGCGACCCCTTCACGACATGAATATGATAATATTTTAATTAACAGTTAACGTTTTATTTGTATATACGTCTTATTTCTTTCTATCCGTGCAGGAACGGAGAAAGAATACAATTTCCTGTGGCCGGGCGGCCTGTCGTAAGAGGCGACAGAACAACCCACAGCCAGGTGGTAGAGCATTTGCCCGACTGGATGGCTACCACCCCTGATCTAAAGTATGTCGCCATAACACCCTTGAGTTGTGTTCCGGCATTAGTGACCAGGTTCCAGTTTCCCTTAAGAGAGCAGCAGCGCATTTGTAGCATCTTTGGTGTTGCAAATGTCCATAGGTGATGGTAACCGCTTTCCATCGAGTGGGCCGTCTGCCTGTCTGCTGAACTCCAGCAATAAAAAATAAAAAAAAAAACAAACTGCGACCTCTTTTAACAACAAACGTAACCCTAACAAGGATCCCGACCACAGAGTACATTAGGTCCCGATCCATAGGTCGAAAAAAGATGCACTAGTACTAGTGAAGAGGCGGTCTCGGATAAAATATTCTTATCTGAGATCGCCTCTTCTCTTAATATCAGATGAGAGTGTGGTTGAAGGCCGACTGTTTCTTAAGGTAGGTAGAGACTTTTCTTAATTTGTTATGAAATTGACATACGCACACCTTCATTAACTTCTTCATAAATGCGTTAGAATACTCACGAAAACACTATTACGGCTGGAAAAGTCATACCAGCACCCACCAGAAAGGCTGCGCCTGGCAACACTTCCATAGTAGCCGCATATATTTTGGTGTAAAGCGGCACGTACAGCAACGGCATTAGATTCTCTGTTAGCCCGATTATGGAGTTCATTTTTCCTGTGAAAAATAATTTTAATATCTAATAATTTTGTTCATATTTCGTTAAGTACCTACTTAGAACATGCATACAACATAATTATTAATTTATATAGCATAAAGAAAACAATTATATCTAATTAATTAAACATAAATCATAATATAAATGAGAATATGTGTTTGTTTGTTTGCTTTCACGCCTATAGCCGGGTACTCATGTGTACGCAGGAAATGATCTTCGGTCGGGACGTCCAACGAGCCAGCCGCCTTAGTCCGCGTACTCATTAGCGTGTTGTAACCGTAACCGCGTAGATGCTCTAGTGCGTACGCGTGAAACGATCTTCGTTCGCGACGTACCACAAACCGCCTTTGGCTGCGTACTCATAAGCGAGCTGTAAGTGTAACTAAGTAGAAACAGTAGCGAAGTTCTAGTGCGTACTGCGAGCGTATTGCGAGCGGCCCAAGCGTTGTCGGGTCGTTGTGAGCGCATCGCGTGCCGGTCACACACACACTATGCTTTTTGATTACAGTAACATACTACGATTACAGTTACAAAATGAGTATAATAGGGTTGCTCTCGTCTCGTTGCGGTCTGTGAGAGCAGTGCACTTCGCTACATATATATTATGGATTTTGGTTAAGTAACTTGCAAGGGTTACGGCTTGCAGGTGTGTAACCGGCTCAAGACCGCTTTACAATTCGTTAGTGCAGTTGCAGCGCGGAATTTCCTGCTTTGGTATTAGAGCGGCAGCGGTACATATTATTTTTCCATTATACGTACTATTAAATAAATGCTTACCCAGTTCACTAGACGATACCAATTTCGAAAATATGGATCTCATTGCTAACAGTGACGTTCCGTTTAGGATTTCGACTAAAGGAGCTGTAAAATAACAACAAAATCATGATATAGACAGTGTTGCGTCACATACATAAACATTTTTGCATAAATAGCAAGGCCAAGACTGAGTAATCTATTTACGTGAATAAATCTGCTAGCATAGAAGTTGTGGGGATTTATTAGCTTGAGTAGACGCTGATAGTTACCCCGTTGGATGACGTAGAGCCCGTGGTTTAATCACCTAGTGGGAGTGGGAATTAATTCGTGGACATGGTACAAACAGCGAATAAATAACCTATAGAAATGTGTATTTATTTATATTTTATTTTTAATGGTAGTTAATGATTGTTTAAATTAGTTTTATTTTAGTTAAATACATAATCAAAAATGTTTGTTCTTTCTTTAGACATTGAAACTAAAATACATTATGTAGCAGATCATTGCCAACGGGGAGCGTGCCCAGAAGGCTGGCTGCATTGCCACGCTGTATGGCAATACTTATTTGTTGTGCAAAATATGAGCCAGCCTTCTGATCACGGGTAGTGTCAAAGAGTTTCTTACATATGTCTTTAAAGAAACTCTTTGCCGACGGACCCCACGGGCCTAATGTTTCAACCCCAAACGGCACAAATATGTAACCCCTTACTAAGGCTCCATATTTGCGCCGTTTGACGTCCTCAGCTGAAGCGGCAGCGTTGCCAGCCCCTGACTCGGTCATTGGAAGATGTGACGGGGCCAGTGTGTCAACACAGAGAATATTGTACCTGAAAGTTAGTTTAAGATTTTCTGTTGTAATAGTAAGAAATAATACTTGTTGAACAAATATTACTTGTTGAATAAAATATGATCAAAAATTGTTTAATACCTACTTCTTTAAAATCTTAGACACCGGGTTGCCTGGAAGAGATCGCTATAAGCGATAATGACGCCCATTGATCTAATGCAAATGTATCTAGGTTTAAGTCTATGGTGAACAATGAAGAGTTTTCATTCATTCATTTAGAAATAAAACTAAAAATATCGGTAGAAAAATATATATAGGGACGTTGCTGCTATGTGTTCTACCGTTTTTACAGCGGGGAGTGCTCTGATGAGCTATTTGATTTGGTACCTACGTCGCTATTTTATTATCGCACTACTCACCGGCGATTGGGAGTTCATCTACACTTCCTATACACTTGAAAGTCATCCAGTGCACGTAGCGCACGCTTCTTCATGCCGTACGTGTGCAATCTGTGGAATGAACTCCTCTATCCCGCGATTTGCCTAGAGCGCTACAATATGAGGCGCTTCAAAAAGGGCTTAAACAGATATTTAGTCTCAACGAAGTAGGCACTGCATCGACTCCCTAAGTGTTAAAGTGTCTATGGGCGAGAGTAACCACTTACCACCAAGGCGTTCCTTTAGTATCTCATAACGCCCAAAATGCTCCGTCTGCCGTTCTACAAGGCGACCGGGGTCCTTATGGTCGTGGCGAAAACGTCACTAATGACGTCATCATTTTCGATCACACAACCCTCACAACGTCCCATGTCAAGAGGTGCTTGAAATAGCTGTTCCACTTGGGCTTACGATTGTAAAGCCGGCAAGCAAACGGAACGGGAAAAATCGCGGCCGTAAACGTGGTCGTAGTGAGTCCCTAATGGATCGTAGCCATAGTGGTGTATTCTCTTTTCCAAATTTCTATACATTCTAACTATACAATATAATATAATAATAGGTGATGTATCTTTAACCTCCAAAGTGGTGTATCATCGTCTTCAAAGTAGAATACATTTAAGCGCCATCTAGTTTTGCACTGGTGAAAATCAAAATACTTTGAAATACCTACCAAAGAAGAATATTTTCTCGTTCGGGGCAAAGCAGTAGACAAATGAGGCGGCGATCTTGCTGACTGTTGATATTATACCAAGGATTGAATCGTGCCATTGTAGGTATCTGCTGAACACCAATATTGAGAATATTGTACCTGAAAGTTAGTTTAAGATTTTCTGTTGTAATAGTAAGAAATAAATGACTATTGTATAAAAAATAATTCGTATAATTATGACAAATGCAAATAAATGAATACTGTAATCTTCGATTTAATAATTATGAATTCGGTGCCGATAATAACTGCATAGGGTAGTCTGAAGGAGATCGCCTATGGCAACAAGACCACCCATTGTACTTTATTGTATGTGAAATAAAGTTATTCATTCATTATTTTTCAGGCCCCATCTCTATCTTGAAGTATATAACATAAAATATATCATACTATTTTCAATATTCATCAATAACGTTGTGGATTGTTTTAAACATAATGAATGGACACTGACAGCGGGACTGGTCCACAAATTCAAAGTTGCTCAACGGGCTATGGAGCGAGCTATTTTAGGTGTTTCTCTCATGGATAAAATCAGAAATGAGGACATCCGTAAGAGAACGAAGGTAACTGACATAGCTCGCAAAATTAGCAAGTTGAAGTGGCAGTGTGCCGGTCACGTCTGTCGCAGGACCGACGGCCGATGGAGCAAACGAGTCCTGGAGTGGAGATCACGTCTCGGCAAACGTAGCGTAGGACGCCCGCCAGCCCGGTGGTCTGACGACCTGCGCAAGATCGCCGGCAGGGGCTGGATGAGGAAGACGGGAGACCGGGATATGTGGCGCGTACTTGGGGAGGCCTACGTCCAGCAGTGGACTGAGAGTGGCTGAAGAAGAAGAAGATAATGACTGCTATTAATTCTATCTATATATAGGTATTATCTATATGCTGTCTATATATAATATAAAAATACAGCGTTCGATTAGATCTAACGAGAACCCATTACTTGTATAAGATTTAACTGCGTTATCAAAATGGAAAACAACAACATGTCCCTAAATATCAATAAATGTAAAAGTATTCGTTGTACAAGAAACAAAGTAGAGTCAAATAATTCATACAGTGTTAATTGCATCATCCTAGAAGAAGATGTATCAGAGACTTTGGCGTATATATTGATATACGCCAAGGTCCAATAAGCTTCGGTTCCACACACACATTGACGTAGCAGTTACCAAGGCTTTCAAAATACTAGATTTTATAAATAACAACACCAAATTGTCCGTTTTAACTCTTTAGTACGATCAGGTCTGGAATATAACAACTCAGGAATGATATTCTTTTTATGATGTTCATATGCAAAGAATTGAATTTGTACAAAAGTGATTTCTGTAGCATTTATGTTATAGTGAGTAAAGGGAAAATGCTTACCATCTTATACATCGCGTCTTAAACACAACAGACTTAATAGAAGAAGGATATTAATTAATAAAATATTTGTTTTAAATGGCAACATCGACTCTCCACCCTTATTGGAAATATGTAGCATGCGAGTGCCTTCTAGAATTTTTAGGGTTAATCAATTTTTACCTTTTCATACAGCATCCACCAAAACCAACGTAGGCTTTTACGCTATTTGCAACCGTTTGATGAGACAGTATAACACACACACACACGCTTGCACACAAACACGCACAGACACACGCACACACACGCGCCCACACACGCGCACATACACACACACACAAGCGGGCGGGCGCGCACCCGCGCGCGCACCGCACTACAACATATACACGCGTGCCAGACACACACGCGTCTGACAACACACACAAACACACACACGTTATCATATTAACACAACAACAATTGAAAAAAAACTAGCATGATGTGGCAACGTGTAATTAAGTCTGCATTTAGTCTAAGAACATAATAAGTTATATACTCGTAAGCAGATGTATGTATTAGTGTAAGACGTGTTGGTAGTTCTTAATCAACTAAAAAAATAACAACAAAGAATAATATATTAATTTTTATGTTCTACTTTGCACCGACTTCATGATGTTGTAGAAAATATTTGTTCTGTTTGAGATTTTATTTTATGTCTTGACTGTCCGATTATTTAATTATTAATGTTCATAACTATAAATATGTTTAATAAGTAGTTTACATTAGATTAGATAACATTTTATTACTCACCAAAATAAACAATTACAAAAACAAAGAATAATTACAACACTTCTTGGCAAAACAACAGGCGGCCTTATCGCTAAAAGCGATCTCTTTCAGGCAACCTAGCTTTAAAGAAATTGTTAACTAATCTGGCGATGTAATGGCGCAGAAAAAAAAGACAATTGAAATATACATGCTTACACTATTTATACAAATTTAATATAAAATTATGGATGTATGTGTATGTGTCTCTTATATATAAAAATGAATCGTAGAAATGTATGTACGCACATAACTTGACACACACACACACACACACACACACATATATATATATATATATATATATATATATATATATATTCATTTTTATTTTTATATATAAGAGACACTATATGGCACTCTGTTGTTCGTGCCTACCCCGCAAGGGAACTGGCGTGAAGTTATGTATGTATGTATGTATGTATGTATGTATGTATATATATATATATATGCACACACACACAAGTATATATAATATTTGTGTGTGTGTGTGCATATATATATATATATATAATTATATATGACAAGTGTTGGCAACACCAACATAAAATATTTTTTTACTAGCAACATTGTAGTTGCATTTTGTTCTTCCGTTTGGATTGTAGCCGAAGGCAGACGCTTTCGTATGTAAAGTGATATTATTACAAGTTTTCACCAACTAACAGCGTTTTTAACTTCTACATCGACTGGGTATCCTAGACCCACCACCATCAGCGTGTACCACAAATATATATTATATGCCCGACGAGCTGCGCGCAACAAGTATGTTATATTCACCATATATTATAATAGATAACTAAGTAAATTTTTATTATATTATACATATTTATTTAAAGACTTTCTTTCTGGAAAGGAAGTTTACTAATGTTTTGACGTCTCTGACAGTAAAGGGCCATTTACATGGAGAGAGTTTATCGCTCGTTTTGGGGCAAAAATCGTATACTATTTTCGTAGGCGATAGATACTCTTTAGACAATAATCACATTAACATTCAACCAAAAAACAAACACGCGGCTATGAATATGTCATACGATAATCGTAAGGTCACCAAAAATTTTGTTTACATCACGACACAAATTGCGTTGAGATATTTGTTTATGATTTCTCGACTTGTCTAAACTACAGCTCGTATGACATTTTTTACAATAGTACATAAGCTTCTTTTTATTTCTCAAAAATGTACGCTTTCCATGGGATAACATTAAGTTTTGGTTTAAAAAAGATTTTTTTGGATTTAGTAGTTTTTCGTAGTGAAAGTTTTGAAATGGGTGATTGTCGTGTATTCTTCTGTGTTTATCTAGTACTATGTGTATTTTCATCCGTGCAGGAACGGAAAAAGAATACAATTTCTTGCGGTCGGGCGGCCTGTCGTAAGAGGCGATAAAACAATCCACAGCTAGGTGGTAGGGCATTTGCCCAACTGGATGGCTACCACCCCTGGTCTAGAGTAGTCGTCATAACAACCTTGAGTTATGTTCCGGCATTAGTGACCAGGTTCCAGTCTCCCTTAAGAGAGCAGCAGCGCATTTGTAGCACTTTTGGTGTTGCAAATGTCAATAGGCGATGGTAACCGCTTTCCATGAAGTAGGCCGTCTGGCTGTCTGCTGAACTCCTGCAATAAAAAAAATTAAAAAAAATGTGCTTACCTACTGTATGCGTGACGAAATTGTAGGTCTGAAATATGCTAAACTTAACTTCGTCCCAGTTGAATCGATACCTCGTTGACATGTATAGAATGGATATTTCCCCTGGAAACGTAAAATGATGCAACATTAGTAATCTGTTTTAAAGTAACTTGCAGGAACGGATTAAGAATAGAATAGAACAGAAAACACTTTATTGTTCACCACATAAAATAAACAATTTACAGTAGTCACATCAAACAGTAAAAAATACGTTCCGTATAGTTCCTGCGATCGGGCATCCTATCGTAAGAAGCTTAAAACAACTCATAATCCGGCCTCAGAGACGCTTTAGACTCTTTAAGTCTCGGAAGATACGTTGGCGCTCTAAGCGTGTCCTACCGTCTGTACAATGGAGAGTGATCTGATGAGCTATTTGATTTGGTACCTACGTCGCCATTTTGCCACCGCGCTACTCGCCGGGACACCGGAAGTCATCCAGTGTACGTGGCGCTCGCTCCTTTACGCCATACGTGAGCAAGCTATGGAATGAACTCCCCGTCTCGCAGTTTTGCCAGAGCGCTACAATTTGGAGCTCTTCAATAAGGGCGTAAACAGATATTTGAAGTTTTAACGAAGTAGGCAACGCATCGGCTCCTTTAATGTTGCAGATGTCCATGGGCGACGGTAGCTACTTGCCATCGACTTTACCTACAAGTAAACATAAAAAAGCATTGTCTAAAATTTGTTATTACAATAGTGTCGAAATCGTATTTGGATGACGTCTTATAATAGCATTATAATTATATGTATACTAATTGTTCAACCAAACTATTGCTATTGTAATTATAGGCCTGGAGTCCAGGAGGTAGGGCATTTGCCCTATATGACATATACCCTTGGTATAGACTATGCCGCCATAACAATCTTGAATTGTGTCCTGGCATTAGGGGACAGTTTCCAGGCCTCGCTTTAAAGTCGCTCGCTTTAATAAATGCGTACGGCATTTATTCGTAGACTAATATAAATAGTTCTCGCGTATTTTATTTCTAGGCTGTATTTAGATAATTCTAATATTCAAATAAAGTTATCACATACAAATATTGCAAGTTGAATAAAAGCTTGTAAAAAGACCACATCGTGATAAAACTGCGTATTGAAATTACCGATGAATGAAAACCAAGCGTGATGGGTATATTACCGTATTTTCACCTGAAATTAGCTCGTGCCTAGAACTGCAGCGTTATGGGCTGATATTATACAGGGCCGGATTTAGGGAGGAGAATCAAGACGGGGCCTATGCTGCGGGCGACCAATTCAGAGGGTGGCTTTAAACTTCGCAAACAAAAATATGCAAACTTTGAACACTGAGACGTCCAATAATTTAAGCACGAATACTTACATTTCCCGGGGCGCGTAGGCTTAGGTTAAAAATCATAGCCGCACGCGTGTTCATCATTGGGTGTTTTATGACTGAAATGGTGATGGGGGGGGGGTATTTTTCAGTTTTTGCCCCTCCCTCGAAAAATTCAAGATACGGTGCTGCTATTTTATGGTATTATTTATAGATAACAATTATACGAGGTATATAGTCCGGTTAAAAAAGAGTTAAAAACTGTTATTCATAACCGCATTAATAACGTGATAATAAATATCACTTTTTACCTCGTGTTTAATAAGCCTATAAACCTCATATAAGTTTTATTAATAAAAGAGACTTATACAACTAGCATGGAATTATGAATATAAATTATATTTTATCTACTAGATAACTTATAGCATAAATGTAGTAGTACAAATTGCGTACAATTATAATATAGCTCACGTGTTATCATAGTTGTAAATTATATTGCATTGTATAAATGTGGATTGATAGCATTATGCTTATAACTAAGGCATACCGCACACTAGGCAGCCTGGTTGCGGCAGCCACGCGATGCTTAACTAAGTTCTAAGTCTCAGCCTTTCCTACATAAAAAGCGCGGGGCACATGGGAGGAGGGTGGTTTTAGTGGGTAGTGGTTTGCCCGTGCAACTTCTCGGAGTCTACACACAAGCTGGTTGATCACTGTTCAGGTTGCCCCTTATTAAAGGGTAAATCCTCCATGATCAACTATGGTCTAATCCTTTGCAAAGGACCCGGTATTGTGCGTAAATAGCATTTCCCCCGCCTTAAAAAAAAAAGCCACGCGATGCTTCGCTCCTGCCCGTGGTACGAACCATGGTTGAGAGTAAGCCAGGATAGGACGCCGTCTATTTTTGCGTCAGCGTAATACTCGCTAAGAAGGAGGCGGAGCGGGAGCGTTAGCGTACGAGCTTACTTAGCTCCCGTCAAAAGAGGATGCGCCGGTGCCGGAAGGGGTCTATCATACATACATACATACATAACTTCACGCCAGTTCCCTTGCGGGGTAGGTACGAACAACAGAGCGCCATTTAGGCCCATTCTTACACACCTCACTTGCTTCTTTGACATTCATAACTCTTGTCATGCACGCTCGTCTGTTCTTAAGGCTCCTGATATCACCCTCCGCTAGTACACGATCAATTTGATCATGGAAGGTGTGTCGTGGCCTTCCACGACTTCTGCATCCATCCACTTTTGCATTATATATCTGTTTAGTCATTCTTTCATCATGCATTCTTTCATCATGCATTCTTTCATCTATATATACATGAACTGTGCGTCAAGGGACCGACTCGTACGGCGAGAACAAAGACATACACGCCTACATACTTACTACTAAAATATCTGATCACTATTTAACAGGGCTTTCAATAGCAACGCGAAAAGAAAACCAATTACCTTGTTATTGTACTATACTAAATAATAAAACAGTTAGGGAAAAATTAAATAATATAGCCTGGAAAGATTTATTATTGATAGATAATCCTGTGGTTTTGTACGAACAAATTTGTAACATTTTTGCCAACATTTACAACACATCAAAAGTAGATATCAACATTAAAAAAAGAAAGCATCATATATGGGTAACGGAAGAGTTAAAACAAATGTGCTTAACAGAGCGATCAGTAGAAATAAAACTAATAAAGCAGTGAATGTTGCCAAAAATGAGTATAAAAAACATGATATTAAGATATGTAACGGGGACATGAGAAAAGTTTGGAGTAAGATGAATAGTTGGCATAGCATAATTACCAAATATTTTAGCAAAATTGCATTGGAGGATGTTTGTAATAATTTCTGTCAGGTTTTTACAGAAGAAATAGACGCCTTAAAATCACAACATAAATGTAAACGATTATTCTACGAAAGAATAGAATAGAATAGAATAGAATATACTTTATTGTACAAAAATGCAACATAAAATCAAGAACATTAATATACAAGTACAATCGGCGGTCTTATCGCCCATGGCGATTTCTTCCAGACAACCTTTGGATGGAGTATAGAAGGACAACAAAAGTCGGTAGTTGCTAAACCAGCACTTGTACAATAATTTAGTTTATTCATAATAAATATTCATAATTCATAATAAAATATGATAATATATATACATAAATAAATACACATATTATATTATATACATACAAAAGTAAACAATAACACCGCTAAAAGAAGGTAATGATCGTGTCTTCTTGATGTTTAGTGGTTGCATTCCAAAGTTGAATGGCCTGGACGATAAAAGACTTGTTCTGTTCACAGGCGTTTTCAGTTTCAAATTCTCTGACAATCTAAAGAATCTTGAATCACTGTAATTAAGGAACCGAAAGCGTTCCTTGAGATAATCAGGGGATTTGCGATTAAACAAAATGTTGTGAAGAAGAGACAGGATATGCGCATTCCGGCGAAGGCGAATGGGAAGCCACTTGAGTTTAATGCGAAATTCAGATATATGATCATATTTGCGTAGATAAATCGATATATGAGTGAAAGGTTTTGAAGCCGCTAAACAAGTTTACGTACGAGTTAAAATTATCTATTTAAATAAAAAGTTGCATGAAATGAGGTCAGTAACATGAATTTCGAGGATGGGAAGGAGAAGAGATAGCAAGTGAGATCTTGGTGGATAAAAAGTTCCGTAAGCGCCTCAAACTAGCAGCCGCCGCAAACACTTTCCGACTGACCTCTTGCACCTGTGGTGATAAGAATTTATCAAAATAAATAGTTTTTTACAAATCAAACACAACAGAGGGTAAAGTAGACCATTGGATTTTCGACATTTCGGGAGCTACCTACAATAATAGCTTGTGTCTTCTTTGGATTGACAGTCAATCCATAAGATCTACTCCAGTAATGGAACAAAGCAACTCAACTCGATGGAGGTATGATAGATTTGTAGATCATCAGCATAAAGGTGGTAGGAGCTTTGAAGTTGTTTGGAAATAGTATTAATAAAAATAGTAGAGGAGAAAGAAACCCTGCGTTACACCAGCTGTTGTATACGACCAAGATGAAAACAAGTCGTCGATACGGATTCTTTGCCGGCGACCATAAAATAAATAATCGGCAGACAAACACACACATTGTATATCCCCATGCTACGCAATTTGTGCGTTATGTACGATGATGTTATATTACACAAAGGTCTCCTCTGGCGCTCTGTCCAGACACCCAGACCATAGTAAATAACAAAAAGCTCGTTTACATGAACCCGGAACCTAGGCAAATACTTAATCTACTCAACATGATATAAAAGTTTTTGTACCTAAGCCACAAATAACAAATTTCTGATTAACTTACCGTAGAGAGGGCCAAATAATATGCTGACGGTACATAATAGAATAATTAGACGCATACGTCTATTATTTGGAGCCTTTTTGGACACCACGCTCAATGTATCCCTCACGTTACGGAGATCGAAGAAAGAACGAACGAAGTACAACACGCCTTTGCCATCGTGCTGAAAATACAAATATTTATTAATCATATTGTGTTCGACGTTTGCAACGCATGGCAGGCAACGCGTTGCCGGCCTCTAAGAAATTGTATAACGCGCTTCCTAAACAACCACAAATACCATTCTTCATCAAAAACAATTTATACATTAAAGTTTTTCTTTAATTTTTAGAGTTCCAGCCAATTTGGCAATAAACAAAACCTTATAAAATCAACATGTGCGACCGTCTGTCTGTCCATCTATCATGTCATTTTTCTCGAAGTTTCTGAGTTCATATGCATCAACATAAGAGCAATATTCAGTATAGGAGGTTCATAAAACCATTATGAATAATTTTATAACGAACCTTTTATAGGTCTAACGCACGTTTTAACTAATTACGATTTAAAACTTGCATAAACATTTTTCTATGAATAAGACGCTTATTATATTGTTACGCGTTGCAGGACTTGAATTAAAATACCGTTGGAATTATAATAGAATTTATTAGAACTATACAAACACGTATAACACAGGTAAAAATATAACTAACTGTACACAAACAGTCCAAACGTAATGCACGATTCAATCACACGCGCAAAGTCCGTCACTAACGTCTTGCTTCGCTTGTGGCTATCGCTAGACTGCCGATCTCTCCATTGGGGCATTGCTTTATACTGCACAAATACAATATGTCTCACGCCCGCGTTGACTGAATTTCTTAGAATCACACCTGGCTAATGACTACCATAAAATATTACAATACACAATGGGCTGTTTTTCTAATTACAAATTTTAAACATAAAGTATACAAAAGAAGTCCAAATGCGTAAAGGTAATAAAGTGTGTTTTTATGGTATGCAGATGTGAATTCACTTTTGTCGGCACCTCGTTCGTAACAATGTAGTACTGTAATTTAATTGACTGTTGAAGATTTTAAATGATTTTTCAGAGCGTCAGGCGAGAATAAATGGGTGGTAGGTATTTATTGTACTGTGCAATACTATTTTCCAAATATTACATAATATAATACTCTAAAATGAACAATACTTGAAGAATTTTGACTATTTTTGAATACTAGTTATGTGTTTATGCGAAAAATATGAAATGTTATGGTTAACTTCGTTAAGTTATTGAGACTACTTTTAAGACAACACTTTAATTGGCTCCAAACCACGGTTTGGCGCCAGATAAAGACCTACAATTTGGTTGAGCTGATAACTCAATACATCAAGCAAGGTAGTAAGGACTCAGGTCTTTTGCCTGCCATTGCGAATAAAACAACAACAATTATTTGCTTGGAATATTGGCTTAGACTTGAAGGGTGTTGTTTGGTTATGCATTATTTTCAAGAAATGTATGATACTCATTACAAATGAAGAATTGTAAAATAGTGATTGTTTTGAAATATCGTGTGAAATTTTGTGTAGAAACAGGCTGCTGACAGTACATTCCGTTATCCTTCATAACTAGCAAGTTTGGTTTCTAACAGAAGGATGTTTGGTGTCTTTTTTGTTGTTATCGGGACGCATATAATCCCTCACAATGTCAGGCCCATTTTTTATTGCATGAGTTCAGCAGACAGGCAGACGGCCCACTCGATGGAAAGCGGTTATCATCGCCTATGGACATTTGCAACAGCAAAGGTGCCACAAATATGCTGCCGCATTCTAAAGGTGGCTGGAATCTGGCCACCATCTAATGCCGGAACACAATGCAAGGCTGTTATGGCGGCAAACTCTAGACCCGGAGTGGTAGCCATACACGTGTACATCCATGTATCGTACACGTATTTAGAATTTTATAATATTATAGATGACACGGACAGGAAATCTATTGCGGTTGGGGCACGGTCCTTCTTCATGAATTTGGTTGAATGCAGTCATCCACCGAGGAATATTCACCTGTGTGACACTGGACTGATCGTATAGATAAATAATAGCGGATAATCCTACATGACAAGGCGAATTAAATATTTATCTCACAAATCATGCGATTAACAATGAATTCAGCGATTTTTTGGTACTACTAATAATAATCTTTACAATAAACACATGGATCGAGAATAGTGCCTATATATTTGAAGACCTTCCATTACAAATATGGCGGTTATGTATCTAACCTCCTAATTCATAACTGTCATAGCAGGTACATCTTACAAAAAAACCAATTAAAAGTGTGTCTTTCATAATCTCCCTCTCAATGTGATTTTGAAAAGTACTACCCGATGGTAAGTACTACTCGCCTATGGACATTTGCAACAATAAAGATGCTACTAATGTGATACTGGAGTCAAGGGCGGAATGGAAAATGTCCACTGATGCCGGAACACAAGGTTATTATGGAGGTATCCTATTGACCAAAGGTGGTAGACATCTAGACGGAAAAATGCCCCTATCACCAGGTCGCGGGTTGCTTTGTCGTCTCTTACGACAGGACGCCCGACCGCAGGAATTATTACTGTTTCCCCATTCACGCAGGGACAGAGTTACTTAAAATTCATTTTAACGAGTTGGTGAACCTCGTTTAATTATTATTGTGGGTGCGGGCGGAAATAAGATGAAAAAAAGGACTTGCAGGTCTCCGCACCAGATACACTGCGAACGCTATAGCTCACAATATAGAGACAAAGCTGTGTATTGTGAGATATAAAGTGAAAACAACTACATTTAACTAAAAGTTCCTTAAATTTAATTTTATGGTGTCCCTCGAGATTTAAAATTTAAAAAGGTCTTATGTACGATTTCTGGTAAGGAGAATTTCAAAAGCGACAGTTTCTGAATTTCCTATGGTCTGGATTTCACTGCGATCCTAAAATTGATGTTGTACATATCTTACCTACAAAATATGCATAAGTTGCCTAGCTTAGGAATTTAATATATGTTTATTCGTCTACCGGTGTAGAAAACTACACATATTTTTGTACTTAAACTTAAAACTAATATTTAAGCTTAATACTTAAATATATACCTTCCACACCAAATTCTTTATATAATAGTATATGGTTATAATTTTGTACACAGTTAGCTGTTACTAGCTAAAAATGGCTATAGATAACATTAATTGTTGCTAATATTCTTTTAAACTTTGGGAACTTCTTTGAACTTTTTTCTTTAATTTGCAAACTTGATGCTTAAATTATATCAACTATATAGAAACAACATTAGCCATCAGTAAACAAAATCATATATTTCTATACAAACTATTTGTGGCTAACAATAGTTTGTTAATAACATATCCGTACCTAAAATTTCTGCTAAACAATATAAGAAATAATAAGGGACTTACCTTTTTCTGTTCCTTGCTTCTTTTCGGATCCTTTAATATGAAAACGTTGTACACGATGTTCAAGAAATGCAAGCTTGCTGCTAAACCATAGGAACCGTAGTAGCCATAGTTCTTAAGGAACACACCACTTAAACCCATTCCAATAGGAAACCCAACCGTCAAACAGAAATTAATAATGCCTATCCTGAAGGTTCTCGTTTCATCTGTAGTCACTGCACCAATGTATGCAAATGCGGATAAAAAACAAACACACCATCCTCCTGTGAAACCTTCTAGAATAGCTTCAGAGAAAACTAAAACTTCAAGTCTCAACTCATAGAAGAAGTAAACGTTGATCATGTTATTGATGCAGATAAGGAATTGACCAATCATAGAGATAATCATAAACATTTTTCTATGACCAGTCTTATCTGACCATGAACCAACGAAAAGCGCAATGATGCAGGGTATTGTTGCTGATAAATATGTCCTCCAAGCAAGTGCCGACGCTAGTAATATTTGTGCATTCTTCTCATACTCGTTCTGGTTTGAGATTTCTTGAGTCTTCAACGACGTGCAAATTTCATCTGAATAATTTAAATTTACTCTGCAAGCTTTTTCTAAATTCAAATTTTGAGTTGTTAACATTGCTATTAGAGCCCCCATGATAAATAAGCACATTGACGGTTCCACAGTAACGTTTTCGAGCACAAACAAGCATGTTTGAAAAAATGGTCTTTTTGCTTCCTTATTAGCGACATTTTCTTCAAGCGGATCTTCTTCTGTAAATTCTTCGTAATGATTGTCTGACTTTTCATTAAGTACATCATCCTTTTCTGTTGCCATTTTAAATTTTATATACTTTACATTTGTGTATGGATTTTCACTTCCACTTGTACCAAAAACTTGAAATGAACTGTCTTAATTGTATTCAAAATACAAATCTAATCGATTAAACATTACAGATAACACTGATATGATTGATAAAATTTACTCCAAGCACAGAAACCGAACTTTGTTTAGGAATGTTATATGTTCATGTACTAATAAATATCTCATTGATCTAATCCTCTACTTATCAATATATTTTTTTCGTAGTTTTAGAGATTACTAAGATATATACATAATAAGTACAATAAATTAATTCTTTTTAACCGACTGCCAAAAGGAGTAATAATTCAGAGTAAATTCAGAGCATTCTAATAACGTTAGCTTTATATATGGGCAAGTTGTTTTACACTATATTCATACTTAACCAAATTTTTATTATTTCAAGTATGAGATGATATGTCTTGCATACTGAACGTCTAAATCTCTTCTTAAAAATTACTGTATTTTGTAAATTTGTTCTTTTATATTTTACTTGGTGCCGACTTCTAAATGTTGTAGAAAGAAGACGGTAAAATATTTAATTTTTGGTTTTTAGTGGGAAATCAGTTTTGTTTTTGTTAAAAATTTTTTTTACATAGATTATAATCTAATATTGATTCTAATCTCGGACCAACCATCGTTGGAGTACTAAAAGAGTTACAAATCGTAACAATCTTTTCCCATACATCTTTTAAGAAGTTCAACTTACCTTTTTTATTTATCAAATCTTTTTGTAGACTGATTTAAAATATGAGATTCAAAAAAATGCTATTTCGAATTCGTTCTTATTTTATTTTCAAACAAGACCCATCTTGATAATTTATTGCGTCGTAGATGCTCTGTGTGATTTTTTTTTCAATTTTATCTTATGATCTTAGATCTGTCCATTAGCAAAAAGTTTCTTTAAAGACATCCGTATGAGACCCTTTGATATTACCCGTAATCAGAAGGCTGGCTCATATTTCGCCCGATAAATAAGCATTGCCATACAGCATGGCTATGCAGTCAGCTTTCTGGGCACGCTCCCCACTGACAGTGGTCTGCTACATAATCTACTTTTTGACAGGTGGTAAGGGTATTCCAGATATAAATATATCTGGATGGCTACCGCCCCTGGTCTAGAGTATGCCACCATAACAACCTCGAGTTCTGTGCCTGCATTAGTGGCTACATTGCAGTCCCGCTTGAGAGCGGCAGCACATTGGTAGCACCTTTGATGTTACAAATGTCCATAGGTGATGGTAACCGCTTTCCTTCAGATGGGTTGTCTGCCTGTTTGAGAAACTCGTATAATAAAAAAGATTAAATTATTTCGTTTAGGTTTATATTTAGGTAATTTATATTTGTTATGTAGTTTTAAAATTATTTTCGTCTTTAAATTACATATATGGCAGCCATCCCTAAGTTTAGCTGCTTTGGATGCTGAATTTTCATTCATACCATTGTTTGATAGTTGAGCACTTGCATGAATTAGTGATCGGAGTTAATAGGGTGAATAGTTCCAAAAATGCAAATTAAAAACTTTAGGGTTCAAATATTATGTAAAGGTAAAAACGATTGTAAACACGGCCGTTTTAAGGACATGCGTCTTCTGGAGAAGGTGAACGACGAATATACAACGTGGGCTATTTAAAAATAAAATTCGTATGCATATTTCAAATATTTTTTTATTTTATTGAGAAAGAATACAATTTCCTGCGACCGGGCGGCCTGTCGTAAGAGACGACTTAACAACCCACAGCCAGGTGGTAGGGCATTTGCCCCACTGGATGGCTACCACCCCTGGTCTAAAGTATGTCGCCATAACAACCTCGAGTTGTGTTCCGGCATTAGTGACCAGGTTCCAGTCTCCCTTAAGAGAGCAGCAGCGCATTTGTAGCAACTTTGGTGTTGCAAATGTCCATAGACGATGGTAACCGCTTTCCATCAAGTGGGCCGTCTGCCTGTCTGCTGATCTCCTGTAATAAAAAATAAATAAAAAAATAAGCATTTATATCTATTAATCGTATTTTTTATGCAAACTTAAAAAACTTAAAAATAAACTACAAACTAATTACTAACTTTTATCCATGTAAGTATAATGGAAAAAGAATACTAATTCCTGCGTCTGGGCGGCATTGCGTAAAAGGCCATAAAACAATGCACAGCCAGGTATAGGGCATTTTCCCGTCTGGATGGATAGAACCTCTGATCTAGAGCACCACCAGCAGCGCAGCAAATTTTCCGTTTCATCATAGTTGAGTGATTTTAACCATTTAATCATTATTCTTCTGCAAGTAACTTTTAGTAGTGGGTATATAGACATCGTAAAATTAATTTTATTCTAAAAATACGCACCTAGAAGAAAATAATGAAAACTTTGAACAAGAACTAATTGATAGGTAGCTATTATTAGGTATATTGCAAACTATATCTTTACTACTAACAAATAAATCTATATCATGTGAAACAGCTAAAAGATTATATTTGAATGACAATCTTGTTGACACGTTTAAACAAGTTTATGATAATAAGCAAGGTGAATCTACTTTAGACTGTGCAATGTTAATTAGCGTCACTATATTTACTATTTGTCTCTTTTGGCAAAATATCATGCCTGAGACATCTAGCTTCGTTGTGATTATCGCTAATCTTGCATTTAAACTCTAAATATCTTAAAAATCTACGTAGTGTGGTGTTAAAACGCCATCTAACTCTTGGCTAATGTTAGTCTCAATAACCTTTTAATAACGTATAAATAACGATCCTAAACCAGCAAAAAGAGTTAGATGGAGTTAAACGACTTGAAAGGTCGATAAATTGACTGCGACGCCATTATTTCCACATTCTTTCACATCTATTACACATTCACCAGGCCACATAATATAAAAGTAATATTTTATAGTAATAACTTTTTTTAATTTAACCTAAATAAACATATCAAATATAAATTATCAAAGTATCAGATAATATTAATAATATTCGTCATCCAATATTCCACGGTACGCTGTCCCATACCGCCACACTGCCGGAAGCCCATGCGGATACATATGGATACTGTTACCATACACATCATACATTGGATTCCATACCTGTGAAGCATACTATAGAAGACTACGCACCAAAGAAGAATACAAAATTGTTGTCTTGCCGACGGCCTCTGTGCTTGAGCGGGCTAAGTCTTAGGCGACCGAACTCGCTGGTTGTGTTCCAGCTTTTGTTTGATTCCTGGCATAGTAAATTTCGGAAACGAAATTTCTGTTATTCAATATGGTCTGGGAGTCTGGGATAGGCCCCAGAGTGGTCCGTTGTATATCACCCATAATACAAGCGTTATTTGCTTAGCTTGGAGATATACAAATAACCATGTTACCACTGTTACTATTCGCACTGAATACCGACCCATTTTACAAATGTGAAATTATCTCCAGAAGGTTATCTGGAAGAAATCGCTGTTAGCGATAAGACCGCCGATTGTAATAGTTGTACGATTGTTAACTTATGTGTATTATTTTCTTGTGTGCAATAAAGAATATTCTATTCTATGTTAACATATACTCAGCAATAGATCTAAAGAGATGTATATTCAATTTTGATAAAACTTTGATTACGCAAACAACTACATTAAGATAATCCGTTGTTATAGGTCAAGTCAATAAGTTTGTACTACATAAGACTCCCATGTCCGCGGAACGTTAAGGCCTGATTCATCGTTACGTTGGTATGAAGAAAATCGTGACGATCCATCGCGTCGAATTGCCGCTCAACACACGAAACGATTGGTCGTTACGATCGTTCATATACGATCATTTGTACACGTAGAAAGAGGTATGTCATCTTAGAAATTCAATGCGTGCCCTCTTCGAAAATAGATAACAAACTTCTTTTCTTTGCCCATGTAGCGGTAAGTTTAATCCTGCTACAGAAGGTAAGAAAACGTAGAACGAATCTGAAGAAAATTGTGACGATCCATCGCGTCGAATTGCAGCTCAACACACGAAACGGGTGATCGAAACGGTTGTTCGTTACGATCGTTCGTTTACGATCCTTCGTACGCGAAAAAAGACATGTGTCATTAGAGAATTTTAATACGTGCCCTCTTTGAAAATGAATAACAAACTTCTGTTCATTATCCGTGTAGCGGTAAGTTTAATCCGGCTACAGAAATTTAATTTAATCCGACTATTAAAGCGTAATCAATATTCACATGTAAATATTATAAAAGAATTAAGATTCCATTCAAAAGACTGGCACAACTATAAGAGAATGACCGAACCTTCGATCCATCTTTACTATGTTCATGATTGTACAGAAGTCGTATAACAGCAGCCGCCGATATTAGACGGTTCACCCCGTATTTCAATATGGATGAATCAACCAAAGTGATCCACATAAACATGTACTCGAATCATTCAATGGAATTGAACACAGTCGTGCCCTTTCAGGTCTGTTTCTTTTAACAACATTGATTCCATTTCGTTGATTCGTCTAACAGTCTAGTTTAAAAAGTGTGAGGCAGGGGGTGCTTAGTAATAGCGTCGATTTTGTCAAACTGTTTTGAGGAAAGGATGTTATATATTTGACATTGATTTGGCCTTCAGTGATGCAAAACAAAGAGCTATACTTTGTGTTAATGTAACTGATAATGACTTTTGCGACCTAAATTGTTTAACAAAATTTGTTATTTTTTAATCTTTTATTTGGCTCTAGATAGTGTAATCTATAATATATGATATTTTAATTTAAACTAACATGTTATTAACTTATTTGGCGAAGAAAAACGCAATCGCCATGTGATGATATCAGCGGTCATCAGACCGTGATCACCACCACACTTTACATTTGCCCGAATTAAAAAATAACTAAAAGTGAACACTTAATACCAAAATAATATTCAAATTAATGTCTAATGGACTATGTAGAAGAGTAAAATTAGCTCAGTTCAGAAAAGGCGTTAATTTAATTTCATTAATCTACCCTCATGTCCTCGCCGACGTCATACTGATGAATTTTGATAAAAGTCTTTCTGAGCTTTCATAAAAAATTCAAACAATGACAATTGAGTGTCCTAGCCGCACTCATCGTCGCTGTCATGTGATTCCCGTAGTCCATGAACCATATATGTTCCGGGCAAATTGATAAACCCGGTTACTATGAATAATGACCGGTCTGTTTATATAATGCCCGTATCAAGTGGGCAATATAAATAAAACTGCATGATTAATCACTCTTCCCGGTCAATATGAATAATGATAACCTTGTCTTGGACAATATAATAAACTACAGATGAACTGTAGTTTTTTTGTTTTATTAAACGAGGTTAGGGTATAATTATATAGCACTTACTATTTGAGTGAATTTTGGGTGGTTATAAAAAAATTTATCATGAAAGCTAAACTGGGAGCACCGCTTCACTTTGCTCAAGCATTAGCCTTGTAACCTATATTTAAAAAAATCGGATCTGTTCATAATAAATACATAATAGGTCTATATAATTACATACCCTTAAATGAAATAAACTTAGATAATTATTATGGAAAGGTAAACGAATTTAGCACATTGTCCGGATAAAAGCAGAGAAGTATTCATACTGCCCGGTCCAAGAGATAAATTCAAGTTATCTCAAACCATGATTTTTAAATGGACCACGGGCCGTCGGAATTATTAATATGGGCCGGCCAAAGTAATTAATTTATCAAATTAAATTAAATAAAAGCAGTCTAAATCTATACTATAATAAATCTGTAAATGGTTCGAGTTTGTACAATGCGTTTAAAAATGTGAAAAAAATCAGGGAAAAATTCGGACCAGGAGATTCCGAAAATACAATTTTTATAATTTTTGTCTCTCTGTTAAAGCATCACCTGAAAAACATTAAACGGATTTAAATGAAACTCGCTATAGAGATAGCTTAAATCTAGGTGTGTAACTTAGGATACTTTTTGTCCAGAAAAATGACGTCATTTCCGCGGGATAGACGAAAATATCGAAAAAGATGGCGCTGCAATCGCCCTCGTTTTTAAAACTGCAGAACCTGTATGAACGAAACTCGACACAGAGATGGCTTATATCCCGAATCAATACTTGGATACTTTTTATCTCAAACAATGATGACGTTTCTATAGAATAGACGGATTAGCAAAATAGATGGTGCTGCGATAGCGTTTTTCAATTCACTAACAAATAACTGCATTGTCATAAACAACATGTCATTCGTTGTATTACTTCAAATCAGGTTGGCTTCGACACATCTTTATGTTTGGCTAAGCAGTTGTCTAGACTATATGGACTTAATTTCTTTGTTGTTATTATATGTATAGAACCGAGTTAAGTTTTTGTGCATAAAGCTACAACTTAGGGTATGACACGCGGCGCTGCCGCAGGGCAAACTTTTCTTTCATATAAATATAAACAAATACTACATTTACATGACGAAAATCATATTGTTATTGGTACGTGCTGTGGGTACCGGGATTGGAAGGAAACACCGATCTAATAGAATATGCATTTATTTAAGTCAATGCAAATATAACTGATACTGAACAGTCAGTCCGATACGTTGTCCAAATCCGGATAAAACTACGCTAGGCGGTAGTCACGAATTTATAGATAACACAAACCAGCTCATAGGCTTCTTCATCCTTTATGTACGTCGCTTAGCTCTAACGCATGACTCCTACAACGCTTCCACTACGACGAGTCTGCTTCCTTGGCATGTGTGACTCCACCTTCAGCAGCTCTCTCTCACCGATGCGACACTCGAAAGATAGCCCTATGCTCTCCAACGAGTTGCCCTGCCGCACCGTATTCTGCGCCGCTCCCGATGAAACCATGTTTAGCTATGTACTGATTCTTTGGTCAACAATCTTAAATTTTACTATCGCTGAAAAATGACTGACAAATGCCAATTTAAAGCAAGAATTCCTGAGCTACTCAGACTTATACATGTAGAGTTCCTGTATGAGGGAAGATATTCAAAGTTTTAACCTTACTTATTCTTATAATATTTTCTTAAGTTTTCGCGACTTGTATACATAATAAAACTACGTTTTAACGGTTTTAAGCGCGGTAATTTTATTTGATTTTGGTTTTTCCGACGTTTCGGCCACTTTTCAGTGGCCGTGATCACGGAAGACAAAGATGTCAAGTGTCAACGAGTATTGTTAAAGTTTTATTTAGCCTACCGCCAACTTATTAATTTTAATTATTTAAATTATTACCGCGCTTAAAACCGTTAAAACGTAGTTTTATTACTTACTTATTCTTCTATATAATCTAAAATCTAGAAAATTGAAAAGTACACAAAGTACTCTTAGACATTGAAAATCTTCTAATTAGTAGGAGACTTTCAATATCTAAGTGATTTTATGGCGCGCATCGGATATGTAATAAAACGGTTTGAATAATCATTTTAATGTATTGATTTGAGATATTTCACAACACACATTTATTAACAAAACATAGATTTTATAAGACTAAAACAATAACGACGTGGCGCTTGGTCTTTGCGCTCTCGGTACTCCGCAGAAACGTGTAGCTCTCATGGGCTCCTCTAATATATTAAATGGGGCTACGACCGTGGAGTGCGCCGCGTGGGGACCCCAGAGGTTCCTACTCTAGGCTGAGGTAGGACTGGTGGACTCCTTGAGGAGCTTGGACGAGGCTATGATCTATAGCGATTCTCACTGGCAGGCGGTTTCCTCCTTTTGTGATTCAGTGATGATTCAAAAGGAGGCCGCCAAGAGAGAGAAGAAGAGAACGGTGCATGTGGCCTTTGTCCGCCGTCTACAGACGAGGACTGGGAGACGCCGTTATATACTGAACCAACTCCCATGATTTAGTGGCAGAGGGCCGCTGTTTACGGAGGTGTCAGTGAACCTTTACCTCTGCTTTACGTAGTGCTTAAATACAGCCCTGCTTCCCTGGGTTTGTACCAATCTGGCACAGTTTACGTCACAGTGTAGTGACTATGTTCTAGATCATGTGGCGTTCTTATTAAGTGTTTTCTCTCTTCGTGACGCAGGTAGGCTTAGTGGGTAGTTCGTCGACGTCTTCCTTCGTTGGAAGAGGGACCGAGGCTGTCAGGTACGAGAGTCCCACATGCACTCGTGGAGGTGGCACTAGGCGTTGTATTTGCCGTTCCCCCGTATCCTGGGCCTGAGTTATGAGTCGCAAGAAAAGTCATTCTCCTGCATTAACAAAAAATCTACTAAACGGGGTAGCGAGCGGCGCACCCACGCAAACCGCGGGCGCAAGGAGAAAGCTGCATTCCCTTGCTGGCAGAGGGGTGGAGGTCGCGGATACAGTGTTTCACGCTATAATTTTAGTTTAAAATTAGATTTTAAAGAATAAGTCGTCGATTGAAATTTTTCAGTGAGATTGTCATTCGTCATTTTGCCAAATTTTAATGGAATAGCAGAGTCTGATACGAGTTAAGTTTTTTACTGCACGATTATGTTACAGTCAAGATTGGTTCCAGGCTTATCAAACTTATCATAATTTACTTCTTAAAACTATTCTAGCAATTTTAACATGACCAATTTTCAATTTCCCAAGGTGTTTCACAGAGTTTAATAAAATAGTTATTTCCCCCAGTCTGTTTGTTTATCAGTCTATGATATCAGCTCATAAACGTCCCACTGATTGGCTCGAACCTCTTCAATATTTGATAGTATACCCACCATGCTTTTTACATATTGGTTATTTCATCCACGAGATGTGCTAATTGGCTCGAACGCAACCGGGATTTAACCTCGCGAAATCCCTATAGAATTCAATAGGATACTTTTGCTTTTGCAGTTAATAAATTAACAGTTGGCTAGAGTTAAGCTAAAATTTATCCTATTTGAATACTATTTTTTCTTGTCTAAATCACAGCCAACTTTCTCGCCTACATCTGCTGCCTTAAAATCTAAAGGTTCTTTTTTCATAGCATCTATATTTTTTTCAGTGCCTGATGGAGCGGGTTTAAATTCTAGATTCTGTGCCTTCTTGATTTCTGCTTCTTTCTTTTCTGCAGCTTCAAAAGCTTTCTTCCTTGTACTTTTTAGCTCTTTTCTGTGCTGGACGTAGAAGAAACTGTAAAAGTTAAATACATAAATAAAAAAGAAACTAGATACGTCTACTACTTCATTACCGAGGAATTTGGACTTATGTATATTTCTGAAATCTGCATTATCTATATAGATATAAAATAAAATACACAAAAATCTTCATATAAATAAAAATCAATGTTTGTATGTTTGTCCTTAGTGTGTTTCTAAAGTATTGATCAGATTCTGATGAAATTTTGGTAGTAGGGTGTTCTAAGGACTCCCGAAAGGGTTTCTGGCACAAAATCTTTATATGTACATAAAGTTCTTCTGTTCGTGTATATGTCACTGAACTGTACGATTGAACCAATTTTGATGACATTTTTTGAGTGTGCTTAAGTGGGTCCCGGGATGGATTAGGATACACAATTAGACCCGGGAGGTGGCGCCACTGAACTCCTCCTAATCAGTGGGACCAATTGTGATGATTTTTTTGTATATAATGTTCAAGTAGATTAGAGCGTGGTTTAGATTAAAAATTGGTCTTCAAAAGCCTGGATCCAGGATTTTGACAATTTTTTTTGCGTGTGTTTAAGTGGGTCTCGGGATGGTTTAGATTGATAATCGAACGAGGTAAGTGGTGCTGCAATCGGGTACCAGGATTTAGGTAAAGTTATTGTATGTTTGTTCAAATGGGTTCGAAAATGGCTTAGATTTTTATTTTTTAAGGGCAGGACAACGTAGCCGGGTACAGATTATTATAGATTATATAGATTGATTTTGCAAATTTTTATCCATAAAAAAATATTTTAAATTCATCGCTGTTATCGAAATCAAATATTTATTATATAGAAATGAAATTTAAACTAAAAAAAAACATACAAACCCACGTTCATATTTTTTCTATTTTTGATTATCGTCTGAAATTAGTATACAATGCCTGATAATCTAACACTTACATCAGAATTATAGAAGCAGGAATTGTGATCGCTGCACTAACAAGGAATACGGTGCCAGGTAGCACGTGCAGGGTCTTCATGTACATCCACGAGTACAAAGGGTGGAATACCAAGGACGCCATGGTCTCCGTGAGAGAAAACACAGAGTTCACCTTTGCTGTAAGAGAAGTGTAATGAATGCAACACGATGTACGACATTTTTTTATAATATTATAAAATTCTAAACATGCTGTGTCTGTACATTGAAGCTATTTAAAACAACAACAACTGGAATAAACTATATAAATGATGAAGAACACGCTGCATTTTTTTTAGATTTCTTGTCTGTTTGTTTGGGATTTACATAAAAACTACGGGGCCGATTTCCATGCGGTTTTCGCTGATTAACAGAAAATTTTACAGACTTAAAATCTGTACTACTATTTATCCTTGGAAACCCGCGGGAATTTTTAGGGGAATGATTTAAAGTGGCCAGATTGAAACTAAATTTCGAATTCCAAGGTGTTTATTTTATTCACTTTTCGATAGCAAATTTTATGTAATAAAAATGTGTGATATTTTTATCCTGTGAATCCCTTGGGAATTTTCCTTAGAGCGGTATGTAGGTTTGTAAAAAGTAGCTTATTCTGTCACAGCTTTCACTAAAGCGATAGCTTACACTCTTTTTTAAATGCAGCGGTATTTTGTGTCCCAAGAAACCCTCGGGAATTTCAAGACAAGCGTGGAAGAAGTTGCGGGCATAACCTAGTTTATGTATAAAATCAACGAATGAATCTCAGATGAAATAAAAGTATAGACTGAGCCTACGTAAACCAAACCGTCAATTGAAGTAAAGCATTTTTAAAACTTGTGTGCGTAGACTTATATAGTATACACGTGGTTTGTGTCTCTGTGATTAATAGTGACGTATCCACTAGAGATTGTAGTGGAACACTTACAAGCCAATAGATGGCGCTGTGCAAAAATTAAGGTCGCAAACGTTTCCCGAAACCTACAAAGAATATATACAAATTTCCAACAATAATAGATGGATCTAAGCCTGCGAGGAACAACAATAGTCTCGCTGGAAGATCTCTCTTTGAGACGGAGGAGCATTCCATCTCGCTCCTCCAACCATTACGGACTACGGACATCCCTAAACTGGTGACCCCGACGTGATTCGTATCGCCACCTTTATTCGTATGTACTAATTCGATTATTTACTGCTGAGTTCTTGTAACGCACTTCGGCGCGACCAGCTTACTTTAGCCGGCTTCACTTTGAAAGTCCGAGACTCCGTGTTTCTGTTAACAGTCTAAGTCATCTTAGGTTTCTCGCGTGCCCAGTAAATTTTGTACGGTTGTTTCATCTAGACCCAGCAATGACCACCAATTTATTTCTAAAAACCTGTGATTACTGTGACGGTGTTTTCAACTGTGTAAAGTATAATCACAAATTCCAGGCCGACGGCACTTGAGAATACATAAGCTTTTCAATGATCAGCAATCGCTATAAAATACATATTATAATATCATTATCTACTATAAGTCGGTGAGGTGGAACGAGATACTCGGATGGGAGCGGTATAGATAGGAGACACTTTTATTTATTATTTGAGATATAAAGTGAACTTTGGGTGGTTATAAAAAGAATAACCACAAAACTAAGGCTTATATTAAAAAAGTTCAGATCTGTTCATAATAAATAAAAAGTGTCCTCTAACTATACCCCACCCACTCGGATGATCCCCTAGAGATGAGAGACCAGTGATAGATGGGATGAAAAGAAATATGAAGGTAGCTTGAACATTTAATTGACACTTCTGTTAATGGTTTCTGCTTCCTGCTGGCTTTATTCCTTTTGTCTTGTGACTCTCATCACCTGCGGAACGTGAGAATGTCTTGTACTTTGACAGTCTATAAGTATTGATGTATCTCTTAGGGATTGGTTCATACTGTATTTATTATAACGTCTGTTCTCTATCAACTAATAACAATACAGATTAAAATATAACATTCTGAATATTATTCACTCACCAGTTTCTTGCTTGTCCACTAGTTTCGATATAATTGAGCGAAGCGATGTAAATGTGGTGGCATTGAGCAACTCGGCAACTGGCACTGTAATTTAAAATATAAAATATTAAAACTATTTATAAATTTTTGACGGAAATAGATGACAATGTGCGGAATCTGTTTTGTCAAATTTAATTTGTATTTAACGTATTTGTACGTATCTCTTGTTTAAAAGCAGGCGTTAATACAGGTTACATTGTATAAAATGTTTATGTTAGTGCTATTTCCCCCGAAAAATTCACTTCATTTTATATCGCAAACTATCCAATCTCCAGGGATGAAAAGTATATGTGCCCATTTCCGGTATTAAAACTACATATGTACAAAATTACACCAAATGGACCAAAATTACCAAAATGATAAAATGACCAAATCGACCAAAATGACCGAATCGACCAAAATTACCAAATCGACCAAAATAATTACAATAACGAAAATGACAAATCACAAAAATACCAAAACCTATCCTACTTTCTAGGATAACTTTTACATAAATCTATCCCAAAATCTATCCCATTAACCGGGATAAAAAGTATCCCTTGTCTATCCTGGGTATTAAAATTACATATATACCGATTTCAGCCAAATCGGTCAAATAGTTTTTCCGTAAAACCAAAGTAACAAACAAAGAAACAAATATATTTTTATCCCGGAAACTATCCTATTTTTCGGAATAAAAAGTATCCTATGCTCATTCTCGCCATCGAAAAAATATATATACTGAGTTTCAGCCAAATCGATCCAGCAGGTTTTCCGTAAAAACGGAACAGACGGACGGACAGACAGACAATCATCGCCGAGTAACCGCGTCGTTATTAGATGCCTTAGTAACACGGGCCGTACCATGCACCGATTGCGCCGACTCCAATTTCGTTAGAAAAGCACGTGTCGCTCGCCGACACCTTATAGTACAACGTTAAACGTCTCTGTAGTAAATATATATAAAGTGAAAATATACGGATAAATATGTAGACGGTTCACTGAACCGTCACTGTCATACTATCAAGAGTGATATGTTGTCACTGTTACTCTCGCGGAGCGTCGTGGCTAAGGAAGCGAGGTGGCCGCAAGAAGGGAGATATAACCCCTTCTAGAGAATGCGACCATCGACGTACCGCGATCCATTGCCTTGATCAAAGTGAATTATAACGTAATCAGTGTTAATATCAGGAGAGATGATTGTTATTTAAGCAATAGAGACATTATATTGGTAAAATTCACAAAAGATGATAATTTCATAAATAAACCCACATACATCATGGCCATGCCATGATGGATTCTGATGAATAAAGCCGTCCTGAGCTTATACAGCTCAGACGAGCTTACACATACATACAAAATCTAACATTCTTTCGGTATCCACAACATACTACTTACTACAATCTCTCTATTAATTTTGGGATCTACCCACAATACAAAATACCCACAGTACAATTACTGTTTGCCCTGTGGCACTCTTTATTTTTAATATTCCGTCAACTTATTCCATTAATGGCCATACCAAGGAGTTTATCATTGGTCTAAGAAATATTAACTCTGATGTAGAATCTAATGCCGTGCGCTATTCCTCTACATCCAAAAATCTGGATAGGCACTACTATTCTAATGTAAGGATCAGGTTCAGATATTTCTTTCATACAGTTCATTGTTAAAATCAGCGATATTATTCTAAAGGGCGTGCTTCTCTCCACTGTTTCTCCAGGGATAGCAATGTGCCCCACACAATTATTATTTCTAACTAGGATGTGCCTGCGACTTCGTATACGCTTGACTTGAAATTCTCGCGAGATTCCCGGGACCCAAAATACTGTAACTATCGTTTTAGTGAAAATTGTATCGGAGTAAGCTAATTTTTAGGCACACGCACAATTTACAAACCGCTTCTGGGAAAAATTCCGCAGGATTAAAAATATCACATATTTTAAGTATTACATAAAATTTACTATCGATAAGTGAAAAAATTACATTGGAATTCAATTTTTTTAAATCTGGCCATTTTAAATCATTCCCAGAAAATGTCCCATGGGATTCCCGGGATAAAAAGTAGCGCGGATTTTAAGTCTAAGAATTTGCTGTGGATCAGCGAAAAGCGCATCGAAATGGGCCCAATAGTTTTCACGTGAATCCCGAACAAACAGGCAAACCGACAAATAGACAAGAAATCTAACAAAAATGCGTCGTGTTCTCCATCGTTTACATAGTGTATTCCAGTTGTTTTTTTTAAATAGCTTCAATGTACAGAAACTGCATGTTTAGAATATCTATACTATATATGTAAAACAAAGTCGTGTTAGTTACACTATTTATGACTCAAGAACAGCTGGAACAACTTTAATGATTTTTGTGTTTTTGGAATTGTCTTCGTCCGGAATAGGATAATAAGTATTAAAATATGATATTCACCAATAAAATATTTTATCATTAAAAAAACATCAGTCATAACATCAGTCTAGCCGTTCATTTGTCATTTCAAGTCATTTTCATTCGTCTGATCTATATCAGACGAATGAAAATGACTATAAATGCATGATTTGATTATTATTTTATTTTATTTTATTTGGGAGGTTAACAGCAGTGATCTTACAAACTAAAGTTTACAAACTAGCGTTACAGAGATAGTTAAAGAACAGCTAATTATAAACCTCCACAGATGACAGGGAAATAAAAATAAAGTATAAAATACAATAATTTAGAAATAAAGAACAATAATAAGAACATTTTGTGCCGGGAAAACTAACTATTATTAAAATAGGCTTTGATTAAATTCGCATTTACAGATGCTAGACTATCCACAAACAAGTATGATGTTATGATTGATGATTGAATGAATTATTTTTGTGTGTGTTCAAGTGGGTCCTGGGATAGTTTCGATTCAAATTTGGACCAGGTAGATGGCGCTGCAATCGGATTCCAGCATATAGGTGAAATAATTTTTGTGTCACTTCAAGTTGATCTTGGGATGGTTTAGATTCATGATTGGATCCGATAGGTGGCGCCCCTGAACACCTCTTTAACGGTGGGACCGAGTATGATGTTTTTTCAAGTGGGTTCAGGAATGGTTTAGAGTAACAATTGGTCCCGGTTGATGGTGCTGCAATCGGTTTCTAGATTTTTGTTTCTTAAGGGCAAGACAACGTCTGCTGAGTACAGCTAGTTATAGATAAATATTCCTGCATAAACGCTATTAATTAACGCAATGTAATATATATATAATTACAAAACGTACTGTAACGGATTCCCATTTCATTTAAAATAGTTTAAATTAATTTCATTAATTATTTGTATTAAAACGTAACACGTTATTGATGTTCTTAAAATAGTATTCATCAGTATGTTTGCTATTTTCACATTAAAATTAATTGGGTGATTGATTTTGGGTAATTGCTGCCTTTAATTAACAAGAGTGTTATTATCGAAAATCCATACTAGGAATAACAATCTTAGTAGACACTTTAAATTCTTAGCTTGATGATTAGCTCCAGATTTCTCCTTAGTTGCTGCTAAAGTTAATTCTCTGTAATTTTTAATCGATTTCAAAAAGGAGAAGTTTATGATTTCTACTGTATGATTTTTTGTATAATCGTTACGCGATTTCTCCGTCATCAGAACTGATTTTCAAAATTATTCTAAAGAGTTCACTCCTGAGTGGTCCCATGGTGCACTTTGTTCATCTCAATATCTACGCTGTCACTGTGTTTTATATTAATAAAGATATTTGAATTTAAATTTGAATCGTCACCAAGTCAAGATCTGTTGAGTGCATCTCAAGGATAGCAAGAGCAAGAGAGCAACCCTCGAATATTATGGGCATGTACAATGTATTTCACGTAGTTTTTTTTGGGTCATTCAAGTATTTACGTAACTAAAAAATAAAAAAAACTGACTTTAAAAGTAATGAAAAAAGCAAAAAATTCATATTAGGATAAAATCAACAAATTTGCAATTATAGTAATTTTGTATGACTTTAAAATGTAGAAAAAATATTTTTGTTTTTTACTTACTTTTGATTTTGTTTTTTGTTAAAACATTTTGCGTCCATTTATGATACGATACGATTAATTATGGCATTGAAAAGAAACACACTGATAGTATATAGACGGTTTAATTAAATTGAATTAAGTTTGTTGAAAGACGTAGAACTAAAAGGATACAAGGACCGACTTAATTTTATGTATTCCATGGATTTCTTTGTTTGTGTTATCCAAATTGCAAGATAATAAGTGAACCGTGTAATATCAGCAGCAGTTATTGTCAGCTTTTTTCTCGTTTTATATTTATTTACGTAAGTGTATTGTATAATATTTTATTTAAATATATCTTATTAGTATAATTTTTATATTATATTAGTGTATATATATTATGTCATATATCTATATATTTATAAAATACTGAGTCGGTAGTGAGAATAATGCAACTGTGTTCTTATCAAACTTCTTGTCCATCCAAAGGTTGTCTGGAAGAAATCGCTAATAGCGATAAGACTGCCTATTGTATTGTAAAATTTTATTTCTGTTAACTCTATCTTTTAAAACACAATAAGGCAATAACAAATATGTAGCGCCATTGAATTATGTTCTCATTAATCTATGGAAGTATATAAAATCTACACATTAAGTCGTATTAGGACTTTAGACGTAGGTAAATAAGGTAGGTTTCCAAATTTTCGAGAAAGAACTTAGTAAATTATAATAAAAATAAAAAGTATCGAAATTAAACCTTCCAACTATAATTACGTACCTAAATACATCTCAATGTCGCTCTGTACAAAGGCAGTCCAGATAGACCCGGTGAATTTGCTCGCGACCGATATGAGACATAGCAGCGAGTCATCAATCTGCATACGCCTGCTAAGAATAGTGATTGAGAACATAGCACCTGAAATGAAATTCATGTAATTAGATAACAAAGATTTCTGCAAGGCGATATTAATAATGAAGTCCTTATTTGTAATATTATGAATGTATTAAATTTTACAATCTCACTATAGCTCTACAAGACAACAAGTAGAATACTGAGGACATTCTTTTTGTATAATCGGGGAGCAGTCAATAAAATAAACTAAACTGAGATTTTTTTATAAACATACAGAAGGTCGCGACCTCATGATGTCATAAGTTCATGCAGTAAACTGTGGGTGAGTGTGGGTTCACTGTGGTCTTAAAAAGTGTCTGATCATAGTGTTCCTAGAAGATGAATTTCTCAAAAAAAGTGCTTGTCGTCGAAATTCTTTTATGGTCGTCTTCTTTTGTTTACTTATTGGCATACGGCCTATTGTTGTATTGTGATCATTAGCCAGGTGTTACGGATTTAAAACACAAGCTGATTATAGGAAATTCGGTCCACGCGGCCGGGCGGACATATTGTATCTGTGCAGTATGAAGCAATGGCCCGATTAAGGGAGTAGTTAGTCGAGCGAGAATCACGAGCGAAGCGAAATGTGTGTACTACAATTGGGAATCTAATAAGTGATGGACGAGTGTTATTGAATTACTACCTTCTTCTGCATTACGTTTGGACTTGTTGTGTTCGGTTATATTTGTACCCGTGTTATACTACTACTATATACTCACGACTCGTAACAATACGTAAAAAGATTAGAATTTATTGTATCACGTGTCCGCATCGATATTGGTGCCAAAAAGAATGATAAATTTACCTCGTGGAAATTTCATACTGATCGGTTATCTGATGTAAGCACAAACCTTTTAATAGAGTTACGTAATGACACGAATTTCCTGTTACTTGATCCTCTATAAGAGGCTCCAGTAACGAATCTTGCGGTTGAAGTTCAACTATTAATATTAAACATATTTTTGATTTAGGAAATTAATTTACGTTTATTACAAAATTAAAACTAAAATTTACTTATAATAATCTATACTAATATTATAAAGGGGAAAGATTTGTATTTTGTATGTTTATAAAGATAAACTCAAATACTACGGGGCCGATTTCAAAAATTCTTCCACCATTACAATGATTTTTTTTTGAGGCGGGGGAAATGAATTTCGCACACTATCGGGTCCTTTACTAGGGATTAGACCAAAGCGACGAGAGGTGAGACCACAAATGGGCAACAGAATCAAACGGCCGGCTTGTGTGGAGACTCGACTACTCAACACTCCACTAAAACCACCCTCCTCCCATGAGCCCCGCGCTTATGGCAGGAAGAGCGTGAGACTTAGAACGTAGTTACGCCCACGCTGATCTTAGCGCATCAGTACTTGAGAATGACCCGGGAAAGGCAAACTCACTTCGTCAACAGGGATGAAGGTTCCTCTGCTCCCTAGATGCTAGAGGGCCTCTGCAGCTGTATTACGGGAGGAGATCTTGCGCATATCTGCGCCTCCGGGACCACGACTATCGTCGGTACCCGCGAGACGCAAGCGCACCTCTCTCCCTTTCTAGTTCCGTGACCTCCTTTTGAGACATGACATTCTTGCAGAAATTGGCCGCGTCCACTCAATGATCATCGCTATGCAGCATGGCTTGCACCAAACTGCCCAGCGAATCGATCGGACATACGAGGGTCTCGAGTTCAAATCTCTACGGTGCCCATGCTGCGCACTCGACCAGCGTATGAAACGCAGTGTCTCGTGCGCCACACTGGCGAAATTGAGGGGAAGGCTGATTCAGATATTTATCGAAGCACTCATGCCCGGTAAGTATCTGCGTCATCCTGAAGGTCAGGGTCCTGTATTTCCGCGAGAGCCATCGCAACAGGTGCGGGCGCACCGCCTCTACTGTCTCAATGCCAGCAACAGGATTTTCCAACTCTCTCGACCAAGTTTGGATGATGGACGCGGTTTCCCGCGTCCTGATCGTCTGAAGCTCGGCCTGACAATAAACCAGGCCACGGGCGAGGGCAACCTGTCGGGAGCGCCGAACTTTGGCAAGTACGTCCGCCTGGAGAGGCCAGGGCGGATCGCCTGCCAAGAGTGTCGACCCGTCGACGCCGTCCAGGACTCTGTACAGTATCGTCGGATGATCCTCAACGCCAGGACCCGTTGCGCGCGGCACAACAAAGTCCTATTGTGGCGGTGAAGTGCAACGGACCATACAGGCGCACCGTACAGGGCCATACTCCTAAGGCTGCCCGAGTAGTTTCTTAGTCGCCCCCCCCCCACGTTGGGGAGAAGCCGAGAGAGGGCACGCGCGTGCTCTTTAAACAGCCATTTCTCGTCGAAAATGAGCCCTCGATATTTTATCTGGGCACATACGCGAATATCCACCCCTGGAACTGTAACGGTCAAGTTCGCAGGGGGATTACGAAACCGTCTATGGAACATGATGGCCTCCGTTTTCGCGTGGGAGGGAGACCTTCAAGCCTAGCCTACCTATTCTCTGGACCACGATCGCCAACCCGGCGTTGACGAGGTCCACGGATTCCGCGTATGACGCAGCGCGTCTCGTGAGTAGTGTGTCATCCGCAAAGCAGACTAGCCCTATCCCGGGGAGGACATTAAAATGCTACATTATCTCAGATTAACGCCGGCTATATTTATTCCTAGAAAAAATTAGGGATCGCTACTAAAACTTCAATAATGTAATCCAAGGTGTAAAAAAAATAGTGTTAGAGTGGGTGCGGGGATGGTTTAGATGCACAATTAGACCTGGTAGGTGGCGCTGGAATCGGGTTTTATGTTTTTGTTTTTTCAGGTCAGGAAAACGTTTGTCGGAACCGCTGATAATGTATACACCCTAATTTATAAACAAACGCTGGCTGCGTTACAACGTATGGCAACGCAACGCTTATGCGTTGCCCAAAATACTGGCCAGACTTTTAGTCGCGTTAAGCGTATATCAACTGTTTAGATAGGCCTCGTTATAGGCGGTGGTCTTTGAACATTTATATGCTACAATAGTAGCCGTGGTAGCTTAGTGGTTAGCGTACTCGCGTCCAAAACACCAAAAGGCTCGAGTTCGAATCTTGGCCGGAAAGCATACACAACTTACACAGTTTTCTGACCTAATATGCATACTGTTACAATTACTATATGTTTACAGTGAAGGAAAAACATCGTGATACCCTACAGTTACAACTCGAGATAACCTATGTGTTAAACCCACCAATCCACCTTGGAAAAGCGTGGGGGGTATACTGTCCGTCCCCTGTAAATGGGAGGCCCGAGACCAGCAGTGGGACGTTTATGGGCTATTATAATTATATATTATAAAGTATATTTTTGTCCATAAAGGAACGGAGAAAGTATACAATTTCCTGCGGCCTGACGGCCTGTCGTAAGAGGCGACTAAACAACCCACAGCCAGGTGGTAGGGTATTTGCTCGACTGGATGGCGACCACCCCTGGTCTAGTATGCCGTCAAAACAACCTTGAGTTGTGTTCCGGCATCAGTGGCCAGGTTCCAGTCTCCCATAAGAGAGCAGCAGCGCATTTATAGCACCTTTGGTGTTACAAATGTCTATAGGCGATGGTAACCGCTTTCCATCAGGTGGGGCGTCTGCCTGTTTGCTGAACTATGCAAAAAAAAAATGCTATTACAATACATGTCTAAACAACTATTGTTCTGCCCATTGTTCTTGCCTTTACTATTTAATATGACTACTGTTAATTGTTGATTAAATGTTTACGTGGTGGACAATAAAGCGTTTACTATTCTATTATTTAAATATTTAACCCCATATATGTCCATAGACTAGTCAACCATGTTGTAGGCTTTTGGATGACACCAATCAGCGGAGTTCTTGTGGCAACATATTTTAGTAAACAGTTAAGATTTTCTACCGAACAGGAGGCCCTCAAGCGCCGCAAGTACGCCGCTATCGGCAATAGTTACACATTTGCGGCGTTTGGGCTGGAACCTCTGGGTCCGTGGGGTCCTAACGCTCTAAAACTCTATCGAGATGTTGCCGAGCGCTTAGTAGACCTCTCACGCGACCAAAAGGCTGGCGTCTATTTTGCTCAAAGGGTAAGCATTGCTATTCAGCGTGGTAACGCCGCCAGCCTTTTGGGAACGTTCCCGGTAAGTGACAGTGGTTTCAGACCAATATTTTATCTATAATTTTGCTCTCCTTTTTTTTGTTTAGTTTTAGTATTTAATTATAGGTTTCTATTTTATAGTTTAGTTTAATTTTTAAAATAATTTTGGTTGTTGTAATAAACATAAATATAAGATTTTCTACACAAACACTTCTTGCTTAAAAATAATCAATATTCTACAAAATATTTTACCAAAACTATATATTTTTTAAAATATTCTATTTTATTTCTCTAAAAGCTCGTAAACCCCTTTCATTTTACGAGTGTGTGTGCTAATCGCGCAATTCAAAATTATTCCTGAAAGTAGGTATTAAATGTTTTCTTATTGCTTTAAATTGATTTAAATGTTTGTAAATAATATAATATATTCAGAGCTGTTTAGACAGACAATATTTACCAAAAGAATGTAGTACAATAGAGTAGCTGAAGAATAATCCAAATTTCATCATATCCCAGTTGAGACGATTTCTCACGAAGAGGTAAAACACTGCGTGCTCAGCTGAAATAGATATCATTTTTAATATATATTAAGTTATTGATTAAATAAACTGCACTATCCATTGTATTTGTTATTAAGAATTGGCTAGATTTTTATATATAATCATTATCTATGGGCTACATATTATGTATTCAAGTAATATAATCTAAATTAATCATTAGGTGAAGGTTAAAGTAAATAATAGTTTAACGTTGTAATATACATTTTGTCAAGAAAGTAACGGGAATGGATGATTTGTTTGTAGTTCCAAATTCAAGTTTTAGTTTTTTTTGTTGTTGTTAGATTGGCACAATTGTTTTTCATTTTGGCGCGGATTACACCTCGTAAAAAAAGGGTGTATCGTTTCTGAAGGAGCATAATTTGAAGGTTAAAAAATAAATTTGAATGAATAACTAACATTTTGTGTATTATTGATCTTTTCCCGGTATATTTTTGACAGAGTAGTATATAGATAATACATAGATGATCACTTGTCATGTTTTTAGATTTTGCGTATTGCTTATACAATATTGAATTTACGAGAGTAGATTTAATGGATCAATTAGCATAAAATTATAAAATTTTCATATGTGTACTCATACAAAATAGACATGGGATTGTTTTTATCCACATACATACATACATATCCACGAACATGCTAAATGGTACTGAAATTAATTACAGCAAGCAGAAAATGGGGAAATTTTCAGTTTTAATATACTTCTTGAAGATATTTCAAGAAATAATTAAAACTACGTTTTACCGGTTTTTAGCGCGGCATTTTATTTAATTTTATACCGCCGTTTCGGTCACTTTTCAGTACCTGTGATCATGGAAGATAAAGATCACAGGAAGGTACTGAAAAGTGGCCGAAACATCGGAATAAAATTTAAATAAAATGCCGCGCTGAAGTTTTAACGGTAAAAACTTAGTTTTAATTATGTGTACTAGACGCGAAAACTTAAGAAAATACTATTTCAAAAAATGTTCACTTTTCACACAGTTTACATAATTTATGTAAAAATAAATTATATATTATAAATTATGTCTTTTTTAGTAATACATATTATGTCATACCTGAATGAGAAATTAGTACATAAAGGGATCTTTGAAAGTTGGACCCGTGACTGAAAAATTTAGTGGAAGAAGATTAAGTTGGTATAGGCATGTAATGAGGAGGAATGAAAGTCACGTGACAAAAATAATTTAAACTGCAAGACTTGATGCCTACAAATGTAAAGGTAGACCAAAAAAGAGATGGTTGGATTATGTGAAGGATGATGTGATGATTAGTGGTGCGACAGAGGGTGAATGTCAGAATAAAGGAATGTGGAAGGAAAAGACCACAGATTACGTAACACGAATTTCATGATTTTTGACCCCTCCACCGTCCTTGTCACAGTTGGTCACATTCGTGAGATACCTCCCTCCCTAGTAGGACAAAACATATTTTGCAATTTTACATTAAGAAATTATTAAATTAAAACAGCAGTTCCGTAATTAGTTTTAATTCAGAAAATACAGATAAATTTGAAGGTTTTCGTCAATAGTTTAAATTTCATGTTTTAAAACTTAATAATATTAGATTTTGAAATGTGACGTCACGAAATTTAGGACCCCTTCCACCCCTTGTCACACAATGTCACACTCAGTCAAGCCTCCCCCCTTAACCTGTGACGTAATTTATGAACGGCCCCTTGCGCCGCCCCCAATTAATTGGGAGAAGGTGAAAGAAAAGAGAAAAAGATTCATAGCTGTTATCGGCTTCACTCACACATAGATACATGTTTACTACAAGAAGAGCTGCCTTCGTAAATTACAAGAATTATCTATATTCAGCCGTTTTTTAGCACGGTTTCCATAGTTTAAATTAATTGCTCTAATGGTGCGGCTTCATCTGCGTTAGTGATACAAATATGGCGATGTGTTTAATGCTTTATTTGAGATGCGACAATGGTTAATTAGGTCAAATATTAACAGATAACGTTTGTTTATACACTAATGTGCCTATGTGTTAACGGCGTTATTTTTTTAAAGCTTTCAATAAGACTCATTAATTAATATAATAAGTTATTCGTAAGGTACAGCACAACACAAATATTGCATAAATGTCACACACAAAAACAAAAATAACCAAGAAGCGTGTATAAATAAATTATAAAAACTTTCTACAAAATCAAGTTGTAAAAAAGGATACGGAAGTTGAGTCTGTAGAAGAAGAAGAGAAGAAGAGTTGTTGAAAAAAAAATAAGCCTAATTCGGCCACAGTCTAAATCTTTAACACTAGCGCAGATCAAGTTTTTTTTCCCATAAATGATGTATCTTAGTGATATAATTTATAGCAGATTAAGTGATTGACACTTACATGACGTCGGTCCGAAAAGTATGAAGACGGTGAACAAAGTTAGAAGGACTTTGAGCCTCTTTTGTGATGGTCGAGGTCTGAATGCTATAGTCACCGTTTCCACGACGTGAGATAGATTGAAAAATGATACCTTCGTTTTAGGTCTTTCTATCTGCGAACGAAAAGAAAAAATAAAATAAAAAGCTTGTTATTAAAAAAAAAAAAAAATGTTAATTACAATAAAAATACATTTTAACGGTTTTAAGTATTTTATTATTCTGACACTCCAGCCACTTTTCAGTAGCCGTGATAAAGGAAGACAAAGATGTCAAGTATCAATGAGTATTGTGAAAGTTTTTTTTAGCCTACCGCTAACTTGTTCACTTTAATTATTTTGTGTTAATTTTGTTTATGGTTATTATTTACTCTTTGAGAGCCTAATCTAATTTACCACCGCTTCACATCATGTTGTGGCTTGAAGAGAAGAAGCGGCGTAAGAAACTCTCCAGCAAACATGCCTAGTTCTAATAATTTTGTATAATATTAAAATGGGTGGGTGGTAAAATAAAAAGAAATCGTCAATCAAGTTGGTTTGTCTGTTATTATGTATATATGCTAGTCGCAAAAAACTTAAGATAATATAATATAAAAAAAATAATTATTTTTTAATTTTTGCTCAATAGATTTTAATAAGGATTAAAATTGGAAGTTTTCGTATATATATCGATATTTTGCAAAGTTTAGATTTTAGAAGAAATGAATATAATGTTATGCGAGAACGAAGCGGAGACAATTCAATTAAAACATTTCCTTTTATTTAAATATCTTTAGAATTTTTTTTTCTTTGTTATTATTCCTTCCGCGTACCTATACATTGGCTACAATTAAATTTAAGTTAACTTGTTTGACTGTGTTTCGCATGACTTTTGTGATTAAGAAGGTGGGCACTGAAAATCAGTGCTGTGTCGGACTATATATGTTTCGGCACAGCAAAAACTGAGTGCCAACCTCATTTCGAAAATTGCGGCAGACATTTTCATTGTTATTGTTATCATTATAAATTATTGTTAAGTGTCGCATATTTAGAAATTAATATTTTATTTCTTTCTTCTTTCTTTCTATGATTATATAAGATTAGCTGTGCCCGCGACGTCGTCCGCGTGGAATTTCTTTTCAAAACCCCCCGATTTTGAAACATTCTTCATTGGTGCTCCGTTCCTATTGGTCTTAGTGTGATGATATATAACCTATAGCCTTCCTCGATAAATGGGCTATCTAACACTGAAAGAATTTTTCAAATCAGACCAATAGTTCCTGATATTAGCGCGTTCAAACAAACAAACAAACTCTTCAGCTTTATATATTAGTATTTTTCGTCTAAGAAGTATTAAAAAAAAAAGTTCGCCGAGCACAACCGTTCCGTAAGGAGCCCATGGTATCTCGCAGAGGCTACCGCCCCCTCGCCCCTCATGACCGCCCACCATATCATACTTAATACTTATTTGGCTACAACACTAATACTTACATTTTAAACATCGCGATATCTTTTGAATGAAACGTCCGGATTGAATAATTCAAAAAGTTCTAGAAAGGTATTGAATTCTTCTTGAATATAGAGTAATTTATTTTGATAAGGATTAATACCAAGGTACAAAATAAAGAGTTTTTGAAGCGACGGCAGTTTAATTATTTAAAAAATAAAAGAAATCACTTATTGTGAGATAACTACAATAGTTAGACATATGGTTACGGGATATTTTTTGTAGACAATATGTTCTGCAGAGTGGTAGTACATTGTTTTGTTCTATAATCAATAGTTTTCGCAGCGCACGCCGTGTAAGGAGTTTTTCGGGTCATTTTTTTACACCTTGGGTTACATTATTGGACTTTTAGTAAGGATTTCTAATTTTTTGAAAATATAATATATCCTATAGCCTTCCTAGATAAATGTACTATTCAACACTGAAAGAATTTTTCAAATCGGACCAGTGGTTCCTGAGATTAGAGCGTTTAAACAAACAAACAAACTCTTCAGCTTTATAATATTAGTATAGATTAAATAAGGATTATTTTAATGGCAAATAAATCCAAATATCAACAGGCTTATATTGTATGAAACATCAAATGCTTCCTTAAGGCGACCCAAAAAAATAACAACGTATTTTCCTCGACAGCCAAGAATAGATCTGACAATCTCCAGTCGGATGGCTTTTGCGGTAACTGGCTTCTATGCAAAATATATTTGTTAAAAAAACTAACCAAGTGTAATAGATATGATTATTTAACAATAATAATGTTTGAATATTCAGTTGTTAACCACAAGAATAAGGATCACTATGAATTGGCGACTAATCGCGTGAAATGCTAGAAGTGTTAAATAATTTCGTTGGAGAGTTTTTACTTCCTAAATGGGAATTTACTTTCATGTGACTTCGGTAATTTTTTGCCACTTTGGTTTCTGATATCTCTTAATAATCAATATATGTTAATGAAATGAAATGAAATACTTCAATAAAGGACTGACCTACTGACTGACTGACTGATTGATATTTATTCATTTTAATTTTATAAGGTTCAATTTAATAATAACGTTGTGTACAATTTGTTGTAATTATAGATCTTTCTGTCTGAAATAAATAAATAAATATTATTATACTGTATTTATTTATTTACAATTTTTTTACACTTTTTTTAATATATAAAGATATTTTTTATAAAAAAAATAGAAGACATCATTTTTTTATAAAAATACATCAAAAATAAAATACACATTTAAAAATAGATTTGTTTTCACTTTAGTATATAGTAGGTATAATAATGAGGTACTTTTTATTATCGTACAAAACGCCAAAGGTACCTAGATTTTGTAGCAGTAAATTATGATGAAGTTATTTTTCAATGACTATAACAGCATATTAATTACCTACGGATTATGCAGTAATTATAAATTTATCTATTCTGAAGTTATAAAGCTATGATGATAATTATGTGGTACATTAAAGTCCGTTCTTTTATATGAACAACTAGCGGTCCCGGTAGACGTTGAAAAATTTAGAAACTAATAATTTAAATTAAATATAGCCTATGTTACTCAAGGACAATGTATAATATTCTAATGATGTAAGACTTTTTGAAATCGCTCCAGTAGTTTTTGAGTTTATTTAATTATAAACTCTTTCCTTTTTATAATATCAGTATAGAAGTATAGATGAACATTGTTTCGGAATTTATTGTGATATGCGTCAACTATCTCATTCCTTTATATTACCTACTCTACGTATTCCACTTCACAACACGTTTATAGCTGATATACTAAGCTAATTAAATATTACATAAGTAGAATTCATTTGAATAACAATAATAATTATTTATTAATTAATTTAAAAAAGGGGCGTTTTGGTCTTACGCCAAATGGAAGGTTTGCACTGAAAATCAGCGTTGTTTCGGATATAATTCTGCAACAGCAATATGCTGAGTGCAAATCTTGTTTGCTGAAAATGCGGCGTACAAATTCTCAAAATATGCTCTGTGTATAAAATGTATAAGGAATGTAACTACGTCGCTATTTCTTCAATTAAAGCTTTTTCTTTCTTTCTTTCTAATTCAAATGGTGAGATTCTATCTCTCCAATCATTTTCAGCTCGGCTATGATTTATTTAATTAATAGGATTTCTTTTATAAATAAATAAATTATACACGTATCTATTAAAAAAATTTAATGCTTAGTTTTTACCAATAAAAACATTTTTGACATTTTATGATTTACAGTTTAAGTTTTTACTTTAAAATATCGAAAGTGACTTTCCATTACGTCACGACGTAAATAAAAAAAAGTAGTCACTTGCGATAAGTCGATCATGTGAATCGCCTTTATAAAGATGTTGTGTTCAGTTTTTGCAATGAATGATTTTTTTATTTAGTTAACACACGTTTATTTATTTCTTCAAACACGTTTTTAAGTAAGTCCAAAGATCGTTTAGTACAGGAACTATATTCTGTTGTTTTATTGATATAAACACTTCAGAAACGTGCATTGCTGTAATCGCTAACTCATTTCAAGTGCTTTAATGAATGTTCTGACAGCAATATCGAAGTTCTGAGTACCTGATAAATTGTATTGCTGACGACAGATTATTGACCTGCAAAGAGTGGATACTAACCTGACGTAATCTATTAGTAGGTACCTGTTCTTTGTATTGAACTTTAATTTAATACTTCTGTTCATAGAATTTAAGATGATCTAAGTACTAAGTAAGATCAAGAATTTTTTTATTGCCTGAATTCAACAGACAGGTAGATGGCTCAGCTGATGGAAAGCGGTCACCATCGCCTATGGAAAGGTGCTACCAATGTGCTGACGCTGTCCCATGGGAGACCCGGTCATTACTGCAGGAACACAACTCAAGGTTATTACGGGAGTATACTCTAGACCAGGGTCCAGTTTTGTTATCTCGATACCTTGGTGTTGTGAAGATATTCAATGTACGATTTCACTGCGATAGTGTCAAAAGATATTGTGAATTTAGTGAAATTCGTATTTCACTAAATCCACAATATCTTTTCAATATCGTCGCGGAAGAATACGACTAGAAAAAAAATGGTATTACTATTAGCAGAAATGGTAGTATTTCGCGAGTTTTCGCTTTTAAATAATTACAAAGACAGAGTGTTACACCACGGGCACGCCATTGGGATTAACAGAATATCGAAAACAGGCAAACCTACGATTGAAACGATAGTGTCCGGTGGTCTTGATGAGATAGTAATAGCAGAATTGGGCCCCAGGGATGGTAGCCATCCAGACGGGCAAATAGCCATCCACCTGACTGTGGGTGGTTTTGTCATCTTTTACGACAGGCCACCCGGCCACAGGAAATTGTATTCTTTCTCCATTCCTGTATGGATAGTATAATATATAAAACATATATATAGTATACTAGCGGCTCGGCGCGGTTTCACCCGCGCTCTGTCCCGCTCCCTTGGTATATAGCGTCATGTTATATAGCATATGACACTCTCTGTTAACGTAACTTTCCAACAGTAAAATATTTTTTAAAATCGGTTTAGTAGATCCAGAGATTATCCCCTACAACGTCACAGTCACAAACTTTACCTCTTTATAATATTGTAGTATAGTAACGTAGCCAGCCTTTTGGGCACCTTACCCACAGAAGACGGTGATCTAGGCTCAGTATTCTACTTATAGTCTTGAGGGACTATGAGTAAAATACAATACAAATAAGTTAAGTTTTCTTGCATTGTATTCGATTATATGTAATTATAAAATATGTCTTATATGAATTATTTCGTATACATATCTATAATAAAGTTTACCAACTTCTCTTATAATAGTATAGAAGATAGAACAAATGAAATATTGAATCTACTTAAATTTGGTAAATTTACTAACCGGTCTCTATGTTAAAGAATGTGCACAATTTCAGTGATATAGATAACGAAGTAAGCTTATCGGCTTATCCAAATGCTTTCGACATTTACAAAGACATTAATTAAACTTCTGTAATTTAATCATCCTTAGACTGTGGGGTCCTGAGGCCATGAGCCTCTACAAAGATATTTCAAAACGAATTATTGACTCTTCGGGAAATCAGAGGGCTGGGACCTACCCCGGATAACGGATCAGTATTGCGATCCAGCGAGGCAACGAAGCCAGCTTTTAGGAACCTTACCCATTGACTTCGATGACCTAGGCTCAGTATTCTTCTTATAGTCTTAAGGAACTATAGGTAGAATACAATATAAATGAAGTTTCCTCCATGGTACTAGTTTATAGTTATAATGTTTTTGTTATGAAAACAAAGTCATTCGCAAATATTTATATTTCGTATTCATACAATGAGCTCTCAAGCAATTATTATTTAAATATCTTGCTAGATTATTATCTATTGCTAGATATTTTTAAACCACAAAGCGTATTATTGAGTAGACGAGTACATGCTAGATAATTTGTAAACTTTTATTATAAACATATTGCAGATTGATTACCTTATTATTTTTGATATTATAGATTAGAATCAATTAAAGATATTATATTAAAATTCGTTGTTTTTGCTCACCATGAAAATGGTACAAAACGAGGGTGAATCGAAAAGTTCTTGGAATCAATAATAAAAAATGCAAAAATTTAAACAAATTATTTTATTTTTCTACATAACCTCTCCTCCAATGCATACAATGCATCTCGAACATCATGTTTTTAACTTCTTTATTCCTTGCGAAAAAAATGTTTTTCTTTTGTCCCGAAAAACTCCTATACTGCATCCATAACCGCGTCATTATCGTGACATTTAGTTCCACGGACCTCTTTTAATTTTGAAAAAAGTGATAATCATTTGGGGCTAAGTCCGGAGAATATGGTGGGTGGTCAAAGAGATTGAAGCCAGCACAGTGGATTGCGTTGAGCGCAACTTCCGATCGATGAGCAGGAGCGTTATCTTGAAGAAACAACACACCCAACGACAGATATTCACGACGTTTTTATTTGATCGCTTAACGCACTTTCAGGATTAAATTTGCGTAATAGGGTCCAGTGATCGTCTGGCCTTTTGGCACGTAATCAATAAAAAAGATTCCTTCACTATCCCAAAACATTGAAGCCATAACTTTGCCAGCGTTAGTAGCAACTCGAAATTTCTTAATGGAAGGAGAAGATGGTCGTTTCCAACGCATACTTTGCCTCTTAGTTTCAGAATCAAAATAATGGACTCACGTTTCATCCATGGTCACAAGGCAACGGCAAAAATTATCCGAATCACGCTGGAACATTTCGGGATTACGCTTAGCAATTTCCAAACGTCGCTTTTTGTTTTCGTTGATTAACATTCGTGGCACCCATTTTGCCGACACTTTTTTGAATCCCAGTGAATCAATTAAAATGGATTGAACGCTACCAAATGAAATCTTTAGGATCTCAGCTATATGTTTTATAGTTATTCTTCTGTCTTCCAAAACCAGATTCTCAACCTTTTTAACATTTTCTTCCGTAACGGAGGTTGAAGACCGCCCAGAACGCGGGTCATTTTTACAACTTGATCTACCTCTTTTAAATTCTACCACCCAGTACGCAACTGTAGAATAAGGTACAGCATCATCCCCTAATGTCCGCTGAATGTCCGAAAAAAATACTTTCGCAGACATTTTTTCAAGCTGAGATATTTTATCAAATATATCAATAATTTTGCGTTTTAGCAACTCGTTACAGTAAACAATTTATTAGGTGCGAACGAACTGTCTATAACAAGTGACAGTTGCCACAAATGTTGTATGGTTGACACTCTTTAATTTGAATATCGAACTTCTCCCAAAAAGGTTTTATATATATGCACTTCTAAGAACTTTTTGATTCACCCTAGTATATAGAGCCTCAAATATCAGATTATAAAAAATAGCACGAAATTTTAGGTATATGTATATTTATTTAGGATGACTAGATAAATGGAAGGAGGAGGACTGGAAAGCCGTGGCAACTTAGTGGTTAGCGCACGCCTCCCTAACTCTAAGGGCGCTAGTTCAAATCCTGGTCGGAAAGCATGTACCACTTAACCAGATTTCTGACCCAATGTTCATATTATTAGAATTACCACGGGCTAACGGTGAAGGATAACATTATGATGAAATCGGCACATCGAGATAACTGGTGTGTCAAACCGGCCAACCTACCTTGGACAAGCGTGCCCCCCCCCCCCCATAAATGGAAGGCCCGAGTCCTACAGTGGGACGTTTATGGGCTGTTATTATTATATTATTTACTGGATAAATGCTGAATCCTTTTTATCCCGGATAATGTTATAGTTTCTACTTGAATCGCCTGGAAAAGTCTAGTTTAATAATTATACATTATTACAATAACATAAACTCTATCAAAAAAGTTACAGATGGTTAATCATATATACATTTAATTAAAAATTTGTAATTTGACTAAATCGTTATTATTGCAGAATATAATTTCAATATTTCTGTCTGTACCTAATTTTAGTATTATCAATAAAAATAGCGCTACATCACCTTGATGATAAATTGTAATTTATGTTTACTAATCTAAATACATTAAACTATCGGTTTAACACAGTATGATAAAATTTTATTGATCCACTATACCTATTGTAAGTATCTTTTCTATATCATCATTATATGAGTGGCGTCCTGACGGAGAATACATTACGTGTACAATAAAGTACATTAATTTACAAATATATAAGTAACTTTTTATGTTCATTTCTCTTTAAAGACTCGATATCCGATATCGGATAGGTCCACACCTATCAGGTCCCTAAATTAGTGTAGTGTAATAAAGGTTTTTAGGATATTTATCTAATCTTTAGGAGGTTATCTCCTATCTAACTAACTGTAATGTGACTAATTATAATATAGTTAACTCGTCTTTGAACAATTAGTTTAAGAATGAGAAAGAAATCTAAGTCTAATTCGGACCAGCAGATTGTAATAATGCAAATTTTAGATGTCTATTCAAGTATCATGTGAAAACTTAACTTCAACATTATCCGTGCAGGAACGGAGTAAGAATACAACTTCCTGCGGCCTGGCGGCCTGTCGTAAGAGGCGGCAAAAAACCCACATCCAGGTGGTAGGGTATTTGCCCTACTGGATGGCCACCATCCCTGGTCTAAAGTATGTCGCCATAACAACCTTGAATTGTGTTCCGGCATTAGTGACCAGTTTCCAGTCTCCCTTAAGAGAGCAGCAGCGCATTTGTAGTACCTTTGGTGTTGCAAATGTCCATAGGCGATGGGAACCGCTTTCCATCAAGTGGGCCGTCTGCCTGTCTGCTGAACTCCCGCAATAAAAACAAACGATAAACAACGATTCATATAAAGTTTGGTACTATTGAATATACAACCTTGAGTTGTGTTCCGGCATTAGTGACCAGGTTCCAGTCTCCCTTAAGAGAGCAACAGCGCATTTGTAGCACCTTTGGTGTTGCAAATGTCCATAGGCGATGGTAACCGCTTTCCATCGAGTGGGCCGTCTGCTTGTCTGCTGATCTCCTGCAATAAAAAAAAAAAAAAAAATATACAGTATTCATAATTCTGCAATCAACGCAGATATGGATCTAAGGAATGTTTCTCTTGTCAGCGTCGGCGTGCAGGCCATATTAGAACCGAATGGCTTGGTACGCGACGATTGCAAGAGGCCGGATGGTATGTCACTATGGGATGGCTTGTTTGGGACGAGACATGTGTAGACTCTAGCGTCGTCACATCTTTCAATGACTGAGTTAGAGGCTGGCAACGCTGCTTCAAAAGCTGGAGCTCTCAAACGGCCCAAATATGGAACCTTAGGAAGGGTTTACATATTTGTGCCGTTTGCAGTTGAAACATTAGGTTCGTGGGGTCCATCGGCAAAGAGTTTCTTCAGATCAGAAGGCTGGCTTATATTTCGCCCAACAAATAAGCATCGCCATACAGCGCGGCAATGCAGCCAGCCTTCTGGGCACGCTCTCATCTGGCAGCGATTTGTTACACAGTCTATAATCGCTTGTACTATTTATAACTTACTTTATTTTGAATTTTTATAGTTAGTAAATAAACAATAAATAACATACATAGATCCTTGAATATACTTAATATAATTGATAATGTCAAAATATAAAACGTTTCACAAATATTCAGGACAAATAAAATGATCAATTTATTTTCTCTTCATCAGCGGTCATAAAACGACTACGTTTGGTGAATCTGTCACATGTCTAAATATACTGGAAGCTGTAAGATATAGCATAAAGTTTTAATTTATTTTAACACCTGGTATATTCTTAACACGAATCTATGAATCTGGCCGACTTTAATCCCGCTGTTCAGAGCACTTATTACTTATTGTAAAGTTATTAAATAAATAATAGATATTTTAAATGTAATGTTAATAGAGCTGTATGTCATTTTTTTAATTGCATGAGTTCAACACACAGGCAGACGGTCCACCCGATGGAAAGCGGTTACATTCCCCTATCAACATTTGTAACACCAAAGGTTGCAGCCACCAATATGCTGTCGCTCTCTAAAAAGGGAGGTTTGATGTCTGGTACCTGGTCACTAATGCCTGAACGGACGGTACGGAAGGGTAATCTTAGAAGAAAGAGATATATCAGGGCCATGTTTAATTTAAAAACTACAGATAGTTGTTTGCCCTATTTAAAAAAATATAAAATATTGACTTTACCCTGTCTATATAGTCTTGAAATAGCACTGCTTGTAAAAGTGAACCCGCATTTGTTTAGTAAGATTTCTGACATGGCAAGTCGCAATAGACGCGACAATAACAAGCTTTGTATGCCTGCCCATAGAACCGCTTTAATATGAAGTATATTCTGCATGGCGCCAGTGATATTTAATAAAGTACCCAGATCTATTAGAGATGATAACGTAGATTTGTGTAAAAAGAAGCTACAATAGATATTATTCGAAAAATGCTATTACGAGATTAAATTTTTTCTTGATGACACATTCTAAATTATATAAGTATTTGACAATATATAGCATACACTTTGACAAACTTTATTATTCTAATATTTCATTTTTACATCGTATTCTGTATGGAATAACTCTACACTTGACATATTATCTATAACTACTGTATAATTCTAGAAAAAAAAAATTATGTCTGTGGATTGAGTAGATTACAGTTTGTTTTTGTTAATTAGTTGATTTTCAACTTAATTACTATTTGCATGCCTGAAAGGGCGATAACGTGTGAAATATGAAATAATATATTGTCATCTAATGTTTTTACTAACCATGCTTTTAAGCAAATAAATGATTTGTTTTTAATAAAAATATTTTAGGTACTAATTATAACAATTACTCTCAAAATTTACTCACCTCAGGTAGTCCCTTCTCGCGAAGAATTTGATCAGGTTCTTTCAAACAGAATGTTCCATATGATAGCACCAAAACAAACAATCCACTCGTCATGGAAAATACTCCGTAGTATCCCAATTTCTGCACCAGGAATCCACTTAGACCTATTCCTATAGGCAAGCCTGCTGTCATGCAGAAGTTAACTAGCCCAACCCTAAAAGTTCTTGATTCTTCAGAAGTTATATCACTTATGTAACTGAAAACACCTAGAAACATAGTAACCCAGCCTCCGGTAATAGCTGGGAATAGAGTCTCCAGGAACACGGTATATTGAACTGGTATTTCATAAAAGAAGTACACGTTCAGCAAATTACTTAGTGATGTCAATAATTCTCCGTAAATTGGTAGCATTATACAGATTTTTCGTTTACCGGTCCGGTCGCTCCAGGCTCCAAGAAACATGATAATTATACATGGCAGAACAGTATGAATGATTCCTTTCCAGATGTCAATCGAGGAGATTAATTCTTGAACTTGTATTTCATATTCTGTGTGGTTACTGCTTGTTTTCTTGACCAGAACATCACATATATCGTCATCAAATGCTAAATTTACTCTGCAAGCTTTGTCTAAATTAAGATTAGTCATAGCAAATCTGGATATAATACTTGGTATGATTAGACCAGCTAGTAATGGTTCTACTGTAATATTCTCTTTGATGTAACATAACTTTGCTGATAAGCTTTTATCCTTGTATACCTGCTTAATATCTTTATTAAGAGGTTTTTCTTCAATCACAACAGGCTTTCCTTTTTCATCTGCCATTATTTAAAGTTTTGTTACACTATGTTCATTGTTGGTAAACACAACAATAACACGTCTGACTGTCGCTGTATCAATGTTTGACAGACAAACTAGGTAACAGTAGGTTTGCCCCTCCGACTTTGAATTCACATGCCCGATACTATATGACACAATAATTACCTTTATTTGCCTTGCCGATATATTTGTTTGATATCAATTACGTCTTGATAAAGATAATGTTATACAGTTCTAATCGATAATACACCTTTTGTTTTGCTCTAGTAGATAACAATTTGATTATTTAAACTTCTTGAACACAGTGTATTATTCCCTTGTTATTTACTAATTTGTTTACATTTACCAAAGTCGTAGTAGTTATAATTAGCCAAAACAAAATTATGGTGTATCTGTGTTTAACTTAGTTTGATAATATCAGAGTGTTATTTATCAGTATAATCTTTTTAATTCTTAATATTATTAATATTACTTTACATATTATTAAACTTTCTTTGTGGTTTATGAATTAAAATATTATTTTGATTGTTTTTGAACAATCATTGCTTAATTATTCTTCAAGTCCGTCTTCGATGGTTGCTGGACAAATACTGGTAGTGAATAAAAAAATCTTATGAGTCATATATTGTGTATTCAGTGATTTGCACGTGGATTAAACACGTTGGAGGTTTTTTATGTGTTGAATTTAAGAGTTAATTAGTGGTTCATTGTTGCTAGTCAAACTGTTTTAATCTGGTGTTGTGTGATAAACTGTTTTAATCTTTGTTTGACTTGGGATAATTTGACTATTTTTTAATGTTGCGTAGATAATTGGCCACTTAAAAAAAATTGCGTTCGTCTATGTATGTCATACTCATTTTTCTCTAAAATATTGGTTTCTTTAGAGATCAAAATTTAATATGAATATGTATTCTGATATGCAGCCGCATATAGAATTCTTGACGAATTTTTATCAGTTAAAGATTTTTTAATTTTTTTTTATTGCAGCAGTTCAGCAATCAGGCAGACGGCCCACTTGATGGAAAGCGGTTACCATCGCCTATGGACATTTGCAACACCAAAGGTGCTACAAATGCGCTGCTGCTCTCTTAAGGGAGACTGGATCCTGGTCACTAATGCCGAACCAATGCCAACGAATGGAGAAAGAACACTAAATCCTGCCGACGGGCCTGTCATAAGAGACCAACAAAATAACACACAGACACAGTATGGCTACCGCTCCTGGGTTGAAGAAATGCCGTTATAAAAACTTTAAGTAGTGTTCCGACATTAGTGGCCAGGTCCCTTCTTTGAGATCGTAGCATGTTGGTAGCATCTTTGGTGTTGGAAATGTCCATAAGCGGCGATAACCAATTTCCATCAGGTGGGGCGTCAGCTTGTCTGCAATGCTTTTGCTATCCGTCTGCGTGTGATTACTAAATAAATGCCACAAAAGTAAAAACTAGTATTTTCTTAATCGTAAAATAACGTAATGTTTTCTTAAGTTTTCGCGACTAGTATACATAATAAAACTACGTTTAAACGGTTTTAAGCGTGGTAATTTATTTGATTTTTGTTATTTCGACTACTGAAAAATAGCCGAAACGTCGGAATAATAAAAATCAAATAAATTACCTCGCTTAAAACCGTTAAAACGTATTTTTATTACATTGGAATTGGTTTTTTTAACTAGGCATCTTAAATAATTTCTATAAAAATTCCCGCGGGATTCTCAAGATAAAAGGTAACGCGATTTTTAGGTCTAAGAATTAGCTGTCGATCAGTGATAACCGCAACGAAATCGGCCTAGTAGTTTTTACGTGAATCCCGAACAAACCGACAAACAATCTAAACAAAAATTGCATCGTGGACTCCATCGTTTATATAATGTATTCTAGTTGTTTTTTTTAATAGCTTCAATTTACAGACAGGGTATTTTCAGAATTTTATAATATTATAGATTTTCATTATTTCCTACACTACCCTCATAACCGGTGAAACAATTGGTACTTAGTTTAAACGATGGCTATGTGGTGTAAAACTGGCAAATAAAACGTTATGTTGAATATTTATGCCGTGCTTTATTATTAATATTATTATCTTCGAACACGTAAATAAGTAGCTGAAATATCCTAAAAAGTTTGATCGCAGACTAGTTATACACACTTCTTCGTTCTTGCGGTTTTTAGACTTTATAATGTTCATATTGTTATAACTCAGGTCCCGACAAACAAAAAATCCACCTGCATATCTGAAACAAAGCACATTTATTACCCGTCGGCATTTTAACTAATAACATTGAAATTCTTTTATGGTCGTTTACTTTTGTTGGTTTATTGGCATACGGCCTATTGTTGTATTGTAATCATTGGCCAGGTGTTACGGATTTAAAGTACAAGCTCATTCTAGGAAATTCGGTCCACGCTGCCGGGCGGACATATTGCATTTGTGCAGTATAAAGCAATGGCCCGATTGAGGGAGATATGAGTCGAGCGAGAACCGTCAGCGAAGCGAGACCTGTGTAATACAATCGGGAATCTAATAAGTGACCGACTTTGCGCGTTTTATTGAATTACGACCTTCTGCATTACGTTTGGATTTGTTGTGTTCGGTTATATTTGTACCTGTGTTATACGTGTTTGTATACTTCTAATAAACTCTATAATAATTCCAACGGCATTTTAATTCGAGTCCTGCAACTCGTAACAATATCTTGTGAACTCTTTCAAGTTATTAAAATGAAACATACATAAAAATGTAAGGCAATATTCCTGTTTCATAAAGAAATGACTATTAAAAAATTCAGTAATTGCAATGCCGGAACTACTACATTCATCTATCGTTCGGCATCGATTATCGACTTCGTCGTCAGCCATTCGTAGTCCACTGCTGGACGTAGGCCTCCCCAAGACGGCGCCACTCATCTCTGTCTTCTGATTTCCTTATCCAGAGCCTATCGGCGACCTTGCACAGGTCGGCGCTCTATCGGGCTGGAGGGCGTCCGACACTACGTTTTTTTTATTTTTTATTTTTTTTTATTGCTGGAGTTCAGCAGACAGGCAGACGGCCCACTCGATGGAAAGCGGTTACCATCGCCTATGGACATTTGCAACACCAAAGGTGCTACAAATGCGCTGCTGCTCTCTTAAGGGAAACTGGAACCTGGTCACTAATGCCGGAACACAACTCAAGGTTGTTATGGCGACATACTTTAGACCAGGGGTGGTAGCCATCCAGTCGGGCAAATGCCCTACCACCTGGCTGTGGGTTGTTTTGTCGCCTTTTACGACAGGCCGCCCGGCCGCAGGAAATTGTATTCTTTCTCCGTTCCTGCACGGATAATACGTTTACCGAGACGCGGTCTCCACTCCAGGACTCATCTGCTCCATCTGCCATCGGTCCTGCGGCAGACGTGACCGGCCCACTGCCACTTCAACTTGCTAATTTTGCGAGTTGTGTCGGTTAACTTGGTTCTCTTACGGCTATGATCATTTCTAATTTATCCATAAGAGAAACACCCAACATAGCTCGCTCCATAGCCCGTGGAACGACTTGGAACCTATGGACCAATCCTACCGTTAGTGTCCATGTCTCGGCCCCGTAGGTCAGTACGGGGAGGAAGCACTGCTTGAAGACTTTTGTCTTCAAGCATTGCCGACATTTATCGACTTATTGCCATAAACAGTATCCTAAGTCTTGATCCGAGATTTAAGCTAGCTGTGTGTTGAGTATCATTTATTTTTGTATAGTGGTTTTCACATGATGCTTGAACAAACATCTAAAATTACCATTTTTGTAATCTGCTGCTTCGAATTAGACTTAGATTTCTTTCTCATTTTTAAACTTATTGTACAAAGTCGAATTAAATATATTATAGCTAGTCACATTATAGTTAGGTATATTATAGTTAATTACATTATAGTTAGTTATATTATGGTCAATTACATTATAGTTAGTTATATTATAGACATGAGACTAATAATAAACATAGAATAACTGCTGTATCTCTATATAGATTCAATATTGAAATAAAATTTAAGTATTTAAAACATAGTGTAGAAAACTTATTATCATATTATATCTATGATTTCATCTTTATAATAAGTTCGAACTATATAAAGAGTGGTTCATCAAACGTGCATGACAAGAGTTATGAATGTCAAAGAGGCAAGTGAGGTGTGTAAGAATAAGCCTAAATGGCACTCTGTTGTTCGTGCCTACCCCGCAAGGGAACTGGCGTGAAGTTATGTATGTATGAAGTTATGTTCATCAAACATTGAAATGCGCTTCAGAATTGAATAACTAAGTAAATATTGATTCTTCAGATAACAAGGGCTAGACAAAAGCAAATATGTAATGAAATAGTAAGTATATTAAACTGTGATACGTATTAATATAATGTAATTGCAAGTTATATTGCAATTTAATACCTATAAATAAATATCTTATTTCTAGTTTTTAAACAGTGCTGTATAGTTTTACTTCTATGCTTTTACCTACTACTTATATGTGCTGCTGGGATTGCAGTGTAAAATACCACTTGCCATAGTATCGGAATATCTAACATGAAAGATTTAGTTGTATTTTTTTACAATTTATGTATACTTTTGCCACTTATCACCAAGCTCTTGGAACCCGGTTAGTATTGCAATTGGGTGGATATCTCAAATGCGCGCGCGATGCGTGAATGTTTTTACGACGGATCGATTCAGACTGATCGTTGAGACGCGGAAGTGCGGGGTAAATTACTTTTTCGGGGAATCATCGTTCGTTACGCGGTGGCGTGAACATCCTGGGGCCCGGGGAAAAGGTGACGGCTCCCATTTATAGTGCTGACTAAGTGCTGTTGTCGTCGAGGGGAAGACGAGCAATCTTTGTGACTGGTCTCGTTAAGCTGCCATCCTTGGTGCTGAGTTCTACGACTCGGACGACGTCATCCTTTCCGGGCAGAATCTTCTTTATTCTTCCCATCTTCCACTGGAGTCTGGGAAGATTATCCTCCTTTATGAGTACCAGCTCACCAATCTTGGGTCGACTGGTTTCCGTAGTCCATTTAGATCGGGATTGGAGAGTGTGCAGGTAGGATTTCGACCACAAGGTCCAAAATCGCTGAGCCAACGCTTGCACTAAGCGAAAACGTCGTAGGGTTGATGGAGGAGAGGATTCATGGGAATGTTCGGGTAATGCGGTAAGTGGGCGACCTATAAGGAAATGACCAGCGGTTAGGACTTCGAAGTCTGTAGGGTCTGAAGACAGAGGGCAGAGTGGTCGAGAGTTGAGAACGGCCTCAATACGGGCTAAGAGTGTAGAAAATTCTTCAAAGGTCAGATGCTGCTCACCTAATACGCGATAGAGTAATTGCTTAGTAGATTTCACGGCTGCCTCGTGCAGACCGCCAAAAGAAGGAGCTGAGGGCGGATTGAGCAACCATGTGATCTGCTGTGTGGCTAGCTTGTGCGTAATTCTATCATCATTGGCCTTTAAGAAGTTTTGTACTTCTATGAGCTGATTTCTTGCGCCGACATAGTTTGTACCGCAATCAGAGCGAATTAGGGTAGGGATTCCGCGCCGACTAACGAACCTTTGCAATGCCGCAAAAAAGGCGTCCGTAGAAAGTTCCGAGACAGCCTCTAAGTGCACTGCCTTGGTGGCGAGACAAACGAAAACACAAAAGTAGCCTTTGAGAAGTTTGGCATTGCGTAGAGTACTTGATTTAATTAGGAATGGTCCGGCAAAATCCGTGGACACTTGACTAAACACCGGTTGTGGGCTGACTCGATCAGCCGGTAGGTCGGCCATAAAAGGGGGATTCGGCTGAGCTCGATGCCTAAAACAGCGTACACATTTAAAGACACGGTGACGAATGACTCGCCTTCCAGATAAAATCCAGTATTGTTGACGGAGTAGTGCGTGTAGTGTATCTGCGCCCGGGTGGCAGTGTATAGTGTGGAAATGATCTATAATTAGGTCCACAAGGGGGCTTGAACTGGGTAAGATGAGGGGATGTTGTGTGTCATATCTAAGGGCTGAGTTGGACAAGCGCCCTCCTACTCTAAGAAGACCATCCTTGAGAAAGGGCGAGAGGCGTTGTATTCGCACTGTACATAATTTGTTAGTTTGCAGTCGGTGGATGTCTTCAGCGAACATATTTTGTTGGACTGAGCGTACCCAGTGTAAGAGCGCTTTCTTACGTTCGTCTACGGTAATGGGACCAACGATGCGAGAGTGAGAAGATACCAAGCAATTGTGTGCAAAACGTTTAATACATGCGGTTACGCCTACAAGTGTGTCTAAGGAGCTGAATCTCGTGAGTAAATCCGTGTCTAGATCAGGAACCGCGATGTGAGCTACCATTTTTCTGGGTTTTAGACCAGGCAGTACGTGATGACCCAAAGCAGGGGGCATCGTGGGCCAGGTATCAGGTGGGGCCTTGAGCCAAGTAGGCGACCACCATAGGTCATAGGCTAAGAGTTCCTGTGCTGATATTCCCCTGCTAGCACAGTCGGCAGGGTTAAGAGCTGAGGGTACATGTCTCCAAGTAGGGTTACATGGATTGGCTGCAATGGCAGAGACTCGATTGGCCTCAAAGACCTGTAGGGATTGAGAAGGAGTTTTAAGCCAGGCGAGTACGATAGTACTGTCTGACCAACAAAAGTGTTGCTGAATGGTAATGTGGGCAGAAAGTTGAACAGAGACGCGAGAAATGAGCAGCGAAGTGAGGTGTGCAGCTGAAAGTTCCAGCTTTGGTATAGTCTGTCGGGTTTTAATGGGGGCTACCTTGGATTTAGAAACAAGTAGTCTGACGTGTACCTGACCCGTGATATTCGTTTCATGAAGATAGACTGCGGCTGCATATCCGGATTCGGATGCATCGGCAAAACCGTGTAGGGTGTAGGTGGAATCTTTGCTGGTGCAAATTGTTCTGGGGAGTCGAAGAGCAGAGAGTAGAGGTAAGTCTTCAAAAATGTGCTGAAATTGAAATGTGACATCATTGGGAGCCGATTCATCCCAGTCTAACTTTAGAGTCCATAGGTGCTGAATGAGCAGTTTTGCGCGGAAAATAACTGGGCTGATCCATCCACTAGGATCGTATAAACGAGCGATGGTACTGAGTATTGACCTTTTGGTAAATTTTTCCAGTGTAGGTACCGAAATGTGATATGTAAATTCGTCCGTTTGGGGTATCCATTGCATACCAAGTACCTTGATTGCATTGGAGTCGGGTACAACATCAAAATCCTTGGGTATGTCACATTGATCATCCGGGAAGCGTTCTAAAAGCTGACGAGAGTTTGAGGTCCACTTTCGCAAATGAAATCCCCCTAGGGCTAGTAACTCAATGAGTTCAGTCTGCAGAGCTATTGCCTTGTCAACTGAATCATGCCCAGTCAGAATGTCATCCACGAATATGGAGTGCGTAAGAACCTGTGCAGCCTGGGGAAAACGGTGACCTTCATCAGTGACCAGCTGTATAATAGATCGATTGGCGAGGAAGGGGCTGGGTCGTAGGCCATACGTGACAGTGGACAGGGCGTAAGTGAGCAGAGGTTGATCTGGAGAAGAGCGCCATAGAATGAGTTGGAACCGTCTGTGGTCTGGGTGAACTAGTATATTTCTAAACATCATCTGGATGTCTGTACTAAAGACCACTTTGTGAGTACGAAAATTTAGAATGATGTCAGTAATATCACGTTGGAGCGGTGGGCCAGTGTGCAGACAGTCATTAAGACTGACACCATTAGAGCTCTTACAGCTGCCATCAAAAACCGTGCGAAGTTTTTCAGAGTTGGCTTTGAAGATGCCATGATGCGGGACGTAAAAATGGTCTTTTCCTTTGAATGTGCTGGGGTGACAAAGAGCCATGTGGCCCATGTCAATGTATTCCTTCATGAAGTCGATATATTTTGAGCGGAGGGTAGGATCTCTTTGGAGTTTGCGCTCCAAATTAAGGAATCGTCGTAGTGCAATAGCGTGGGTTGCACCGAGCTTAGGTGCCTTTGTAAGAAAGGGAAGGGATACTATGTATCGCCCTGTGGGATCACGTGTGGTGGTAGAACGAAAGTTCTCCTCACACTCGTCAGAGGTTGAGTTGTCCTTTGATTGCACTTCTTCGACTTCCCAGAATCTCTCCAGAGCGGAGTGTATTTCTTTATTTGAGTGTTGGGGTTGTAAACAGTCAATATTTACTAGTGCTGAATTAACTTGAGGCTCAGGCTTTGTGTAGTTTGGATTGATAGGACCTAAAAGAGCGAAATTGAAGATCGTGCCGAAGGCTATTGGCCTGCCGGGGCCCAAAAAAATTTTGTTACCATCCAAAATTTGGCCCAAGACATCAGAACCCATAATCAAGTCAATAGCGGCTGGAAAACGATAAGACGAGTCTGCTAGGGGAAGCTGTGTCGAGTCGAGGAGTGGAACAACGTCAGGTAACATTGTTAATGGTAAAAGACCTGTCAAATCTGGTAGAATGTATGCCTTTGCGCTAATTACTGGGACTTCGGTGTGAATAGGGCGGAATGTGATGGTAGTTGAAGAACTAGAGTTTTGAGTCTGCTGATTACCGACTCCTGTAATTTTTAGTTCTGTGTGCTCGACAGGCAAACGTAATTTTTGTGTCATAGTTTTAGTTAACAAGGTTAGCATGGAACCGCTGTCTAATAATGCTCTTGCCTTATGAAATTCTCCAGCGTTGTCTGCTAGTTCTAGGGACACAGTGGGTAATAAAACTGGTGGATCGTGTACTGTAATGTGCTGAGTATGTGCTGAAATATGACTGTCATTTTGGTTAGCTTTATCAGAGGAAGTAACAGGGCTGCCGGGCAAGTGATTATTATGATAAACTTTATTATCATAGTGCTGAGTATGAAACTGGGATTTATTTTGTTTACGTGATGTAGTGGATGGTGTATATTGTAGCGATGGTATGGGTGGGTGTAGTGTAGTATTGTGTAAGTGAGTAGCAGGTAGTCATTGTTGTGAATTAATAGGTGAATTACGACGAGAAGAGTTTCTTGATTCCGTGGTTGGGCGGGTGTGTTCTTGTCCTCTTAGTTGTGGGGGCAAGAGGTGAGAATTGTCATATGTGGGTGATTCAAAGCCACTGCGATGTAAGGTGGTATGGTGTTTCTCGCTATCACATTCTCTACACCGTCCTGTGGATCTGCACTCGTCAGAGTAATGGGGTCCTAGACACTTACGGCACCGTTCATGAGCTTGGATAAAATCCCAGCGCCCTTGCGTAGGCTGTCTTAGGTATTCACCGCAGTTCAGCAACCTGTGTCCTCTAACGTGACACCAAGGGCAGTAATAATTATTGGTCGGTGCTGGTGGGTGGGCGGAATCTTGTGCTATGGGCTCGAAATATTGTGTAGACTGTGGGTATCCTTGAGCGTACTGTACAGGGTACGCTTGACTTTGTAGAGGATATGCAGGGCGCGTTAAAGGTGGGCGGACGGAAGTAGTGGGCTGAAAACGAACGTGCCGAATTTCTGGTCTGGGTGCAGAAGCGCGTGGTTGGTACCGTGCTGAGGGAGAAGCACGTTCAGTTTGTCTGTATGTCGGGCTGAGGGGAGGGGGGGGGTGGGTTATATGTCTCAGTTTCTGTGCAACGTGCATGGTCTTCTAAGAATGTGATTACATCCTTTAAGGTGGGCAGAGTGTCTGAAGACCCATGCGTTCGTTCAAATAATGTGCGAAGCTCGCCCTTTAACTTCCGCACTACTATTGACACTAGGACGTAGTCTGAGTCATGTAGTGGTAAGTTTAGGTTTTTAAGCGCCGATTGGGTTGAAATAAGAGGGGCTAAAAATAACTGTCTGATTTGTGAGCGGGTGGTGATGTGGGGTAACTCTAGTATCATATCTATAAACCTATCAATGAGAACTCGGCGATTTTCGTAGCGATTGGCAAGTGTTGTCATCGCTACATCGTAGTTCTCATCGGTAACCTTGAGGTGTGATACCATACTGAGAGCTTCTCCGGAGAGGCAAGAAAATAAATAGTGTAATTTAACTGCACCTGACAAATTACCGGCAGTGTCCGTAAGGCTTTTGAAAATAGTTATGAAAGATGGCCAATCCTCAAGCTTGGAAGAAAATTTGGGTAGATCTATTTTGGGCAGAACAGTAGACGTGGAGAATGTGGGCGAGCTTGGTTTGATGCTTGAGCTGATGGTGATGTTTGCCACCAAAATTTTTTCATATGCTTCTATAGCCGAGGTGTAGTAGTCAAAGTACCATTTTTCCACTTTGTCGTCAAGGTCTTTAGAGTCCAAGATCTCATAATATACTGTATCCAACTTGCCCTTTATATCGTCCAATTTTGTAAAGCGCCCTATGAAATCGTTTACACTATACTTTTTGTCTCCTTTTAATATAAGGTTAGCTATCTCTAATAGGAAAGTTATGTACTTATGGGTTTGCATAAAGATGGCAGATTGCGATTTGGTAGGCATGACGATGAGAAGTGCACAATAAGAAAAGGAAAAGCAAACGAAAAAAAAAAAAAAAAAAATTTTTTTTTTTTTTTTACTAATGCTAATAAAGAACACGCAAGAAAGCAGCCAGAGAAACGTAAGAAATACGAAATAAATAAAAATGATTAGGAAAAAAAATATATATCAAACTGTCGTGTGCGCTGAGTCTTAATAAACACGAAGCTATATATAAGCTATAAAAGTTGCACGGCAAGCTAACCACACCGAGTGAAACGAATATAATATTCAATATTATTATATCGATCCGATATCACGTTTAGTGCAAGTATTCGAGAATAGGTGTGCTGAATAAAGTACAGAATACGTACTCGAGGTTATATTAACCTACCTACGTACCAAAAAATAGTTATCGTGTAGCAATTTGCGTAATTATCTGAGGAATGTGGAATGGGTATTCAAATATATAAGGGCAGAAGTAATATGTTTATAAGAAAACAAAAAAGAAAAAACAAGGGCAGAAAACGGGTAAATGGGCAGATTGATAATGATTGTTTATTTAACTTTTTAGGTATGCGAAAATTTACAATTTGGTTTGAATTAACCATAAAATGGCAAAATACGGTTGTTGCAGACTGTATAAATAGGTCGCCAGTTGGAATATTCGGTTCGAAAGACCATATGATCTGGCCGATTGCCAGATTTCAAGGGTGCAAGGGTAAGAGGGAATGGAGATAAATGGACTCACCCGTAATAATATGAGCTGAGTAACCGGAGCGTCTGCGATACAGGAGCAGCAGTGCGTGTTCTCTTGTTATATATCTCCCGCTTCACAACTAGATTCACTTGCCACTTATCACCAAGCTCTTGGAACCCGGTTAGTATTGCAATTGGGTGGATATCTCAAATGCGCGCGCGATGCGTGAATGTTTTTACGCGTCAAAACGGTAGACCACTGATATCATAATGGTTACTTTTGTATGAAAAAATATCCATTATGATTATATTGTAATAATAGAATTGGGGTGATTTACGTTCGTTAAGGTGGTGAATAAGTCTGCGATTCATATGCACAAAACATACAAAGAAAGTCTGTTTACATATATCTATACGATACGTACGTAGAATAAATCCATCTATAATGACAACAGTTTATAAACACATTATTTACTAGATAATTGTCAGTCTAAACGCCACGCCACCGTCACGCATCCGCGGTTGAGTAAAACGCTTCCCGCAAATGAAGTATAATAATGCATGCAAATTACAGTGAGAATGGGATAAATGGTATATTTGTGATGACTTGATTTTTTGATATTGTGACGGTATGATTACTTGATTGTGTTTTATGGGGGCAAAGAGTTGAAACAGTCAAATAAAATAATGAATGAACATCTTTATTCTTTACCATAATCTTAATCGACGGCCTCTGTGGTTGAGCGGGCTAAGCCTTTGCCGGCGTACCTCACTACAACGCAGAGGCTCCGGGTTCGATTCCTGGTATGGTAAATTTCGGAATCGAATTTTCTCCGTTATTTACTATGGTCTGGGTGTCTGGGATCGGCCCCAGAGTGGTCCGTTGTATATTACCCATAACACAAGCATAACTTGCTTAATTTGGGGATATACAGTGTGTGTGTGTTTGTCTGCCGATTTATTTATTTATAATCTTAGACGATTAATATGGATACATTTTCACAAGGGGCGGCCTTATCGCTCATAGCGATTTCTTCCAGGCAACCCGGTGTCCAAGAAGATATAAAAAAAAAGATTAAACAATATTTGGTGGTGTATTAGCTATTATATTATAAAATTCTAAACATACCGTATCTGTATATTTAGAAAGAAAGAAATTGTATTTTATTTTCTCACACAACAATTTGCAAGTGATGTAAATCCTGTTGTCTGAGACTGGTGCCTATTTTGGATATGTGGAGATCTGTATCACCAGTGCTCCACACCATAGCGAAAAACGTGTCCGTGTGTGTGTGAGAGAGAGTATGTGTGGGTGCGTGATAAAAATTGAAGCTGTTTAAAAAAAACTACTGGAATACACTATATAAACGATGGAGAACACGAAGCATTTTTTTTAGATTTCTTGTCTGTTTGTTCGATATTCACGTAAAAACTATTGGGCCGATTTCAATGCGATATTCGCTGAAATATTTTATGTCTATTTTTAGACTTAAAATCTGCGCTACTTTTTATCGTAGGAATCCCGCGGGAATGATTTGATATGACCAGATTGAAAAAAAAATGGAATTCCAATGCGAATTTTTCACCGATCGATAACAAATTTTGTGTAATGTGTGATACTTTTTATCTCTGTAATCCCGCGGGAATTTTACCGGGAGCGGTTTGAAGTTGTTCGGGTGCATAAAAATTGGATTTTTCCGGTACAGTTTTCACCAAAACGATAGATTACATAATTTTTAAAATGTTGTGAGCCTTTGTGTCCCGGGAATTCCGCGAGAACTTCAAGTTAAACGTGGACGAAATCGCGGGAATACCCTAGTAAGTACTAAAATATAACTAATACAATCGTAATTTATTTATTTTATTTATTACATATCCAACAGCTATATTTATAACTTAAAACAATCAACTCTGTTTAATATGAATGTAGCCAATTACTGGATACTTCACGCTTTACAGTGTATTTGTACAAGACCAAGACCGCAATAAAGAGTTTTGTTTATGTTAAGCTCTATATAAATGTAGTATATTTAAAAAAATAAAATAATGTAAAGTAATGTAAAAATAAAAAATGTAGAATAATGTAAAATAATGCCTGCTGTAGCGTCCCCTATATAGTATATGTTGTAGATAAGTAACTAAAAAATAATATTTAATAAATATACAGATATTCATATTATACATATTTATAATATTCATATATATAATGCAGTAATAATACATGTTATACAAACTAAAAATTAAACTATACAGACAGAGACGTGGATATTTATGGTGCCTAATAAACAGTTAAAAATATTAGCCCAATTTTTCTAGTATCTTTGATTTATAAATTAATTTTGAATGATAGAAAATATCTATATCATTAAATTTGTTGTTATAAGTGGCAGTAAGACGAGCAAGCACTTCATTTAAGCCATAATTAGTTCTTCTACAGGGCACGTGAAACAATTTGTTGTGGCTAGAGCGTGTCTTGAGATTTGGCACTGCCAGCGATATGGATGAGGTGAGAGTAGGACAGTCTAAACGATAATTTACGATATCGTAAAGGAAAGACATGTCAAGAAGCTGTCTTCTATTTGTAAGGCTTGTGATGTTATAAAATTGGCAGGCTTCTTCGTACGTAGCAAAAGAGTTCTTGCTTTTGTAATTGAAATATTTTATAAACAGTTGTTGGATTCTTTCAATCTGATTTATATATATAGCGTACTGTGGTGACCAGATGCTACAACTGAACTCGAGCAAACTGCGAATATATGCAAAAAACACTGATTTTAAGCATGTGACATTGAAAAAAAAAGAACACGTTCGTTTTATAAATCCGAGATTTCGATAGCCTTTGTCCACTATTAAGTTTATGTGTTTGTCAAAAATCATTTTGCTGTCCAAAACAATGCCAAGGTCTCGGACTTCATTAACACGCTTAAGAGGTTGATTGTTGATGGTGTAGTTAAATAATATGGATTTAGTTTTACGGGTAAAAGTTATTTGTGAACATTTATCAATATCAATAAGTAAGTAGTAATTAACTAGTAATAAATAAATAAAAAATAAACTACATTAAATATAGGTATATTTTGAGCCAGAAGGTCCAGCTTGCCATACACAACGCGGTGCTGGTACCTACGCTCACGTATGGAAGCGAGAGTTAGGTATGGAAGAGAGAGCAAGAAAATAGAGTAAACGCGGTAGAGTTGCGAGCACTGCGCAAATTTTGCGGAGTGACGCTCGCGGACCGCGTTTGGAATACCGAAGTAAGAAAGGGAGTTGGTCTGAAAGAGAGTGTCGGGGTGAAGGTAAGGAAAGTAATGCACCGGTGGTTCGGGCATGTGGAAATATGCATGATGAAAGAATGACTAAAGAGATATACAATGCAAAAGAAGGCCACGACACACCTTCCATGATCAAATTGATCGTGTACTAGCAGAAGGTGATGTCAGGAGCCTTAAGAACAGACGAGCGTGCATGACAAGAGTTATGAATGTCAAAGAAGCAAGTGAGGTGTGTAAGTATGAAGTTATGTATGTATCTATATTTTAGGGGTCGATTTTTTAATCACTAAATAAAAGTTATTCATAGAATAAATATATAACATGGAAAGATTTTTTTTAATGAGTTTACGATTTGTACCGATGGCCGTGCGTTTATTTTCGTTACTTTTAATATTAACACCGTAAAATATATAAAATAAAAAACTCAGATGGTCTTTATGCTGCGTCGTGCGTACGTCGTCCCTTCGTCGTCTATTCTTCTCTTTCACTAGTCATCTCTTTCACACCATGGACTCGTTCAGAAATATCGTCTTACATTCATCACATACTATCCTCAAGATAAGTCAATCCCATTCACACAGTAATATGTTATGTCTTTTTGTGGGACATGTGAACTGTATGGTCAAATGTGGCCTTTCGAGTTTTCACAGGAACTCTTGAATGGCGTCGGTTGTAGCCTACAATACAACTGCAAATACGAAGACTTACATCCGAATTGGCTGTATAGACTAAGATCCCTTTGCCTGTCTTTGTAGCGAATTCTAACACTACTACTCATGGGCTTTTCGATTATGCCAATTTTTCATGTGGGATAATGTTATAGTTATTGACCATATCAAACAGATATAGCGATAAGCTTAATGCTTTATTTGTGACATGATATTGTTATTAATTGTTAATGATGTTTCAATATTGAGAGATATCGTATGTGCATACAATGTAGCTATGATTTTTAAGCGATTTTCACCATCAGTTACTTTAATTTTCATGGAAGATATATAAAAAAACCTAATTATGTTTTTATGTAAGTAACATAGAAGTACTACTTACTAACTAGGATTATTCCACGCGCATCTGTATGTATATATATATATATGTATGTGTGTGTGTGTGTGTATATGTATTATGTATACTTATCATTTATTATTGTTTATAAATTGCACCACCATTATTATTAAAAACCGAACAATCCCTACCAATGGTTGCCTGGAAGAGATCGCTTTTTAGCGATAAGGCTGCCCGTTGTACTAGCTCTTGTATTTTTCAATTTATGTTTATCTGTGCTTTGGTGTCCAATGAGGAGTTATCTATCTTAAAATACAGATTTGTCGTAGATTAACTCTCTCAATTTATATCTTCAACAACGTGATAATGTGCGAGCGAGGTTGTGGCCTTCATCGAGGTAGTTTTTTGTAATAGAATTATTAATGTATATTTTAATAAAGATATATATAGAAAAAGCATATATGAAAAATATATATATGATCACCACCAGGTACGGTTCGTTACTGCACAGTGAAATTAATTAAATTTTATTTTATTTTTAATGAGTGCATTAGGCGTTTCCTGTATATATTTTTATGAGATAGGTTTACGTATATAGTTATTATACTATTTTGATAAAAATAGACCGAGCCCCTCTAAAAAAAAAAAATTTAATACAGACAGAAGATTTACTACCCGTGCGCAGGTTTGCCGATAGCCTCATGATGTCACGCGTCGATGGTTAGTATGGTTGACAAAAAAATTTACATAAATAGTTGTGGCAATAGATTTATTATTATATATGTATACTTTACATACATACATACATACATAACTTCACGCCAGTTCCCTTGCGGGGTAGGCACGAACAACAGAGTGCCATTTAGGCTTATTCTTACACACCTCACTTGCCTCTTTGCCATTCATAACTCTTGTCATGCAAGCTCGTCTGTTCTTAAGGCTCCTGACATCACCTTCTGCTAGTACACGATCAATTTGATCATGGAAGGTGTGTCGTGGCCTTCTATATATATAGAAGGCCATTCTATTCGTATACTTTACATAAGTATATATAATATTAGTAAGTAATATAATACCATAATAGTAAGTAGTCATTAATCAATCAGTTTTATCCGTGCAGGAACGGAGAAAGAATACAATTTCCTGCGGCCGGGCGGTTTGTCGTAAGCGGCGCCAAAACAACCTACAGCCAGGTGGTAGGTATTATTACATCCCTGGTCTAAAGTACGCCGCCATAACAACCTTGAGTTGTGTTTCGGTATTAGCCACCAGTTCCAGTCTCCATTAAGAGAGCAGCAGCGCATTTGTAGCACCTTTGGTGTTACAAATGTCCATAGGCAATGGTAACCGCTTTCCATCAAGTGGACCTTCTGCCTGTCTGCTGAAGTCCTGCAATAAAAAAAAAATCATCAGGAAACCGTTTGCGCGCTGCCTATATATAATATATTATTATTCAATGTTAATTATTTCGGCCAATCACTATTATAACTTTTAAGGGTTCCGTAGACATTCTAGTGAAATCGGCGCCGATCTGCCTGTCTATCTATTATTACCCAGTTATATGGATATGGTAGGTAGGTAGATATCATTTGTTAGAAAAATGTATTCCACATACTATTACAAATAATATAATAGAATATTCTTTATTGCACACAATAAAATAATACACATGAGTTAACAATTGTATAACTAGTATAATAGGCGGTCTTATCGCTAACAGCGATTTCTTCCAGGCAACCTTCTGGGGATAATTTTACATTTCTAATAATGGGTCGGTATTCAGTGTGCATAGTTTAAAATATATACAATCATATTTTATATATATATATATATATATATATATATATATATATATATATATATATATATATATATATAATAATACATAAAAACACATATATATTTAAAACTTATACAAATATATGTACATAGAGTAAATTAATGTTTACAAATTTAGATAGTGATCTTTGAGGAGTTTTTTAAAAGATGTAAGTGACTTTACACTTCTGATGCTCATTGATAATACATTCCACAGCCTTACAAAAATTTCTGTTAAAATTGCGTGGAATGTATTGGCGTCATTAGTCGCAGATTTGCTGATGATCTCAAGAGCCTTGTACTACTTTCTCGAAAGAACACAAAGCGTTACTTCAAATAGGAGGGCGCTTTTGGGCTAAAGGGTAAATAATTACAAAAAATAACAATAAATAATTGGTAAAAGAAATCTATACCAGCTCCGATGCACGACTGCAGTTTACCCTTTAAGTACGATTGTCTTTGAATAAGCACTGATGGACATTATTTTAGATGTTATTTCGTTGCATTATAGTTCGAAATTGTATGATACAAAAATCGTAACGCTTTTGAGTTAGCGCTTGTATTATTTAATTCCTCATAAAATTTCCATACCGGCCTGATACGTAAATAGATTCTTAAGGAGTAAACTCCAAAAATAAAAGTGGGCACCCGATATAAATGTTATATAATCGCTGTGATCTCATATACTCGGACTAGGACGGTGTTAGTAGGACGCAGACAGACTACCAGCCGCCACAAGTGGTCATCGGACGGCAAGACTGGCCGACCATGCCGTAGATGGAGTTAACACGAAGATCGCGATGGCCGGCGTACGCCGGAGATCAGTCAGGGCGAGTCGCCAACAGCACGGGGCACCTGAATCCAACCACCAGATGGCAGTTGTCCTCTGAGTTGGGGTAAAGAGAAAACACATATGTCCTCTGCGACTCTACACAAGTAAGTAAAGCAGATATATTGTTAAGACTTAAATTTAGGACAGGTTAATATTTCGCTTCCAAGATCTTAAAAAATGTGATCCTCCTCTAACTTAGTCACAACAAGTTGAAAACAATAAAGCTGGTACGGTTTAAAAACACTCAACGTAAATTAGTCTGAACACAGTCCCTGGAGAAGATTTGAAATATAGTACCTATATTTCAATTAAATAAGGCAAACTAGACTATTATTGACACTCCAATACAATCATTGGCATGCTATTATTTTATTGAAAACATTGAGAATACTTTTATTTTTATTTTGTACCTTATTGTTAGGACCACATAATAAAAAAATATTAAGATTTTTTAATATTTTAAATTAATTGATTCGACGTCAATCATCGTACTAGGGTGCCAACAGTGGTATAGTTTACCCTACATTTCGGTAAGTAGCCAACGTAGCTACACGATAACAATGGACAGTCATTGCTTCTACGAATCCCTTCTGTGTGCCGAGTGACACGCACTTGGACTCTTTTTTACCTATCTAAACATGAATCCTTGTCAGATAATGTTATTCTTAATGGTATGTTTATTTTTGTTGAATATAAAACATGTATATTATTGTAAGCTTAAAATAATATTATATTTTGTTAAATTATACACAAGGACGCACTTTTTACAACAATCTCAAAAGAATTGCACTTAATGTATTAATTCACTTTGCTTATAAATTTTAAGACACTGATTTATTTTAACGTAGACTTTTTCAATTGAATCACAATGTAATTTTACAAAACACGCGCATGTAAATAACGAACTCTAGGCTATTTTTAACCTTTAACCGTTTGCATCCGAGCGGTTACTGTAAGGTATAAGTAATACACAATGAAGCATTCCATTTTACGATGTTTAGACCAATTACCTACTTTACCAATAAAGTCGATGTCTTGCTGACCTTAGGCCGAGACCGTATTGGTAACGTGATAGATGTTAGACAGAAAACGGTGTAAACCCCGTCAATTTTCAACCTGTTCGTATATGTAATACAAATTTTGAAGTGATACTTCTTTAGAATCGTTGTGATTTGAAACTCGATGTAATGAAAAAGCGACACTAAAAAGAGATAAACACATAAATCTATAGGACTAAACCAGCGAGAGAACGAGATAGAATACGTAATATTTTATTAATTTTTCGCGACCTCTATACATAATAAAACTACGTTTTAACGGTTTTAAGCGCGGTAATTTTATTTGATTTTGGTTTTTTCGACGTTTCCGACGTAAATAAAATTACCGCGCTTAAAACCGTTCAAACGTAGTTTTATTATGAGATAGAATACATTATATTTAATCATTTAAACACTATGATCATACAGATAGCGTTGGAAATGTTTTGAAGTTTTTCGTTAATACTTCCAATTTCGTGTTTTAAAGCTTAAATATAATTATAACCACATAATATATGAAATGTGACATTACGTCATTTAGAATCCCTCCCACCCTTTGTCACTTTGTTTCACTTCTACTGTGTGTGAACACACATAATTTTTAGTCAAACATAAAAAATACTATATTTTGCACATTTGTTGTTGTTTGCTTTATGTTTTACTTCGCAGCGACCTCAACATATTCTAGAAAGAAGCCGGTTAAATGTTTATTTATTGCTTTTTAGATTGAAGTCGGTTTGGTTTTTCTTAAAAAAATATTTTTCACTTTTTCATTGCGCAAATACTTGAATAGCTTTAGATAATTTCACATTTAGATTGATTTATATCTGAATCAATTGTTAAAAGTTACTTAAACGTTAAATTATAAATGTATTCAATTCGGTAAATACCGAAGTATGTGCTGGGACACATAGTAGAAGTGAAACTTCAACGGACAAGTGGAAAAGCGAGTGGCAACAAAATTTTAACTTAGAGTTTTACGGCCAGGTTTTCAAATTATAATATAGTAATAATCGGAAGACAAGCACACATATTGTATATCTCCAAATTAAGCAAGTTACGCTTGTGTTATGGGTAATATAGAACGGACTACTCTGGGGCAGATCCCAGACACCCAGACCGTAGTAAATAACGGAGAAAATACGTTTCCAAAATCTACTATACCAGGAATCGAACCCGTTGTAGTGAGGTACGCCGGCAAAGGCTTAGCCCGCTCAACCACAGAGGCCGTCAAATTAAATTGGACAAGTACATTAACAATCTGCCCGTAAAACTTCAAGTTAAAATTTTGTTGCCATTCGTTTTTCCACTTGTCCGTTGAAGTTTCACTTCTACTATGTGTCCCAGCACACATTTCGATTTTTCGCAGGTTTACTGCAAATTATCATTTGGGTAGGTTAGGTACATTTTAATGAATGCATATTTCAATTTAACATATTTTATTTCATCAAACAAAGAAACTGAATTCGATCCGGAACCAAAAAACGTATCCATAGTCTGCTCCAAAATTATGCCGCACTTCCACGCGGCCGTAACGCTTTTTTGTGACAGAAAAATCCTAAGACCCCGTCTATAAAGAAGTTTCGCTTCAATAAAACGGCACTTATAATAATTGCGGTATTATTTTTCTTTAAAGTAGAATATTTTTTAATTTCGATTTGATTATTTTAGATTTATTTACGTATAGTTTAGATGTGATGTGATGTGATGTGATGTGAATACTACGTGCGTTATGAGACTCACAATTATTACGTCACCCACAACAACAAAGTACGACATGTCATTTGTTTCATTTGGACTTTACTGTCAGGAAATGTGTAACTTTGTAGTGGAACACTTATAAGCCAATAGATGGGGCTGCGCAATAATTGAGGTCGCAAACGATCTCCGAAACAAACAAAGAATATATAGAAATTTCTAACAATAATGGATAGGCCTGCGGGGCATTACAATAGCCTTGCTGGAAGATCTTCCTCTAAAACTAAGGAACATTGCATCATTTCCATCTTGCTCCTGCGACCATTAGGGTCATGCTTAAAACTTGATAGACGTGCAAACGTCAAAAGTAAAATAAACGCTTAGAAACAGTATAACAGTTGTAGTTAAACTAATATCTAATCTATTTTAATACTATCTTTTGTTGTCTAAATCATAGCTGAACACTCCCCTATATCTACTGCCTTAAAATCTAAACTTTCCTTTATCGTTACATTTATATTTTCGGAGTCTGATGGAGCGGATTTAAATTTTGCGATTTCTGCGTCCATCTTTTCTTCAGCTTCAAAAGCTTTCTTCCTTGCATTTTTTAGTTCTTTCGTGTGCTGAACGTAGAAGAATCTGTAAAAATTAAAGGGCTAAATAATTATAATGTAAACTACTATAGTTGTGCCATTTAGGTCGCATGGAATTTGGACTTTATTTATAACTTCTAAACCCTGCGTCATATAGGTATCAAATATTACAAAAAAATTATATCTAATTGTTGTTTTCTGGTTAATTTTAAACAGAAAATACAGAAGTATTATAAATTCATTGACGTTAACGAAATTAAATATTAACCAAATTTCAAAATTCTAGCCGTGAAGGAGGAATTAATAAACAAACATAAACTCTTTCACATGTTTCTTCTCCAGTAATGCATGATAATATCTGACTTACATCAGAATCACAGAAGCAGGAATCGTGATTGCTCCGCTGACCAGGAACACGGTGCCGGGCAGCACATGCAGGGTTTTCATGTATATCCACGAGTACAAAGGATAGAACACCAGAGATGCCATGGTCTCCGTGAGAGAGAACACGGAATTCACCTTTGCTGTAAGAGAAGTGTCATAAAACACGATATTCTTTATGTATGGCATCTTGGGCTCCTCTGTCGATCAATAAATTCCGTATGATTGTTTCGTCTGGACTCAGACATGATGGAAAAATATCCCGTCTACCTATTTATATCTGAAACCTATGTTTATATGATTACTGTGATGGCATTTTGATTTGTGTATTGTCACACATTCCAGGCCGGAAATGACTTTCGGTTTCAACTAGTATAATATTATCATTGCAGGCTGTATCTCTTTTGTCTTGCGTCATCCGTCACCTGCGGTTCATGGGAATGTCTTTTAAAAATTTGGCGGTCCATTTTCCAAAGTCCAATTCCTTTGCAAATTGCTTCAGACGGTATTTAAGTCCGTCATTTATTACCTAATAATAATTCAGGGTAAAATATAACATTCTGTATACATTGAAACTTACCAGTTTCCTGCTTGTCCACCAGTTTGGATATAATTGAGCGGAGCGATGTAAATGTTGTTGCATTTAGCACCTCAGCAACTGGCACTGTAATACAAAATATAAAAATTAAATGCTATTTCTACATTTTTGAAGATAATAAAAGTAGTTTTAAAATCTTTTTTTGTCAAATTTTTGTTTATTTTATTAAAAGATGTGCAAATCCATTTATTGGATATTTTTCTACTGTCTAGTAAAATTTACGTGAAACATATATCTATTAATTTTGTGATCTACCCACATTTTCTCTGTGAGGCGATGGTTGACGCGAAGCGGATAAATCGCAGTTATTAACGCGGTCGAGATGCGAGCACTGCGCAAAATCTGCGGAGTGACGCTTGCGGACCGCGTTCGTAATACCGAAGTAAGAAAGAGAGTTGGTCTGAAAGAGAGTGTCGGGGTGAAGGTAAGGAAAGGAATGCTCCGGTGGTTCGGGCATGTGGAAAGAATGCATGATGAAAGAATGAATAAACAGATATACAATGCAAAAGTGGATGGATGCAGAAGTCGTGGAAGGCCACGACACACTTTCCATGATCAAATTGATCGTGTACTAGCAGAAGGTGATGTCAGGAGCCTTAAGAACAGACGAGTGTGCATGACAAGAGTTATGAATGTCAAAGAAGCAAGTGAGGTATGTAAGAATAAGCCTAAATGGCGCTCTGTTGTTCGTGCCTACCCCGCAAGGGAACTGGCGTGAAGTTATGTATGTATGTATGTATGTATGTATTAACCGACTTCAAAACAGGAGAAGGTTCTCAATTCGTCTGCATGTTTTTTTTGTATGTTCGTTACTCGATTTCTCCGTAAATTGAGGGCCGATTTTCAACATGTTGCTTTTTGTCGAAAGATTACAGTCTCGAATTGGTCCCATCTTCATCATGTCTGTATCTGATAAGTGGGTTCCAAGAAATTGAGAAACTCACGAAAATTGTTTACCAAATTTTTCGTAACACGATATCTACATCAATTCTAAACCGATTTTCAAATTGTTTTCTTTACTCGTAAGTATTTATACTCCCGAGGTGGTGCCAAGGTCACCAAGTCTGGATCTGATGAGTAGATTCCAGAGAAATTGAGAGTTACCCGTATTAAAAAACGCCGAGAGTCTATTTTTTTAAGGGTATACGCGTGCTAGTATTATACATTCTACAGGCACTTAATTTTTTTGTAGGTCTGTTACGTGATTTCTCCGCCGATTGTGGACCTATTTTCAAATTATTTATTTAACTCCTGAGATGCTCTCATAGTCACCAAGTCAGACTCTGATTTTTGGATCGCAAGGAATATTCGTCTATGGTTGTATACACAACCTACATAAGCCGTATTAGTACAGGTAAATAAGATTAGTTTCCTATTTTGTAAGAATAAACTTAGTTATTTATAATTAAAATAAAAAATAGCAAAATGAATCCTTCCATCTATAATTACGTACCTAAATACATCTCAATGTCGGTCTGTACAAAAGCGACCCAGATAGACCCGGCGAATTTGCTCGCGACCGATATGAGACAAAGCAGCGAGTCATCAATCTGCATACGCCTGCTAAGAATGGTGATTGAGAACATAGCACCTGAAACGAAATATATATAATATCATAAATCATAGACTTCTGCAAGGGCATATTCATAACAAAGTTTTAAATTATCTGCTATATTGTGAATGTACTAATGGAGACGGATACGCTTTCATATATTCTTGAGCTCATACAGAAAAAAGACGAGAGTAATTTTAAGATTCCTTTGTCTTATGTTGATATTTTTAATAATAGTAGATAGTGGTTTTAGTTATTTTGAATGAATTAGTCGTGTGGTGTAAGTATCTTCATAGAATTCACTATTGAAATTCATTCACATAAATCTCTTATAATTATTAAGATTTTTCCCCTTTCAGGTAGAATTTAGGGCTGATGTTTTCCATTTTGTAATCTATACAGATAAATAAAATTGAAGTGTCTGTTTGTAATGTCAAAATAACAGCTTTATACTAAATGCATATGAAAGTATATTCGGGACTTATATCAAAATTCAATTTATTTTGTCTGTCTGCTTGCATGTCTATCTATCTGGATGTTCCGACTAATCTCTGAATCGGCCGGACTGATTTTGAAGGTATTTTCACTGGCAGATAGCTGTTGTTATAAGGAGTAACTTAGGTTACTTTTACTTTCGTTTAAGGTTCCGCGAAAAGTAATTCACGCCGACGAAGTTGTGGGCACAGCTAGTTAGAAAATATAACATTTTTTTAAGCCATACCTAAACTTGTTACATTTGTTTGGCCTCAAAACTTGCGGCCTCCTTTTGCTATCTCACTATACTTCTTCTCCTTCAAGTCTACACGTAGAATATTGAGCCCATTATTCTTCTATAATTAGTGTCAAACAGGTTGCCAATTTTACGTCGTGGACAGACATACAGATCAGTTATGCGAGGTAAGCACCTATCGGCGTCTCTAGAGTTATTTTTTAGAGGCTGGGCCTCTAATACAAAAAAAGCTGAGATGGAGCGACAGACAAAGCAGCGACGCGACGTGGCAACTTCAAAAGCTATATTTTAGAAAAGGATTTTAACACAAACACATGTTGTTTAAAAGTTATCAATATCCTACATCATATTTAACTAAAATTGTATATCCCTTTAATTTTTAATTTTGCAGCTGTGCTGTTTGCTCAATTCAAATTTGTTACTGAAAATAGGTGCAAAATGATTTTAGGTGTTCCAAAAAGTGAATTTATCGGCTAATGTTCAAATATCTGCAAACAATACAATATATTTAGGAAGGTTTTGACAGAAAATATTTACCAAAACAATGTAGTATAATACAGTAAATGACGAATAATCCATATTTCACCATATCCCAGTTGAGACGATTTCTCACGAAGAGGTAAAATACCGTACCCTCGGCTGTAACAAAATTAATTTTCAAAATGTATTTATTTGGTTTAAAAAAAATGTATAGCACCACATATTGTATTTCTTTGATACAATTTTACAAGCTTTTATTTAACTTGCAATTGTTGTACCTATGTAAGTTCGGGTAAAATCTTGCAAGTTAAATTTGACCAACTTCCCGGTTTCCAATTGAACTGAAATTTTACACGTGATAGGTTAATCTAATGTTTGGTACATTATATTGTTTATAACCGTCTTAAAATTTTAATGTGTTGTATAAAAACATGGAACAATAACAAAGTAAGTGTTTAAACAAACATCTGATACCTAAGCTTAATTACATTATTTTCACCTTTGTTATTAATCCAAACGGAAATCTGAATCCGTAAGTGCTAAAATTTTAAAAAGAAAACGTAACGGTCAGGAAAGGTCAGTTGTTTGTTCACGACTATAAAAGCGGAAGGTTCGGCCGGCATGGCTCATACTAGGAGGTGCTTCCTCGAGCGTGCTGCTTCCGGACTGAACGCCTCCGCTCCCACGGAGTCGGGAAGCCCCCAAAGTCCGGTAACGCTGAAACAGCCATCTGCGGCTATTCAGCTGGGTCCAGCTCCAAAAAAAAAAGCATGGCTCATTCTCGATCCAGCCGTCGAACAGTACAGAGCTCCGAAGTTGTTCGCTATACCTGCTAACAGTCTACAACCAGCAATCTACACTGACAGTCTTGGGCGAGGAGCACATAATATATTGATATATTGTGGTCGATAATTACTGCTTGATAATCGCAGTATTCTTGGAGGGCTAATTGCTGTTTGACACCGGGCAAGCGTGGATGCAACTCTTGGAGTTGTCCTAATATTTCTGTGTACTAGTGTGCAGTATTTAATATCGTAATTGTAATCATTCAAGTGTAATAAACTTTGATTATAATATTTCAGATTATTATTGTGTTATTCTCGGAGTGTCATTCGTTCGCTCCCAGCATGGGCCTACACACGCACACACGCATATGTATATAGCATGACAATGCAATAATATGGTACCATGGAGCTGATCTGATGATGGAGTCGGAAGGTGGCCATAGGAACTCCTGTACTAACCAAGATAGACCCGTCGTGTTTGGGCTCGTTTTACATGTCTTTTGTTAACTTATAAGTTGACACACACACATATGTATATATATACATACTTCGTCTGGCCATAAATACTGTTACAATTAAAAAGAAACAAATTTGGAATCTGTCATTTTTATATAATTGTTCATTGTGTTTTCTCATTTTGGCGCCAATACATAGTACAACATTTTACGATGTTAAAATGGAGTGGCGCGATAAAGAGAACCGAATCGCAGTGATTGCATTACACAAAGTAGGTATGGAGCGAAATGCAATTTTTAAAACTCTCCATACGTTTGGTATTAGTTAAATGTTTATGTACCGGGCTATCAATAGGTAAAATGAGACCTTCTCTGTTTTTGACAGAAAAAGATCTGGCCGTCCACGTAGTGTTCGTACGAAAAAGGTGGTCAAAGCAGTAAGGGGAAGAATTCCTGATCGAAAGCAAGAGATTTTATCTTGGGAGAAGAAGATATCACCTAGAACCATGTCGCGTATTTTAAAAGATGACTTAAAACTTGCAGCGTATAAGAGACACACTGGTCATTTCTTAACTCATAATTTATAAAAGAATAGCGTGGTAAAATCGAAACAACTACTGAAGCGGTACGCAAAGGGAGGTCACAGAAAAATTTTGTTTACGGATGAGAAAATGTTTACAATTGAGCAACATATTAACAAACAAACTGACCGTATTTATGCTCAAAGCTCTAAGGAAGCTTTTCAATTAGTCGACAGAGTGCAACGTGGGCATTATCCGTCTTCAGTGATGGTTTGGTGGGGTGTAAGCTATGAAGGAGTGACTGAGCCATATTTATGTGAAAAAGGTATCAAAAAATCGGCACAAGTGTATCAAGATACCATTCTTGAGAAGGTAGTTATGCCCCTTAACAACACCATGTTCAATAACCAAGAATGGTCCTTCCAGCAAGACTCGGCGCCGGGTCATAAAGCTCGGTCTACGCAGTCTTAGCTGGAAATGAATGTTTCTAAGACTGGCCGTCGTCTTGTCCCGATCTTAATCCGCTGGATTATGATTTATGATCAGTTTTAGAGAGTACGGCTTGCTCTAAACGCCATGATAATTTGGAGACCCTAAAACAATCCATACGATTGGCAGTGAAGAATTTTCCCATGGAAAGAGTGCGTGCTTCTATTCATAACTGGCCTCAACGTTTAAAAGACTGTATTGCAGTCAAACAGAGACCACTTCGAATAAGCTTTTTATATTTTAAATTGTTTTATATTTATGTATTAAACCAATACACTGTAAAACTTATAAATGTTATTTGCAATAGAAAAAAATAAATTCTTTGTTACAATATTTATGGCAAGGCTAGGTATATTATTATATATGTTAATTGACATAATAGTCAATCCCTTGATAGTACATCATAAATAATCGCTAATTATATGGATTATTACATTCAAGGAAGCTAAATTTATAATCCCAACACGTTTAAATGAGATACGCTATCGTGAATTTTATTTAGGCGCCATTCAGATCTCACGGACGAAAATGGATCACTTTGGGAATCAGTGCCTTAGACAACAGAAACTGTACCTATTACAATAGTTACAAAATATAACTGAATTTTATTTTGCTTCTGAAGATGAACCATACACCAACCATTTTAAGTTGGTCTTAATTTAGAAACAAAGATCATGAACAATACCTAATTTTAATTTAGTAGCTAAATCAGTACAAAACATTATGAGAATTATGAAATGTCAATTTATACTTGTGTCCCGTCCAAAACAATAAAAACCTATAACTTTTTATTTCACTCACACTCACTCATCATATACTTATACGTATGAATAAAATTGTTATAGTTCTTGTAATTCATGAAGGCGAGCGGGTTTTGTGTTGTGGTTCAACGTGTACATGCATATGGCGATAGTGTGCGTGTGGAACAGAGCGATCAGTTGCGAGTGTGCCGTCCAATCATATCAGCTTTCATCCTCGCGCATTTCTTTTTACTAGAGATTAGGCCAAAGCGACGAGAGATGAGACCACGAATAGGCACCAGGGTCAAATCTCCGGCTTGTGTGGAAACTCGACTAATAAATACTCCACTAAAACCACCCTCCTCCCATGTGCCCCGCGCTGATCCTACCGTATCAGTGCTTGAGAGTACCCCGGGAATCAGGGCAAACTCACTTCGTCAACAGGGGTGAAGACTCCTCCGCTCCCTAGATGCTGGAGGGCCCCTGTCTCTTCATCCTCACGCATACATTGATGCGTGTTTATTACAACTAGAGCCCAGTCGCCTTTGTGAATTGCAAGAACTAAACGCAGCCATTATTTTAGCATGATGTCCATAGGTTTCATTAATTGCTCTAAGTCAGTAAGCAGTAAGTAAGTTTTTTCTCAACGATTTTTATGTTGCGACCCACAAAAAAACCAAAAAGTCAAATAAAAAGTCTTGCGACCTCTGCACTGCGGAATAATAATAATATTTTAATTTAATTTAATAAGTTTTATTTTTTAGCAGACTGTGACCCCACTAATAACAAACGCGATCCCGACATAGGTCGCAACTCAAGGTTGAGAAAGGATGCTCTAAATTTTAATGATTGACACTTACCTGACGTTGGTCCGAAAAGCATGAAAACGGTGAATAAAGTTAGAAGAACTTTGAGCCTCTTTTGTGATGGTCGAGGTCGGAATGCTATAGTTAATGTTTCCACTAGATGAGATAGATTGAAGAAAGATATTTTTGTGTTAGGTCGTTGTATCTGCGAAAGAAGAGAAAATATAAAATGAACAGCTTGTTTTAAAAATATATTTATTTACTAACGACCCGCCCCGGCTTCGCACGGGTATCTAAAAATATTTTTTTTGTTGAGTAAGCGAATTCCAAATATTTTCAAGCTAAAATTATTCGATTCCGCACACGACCGTTGCGTAGGGAGCCGACTTCTGAATATGCGCGGTACGTCATTTCTTGACATTGACTCGGTATTTAGTTGTGGAATCATAAAAAAATACCTCATATCTCAAATACTACTGAACGCATATATTTCAAACTAATTTTCTTTAAAGTGTTTTTAAACCCTTGAGATGAATTTTAGAAAAACTGCTTGTATATTTAAATACTAGCTGACCTGTGCCCACTTCGCTGGCCATCAGAAAAAAAAAATCAAAATGACTTATTACTTATCACAATCAAATCTACCTTATTTCACTCAGGAATAATGTAGCTTTCCACTGGTGAAAGAATTTTCAAAATGGGTTTAGTAGATCCAGAGATTAACCCCTACAACGTCAAACTCACAAACTACCTTTTTTTTGTTGAGTTTAATTACCTACTACGCGAATTCAAAATATTTCCCCTCCCGTACTGCCCGTACCCCAGTGACGCCTACATCGCATAAGCCTATCTAGCCGACTAGGGCGCGCGGCGACCACGCAAGTTTTTTTAAATTCGTTTTTAAACTCTTTATATCTTTCGAATGGAATCTCCGAATTGAATAATTTAAAAAGTTATATAAAGTTATTGAAGCAGTCTTGAATATGAAATAATTTATTTTCATAAGGATGAATACCAAGATACAAATAAAGAGCCTTTTCTAGCGGCAGCATTTCAATTAAATTTTTAAAATAAAAAAAACACTTATTGTGGCATTACTATAATAGTTAGACATGCTGTCACGACACTTTTTGCAAATAATGAAGTATTCTGCAAATTCAGAGTACATTATTTTATTCGATCATCAATAGTTTTCCCAGCGCACGCGATGTTAAGAATATTTTAAGTAAATTTTTTACACCTTGATTTACATTATTGGAGTTTTAGTAAGGATCTCTAATTTTTTTGAAAATATATTATAGCCCATGTCAATCGGGGATAGTGTAGCTTGCCAAGAGTGAAAGAATTTTTCAAATCGGTTCAGTAGTTTCGGAGCCATGTAAACAAAGAAACAAGCAATCAAATCTTTCCTCTTCATAACATTAGTATAGTTAGATTATTAATTCATTCATTATTTTTCTAGCGTTCACTAAATATGTTTCGAAGTCGTTCATTTAATGATTTTAATAATATTTTTTGCTGTACCTTTAGAAAAATGCAAAAAATAATTCCACTTTTTTATAATTTTCGCTTTCGTATATTGTCAACAGCAAAAGAACAAATTAAACACTTAGGGGCCATTTGCATGGAGAGAGTTTCTTGTCTCCAAGATACGACTGTCGAATGCAAGAAAAAAAGTTATTATCATGTAAACTAATCATACGATATCGTACGTACAAGGGCAATGGACGTCTTGCCATTGAATACTGACGTCTCTGTGTAAACAAAATTCAAAATACCGCGCTCGAAAGGCAAATCTCGCATTCAAATCGGTGCAAACTGATTTGTACGATACTCGCATGAATTGGAAAAAATGTCATACGAGTTCTAGTTTAGACAAGTCCAGAAATCGTAGGCAAATATCTCAATGCGATTTGTGTCGTAGTGTAAACAAACCTCTTAATGATAATTACTATACGATAATTGAATGACATACTCGTAAGCGAGTATTTTTTGGCTGAATATAAACTTGTCAATGCGATTATTGTCTAAAGAGAATCGCCTGCGAAAAGAGTATACGATTTTTGCCCCAAAACATACGATAAACTCTCTCCCTGTAAATGGTCCTTTAAACTATTTAACAAACATTTCCCGTTAAAGAAAAGCTCTTAAAAATAGCTGTGGATACTTTTGGAATTAAAAAGTAGAGATGCTTCTCATGCATTCTTCATGTTTCTAGACCAGGATTAGAACCCACGACCGCTACTTAACTAATCTACTACTACCCACTGTGTGTTTTAAACCAACGTAAAAAAACGGTTTTATATTTTTTATTCGATACTGAATTGATAAAATTGCCATATTTTCCGGTAATGACGTAAAATAGGCTCCCATAGAGTAAATAATAACCATAAACAAAATTAAATAATTAAAATTAACAAGTTGGCGGTAGTCTAAATAAAACTTTAACAATACTCGTTGACACTTGACATGTTTGTCTTCCGTTATCACGGCCACTGAAAAGTGGCCGAAACGTCGGAAAAAACAAAATCAAATAAAATTACCGCGCTTAAAACCGTTAAAACCTAGTTTTATTATGTATACAAGTCGCGAAAACTTAAGAAAATATTACCCACTGTGTGTTTTAAACCAACGTAAAAAAAACGGTTTTATATTTTTTATTCGATACTCAATTGATAAAATTGCCATATTTTCCGGAAATGACGTAAAATGGCCAGATTGAAAAAAAAAATCGAATTCCAATGCAATATTTTTACTGTTAGTTAAATTTTATGTAATAAGATGTGTGATAGTTTTTATCCGGGGATTCCTGCGGAAATTTTCCCGACAGTGGTTTACGTTACTCATAAAAGTTAGCTTATTCAGAGACAGTTTCCAATAAAGCGATAGCTTACATTCTTTTTTAAATGCTGCGATAGTTTATGTCCGGGGAATTTCAATTCAAACGTGTACGAAGTCGCGGGCATATACTAGTTTTAAATAAAATCTTACATTCTAATACAATGTGTCTTAAGGCAACCTTGCTTAAAGCACCTAAAAATGAAAAAAAAAATCTCGACATGCATGAATAGATTTCACGAACCCAGTCGAATAGGTTTTTGTGCTAACTTGCTTTCGAGGTATAAAATAACCCAGTGTAATAGATATGATAATTAACAATACACTTTACTGTTCGATATTCAGTTGTTAATCTCCAAAGAGGGGGCATTAACCTGACAGAATATTATCTTAGTACCTGTTCTTTCTATTGAATTAAAATTTAATACCTATTCTTTTATTTTTGCACCTTGTTCATAAAAAAAATATCTAACAACACGTTGCCTCCTTACTTGTCGCCACCGATATCGCTCAAATTTATAGCATATGCAGGGCTTGGTTAGAAATGGAAGTACCTGAAGTGAGAACTCCAGATGGCCAAGCGTTTAGGAAATAGAATTTTTGACACGACTCTAGCAACATGAATTATACATTTTGTTATTTTATTTTACCGTTTACTAAACTAACCGGTATTTATACCTATGTTAAACAATGTGCACAAATTCAGTAGTAAAGATAACACAGTAGACTTATCGGATTATTTAAATGCTTTCAACCTATACAACCGTTATTAAACTTCTATAATTTAGTCATTCGTAAATATTTTTAATTCGTACACTTGTAATTTGATCACTCTTTTTTCCTGTTCTAGAGAAAACAGTCTGAATAGATATTTCAAGTGTTGATAATATTACGACCTAGATGCCGCCAAAGCAAATTTACACCTATAAAAACACATTTTATTACCTTTCGGCATTTGGACTTCTTTTATTTACTTATTTATTGACATGCGTTTATTAATTATTCTAGAGAACAGTCCATCGTTTCATTGTACTCGTTTATGCCCGTTGCGGTCGACTCAGTAGCCAGGTGTGTCGGATTTAAAGTACAAACTGATTCCAGAAAATTCAGTCGACGCGGCCGGACGGATATATTGCATCTGTGCAGTATGAAGCAATGGCCCGATGGAGGGACGAGACAGTTGAGTAATAACCACGAGCGAAGCAAGATGTGTTTACTACAATCGGGAAACTTTTCAATTATCCTTTAAATTGTTGTATCTTTTTGATCCACAAATCGTATTATTCAGGAGACGAGTTTATGCAAAATAAATTTCAATTATTTTTATATATTGTAGATTTATTAGTTTTGACATTATAGATTATCTATACTAATATTATAAAGAGGTACAGTTTATGAGTTTGTGACGTTGTAGGAGGTAATCTCTGGATCTACTAAACCGATTTTAAAAATTCTTTAACTGTTCGAAAGCCACGTTAACAGAGAGTGTCATAGGCTATATAACATGACGCTATACACCACGGGAGCGGGACAGAGCGCGAGTGAAACCGCGCCGGGCCGCTAGTAATTAAATAAAGGTATATTAGTTTACAGTTATTTTTGTACACCATGAAAATGGTACCATGTATTTAGCCTTAAGTATTTGTAATAAACTTTGTACTAATTTCTGGAAAAATGAATGTTATATGATTACGAATTTTTTGGTATAGATGTATTCATTTAGGATTATTGAATAATTGCAGTGGAAAGTCGTGGTCGCGTATGGTCCTATTCATAGTGAGTTACAGTAAGCGTGAACGCTTCTTTAGGGCGTTCAAACTTACTCTAACTCTCTATGAATAAGACCATTAGTGGTTAGAGCACGTATCTCAAACTTAAAGGGCGCGGATTCAAATCTTGGCTGAAAAGCTGTGCAGGAACGAAGAAAGAATACAATTTCGGCCTGTCGTAAAAGACGACAAAACAACCCACAGCCAGGTGGTACGGTATTTGCTCGGCTGGATGGCTACTACCCCTAGTCTGCCGCCATAACAACCTTTAGTTGTGTTCGGGCATTAGTGACCATGTTCTATTCTACCTTAAGAGAGCAGCAGCGCATTTGTAGCACCTTTGGTGTTGCAAATGTCCATAGGCGACGGTAACCGCTTTCCATCGAGTGGGCCGTCTGCCTGTCTGCTGAACTCCTACAATAAAAAAAGCATGCACCACTTTGGTAATTTTCTGATCTTACTTCTTTTTAATATGTCTATCGGAAATCTGAATTCTTTTTAGAAGCTTTATGGGGCACGAAACAAAAAAACCTCGTGCAATTTATATGGGAAAATGAGAAATCATCGTACGTCGTGTAGAGTTGAGTTATCGAGCTGCGCTTTGAGCCGGACTTTTTTTTCCCTAAGAGTAAATTTTAAGATAATAGGACTTAAAACAAATGTTATTTCTGGACCACTCTAATGTACGCATATTAATGAATAAATATATAAGTAAGTAAGTTTTTACGTTTATTTTTCTTCAAAGTCTCGATAAGTAACATACAGTTCGGTACTATTGAATTTCTGATAATGTTAAAACATAATACGTTTGACAAATATTCAAAAGAAATAAAGTATTTAATCTGTACATCAGAGGTCGATAAACAGCTACGTTTGGTGAATCCGTCACACGTCTTAAGACGCTGTAAGGTATAGCATAAAATTCTATTTTATTTGACACCAGGTATATTCATAAGACGAATCTACGAAAGTGGCCGACTTTAACCCCACTGTTCAGAGCATTTTTCAATTACAGTACCTTATATTGTTACGAATGTGAGACTTGAATTAAAAATGCCGTTGGAATTACTATAGAATTTATTAGAACTATACAAACACGTATAACACAGGTATAAATAAAACTGGACGCAACCAGTACAAACTGCAGGATTCAATAACACGCGCAAAGTCCGTCACTATATATCTTATCGAATGTACATGTGTTGCTTTGATCGTGGTTCTCGCTAGACTGTCGATCTCTCCATTGGGCCATTGCTGCACTGATACAATATGGCTGCCAGCCTACATAGAAAAGATTTCTTAGAATCAGTTCGACACAGCGGCCTAATGACTGCCATAAAAGATGACAATACACAATGGACTGTTTTTCTAATTACAAATTTTACAAACCCAAAGTAAACAAAAGAAGTGCAAATGCGGGAAGGTAATACACTGCGCTTTATGGCAGGCAGGTCATTCACCTTTGTCGGCATGTAACAATATACAGATGTATACGTATTACTTATTGCAAAATTATTAAATAAAAAATTGGTAATTTATTTTTGGTTCTAATCATAACAATTACTCTCGAAATGTAGTTACCTCAGGAAGTCCCTTCTTGCGAAGAATTTGATCAGGTTCTTTCAAACAGAATGTTCCATATGATAGCGCCAAAACGTACAACCCACTCGTCAGGGAAAATACTCCATAGTAACCCAATGTCTTCACCAGGAATCCACTTAGCCCTATTCCTATAGGCAAGCCTGCTGTCATGCAAAAATTAATTAACCCAACCCTAAAAGTTCTTGATTCTTCACAAGTTATATCAGTTATATAACTGAAAACACCTAGAAACGAAGTAACCCAACCTCCGGTAATAGCTGGGAATAACGTCTCTAGGAATACGGTATATTGAACAGGTATTTCATAAAAGAAGTAGACGTTGAGCAAATTACTCAGCGATGTCAACAACTCTCCGTAAATTGGAAGCATTATGCAGAATTTTCTTTTACCAGTCCTGTCGCTCCAGGCTCCAAGAAACATGATAATTATACATATTAGAACAGTATGTATGATTCCTTTCCAGATGTCAATCGAGGAGATTAGTTCCTGGACTTGTCTTTCATATTCTGTGTGGTTATTGCTTGTTTTCTTGACCAGAACATCACAGATATCGTCGTCAATGGCTAAATTTACTCTGCAAGCTTTGTCTAAATTAAGATTAGTCATAGCAAACCTGGATATAACACTTGGTATTATCAGACCAGCTATTAATGGTTCTACTGTAATATTCTCCTTGATGTGACATAATTTCACAGATAAACTTTTGTCCTTGTATGTCTGTTTAACAGCGTTATTAAGAGGCTTTTCTTCAATAACAACATATTTTCCTTTTTCATCTGCCATTGTTTAAGGTTGTGACACTTTGATCATCGTTTGTAAACACTACTTTAACACGTCTGACTGTTGCAGTGCAGGAACGCGCCGCACGGTGGTCTGAAACACTAAAATAGTTGGTCAAAACTACAAAAATAATATTTCCAAAAATTTAAAATAAGGTATTTCTGCACACAATTCCCGAAGAGCACGCATTACACGTGCAATCACACAATCGTATGTGAAAATTGCAGCTCTCACATACTTTCGGGAGACGTGTTATAGTGTCATAACATACGCTTTGTTAAAAGTGATCCACAGTTTTGGTTCAAGTGCTATTACTAACGATTTCATATGGAGGGTGTTTCTGAAGGTTTGTATGAAAAGTTTTTACTGTTAATTGTTTGCTAATAATACGTAAAATATATCACAAGTTGCTTTGTAGAGTATTGTTGTTACGAATTCCTATTCAAAGAGCAACTTTTCGATATAATCCGGGATAATTTTAATATCTAATATGGCCATTTTGCATTCGCCATCTTGAAAATCGGAAATCCCGACATCAAATTTGTAATCAACGAGCCGAAAAAGTACAATTTACAGATTCTGAGTCTAGTTCAAACTTTTTTTGAGCTTTGACCAGCTTTTGGGGCGTTCCAAACCACTTGGCGCCATCCATATATATGGACAAGGTTGTGCCACGCATAACGCGGCGCCGTCGAGTTAAATTTGAAGGGTTTTTGAAACTTTATTGCAACAGATTTATATAAAACCAAAGATTATTTTCTCAAATCATGTAAAAAGTCCACACCTTCCATGATCAAATTGATCGTGTACTAGCAGAAGGTGTTGTCAGGAGCCTTAAGAACAGATGAGCGTACATGACAAGAGTTATGAATGTCAAAGAAGCAAGTGAGGTGTGTAAGAATAAGCCTAAATGGCGCTCTGTTGTTCGTGCCTACCCCGCAAGGGAACTGGCGTGAAGTTATGTATGTATGTATGTAAAAAGTCAAAGGGCTAACGAAGACAAAAACTTAACGAACGTTATTTGACGTTATCATACTTTTGGATCAATAAAGGCACTTGCAATATTTCGCACCACAGCACAGAAGATATTTGGCGCGTCACATGTTTGTTGCTGTATCAATGCTTCAATGCACGAGCATACCCGATGCCATGCAGCACAATAGTTACCCTTGTTTGTCTTGACAATATATTTCTTTGATATCAATTACGTCTTGATAAAGACAATGTTATACAGTTCCAAATAATAATGCACCGTTGTTTTGCTATAGTGGTATCAATACAATTTGTTCATTTGAACATATTTTTAAAACAATATGTTATTGTTTTACACTAATTTATTTACTATATTAACCGAAATCTTAGTAATTATAATTAGTCGTAATCACTTTTTTTTAAAGTCTACAAAACAAAATTATGGTAATTCTATGTTTAATTTAGTCTGACGATATCAATAATTAAAATATTATATAGGGATATTCTTTTTATTTGTACCGTTACTTTAATTATTATGAAACTTTTTAAGTGGTATATGAATTTAAATAGAATTTTAATTACTCTATAATTGTCGTCTAATTCTTCTTAAGGTCCGTCTCGGACTGCTGCTGAACAAGTACTGGGTGTGAAATAAAAAAATCTTATAAATATATTATGTATTCAGAGATATACAAGTGGATTAAACACAGCAGGTTTTTCATCAGTGAAATTTAAGAGTTAATTGTAGGTTCATTGCGTGGTTCAAACTAGTCAAGTTGCGTAAGCTGTTTTATTATAGGGTACCCGGTAGCAAAATACGGATTTTAAATGTTACGTTAAACAAAAACTACAAACTTTTTAAGCCTAATTGCCTAAAATCGATTAAAATGGATTTTATTTTTCAAAAAAGGTTCTTCCCTCTGAATATTGTTCCTCAGTTTATATACTACGCGTTTAAGAAGTAATGGTTAAATGTTAAAGTTAAAATGTAGTCGTTATGGTAAGTCATTATTTTCTCAAACAATGTTCTTTTTTAGTTTGAAAACATTTTTTTATTTAATAAATAAACTTGGCTCTAGAGATATCTCTATAGAAAAAAGTCAATAGGGGGAAGAAAAAGCTAGCCAACTTGTTGGCCAGATGTCTTTAAAGTGACTTATCAATTTGCTTGGAAAAAAATAGGCAAGAGAACCAAAGTGTATTCAGCAGTATGAAGCGTGGCATCATCTTACTGAAACCGTGTGTGTAAGCTAAAAGAAGGACGACCTCAAAGTTTTAGCAGAAAATAATCATTTATCATGCGCGAAAAAGGTGTTAACCTTTCGAAGTTCTCAAAAAACTAAAGTGCATCTATGCCATAGATTGACAACGCATACCAAAGGGTTCTTTGGGCTGTACAGTAGCTGCTGAAGGTTCAAAAGCAGGATCTGTGCTTAAGTGACCAATAATGGCAATTTTATTTTTACGTATCATACGTCACGTAAATATCGGATAATGTACTGCGAGCAGTATCTTCGGCGAATAACGACACAATAATAATTATTATTTAGAAACGCTTCAATTGCCATTACACGTTCCATATCTCTCTACTGGGACACAGTGATTAGAAAATCAACACTAATGATGATTCTAACGAGACCCCTCACACATCCGTCCGATGAACAATTTTGAAATAATTTGAAATCCTAATTCTGCCACCGAACACACTATATTCATTTGACATAGACTGATTTGCCTGTCAAAATGTTTTCTTAAAATACAATGGTTCCGTAAAGATATCATTTGACAGGAATATGTACTCTAATATGTATAATAGATAAACATTCCTGTCAAATATTATCTATAATATTATAAAATTCTAAAAATGCCGTGTGACATTGAAACTATTTCTCTCAACTTGGCCTTAGGCCGAGAGGGTAATCCTCTCGGCCTTTAGCCTACATACACCTATAGTCAATAGCAACTACAGACAAAACGCGTTTATCATACGAAGCTAAAATTCCTTTAATGAAATAGTAGTGGACTCAAAACTAGATCTATACTGCACAACTATAAATTCTGTTAAGTTCAATTTTGCTCATTTTTTTTTTGATAGAATTAACAGCTTTAATTTTGTTATATTAATATTCCTCGAAATCGTGTGTATATGTTTTTTTTTTACCAATAAGTGGAGGCTTATTATCAGCATCTTTTTTTTTAAATTTTATTGTTACTATATCTTGTGTGTATTAGACTTCGTAAAATAAAATAAATAAACGGTTTAATTAAAAATTACAGTTTTTCTATTAATAGTGAAAACTAAAATTTTACAGTTAAATCAATCAATATGATATAGCCATTATTTACAGATTATACAAAATTGTGTAAAAAAAATTATTATGTATTATATTCTAATTCTTCTTCTTCGTGTTTTTCCATATCATATTGTTGTTGCCTCGCCTTCTTTTCACGCCAATGTTGGACGTAAAGGCATCTGAAAAACAAAATATTATTTTAACCGACTTCAAAAAAAGGATGAGGTTCTTTGTGTTTGGTGTTTTTTTTTTGGGTGTTCGTTACTCAATTTCTCCGTCACTTGTGAACTGATTTTCAAAATTTTTCTTTTAATCGAAGGAGTATACTCCCGAATTGGTCCTATAGTCATCATGCCAGGATTTGATGAGTGGATCCCGGGGAATTCGAGAGAAACGCTCGAAAATTGTTAACCGACTTCTTTGTTCCAAAATATCGCTGTCAATGGTGAACCGATTTTATTTTATTCTTATCTATCTATATTCTTGATTTTTTTTGTTGCTGAAGCAATTAGTGGTCGGCAGCACATTTAGTGTTGCAAATGGTTACAGGCGACGGTAATCACTGTCCATCACAGTTAAGCCGTCAGCCTGTCTGCTGTACTCCAACCAGCAATAAAAAAAAAAATAATACTTACACCAACATTGTTATAGCTGGAACCGTCATAAAGGCACTGAAGACGTAAACAGCGCCCGTAAATACAGATACGGTTTTGGAATACATCGCAGAGTACGTTGGATCGAACATCAGCGCTGCCAAAGTCTCAACTAAGCTGAACAGTGAGTTCATTTTTCCTAAAAAAAAATATAGAATATTTATACCATGTAATCGGTAAAGAGATAATTAGTCAAGTATAAGGCAAACATCTGTAACATACAGATTGGAAATGAAAACCTAGAGCAAGTGAAAGAGTTTAACTAGGGTGTATGTTTACTAGAGACGGAAAGCATGACAGTGGTAATGAAAGGAGAATAATGGCAGGTAATAAGGTGAATAGAACGCTGAACTTGATGTGTGAGGTCCGTTATGGATATACAAATTCTTCAATTAGGAGTGATTTAATTAATATACTTTCGTGAACACAGTGCTTCCAGAAAGCCATTTTACTTAAGAGAGAATAGTGATGTCACAAATATCGAATCAACTCGATTTCACTCTTTTATGAACAATCGGAAAGTGTCTGCAAAGGCACGCCTCGCTGTCCATCAAGAGGGATTAGTACCAACGCTAATGTTTGTCAGAAAAAGCATGAAACTAGGATAAATGCAATTGAAATGAGAGCTTTGCGAAGTATATGTACCTAAGGTTAATGGAAGTGATATGATAAGAAACAGTGTAATAAGGGAGCGTTGTAGATTGAAAGAGAATGTAGTGACACAAGAGATGAAAAAGGACTGTTAAGGTGATTTAGGAATGTGGAGAAAATTAATGAAAGCAGATTCACAAAACAAGTATATGACAGCGCATCTTCTTTTGAATCATGGCGGTCCCCTTCTCCGGTACAAGAATGTCCAAAAGCGACACATGAAAAGGTGCAATATAGAGCCCGCTCGATGGGAAAGTTTGGCAGCACAGCGGCCAGAATGGCGCAGGATGGTGAACAGCCAAGTACGCGAGTTCGAGATTTAGCGTATAGCTGACCTTGATACTAAACGCGACCAGTTAAAGGCTCGCCGACCTGCTGCTATTATATACAATTATGACAACGGCGTACTCACGTGCCCTCAGTGTGCACGGAGTTTCGCCGCCAAGATAGGCTACATAAGCCATCTTCGCACGCACCAGCTTCAATTATCCGACTAGGGGTCAAAGTGGTCGCCATGGCCGAAAACGGTCGGAACAATCATCATCATCATCATCATCATCATATGAGAGCAATGTGACTGGTAGAGTCAGTGGCGATAGACCGCGCCGTACCGGTTATGATCAAATTGAAGATATTTTGAAGAAATGTCAGATAAAAAGCAATGTAAATAAGCGTGTATGTATGAGAAGATTAATGAAACTGATGAAGCGAAAAGTGTTTGTCAAGATTACAGCAGGTGGAGATCCATTGTCTCTGCCTAACCCAGCGGGAAACAGGCGTGACAATATATATGTATAAGCTAAACATAAAAACTTATTTTGGGATAAGTCATTTATTACACTAAAAACTTTCCTAACATTGTTTGTCCTTCAATCCAATTTTGTTAAAAATATTACCCATCCATGAAGTGAATGTTACCATTATGTTAATTTATTTTAAGCCTAGATAGTTAACTTAAACAGTCAAACTAAAAGAGCTAAAGCGTGGTTCAATACATGTATAAATAAGCTTAGAGAGGTTTTACGTTTTTTTTATGTATTGCAAACTATATATTTACTCCATAGGAGCCTAATTGATAATACAATATAATAATAAATAATACCCATAAACAAAATTAAAACTAAATAATTAAAATAAACAAGTTGGCGGTAGGCTAAATAAAACTTTAACAATACTCATTGACACTTGACATCTTTGTTTTCCGTGATTAAGACTACGGAAAAGTGGACGAAACGTCAGATTAATAAAAATCAAATAAATTACAGCGCTTAAACCGTTTTATTACAGGTCATACTTATCACGCATTTGCAATAATGTAGTACACACAGGGACTAAAATCGAAACAAGCCACTACTAACCGAAGTACATATTACAAACGCAAAGACATCTCCAAGTTTTTATGTATAAAAGCCCTTGTAATTACTAGCATTAATATTTTCATAAACAGTGTATAGCCACTACACTCACCCATCTCTTCACTTGGCACCAACTTAGAGGCCATCGACCGCAACGAGGTAAACGTGGTTGCATTAAGGATCTCCACTATCGGTACTGCAAAATAAGAATTGGTGAACTTAGGTATTTTACCAGGGCTTGAAACCGGTTTAAAGCTTTTAATTGGTTATGACCGGTTTTAGTCAACTATTTCGTTCGGAGAAGAAACTAGTACGAATGCAAGGATAATGGTCGATGATGTTATGCTGGAGCAAGTGAATGAGTTTGTATATCTTGGATGTGTTTTTAGCAGGGATGGAAGGTACACCGCTGATATAGAAAGAAGAGTGAATTTGGGGAATAGTGTGAATAGAGCGTTAGGTAAACTTCTAGGCGCTAAGAACCTCAGCTAGAAGGACCAGCTTGCCATACACAACGCGGTGTTGGTACCTACGCTCACGTATGGAAGCGAGAGTTGGGTATGGAAGAGAAAGCATGAAAGTAGAGTAAACGCGGTCGAGATGCGAGCACTGCGCAAAATCTGCGGAGTGACGCTCGCGGACCGCGTTCGTAATACCAAAGTAAGAAAGAAAGTTGGTCTGAAAGAGGTAGTAAAGGTAAGGAAAGGAATGCTCCGGTGGTTCGGGCATATGGAAAAAATGCATGATGAAAGAATGACTAAACAGATATACAATGCAAAATTGGATCGATCCAGAAGTCTGGAAGGCCACGACACACCTTCCACGATCAAATTGATCGTGTACTAGCAGAAGGTGATGTCAGGAGCCTTAAGAACAGACGAACGTGCATGACAAGAGCTATGAATGTCAAAGAAGCAAGTGAGGTGTGTGAGAATAAGCCTGAATGGCGCTCTGTTGTACGTGCCTACCACGCAAGGGAACTGGCGTGAAGTTGTGTATGTATTTGTGTTCGGAGTGTAAAACTTAAAACTCAACGAAATAGTTGAAACCAACATTAACCGGTTTATTCCGTGAGAAGTACTTTCTCATTCTTATTCTCTCAACATGTCGCCCCCTAAAATTATAGAGACCTAATTCAAAATTTTGAGTCATTGGACATAAAAAATAAGGTACAAAATTGAATAACATGATATTTTAAATTAGGTCTGTATAATTCTAAGGGTGCGATGTGTTTGTGTGCGACTGAAAAACTTGCTGTACCACATGAATACGCTTTGAAGGTGTGTGGCAAAAACAGTTCGAAACCGGTTTCTTTCAGTAAAAACCTTTTTAACCAACTTTTGTTACTAAATACGGTTTGATTGAGGTTAAACAAAATCGAAAAGAAAAGTTCTTATGTATTTAGACCCTAACCGGTTTGAGTTTTTTCACCGGTTTCCAAGCCCCGGTTTTTACTAATCTATCTTTATCTGTACCATAATAAATCTATAAATGATTCAAGTTTGTACAATGTGTTTAAAAATCTGAAAGAAATTTGGGGGATGATAATTCGGACAAAGAGATTCCGAAAATGCATTTTTCAGAGTTTTTATCTATCCGTCTTTCTGTTAGAGCACCACGAGAATACTACTGAACACATTTAAATGAAATTCGATATAGAGCTAGCTTATATCCCGGGGCGTAGCGTGGGATACTTTTTATCTCGATAAATAATGTGGTATCCGTGGCAGAGTCGAAAGTAGCAAAAAAGATGGCGCTGCGATCGCATTTTTTTGGATACTACTGAACGTGTATGAATGAAACGCGACATAGTGCTGGCTTATAACCCGAGTTAACACGTAGGATACATTTCATCGCGATTAATGATGTCGTTTCCTCAGAATAGACAGATTAGCTAAATAGATGGCGCTACAATCGCGTTTTTTTCAATTCATTAATATAGTACATTATGGTACTAGTGTGTAACATTGGTGATTACCGCCGAGGCGCCATTGAGACTCGAGCCGTAGGCGAGGGTCTTAAGAGAGCCGAGGACGGTAATCATCAATACACACGTGTATCATACGACGTTTTTCAACACACTTGTGAATAAAATAACAACAAAAACTCATTTTATTTAGTAGATAAAAAAAAGTTATATATGAGTGAAAGTTTTATTTGTTAAACACGTACGAGTTAAAATTATCTATTTAAATAAGAAGTTGCATGAAATGAGCAAGCAACAGGAACATTAATTTATTTGTTCTATGGAACACGATCTTTTTTTTTTGAATAAAAACTTTTTTAAGAACAAAGCAACTCAACCAATAAAATTTAAAAAAAAATCTATAACTCACTATAGTGAGTCAAAAAAAAGATCGTGTTCCATAGAACAAATAAATTAATGTTCCTGTTGCTTGCTCATTTCATGCAACTTCTTATTTAAATAGATAATTTTAACTCGTACGTGTTTAACAAATAAAACTTTCACTCATATATAACTTTTTTTTTAAATAAAATGAGTTTTTGTTGTTATTTTATTCACAAGTGTGTTGAAAAACGTCGTATGATACACGTGTGTATTGATGATTACCGTCCTCGGCTCTCTTAAGACCCTCGCCTACGGCTCGAGTCTCAATGGCGCCTCGGCGGTAATCACCAATGTTACACACTAGTACCATAGTGTACTATTGTCATAGGAAACCACTCATTCATTGTATTACTTTAAATCAGATTGGCTTCGACCTATCTCTGTCTTGCTGGACAGCTCTTTAGACTATATAGATTTAGTTTCTTTGTTATTGTAGTGAATTGAATAAGAAACAGTAAAGTTTTAGATCTAATATATATAAAAAACCTAATTTAATTTTTATGTTAGTGACATAGAGCTACTACCTAGGACTTTTAGCCGTAGCCGCGGTAATAACTCTAGTACACATAATAAAGGTGAAGGCTTTCATTATCATCAGCATTACACCTGGTTGCAGCACGGAAACTCCTTTCCTACCTTTTCCATTTCCCACGGTTTTGGATATCATTTATTCTAAGACCATTGGCACTCATATCATCCCTTACTATATCAATGTATAACTTCTGGGGCCTATTATCATATACCTTCTACAAAACTTAGTGGATGCGGCATGGCCAGATTTTTTCCTTACTTTGCTAGCAGTATACCATTGGTGTTACAAATGTCCGTAGGCAACTGTGACTACTTTCCATCAGTTAGGCCATTTGCTTGTTTGGTGTATTCTAGTAATAAGAAAAATATATATTCTTCTTCCATGACTTCACTTAGGTAGTGACTGGTTACTGTATCGTAATTGTATTTGCTACCTGTCGGTATACTATGTATCATAACTGGGTATTTGAAACGTTAGAATAAAAACAAATAAAATACCGCGTTTGAAACCGTTAAAACGTAGTTTTATTATATTCGATTTAATTTTTTGTAATATGTATAAGGAAGATCATATATAAGTTTTATAAAAAACTATTTTTTTTTTGCTACAATTCAATGTTGGATCAATTAATTTTTTTTTTAACCCGAAGTATCCGAGGACTGAAAACACTCCGAGCGCACGTGTGACGTCACTATGTTAGTTTCTCATAACAACTCATAGCTTCTTCGCATATATTTTTTTATTTTTTATGTTTAAGGCTTGGCAACTAGGCCTTTAAGCCAGGCGCAGTTGTATTGTAGGCTACAATCCACACCATTCAACGGAGTTCTTGTGAAAACTCGAAAGGCCAGATTTGACTACACAGTTCACATTTCTCACAAAAACACATAATTACTACTCAAAAACTATCAATATCCTACAACTATTGTTCATTTTAGAGTAATTTTACACATTTTTAGAAAATAAAACTGCACAGCACAACGTCCCCTTTCAGTTCCCGCCAAAAACTCCTCTTCGCACAATGTGTGAGACATTATCATAGTGTGTAGTAACACGCGCGCTCGGCGTGTTTTCGGCACTCTGGTACTTCGGGTTATAAAAATTAATTTTTAATTCGATATAATTTTTCATAAAAGTTATATTGTTATAGTTTGGTTATAAAATTTGTATAATTGTGATTTTTCCACAAAAAAATATTCAAATACCCAATTTCTGGTGGAACTTACCCATAAACATATGTAGATCAGTGCGTACGAATACAATGTATATAGAACCTACAAGTTTGCTGACCACAGAAATGAGGCAGAGTACAGAATCATGCCATCCCCAGCGTTTACTAAACAGGCTTATGGAGAACAGAGCACCTGAAATAAAAGTTGAAATCGTTGGTTGATTATTTTTGTAATGTGGAGATTTAACATACCACAAGCATTCATGTTGTAAATACGCAGAAACAAATTTTAAAGCAGTACTTCGCTCCAGCGAAACGACATTTTGCGGCAGCTAATGAACTTGACTAAAACGACGAAATGAACGAGTAAGCAGTGACGCGTGGTGGGAAGCGCTACTCGCCGAAAAAGATCGACTCGACTAAATTTTTGCAGTTCAGACACGTTTAGTTACTAAATTACTCGGTACTCGACTAAATTTCTATCGTAGTGTGAACTAGGCTTGACCGCGGTGTGGCAATAGCACTTCTTACTTGTGGTGCTAGTGTCACTCCAACGTGGTAAGTTACTCTCACCTCACGCGTTTCCCCCGCGGTGGATAGACCTCAAAGGTGTTTTCCCTTGTTAAAAAAATCAAAACGTATGCTGGGACACATAGTAGGTTTTGAAATTGGACAAGTACATTAAAAATCTGCCCCTAAAACTTCAAGTTAAAATTTGGTTGCGATTCGTTTTGCCACTTGTCCGTTGCAATTCGTTTTTCCATCTGTCCGTTGAAGTTTCACTTCTACTATGTGTTCCAGCACACATTTCGATTTTTCGCAGGTTTACTGCAAATTATGATTTGGTTATGTTAGATACATTTTAATGAATGCATTTTTTTTAACATATTTTATTTTATCAAACAAAAAACTGAATTCTAATATTATGCCGCCTCTCACCACGCGATATAACTTCTACTCCCTCTACGCGGCTGTAACGCTTTTTAGTAACAGAAAAAATCCTAATACCTCCCGTCTATATAGAAGTTTGATTTCAAAAACTGTGTATTACAAAAAAATGGATGAATGATAAATATATTTATATCTTCACTTACTTAAGGAGTGTGTTATAACGGAGTAGGTAGAGTATATACTATACTTGAGAGCGTCCCATTTTAATCGATATCTAACATACATGTAAGTTATTATTCTTTCACCTGAAATAATATGAGTTAAGGTTTTATATGTAATAGTAGTTAAAGGATGAAAAATAAAATAAAAACAATTAAAGTAAGGTGCCCAAGAGGCTGTCTACGTTTCCTCACTGGATCGCCATACTGATCCGTTCCCAAGGTAAGCACCAGCCTTCTGATCACCTGAAGAATCAATGAGTCGTTTTGGTTTTGGTATTTAAATTTTGGTAGGCGCTCATGGTCTCAGGACCCACGGTCTAAGCGTCTCGACATCAAACGGCACAAAACTCTCACTAAGGGTTGCATATTTGCGCCGCTTGAGTGATTCAGCTGTTTCCGCCGCCAAACCGACCGATCTAGACGTGTTTGGTAAATGGGATGCGGCCAACGTGTCTACGCAAGTCGCATCCCACACCACAGGCTTGCCACGCTGTCAGGGAACTAGAGTCATTCCGCCAAGACGCCTACTATCGTCATGTGCAAATACGTACTGTTAAAGTTATTTTACGCTAGCATTTATGGATTTTATTTACATTGAGCATCGAATAAAGAAACTATCATTTTTAATTATATTTATTTTATTTTTTTATTGCATGAGTTTAGCAGACAGGCAGACGGCCCACTTGATGAAAAGCGGTTACTATCGCCTATGGACATTTGCCACACCAAAGGTGCTACAAATGCGCTACTGCTCTCTTAAGAATCACTGGTACCTGGTCACTAATGCCGAAACAAAACACAAGGTTGTTATGACGGCATACTTTGGACCAAGGGTGGTCGTCATCCAGTCGAGCAAATGCCCTACCACCTGGCTGTGGGTTGTTTTGTCGCTTCTTACGACAGGCCGCCCGGCCGTAGGAAATTGTATTCTTTCTCAGTTTCTGCATATTTTATATATTCCTGAATATCTGTCTTACCATGATTAGGTCCGTAGATAATAGCAACGACTAATAGAGTCATGATAATTTTAGCTCTGAAATTTGACTGTCTCTTCTTTAAGGCTACTTCAGCAGTTTCTTTCACCAAATTTACAACATCTTGACATTTTAAAGGTTTTGCCTGAAATTATTAAATATACCTTTTAGTTTTGTTTAGGGAGAATTGTGGTTTAAAAGGGAACCGAACGTGAGTTCTAAGCTGAGTTTAGAATTAACCACTAAACTACTGGAGCTTTTGGTTTAACCTATATGTAATATTATAAAATAGTAAAAGTGTATTGTCTAAAAGTCTTTTGTTTATTATTAGATTTTTTGTATTTGTCTGTTTGTTCAGGTTTCACGTAAAAACTACGGGGACGATTTCGATGCGGTTTACGCTGATCGATAGCAAATACCCGGATTTAAAATTTGCGGAATTTTATATCTATATATGATTTTTCCCGGGAGTGATTTTAAGTTGTTAGTAGTTACGTTACGTATAAATTAGTTAATTCTGTCCAACGTGGACGAAGTCACGGGCGAATTCTGATAATATAATATAATAACAGCCCATAAACGTCCCACTGCTGGGCTTGGGCCTCCCAGTATTGGGAAACGAAAAGTATACCCACCACGCTTTTTCAAGACGGTTTGGTTGTTGTGATACATCGGTTATTTCGATGTGCAGGTGTAATCAGGATGTTTTCCTTCAGCGTTATTAGCACGTGGTAATTTTAATAATATGTTCAGAAAACTACCTAAGTGGTGCATGCGTTCCGGCTAGGATTCGAACCCGAGCCCTTTGAGTTTGGGACGCGTGCACTAGCCAGTACGCTACCACGACTTGGTTGGCTTTTAGTTAAGCAATTATTAATTCTGGCCTCCTGTTTCAACTTTAACTAAAGAAATAATCTACTATCTTAATACTTAAGAATGCAAAAAAATTCAAGTGTAAATTTCTTTGAACACATGTTTAAGTATATAACGTCTAATTTGTGATGAGATCGTGCAAATACAAGTATTTAATGCTAAACGTGTAATGTTATGCACTACCATGACATTTTATACTTGTATAAGCCATATAATTAATAACAGTCTAAGTTCTTTATATGTTTTTATATTTCTTTCTTCATCATGAAGTGTATGTATGTAAATAATTATGCTTAATTCTTATACAATAAAGTAATAAATATAGATCTTCTAATATTTTGGTATGTATTTAATTTATAAAGCAATTTATGTATGTGTATTTAATTCATAAAATATGTAGTTTAAGTAGGTCTGTTTAAGTTCTATATAATAATTTGCACCACCTACATCGCCAGATTAGGTTGAATTATTCCTTAAGATAGGTTGCCTCGAAGAGATTGCTTTAAGCGATAAGGCAGCCTATTGTTTCTACCATGACAATATTGTAATCGTGCATTTTTGAATTTTATATTTGGTGAGCAATAAAGTGTTATCTTATCTTATTTTTGGTAAAAATATTTTATTCGATAATTTCCGTAAAATGCTGTCGCGAACGCGCCTATAACTTCAGGCATCAAATGTCAACGTCAATTAAAAATGTCAACATGACACACGAGAGCACGTTACATCAAATTTTGAACTTACATTTTGAATTCCGACTTCAACCGACGGCTTGTAATCTTACATTAAATAAATTCGTTATTCTCAAGTAATTATGAATTCCTACGGCGAACTCTGGAAGCTCAAACAAATACAGTTGCGAAAGTTGTGCAACTGAAGCGTGGAAAAACCTAACAGTTATTCAAGGGTGATGACTATTTTTAAATTTATAAAACACAAAATATGTTAATGACAATTTTATCTGTATGATCGTGTCGCGCAGAAAATAAGGATATAAGAAACAAAAACTACAATAAAAAGAAATTAAATCTACAATGTCTAAATTTAACATGTATAGTTGTAGCCTAAATGGAATGGCAATTATAATATGTAATAAAATATCTGCTCAAAAAAAAACAAAAAAGACGAAATCTTTATAAAAGAATTAAAAAATATATTGAAAATGAAATCTACTACAATTTAGACGAATATTTACAGATGACTTAAAATAGTAAGTGAAATAGATCGATCCGATTCGCTCAATGCGTATTACTATAACCTGCTAGGGTTAAGCTACCTGACCATTGGAGCGGAGCGGAGAAACGAAGGCATATTAACCAATAGTATTGCATAAAAATAGCGTCAATGGATAGGCAGCCCTTCCTATTGGTTAATATTTCTTCGTTCCTCCGCTCCACAACCTCGCTCCGCTTCAATGGACAGACAGCCTATTTGTGCAATTATTACACTCTTTCCTAATATACGCCATAAATTATTGAGTATCGAGTACATACTGAGTCGATTAGGAGTTCCTTTAAGAAGAGAATTAAAGAATTCCCATCAAATCGTCACACTAACGTAAATAGTGTTATGGTAACTACTAGTAATAGCAGTGAGAAAATATGTTTATAATAAGATTTACCTTTTCTCTTTTTGTATTAGGTTTAGTATTGCTCTTCAGACAAAACAGTCCATATAGAAAGGTAATCAAGTAAACACTTCCACTGATCAAGAATACACCGTAATAGCCCCAAAGCTTCAACAATATTCCACTCAAAGCTGTGCCAATAGGTACACCAGCAGTCATACATAAATTAGCCAAACCAATTCTGAAAGTTCTTGAGTCTTCGTTAGTAATATCACTGATATAGCTGAAAACTCCTAAATAAACCATCACCCAGCCTCCTGTAATGGCTGGAAATAATGCTTCAAAGAACATAGTTACCTCAACATTGATTTCGTAAAAGAAATAAGTACTTAAGATATTGCTGATGCAAACCATGAATTCGCCAACAATAGGCAAGAGGATGCAAATTTTTCGGTTGCCTGTGCGATCACTCCATGCTCCCATGTATATGACTAGTAAAGTAGGGATGGAAGTTTGGATTATGCTCTTCCAGGACTCAATTCCTGCTATAACTTTTTGAACCTCTGCCTCCACATATGTTAAATTGTCTTTACGATCAATCAAAGCATCACATATCTCGTTTCCATAATCAAGTTTTACTCTACAAGCTTTATCGAGATTCAAATTTTGTATAGCTATTCTTGCAAGCATAGATGGTATTATTAGACCGGCTAATATTGGTTCTACTGTTATGTTTGATTTGACATGACATAACTTTTCAAAGAAACTTTTTTCCTCAAACTTTGTATGCTGTTCATCTTTAAGTGGTTTTTCAGATTCACGTTTTTCTTTAGCACTCATGTTACGTACACAATCTTCAAAAGTGATGCGTGTACTGACAACCGTATGTTATTGTATTCATTTCATGTTTATTCGTGCTTAAAACAAATACGATTCTTTTAAGTTTATAATATAGAGCTTGATTCGAAAGTAATTTAAAATTTTGTTGACATTATATAAATGATGATAATTTCTAACGTACTATATTATATCATTCAATAAAAATATGTTGAAGGATTTTATAATACGTGCGTTTATACTTTAATTAGAATAGCCTAAATCAATTAGAATTTTTATATAAAAAATGTATCGTATATTAATAATATACTGAAATTAGTTTTGGATGACGTAGAAGTAATATTTTCTTTCATTCAAATCGTCCGTTAAACAAAAGATGATTTGGTAATTTTAATGTTAGTTGAATATGTAGTAAAGTAAATAAATAGATAATAAGTAATGTGAATAAAATAATCTTGAAGCTTATGGTCATATTAATTATTATCTACTTCGTTATAGAATACTTGACACAGTTTAAGTCATTATCAGATATTTGAATGAGACCTATTTTGATAAACAAAATGTATATTGATATAAAAACGTGAGATAATATGCGAAATCATTTTGGGTATTGATCAAACAATGGAAATGAAAGTAATATTAGTAGTGTAAGTTCTGGACTGTCTTATTTATTTTTCAGATATATTATTGTGTCATTTTTTCTGATGAAGTCGATATTACTCCTATAAAGCCTTGGGAAACCTGATAATGTCAATCTATACATAACATTTCAAGGATACGAATAGTGTACAAATATGTATAATTTTACAACCTGGTTGTCTTTAGTTCCCATTTGAATAGGTATGTTTTAAAAATTTTAGATTATATTTCAGCTCATGCTCAGGCGTGATCGTGGTCAAATGCGAACCACTACTACAATAAATAATGATAATATTAAGGCTCCTGTTGCTCCAAAGGTCGAAAATGAGGTGCGAATGAAACCACCTTTCGTAGGTATTTGCTGATCAAAAATTTACATATTTTTTTTATAAATCTTGAAGATACGACGCGTAACGTGGTGTTTTTGTAATTATTCCATAATTATTCTAAGTTAAAGAAAATAATCACCAAAATACCTTCAAATTCTTAACATGAAACCATTTTACTCTTTCATTTTTTATGAAAACAGGTTAACAAATTTATCTCCATGCTTATAAAACAGAGATAGATAATTTGGTTTAAATTTTTTGTCAATGTCACTTTATTTTATTTACAATATAATAATACTGCATCTGTAATAATATAATAAGTACCAAAAAATCATCAAATTCAAATTAATTTATTTGCTATGGTACATAAATTTGGGGTAACATTAGAATACTAGATTCACATATTTTGCCTATGAGGCGTGCAAATTTTCTGTAAGATGTGTTTTTGATAAAATACATTATCACAATTAACAAAAATAACAAGAACAAAAAATCTATATTTATACATTAATGTCAATCATATGCAATTTGTCAAAAAATTACCCTAAAAATTCGTTAACGCAGTAAAAACATTTATCCAACAGCCATTTATGTAGTCTTTGTTTGGAAAGATTTGTGGACAGATATTTATAATCATCGGAAAGTTTGTTATAAATCTTAACCGACGTTTAAAATTACCAATTTGAATTTTTCTGTAGTGACAATTTGCAGCTGGGGAACAACAATCTATTGTCTCTTTTCGCCCTAAGTTGCCGTGACCGCAGTTCGTGATGTCTACGTTACCTTGTAGCTACGTCTCAACGAGGTCGGCGTTGCTACAAGCCTTAAACCACCACTGTAAAACACGGATTGTACATTGATCCTAGTAATGTTTATTTTCGAGTGAATTCGAACTTAGTAACTGTAAAGATGTAGCTATTGCATATTGATTCAGAAAAACCACCAACTGGTATCAATCTGGATTCGAATCTAGGTTATATTAATTAATCGCAGAAGTCTTAGCCACTGATCCACCCCGACATAGGTACACCTACAAAGAAAACTTTAGTACTGAATAAATTATATGCATGAATAAATTTATGTAAAATTAGTCTCATTTTGTAATAAGAGGATAATTATAATCTGTACCAACACACGCTGTACATGACGCGACTTATCAGCAGTTAACAATGATTAACTAATTAATATTTGCAGACTGTGTTTGGTTATGCCACCGCATCGGCCGTGATGTCTAGATAACACATAATTTGTTTAAACAAAGTAATCAATTCATAACTATTTACTTTTTGATAGCTAATTTCCAATCAAAAAGTAAATAATTGAATGAACTAAATTGATATATGAATATTACAGGGGTAAAATAGTAGCAGCAGTAATCACTAGAAAAAATGTGTGAAGGGACACATAGTAGAAGTGAAACTTCAACGGACAAGTGGAATCACGAATGGCAATGGATAAGTGGCAAAATGAATCGCAACAAAATTTTAACTTGAAGTTTTACGGGCAGATTTTTAATGTACTTGTGCAATTTGAAAATTTGTCCCTGCACACATTTCGATTTTTCGCAGGTTTACTGCAAATTATGATTTGGTTAGGTTAGGTACATTTTAATTAATGCATTTATTATTTAAACATATTTTATTTTATCAAACAAAAAAACTGAATTCGATCCGGAACCAAAAAACGCAACCATAGTATACTCTAAAATTATGCCGCCTCTCACCACGTCTAGTCTAAATTTATGCCGCTCCTCCACGGGGCCGTAACGCTTTTTCGTGACAGAAAAATCCTAAAACGCCCCTTTTATATAGAAGTTTCACTTCTAAAGTACCATTTTTTTTGTAAATGTGATAGAGTCATGCTGGAATCACTATCACTATGTGTAACCACGCTCTCACAGAATATCCGCGTGTAACGGTTAACCTTAAGTAATAACCTGACCATAATGTCAAAAACGAGAACAATTTTTTTTGCCTTCAGGCAATATTCTCTTTTATCTGTAGCTAAGGTCAGTGAATTATAAATAAACGGAATTTATCCATGTTATTTTTTTTTTTAACTTTGATCTGAGTTTAAAATCGGCTAACAAATAACTAAATACGCATGTAACAATACCAAGTTTCACGTGAACAGTGATGTCTAGTGGAATTTGAAACAAAAATCTTTACCTTATCATTCGACAACATTTACAAAAGAACACCCGACATGATCGTTTTGTTATAGTTAGTTTAACTTCTTTAATTGTTCTGTTAACTAACACAAGGTGTTAAAGCTCTTGTTTACAAAATAAACTCATTATTATTAAAGTAAACATCATAGGCTATGTTGACAAAAGGCCTACGTCGTAACTAAAGTAATTTGATACTGGCACGACGTTTGATGTCGTACTAAAAATTACTAGTATATATCGAAATTGCTATTGCCTTAGGTATTGTTGGAATTGCTAGAGTTTAGACAAATATTCGAAAGTGGCGCATTTATTATTTTCTACTTTATTTTGCCACCCTATAATCGTGTTTCGTTCGATGAGACAAATTTCCGATGGCCAATTTCCTGCCCCAATCTTATCCAATCTTCCCTATTCCAATCCCATATACCAATCCCATTCCTTTTATCGTATCCCCCTATCCCATCCGCTTTACTCATTCTAAAAGTTGGTAACGCGTTGTTCTCGCTATTAATGTTGCAAACTTAAGCTGACGGGAACCACTTTCCATGAGTTGGCCCGTCTGCCTATTTGCCAACATAGCAATAAAAAAAACTTAAGGTTAAGGAGTTTTTGACCGGTACTGAAAGGTGACGTTATACTACATACATACATACATAACTTCACGCCAGTTCCCTTTCGGGGTAGGCACGAATAACAGAGCGCCATTCAGGCTTATTCTTACACACCTCACTTGCTTCTTTGACATTCATAGCTCTTGTCATGCACGCTCGTCTGTTCTTAAGGCTCCTGACATCACCTTCTGCTAGTACACGATCAATTTGATCATGGAAGGTGTGTCGTGGCCTTCCACGACTTCTGCATCCATCCACTTTTGTATTGTATATCTGTTTAGTAATTCTTTCATGACGTTGTACTGTTCAGTTTAATTTTATAAAACTATGTAAATTTGTTTTTAAAATGAACAAAAGCTGTAGGATATTAATAGTTTTTGAGTTTTTTTTTTTATTTTATTTTATTTTTTTTTATTGCAGGAGTTCAGCAGACAGGCAGACGGCCCACTTGATGGAAAGCGGTTACCATCGCCTATGGACATTTGCAACACCAAAGGTGCTACAAATGCACTGCTGCTCTCTTAAAGGAGAGTAGTAATTATGTGTTTGTGAGAAATGTAAACTGTAGTCAAATCGAATCACATCTGGCCTTTCAAGTTGAACTCCGTTGTTTGGCGTCAGTTAAAGCCCTACAATTCGGTTGGGCTATATTGAAGACTCTATGTATCTTGCGAAGCAGTAATAACAAAGTTCCTTTGTCTGTCAACGCTAGCAACTATAATACGTCGTTAACATTATGCCGATTGCAAATGGCGATGATAGTGGAAAGTGAAGTGAACAGTGGTCGAGTACGTAAAAGAAATTTATTTAAACACCAGTTTTGTCCGCGGCTTTGCTCGCGTTAGCGTAAATTTAACAGTCCGTGTATTAACAGTATTTTATCCGTGCAGGAACGGAGAAAGAATACAATTTCCTGCGGCCGGGCGGCCTGTCGTAAGAGGCGACTTAACAACCCACAGCCAGGTGGTAGGGCATTTGCCCGACGAGATGGCTACCACCCCTGGTCTAAAGTATGTCGCCATAACAACCTTGAGTTGTGTTCCGGCATTAGTGACCAGGTTCCAGTCTCCCTTAAGAGAGCAGCAGCGCATTTGTAGCAATTTTGGTAGTGCAAATGTCCATAGGCGATAGTAACCGCTTTCCAGCAAGTGGACCGTCTGCCTGTCTGCTGATCTCCTGCAACAAAAAAAAAAAAAAGTCAGAGTGCAGGAACGACTGCTGGGAGTACCATACGCCCTCTACAAAAAACAAGTGTATCTCAAGGGACCGTACGTTTTTCCGGTATAATAAGTAGCCTATGTGCTATTCCAGTGTATAATCTATCTCTGTGCCGAATTTCATCCAGATCGAAGATTTTGGCGGGAACTGAAAGGAGACGTTGTGCTGTGCAGTTTTATTTTCTAAAAATGTTTAAAATTACTCTAAAATTAACAATAGTTATAGGATATTGATAGTTTTTGAGTAGTCAAATGTGGTCTTTCGAGTTTTCACAAGAACTCCGTTGAATGGTGTGGATTATAACCTACAATGCAACTACGCCTGACTTAAAGGCCTAGTTGCCAAGCCTTAAACATAAAAAAACATCCATATCCGAGTCGTTCTGGCATGATTGATCAACAAACATCCATCCAAACTTTCGCATTTACAATAGTAGTAAGTATAGAAGTAAGATTTAAAACTGGACATGCCCACTTTCTTGGCCACGATCCCACTTGCTGCAGTAAATATTCATATTTAAATGTAGCGGATAAAAGCAGTTGAAAATATTAAGTGAAAATAAATGAGGCTACCTAAGTGGATAGATTTATATTTATATATATATATACTACTCTGTCAAAAAAGTACCGGGAAAATATCAATAATATACAAAATGTTAGTTATTCATTCAAATTTATTTTATCACCTTCAAAGTATGCTCCTTCAGAAACGGATACACTTACGCTAACGAATAATCCAATCATCAAAAAAGATTTTCAACGCTTTTTCCGGAATTGAGTTCAGTTTTCGTCGCGAATTCTCCTCACATGACTTTGACTTTTGATCGACTTTGGCGTGGTTTTTTCGGTTTCGGTTCAGTTCGAAGGCGCCATTCCGAAGCTTGTTGACTAGTTTGCATGTCAAACTCGTAAACCCATGTCTTGTCACCAGTAACAATGCGCTTTATGAATGTTGGGTCGGAATTGACTCGTTCTAGCATGTTCTCAGCGACTCTTATGCGATTGAGTTTTTGGAGAAAATTGAGGTATTTTGGGACTAGCCAAGCGGCAACATGTTTCATACCCAAGTGATTATTTAAAATGATACGGATCGACTCGTGAGACACAGAAAGTTCAGCGGCTATTTCTCTCAAACTTGATTGAGGATCCATCCATGTCCATGTTAACTTCAGTTGAACACGTTGATGGCCTACCAGGGCGAGACAAATCTTCCAGCATATCTCGACCGCTTTTGAAAGCTTTGTACCACTCATAAGTACATATTTTTGATAAAGTTGATTCATCGTAAGTCTTCTGTAACATTTTCAGTGTCGCCGAACACGAAATTCCATTGGCGATGCAAAATTTAAGACGAAGAGTTCCTTGTTCGATGTTTTTGTCCATTATGAAATTCGCTATACACACTAGATATGATCTAACTAAAGACAGCACTGTATTTAATCTAAATAACCGATTCAACTCCGCGACAAAACGAAAAACAGTTGTGCCAATCTAACAACAAAAAAAAACCAAAAGATTTGAATTTGGAACCATAAACAAATCATCCATTCCCGATACTTTTTTGACAGAATGTATCTATATAGTCCTGTCGTGAACAAGATAGTGAATATCATTTATTTTATTTACACTTATTTTCATTGAAAGTTGATGAAGAGAAAAGTGTTTGTTAAGATCGTAGCAGGTGGCGATCCATCGTCTCTGCTTACCGCAACGAGAAACAGGCATGACAATACGTCTGTTAAATGGTGGAATAATTTCACTGCATAGTGATTGCATAGTCATAACAGAAAAACAATACGCATAGGGCCTGCTTGTAGGTAATAGAATTTCGGAACAAAAAATTAACTCTTGTGTAAAAGAATGAATCTTATTTCTATTTATTTCAGCAAAATAATTATAAACAAAATTAAATATAAGTTTTAGTGTGCATGTATTATATTATCTTCTAAATCAATACTGCTGACAAGATCTTCTTGTAATATTCTAGAATGCAATTTCGGGGAATCTGGTTTACCCTCTACACCGGGTGTTTCACATTTACTGTTACTGTTATTTTCTTTCTTTCTACGACTTAACTTCTTATTTTCGGTATAGAACCACCTGGAACAATATACAAGTATTATTTAGTTACTTTAATTTTTGTTTTATCGTTGTCATGCTAGCATTATTTCTAGTTTGGGTTTGTAGCATCTACTTCGGTATCTGGAATTCGTTCTCCTACTTTTACTTCGCCACTTCGTACGGTGTTCGGTAATCGTAATCTTGAGATCATTGACACGCATACCATAGCGCCTACTGTTTCTACAAGGACCTATCGGAGATGGCATGGCTAGACGTCTGTTCCTCAAATAACTAGTCGGTTTTGTTTAAACGCAGCAATATTAGCTGAGAAGGATAGTGTTACGAACATTACAATTCTACTTTTTATCTGAGACATATAATAAGCCTGGAATTAAATTTATTTTAAAAAAAATTTATTGAAATTATTATAATTGTATAAATTGCACATACCCAAATATGACCAACGTAGGTACTGTTAGCACTGTACTAATATAGTATATGATTCCAGCATCGAATTCCAAAGTAAGCATATATATCCATGAGTATATAGGTCCAAATACCATCGAGGTAAGCACTTCCATTAAATTAAATACTGATGTCATTTTACCTAGATATTAAAAAAGCGGTTAATTAAATTGTTGCTTTTTTATGAAAAATTAATACGGATAGAATAGACTCCATCTTCTTTCACGATTATTTGTAACATAATTATCTTCTTGATCTATAAATGAAAACCATAATTTTTTGAGACATGAAAGTAGTTTGTGGTATAAAAATATAGTAGAAGCTATTTATTTATTTATTTATTTGGCACACAAAACAAGAAACAGCTAAAGTTACATATTTCATATTATGTATAAATTATTAGGTCTAAGCTGTAACTTTAAACATGTGAGCACATAATGTACCATACATTGACAAGATGTTTAGGGGTTAGTATGACTTATTATAAAGTGAGTTTTACAGTGGTTAGGTAACAAAATTATTATGCAACTATGCCAGAAATATTGGTGCAAATAATAGCCCGAATTTCACGTTTAAATTTAAAAAAGGAGGAATTAAAAATATCAATGGATATATTTTTACTTGCAATCTCATTATATAGCCAGCCTATTAAAGAAGTGATGGAAGATTTTAGAGGGATACAGTAGCTAGTATAAAAATTGAATTTAAGACAATCGGAAAATATAAAATTGGATTTGCTTAAGATTTTTTTATCATGTGAAACAGTAAATAAGCGATTTAAATATTTTCCTTTAATTTTGAAAAGAATCGTGGAGGTTTAGTGGCTATCACTCACAAATAACTGAAGTGAGTTTGAATATATGGCAGAAGACATACCCTGGTTGTTTAATTTTAGCAGTGTTAATGACTATTAAAAACCATTGTGAGAAAACCTACAAACACATCGAGAACATTAATACGTGAAATCGTTTGGAAACGTCTGATGCCAAAATTGGAGCGTTTACGAGCTAATTATGAACGATTACTAATATTTTATTACAAAATGAATCTTTTTGATAAGTTTTATACTTACCTAATTCATCGCTTGATACCAATTTAGAAGATATCGACCTTAAAGCCGTGAAAGATGATGCATTCAGCATCTCTATACCAACAGCTGAAATAAAAAAAAAGAATTAAATATTCGTTACAAAATTTGAATTTGAAATTTACCTTTTTTGCTCATATAGGCAGTATGAAAAGGTAATATTTTCTTAAGTTTTCGCAATTTGTATACATAATAAAACTACGTTTTAACGGTTTTAAGCGCGGTAATTTTATTTGATTTGCGATTTCCAGACCGCACTGGTTCACATAATATTTTCTTAAGTTTTCGCGACTTGTATACTTTTTTTTTTATTTTTTATTGCAGGAGCTCAGCAGACAGGCAGACGGCCAACTTGTTGGAAAGCGGTTACCATCGCCTATGGACATTTGCAACACCAAAGGTGCTACAAATGCGCTGCTGCTCTCTTAACTGGACTGGAACCTGGTCACTAATACCGGAATACAAATCAAAGTTGTTATGGCGACATACTTTAGACCAGGGGTGGTAGCCACCCAGTCAGGCAAATGCCCTACCACCTGGCTGTGGGTTGTTTTGTCGCCTCTTACGACAGGCCGCCCGGCCGCAGGAAATTGTATTCTTTCTCCGTTTCTGCACGGATAGAATAAAATTACCGCGCTCAAAACCGTTAAAACGTAGTTTTATTACGTATGAAAAGGTGGAAAACTTTTTTCATGTTTGGTACAAAGGGCTTTCGTTAGAGTTTCGCTACTGTCAAACAAGTTTCAATGGTGTTAAGAGTATCTATATTAAATAAATCAATACTCGGCAGACAAATACACATATTGTATATCACCAAATGAACTAAGTTACGCTTGTGTTGATACCGAGACCATAGTAAATAACGGAGAAAATTCGTTTCCAAAATTTACTATACCAGGAATGGAACCTGGAGGGCGATGCAGTGAGGTAGGCCGACAAAGGCTTAGCCCGCTCAACCACAGAAGCCGAAAAATTAAATTTGGTTTAGCCTCCATATACGTTAGATACTTTTGGCAGTGAAGAATGAATGCGTCGCCCCCGCTTGAGCAATATGCACAGTAGTAGTATCAACTAGTATCACCAATATTCAATATTTAAGTATGACCTTGATGGGCGGAGGAGCGGTTGGAATGCTCCTCCGTCTCAAAGAGCAGATCATCCGCCAACCCTAAGCTCGGCTATTATTGTGAAAAAGGTTAGGGCCTTCCGAATCTTTGGCAACCTTTATATTCGTGACAAACCGCAAAAGAGTTACGGCCACATTTTATGGAGACCTGCTAGTTTTGTGAGTACCAAATGTCTAGTCACCCCGTCTCCGACTAAGTCTGTCACATTTTCAAAAGTTCCTTGGAGTTAATAAAAATACCTTACATACTTAAAAAAAATAATACATTATATATATTAATTTTTTCGTATATAAAAATCTCGTGTCACGGTGTTTGTGGTCGAAGTCCTCCGAAACGGCTTAGCCGATTTTAATGAATTTTTTATATGTTTAGTAGGTATGAGAACAGGTCGTATTTAGTAGGTATGAGAACAGGTCGCAGTTTTTTTAAGGCAGAGCAACATTTGCCGGGTTAGCTAATATTTGATAAAGATACCTATGTACATATGCCTGCCAGTCCTGGCGAAGCCCGTCGCTAAGGATCCTATAATTTTACTGACGTTCGATATCAATCCAAGCACAGAGTCGTCCCATTTCCATTTTCGACTGAACAGGCTTATAGAGATGAAAGCACCTGTAAAATTGCAAAGATTATGGAATACTCCTTATCATACACTAACATAAAAGAAAATACACTATTTAATTTAAAATGTTCTAATGTAAGATAATAATGATTTTATAGATAACTAGCTGAGCCGTGCTAACATCACTGGGCGCCATTAAAAATACATACATCCACGCACACACACACATTCATATGAAGGTTTAATTAATCTTTGTAAATTTTAATTAATTCATAAACCGAGAAAGCACACGCAGTGCCTTGTGCGAGGATGTGCGCAATTCTTGCGTGGAACGTTATTGCTGTTACATATTTGACAGGCGTTTCCCGTGCCCACTTATTAAAAAAATAAAAAATATTAACAATCACAACCAAATATATCCAAATTAACTCGGGAATAATGTAGCTTTCTACTGGTGAAAGAATTTTCTAAATCGGTTCAGTAGTACCGGAGATTAACCAATTACATCTAAACAAAGATTAGATTATATCCAAACTCGCAAACTTTACCTCTTTATAATATTAGTATAAATAATAGTAACATATAAAAATATCCGTGCAGGAATGGAGAAAGAATACAATTTCCTGCGGCCGAGCGGCCTGTCGTAAGAGGCGACAAAACAACCCACAGCCAGATGGTAGCGTATGTGCCCGACTGGATGGCTACCACCGGTGGCCAAGAGTATGCCGCCATAACGACCTTGAATTGTATTCCGGCATCAGTGGTCAGGTTTTAGTGTCCCTTTAAAGAGCGGCAGCACAGTGGCAGCACTTAAGGTGTTACAAATATCTATAGGCGATTGTTTCCATCTGGCCGTCTGCCTGCCTGCTGATCTCATGCAAAAAAAAAGAAAAAGACTAAAAGCCTTCAGAAAGGAATAAGGCAAAGGCGGATTCACCTTGCATTGTTCATTATAGTAATATGCGTAATTTTTGGACAATTCCGTAGAAAACAAGCGATTAAATGAGTTTCATGCCAGACCTGATAAAGATAAAAAAGACCCATCATCATCATCCCATCAGAAAGGAAGACATATTTTATTCTGGACAAAACAACACAGAGTATCATAAACAGTAAAACAATAGAAACAGAATAAAGTCCTAAAATTGGACCCAGTCTCAGCATATGCTGGCCAAATAAGACCAGCGCTGTTTTTTCGCCTGAGACCAGCAAGTGAAGTCGCGAAGGAAATATAACACAATATAATACATATTGTACAGTCGTGGTATAAAAATGCTCGCCAGTTTTCAAATTGACTCATTTAACGTTCCGCGAGTACCTGTTATCTTTTCAAACTAAGTCACATAATAGAATGCCCCACAGAAAATTATGTTTAACTATTTGACAATACGAGAAAATTTAAAATTACTTATTCAAAGTCAAACTTGTTTGATTTTATATCTTGTCTAAGAAAATTGTTTAGATAATTAGAACCTTTTTATTGGTTTTAATATTTATGTTAAGTTTAGTAATTATATCTTCTTTGTTTCTTATTGTTTGTCCTTTATTTCGATGTTAATCGAAGTGTCTGTTTTTGTCAACAGTGCCATTTTCTTTTTTCACGTTTCTATAAAAACGTAACGTTGATTAAAATGTTGGCAGTGTTATTTCTAGTACTCGTGCAAAATACGACTGTAGGGTGACGAACATTTTCATTCCGCGACTGTACAATGCAGTTAAAAAATGATAAAACTATAACGTATTTAAAGACAACATAACATAAAAAAATAATATCATTTAAAAATATATATAATCATTAATTAATGCGAAGCTGACGACGGCTCGCCTGATGAAAAGTGGGTACTGTCGCCAATAGATCTTTTCAATGCCAATAGATGGGATATAAGAAATGAAATACAGGGGGGAGGAAGTTGTCTAAAGTTTAAGCAAGCAAATCTACTTAGGGGCCATCCATAAATTACGTAATACGTTAAGTGGGGGGGCGACAAAGTGTGACATAGTGTGAGAAGGTGTGGGTGGGGCCCTAAATTTCGTGACGACACATTTAAAAATCTAATATATTTCATGTTTAAAAACACGAAATTTAAGCTATTAACGAAAAACTTAAAAATATTTCCAACTCTGTGTGTTCAATGTTTAAGCTATATAAAAAATGAAACTAATTACGGAACTTATGTTTTAATTTAATAATTTCTTGATGTAAAATTGCAAAATATGTAATGTCACAGTAGGGAGGAGTCTCACGAATGTGACCATCTGTGACAAGGACGGGGAGGGCGTCGAAAAATCATCAAATTCGTATGACGTAATTTGTGGATGGCCCCTTATAGGTATTTATGCTAGTTCGACTATTTACCTACCAAGTAAATGAATACATATGTAAAATGTGTTCAGCATACTATATTTCAAAGCATCCCAATTGAATCTGTATCTTGTGAATAAATATCGCACTGTGTATTCACCTGAAATGTATAAAGGCATTCTGGTTAATAATTTTATATATATATATATTTACGAGTGTGGGGCTTGAATTAAAATGCCGTTGGAATTACTATAGAGTTTATTAGAACTATACAAACACGTATAAAACAGGTACAAATAAAACTAGACACTACTTGTTACAATCTACACGATCAATAACATGCGCAAAGTCTGTCACTATATCGCTTGTCGAATGTACACGTCTTGCTTATATCGTAATCGTCGTTCGACTGCCTCACCCCTCCGTTCGGGTATTGTTTTATAGTAAATTGTACAATACACAATGGAAGATCGTTGGCTGGGTTCTTCCAAGAAAATGTAATTTGCACACCTGCGCACGGCTAACAAAGTTGAAAACAATAACAATAAGGATTTAGTTCGACACTAATGACGGCCATAAACAAGTACAATAACAATAGGCTATTGTCTAATTGCAAAATTTAAATACGAAGTAAACAAAAGAACTCCGAATGCGAGAGGGGAAATAAACCAGGTGCGCGTTTCTTTGTCGGTATGTAACAATATAAAAAAACCTCGTGTCACTATTCTGTTATATCTTTGTTGTTGCTCGCTCCAACGCCTTTGACATTGATTTTGCCAATGTCATAGTAAAAGAGGCAGGTGTTAATAGACGATAATATAGCTGGCAAAATGAAGAAAATTTGATAATCGGTAAACTTTTTCCAGAAGAGGAACAGACAGCATAAACAGTTATGTTAGACTAACTACTTTATAGGAATATATTGTTAAGTGATTAAAATTTACATAGAATCAATATATGCTTACTATAAACTTAAGTCAGAAGGAAATGAATATTCATTGGGCGAGGGATATCATGGAGCAGCATATTGTTACATGCCGTCAAAGGAATGCGCACACCTGCCTGTCGTAAAACGCAGGTTTATTGCCTTCCCGGATTTAGGAATTCTTTTGTTTACTTTGTGTTTAGAATTTGTAATTAAGAAAAACATGCTATTGTTTTTCTACTTGTTTTATGGCCGTCATTAGTGTCAAACTAATCCTTATTGTTATTGTTTTCGACTTTTTTGACCGTTCGCAGGTGTGCAAAATATATTTTCTTGGAAGGACCCAGCCCACGCGATCGATTGTGTATTGTAGAGTTTACTATAAAACAATGCCCGAACGGAGGGGTGGGGCAGTCGAGCGAAGATTACATCACGAGTAAAAGGTACATTTGGACAAGCGATATAATGACGGAGTTTGCGCGTATTATTGAATCGTTCAGTTGTACTAGTAATGTCTAGTTATATTTGTACCTATGTTATACGTATTTGTATAGTTCTAATAATTCTATAGTAATTCCAACGGCATTTTAATTCGAGTCCCACACTCGTAACAATATCATTTATGAGTGAAGATAAGTTTGGACAGTATAAAAATATGCATTCCAGATAACCTTCGGCAAGACTGCATTCACACAAAGAATCTTGTGTCACGGTGTTTGTGGACGCACTCCTCTGAAATGACTTGACCGATTTTAATGATTTTATGTATATTTCATATATATTCTGACAGTACGCTTGGAGTTGTCTGATCACAGGGATGAAAACAGTACTTTCGTCCCTGGTAAACCATTTTCCCTGCTGTCAAAACATGTAAAAAACTGTACGAACTATATATAGAAAATACTTGCGACTCATGTCTCAACTTTTTTTACTAATAAAATAATAAAAAATACCAACAATTTTGTAACATGATTTTATACTTTTCACTAAATTATTATATAATGTACTTGAATCTGAGATAAATATTTACTATCATCAATGCCAAAAAACTGGCTAGTAGAATGCCACAGAATAAGAAATTTACTTGATGTTTCATATGTGACGTATTAAATGAGTTCATCAGATTTAGATATGGATTTAACGCCTGATTTCATTAGAGAAGTAGTTGTTTGTTTAACTAATCAGTTTCAGTTTTTATTTACTTTCCTCGTATTCGAAACGATAAGCAGAGTGTTAACCTCGGGTGAAAATTCGATTCGTGATTAGGGTAATTAATTTTTTAAATATCTAATTCACTTTCCATCAAATAAGTCTCAAAATCAAAACTCCTTTGAGAACTTTTCGCTATACATTATGGTTTTGGATTAAGCTACTTGAAAAATTCACCGGTATATTATTAGTTTTTTACCTTGTAATTGGTCTATTTAGATTTACAAGTCAAGTATAAGCGTTATCTATATATTAATACGTGAAGGGAAAACACAGCAGGAGGAGTATGAAATTTCGCACACTTATAGTTTATATAGAGAAAGAGTGCAGAATGCTAATATTTTTTTTTAATTATGCATAAAAAACACATTAAATCAATAAAAAAAAACATTACACACACTACCATGTATTTGACACACACAGGCATATATACTCTTTTGTTTATTGTTAAAGTCAAATTAACAGCCTTGGCGAAATCTGTGATTATAGAAGTTTTTTTGACAACAGAACCTTAATAATGTTCAAATTTATAATTTAAATTAATTATTATGGTCGAATTTGGAGCACGGGCAACTACTAGTTTATATTTAATTGGTAACACCCAGTTAGCTATAATTTTTAGGCTTAAAATGAGCAAATATTCATTACACGTCATACCACAACATATAAACTCAAAATGAATCTCTTAGGACGTGAAATTAAGGCGGCAATGTGTATATCAAGGTTAACAAGCTACATAAAATATATATTACAATAAACGACCCATTCGTTACATCAATTGTAAGCAAAGACCCAAAAACATCAATATTAAACAAAACAAAGACCAAAAGCCACCTACCATAAGACGTGCCATATATAAAGGCAATTGATGCTAGTATCAATATAGACTTTGTCCTTCTATTATTGGGTCCTTTTTTGAATGCTACAGTTAGTGTATCCTTTACATGTTTTATGTCGAAGAAGGATTTAAGGAAACCTCTCAGGTCAGACGATTCATTCTGCAATTATAAATCCCTTGTTATATATGACTTTCTTGTATATTTTTATTACAACGCTGACAAACAGACAGACGACTTGCATAACGGAAATTGTTTACCGTCGCCTTTTGTATGAGTTATTGGCGGCAACTAAAACGGGACGTTGTGCTGTGTAGTTTTATTTATTAAAAATGTGTAAAATTACTCTGAAATGAGCAACAATACTTGTAGGATATTGATAGTTTTTGAGTAGTAATTATGTGTTTTTGTAGGAAATGTGAACTGTATGATCAAATGTGGCCTTTGAGTTTTCACAAGAACTCCGTTGAATGGCGTTGGTTGTAGCCTACGATTCAACTGAGCTATCTATAACTCGCAGACTCATACACCAGAATTGCCTGTATGGAGTAAGATTCCATTGCTTGCCTTTATGGCGAATATTACTAAGTATACTACTAATACTACTGCTGCTACTACTGCTACTACTACTATTACTACTACTACTACTACTACTACTACTACTACTGGTTACCGTTGCCTATAGACTTTTGCAATACCAGAGGCTAGGCAACGCGTTGTCAGCCTTTAGGATGGAATAGGAGGGATAGCATAAAGGGGATGGGAAAGGTAGATGGGTTAAAAGGGAGATACGGGGAGGGAGAAGGTGAAGTGAGCCCATTACTCTCACTCATTGTACGAAACACAATTATTATATAATATTAAAATTCAGGATATTAACTATATTATTAGAATATACGCTGTAAATTATGTTACAAGTTATTAAATACGCTATATTGACATTCTATAAATAATTTAACATGTTTAAAAAATAACATGCAAATAAAAAATTAATATAAATAATTAATTTATGACATAGTAATTGTTAATAATAGTTATGTAAATAACAATTGATATTGTACGCTTCCATCGGGCCAATTGTAATTTTTTCATTGTATTTATATCACCTTTATGTACACAGTTTCACAATAAACTGTTGTATTCTATTCTAGCTAAAGGATACTGTTTCACGCCGATATTCTGTGAGAGCTTGATATCACACCGATCAAGCCGGCCCTAAGAGCTGTAATCAAGTTTTTTATTCTGTTCATTTAAATATAAATTACTGCATAGGAAAGTTACATGTTTGTTTTCTTTATCATCAGCCTATTGAACTTCATGAATGAACATACACTTGTACACCCTCAACGATCTGACTTCATCCATTTGTATGCCACACATGATGTTATTAAATTATTTTGCTATATTTTTTGTTAAAAATCAGATTTTGACTTCAAGCTTCACATTAATAGTAAATATGTGTACTGCAATAAATATCATATATTGACAAAATCTATATACTATTAATACGTGAAGCAAAAATTTTGTATCCTTTTTTACGAAAATTGCGCGGACGGATGAGGTATGAAATTTCGCACACTTATAGTTTATATAGAGAAGAAGCGACAAATGCTAATATTTCTTTAAAATTATCCATAAAAAAATACTTTAAATCAATAAAAAAACATTACACACACTACCATGAATTTGACACACACACGTATATATACTCTTTTGTTTATTGTTGCCTTGGCAAAATCAGAGATTACAGAAGTATATAGTCTTTGACAACAAATTATTATGGTTGAATTTCGACCACTACTAAATATAAAAGTTCAAGTTTTAAATATTGATATAAATGATTTATGTTAAATTTAACTGGCGAGTTCATAATATGAATGTAGTATATAGTATTCGCTAAATGTTGTAAGCTTACCTTATCTGGTTTATCAGTAATATTTCTTTCTGGATCTTTGATATACACGAAGCCATAGATAATACTTAAAATATACAAAACGGAACTTAGACCAAACACGCCATAATAACCGACATGTTTTAATAATACTCCACTCAAAACCGAACCAATAGGGGTGCCTGCTGTAAGACAAAGGTTTGTTACTCCAACTCTAAATGTTCTCGATTCTTCACTAGAAACATCACTTATATAACTAAACGCCCCCATATAAGTAGTTATCCAGCCTCCAGTAATAGCGGGAAAGAAGGCATCAAAGAACATGGTCACCTGTACAGGCAACTCATAGAAATAATACGCATTTAACATATTGCTGAGACACGTAAGCAATTCACCAATAATTGGTAGCATTATGCATATCTTCCTCTTCCCTGTTCTATCGCTCCAAGCTCCAAGAAATAGGATAAAAAAACTTGGTATGGCTGTCAATAATACATTTTTCCAACTTTCCATACCAGCTATAAGTTCCTGTACAGCTAATTCTTCTTGCATGTACTTATCTCCTTCTCTAGCTATCAACGCATCGCATACTTTGTCACCAAACTGCTTGTTAACACGACAGGCTTTATCCAAATTCAAATTTTGAGTGGCTAGTCTTGCTAGCACTCCAGGAATTACGTAACAAGCAAGGACAGGTTCAACTGTAATGTTTGCCTTTATGTAGCTTAACTGTTCTTTAAACGACTTTCTCTTTGGGATCTCTTTTTTAATATTTAAGGGTTGTTCTTCAGCTGTGCCCATTTTCTAAGGTAGTTGATAGAGTACTGAATGATTTTTGCACTTAAAACGTTGAATATGATTAGTAAGGTCTGCACTGGATGTATCAAGACATCTTTTATCAAACAAATGTTTGTTCAGGAGTGATAGGATAGGAGCGGTTTAATTATAGAATCTTTATCAGTTCTTATACAAATAAGGGGCTCGTATTTATTTATTCTGATGTAATGCACTCTGTTTGTTAGGAAAATTTTAATGCCACTGAATGTCACTAAGGGAAAACTGTTTAAAATTAAAACTAACATTCAATACTCTTTAGAACGGCTTGCCTGGGAGCGATCGCTTTTTAGCGATAAGGCCACCCGTTGTACTATCTTTTGTATTTTTCTACTTCTATTTATCTATGTTTTGATGTACAATAAAGAGTTACCTTACCTTACTTAACCTTACCTTACCTTATTGTACCTTACCTTACCTTATCGTACCTTACCTTAAATACGCATTTAAGGGAGTGCTGGAGAAAATTTTAGTTTGATTATTTTAATTATATTACGTTCATCATCGTAAACGAAAGGCTTATGATTAAAAACAGTACAGAAATGGTCTTACATTTAAAAAAATACCATAATTGTATAATTATACATCGTGGTAGCCTCCTTAATATTATTGCTAAGAGATTATTTTTATTCTTTAAGTCAATGTACTATTGTCCGGAAAATGATTTTTACGGAAGCAAGGAATATATTATCTCAACAACACTACTTCAAAAATCTCAATGTCTTTTCTGACGTAGATTATATTTTAGTATATTTTCTTATACCATGTTGTACTATTATGTCACATGACATTAAAAAAACTAATGTTCTGCAGATATCTTAAGAAATAAATTAAAAATTGGTAGGATGGAGGAAAGTGGCGATTAAATACCTAGTAAAACAATTGTAGTTGTAGGCACGAACAACAGTGCGCCATTCAAGCTTATTCTTACACACCTCACTTGCTTCTTTGCCTTTAGTAATAACAATACTTAAACCAAGTTTTTACGGGAATTACCGGGATTCATGTATTTTCATGCTAAAAAAATCCATTACCCTGCAGATATATAGATAAATATATATAAATAGCCTTAGATTTTATATTTAGCAAAATAACTGTGACAAAGTGGCAGGCAAATGCTAGTATATTGTATTATTGCACGTTAAAAAAAAACCGAAACAGAAATGAGAGTTCAATGAGATAACAGGTGGTAGGTATTACGACTATTAGGGATGTCTTTTTTTTTTATTGCAGGAGATCAGCAGTCAGGCAGACGGCCCACTTGATGGAAAGCGGTTACCATCGCCTATGGACATTTGCAAAGTTGCTACAATTGCGCTGCTGCTCTCTTAAGGGAGACTGGAACCTGGTCACTAATGCCGGAACACAACTCAAGGTTGTTATGGCGACATACTTTAGACCAGGGGTGGTAGCCATCCAGTCGGGCAAATGCCCTACCACCTGGCTGTGGGTTGTTAAATCGCCTCTTACGACAGGCCGCCCGGCCGCAGGAAATTGTATTCTTTCTCCGTTCCTGCACGGATGTCTGCCAAAACAATCTTTGGATGGATGAGAAGTTTTGTGAGAACAGTGGTATTTTGTTGCATAATCATCGTGTTACTGATTTTAGTATGTTATAATAAATAAAATTCTAACTACTACTACTAGTATTTGGATAATTTGTGTAATAATTAATCAGAATAAATTGTTGAATTATGTATATTTTAAAATAATGTAGGTACTTTTGCATTACACCACTCTATAAATAATGCAAACCCGCTCTGAATCGGGCAGTCTTCGTTCTGTATTCAAAAATACAGTTCTCAAAGTCCTATGTATTTCATTATATAAATCCCGCACAAACAGTTTATTTTTTATCCTAAGAAAAGCCAAGAACCTGGTCACATCTGCGAGTTCGTTGAAAAATGTCGGGAAAAGCGAGCTATTTGTGGTCCCCGTACGCCATTGTTTCCTAACACTAATTTACTGCGCACATATTTTTCCCTCCCAAGCTTAAATAGTTGGGCTTCGCTCGGTTTTCTTACTCACCTCCACTTTTACGACATGTTAACGGTGATCGTTGAGTTAGTGAGCGCGTGTTGATCTTTACTTACTTACAAATTCTTTTTGTTATATTTTACTATTGACGTGAAAAGGTAGGTTTGTTTGTCTCATTATAAATATAGACGTAGTTTTCATCTAGTAATGTAAACTAGTGGTCGCCCAGTGGTCGAAATTCGAGCATAATTAAATTATATTATAATTTTGAACATTATTAAGGTTCTGTTGTCAAAGACTATACTTCTGTAATCACAGATTTCGCCAACACTGTATATATATGTATAATTTGATATTAACAATAAACAGAAGAGTATATATGCGTGTTTGAGTCAAACACGTCATGATAATGTGTGTAATGTTTTTTTAATTAATTTAATGTATTTTTTATGCAAAATTAAAAAAAATATTAACATTCTGCACTCCTTCTCTATATAAACTATAAGTGTGCGAAATTACATACTCCTCCGTCCGCGCAATTTTCGTAAACAAACAAACTTTTTGCTTCACGTATTAATATAATGATCTATTTTTAATGTTATTAGGTATTTTAGATAGAAAGTTGATATTTTTCCAGGAAGGCAATAATATACTTATATAATGCATTTCTAGCAATCATTATAATAATCGGCAGACAAACACATATTGTATATCTCCAAATGATGCAAGTGATGCGTGTGTTATGTGTAATATGTTGTTGACCCCTGAACTAACCTGTTGTATATCAATACACAACAGGTTATTCTGGGGTCCATCCCAGACACCCCTACCATAGTAAATAACAGAAAATTTACTATACCAGGAATCGAGCCTGGAGCCTCTGAGGTAATGAGGCAAGCCGTCAAAGGCTTAGCCCGTTCAACCATCGAGGCCGTTTGGCCGAGGCAATACTCAATTACCTAAGGAAAGTCCTGGTGTTACAACTGATGATCTGTTTCCATCAGGTACGTTTCCACCATTCTATCAATAAAAAATAATAGGATTCCAATATGTATTAATGTAAAGACATTACCGTAAAATTTCGTTATGTTTTCCAAGACCTTTTTTTATTTTTTAAGGTAATAACTGTTAAACCTTCATTTATGGCTCAATTTCATGTAAATCATATAAATACCCTTTTCAAATAATCAGTGCCGAATAAATTGTCTATGCACCTCAGATTTTATTATAACATATATAATAAAATATATACATATATACAACATAAAAGTGTAGGTACAAATTGTTTGCTATTTATACAGTAGAACGTCCACAAGTTTTCAAATCTCTTAAAATGTAGCTCCTAATATTAGGTAGTAATGTCTCGTAAGGAGGCTGCGGAACGAGAAAGGGAGAGAGGTGCGCATGCGTCCCGTGGGTACCGACGTCAGCCGGGTCCCCTAAGGTGCAGGTATGCGTAAGATCTCCTCCCGTAATAACGCTGCAGGGAGGCCCTTCGGCATCTAGAGAGGAGAGGATTCATCCTCCTGTTGACGAAGTGAGTTAGTCCTGCTTCCCGGGGCACTCTTAAGCACTGATGCGCTAGGATCAGCGTGGGCGTAACTTCGTTCTAAGTCTCACGCTCTTTATACCACAAGCGCGGAGCATATGGGAGGAGGGTGGTTTTAGTAGAGTATTGGCCCATGGGTGACCTCCCCACATAGAGGGAGGTAGCTTGCTGAGTCTCCACACATGCCGACGATTGACTCTGGTGGCTGCACTATCTTCAATGGCTTACCTCTTATCGCTTTGGTCTAGTCCTAGTCCCTAGCAAAGGACCCTGTAGTGTACGAAATGCATTTGCTCCGCCTCAATAAAAAAACAAAAGTTGTGTGGTGCGTCGATGATGTTACCTCGTTGGGTAGGATAGGGTGACGCACCACTGGCGAGAGCCCATGGCTCAATTGGCCGAGAGGGCGAGGGTGAGGGGGGGGGGGGGAGGGTACGAAATAAGACGACGAGTTGTTGTACTCTTGCAGTATATTAATTTCTTCATTGTTCCTAATTGAATATTATATTTATACGATTATGAGATTGGACATTTTTGATGATTTAGACAAATGCCCAATCTTATAAATTAGATTAGAATAGATATCTATTATCTATTCTTACACGTTCATGTATTGACCATAGTCTTTAATTATGCCAAATTATACATCAATAAATGGGTGGATGAAACGTGATGCAAGATAATGAATGCAATCTGTACTGTTTCTTGCCTGTTTGATAAGGTAATTATGTACAAGTGCCCTCTACTGACAATGAATATATAATAAATGATATATATTATCATTTTCAAGAACATGTACGCATTAGTTTCCTGCTTTACTCCGCATATGTAGCAAAAATGTAGTTTTGTAATAATTTCAATATTCAAACATATTTAATAATTTTTTTACATAATAATCTTTGAAAAAATTAAAAAACTTTACGTTTAAAAAAACCGAGTCCCAAAACTAAAAAACTAAAAAGTATAAAATAATTTATTTCTAATTAATTTTTAAAAATATAGTAAATTTTATGTTTTACTTTGCACCGACTTCAAGATGTTTTAGATAATATATATTAATAATAATAGCTTTAGAAATAAGTTATTTTATACTTTTTAGTTTTTGAAGTCGGTTTTTTTAAACGAAGTTTTTTTATTTTATTTGTTACTTTTTAGTCTCTAACTATGTATGGGTCGACCTACGAAAGGTGCCGCGCTCCTTAAAAATATAGGTCCCAAGAAATGGGAACAAAAAAATGTTCGTAAAATGAAAAATACTGGGCCAAACTATGTCAAATTTTAGGGGACCAAATAAAAGCTATTTCGCGTCGAACAAAAAAAGAATCGCGTAAATCGGATCATAAATCTCGGAGTAATCGGTGAACATACATAAAAAAAGCAACAAAAAAATATCCCGAGCAATTGAGAACCTGCTCCTTTTTTTGAAGTCGGTTAAAAATCATAAAAATGATGTTGTTGATTTTATTTATTTAATTGCAGATATATACGTTACGTTAACGTATATACGTTTTAAAAATCGAAAAGACGGGATATGCCCTTTTAACTTTTAAATTATGCTGTGGAAAATTTTGTTCATTGGCCGATTTTAGCCTTATACAGAAAAAGTAATGGTTACCATTCTGAACCATATCTTCGCTCTACATCGGGAGAAAACATGGTCAAAGGCGAACCTATATTACTCCAAAAAAATATGCTAAGCTAGTAACTACTAGAAAGTAGACGATTGGGATGAATGTAATAAATATACTTATGCGCAATTCATTCTCTTGTTATTCCGAAAACATCTCGAACTACTCCCCAAAGACATGAATAATGTTAGTCGAAAACAAGAACACGAAACCAAAGTTTTGAGAAGTTAGTATAAAGTTCTTTTTGCTGTTTTCGAAATCTATCGTCAATTTCTATGCATGCATTAGCCATTGGGAAGGTAACTTTAAAGTTCTTGAATATTAACACTTTAAACGACAATACCCGGTTAAAGTTTGTCCTTAGTTAAGTTTGTTTGAAAATAAAAAATAAAATATTATAAAATTCTAAACATGCCGTGTCTGTACATTACAGCTATTAAAAAAATCCAACTGGAATAGACTATATAAATGATTTTTTTTTATTGCAGGAGATCAGCAGCCAGGCAGACGGCCCACTTGGTGGAAAGCGGTTACCATCGCCTATGGACATTTGCAACACCAAAATTGCTACAAATGCGCTGCCGCTCTCTTAAGGGAGACTGGAACCTGGTCACTAATACCGGAACACAACTCAAGGTTGTTATGGCGACATAATTTAGACCAGGGGTGGTAGCCATCCAGTCGGGCAAATGCCCTACCACCTGGCGAACACGATGCATTTTTTTTAAATTTCTTATCCGTTTGTCAGTTTGTCTGTTTGTTCGTGAACCCCGGTTCACGTGAAAACTATCGGACCGAAATTTTTGATGCGGTTTTCACTGATCGATATCGTCTGATTCCTAGACTTAAACTCTGCGCTACTTTTTATACTGGGAATTGCGTGGGAAGTTTTCTGGGAATGTTTTAAAATGGTCCGATTACGAAAATAATAGAATTCCAATGTAATTTTTTTTACTGATCGATAGCAAATTTAATTTAGTAAAATGTGTGATATTTTTTATCTCAGAAGTTTTCCTTGGAGCGTTTTGTAGTAGTTCGGCTGCATAAAATTTAGCTTATTCCGACACAGTTCTTACTAAAACGATAGCTTATATTCTTTCTCAAATGCTGCGGTATTTTGTGTCTCGGGAATCTCACGGGAATTTCGAGTCAAGCGTAGACGAACTCGCGGGCATGTTCTAGTATAGAAATAAAATAGGTTCACAAAAAATACATAAAGTTTTATTTTTTGTAATATCGTAAACTCTACTTAAATTCAAAGTACCACTAGAAAACATTTTTGAAGGTTATACATATAAGTTACATATAAGTGAACCCTACTTTTTATTCTATTTGTTAAATCAATTATGTCAACAGTAAGCTTATCCTATATACTTATTGTAAACTCCATTAATTCTTCGAAAAGTGATTATGTAATTGTATTAATACAACGGAGACAAATAAATACAGTAAAATAATTTTTAGCTGTATGTGTTGTTGGCAATAATACTTGCAGAGCGGTGTACTTATATAGAATTACAAGTAGATTTTAACTTTATGACCTTCAAAAATATTCTCTTATGGAATTTAGTTTAAGTAAAAACTTGAATTTACATAAAAATAACGTGTTATATAGCTGATAAATAAATCTCGGGATACTTTTTTTGGGCTGTAAATTAGACGCCATGAATGTAGGCAGGGTTTAACGCTAGCTTGATACCTAATATACGTGGTAAACTCTTATATACAGAAAGAAAAACGTGTAGTTAGTTATTCATAAAAATTCTCCATGAAATTCATCAGCTATTTTTAATATACATAGTTAGAATATCAATTCATTGAATTTATATTTTGACTTTAATTTTTGAATAAGTTGATTTCTTTCGTTGATGACGTCCAGAGTTCTGATAAGAAATAAATTTATATAAAATAACAAAAGCTCAAACGTGCCAACGATGGATTCGGACCGCCATATTTTATTGGTGGTAAACCCATCACGCCTATCTACAACAGTTTATTGGGTTACACACAGCAGGAATCTCGGTTTGGATTTTTCAAAGTCAGTATAATTATGGTAAGAAAGTATGCCTATGAGGTCACAATAATTGCTGCCGGTCAGGATTCAAAATCTCATCATTGTAATGAGATTCGTGCAGGAACAGAGAAACAATACAATTTCGCGCGGCCAGGTGTACCGTCGTAAGAGGAGTCAAAACAACCCACAGCCAGGTAGTAGGGTAGTTGCCCATCTGGGTGGCTACCACTCCTGGTCTAGAGTAAGTTCCTATAACAACCTTGAGTTGTGTTCCGACATTAGTGGACAGGTTACAGTCCCCCTTTGGAGAGCGGCAGCACCTTTGTAGTACCTTTGGTGTTGGTGTACAAATGTCCATAGGCGATGGTAACCGTTTCCATCGAGTGGACCGTCTGCCTGTCTGCTGAACCCATGCAATAAAAAATGGACATACCCCCATTAATCACACGCCTATCACAGTGCATTTATTATTTTTGTTTTAGCAGAAGTAGCGTGGTGAGTAGTATTATTACCTCTTACAAATTCCGTTTAAGTTCTTGAGATGAGTTTCATTGGTAATAGCTTTTAGTAAAGTTACACAATTTTAAGTAAGTAGTGAAAATCAATTGCACTTCTGATATAATCTAAAATGAAAAAGTATCTAGTTTTGGTTGAATATGCTCTTTCAGTTTTAAGTACAATCTCAAATGTAATGCTGTTTAAAAATAATCACAAGTTTATACTAATATATAAGTATACTTGTATGTGTGTGAATGGATTTAACTTATTTATTGCGCAGAAGGTTTGCCGATAGTCTCATGATGTCACTCGTTGATGGTTAGTAGGGTTGACAAAAAAGGTTACATTTATGTTATAAAAAAAATTTCAATTTATTATTGTATATACTTTTCATAAGTATATATAATAATAGTAAGTAATATAATACAATAGTAGCAAATAGTCATCGGCAAACCTTCTGCGCGCATCTCATAGTATGATTTTAATAAAACTTCTGAAAATATTTCTTAAGACTCCAAAAGTGCTACGGAATAGCACCATCTATTGCTTTAATTAAGAGTATTATTCGTTATATTTTAAATACACAACATGAATATTTACATTGAATATATTTTTATCCCTCAGTTACATGCCATCTATACATAATATCACGCCTATTTTCCATAGGGGTAGGCAGAGACTATGGATCTCCGCTTGCGACGATCCTGAGAAACAACTTTCGCTTCATCTACTTTCATTAACCGTTTCATACATGCACGTTTATTTGACATGCTTTTTACCTGACCTCTCTTTAACACTTTTGATATTTGATCATGGTGTTTCGTCTCGGTCAACCGGCAACAACTCTACCATTCATCATACTGTCATACATCTGTTTTGTGGTTCTACTTTTATTTTTTCATGACAGGACAATGTCTGCCGGGCCGGGACCGCTAGCTTGTTTATATTTTTTTCATAATCGCACAACATTGCATGGTGGCATATAGACAAATCTATAGATAAATATAGCCTAGTAAATTGGTGGACAGACAGATGGACATAACAATAAGTAGTACTTTTTATTTTATCGCATAAGTTCAGCAGACAGACGACCCACCTGATGGAAAGCGGTTACTATCGCCTATGGACATTTGTAACACCAAAGGTGCTACCAATGTGCTTCCGCTCTGTAAAGGGATACTGGAACCTGGCTACTAATTCTGAAACAAAACTTGAGGTTGTTATGGCGGCAAACTCTAGTCCAGGGTCGATACTCACCCAGACGGGCAAATACCCTATCTACCACCTGGCTGTGAGTCGTTTTGTCACCTCTTACGACAGACCGCCCGTTCGCAAGAAGCTGTATTTACTACAATAGTAACGGAACTGTAAAAACATAAAATAATACGTTCTTAACTCCTAAAAAGATTTACATACACGTAATATCCCGTCTTTAGAGTTGATTAACTTCTGTTTTTACAAGCTCAGTAAAATTTATGTTGCGAGTGTGCTTTTGTGGAAAAATCTGTGTGACATCAAAGTCGCTGTGTTTCATAAACGCGTTTGTACGTAAATAAAATTTCACGTTTACCGGCGATTGTTTGGCTTAAGCCTCAAGCTTCAAGCGTTGTTGCAACATTACTTTTTAATAAAATTATATAATACATATATGTTACATAATAATAAAAATAAGTCGTTGTAGCGTAATGGCTAACGCACGCGTCCTTATCTCAAAAGGCGCGGGTTCGATCCTGGCCGCAACGCATGCACCGCTTAGTCAGTTTTCTGGCCTAATGTGCATATTGTTACAATTACCACGTGCTAACAACGGTGAAGGAAAACATAGTGATGCAAACTGCCCATCGAGATAACCGATGTGTCAAACCTGCCAAGCCGCTTTGGACAAGCATGGCGGTTATTCTGTCCATTCCTCCTATAATGGGAGGCCCGAGTCCGGCAGTGGGACATTTATGGGCTGATATTATAATAAAAATATTTTTTATTGCAAAAAATCAGATACAGAAGTAATATTGAAGTCCCTAATTCCCAAGCTAGGCACTAGGCCTGTGTTTCGGGAATCAGTGCCCTCTCACATTTTACAGATTTATACTTTAATAAAAACATATCAGTAACAGAGTGTCTACGTCTACTATGTCAACATTGCGCGCGCGCGCAAGTGTGTGTGTAAGTTGAGAATAATTCTGATCACAACATAAATACATTACAAAAACGCTTTACTGGCAGCGTAATCTAAAGTAAGTAACCTGTTTTTCAATTTATTTTTAACTTCACGACTAGTGAATCAATATACGTTTATTTGCTTATTTACCTTATTGTATAGCGTCACAGACATATAGCATTGCTGCCGTGTTGCCAGTATGATACCTTGGGGTTGGCAATACATTAATTACAGAACTTTTCTTATCGCTAGTAATATCATATTTAGGTAAAATTTCATGTTGCTTTAAAATTGAATTTAATATATATAACTTAGTTTCTTGCTGTTTTTATAGAAGAAGCTCCCCAGTAACACGTCTAGCTAAAAATTGTTATTTTCCATATTTATCTATCTCGAGTTTTTTTTAAAAATACAAAAGTATATTACGCATTTACTATTAGAAGAATTAATGCCGATGTAGTAAACAATGTATACTCAGTAAGACAAAACCTATAAAAAGAAAGAAAAATATACCATAATGCTGTAATAAAAGAAGAAAAAAAATATACTCGTAATAATTACAGGACATACTAAAAATTCATACTGCAACATGTCTCCATAAATTCCTTACACGTTTAGTAAAATTAAAACAATTTACAGAAGAAGGATGAAAGTCAAATGATAAAAAGAATATTAAATTACAAGATTGATGGGTACAAATGTAAAAGTAGACCAAAAAAGAGATGGTGGATTGTGCTAAGGATGATATGATGATTTGTGGTGTGATAGAAGATGTATGTCAGAATAGAGGAATGTGGAAGGAAAAGACATATTGTGCCGACCCCAAATAATTGGAAGAGAGCATAAGAGACTGGAGTGAGTGCTATATAAATGAAGTTTATTTAGTTGAATATTCTTCATTAGGGTTATCCCTTTTTCAGCGAGGTAGGTTTTAATTTAGTTTTAAATTGAGTGAAGGGCAGATCTAATATTTCATTCAGAATTTTTTTCAAGAAGCTTATGTATTGAATCTGTCTACACAACAATCATCAAATGTAGCGTGCAAAAAGTAAAGCACAAAAAACTGCCCCCTGACAGAAGAAAGCGATTTATGAATAAATCTAAAAAAAACATACGTGATTTCATACATACACTTACGACTAAAAATATAACTTTACCTTTTTGCTTTAGGTACTGTAGTCGGCCGGAAAGAAGAAAAAGCCCTAGAGCGCTGTTCGCCTGTAAATTAGAGTACAGCGTAAAAGGAAGAGCTTCGGGGCGTTCTACCGCCTCTATATGTGTTTATTGTGGATGAAATCAAATACATGTCGCTCGTCTGTCTACGATACTAAGTTCCTGGTAATTTAGATACTACTGTACTAATAATTATGTTTAAGATGAATTGTTATTTGGCATTTACCAATAGAGACGTGAGCTGGTTTCGTGGATTACAAGATCATTTACAACAATAATACCTAGTTGTAACATTATACATGTTAATTACGTAAATTGCTTAATGTAACGTGATATAGATGAACATGTTATTATAATATTATTATTAATGTGCTTATTATTTAATGCTGAACATTGGTTTTGAATCATGGTTACTAGTGCTCCTTAATTAATAGCGCTCTATCTTCTTCTTATACATAAAAACTAATTGGTGACCGCTAGTCTGACTAAACGGTTTGACCGATTTTGATGTAATTTTGTGTGGGTGTTGAGTGGTTCCCGGGATGGTTTAGAATTTAGATTAAAAATTGGGACTAGTAGGTGACACTGAAATCGGTTTCGGTGTGGTTTCTGGATGGTTCAGATTCACAATTGGACTGGATTGATTTTTGTTTTTTCTGGGAAGGACAACGTTTGCCGGGCCATTTATTACTTTCATAAAAATGATATAAAGGAATCAATTCCCCAACCACGAAGAATCAGCACCAAGTAACCGGTATGAAAATATTCCCACACTTTCATATATCCGTTCATTTGTTACGTGACTAACGCTTCTCAAAGGAGCTTATTACGTTTGACAAGATTCAAGGCGACTGCCTCATATATTTACTTAGTTTTGCCAACAGTTTGCTTGTGTACGCGAGAGTACGCGTTCTGGGACGCCGGCCGCGCTAATGACGGGAACGGGAAAAACTAAAGCCGGCTATATGTAACTTACAATAAAAATGGAATAAGCAAGACTTAGTTTTGGATATTTGCTTGAAATTTGAAGGCTGATTGTTACATCACGAGTCGTGGACCAATACCTTTATAGTGTAGCGTGGTTAAACTATGATCAGTCCATGAACGTGATCCATTGTACATATAAGTACGTATTCGCACCCTTAGAATTATAGAGACCTAATTAAAAAGATGAAGTTATTCAATTTTGTACCTTATTTTTTATGTAATGGATATTTAAATCCAACGATTCAAAATGTTGATTTAGGTCTCTATAATCTTAAGAGTGTAATATAATATATACATAACTTTTTTATTAACTAGGAGAAATCTGATTGAAGTGAGGAAGCGCGATTTGGAAGATAAAAGCTCTTGGTGTTCCTTCCTACGCTTTATGCCAGGAAAAATGGAGGCAAGACCAACTAGGCGTACCCCATAGGTTTCTTTCACGGCCGAAGGGGAGGTATAGTCTCCAGTGTTGTCCCTGTTAAATGCTGCCTGAGCTAATTTGTAACTCGACCCACAGGAGGAGAAATGAGCATGCTTGGTATACGCTGCACACTCTTCTTGACGGCACTATACTCGTGTCAAACATTCGCAGCCGCATTGCCATAAATCATCGGTGCACTTATCGATAACCATATCTTTGCATAATATTAATATCGACTCTACACTGGTGCGTCACTACGCCTCCAATTAGGCCTCTAAGTGTGACAGAGAGGGACGTAGGTGCTGTCCTATTCTCACAAATTATTGCTCCGTTGGCAGCGAGTGTTTGATACAAGTATAGTAGTGGTCTATCATCTCATCCAACGAGGTAACCAATCAACAACCACTCAACTTACTTCAACCGCAACACTAATGTTTGGCTGTGCACTTTTATTTTCGGGAACTTATGTTCCCGAAAATAAACACGGGACCAATTTTCAATCAGATTTATAAATGTTTATTAGTCTATGTACAGTAGAATTCCGTAAATATAACGAACTCTTACTGTTTTTGTCAATAAAAAACGGCATTTAAAAGAAAACAAGTATTTCAAAAACTACTCAACGTTACTTGTTTAAATCAGTTTTCGTTGATGTATTTTAGCTCGGTTCGTTAAAAGAGAATTTTCTGTTTCATAATTCAATAGTCGGAGCGGGAGTGGGGATGTTTATGCTTGCTAGCAAAATGTCTGACAAATTATAGACTGAAATAAAAACTCTAACGAAAATCCAAGCCTACAGCTTACATATGTACATATATGACATAGTTTAAATCTGTGAAGATGTAGCATTAACACAGCCCCTAAAGCTCCATACCTATACTCTTGAATACTGTCTATTTATGGCTGCTTCCTATACTTACTAACGATTCTGTTGGAATCTCCAACAAAAAGTTTTTATTAATTTGGTTTGGCATGGTACTGGCCACCAAACATACTAAATGTTTAAATTTAGAACATAGATGTTCTTTTGTTTTTATATCTGTTTTCCCCCCGTCATTATTAAAATCATCAGGAGTTTTTGGCGGGAACTGAAAGGAGATGTTGTGCTGTGCAGTTTTATTTTCTAAAAATGTGTAAAATTACTCTAAAATGAACAATAGTTGTAGGATATTGACAGTTTTTAGGTAGTAACTATTTGTTTTTGCGAGAAATGTGAACTATATAGCCTAATGTGGCCTTTCGAGTTTTCACAAGAACTCCGTTGAATGACGTCGATTGTAGCCTACAATACAACGGCGTCTGGCTTAAAGGCCTAGTTGCCAAGCCTTAAGCTTAAAAAAAAAATCATTGTCACGCACGTGCACTTTTCTTTTATAATAATAATTAAAATAATTACAGTCCACAAGAAATTAATAACTTAAAGAAGTGTTTAACAGATTCATTGATCAAATTTCTACCAATAACGCGAGTCAGTCTTGTGCACAGCCTATATATACAGTGAAAATAATATATATTAAACATTTCATATCTTAACAGTAAAATAACACAATCAGTATTTTATAGGTTATGAAGTAAAATGTCATTTGTTGCCTCATGCCAGTGACGTGGCACACAGAATGTGGTAATTAACACTCGGCAAGCATTAGCGAATTGTATTCGAATAAATGATTCGATACAAGTTGATACACGAGTATTTATGTTAATTTTGTAGCAACGTATTTATTGTTGGTTTTTTATTAAAATTTATTTATTTGTTTTTTTACAATTTAAATATTATATAAGTAGAATTAGTTTTTATTAATTATTATTCTCATTTATTATTTAATTAATAAAACTGTGTCATTTTGGTGTTACACCTAAAGGAAGGTTTGCACTGAAAATCAGCGTTGTGTCGGATATGATTCCGACACAGCAATATGCTGAGTGCAAACCTTGTTTGCTGAAAATGCGGCGTACAAATTCTCAAAATATGCTATGTGTATAAAAATGTATAAGGAATGTAATTGCGTCGCAATTTCTTCAAATAAAGTTTTCTTTCTTTCTTTCTCTTTCTTTCTTTCTCTTTCTTTCTTTCAATATTATAGCAGTGAATAACTAGTAAAACATAGAAACCATTAATCACCATGTAGATCTAATTCATGCTTTTAGTGTTTAGAACCCTTTGTTGAAATGTAGAAATAACCACAAGGTGTACGGATACTCTATAAATCACTGTTTGTCTTTATTACTACTACTAATATAATCTCTCATGAAATACAAGGTGCCTTATATAAGGTAGTCAAAACAACACATAAAGATTACTGACGTATTTAATCAGTTAAATGCTGTCACCGCATTATCCTCGGTCCAGGATACCCCACAATAACACCGCAAGCAATTCACTGTAATACTTGTAATTCAACCGTATTACCTGTAATTCTGTGGTGTTACTTGTAATTCTGCGAGGTAATATTTGTAAGCGGACGTCTAAGCGAGAACGTGTAAGGGGCATGTTACTCTGTCAATATAGCATCAGTTTATTTCAATCTTATAATATTTAAACAGAAATTTAAACTTCAATAGTTTGAAGTGAGTTGTACGAATAAGAAATCTTTTATGTACCTGATTTTTTTATAGTTCGTCTATTCTTAATGTTCGTGCTACTTAGACTTCGCTTCTCCTGGCCTCGCTCTTGTATGATGTGACTTTTGGAGGTCAAAATTATTGCTCCATATAATTACTGCAAACCAAATTAAATCTATAATATATTAAATCTGTATAATGTGTAGAGTTACGTTTCTATAATGAATTTAAAAAGGAGAAAATATCAAGGGCGTTAGTTCAAACCAGGTTCCCAAAATACAGCTTTTAGAATTTTTGTCTGTTTTTTTATTGCATTAGTTCAGCAGACGCGCAGACGGCCCACCTGATGGAAAGCGGTTACCATCGCCTATGGACATTTGTAACACTAAAAGTGCTACCAATTTGTTACCGCTTTCTAAATGTAGACTGGTTAGACTTGTTAGAGTATCACATGAAAATTACTGAATAGATTTAAATAATACTAAAACCGTGTGAGCTTATATCTTCGGTCAATACTTAGATTACTTTTTATCTCGGTATATGAACGTCATATACTGGAATAAATAATTCTCGTGGAATATGTGAATATAGCTAAAAAGATTGCACTGCGGTCATGTTTTTTTTGCATGCTGCCGTTACAGTTTACAAACAAAAACGTTATCCTGACAACGCGAACGAAGTTTCGCTGATACTACAGTGTAATTAAAATATGGAAAACGATTTTGGTCTTCGAAGCGGCGATATAACCCGGCATTGAAATCCGGTTACGGCAGGATGATGATATATCTTCATAGATGCAGTTCCTGTGGCGCCCCATAAAAGCGTGTGAGTTAGGGATGCAGGCTTAGGTTTGGTGGGTAGTTTGACGGCCGGCATCGCGTTGGGCATACGGCTGTGCAAGACTCCCACACATCCCTCGGGGTATAGCCTCCCAAGCTCTAGGATGGTGTCGCAAGAAAAGACATTCCACTGCGTCAACAAAAAAATATAAAGGATGATGATATATCTAATTTACGATCGCAACTGATGGCAGATTGAACATGTAGGATAATACCAAGGTTTTATATGCTTACTTGCTATCTTGGGTAAGTTTACGTCAGGAATAATTGTTGCGTATAATTGTCGCGCGATAATCCACGGATTTTCATCGTTTGTGTTACACTGGATTAAAGTGTTACGCAGGTTGTAGGTTTAATGTCGAGAATTGATGGCGGATCTGTCTTTTGTGATACGCAAGCAGTATTTCGTAATTCTAGATTGATACTTAAAGCTGCTAATCTAAAGTGTACAGATTTTGTTACCTATCTTATCTCTATAAATATTATAAACGCGAAAGTTTGTAAGAATAGATGTATGGATGTATGAATGTATGTTTATTACTCTTTCACGCAAAAACTACTGAATGGATTTTGATGAAACTTTCCAATAATATAGCTTATACATCAGAGTAACACATAGGCTATAATTTATAAAGATATAGTGTGTGTGAATTATCCAAAATATAACGGTTTACCATCACTACGCGGGTGAAACCGCGGGTACAGCTAGTATACTAATAAAGCTGAAGAGTTTGTTTGTTTGTTTATTTGCTTGAACGCGCTAATCTAGGAACTACTGCTCTGATTTGAAAAATTCTTTCAGTGTTTGATAGCCCATTTATCGAGGAAGGCATCATCACGCTAAGATCAATAGGAGCAGAGCACCGTTTTTTTAACTCAATTTTTTTAAAACTATTCCACGCGGACGAAGTCACGGGCTGAAGCTAGTTTTGTAATAATTTTCTAACGTAGCCATTTATTTGTTTTGAATTTAGTCATACTAGTATATATGTCGTTTTCTGGTCATAGCTATTTATCATTCATGACGGCCTCTGTGGTTGAGCGGGCGAAGCCTTTGCCGGCGTACCTCACTGCAACGCAGAGGTTCCGGGTTCGATTCCTGGTATATTAAATTTCGGAAACGTATTTTCTCCGTTATTTACTATAGTCTGGGTGTCTGGGATCGGCCCCAGAGGAGTCCGTTGTATATTACCCATAACACAAGCGTAACTTGCTTAATTTGGGGATATACAGTGTGTGTGTTTGTCTGCCGATTATTATATTATTATTATTATTATTCATCGAAAATAGTCAATCTTTTTGAAAAATTGCCATGTTTTCAAATCGCGAATAATTATGTGTAAACCGTATGACTTCGCCAATTAAGCGTGGAAGTTATTGTTATTTAAAATAGATTAAAGTATAATACTATATCATGGTAATCAATCATGTTTTTACGCAAGGATTGAAGTTTCTGGTTACGTTTTCAAATAAAATAAATAATTGGTAGATAAACACACAGTCTCTTTATAAGGCGAAACGGTGATTAGGATTGCAAAATAAACGACGCCATCAAATGTCGACGAATCCAACTAACAGGCGGTTAAAAACCGCTAAGCCTTCGGAGAGACTGCGTCCCTCTGCGTATTATAATTGCCTGTAGCTGATTGATCTGGTGCCAACGCCTCACTTTTACAACCGCATCGCTTGCCAGCAACGGGATGTTCACCCACATTTTCTTGAGCTCGCTCAACTACGCCACGGTACTCTAGAACATTTATTCCGCGTACAACAATGATCTGGAGGAACTTCACGTCACGGTTTTCCCATTGCGCTAAAACATGGAGTTTTTTAAGAAGAGCATTATAAAATTTCTTAGAGGTCGGCAATGCGTTGGCAACGCACTTGGTATTGCAAACGTCCATAGGTGACGGTAACCGCTTTCCGTCAGGTGGGCGATCTGCCTGTTTGTCTGCTTCAGGCAAGTAAAAAATCTAAAAATGGAATAATGAGAAGCCCAGATGTCCATGGGCCATTGTAGCCACTTGCCATCAAGTGGACTCGGTACCAGGTTGCGTAAAAAAACCTATAAAACGTGTAGAGAGAATAAATGAAAGGAGACTGACTAAACATAATTATATACTAACAGATTGATGTGGAATATTATTTGAATTTAAATAAACTGTTATCTCTCTCTCTCTCTTTCTCTCTCTCTTTCTCTCTCTCTTTCTCTCTCTCTCTCTCTCTCTCCTCTATCTCATTCCCTCTGTCCCATTTTAAAAATTGGAAACGCATTGGTTTCGCCACTGACGATTCAAATGTCTGTAGATGTTGGTAACCATTGTCCATTAAGTGGGTTATTTGCCTATATGCCAGCTTCGTAATACTGGCTAAGTAAGTGTTATTAAACCTTGGCAAATTTATCATTATCAAATCCACAATATTTTGAGTACAGTTCAAGGAAAAATCACGTCAAACTGATGTACAAGTATGAAGAGATTAATCAAAATAGATAAAGCGAAACTTGTGTTAGGAGGTAGCAAGCGGATCCATTGTCTCTGCCCATGGAAAACATGATAATCAGTACCTTGTTCTTGACTACAAGGTACTAACTAAAACTTGATAAAAAAAATATGTTAATTTGTATGTACAGTTGTGGTATGAACATGTTCGCCAGTTTTCAAATTGATTCATTTAACGTTCGCGAGCAGAAGTTACTTTTTCAAACTAAGTCACAGAACAGACTGTACCACAGAAAATTATGTTTCACTACTTGCACATAATGCGTAAAATTACTTAGATTAAAGTTGTTTGATTTTATACCTTGTCTAAGACGATTGTTAGGACACGTAAAACCTTTTAATTGGTTTTATTATTTATTTTTAGCGTAATTATTATATCCTCTTTGTTTTTTATTGTTGTTAATCACAGCGTCTGTCATTGTCAACATAGCAATTTTATTTTTTTTCGTTTCTATAAACGTTTTTATAAACATAACAATTGTTAAAATGTTTACTATACTCGTGCAAGAAAGTCGACTTTAAGGTGACGAACCTTTTCATTCCAGGACTGTACAAATTAAAAAAATATACAATTTAATATTTAACTTTAGATGTTTCATAAGTTTACTAACATGTTTGAACATCATTAAAAATTGTAGAATTAATTTGTAAAAACCGTGTTTTATTATTATTTTCTAATGTCCCTTCTCCATCTGGGATATTTTTAGTGTTAGAGACTGTGCCCAAATGCGTCTTAGTTATAGGGTAAAAATTAACGACGTTAAAGATTAGCTATATTAATGTACCAGTATATACATACGTTATCTGTCAGCATTTGACGTCATTAACATTTAAGAACAATGTCGTATCACAAATAACGGATTGAACCCTTAACTACATCAACATTATCCCAGATGGAGCAGGGACAACAGGAAAAACAACGTATTCGTTTACAAAGCCGACAGCACGTTGGTTACACGTGACGCGTCACAACAATAATCATAAGGTGGGCCGATGTGGCTGAAAATCTGTTTACACTATTCTAGGAATAAAAAAAGGCGACTAATTGGGCCTGGTAGAACATGGGGTGAAGCACTCATTAATGATGAAGAAAACGTGGTAACTAAAACATTATTATTCTAAAATACTACTAGACTTTAGATCGTTATATTTTTATCGCTATCGAATTTTAATTGTTTTTTTTTATTTTTTTTTAATAACAAAATTCCGGTTAAAGATTGCCTTGAATGGTAATATGTAATAACAGCCCATGAATGTCCCACTGCTGGGCTAGAGCCTCCCATTACTGGGGCATGGACAGTTTACCCGCCACGCTTGTCCAAGGTGACTTGGCAGGTTTGACACATCGGTTATCTCGATGTGCAGGTTGCATCACGATGTTTTCTTTCACCGTTGTTAGCACGTGGTAATTGTAAGAATATGCACATTAGGTATGAAAACTGCCTAAGTGGTGCATGCGTTCCGGCCAGGATCGAACCCGCGCCTTTTGGGTCTGGGACGCGTGCGTTAGCCATTACGCTACCACGACTGTTGACCTTGAATAGTATTCAGTAGATATTTAACATCTTTTCAATTTTTTTTTCTATGTTTGCTTATAGGCGAACTGGCAGACGGGTCCAGTTGATGACAAGTGGCTACCGTCGCCCATGGACATCTGCAACACTAAGGGAGCCGATGCGTTGCCTACCTCGTTGAGACTTTAAATATCTGTTTATGCCTTTTTTGAAGAGCCCCGTATTGTAGCGCTCTGAGAAAACCGCGGGAGGGAGCTCATTCCACAGCTTGCTCACGTATGGCATAATGAAGCGAGCGCCACGTAAAGTGGATAACTTCCAGGTGTCAAGGAAGTGTGGATGAACTTCCATCCGCCGGCGAGCAGTTTTGTAGTAAAATAGCGACGTAAGTATCAAACCAAACAGTTCCTCAGAACACTGCCCGTTGTACAGACGGTAGAACGCGCTTAGAACGCCAACGTCTCTTCTGAGACTTAGAGGTTCTAAACCGTCTGTAAGTTCAGGGTCGTCGACAGCAGCTGCAGCTGGTACTGAGGTGCCCAACCCAGAGATGGGAGCAGTACTCCACTTTAACGTACATTGATTTTTTATCCGTTAATTACATGTAGGTAAACAATATATTACAAACCTCCTATTTGTATATTTTTTGCATTTTAACTACACTACTGTGTAGCAGTTCATAAGTCACCTTCGTTCTAAATTTCATGAACATAATCACCTTTTTGAACATAATCTCCTTCATGAACATAATCACCTTCTTTCTAAATTTTATGAACATAATGAGAAAAATGAATTACGCCTTTATCAGTTAGCTAAAGAGCCCTAAAAGTTGCTTGGGCTGGTAAAAAAAACAACTTACGCTTTATGTAATAATTTATTTAACAGAGTTCATTAAAATAAAATTACAACATCATTGAGCAAATCAACATAGAACATACAGAATTTTTCGTATAAAATTTATTCGTTTACCCACAACGAAATAACTATACTAATAGCTATATTAAATTAATCTTTTACAACGAAACCTTTATCGTTAATTTAGAGACACTTTACTAACAATGGTTAAATTTAGTTTTTATTTCTTACACAAAACTTTTTTAATATTGTCTACTTCTTTTTTAATAAATACAATGATTACTCTACTGAGATAACTATGCTATGCCACTTGACAATGATGATATCAAACTGTGTATGTTCTTAGGCCCGTATTCTGAATCAAACTAATTCGATAGTCGCGACGATAATTTAATCTGCCGAATCAAAACGTCGTACAGTAATGTTAGATACTGTGCATTTGACATTCATTTTTAATTTGAACGGGTAATCTATCTTCTCAAATATCGATGGATCAGTACTGAAGGCTTATTCTGAAACGTTTCTCCACTTTCGGTAGCGGGTCCATCGCGTCGGGTAATTATGAATTTCGACATAAACGTGTTCGTCGTTGCGAAAGGCGCTTCATTACGCCCTCTGGTTCAGAGTACGGGTCTCAGTAATTTCTGTAGGTATGTGTAGGATTTTGGTTTGTCTTTAGTACAAAACCACTGCGCAGGAAGTTCATTGCGTTTCGTACCATTTTTACAACACGTGAAGTGTGAAGAGTATATAATGGTTAGAACTACATTACACATAGACTCTGTTTCACAAAAGAAGTCCTGCAGACTGGGCGCTACAGTCATGCGACGGAATGTTAGAAAGATAAAATAATGTTATAAATATTCCAATTTAAAAATAAATAGAATAAACCGCAAGGGGGCTTTGTGGCGAAGCCTTAGGTGAGTAGCGACACCTCGGACCCGACTCCGGGGGCCAAGGCAAGGTCCCCACCTCCGTGCATGCGCTAGCTAGCCGGCACGGAGTGGAGTTCGCTAGAGCTAAGACTCAAGCTCCAGGGGTGGAAGTGATAAATAGCATCACGTCAGAAGTAGTTTCGGTGAATCTGCATCCCACCTCTCTACACCCCTCAGCCAGTCACACCCATGTTACCCCTGTCTTCTATGGCAATTTTTGGGGCCCATGCAGGGAGTGGCGAGTCACCGTCTGCCCATTTTTCCTGAACATTGCGACGGACAGACGCCATAGTCCCCATATTCCCAGACCCCTAGTACCACTAACAGTTCACCCCAATAGTTCGGTACTTTTTGTCCTCATTTCCCACAATAGTCCTTCCTACACTGGCCGGGGCTTGTCCTTGGGTGCATTATTATTTGGTGTAGACATGGATAATCACCGGTCAGTGTCACGCCACATTTATATTAAATTAGTCAAGGGGTCTCTACGTGTTGGCCTACCCATGGCCCCACGCAAGCCCTCCAAATGTCCGGGCCATTTTTATGGCCCGTGGTCTTGAAAGACATACAAATAATAATGTATCATATACTTGATAATAACAACGTGGTTGATCGGTTATTATTATTTCTATTTATTGCCGCGGGACTTGTTTCATGAGACGCAGTGACTTGTTGACGCACTCTACAAGGCATCAGGCAATGTTAACTCAGTGAAGTAGTATATTATTATTTAATAATAATTATAAATATCGTAACTACAAGTTTTATGGCTTTGCCTGAATAATTTACACAATGGAATGCATCTCATCAATGAATTTAATGAGGAATATTTTAAGTGTAATTTACTTACAATTATTATGTTTATAATTAAAATAATCTATACTTAAAGGTATGTTTTTGTAATATAAACAAATCATGTTTTTTGTCGGAGTTATAAAGTTTATACAATTTTTAGACAATATAAATTTGTAATAATAACATAGGTAATTACATACAAAATGTTACAAATATAAATAAATTATATTTATTTTAAGAGAATAACAAATTATTCCAGAAATATTATGGAAATATTTATTAATATTAGATGAATGATTCATAAGTAATATTCGAGTATTCTTGTGAAAAATGAAAATATATAGATATTTACTGTGTTTTATATAAATAATAGTTTTACATAAATGGTATAATATCTTTGTTTTGTATTGCATTTTTATGATAAATTATTAAGAGAAAAATATACAAATTTATTCAATTGGTTCCTTAAGATTGATTAAAATGTTGATGTCTCAGTCTGTATTCAAAATTGAGTGTCATTCATAAATGTTCGGAAAGAATAATACGTATATTTTTTTTATATATTAAGGACCAGCCAATCTCGACTAGTAAAGGACAGTAATTAATATAATTTTAATTTTGTCTAATTTTTCTACTAAATTCTACAGATCACATAATTTGTTATCGAGGACATAATATGGTACAAATTTATATACATTTTTTAACGTTGCATCATGTTAAAACAAATAACCAAGTAGTATGTTATGCTGTTAAAACATATATCATATTTATGTTTCGTTGTTTTGTATATACTATTACATAATTATAATAAATAATATAAATAAATAAATAATCGGCAGATAAACACACATTTTGTATATCCCTAAAATAAGCAAGTTACGCTTGTGTTATGGGTAATATATAACCGACTACTCTGCGGTCGATCCCAAACACCCAGACCATAGTAAAAAACAGAGAAAATTTGTTACCGAAATTTACTATACTAGGAATTGAACCCGTAGCCTCTACGTTGCAGTAAGGTTGGCCGGCAAAGGCTTAGCCCCCTCAGAGTGTCTGTATATGAATTTAAAGCAAATAGCAAAATTTAAATGAAGACTGCCACTTGTAAGATCAATCATAAAATACCATTTTTAGAATTTTTGTTTGTCAGTCTGCCAAAAACTTGATTCGAATAGATTCTGAAACAGCTCGACTGAATTCTATCTTTATACTCATAAGTCTATTGATATAAAAAAGTTTTGTTAACGAAGGCATTGTTTTCTTACTTTTCCAGGTAATAATCAAATTTTAGAAAATTTCTCCCTGTTTAATTTAATTTACTGCACGATTTTAAACATCCAAAATTGTTAATACATTGCCTCGTGTGTACTGCATAATGAATACTAGTTATCGCTTTCTAGGCCATCAAAGAGGTGACACTCTAAGGCCCCAAGTCTGCTATTACAATTATGTCCATCAATAAACATCGTGATTCTAATTAGGTATAAGATTATTATTAAAAATAGTAACTGGATTAATTATTATATTTTATATATGTATTTGTATTAGCTGTACCGTCCTATTTGAAATAGACTTTAATAGTAGACTTGTGGCCCAGCGACATATCTCGAGGTGTCGTTCTACTGAGGCACTGTAACGACTAACCTTCTTAATCGTTATGATATATTAAGAAACATAATTCATTCAAATAAAATCGTAGAACGCCTCCCAATCAAGAGAAGACAAATGAAGACAAGACACATGAATGTAAAAGTCTCTTCATAGCTAATATAAACTTATGATTTGAACCTCTTATTAAAGATCCCGGTCTGCTCTGAAACCGCTGGCCGTTACAGTACATTACCTGCATCAAGTGGCCAATCTTTTGAATAAAATTGTCTTACGTATTAAATATAGAATAGAATATAATAAACTTTATTGCATAACATTAAGATACAATTCAAAAAGTTTAAGTACAGAAGACAATGGCGGTCTTATCACTAAAAGTAATTAATTATTTCTTCCAGACAAACTTAGGATGGATTAGAAAAAATATATTACTAACTCAAAATAATACAAATTATATATGGTACATGAAGATTTAATAAATACAAAATTCTATTATCTTTTTACAAATTGGTTTTAATTGAACATTATCGAGAGACTATTTCACAACAACCTAATTAAAGAAACATAGATAGATAGAAACATAAACCTGAAATTAACAATTTAATGTAAATAGTGTTTTACTATCTTAAAATGGTTGCCATAATTAAATGAAAAAAATCTTATATAAGCCTGTAAACGAAGAGAATAGAATATAAGTATTAAGTTTTTAAAATATTTCATAGTAGACAATCAAGAACATTAAAAATAATTCATTTACGAATTAATATTCTGTTAAGACGCATTGACACGTTCCAAGTATGCTTGGATCTAGTATAGTCGGTTAGTTCACGGCAAACAGAGAGGTCTTTGACAGCGGCGTCTGAAAGCTTACATTCGAATACCTTTCGTGTTTTTGAGGAATCCGCTCGTAAAATTCGATGAAAATTTCCGCGAGAACGAACGACGAAAATCGCATTTCACTTTGATCAGTGTATAATTAATCATGCCTAACTTTAACGAGTCTAGTTGGCTTTATAGAAAACGCTCCACTAGTTTGACTTTCTTAACTTTGAAAATCTACTAGAAAATTAATAAGTAGATTGACAGGAATACGCACGAATAAATGTACATTGCTATCAGACTATATTGGTATTATGTTACTCCATACAAGTGCATTCGATTAAAGCGAACTTAAACCGTGTCAACACGGCTTTATCTTGAAAATCCGCTTGAAAATGATTATGTATATTGACACGAGTAAACATGAATAAATATCATTGCTCCCCGACTATACTGGTGTTTGTTATGTTACTCCATACGAGTGCATTCGATCGAAGCAAAGTTGGATCGTGTCAAAGCGACTTTACCTTAAAAATATACTTGAAAATGAACAAATTGATTCGAGTAAGCATGGATGAGTGTAAACCAATATCCGTGTGAAGTTATTTCATACGGTACTTATTCCAAGCGTACTTGGATCGTGTCAAAGCCGCTTTATTTATATAGAGAAGTCAAAAATATTCGCTCGTATTATGAAATCAAATTGAAGAATATTAAAAGCATTACATTTATATATAAGCATGTTACAATTTTATAATATTATAGATGTTATAACATCTATAATATTATAAAATTGTAAAACGGTAGACTTTAGTTTTTTAGACTTTTTGTGTTTGTCTGTTTGTTCGTGATTCACATAAACACTACTGGGCAGATTTTGATGCGATTTTCACTGGCTAGTAACAAACTCTCGGAATTAAAATCTGCGGTAGGTCACTTTATATCCCGGTAATCCTCTGGGGTTAAGAGTAAACCGATTTTAAAGCGGTTTTCTTAAGTTGGAGTTGTGGACGAAGTCGCGGACAAATCCTAGTAATTAATAAAAAAAAATATTGCATGAGTTCAGCAGACAGACAGTTAGGTAGTGGTTACCAGCGCCTATAGACATTTGTACCACCAAAGGTACAAAGGTACTACCAATGTGGTACCGCTCTAAAGCGAGACTGGAACCTGGCCTAATGCGGAAACACAACTCAAGGTTGTCATGGCGGCATAATCGAGACCAGGGGTGGTAGCCATCCAGACGGCCAAATACCCTACCACCTGGCAAATATAATATAAGTTTGAAGTGCATTTTTATTTGTTTTGATGTTTCGGCTACTTTTAAGAAACTTATGACAACATTTAATTTTGTCATCACAGCACGTTAAAGTGGTTATTACACTATGCTGATTGTCGGAGCCTTTCTAAATCAGGATGTTGCTTACGACTGCATTTTTTTATATATTAAATGGCATTTTTAAATTTAGTGAATTTAAAAGCTAAATAAATGTTGTTGAAGTTTAATAAAAAATACGAGCTATAGTATTTTTAGTGTAATTAATTTATCTGCTAATTAATAAACCACATTTATTAAGGAATTTATTTTAAAATGAAATTATAATTTTACGCCTCTGCTAAACCTGGTTTAATATTATTAATATCAGTGACTGTGGCCAAATACGTCTTATTTGTACCGTTAAAAATAACGCCGTTAATGATTAGCTACATTCGTGTATATACTTGAGTTAACTGTCAAAGTTTAACGTCATTAATAACGTCGCATCTCAAATAACGAATTAAACTCTTGGCTACCTGCGTGGCACAGTCACTAATACGAATATTATCCCAGATATAGCAGGAACATTAGAGAAAATATTTTATAACGCTTTATAAAGTACCAGGTTAACAAAAGCAGGTACTATGAAGATGGAAGTCCTTTCTTAACAATTATTTATCGTATATTTATTTACAAGTACTTGTATGTTGATAGCCCATCAGCCAGCGGCGTAACATCATCGCAGGACATGACTGGAAAGTGAAAAAGGAATTATTGTTATAGGCATAAAATATGTTACAAAATAAAAAAATATATAATTTTTAACACAATATTTAGGTGTTACCTAGCCATGTTATCATGTTAATTACATTAGCCCACAAAAAAAACAAGTGGTCTGAAATTTTGGCTTATGTATGTTGATGCACTGAATCCGACTCTGGGATCAGTTTAGTCCAAACACCCTCAAAAGTATGCGTAAAGTTTCAAAGGAAATTTATAAACTATTTGTAAATATTATGCAATAAAGAAAAATACACAAAAATAAAAATGATACGGACATAAATGTTTATACGTCATTAACAATTTTGGTATAAACAGGATATTTTAATCAAGAAAACCGTTTGTGTGCGTGTGTATGTGAAAAACGGCGTCAAATGAAGCTTTAAAAAACTTGTCTGCGAAAACTTTGTAGTATACACTTGATATGCGCCTATTTGGTTAATAGTATTCACTGGAATTTATTCCACCTTTATCCTTACTAGTTGTTCTCATAACGCACTTCAGCGTGATCGGCGACCTATTAAAAAATCGGCTCCCTGTAGCCGACTTACCCTGAGAGATCGGGACTCGGACTACTACACGACCAACAAAACTAGACTAACGTGTGGAATGCGGGCTTTCCACGCGCGCACCGCCTTAAGACTCCGTGTCACTCGTATTACCATTCGCAGCTTCAATAAGTTTATGCGTACGTATGTATTTCGCTCATCATTTCTGTACTTAATTGCTTTGTTATAATATTTATGTTTGTTAAGTTTTTCTATTTTTTTGTTTGTTGTGTTGTTATCGAACAAAAAAAAAAATGACAAAACAAAATAAAAATAATTATCATAATCATGTTGGTATTTTTAGATTTTTTTGCAAACGGTTACCGACACGGTCGACCGCACATCTGGCATTCGTCGTCGTTGGTCGAATATTTTGTTCGTCTCAGCGTGAAAAAAGTGTGGTCATGAAATTTATTTGTTTCAATAACAATTGAATAATAAATATAAATAACAAATTACTCACCGCAGTATAACTTCGTGAATTGTGGTAACACATGAAAGTATAGTCAAGAATAGTGAAGCTGAGGCCGGACCTGTAAGTAAAAAAAGAACTGTTACTGTACCTGATATCATAGACTCACTTACCGAAGCAAAACTAACTTATTCGGATAGTAAAACTTTTATTAGTTTATCGTTGCTGATATCGACAATCTTTACTTTGCGGGAAATATATTAACTTTTCGGTTGTGTGATATCTTATATGATTGTTTGTACCGACGGTTAAAGCCACTTTTCACTAGCCGCAATAGATATAATAACCATAGATATTATCCCATAAGTAAATAAGGAACAAAAATTAAAATTAAATCATTACATCACAGATTGGCGGTAAGCTAAAATATAACACAAAACTTTTATCATTCATTGACATAAGTGCCAATCTTTGCCTATTGTGATTACGGCTAGTTAAAAGTGGCCGAAATGTCGAAATGAAAATCAAATGAAATACTGCGCTTAAAACCGTTAAAACATAGTTTTTTTCCACATTAATATATTTTTAGAACTAAACAATAGTCGCTAGAATGCGATCTGTACCAGGCAACTTGAAAGGGATTTTAAGCTAATCTGTCTACCTATATAGTTGGTATTATAAAGTATGTGTAGATAGATACCCATATGGGCTTTGTTGTTCTCCAATGTTTAGTACACAAGTGGCATTAGGGCTAAATGAATTCATTAGAAAATGTACGGGAATGACATATCAGTACGCTAAGTTGCATCCCATGTATTTTTATTCTATTCGTTTAGTGCTAATGCCACTTGTGTACAGGGCTACAACATATTTGTAGTATTATAAAATATATATAGATATGTAATGTATTATACTACGCAGCTATTGTATATACATAACAACAGAACACCCATTGAAATTAAGCAAATTTTAGGTAAAAAGAAATATACGTATATATTCTTTGATGAAAATTATACATAAGCACCAAAAATACAATATACATAATGAACAATACAGTTATTGAGCAATAATCTCAATGGCCTTTGGAATGGACAGCCATTTATTACGATACTGTTCGCGAAGTTGACAAAAACTGGTACACGACACGACTGGATCAATGTACACTGCAGGACAATGGGGTTACAAAAACGGACCCCGCTTTTTTTGCTTTTGTTTGAAAAGGACAATGGAGGATACAATTGTTTTAGTATTGTTTGGATTTGGATATAACACCCGTAATCTCTGTAGGTTCGGTATATTATAATATAAAACATAATATTTGTACAGGGTAAAAACCTCTGTATAAAGTCTTTTTTTAACTTCGAGATTGACTAAAATCGTAAGTTGGGGGTTTCTGCTGATTGATGACGTACTTTGTATAAACTTACAGAACCTCAAAATTTCATACGATTAGTAGGAGCGTATCTGCTATAACGTCATAAGTAGTAACAAGTAAAAGGAGTCAAAAAACACGTTTGAAAAGTAATTAAAATTACTTATATCATGTTGTTGTGACGTCTGTTATTATATATGTATAATATTTTCATTTATCGTAACATGTGTCCGCATCCCTTGCTTGTCTTGCTGAAAAGCTTGTCTTGGGTCTGATAAGTTTCAGTAAAATTAATTTGGCTTTTTTTTGTTGAAGTGAAAAGTTTTTATTCATTCGTCTAATTGAAGACCAGTAGCAAAATACTTTGAGACTTGTTGCTCGAGATCAGAAATAAGATATCCTGTAGGTTTTCCTATTACCTGAATGAAGGTCACGCAGTGTTATTTTCATCTCTCTAACTGTAGAATTGAATGAATGAATAACTTTATTGCACATACATTTAAGGTACAATGTATATATATATATATATATATATATAGTCGTGGTAGCGTAATGGCTAATGCACGCGTCTTAAACTCAAAGGGCACGGCTTCGATCCTCGCCGGAACGCATGCACCATTTGGGCAGTTTTCTGACTTAATGTGCATATTGTTTCAATTACCACGTGCTAATAACAGTGAAGGGAAACATCGTGATGCAACCTGCACATCAAGATAACCGATGTGTCAAACCTCCCAAGCCGCTTTGGACAAGCGTGGCGGGTATACTATCCGTTCCCCGATAATGAGAGGTCCGAGCCCAGCAGTGGGACATTTATGGGCTGCTATTATATTATTGAAGTGAAACTTCTATATAATAAACGGGGGGGGGGGGGGGTTTCTTAGGATTTTTCTGTCACAAAAAAGCGTTACGGCCGCGTGGAGGAGCGGCATTAATTTAGACTAGACGTGGTGAGAGGCGGCATAGTTTTAGAGTATACTATGGATGCGTATTTTGTTTCAATAAAAAATGCATTCATTAAAATGTATCTACCCTAGCCAAATCATAATTAGCAGTAAACCTGCGAAAAATCAAAATGTGTGCTGGGACACATAGTAGAAGTGAAACTTCAACGGACAAGTGGCAAAACGAATCGCAACAAAATTTTAACTTGAAGTTTTACGGGTAGGTTTTCAAATTGGACAAGTACATTAACAATCTGCCCGTAAAATTTCAAGTTAAAATTTTGTTGCGATTCGTTTTGCCACTTGTCCGTTGACGTTTCACTTCTACTATATCTCCTAGCACACATTTAGATTTTTCGCAGGTTTACTGGAAATTATGATTTGGCTAGGTTAGGTAATTTTTTTTAATATATATAATACAGTCTTCTTGCCACAAGCGATCTCCTCCAGACTCTATCTAATTATTATAATATTACCGATTTTACTATGTTTACTAATTCCACAATTATTAAAGTGCAAATGAAAATATTCATATATTAACATTCGTTTATAAATTATTTAAATAATAATAAAACATGTGTATTTTTGATAGCCGAAATCAAGAACATTGTGTATCGGAAATTTGGCTACTTTTCATAGGATAAACATAGTATTTACATCAATGAATTCCCTGGAAAAGTATAACAATATAATAACGGTCTTTAGTATAAATGATAAAATAATAAAGTTGTACCAATAAGAAATTACCAATTTCGCAATGAAAATACAGCCTAGTCGCTATGTCCACAACTGTATATTTTTATATACGGCAAGAGGTCAGTCAGTCGGAGATATTTCACGAGATCTGCCCTAAGGGCTGTCCTAATATCTTTCTTGCTGGCCTAAATCTATTGTTCATTTGATCAAGTTTATTCAATAAAGATCTGAGATGGCAACATGTGGCCTCGCTCTCAGAAAAATAGGTATTCTTACAATATAGTGCAGGGAGATATTTTGTAGTTTATTTTTGTGTCCTAATGTAATTATTGAGTATATTTTTACAAGCTTTTATTTAACTTGCAATGGATGTACCTATGTATGTATGTATGTAAGTTCGGGTGGAATCTTGCAAGTTAAATTTGACCAACTTCCCGGTTTCCGATTGAGCTGAAATTTTGCAGGCATGTGTATATCGCGTCACAATGCAATAATATGGTACCATGGAGCCGATCTGATGATGGAGTCAGAAGGCGGCCATAGGAACTCCTGTACTAAACAAGATAGACCCGTCGTGTTTGGGCTCGTTTTACTTGTCTTGGCTAGCACTCTGCTGCTACATGATATCCAGAATCTCAAAAGCTTGTATTTAAAAACCTTTTTAAAAAAAGCTTATTTATATATTTCCTTCAGTTTTGGCGACTTGTATACATAATAAAACTAGTTTTAAGCGGGGTAATTTATTTTATTTTGTATTCCGACGTTTGGGCCACTTTTCAGTGGCTGTGATCACGGAAGACAAAGATGTCAAGTGTCAATGAGTATTGTTAAAGTTTTATTTACATTTTTAGTGATATTTTCTTTTATTTTTCCTTCCGCCCATTTTAATATTATATAAAATTATTAGAGCTAGGCATTATTTGCTGAAGAGTTTCTTGCACCGCTTCTTCTCTTCAAGCCACAATATGTTGCGTAGCGGTAGTAAATTAGATTAGGCTACCATAGAGTAAATAATAACCATAAATAATATTAAAACTAAATAATTAAGATGAACAAGTTGGCGGTAGGCTAAATAAAACTTTAACAATACTCATTGACACTACAGACATTTGTCTTCCGTGATCACGGTTATTAAAACGTGGCCGAAACGTCGGAATAATAAAAATCAAATAAACTACCACGCTTTTTCTTTTTTTTTCTTTTTTATTGCAGGAGTTCAGCAGATAGGCAGACGGCCCACTTAATGGAAAGTAGTTACCATCGCTTATGGATATTTGCACACCAAAGATGCTACAAACGCGCTGCTGCTCTTTTAAGGGAGACTGGAACCTGGTCACCAATGCCGGCCGGAACACAACTCAAGGTTATTATGGCCTAAAACCGTTAAAACGTAGTTTTATTAAATATTTTTTATGTTTACTTGTAGCCTACAAACTGAGAAATGGGTCCACTTGAGAACAAGTGGTTACCGTCGCCCGTGGACATTAGCAACACTAAGGGAAGCCAAGAAGCCAATGCGTTGCGTACTTCATTGAAACTTCAAATATCTGTTTACGCCTTTTGTGAGTCTCATAATTTAGCGTTCTGTGAAAACCGCGGGAAGGAGTTCAGGGTTTGTAGAATTTATAGGGTTGCATAGACATCTTGGTAAAAATAGAATCCTTTTTTTCGTTTTGTTTATCTGTCCCTCAATCCATCTGTCTTTGTATATGACAATAATGTTTTTCAGAAACTACTGTATCTTTATGAATGTTTTATTTATCCAAATCCGGTTGAATACGCGCAGATGGCTGTTTCAGCGTTACCGGGCTTGGTGGGCTTCGCGACTCCGAGGGAGCGGAGGCGGTCAGTCTGGAAGCAGCGCGCTAGAGAAAGCACCCCATGTGAGGTTTGGATTAAGCCATAAAAAGCTGAATGTACTTTGACCAGAAAATTAAAGTTTTCTTCCTGATCTGGTACTTTGTATTAGTATAATAATACCTATAATACCTACCTTAAAAAAAATGGGTTTGAATTCTTTTACATTAGATTTGTATAGAAATGATTAGATATTGATTTTTAAACGTATAAGCCGCGCGCAGAAGGTTTGCCGATGACTGCTTACTATTATTGTATTGTATTGTATTAGTTATTATTATTGTATATACTTATGTAAAGTTTATACAATAATACATTTATTGCAACAACTATTTATGTAATCTTTTTTGTCAACCCTACTGACCATCGACGCGCGACATCAGAAGGCTATCGAAAAAACTTTCTTTTTTTTTATTGCAGGAGATCAGTAGACAGGCAGACGGCCCACTTGATGGAAAGCGGTTACCATCGCCTATGGACATTTGCGCACAGGTAGGCGTAGGTAGGTAAGGCGAGTTACGTGTGTATCATCTAGACATATAATAAAACTGTAGAGGTCGAATTTACGTCCATTGAAAAAAAAAACCTAGTCAGGGGGACGTAACAAGTGAAATATAACTAATTTAGATTTTTTTTTAATTTTTTTGTTTCTCTGTTTGTACGGGCTAATCTCCGAAACGACTAAACCGATTTAAATGATTTTTTGTATGGTGGTAGCTTCTATCCCTAGTCAACATATAGGATACTTGGATCCCGAAAAATTAAAGAGTTCCCGTGGGATAGTTAAAAAAAACTTTAATTACTTAAACAGCTTATTATACAACTTATGCACCTAAATAAGTATCGATAAATCAACCTATTTGTCCATGTTCCGACGCAGTTAACGTTGAATGTTGTCTATAAAGAAGCATTATAAGTTATTGCGATCTATACAATTTCAATTGAAGGAATAATAAATACCACGCGGACGATGTCGCGGGCATCAGCTAGTTTAAAATAATATAATGGTGTAATGAGGTTTTATGAAATGATGAACCTGGTTAACCGCAATCACTTCCAATAACTACAGGACGCTACTAAGCTATCTAAAATAGCAAAGTATAATGTCAGCAACAATGTTGCAGCAACAACAACAGCAAAAACAAGAGAGCAGCAGCGCATTTGTAGCACTTTTGGTGTTGCAAATGTTCATAGGCGATGGTAACCGCTCTCCATCAAGTGGGCCGTCTGCCTGTCTGCTGAACTCATGCAATAAAAAAAAAAAATGTCACAAACCCTACTACGTATCCAAATATCGATTAGAAGCGTTTGTTCCGAATAGTACATGTTTCATTGACAAGAAAAATAAGTAACTGAAATACGTGGTAGCAAATAAAAGAATGTTATTTTATGATATGAGCAAACAGTACGCGTAACGAATAAGCAATAAATATAGTTTTATCTCCTTCTTATCCGTTGAGTAGGCGATGTCTATGTAAACAATAGCGATACTTGTTGTTAGCAAAGACTGTAGACTCAAACAGAATAGCTTTTTCATAGAAAACTATATAACACCAACTTTCAGGCGATCCACATAGAAAATAAACTCCACACAGTTTTTATCCGTACAGGAACGGAGAAAGGATACAATTTCCTGCGGCCGGGCGGCCTGTCGTAAGAGGGGACTTAACAACCCACAGCCAGGTGGTAGGGCATTTGCCCGACTGGATGGCTACCACTCCTGGTCTAAAGTAGGTCGCCATAACAACCTTGAGTTGTGTTCCGGCATTAGTGACCAGGTTCCAGTCTCCCTTAAGAGAGCAGCAGCGCATTTGTAGCAACTTTGGTGTTGCAAATGTCCATAGGCGATGATAACCGCTTTCCATCAAGTGGGCCGTCTGCCTGTCTGCTGATCTCCTGCAATAAAAAATAATAATAAAAAAAACAAGTAATGTCAAATTTCTACCAACTGTTTCTGTATCGTATCCATTAATCTAGCTTACATTGGTAGAAAATTGGCATTACTTTAATATTCTTTACTGCGAAGCTGGTAAACAGGCAGGCGGCCCAGCTCATGGAAAGTGGTTACCGTCGCCTATAAACGTTTGCAACACCAGGAGTCAAGTCAATGCGCTACCAGCCTTTAGGATGGGACAAAGAGGTGGGGAAAGGGGCATGAGGTTGAAGGGAAGGGATAGACGGGATGGAATATGGGATTCAGATAGCGGATTTTTTCCTGACCAAGAAGAGAGAGAGAGAGGAAGATAACACTTTATTGCGCACCAAAATATAGGTATACAGTTACAAAAACAGACCATATTTACAATATTTTCTAGGCAATACAATAGGCGGCCTTCGAGCTCAAAACGATTTCTTCCAGGCAACTTAACTTGAAGAAATATGAATCAGGCGACGTTGGTGGTGCAGGAAAAGGCAATAAAAATATAAATACTCAAACTAATTTAAGAAATAAATATAAAAATACATACATAGTCATATAGGTATATAAACACGTATACAATAATATATTTCAAAATAGGTACATAAGTTCAAGAAGTCCTTATTTAATCCTCCCTCCGGACGAATAGGATTGTCCGGGCTTTTTGCTTTTTTAGGGGTATTGGGGAATTGTTATAGCTTTATATAATATTTGTTATAGCGAGGTATCGCATCAATGGAACCGGCCCTAACATTTGTAACCAAGCTAATAATTCCAGCATAGCGCTACCACGTCAAATTTTGTAGAGTTTGTCAAATTCTCTGCCATAAGAAAGCTAAATAATAATTATCACGTACTGGTTTGCACAAAGTGTTGTTTTAGAATAGGGACATACATATATACGCTTCTAATATCAAATTTAGATTAAGCCTGTTATGAATTTATGATATGTTTTTTATTGCACGAGTTCAGGAGACAGCCAGATGGCCCACCTGATGCTACAAATGCGCTGCTGCTCTCGTAAGGAAACTGAAACCTGGCCACGAATGCCAGAACACAACTCAAGGTTGTTATGACTGCATATCCTAGACCAGGGTGGTAACTATCTAGACGGGTAAACTCCCTACCTCCTAGCGGTAGGTTGTTTTGTCCCCTCTTACGACAGGAAGTCGTGTTTTTTCTCCATTCCTGGTATAATGTATTATAACTGTGGCCGAATGCGTCTTATTTAAAGTATTAAAAATAATGCCGTTGAGATTTTTATTTTATTTTTTATTGCAGGAGTTCAGCAGACAGGCAGACGGCCCACTTGATGGAAAGCGGTTACCATCGCCTATGGACATTTGCAACATCAAAGGTGCTACAAATGCGCTGCTGCTCTCTTAAGGGGACTGGAACCTGATCAATAATGCCGGAACACAACTCAAAGTTGTTATGGCGATATACTTTAGACCAGGAGTGGTAGCCTTCCAGTCGGGCAAATGTCCTACCACCTGGCGAAAATAGCTACATTAGTGTATATATATATATATACATACTCTATCTGTCAATGTTTAACGTTATTAACAATATCCTATCACAAATAACGCATTAAACCCTTAGCTACATCTGCGTGACACACTATTATTTTCTCAGGTGTAGCAGGGACATAAAAATAATAAATCGTCGTCTGGCAACTGCAGTTCACTACTGGACGTAGGTATCCACAAGGTTGCGCGATATATCCCGGTCCTATAGTTTTATTCGTTTCGTCTTTTCTTGCGATACTCAAACAGAGCACGGATAGGGGGGAAGACTAAAACAGCACACGTGCAACCTACCTGTCTCACACGCACACGTGCAACCTACCTGTCTCACACGCACACGTGCAACCTACCTGTCTCACACGCACACGTGCAACCTACCTGTCTCACACGCACACGTGCAACCTACCTGTCTCACACGCACACGTGCAACCTACCTGTCTCACACGCACACGTGCAAACTACCGTTTGCACGTGTGCGTGTGAGACTATTGTACCTAACGGCATCCGATTCTCCTCCAATGAAGAAAGAGGTCGACAAACTGTTCACTAAGCCTACGTGCGTCCCGAAAATCCTATGCTTTCTTCACTGAACTCCTAATGGCGACCTTCTGTAGGTTGGTGCTTCACTAGACTGGAGGGCGTCCTACACTACGTTCGCCAATTTCAGACACAAGGAAATCCGTAATAGAGCCACTTTTTTTTATTTCATGAGTTCAGCAGACAGGCAGACGGCTTACCTGATGGAAAGCGGTTACCATCATCTATGTACATTTGTAACACCAAAGGTGCTACCAATGTGTTGCCGCTCTGTAAAGGGAGACTGGAACTTGGCTTCTAATGACCGAACACGACTCAAAATTGTTATGGCCGCATTCTCTAGACCATGGGTGGTAGCCATCTAAACGGGCAAATACCCTACCTCCTGGATGTGGATTTTCTTGTTGCAGGATCGGTGACGCATGGAACATAAGAGCTCTGAATTGAAAACCGTTAAAAAGAATTAAAATTATCCAAATATTTGATCCTTCTATACAATGGTATGAAATGTTGCAGAGCAGATAACGGAGATGAACATAAGATATATTGTGTTAAATTTCTGCTAGTAAAGTCACGTGAACTCTTTACTGATAACCCTGTCCTTAGTCAATATTTTCATTTATTTTAATTGAGTTTTACGAAAGTCCTATATTTACAAAAACTTTTATTTAATCAAGTAAAGAATTTAATATATTTTCACTGCATTCAGAACATTGAAAACTTCAATAAAAGTGAATTCATATTTAGAATAATAAAACATATTTTTTTTGGAAGTTTGTAGAATTCTTGATGAATTAAAACAATATTTTTACAGCAAGGAGAGAGAAAGGTTAAGGCTCATTTAAAGTCAAAATTAACAATGTTTTACTTTATGTCCGTTGGTTATGAAATGCTAAGAAAGTATTTAATGCAGATATTGTTAAAATCTTTTTTGCTGAATGTATACTCTTTATGATTCCTTATATAATAAATAATAGCAGCCCCTAAATGTCCCACTGCTGGGCTCGGGCCTCCCACTATAGGGGAACGGACAGTATACCCGCCACGCTTGTCTAAGGCGTCTTGGCAGGTTTGACACATCGGTTATCTCGATGTGCAGGTTGCATCACGATGTTTTCCTTCACCGTTATTAGCACGTGGTAATTGTAACAATATGCACATTAGATTCGAAAACTGCCTAAGCAGTGCATGCATTCCAGCCAGGATCGAATCCGCGCCCTTTGGGCCTGGGACGCGTGCGCTAGCCATTACGCTACCACGACTTTCCTTATGATTCCTTAAGCCCATCTTATATTTGTTCAAAATTTTCCCTAACAAGAGGTGATCTTAGGACACTGTTTATCACGACTTTAAAAGTGCAAATTTCAACACTTACTTGCTTAAATATAAATTTCACTTTAAAACCTCGTATTTATTTTTAAAAACTGGTCTAACGATACCTCATAGTATGTATCCTGTTTTTTTCATCCCATAGTTACATGTATGGTGTATACAGTGATAAAATAACAAACCACAAAGGTCTCCACTCAGGTGAGATGAGATCGTTGAGATGGATGTGTGGTGTTACAAGAACGAATAAAGTAAGAAATGAGTACATAGGGGGATCTTTGAAAGTTGCACCCGTTGTTGAAAAATTAGGAGGAAGAAGGTTTAGGTGCTATGGGCATGTAATGAGGAGTTGATAAAAGTCACGTGACAAAAAGAATGTTAAACTACAACCTGGATGGGTACAAATGTAAAGGTAGAGCAAAAAAGAGATGGATGGATTGTGTGAAGGATGATATGATAATTTGTACATAGAAGATGTATGTCGGAATAGAGTAGTGTGGAAAGAAAAGAGATTGTGCCGACTTCAAACAGTTGGAAGGAGGTGAAAGAAAAGAGAGATTTACATGTATGGTGTAAGAAAAAGTGATAGACATACGGCCGCACTTACAAATTTATACCTAAAGGTTGCGATTTTGGCACTGGGATACGAAATACTAAAAACTTATTTTAATCGCCAAAAGCTGGCAAACAGGTGGACGGCCCACCCGATGGAATGGATGTCTACAACACTAGGGACGTTGACAACTCGTTGCTGGCCTCATAGAAATTTTATAATGCTCTTCTTAAATGGCCTCATGACGTAGCATAGCGGAAAACCACGGCGAGAATTTCCCTCCAACTCATTATAATAATATAAGATCTCATTCCCTACAATGGTTCTACACTAACCGAGGCTTGTCCTCGGGTGCATTTTTATATATAGTGTAGACAGGGATAATCGCCGGTCAGTATCACGCTACATTTAGATTAAATTTGTCAAAGGGCCTTTACGTGTTGGCCTTCCCAAAAATCACGGGCCATAAAAATGGCTCGTGGTCTGCAGAGAGATACAAGTATAATAATAAATCGGCAGATAACACATACACATTGTATATCCCCAAGCTAAGCAAGTTAAGCTCGTGTTATGGGTAATATACAACGGACGACTCTGGGGCGATCCCAAACACCCAGGACATAACAAATAACAGAACGTTGGTTTCCGAAATTTACCATGCCAGGAATCGAATCCGGAGCCTCAGTGTTCCAGCAAGTTCGGCCGGCTAAGACTTAGCCCGCTCAACCATAGAAGCCGTCAACCGTCGTTGACTTATTGGACGCGGAATAAACTTTCTAGAGAACCGATGCATCGTTCAGCATGGTAGCTCAAGAAAATGAGGATGAACATCCCACTGATGGCGAGCGGTGCAGTGCTAAAATGAAGCCTTAGCAACGGATGAAGTAGTTTTTCGGAACACTCCACATTATACGGATGGTAGAATACGTAGAGAGACGCAGTGTCTACGTAGCCTAAGTAATCACTACAAACGACGACTCTAAAAACTATAAATGATTGTCAATTGATACAAAACATTCTTAATACAAAGGGCGTGCAATAAAACAAAAAAAGTCGTTATTATGAGCGTACAACCTTAACCGATGCTCGAAGAGTAAAGCCAAGTGTCACCTCATCGCGACTTCACATAAATAATACAAAGCAATAACAACTGGGAGCTAACTGCGGCGTGCCACTGTTATTACTTCCCGCCAGTGATGCCCCACGCTCCTCTATTGCCCCCTCTACACCCCTCCGCCCCTCCACTCGTACCTAATGCGACATTCTTACGTGACAACGATTTATCCGGTGTGTATTGTGCCCGCTTAATTTATGGCAGCGTTTAAAACCTGCCCGAGAACGAAATTATTTTCTCATATTAGGGGTATTCAAATGAAAAAACGCTATGCGTGGGAAATATTTCGGTACGCCCGCCGTGTGTGCCCGGATTTTTTTGGGCGGAAAATATTTCAATTCTCTTTATTCCGTCTGAGAGGAATTGGTAATTATTATTACAAATGTACGCAACGTATTCGTGATTTAATTTCTCGTGTAAAAAATGTAATCTTTTATTAATATCATTCTCATATGGAAAATTAAATTATTTGAGATTAAAATATACCTAAATTTCAAGGTTTTCTAATGAAACTCCTGAAGTCTCATTATTAGAATTTTTTAGCTATATGTAAAACAATTTCGTCTTTGTCATGTAATCATAATATAACAGTTTATTGGTCTGTCTGTAGGCTCTATTAATTATAAAGTCGAAGGAAGGAAGAATTATTATGAATATTTTTATCCGTGCAGGAACGGAGAAAGAATACAATTTTCCTGCGGCCGGGCGGCCTGTCGTAAGAGGCGACAAAACAACTCACAGCCAGGTGGTAGGGCATTTGCCCGACTGGATGGCTACCACCCCTGGTCTAAAGTGTGTCGTCATAACAACCTTGAGTTGTGTTCCGGCATTAGTGACCAGGTTCCATTCTGCCTTAAGAGAGCAGCAGCGCATTTGTAGCACCTTTGGTGTTGCAAATGTCTATAGGCGATGGTAACCGCTTTCCATCAACCCGCGCTCTGGCCCTCTCCCGTGGTATATAGCGTCATTGTTCGGTCCTTGCCTAGTATAAAGTAGGTAGAACATCGCTCCATCAATTTTGCTGTCTACCCTCTCTCTGTGCGAGGCGACGGCCAATGCACAGCAGGGTAAGCCAGGGCAGCCATTTTGAGATTCAATTCGCTGTCAACGTTCAATGAAATCGCGCCATGCGCTCATCTGTTATTAAAATTTAAACAATTGTAATTTCTGGCCGTGCCAATAACTTTATTTGGACCTAAACCTAACTTGTACACAAGTGATAGCTCTGAAGTGAAACTATAGTATGTGCGCTGTTCCCGAGTGCAACCTGACCCGAGCCAGGAGAGGGCTGATCTCAAGGTTGGTGGAGCTTCTGCTTTTATAGTGCAAGGATCTAGGTCATATCTCCGCTATACAGTCCATATAATTCGAACCACATTAACCTTGGGTTATAAGCGCCCCACAGTCATGTTATATAGCCTATGATACTCTCTGTTAACGTAGGTTTCCAACAGTAAAAATTTTTTTATCATTAAAATCGGTTTAGTAGATCCAGAGATTACCCCCTACAACGTCACAAAATCACAAACTTTACCTCTTTATAATATTAGTATAGACTAATAAAAAACTAACAAAGATAAAATTTGAACCACCTAATTAATTTGTCGATAAGTGTTTTTTTACTTTCTGGATATTCTGGGCCGCTACATAATTGTGTAGTGAAATTGATAAATAACTGAAATTTTGGTGTGGTCGTCTTACATACAACAGAAGTACGATATTTTTTTTCTCTGTGCATAGGTGATTTGGCTAGTAAATTATTGAAAAATTATAACAATGTTTTTAATTACCGCTTTATACTTTTATACTAGGATAGAGAAATTTCTAAAAAAATATGGTGATTTACATTTCTCTATAAGCTCTCTTACAAATAATTTCAACGACAATCAGCCCGAATAAGATCCGTTGAGATGATGTTCTAAATGACTGTATTTAGAATCAAGTACTTTTTTCTTATATTATAAAAAGTATGTCGCTTGATTTGACTCTTAATTACCCTCATAAGAGGATATTTCAGAGTATTGCTATAAAACAGTATAAAAGGAAAACTAGCATAAACCTTTCGTCAAGCAAGTTAGCAATATCAACTTCCGATCGTTGCTAACTTTAATAATGCGGGTAGTTGAGTGGTTACATTTAGACGAAACACGTTTCAGAAAAATTTATACCACACTATCATATTTAGAAAGTTGTTACGCATCGCATTTCCTACCTATATTTCGCAAAACGGGTTTGAAAAAGTTTGAAGAAATTGAAAGAATTGAATCGGCTGATTTGAAAAAATATCACCTGCATATAACTAAACTAACATGTAGGGCAAACCACCTTTGTAACAACTTTTATCGACGTAGGTAAAACTACTAGTTTCTAATTTCAAAATAGTTCATATTTAAATTTTGCATTGAGATAATTAATAACCCATTTATCTTCCTATTCATTCACTTACCATCACTAGAAAATCAACATTATGGAACTTACGCCAAATTTTAAACAAATACTAAGGCAGATGACTGTCAGGCGAGAGGCTTACATTTGGATGCGAAGAAAACAAAGGTTATGGTGTTTGAAAGAGAAGAAACCAGAACGAATGCAAGGATAATGGTCGATGATGTTATGCTGGAGCAAGTGAATGAGTTTGTATATCTTGGATGTGCTTTTAGCAGGGATGGAAGGTACACCGCTGATATAGAAAGAAGAGTGAATTTGGGGAATAGTTTGAATGGAGCGTTAGGTAAACTTCTAGGCGCTAAGAACCTCAGCGAGAAGGCCCAGCTCGCCATACACAACGCGGTGCTGGTACCTACTCTCACGTATGGAAGCGAGAGTTGGGTATGGAAGAGAGAGCATGAAAGTAGAGTAAACGCGGTTGAGATGCGAGCACTGCGCAAAATCTGCGGAGTGACGCTCGCGGACCGCGTTCGTAATACCGAAGTAAGAAAGAGAGTTGGTCTGAAAGAGAGTGTCGGGGTGAAGGTAAGGAAAGGAATGCTCTGGTGGTTCGGGCATGTGGAAAGAATGCGTGATGAAAGAATGACTAAACAGATATACAATGCAAAAGTGGATGGATGCAGAAGTCGTGGAAGGCCACGACACACCTTCCATGATCAAATTGATCGTGTACTAGCGGAGGGTGATGTCAGGAGAACAGACGAGTGTGCATGACAAGAGTTATGAATATCAAAGAAGCAAGTGAGGTGTGTAAGAATGGGCCTAAATGGCACTCTGTTGTTCGTGCCTACCCCGCAAGGGAACTGGCGTGAAGTTATGTATGTATGTATGTACTAAGGCAAATGAAATTTGAAATGCACTGTTAGTAAGATATAGGAACCGGCCATAATTCACTCAAGAAACGACACTAGTTACATCGCCTTGTAACAAAACCCATCCAATTACGTAAACTCAAAGATTTACTACTCGATAAAGGCAGATATCATTCTCGACGTGGAGTAAAGGAATAATTACTGGGAACCGAAAACCGCCGCGAGCCGTCCGCGCACCAAATAAGTTTCCCAATAAATTATAATAAAACTGTAACCTGAAACTCCATTATTTATCAAAAAGTGGGGTTTCGGCCGTAATTCATAAGTTTAGCGCTAAATTGAATTAAGACATTACGATAAAACACGTAATTATCATTAAAAAAATGGTTAAGTGTGTGGCGTGCAATGAAGGGTTTTTTTTTGTTGAATGAGTTCAGCAGACAAGTAAACGGCTCACCACACGGAAAGCGGTTACCGCTCACCACACGGAAAGCGGTTACCGCTCACCACATGGAAAGCGGTTACCCTCGCCTATGGACATTTGCAACAACAAAGGGCGTTACAAATAAATGCGTTGCTGATTTCTTAAGGTAAACCGGTACCTGGCCACTAATGCACTTCTCAAGGTATAGCGGTATACTCTAGACCAGGGGTGGTAGCCATCCAGACTGGCAAATACCCTACCAGCTGGCTGTGGGTTGTTTTATCGCTTTTTACGACAGGACGCCTGGCCGCAGTAAATTGTATTCTTTCTCGGTTCCTGTACGGATAGATATATAGGGTTCTGCAGAGACGAGAAACTTCTACTGGTTTCGTATTCTGGTGGAACCATAAGCATTTGTTGAAAAATATTTCATATCTCAAAGCTACTCGACAGATTTTAATGCAATTATTTTCGCTGAAAATGTTTCTAAGATACCACCTAAATTTTTTTCAGACTTTTCCACTTCATAAGTCTTAAGTTCAATCGACAAATTCATTATGTCGTAATTTGAAAATGAATACTCCGCCACCTATTCACGTAAGTTAAAAATGCATTTAAGAAAATCATTTATTGATTTTATTTATTTTGAAGTGAAATAAGTTTTTTTAAAAAGGTTTTTAAATACAAGCTTTTAAGTTCCTGGATATCATGTAGCAGCAAAGTGCTAGTCAAGACAAGTAAAACGAACCCAAACACGACGAGTCTATCTTGTTTAGTACAGGAGTTTCTATGGCCCCCTTCCGACTCCATCATCAGATCAGCTCCATGGTACCATATTATTGCATTGTCACGCGATATACATATGCGTGCAAAATTCAGCTCAACACGAAACCGGGAAGTTAGTCAAATTTAACTTGCAAGATTCCACCCGAACTTATCTACATACATAGGTTCATCCATTTCAAGTTATTAAAAGCTTGTAACTTCTTTAGAATCGTTGTGATTTGAAACTGGATATAACTAAGAAGCGACATTAAAAAGCGAAAAACACAAATCTATAGGACTAAGCCTGCGAGAGAACGAGATAGAATACATTCTATTTAATACATACATACATACATACATACATACATAACTTCACGCCAGTTCCCTTGCGGGGTAGGCACGAACAACAGAGTGCCATTTAGGCTTATTCTTACACACCTCACTTGCCTCTTTGACATTCATAACTCTTGTCATGCAAGCTCGTCTGTTCTTAAGGCTCCTGACATCACCTTCTGCTAGTACACGATCAATTTGATCATGGAAGGTGTGTCGTGGCCTTCCACGACTTCTGCATCCATCCACTTTTGCATTGTATATCTGTTTAGTCATTCTTTCATCATGCATTCTTTCCACATGCCCGAACCACCGGAGCATTCCTTTCCTTACCTTCACCCCGACACTCTCTTTCAGACCAACTCTCTTTCTTACTTCGGTATTACGAACGCGGTCCGCGAGCGTCTATTTCTATTTAATAATGTACGTAATAACTACGAGTTTGAAAAGAGAAATATCAAACTTATAATTGTTATCTAGTATTATTGTTACATTACACAAAACAAAATTAGATCAAGTAAAATGTCGTTTGAATCCGGATGAATAAAGATCCGGATATAACAAAGTTATATAAGGGTCCCCTTATTAGATCAGAAGCAAGTCGTTGTTTATATTATTAGGTTTGAGAGCTGACTTCAATTGAATCAATATTAATTGTACGTAGGATATTTCTTATCTAACTTTAAATGTTTCTCAAGCACGGCGATAATGATTTGAAAGTGGTTAAGTAATTGGTAGCCCACAAAAAAAGCAGTTCTATTTGCGGTATTTTGTTGTGGAACCAATTTTCTTTAAGTGTTTTTAAACCCTTGAGATGAATTTTAGAAAAACTACTTGTATTTTTAAATATACGTGTTAATTAAATTAAATATAATATTTTTTATAAAAAAAGTAGTCATTTAATTATTGAATTTATTGTTAATTATTCTTTTATATTCATAATTTGAAAAAAATGTGTTGAATTTAACTTACTTTCATCATACTATTTATAACGCCACATATAAAGCAAAACCTATATTTCTCATAAATACTAAAATTTAATTGAATTTTTTCACATAATTAATATTACTGTTCACCGGTTTTAAGCGGGGCATTTTATTGTTATTTATTTCAATGTTTCAGCCACTTTTCAGTAGCTGTGATCGCGGAAGATAAAGATTTCAAGTGGCACCTTTAAAAAAATTCAGTTACAAGCAAATCAACGTTTGCAAACAAACCACCGCTACTATGAAATGCGAATGAATGAAAATTTGTATTATAACTAAATAAGTTACCGTAAATTAAATTAATGTAAGGTAATAAAAAGAGTCATTATCACAAAAATTGCTTGTAGTACAGGGTGGGAGATCCTGTTATAATTATGTTACATCCGGCCCCTTTATATCCGGATTATAATTATTTAAGACCCGACAACCGGCAAAAACTGTGTATTATTTTTGTAGGACAATTCTTTTCTTTTTATTCCTCTTTGTGAGTGTGAAAATTAGGTTTTCTTTTTATTCGTGTGATTGTTTTTCACCGCAATTATATTGTTACGAGTGTGGGACTTGAATTAAAATGCCGTTGGAATTACTATAGAGTTTATTAGAACTATACAAACACGTATAAAACAGGTACAAATAAAACTAGACACTACTTGTTACAATCTGCACGATCAATAACACGCTCAAAGTCCGTCACTATATCGCTTGTCGAATGTACACGCTTGTATCGTAATCGTCGCTCGACTCCTCACTCCTCCGTTCGGGCATTGTTTTATACTAAACTGTATAATAGAACAAAGGACCGCGTTCATCGAGTTAATCCGCACACCTGGCAAGCAAGGATTAGTTCGACACTAATGACGGCCATAAAACAAGTTCAATAACAATGGCATGTTGTTCTGAATTACAAATTCTAAACACAAAGTAAACAAAATAATTCCTAAATCAAAAAAGGCAATAAACTGCGTTTTACGACGGGCAGGTGTGCACATTTCGTTGTCGGTATCTAACAATATTTTATCCGTTCACGGTAAAAAATTGAAACTATTAGTTTGAAGCTTTACTCAACCGATAGTCAATAATAAATATTCAGAACCAATGTCAATATAAACGATAACCCACACGGCTGTATACATTACTAGCTGTGCCCGCGACGCCGTCCGCGTGGAAAATGTTTTCAAAGCCACCCCCGATTTTGAAACATTTTTCATTCCTGCTCCACTCCTATTGGTCTTAGCGTGATGATATATAGCCTTCCTCGATAAATGGGCTATCCAACATTGAAATAATTTTTCAAATCAGACCAGTAGTTCCTGAGATTAGCGCGTTTAAACAAACAAACAAACTCTTCAGCTTTATAATATTAGTATAGATACATTGAAAAAATTATGTGTGTGTGCAGTTCACACACACACGCGCGCAGTAGAAGTGAAACAAAGTGTGACAAGGGGTGGGAGGTATTCTAAATTTCGTGAAATCACATTCCATTTGTTATAATATATTTAAGCTTTAAAACACGAAATTTGATGTATTAACGAAAAACTTCCAACTCTATCTCTATGAGCATAGTGTTTAAATTATTAAATATAATGTATTCTATCTCGTTCTCGCGCAGGCTCAGTCCTATAGATTTATGTGTTCACCTCTTTTTATAGTCGCTTTTTCGTTTCATCGAGTATCAAATAACAATAATTCTAAAGAAGTTTCACTTCAAAAATTCAATCCTAATCCAATTAAGCTTTATTTTTGAAGTGAAATTTGATAATCATTTTCCATAAGACGGCTTTAGTTAACATGTATTTGTATACATGTTAACTAACTTACAACAGGCCTAAGGCGGTTGCCTTTGGAGAATCGCTTACCGAAATTAACACATGTCTAGATACACTGGTAGTTTTAAGATATAGCATAAAATTCTACTTTATGTTGATACTTGTCATGTTAATCATATGAATCTGTGAAAAAAATCTCTTTAGGCTCTCTGATCTTTATCTTTTTCGCAATTTGACTAAGAGCCGAGTTTTCAATCATCAGATAAAACTTATCAGTCAAATAAATTATAACCTGACTAGATTAAGAAATGAGACAATTCATCTGTTTTATCCATGCAACTGTCGTTTTTATTTTTCCACATTGTATTTTATTCTTATGAATAACTTTTAGCTGGTGATTGGAAAATAGGTCCTTAGTTGTTTTGCAGCACTATACATTACGCTTTCTTGTCAATTTTCATCTATATATTAATACTTGAAGCAAAAACTTTGTACCCCTTTTTACGAAACTTGCGCAGACGGAGGAGTATGAAATTTTGCACACTAATATATAGAGAAGAAGTGCAGAATGCTACTATTTTTTAAAAATTACGCATAAAAAATACATTAAATCAATAAAAAAACATTACACACACTACCATGTATTTGACACACACACGCATATATCTTAATATATATAAATTACGTGTCACGTTGTTTGTCCGCGATGGACTCCTAGACTACTTGAGCGATTTTAATCAAATTTGCACACTGTGTCCAGTTTGATCCCACTTGAAACATAGGATAGCTTACATTTGGACCCGGTAGGTGGCGCTGGAATCGGGTTCTAAATTATATTTCTTCAGAGCAGAACAACGTCTGCCGGGATAGCTAGTATATTATATACTCTTTTGTTTATTGTTAAAGTCAAATTAACTATGTAGCCTTGGCGAAATTTGTGATTATAGAAGTATAGTGTTTGACAACAGAACCTTAATAATAATAAAACTACGTTTTAACGGTTTTAAGCGCGGTAATTTTATTTGATTTTGGTTTTTCCGACGTTTCGGCCACTTTTCAGTGGCCGTGATCACGGAAGACAAAGATGTCAAGTGTCAACGAGTATTGTTAAAGTTTTATTTAGCCTACCGCCAACTTATTAATTTTAATTATTTAATTTTTAATTTTGTTTATGGTTATTATTTAATCTATGGGAGCCTAATCTAATTTACTACCGCTTCGCAACATGTTATGGCTTGAAGAGAAGAAGCGGCGCAAGAAACTCTTCAGCAAACATGCCTAGCTCTAATAATTTTATATAATATTAAAATGGGTGGAAGGAAAAATAAAAGTAATTATCAGTCAAGTTGGTTTGTGTTCCGTTGTACGCAGAAAGAGCTCACAGTGTCTTGAGGTCTGGCAGCTGGTTTTTGCTGGGTTTGGGTCTTAATAGTTTTGATAATTGGATCCCAAACAGGTGGTACTTGCCAACCATCTTCTCTATTGAAATTTGGGTGTTTTTTGATTTCAATAGCCTCACGCATCATTCTAGGTATGAAACGATTCTCTTTCGCGAGGATTTGTGGGTTATCGAATCTGATGTAGTGGTTGGGTTTATCCAGCGTGTGTTCACTGATCGCAGACTTCGTAGACCTTGTGTGTTTCATGTCATAACATGTTGCGAAGCGGTAGTAAATTAGATTAGGCTCCCATAGATTAAATAATAACCATAAACAAAATTAAAAATTAAATAATTAAAATTAATAAGTTGGCGGTAGGCTAAATAAAACTTTAACAATACTCGTTGACACTTGACATCTTTGTCTTCCGTGATCACGGCCACTGAAAAGTGGCCGAAACGTCGGAAAAACCAAAATCAAATAAAATTACCGCGCTTAAAACCGTTAAAACGTAGTTTTATTATGTATACAAGTCGCGAAAACTTAAGAAAATATTATAACCTTAATAATGTTCAAAATTATAATTTAAATTAATTATTATGCTCGAATTTCGAGAACGGGTACCACTAGTTCATATAAATAGACTATCTATTGTATTTTTCCTATAAAGAGGTATTTTGTGCAATATGTATGTATCTATGGTTGTAAAAGATACAACTTTGCAATATCTCAGAATGTGTAGTTCTTACATCTTTACAACCAAAGTTTAGAAGAAGAGCAGTTTATCTTTCTTTTAAGAAATATATTGCTAACATCTAAACAAGAATAAATAGATTATAAGACAAATGTACTGTAATGGGTGTAAGTTCGGAAACACTTTGGCCTAAACATTCACTAATGGAAATGGAAGATAGCCAGCAAGCACTGGAGGATTTTTTGCTTACGCAGCGAGTTTGTTGCCAAATTGAGGGGATTTTTTTAATTATAATTTAGGGTGGCTTTGGTTACTGAAGCACTTTGCCATATTGCCCGAAACAACTCAGACAATATGGAAAGCAGTGGCGTAGACTTCATACAACTCGATTCCTCATAGCCTACCTTTATAAACTAGTGACTAGCAACCAAAAGGTCGAACGCGCTATGCATTAATTGGCGTTTACCTGCTCTGTTCAGTCATAATATGTTTGAACAGAAATTTTTCTTTAATTAACTAGCGAGCAAAAGGTCGAAAGCGTCATGAATTTATTGGCGCTTACGCTTTTTTATTCGCACATCCATTATTTATACTTTACTAGAGGTTACCTCGCGGCTGCGCCGCGGGTCAAACTCTAGTATGTGCCTCTTGTTTAAACAGCAGGCGTTAATACAGGTTATATTATACTAAATTTTTATGTTAGTGCTATTTCCACCCGGAAAATTTACTTTATTTTATATCATAAACTCGGCCACCCTCGGTATTAAAATTACATACATACCAAATTTCAGCCCAGTCGGTCCAATAGTTTTTCCGTAAAAGCATAACAAAAAAAGGGATAAATATATTTTTATCCCGGAAACTATCCCAGACAGACAGACAGAGTTACTTTCGCATTTATAATAATTTCGGCAAAAGTTAAAAGTTCGGCAGCTTTCCACATGTATTAAATGAAATAACAACTCATAACCCAATCGAGCACCGGCTTTTGTTTCAAAATATGCGGTAAGATTGCAAAATAAAAAATACAAATTGTAATAAGAAAAGACATAGCGAGTTGACGTTTTTTCAACAGCGGTGTAGTCGGCGCTTGCGTCATACGTTATGTTTTTTTCAACCAGCTTACCCTAGCTGAATTACCACCCCGCACCACTGATGGAGAGACTTGTGGTCGCTGGGAAAGGTGAAAGCAAGATACCCCCTGGTAGGAATAGGTGGATTGACCAGGTTGCTAACCAGCTGGATGTGTATGAATTCAGCCCTCCACCGTATCCAAATCCGATCTCGGTGGAGGAGAGCAATTATTCGCTGCCATCAAAGTTACGATCTTCAGTAGTGAGGGAACGCCTAAGAAGTTGGGGTGGCATTACATCGTAAAATAAATAAAAAAATACAAAAAATAACAACTTCAAGAGTAAATAAAAATCAAAAATAAATAGTTTTTACATCTTGAAGTCGGTGCGAAGTAAAACATGAAATTACTATTATATAGTATTCAATATCTTGTAGCAATGTATATAGTAATTTTTATGTTTTGTTTCGTACCAATTTCAAGATGTATAAAATATTTGTCTTTACTTTTTAGTCACTTTTTTTGCTATAAAATTGTTATTTTACACTTCTAAGTTAAGTTAGTAAGTTAGTTTTAAGTTATATAGTATCCCTAGTAAGATAACTTTTCGAACGCCGAAAAGATAGCTTTTTGAAACCGAATTCATAACTCAGTTATATGTTCATGCTGTTTGTCGTCAAGGAGTTCCGTTCTACAACTTTCTATTTCTGTTCTATCATAATTCCTACTCCTTTTACGATTGCAACAAACCTCACAATATTTTAATTACAAACACATTTTTATTTGATTTTGAGAAATTTTCTGCTATATCGTCGGAATCCAAGCTCCAATGAAATTAATACGGGACTTCCTTGAAATTTTACTGAACCCAACACAAACAGAATGATCAAAAGCCTTACTGTGCCTGTCTAATTCCACCGTAGTTAAAATTCAAAGCTATTTTTTGCTCACTAAAAAAGCACAATTGTGAAAAAAGTTTTCGCTATAATTCAGAGGGGTGTGAACGTAGGTGCAGGTGTACATAATAGCCTCCCTGTTGATTTACTCGTGTGCTTGTTAAGTGGTAGATTTGCTACTTAAACTCGTGCAAGACCTATAGGTTTATTACTCTCTAAAAATTTTACATAATTGAAGCGTAGAGAGAATTGTTGTTTTATTGGTAAAGGAGACGGACACTTTTGGGCCAAAGAAATGTAATGAGTTGAGATATGGCTAAAAAAGGCGTCATATTTTTCTATTACAAAATGGAAAACAACAGCCCTAAATTTTATCTGAAAGACGAGAAATCCTAAAAATAAACTCACAAATAAAGTAAGTTATCGATCGATTGCCATAACCAATTTATGCGAATGAATTTCAACAATTAATAATACAAAAAACATACCTTAAAATCAGTTTGATCTTTTATAATCCGGGTCAAAGATTGTATGAAAGCGAATCCGTCTCCTTTGTGTTATCAAGACGAGCCTCTATCTGAGTTTTAGTCGGACACTTGAAATGCAATCTGTTGACACGCAGTTTTATTTTTTGTGGCATCTAATTTTTATTTTGAACATATAACATACATCTATACTAATATTATAAAGCTGAAGAGTTTGTTTGTTTGTTTAAACGCGCTAATTTCAGGAACCGCTGGTCCGATTTGAAAAATTCTTTCAGTGTTCAATAGTACATTTAGCGAGGAAGGCTATAAGCTATATTATATTTTCAAAAAAATTAGGGATCCTTACTAAAAGTCCAATAATGTAACCGAAGGTGTAAAAAAATGTCCCGAAAAAATCCTTACACGGCGTGCGCTGCGAAAACTATTGATTATAGAACAAAACAATGTACTAACACTTTGCAGAACATATAATTGTCTACAAAAAAATATTGCGTAACTATATGTCTAACTATTGTAGTTATCTCACAATAAATGTTTTCTTTTATTTTTTTAAATAATTAAAATGCCGTCGCTTCAAAAACTCTTTATTTTGTACCTTGGTATTAATCCTTATCAAAATAAATTACTCCATATTCAAGACGAATTCAATACCTTTCTAGAACATTTTGAATTATTCAATTCGGACGTTTTATTTAAAAGATATCGCAATATTTTAATGTAAGTATTAGTGTTGTAGCCAATTATACTAATATTGTTTGATTGAACACGCTAATCTCAGGAACTACTGGTCTGATTTGAAAAATTCTTTCAGTGTTAGATAGCCCATTTATCGAGGAAGGCTATAGGCTATATATCATCACACTAAAACCAATAGGAGCGGAGCACCAATGAAGAATGTTTCAAAATCGGGGGATTTTGAAAACAGATTCCACGCTGACGACGTAGCAGGGCACAGCTAGTCGATTATATTTTGCTTATAAAATTCCGTTAGTTACAGCAATAAAAACACTATGACATACATAGAGAGAACAACATGATCTTTATGAAATTTACATACATACATACATACATAACTTCACGCCAGTTCCCTCGCGGGGTAGGCACGAACAACAGAGTGCCATTTAGGCTTATTCTTACACACCTCACTTGCCTCTTTGACATTCATAACTCTTGTCATGCAAGCTCGTCTGTTCTTAAGGCTCCTGACATCACCTTCTGCTAGTACACGATCCATTTGATCATGGAAGGTGTGTCGTGGCCTTCCACGACTTCTGCATCCATCCACTTTTGCATTGTATATCTGTTTAGTCATTCTTTCATCATGCATTCTTTCCACATGCCCGAACCACCGGAGCATTCCTTTCCTTACCTTTACCCCGACACTCTCTTTCAGACCAACTCTCTTTCTTACTTCGGTATTACGAACGCGGTCCGCGAGCGTCACTCCGCAGATTTTGCGCAGTGCTCGCATCTCGACCGCGTTTACTCTACTTTCATGCTCTTTCTTCCATACCCAACTCTCGCTTCCATACGTGAGCGAGCAATATGAAATTTACTACAAAAAATTCAGCAGACAATATTTATTTTTCATAATTTAACTTTAAACTTGTGTTTAAATAGCTGTTTTCATTACATCGGTATAATAAAGCTGAAACAATACAAACCAGGCTATAACTCTCATAACACAAATAAAGCTGAAACTTTCGATATAATTGTTTCGTCCGCTTTGTTAGTCTCTGTCAGTTTAACGCGAAAGTTGAAAATTGGCACTTTAAAACAATACTCCGGAAAATGATGTTTATGTTTATCTTCGTTGGAAATTAGAAATGGGAGCTCATTACAATTGTTGAATTAATAAAACTAATCGGCACTTTCATATTAATTTGTGTTATCTACTTTTTTAATTGCATGATGTCAGCAAACAGCCAGAGGGCCCTGATGGAAAGCGATTGCCAATTGCCGACGGACATTTGTAATACCAAAGGCGCTACCAATGTGCTACCGCTCTATAAAGGGAGGCTGGAACCGGGCCACTAATGCCGGAACACAACTCAAGGTTGTCATAGAGGTATACTCTATACAGTCGGGCAAATACCCCGGCTGTGGGTTTTTTTGGTCGCCTTTTACGACAGGCCGCCCGGCCGCAGGAAATTGTATTCTCTACGAAAAATGAGAATATGGTAGCTGAAGGGTCTGAACCAATTTCGAAACAGAAAACCTTGTGGCCGAGCCCAGCATAATTGGGGAGATAAAGGCTCACCGTCTCCGCTGGCTCGGTCTCATACAACGGATGGAAGAGGATCGGGGTGTGAAGAAAGCATACTTAAGGTGGACCTCCTAAATATCACTGGAAAGATAGAGTGGCGGCTGACCTGACTCACTGAAAATGGCATGCTCTCGTTTCGGAGGTCAAGACTCACTTTGGGCCGCTAAGCCAATGGAGTTAGTTACCTACTCACTACTCAAAGCTAAACTACTCAAACGAGTTAGGTTATCAGTATACATATATATATAGTAGTAAATAGGTTATTAGTCCTTAGTAATAAGGACTAATAACCGCTCAATGAAAAACGTAACTCGTAACTGCTTTTTCCCCTAGCAATATTTTTATATTATTAGCCGTGGTAGCGTAATGGCTAGCACACGCGTCCCAGACTAGAAGGACCCGGGTTTGATCCTAGCCGGAATGCATGCACCACTTAGGCAGTTTTCTGACCACAATTACCACGTATTAACAACGGTGCAGGAAAATATCGTGATGCAACCTGCACATCGAGATAGCCGATGTGTCAAACCTGCCAACCTGCCTTGGACAAGCGTGGCAGGTATACTGTCCGTTCCATTATAAAGGGAGGCCTAAGCCCAGCAGTGGGACTTTTATTGGCTGTTATTATAACCAGAAAGGATGAGGAACAAGAATGAAGTGGTGGCACCACTTCTATAAAAAACCTCAAAATGTTTAATCGACTAGTTATTATCTAAAACATTTTTTTAATTTAAATCTGTCATAAATTTTAACTCCTAATTACATCCTAAACCATAAACTAGAATTAAAATAAACAAGTGGGGGTAGAAAAAATAATAAATCAAAAATATTTCACATCTTTGTCTTGTCCGTGATCAGGGCCAATGAAAATTGGCCGAAACGTAGAATTAAAAATCATATAAAATGATGCACTTCAAATATTCAAAACGTAGTTAATTATTCATAGGCTATATTATTTTTTCTATTAGTTCTGGTAAAATTTTACTACGTTGTCTAGAAATTTTCTATATGTTTGGTAAATAGATAAAAAAATTCTTAAAACTGTTTATATATAGCATGTTTGATTCGAACATAGAAAACACTATATAAATATTTCAAGGCTTCGAATCTTCAGAGTTCTCTAGTATCAAATACCTTATGCAAACAACGTCACTTAATTAACATAAGAAAATAATCATCAGCACTGCATTAGATACGCCGATTTCCAGTGTTTATTTTCTCTCTGCGTTTTCTATTATATATATGTTCAGGCGTATTCCAAGAAACTAAAATAATATTTCCGTCAACATTTAGCGAAAGAATCGCTTCACTCGTTAACAGGTCAGTCATGCTCAATTTCTTATAGTACATGGGTAACTTTGTAATAGTATATTAAACACAGCCCAATTCGTTAGCACAGTGACTTATAACTCAAAAATGCCATGGCGCATTTTTGAGTACAGCAATACGGTCCGCTCCGAAATAGCGAGCGGTAAACTGCAAACCTTCTGCAACTTGTGCAAGATGATTTTTATTGTAGTAGCGCAGGCATCAGAGTAGAAGCGCAAGCAGTGCAGTAGTTGAACTGAAGTTGCCGCGAAGACAAGCAATCGACGGCCTAAGAAGAGGACCGCCAGCAGACGGGAGTGAAGTGGCATTAGCACCATCTTTTTTCGGTAGTCCCAACATATGACGACAAGAAGAATACCGGGTTGTTTAGTGGATATTTCGAAAAAAAAAAAGCCGGCAAGGCCCACACTACCTCAGTGGATTCGGTGTTCGCAGATTCACTTCGAAAAAACAGCAGCGCAGTAAAATCGCAGGCAGCGCAGTAGTGCAATCAGCACACTTTGGCGCAACGTTAACTCGTAGCATTTTGAGTTGAGCTGCACTGAAGTGAAGTGAATTATATAGGTATGCACTTGTAAATTAAGTTAGCTTTTTTACGCGACATATTTTTAGATTTCCGATTCGTTACGCTCTTGTAAGCAGCGGTTCATCAGTAAGACTTTTTATAGTCTACTTATTTAAAATTGTATACGCAATTTCATTTGAGCGCGACTAACATTTATATTCATATCTCCAGAACTCTGGAAACTATAGAAATGAAAACGAAATACACAGAATTTCAAATAAAATTGCTATTTTTATCCCTAAATTTAATATTTAAATCTATTAAGCCGTTTCAGAGCCTATTCAAAAAAGGCTTTCAGATAATCTGATAATAAACAATTTTAGAAAGGGTCTTTTATGATTTTTCACTTAAATTTTAGCCTGTATTTTGAAATGACAGACACATGGACACTTCAATATGACACTGGGCTGAAAAGAACCCAGGTTTTCCGTTACTATAAAGTTTAAAAAAAATGTGTTATCAAATTGCAATGATTGCAAATATCTATAATAAGAATAATAAAAACAGCCCATAAACATCCCGCTGCTGGACTTGGGCTTTTCAATTAGTTAGGGCTAACTTGGAATCGAAATAGTAACAATATAGATAGATAGACAACTCTTTATTGTACACCAATACAAACATGAACTTAAAGACTAAAATTAATCTAGTCATGTACAAATTGATCGTGTACTAGCAGAAGGTGATGTCAGGAGCCTTAAGAACAGACGAGCTTGCATGACAAGAGTTATGAATGTCAAAGAGGCAAGTGAGGTGTGTAAGAATAAGCCTAAATGGCACTCTGTTGTTCGTGCCTACCCCGCAAGGGAACTGGCGTGAAGTTATGTATGTATGTATGTATGTACAAAGGGCGGTCTTATCGCTAAAATGCGATCACTTCCAGACTACCCCAGGAATATATAATATATATATATATATATATATATATATATATATATATATATATATATATGCAGAAATGTTATGATGATTAAATGAATTTAAATATCATATTCCAACGACAGGTAGTATTTTTTGATCATAGTCAATATGTATACTTATTAAGTCAGAAAATTGTGTAATTGGTGCACAGTTTTCCGGCTAAGATTCGAATCCGCGTCATTTGAGTAAGGGTCGCAAGAGTTTTAACTATAAAGCTACCGCGACTTTTGCAAGTTTATACCAAATATCTTTTCCTGATACTTTTGGTTATTTTCTATTTTTTTATTGTGCTTTATTTATTACTTTAAATGTGTTTGTTTCACTTGTATATGTTCGTCCTAAAAATAAACCTGTTTTCGTTCTTTCTTCTTTGTTTCTTCTAAATGGTAATTACCATTAGGTGGAACACCAACCAGTGTATGTATGGTTGTCAGCAATAAAAAAGTAAACTAATTTTTGAAACACACACACACACACATTCTTATTTTCATTTATTATGTATTATTATAATTCTATAATCTATACTTTAAAATATTTAAGTACAGTAACTAATTAGAATAATTACAATACACATGTATAATGCAATATTTTTAATATAAGTGCCATATAGCTTGAAAATATTTTAGAAACGATGTACTTTTAATACTATACAATGTAAAGAATGGAAGCGCTGGATCTTCTGATACAAGTAAAATTTGCTTAAAAGAAAATCCCAGCAACAGACCAGAAATTGTGCATGTGTTTAAAAAAAAATATTTTCAATTATTTCTTTTCTTTTATTGCAGGAGTTCAGCAGACAGGCAGACGGTCCACTTGATGGAAAGCGGTTATCATCGCCTATGGACATTTGTAACACCAAAGGTGATACAAATGCGTTTCTGCTCTCTTAAGGGAGACTGGAATCTGGTCACTAATGCCAGAACAAATAAAGGTTGTTATGGCGACATGCTTAAGACCAGGGCTGGTAGCCATCCAGTTGGGCAAATACCCTACTACCTGGCTATGAGTTGATTTGTCGACAGGCCGCCCGGCCGCAGGAAATTGTATTCTTTCTCCGTTCCTGCACGGATAAGACTTACATTTCAATATGACTTACATTTTTCATTTCTTGTTACAATGTTTGCCTCTGCGTGTGTTTTCTTCTCTGTATACACTCTTGTTATTATTCAATTTTGCTCTGTATGTCGCTGAAATGGCCCTAGCGGAAGATCAGTGCTGGTTGATAACCAGCAATCTAGCTAGAGCTAGAGCTAGGCCGATTTAAAACTTCATGGTATTTTATCTAAACTCATAATTTTTTTTTTTTTTTTTTTTTTATTGCAGGAGTTCAGCAGACAGGCAGACGGCCCACTTGGCCCCCATTTATTACATATAATCGAATACAATGCAAGAAAACTTAACTTATTTGTATTGTATTCTACTCATAGTCTCTCAAGACTATAAGTAGAATATTGAGCCTAGTTCAACGTCTTCTATGGGTAAGGTGCCCAGAAGGCTGGCTACGTTTCCTCGCTGGATCACCATACTGATCCGTTGGCCGAGGTAAGCACCAGCCCTCTGATCACCTGAAGTGTCAATGAGACGTTTCGATAAATTTTGGTAGAGGCTCATGGCCTCACGACCTCATGGTATTTTATTATTGTTATTTAGTATTTTTACGTTGTATGTAGTTCTAGCGGAAGGTGATGTCAGGAGCCTTAAGAACAGACGAGCTTGCATGACAAGAGTTATGAATGTCAAAGAGGCAAGTGAGGTGTGTAAGAATAAGCCTAAATGGCACTCTGTTGTTCGTGCCTACCCCGCAAGGGAACTGGCGTGAAGTTATGTATGTATGTATGTATGTATGTAGTTCTAAATAAATACTTTCTCCCTTTCTATTATATCTTTCAAATATGACAATTATTATTTATTACTAGAATATGCCAACAACTTCGTCCACGATTGACCTGAAATTCCCAAGGGATTTCCGGGATGAAAAATATCACAAATTTTATCACATAAAATTTGCTATCGAGCAGTGAAAAAATCACATATGAATTCGATTTTCTTCGTCTAGAAATGTTAAGTCATTCCCAGATAATTCCAGCGGGATTCCCAGGATAAAAAGTAGCACAAATTAAGTATAAGAATTTGCTGTCGATCAGCAAAAATCGCATCGAAATCTGCCTACTAGTTTTTACGTGAATCCCGAACAAGCAGACAAAACAACAAACAGATAAGAAATCTAAAAAAATACATCGTGTTCTCCATGTTATTTCAGGTGTCATATTATAGTAAGACATTTAAACGTCTGCTCTTTAATAATTAGGTTTATTTACTAGTTTTTATGTGAATCCCAAACACACAAACACAAAAAATCTAAATAACAAAAGACTACACTTTGAAAATTTTATAATATTATAGATTACAGTAACTTACCATAAATTACTAAAATATGGCGGGTTAACAATTTGGCCCAACGTGTGGTTAGTTAATTAAAATCAAACGTAGTCCTCGTCATCCGTGACTTTGGTCAGGGTTGACGCATTAACCGAACAACCGGCTTTGCATGATATTTAACCGGTCCAACCGTCTTTGATGTAGTTCTAATTATATCTTTATTCTACATCAAGCTTATTCAGACAGTTTTGCTTTTTTTATTTTTGAGGCGGGGAAAATGCATTTCGCACACTACCGGGTCGTTTGCTAGGGATTGGACCAAAGCGATGAGAGGTGATGCCACTGAAGATAGCGCAGCCACCAGAGTCAATCGCCGGCATGTGTGGAGACACGGAAAGGTACCTCCCTCTATTTGGAGAGGTACTCCACTAAAACCACCCTCCTCCCATGTGCCCCGCACTTGTGGTAGGAAGAGCGTGAGACTTAGAATGTAGTTACGCCCACGCTGATCCTAGCGCATCAGTGCTTGAGAATGCCCCGAGAAGCAGTGCAAACTCACTTCGTCAACAGGGGGAAGATTCCTCCGCTCCCTAGATGCTGACGGGCCCCTGCAGCGGTATTACGGGAGGAGATCTTGCGTATATCCGCGTCTTCGGGACCCCGACTGACGTCGGTACCCGCGAGGCGCATGCGCACCTCTCTCCCTGTCTCGTTCTGCGGCCTCCTTTTGAGACATCACTGCCTCGCAGATATTGCACGCACCCACTCAATGATCGTCGCTATGTAGCATGGCTTGCACCAAACTGCCCAGTGAATCGTCGGACCTACGACGGTCTTGAGTTCAAATCTCTGCGGTGCCCATGCTGCGCACTGGACCAGCGTATGGAACGCTGAGTCTTGTGCGCTACATTGGTGACATTAAGGGGCAGTTCGCTTGCGTTAACTTTACACATGTGTTATGTGGATACTATCTAATTTTCCTATGAAACTTTGTCGTCGTTATTGTAATTAGTTAAACAGTAAACAATACATCGGACCTCAGGTAATTCAGCCACAGTCTAATCCGACAGCATCCCTGTAATTCTAAATGCCTATCACTTTACATAAAATATATTAATTACCACATAAAAATACCTACATTTTGTTAATCCCAAATCCTCTGATTATCTCAAGTTGTCAATTTGAAACTGAGAACGCCTGTCAAGAAAACAAGTTTTTACAGCAAGTCTTTTATCGTCCAGGCCATTCAACTCTGGAATGCACTACCACCATACTACCACTATACATCAATCACACACGAACATTACGTTCTTTTAACAGATTAGTTAAAGATTACTACTACTTACTACTCAAGCTAAAAATTAGCTTATTCCGACAGAGGTTCCACTACAACGTTAGCTTACATTCTTTTTTTTTAAACGCCGCTATACTTTGTGTCCCGAGAATCCCGAAGCAATTGTAAGTCAAGCGTCGACGAAGTCACGGGTATATCCTAGTCATCAAATATTTTTCATCTATTTGACTAGTTACAATTATGACATCGTAACTTACTACGCTTATACAAAATTAGAGACAGTGTGTGCGTGTGTGTGTGTGTGAAAGCCGGTATTAGACTATTCATTTCTATCTATCGATTTGGAAGAATCAGCCAAAGTGATCCATATAAACATAAACTTGAATCATTCAACCTTATTGAATACCGTGTGCTTTCAATTCTGCGCCTTCAAACCAAATGGATTGAATTAGGTTGATCCGTCGAATATCAGAATAAGGTGATAAAAAGTTTCTCAGTTGATGGGATTGTCAAATTTCTGATTATTATGATCTATTTTTAAACTTAAACTTTATAGATAGTTAAATGAATAACTCTTTATTGCACACCAAAACATAAACAAACAGAAGTACAAAAGATAGTACAACAGGTGGCCTTATCCCTAAAAAGCGATATCTTCCAAGCAACTCTTGGCAGGGATACATATCTTTACAATACTGACGGTGGTGCAGTCTATAAATAATGATAAATGATAAGTATACGAGTAAACAGTAAATATAAGTACCAATATATATACACACATAATAGGTTGGGGAAGAAGTCTTTTCGCATATAGTATGTATGAACTTGTAATAAGATCTCTTTGGCTATACCATTTGTATCTGACTGGTTTTGGTATCATTAAAAAGTTTTAATTTTAAAGAATTCCAAATTCAAATTAGGAAAATGTGTGATTTTCATTTGTTTTTCTTATTGTTAAAATGAGTGAATCTAATGAAGAAATTCGATATATTTTAAAATGTTACTACAAAAAAGGTAAAAATGCAACACAAGCCGCGAAAAAAAATTGAAGCCATTTTTGAAAAAGTGGAGCAAGATCGGCATATTAGTATTTACGATATAGCTGGAGAACTGGGAATTGACCACAAAACGGTTTTGGCGCATTTGAAAAAAGCTGGGTACACAAAAAAGCTCGATATTTGGTTGCCTCATGAGCTCACTGAAAGAAACCTAATGAGCCGTGTACTCATTTGTGATTCTTTATTACGACGTAATGAAACCGAAACATTTTTGAAGAAGCTGATAACTGGTGATGGAAAGTGGATCATGTACGACAAGAACGTGCGAAAAAGATCGTGGTCAAAGGCCGGTCAAGCTTCACAGACTGTGGCGAAACCCGGGTTAACTCGCAACAAGGTGATGCTGTGTGTATGGTGAGATTGGAAGGGCATTATTCATTATGCGCTGTTATCGCCAGGCAGGACCATCGATTCTGAACTGTACTGCGAACAACTGATGAGATTAAAGCAAAAAGTTGAAAGAAAGCGGCCGGAATTAATCAACAGAAGGGGTGTGGTTTTTCACCATGATAACTCTAGACCTCACACATCATTAGCCACTCAGCAAAAATTACGAGAGTTTGGTTGGGAGGTGTTAATGCATCCTCAGTAATAGACCTGACCTTGCACCTTCAGATTTTCACCTGTTTCGGTCTCTGCACAATTCTTTAGGCAGTGTCAGGTTAACACCACGAGAGGACTGCCAAAACCACTTGTCGCAGTTTTTTGATCAGAAGCCCCAAAATTTTTATAGCAATGGGATCACGTCCCTACCTATAATATGGCAAAAAGTTATCCAACAAAATGGCACCTACATACTTTAGTCAAATGTAAATAAACTTTATAAAAAAACCTTTTGAATTCTTATATAAAATGCGAAGAAACTTTTTCCCCAACCTAATATGATGATGGAAACACACATATACATAACAGTATCACGAATTATTATACATAACAGAAGAGTTTCTAAGCCTGATGTTTAAAGCACAGTAATGATTTGGCTTGTCTTATAGCAATAGGTAGCTCATTCCAGAGACACCCAACCTAGACGGTAAAAGAGTTGTTATAAAAACTTAACACTTTATGCATTGCTTTAAAATCTTAGACCGCTGTATCCGTTTAGTAGGAAGAGTATCAATGTATCATCTCACTGAAAAGCACATAGACAATGTTTCAATCAAACTATCTTTAGCGACTCGCTCGAGCAAAAGAGGATATTGAACAAAAACCCCTTTAAACTTAACACGTATCTAATAAGATCCGGGGAAGACATGATATACGTTACATCTAGCACGGTTGTACATAAAACCTAAACGAACCGCTTCGCTATCACCCGTCGCCTGTCAATCTTATTGTCATTCAAGTTAAATTTGCGTAAAGAACGGTTTTTCTGACGCCCCTAGTATGGGCCATTAAATATAGAAACTTATAAGCGGGAGCGGATTAAAATTATTTAGTACATATTTTGTTGTATGTAAAAATATCGCTTAATCTAATAAAACTGTTTTCAGCGTTCACTGGTCCAGTAATACAACCAATATGTGGATTTACTTGAAAAGAAAATAGCGCATTATATACCTATTATTTCAATTAAAATCCGGCCAAAAGCCATGGCGGCAGTAGAAAATAACAACATTTTTGTTTTTTGTCACCTGGTTACAGGACGCTAAAAAATCATCCACATATTTAAAAAATCTCAAATATTATTCAAACTAAATTAAAATGTCTATACTAACAACAATAAAAACAACGCTCTTTATACCACAATAATAAAAAAAACACACTTTATAGTCTTAAGATTATATATAAGGTAAAATAATGTGCGGCCTAATTGTATAAAGCAATCTCTTCCAGGCAACCTTTAGATAGACCAACCCTGATTTTTTAAAAAAATGTCACCCTAATATGCAATAGTTAATAGGGTGGCGGTGGATATTCGAAATGTACTCTACATGTATTGACAAACAAATAGGTCATAAAAGATTGTAATTTTTACATACTAGTGATACTTTTTCATTACATTATTTTGGAACGGCTTATAGAATAATATCCATTTGAAATATAATATATCTCTCTCTTAAGTTTAATTCTAATAAAACAGAAAAGAGCTAACTACTACGAGAATTGAATACAAGCAACTTAAACTATTCTCTAATTTTATTTCCATTATTATTATTTTCCAATGTGTATTATTTATTTCTATACTATTTCCATTATTGTATTGATTTTTTATAGTTTATTTTCTCTAAGTTCTTATTTATTAATGTCCTTCCTCTTCTCTATTATATAACTTTTTTTAAACTTTAGTTATACTGCCTTTACAATCGTAAAAACTGACTGGTAAATAACAATACTTAATAACCTGGTTATTAAGATACGTATAATAAAACAATACCGTCCCAGCACAATTTACCCACGAGGCCTAATTTTTCACACAAAATCCCGAGTCATCTTATACCTCTAATATTTACGACTCGCTCTCCCCATGGCCATACCATTTATCTCTGGGACACAGTGGGACGTGAAAAACCTAACATTTGTCACTGCATTGGAATCTGTTGAATTAGACGCTCCAAGGGCCCGCCAACATGGGAATTTCTTCTTATTTTTTTTGTTTCTTTTCCGTCTAATGGAACACTTTTTATTCGAGTTTTTTTTATAACTGTGCAGGAACGATGAAAAAATACGACTTTCTGCGCCCGGGCGGCCTTTATGAATGGCTACCGCCCCTGGTATAGAGTATTCTGCCATAACATCCTTGAGTTGTGTTTCGACATCAGTGACCAGTGTCCAGTCTTCATTTAGAGAACAGCAGAGCATTAGTAGCGCCTTTGGTGTTGCAAATGTCCATACGCGATGGTTACCGCTTTTCATCTGGTGGGCCGTTTGCCGTCATACAACTGCGGGATCTTCTCTTTCATTTTATTGAGGTAATACAGTCAACTATGCAATGGTCCTCTGGAATGTCCCTCTAGTGTACAATAAGGATCTAGAAGGAGCTTTCCGAGGAGACTTTCTCTTTGCTCTGCGATCATGGAACTATTCGAGCAGGGCGTCAGAAGGTTTATTCGTCATCAACGTGTTGGTGACGCCCTTAGTGCTGCAAAGTGAGTGGGAGAAAGGCGCGCCCGGAACACTTAGACCCCTTTCTTTGGCCCTATAGGCCGATATTTCCAACATCAAATAAAAGTTTATTACAGGATAAACTACAACTAAACTAATAAAACAGTTGAATTGCTGCACTTTTAAAATCAGTCAGGTTTGCTTTATTCGATAAATAACTTTCATCCGATGATTGAAAAATCGGCCCTTAATTAATTTTTTAACTATTATTTATATCAATCTATCATAATTTTTTTATGTAATTTCAACCATTTATTAATACTAGTGGTCGCCCATGGTCGATATTCGACCATAATAATTAATTTAAATTATAAGTTTGAACATTATTAAGGTTCTGTTGTCAAAGACTGTACTTCTATAATCACAAATTTCGCCAAGGCTACACTGTTAGTTTGACTTTAACAATAAACAAAAGAGTATATATGCGTGTGTGTGTCAAAAAAACATTACACACACTACCATGAGTGTGTGTAATGTTTTTTTTTATTGATTTAATGCATTTTTTATGCGTAATTTAAAAAAAAATAGCATTCTGCACTTCTTTTCTATATAAACTATAAAATTTCATACTCTTCCGTCCGCGCAATTTTCGTAAAAAGGGGTACAAAGTTTTTGCTGTGTTTTTGCTTCACGTATTAATATATAGATGACAATAAGTAATGTCAATTTAGAATGGATATGACCATAATATTATACTTTCTCCACAGTTACATGGTTTAGATTTCCTGATAATCTTGAAAATTCGACTCTGGAACAGGGTGAACACTTCTACCAACACCTAATAGTGATGGTGGAAAAGTACCAGGGTAGTCGGGACTGTTACATGACGGCAGATTACTGTTGGTCTTTACAACGGCAATCTTCCCCAAAAATAATATAGTAGAAAATCTTATAGGTGTCTCTCTGAAGTAAAAGACCATTTCACCAGATTTTGTCTCTTTTTACGTCTATATATGATTTAAATATAAACCAAAACTAGTAGTATTTCTCAATTAATATTATATATGTACCTATATACTTAACATTATAAAGAGATAAAGTTTGTGACATTATAGGGGGTAATATTTGGATCTACTAAACCGATTTTAAAAATTCTTTTACTGTTGGAAAGCTACGTTAATAGGGAGTGTCATAGGATATATAACATAACGCTTTATACCACGGGAGCGGGACAGAACGAAGGTGAAACCGCGCCGGGCCGCTAGTTAATATATATAATTGTAATGTTTTATTTCTTACTTACTAGTTTTTAGTGTTGTATAAAAATGGAAATTAAAAAAAAACTAGCCAATATTCCAAAATAATTCAGATTAATTAATTGTTGAGATAAAATTATTCGAAGCCATTATAATATCCAGGGCATCAAAACCACTGTTGAACAGTGTAATATGTGGTTGTGAGGAACATGGTTGAATGTATTAAGCTATATGTCATTGTTACCAATTATTACATACTAAATTCTGGCAAATGTCTGGCCTTTCTGGTAATGTAATTGTAATTCTGGCAAAAAAGGAAGGTTTATGCCGAAAATCAGCGTCGTGTCGGATATAACTATATTTCCGGCACGACGTAATTTCTACAAACATGCTATTTTTGTAATCACTATTTCTTCAAATATAAATTTTCTTTCTTTCAAAAATATTTGAATTAGCAGACAAAATTGCAGTAATTAATTGACTATTTAGTACATTCTTTTTTTATGAACTTATCAATTAATAATAAATATATGATTATGTATATATTTGTATATTTATTTCTTAAATTAATTTGAGTATTTATGTATCTTTTGCCTTTTTCCTGCACCACCTATATCGCCTGATTCAAATTTCTTTGACTTAGGTTGCCTGGAAGAGATCGCTTTGAGCGATATGGCCCCCTATTGTATTCCCTAGAAAATATTGTAAATGTGGTCTGTTTTTGTAATTGTATATTTTGGTGTGCAATAAAGTGTTATACTTATATATCCCTTTCTTTCCAATAAATAATAAAACTACGTTTTAACGGTTTTAAGCGCGGTAACTTATCAATTTCCAACGTACCATAAATAACTATTAACAATATTATCAGATGGCTGTTTACTCAATATATATTTACCTTCCCGCTTTGCTATCGAGGTTGTACGGCCGCGGAATCTTAAAGAGATACTACTTTCCGATCCGGTAAATCCACTGGAGAGATTAAGACTTTGTATTTGGGCCCCAAATTGAAATTCAGCGTCATTGCTTACCTACGCCTGATAAGGCTACTACCGTGTTTGAGTAAGCGAACCAAACTTTGCCAGAAAGGAAGTACCACTTAAGCCGACATTAGACGGTTCATTCCCATCTTTCAATTTAGATTTTTTTAATGCAGGAGTTCAGCAGACAGACAGCCGGCCCACTTGATGGAAAGCGGTTACCATCGCCTATGGACATTTGCAACACCAAAGGTGCTACAAATGCGCTGCTGTTCTCTTAAGGGAGACTGGAACCTGGTCACTAATGCCGGAACACAACTCAAGGTTGTTATGGCGACAAAATTTAGACCAGGGGTGGTCGCCATCTAGTCGGGCAAATGCCCTACCACCTGGCTGTTGGTTGTTTTGTCGCCTCTTACGACAGGCCGCCCGGCCGCAGGAAATTGTATTCTTTCTCCGTTCCTGCACGGATAAATTAGATGAATCAAACAAAGCGAACCATATATACATAAATTTGAACCATTCAATTTGTACGGTTTCTACACTTCCACAGATGCTGGGTGGTTAGGCGCCTTGTATTCCTACCTTTCCACAATAGATTTTCTCTCTATTCCTTTCCGGATAGAGACAAGCGGTGCCACCTGTCAGCTAACCACGATTCGTGCCGGCAGGCGGCCCAGCACGTGCAACTATAGAATGCATTGTTTGGTATGTGGACTGTGACCAAGTGAACAAACGCTAATTCTGAAGACGTGCTGAGGAGTCTAAAGGAACGAGGATTGGGGATCTGCAGGTGAGTGCCGCTTCATGCTACCCGGCTACGCATACGTTCGTATGCATTTAGCAAAAAGCTGTTATTTTGACATAATAAAGAGACACTTCGATTTTATTTATTTGTATAGATAAACTTTGTGCGGTCGGATAATTGGATAAATGACAACGTCATAATAAATTCTAAAACTATTTTCTAATTAAGCAAAAAAAAAACCGCTTGCGTAGCGCCATCTTTTTGATCTATGCCACGAAAATGACATCACGTACCTGGATAAAAATTATTCTAAGTATTAGTCCGGGCTATAAGATAGGTATGTACCGAATTTCATCAAACTCCGTTCAATACTTTACATGTGACGCTCAACAGACAACAATACTAAAAATCGTATTTAATTGTTCTTTAACGTAATCATTCTCTAATTCTGAGCACTTTGAGACCAGAATTAAATATCATTAAATAACATCTGTCATATTACCATATGTCCCTTATCAATCTGGGAATATATTAGTGTTAGTGAATGTGGCCAAATGTGTCTTGTTAATAGCGTTAAAAATAACATCGTTAATGATTAATTACACCAATGTAAATATATAAATACAATATCGCATTACAAATAACGCACTATAGTGACACAGTATTTAACACTCACATTAACCCAGATGGAACAGGACATAAGAACAAGCGACGATATATATATATATGTGCACTCTAACTTCTGCTTCCTAACTTATAAGTCATATTTTTAGTTTAATTTTTTAGTAGTCATTGGCGGCAACGAGGTTTTCCTTAAAAACATGGTTTTTTAAGAATGTTTCCGTTTCAACTGCTCGGTTGAGTACCACCTGTTTGGCATGTGATCATCAAAACTATTAAGACCTAAACCCAGCAAAAACCAACTGCCAGACCTTAAGACACTGTGAGCTCTTTTTGCGTGTACCGGAACACAAACCAACTTGATTGACAATTTCTTTTTATTTTACCTCCCACCCATTTTAATATTATAAAATAATTAGAACTAGACATGTTTGCTGAAGAGTTTCTTGCGCCACTTCTTCTATTCAAGCTATAACATGTTGCGAAGCGGTGGTAAATTGAATTAGGCTCCCATAGAGTAAATAATAACCATAAACAAAATTAAATCTAAATAATTAAAATTAATAAGTTGGCGGTAGGCTAAATAAACAATACTCATTGCCACTTGATTTCTTTGTGTTCCGTGATCACGGCTACTGAAAAATGGCCGAAACGTCGAAATAATAAAAATCAAATAAATTACCGCGCTTCAAACCAGTAAAACGTAGTTTTATTATGTATGCTTGTCGCGAAAACTTAAGAAAATATTATGCTTTGTTGAGAAGAATAATTGCGCTCATTATTGTTCTTAATCAATGAATTGTAATCAAACATCTAGATCTAGAAACAGTTAAAAAAAATCTGGTTGCGGCCAATGATGGGCGTTGGGCAATCGATCGCCAACAAGAAGGCTTGTCCACATTCGAAAATAATCCACATTAATAGTTTCCCCTAACAATTGTAATTCAAATTGCTACGTAGCGTCGGCACTTTTTCACAGGAACAAAGGGTCCAAAGTTGAACCCGTGGAACGTGCAACTGAAAAAAAAAAACAGATGACGCTTCCCGTCGACGCTTTCAGAATAAAAATCACGGATCCGTGTTGCTATTGGTTGAGATAGAAAGTGTATTTACTTCCAATTTGATTTTAAATTGGATACAAATGGACGACTTTTTTTAGTGTACTCCAAGTAAATCCGTTAAAATCGGTTTCGGGTAAATTATTCGACTTAACGGCTTTGGACGTGAAAATTAATTTAGCTCAGTGTGAACCTCATAATGCGAATAGAGCTTGCAAGAAATATGTCATTGCATTACCTATATAGAAAGAAAGAAAGAAAGAAAAACTTTATTTGAAGAAATTGCGACGCAATTGCATTCCTTATACATTTTTATACACAAAGCATATTTTGAGAATTTGTACGCCGCATTTTCAGCAAACAAGGTTTGCACTCAGCATATTGCTGTGTCGGAACAATATCCAACAGAACGCTGATTTTCAGTGCAAACCTTCCTTTAGGCGTAAGACCAAAATGACCCGGTTTTGTTAATTAAATAATAAATAAGAATAATAATTAATAAAACTAATTCTACTTATATAATATTTAAATTGTAAAAAAACAAATAAATAAAATTTAATAAAAACCAACAATAAATACGTTACTACAAAATTAAAATAAATACTCGTGTATCAACTTGTATCGAATCATTTATTCGAATACAATTCGCTAGAGTGCTTGCCGAGTATTAATTACCACATTCCGTGTGCGAGATATAGAGATATAGACCCTATAGAGAAGAGGGATAATTGACTAAAATAAATAACAAAAACAGTTAAGATATAACTTAATGATCTCCAAAGTGCTCGTCATCAGAAAATGGCTTAAATTTTATTTTACAAAAATTCAAAATGTACTTCAAACTATAAAACAAAATATATTTTTTTGTTCTAAATCTTGAAGAATAAAAATTACCATATTTTATAAAAAAAATATTGTTTTTGAAGTGAAAATTCTTTAGGATTGTTGTGATTTGAAACTCGATGAAACGAAAAAGCGACACTAAAAAGAGATAAACACAAATCTATAGCACTAGCATGCGAGAGAAAAAGACACGATTTTTACAACGTGCAGCACAGATTAGAGAGTCTAAAGACCGATGATTAAACATAGGTCCAATTTGGACTGAAATAAAACTAAAAGAATTATAATATGTTGACGGATGTAGGCTAAAGGAATTATATTTATATTAATAAAAGTTAGAGGAGAATTATCTGTGAGTATATTCTCTGAACTTTCACTGCTACTGCGTGTGACCTCCACACACAACTTCTTTTTATGTATTATTTGGCTTTTGGATTCAAGCCGTAGAAACAAAAATCTTTTTAGTTTCAAGTCAGTGTTGAATTTTGTTAAAATATTATTTATTTTCCATTTTTTTGTTACACAAAAACTTGAATAGCTATAGAAAAAGATTTACATACGAAACACATTATACGTGTAATTGTAATTTAGAATGATCCAATGACTTTTAGAATAATGACATAAACTTTTTTTTTTAATACTTATTTAATTTTTTAAAATCTCTATTTTGTTAGTAATTATTGTGACATTTTTTTTCAATTTTATTCAATATTGACCTAATGTAAATTAAATTGACATTTTATTTATGTAATTTTTCGTATAATTGTATATTTTTTTTTGTAATTAACTATTTGAGCCAATTTTTTATTTTTATTATATAAATTATTTTTTAGTGGAAACTTAATTGATATATGTATTAATTTTGTGTTTTATATTTAAGAATATTAATTATTGTATGTTTCCAAAAAACTATGAAAATCGGTTCACAATTGACAGAGAAATCGCGTAAAAATTATACAGTGTAATTGAGAACCTTCTTTTCTTCCTTTTTTAACCTCAGTCAAAAGCGGTCATTTCCTTCTTTTTTGAAGTCGATTAAAACCTATCTCTTGTACTATAAAACCGTGCAAACGCAACGAAAAACAACACCGTGAGTACACAGCCTCCATAGCTCGCCCTTCTCCATGTTTTAATTCAATTAATTTTTTATTCGCACTGCACACTCCTCACTCGTTTACTTTACTAATTAGTGCGCGCTGCGACTCCCGCTAATTTACTTGTTTAAAACAACTCAATAAATTTATAATTAAGTTTATTGGAGTAACTTTTTCACGTCAAGTGTTTACGGCTCCATTATACTTATTAAGCAGTTATGCTGATTCACTGTTTCCGAGTTTTAAGAGGATGTTTGGTAATCTTGTTTATTCTTTCGCTTGGCCTACTTTCTTGGACGTATTTGTATAATCTAAATAGGACAGGACAGATTACTTTTATGCGGATACTCAGAGAGCTTAAGAGACGATTAACTTACAAAGAATTTATAATGCATCATTAAGTTATCTTTCATAGTATAAAACAAAGTGGTTTTTCACGCCTGAGTGTTTTTATTATTGCTTGAGTTTAGTACACAAGCAGACGGCCCACCTGATGGAAAGCGGTTATCATAAACTATGGATATTTGTAACACTAAAGATGCTACCAATGTGCTGCTACTGTAAAGATAGACTGTAACCTGGCCACTAATGTCGCAACACGTCTCAAGGTTGCTATGGCGGCATACTCTAGGCCAGAGGTGGTAATCATCCAGACGGGCATATACCCTACCACCTGGCTGTGGGTTGTTATGGCGCCTCTTATGATAGGCCGCATGAAATTGTATTCTTTATCCCCTAACTGCTTCTAAATCACGAAACGGATTTTCAGCCGTTTTCACCATCAGCTAGATAATTTTTCGCTGAGCGTTTTTATAAAAAAAAAAAAATATTACGAGCCGACAAAAGTGAATTCACACCTGCATACTATAAAAGTAGACTTTATTAATTTTCCGCATTTGGACTTCTTTTGTTCACTTTGTGTTTGAAATTTGTGATTAGAAAACAGCTCATTGCGTATTGTAATCTTTTATGGCAGTCATTACCCAGGTGTGTCTAATTAATAAAAATTATTAATTTTAAGTGTTTTAAATATACTGTATTTCATATTTTTAGAGGAAAGAACAGTATACCCAGTATACCTTTCCAAAGTGGACTGATGGATGTTACAGATCCGTAATCTCGATGTAGATTTCCTCGAAATGTTTTCTTGCGCCATTAGTCCACATTAATTGTAACACTATACAAAGTAGATAAAAACTGTCTTAGCGATGAACATTACTCAGCTAAAAGTTCAACCTGCGACTTAGGAAAGAGACCTTATTCACTAAGCTGCCACAAGATCGTTAATCTTATACGCTCTTATTCATAAAGAGTTAGAGTAAGTCTGAACGCTTCTTTATGGCACTTAAAGAAGCGTTCAAACCTACCGTAACTCTCTATGAATAAGACCGATAGATATTAAATGACGCAAATTATAAATTTATTACAATACTGTCTAAAGTTCTCAACCGATGCCAACTACTCAAAACTGAATGAATGAATGAAAACTCTTTATTGTTCACCATAAATTCAAATCTAGACAATTGATATGGATAGATTTGCATTAGAACAATGGGCTTATCGCTTGCTCGCTAAAATTCTTAAGTATTTTTAGACAGAATTTAATCGTTCGAATTATGTGACAAATTTAGTAGACAGCGAAAATTATAGTAACAAAATTCTACTCTAGCGAAAAGTCGCTAAATTGACAACAGCAAGTCAACAGAATAAATATATTTCTTATATTTCGCAGACTGTTTACAAGTACCACAATAATGTAGACATAAATAATATTAAATGTAATAAAGAAATAATACAATAATTACATAAAAGATAACGGAATTCACGAAACCAATACTTATATATTATTCAAGATGTTATTGTTTTCGCAACTTTTGTCTTCTTTTACAGTGTATTTATTTGTGTAACAGTTTAATAATATATTGTTAGTAGTGAAATATTATCAATCTCATTCAATTTTAACATTCCGTCTCAGAAAAACACTGACTTGCAATTCCTTTGTTCACAACCCCTCACGTGTTCAAGACGTTTCTCATCAAGCAAATCCTTTTATATTTTTCATTCGTCATTACGTCAGTTGATTTAACATCCACACTACACGCATTGTTTAAGTAATAAAATACGACCTAGCGCTAATATTTGGTATAATTAATTATTGTTCGTTGCGTATCGGGGTTTCCGATTCTTTACATTAATGAATGCTAGCTAGCCCAATTGTTTTATTTTTTTATTGCAGGAGTTCAGCAGACAGGCAGACGGCCCACTTGATGGAAAGCGGTTACCATCGCTTACGGAAATCTGCAACACCAAAGGTGGTAGAAATGCGCTGCTGCTCCCTTAAGGGAAACTGGATCCTGATAGAGCAAGGGGAGAGCTGCGCACGCGCTCATCGGACGCCGTCATCAGACTGGCTTTCGGAGACACAGGTATGCGCATCGTGGGGATGCGACGAGTTCAACTTCTGTTGGTATAGTGGGTCACTGTGCATCCCGGGGTGACCTAAGCTTGCGCGGTGGAACAATAGATGTAGCTTCGCTCTTCATCTCATGTCCTTCCACACAAGCGCTGGGTATGGGACGTAGGTTTAGGTTTAGCGGAGTAGTCGGTTCCGCCCACAGCCGAGAGGGACTCAGTATGGTACGAAATGTATTCCCCTACGCATCAAAAAAAAGGAAGACTGGAACCTGGTCACTAATGCTGGAACACACCACAAGGTTGTTTTGGTGGCATACTCTAGACCAGGGGTAGTCACCATCCAGTCGAGCAAATGACCTACCACCTGGCTGTGGGTACTGTATATACTTCTGTAAAGTATATACCTATACAATAATAAATGAAAATAATAATTGCAACAACTTTTTATGTAACCTTTTCTGTCCACCCTACTGACCATCGACACGTGTTATATATAAGGCTATCCGAAAATCTTCTGCACACGGGTAGTAAGGTCACGTACAGTTAGAAGCAAACATTCAAATATAAAAATATTCAGCACTAAACCTCTTTTACTGTATCATATTCAAATGATAATTATTACCTACTATTTTTATACACGAAGGAAAATGAAATAAATTCTTCAAATATAATTCTAAATTTATTCTTGTTTGCTCGTACAAAAAGTTTGTCGTCTATTGTATTACTATTTACCCCTTCTGATTCAGCGAAAATATGAATTGTTAAGAAAATAAGAAATGACGTATTAGATTGCCAACGTGTTGTTATATGAAGTAAGAACTACATTCATATAATGTATGAATGTTTCAAAAAACGTGACTGTGAATAGAACTTCTTAGAATAAAATTGCTGAGTACAAGAAAATACTTTTAAGGCTTAATCTATACTAATATTATAAATCGTCTCGATCGTCTTCTTTTGTTCACTTATTTATTGGCATACGTTTCTAGTTATTGTGGAGAACAGTCTATTGTCCTATTGTACTCGTTTACGGCCGCTTAGGAGCATAATTAGCCATGTGTTGCGGATTATAAGTACAAGCTAATTCTAGAAAATTATGTCGACGTTGCCGAGCGGGCACATTTGCATTTGTGAAGTATAAAACGATTGCCTGATTGAGTGAGGGGGTAGTTGAGCTACAACTGCGATCTAGGCGTGACGTGTGTCGGATCTATCATTCGGGAATCTAATGGTGACGGACTTTGTGCGTTTTATTGAATTACGACCTTCTGCATTACATTTGGATTTGTTGCGTTCGGTTATATTTGTACATACATACATACATACATAACTTCACGCCAGTTCCCTTGCGGGGTAGGCACGAACAACAGAGTGCCATTTAGGCTTATTCTTACACACCTCACTTGCCTCTTTGACATTCATAACTCTTGTCATGCACACTCGTCTGTTCTTAAGGCTCCTGACATCACTTTCTGCTAGTACACGATCAATTTGATCATGGAAGGTGTGTCGTGGCCTTCCACGACTTCTGCATCCATCCACTTTTGCATTGTATATCTGTTTAGTCATTCTTTCATCATGCATTCTTTCCACATGCCCGAACCACCGAAGCATTCCTTTCCTTACCTTCACCCCGACACTCTCTTTCAGACCAACTCTCTTTCTTACTTCGGTATTACGAACGCGGTCCGCGAGCGTCACTCCGCAGATTTTGCGCAGTGCTCGCATCTCGACCGCGTTTACTCTACTTTCATGCTCTCTCTTCCATACCCAACTCTCGCATCCATACGTGAGCGTAGGTACCAGCACCGCGTTGTGTACGGCGAGCTGGGGCTTCTGGCTGAGGTTCTTAGCGCCTAGAAGTTTACCTAACGCTCCATTCACACTATTCCCCAAATTCACTCTTCTTTCTATATCAGCGGTGTACCTTCCATCCCTGCTAAAAGCACATCCAAGATATACAAACTCATTCACTTGCTCTATCATCGACCATTATCCTTGCATTCGTTCTGGTTTCTTCTCTTTCAAACACCATAACCTTTGTTTTTTTCGCATTCAAATGTAAGCCTCTCGCCTGACAGTCATCTTTCATCATTGTGACTAGTGTTTGCAGTTCTGATGGCGATTCGGCTAAAAGCACGGCATCCACACCCCAACATCCATCAATCTTATTCTCTGGAGACAGTCGTCCAGATATAGGATGAACAGCAAAGCACGCAGCCCTGGCGGACGCCAATATTGACGTCAAACCAGGGCGACAGGCTGCCTTCCACCCGCACGCATGCCATACAGCCCTCGTAAGTGGACTGCACAGCACGCATAAATTGGCCATTAATCCCATATCCGGGCAATATGTCCCAGAGGTCCTTCCGCACAACCCTGTCAAATGCTTTCTCTAGATCCACAAAACCGCAGAAAACCTTCCGGCCCATAGCCAGCTGCTTCTCTACGATATTGCGGAGAGAGAAAACTTGGTCCATACATCCCCTTCCATTTCTGAAACCACCTTGTGCATCCCACAGTAATCCATCGGATACAACTCTCATTCTCTTTTCAATAATCTTCGCATACACTTTAGATGCTGTGCTGATCAAACTGATGGCCCTGTAGCTGGCGCACTCCATACGTGAACCCTTGCCTTTATACAAGGGCACGATGACAGCGCGCCTCCAGTCCTTGGGAACCTTTCCCGTCCTCCAGCACAAGTTGCATAAGGACAGGAAAGCGTCCCGGACGCAGGTTCCACCAGATTTGATCATCTCAGCAGACACACTATCGATTCCTACTGCCTTTCCATTTTTCAGACTTCTTATCGACCATTCGATCTCTTCCAAAGTGATCTCGGATGCTGACTCCTCGGAGTCGGTCACAGACTCAGTCGTGGTGCCAGCATCCGGGATATTATCATACATTTCTCTAAAATATTCACTCCATCGCGCTAATACCTCTTGTGGGTTAGCAAGAACGTCCCCTGCTTTAGATTTTATTCTTTCCATTCTGGAAGCTGACGAACAACCCCGAGACTTCTTAACCTCTCTCCAAAAGAGTTTGGTATTCGCCTCGAAGTTCTCCGTCAGCTTCTCTTCTTCTTTCAATTTTATTCTTTCACGCTTCTCTTTCACTAAAGCTTTGGTTTCATTCTTGCAGAGGCGATAAATTTCTTTCTTCATCTCTTTCATACTGTCATTCTGTTGCAAGGAAGCAACATAATCCAGCCAGGCTTTTCTCTTTCTCTCTACGCTGGATTTAACATCCGCGTCCCACCATTCATCACCTTTCGTTGTTATGTGCCTCTTCGCGCATCCACATGCTTCTTTTGCGCTTTCCACTATACTTTCTTTCATACTATCCCAGTCATTATCCACATCTAAGTCGGAGAAGTCCGCTTTTGCAAACCTTTCTTCGACTAGGCGCGCATACATACTCCTTACACTAACATCTTCCAATTTTTCACACTTTATTCTTTCAAGCTCCCCGAAATTGGTACGCACTCGCCAGTGTCTCCACTTCTTGAAAAGGCCCACAAACCGGCTTATCACCAGGTAGTGGTCCGTTTCAAGAGTGGGGCCTCTGTAGGCTCTTGTATCCATTATTCTGTTTCGGAGGCGACTATCAATTAAAATTAGATCAATCATACTTTTCTGATCATTCATTCTCCATGTATACGTGTGAATATCCTTATGATGGAATAGGGTGTTCGACACAAGCAAGTTTCTTTCCATGCATACGTCTATGATTGGCCTACCAGCATCGTTCACTCTCTTGTCACCATAGGGTCCAAGGACAGCCTCAAGGCCGTCTCGTTTGGTCCCCACCCAGCCATTAAGATCACCACACATAATTAGTCTTTCGTTCCCTTCAGCCAGATCCAGAATTTCTCTCACAGACTCCCAAAACTTCTCGAGTTCTTGGGGATCCGCTGAGCTGACGGCCGCATGCGCGAGAATTCACACCGACGGGGGCGCATCGGTGAGCGTCGCCTGCGGGGGACGCCCTATCGTGCACTGCACGCCGGTGAATTCTGGTCAGAATTGTGGCCCTCTGGGCCAGCGGGGATCGCGACGAGCACGCTTCTGTCATGACCCCCAGGTTATATTTGTACCTGTGTTATACGTGTTTGTATAGTTCTAATACACTCTATAATAATTCTAACGACATTACAATTCGAGTCCTGCAAACTCGTAACAGTATTGTTGTATGTTTATAACGAATAAAATCGAAACTACTGGACCGATTTCAACAATTATTTCACCATTAGAATTCTACATTATCCTTGAGTAACATAAGCTATATTTAATTTAAATATTCGGGTTCTCAATTTTTTTCAAGACAGGACTTCGTCTGCCGGGACTGGTAGTGAAATATATTTTCAGGAGAATGGAGTCTACTCAACTTTTTTTTATTTATGTAAAGAAACCAAACATTTTATTCGTGCAGGAACAAAGAGACAATACTGTTGCGAGCCAATACTAATCCTTTGCAGGTGTTTTATTACCCCTTTGAATTTGAGTGATCTATTTTTTGCGCTAATCTCTTTATTCACGCCGCCATAAGACGTCATAAAACCTTCTTTTCTCTGTTGGTGTTTCATGCGAATTCTTAGAAACCATTAATTCGAGCGGTTAAGGATTTCAAGAACCAATGGGCGACATGTTGCTAGGAGGCCATGACTAATTTACAAATGGATTAGGGTTGTTCAGTCAGAAAAATGTACTAGTCGTGTTCTGACTGCGAACAAAGAGTTACCTAGTGCACTTTCGGAGCGACTGTCTTATAACGACGAACTTTGCGCGATTTATGTAATTGAACGATTTTCTTCCCTATGGTTTGGTTTTGTTCTATTCGGCTATTCTTGTAAGAACTGTGAATACGTGTATATATGTACTTATAGTAAACATTGTAATAATTCCAATAGCATTTTCGAATTCAAATACAATATTACAAATTCGTAACAATACTAATTCCTTCGGCCGGGCGACCTGTCTTGATAGGCGACAAAACAATTTACAGACAGGTGACGGGGCATTTGCTCGTCTGGATAGCTACCACCCCTGATTTAAAACATGCCACCATAACAACCTTGAGTTACGTTATGGCATTAGAGCGCAGGTTCTTGTCCGACGTTCGAGGGCGACAGTAGATTGTTTTGAAGTTGCAAAATGTATATAGCTGACGGCAAACACTTTCCATCAGGTCAACCGTTAGCCCGTCTGCTGTACTCCAGCAATAAAGACATCTAAAAATTCACGTTAATTTTTTTTTAAATTGCTAAGCTGGTAAGCCTGCATACGGGCCCCAGCTTATGAAATGTGAAACCAACGCGTTGTTAGGTTTTAGGATGCGATTTAATCTTAATAATTTAATTATTTATTTATTTACTTCCCATAAAAAGAAAAACAAAGTGAATAGAGTACAAAAACCTGAGATACTTAATAAAATGGGAAAGACAGGAGCCCAAACTAAGTAAAACCTGTATGTAGGTACTCTTAGCTCTCGCCTCCCCATTAGCACTATTACTACAATAACCGCCACCGAAGAGCACTACTTACTACTACTAGCTTGCGTGTGTGTGTGGGTGAGTGTGTAATTATCATTAAAGGTGTGATGCGATAAACAGGATAGGCTAGGGGGTGAGATAGAGGGATCAAACACGAGGATTGGAAAGGAGGGGATGGGATATGGGATTGGAATAGGAAGGTCAGATAGGGAACATTGGATCGAGGTTACAGATATAGATTATATGTCAATATATTCATACTAATCTTTCTTCTAATATAAAAAATCCCTGTCACAGTGTTTGACTGCGTGGAACTCCGAAACTACTCAACCGATTTTAATGATTTTTTAATTTTGCTGGATTTGTTCCAACTTAGGACATAGGATAGGTTTCATTTTCATTTATAATTAAAAAATTATTGCACTTTTTTTTTAAACCGAGAGGTCGGTAAGTATGAGTTCTGCTGTCAACCAAGTAACATAACCATCAAATACATGGCGGCATACTTTAAGTCCGATTTAGATTCACAATTGAAGCCGGTAGGAGGCACTACAGTCGGGTAATATATTTTTATTCTTTCAGGGCAGGACAATTTCTGCCAGGAACGCTAGCGTACATATATGTTTAATAATAAAAATGAATTTGTATACATACATACATACATACATACATACATAACTTCACGCCAGTTCCCTTGTGGGGTAGGCACGAACAACAGAGTGCCATTTAGGCTTATTCTTACACACCTCACTTGCCTCTTTGACATTCATAACTCTTGTCATGCAAGCTCGTCTGTTCTTAAGGCTCCTGACATCACCTTCTGCTAGTACACGATCAATTTGATCATGGAAGGTGTGTCGTGGCCTTCCACGACTTCTGTATCCATCCACTTTTGCATTGTATATCTGTTTAGTCATTCTTTCATCATGCATTCTTTCCACATGCCCGAACCACCGGAGCATTCCTTTCCTTACCTTCACCCCGACACTCTCTTTCAGACCAACTCTCTTTCTTACTTCGGTATTACGGTCGGTATTCGGTCCGCGAGCGTCACTCCGCAGATTTTGCGCAGTGCTCGCATCTCGACCGCGTTTACTCTACTTTCATGCTCTCTTTTCCATACCCAACTCTCGCATCCATACGTGAGCGTAGGTACCAGCACCGCGTTGTGTATGGCGAGCTGGGCCTTCTGGCTTTCTATTTGTATAGCACGTTTGTATTCCTGTTTGGTCCGTTTTCACAGTTTTGGAAATTGTCAGAAACTTTGGTATACATATTTGTGATAAAAATGATACATGAAATAGTCCGGAGTTGAAACCATTGACTGAAAGAATAAATGAAAAATAAATAAAATTTACACAATACATATCTTACAATGCTTTCACAATAATACATGCAGGCACGATGTGCAACGTAATGCATGGGGTAAATTTGCACAATAGCCGCTCATTTCATTGCCTTTCGGCCGAATATCGATGCAAATGATCCGAAACCGGTTCATTATAGTGATAGAGAGAGAATTATATAGAGAAGCAATAAACATATTCCCGAAAAAAACGGAGAATACACCTCACTATATTTATTACAATTTAATAGCCTTTAAGTTTTTTACGGGAACTTTTTAAAACCGTCATGTTGCGTCGGTCTCAAATACCAGACTGACGACATTACCAATGATGCCATAGCTAAAAAGCCAAACAGAAAGTAAGGAACAAAATATATATGTATATTCAAACTGATGATGATGCATCATATTTATGCAAATATTACATTCATAAAAATTGTGTTGTTGTGTTGTCCCCCTATAATGTGAAGTATGCAATAAAAAATTCCGAAAAGAAGTATTGCGATTATGTGAGTTTTTTAATTAATGCTTTTTCTAATATTTCTTTGTCATATGATGACAATAGTGGATATTTGTGACCTCTACGCAACCTAACATAGTTGCCGATTTTTAGAAGAGGTATAAATAATTATTTTTTACTCAAAAACTTTGATAGTTTATCCGTGCAGAAACAGAGAAGGAATACAATTTTCTGCGACCAGGTAGCCTATATTAAGAGGTGACAAAACAATCCACAGCCAGGTGGTAGTGTATTTGCCCCTCTGGATGGCTATCACCCTTCGTCCTGAGCATGCCGCCATAACAACCTTGTGTTTCGTCATTGGTGGTCAAGTTCCAGTCTCCGTTTAAAGAGCAGCAGCGGATTTGTAGCACTATTGGTGTTGCAAGTGTCCATAGATGACGGTAACCACTTTCTATCAGGTGGGTCGTCTGCTTATCTGCCGAAATCGTGCAATATAAAAATGTTCTCAGTACATTGGTGGTCCTATACGCAATGGCAGATTTTTCTTACCCATGCCAGCTCTAAATATTTCCTCCTCTACTGTTATTGCCAACATCGGAAATTAATTCTCAAAGGGATGTTGAGCGCTTTGCCTTCAGTGTTTTGCTTCAATGTAGGAACGTTTAGGTTTGTATACAATTAACTTCTTGTTGTTCTGTTACTACGGTGTTCAAGAATTGATTTTAATACAACTATAACAAAATAACTCATACTAGGTGGAACTTTGGTTTAGAGTTTGCCGCCATAACAACCTTGAGTTGTGTTCCGGCATCAGTGGCTAGGTTCCAGCCTCCCTTTAGAAAATGGTAGCACTTTTGGTGTTACAAATGTTCATAAGCAAGGGTTACCGCTTTCCATCATATAAACTCGTAGATGGGGCTGGAACCTGGCCACTAATGCCGGAACACAACACAAGATTATTATGGCAACATACTAGACCAGGGGTGGTTGCCATCCAGTCGGGAAAATGCCCTACCACCTGGCTGTAGGTTGTTAAGTCGCCCCTTACGACAGGCCGCCCGGCCGCAGAAGATTGTATTCTTTCTCCGTTCCTGCACGGATAAAAACCTTCGTGTGCGTTCGAAATTTCTTTTAAGTTACCAAGATACGCTTATATATATTTTTATCCGTTCACTAATGCAAACATTCAACTTTTATTGCTGTATTATATGAATAAAGCGGCGTAAACGCGTCCGGGAGCGTTAGGTTATTGCTTCCGCTTATACGGGCGTCGGGCCGTGAACATAAATGTACAAAAATGTCCACGTATATTGTTAATACTCGTCGTACATTACGTCTACTATTGTTTGAAATATAAATGGTTTACGAAAAAACATTTTTTCGCTTTAAAAACATGAGATCTTATTTGCTCGTAATCGAATTACAGAAGAATTCTCTAGTAGTGGTAACAAGTGTAAAATTGGATATTTTTTAGATCTTTAATTTGATAGAAAGAAAAACTTTATTTGAAGAAATAGCGACGTAATTACATTATTATACACAGCATATTTTAAAAATTTGTACGCCGCATTTTTGGCAAACAAGGTTTGAACTCAGCATGTTGCTGTGCCGGAATTATATCCGACACAACGCTGATTTTCAGTGCAAACCTTCCTCTTGGCGTAATACCAAAACGACCCAATTTTGTTAAATTGTTAAATAATAATTAATAAAACTAATTCTACTTATATAATACTATCCGTGCAGGAACGGAGAAAGAATACAATTTCCTGCGGCCGGGCGGCCTGTCGTAAGAGGCGACAAAACAACCCACAGCCAGGTGGTAGGGTATTTTTGCTCGACTGGATGGCGACCACCCCTGGTCTAGAGTATGCCGTCATAACAACCTTGTGTTGTGTTCCGGCATTAGTGACCAGGTTCCAGTCTCCTTTAAGAGAGCAGCAGCGCATTTGTAGCACCTTTGGTATTGCAAATGGCCTTAGGCGATGGTAACCGCTTTCCATCAAGTGGGCCGTCTGCCTGTCTGCTGAACTCCTGCAATAAAAAAAAATAAAAAAAATACTAGCTGACCCGGCGAACTTCGTACCGCCATATTTTCTGAATTCTTAAAAACTTTATTTCATGACACAAAAACAAAATCACGGCACAAATCAAGATTCTAGAACCCAATCTCAGCGCCACCTACTGGTTATAATTGCGAATCTAAACCATCCGGGAACCCACTCAAACACACAAAAACAAAATTACCAAAATAGCTCCCGGTGATTAGGAGGATTCTAGAACCAGATCTCAGCGCCACCTACCGGTTCCAATTGTGGCTCTAAACCCTCCCGGGACCCACTCAAACACACACACAAAATTTCATCAAAATCAGTAAAGTCGTTCTCAAGTTATAAAATTACAACGAAAAGTGGCATTGATTCTTATATATATATAGATTTAATTAGTAAAATAAATAAATAAATTTTAATAAAACCAACAATAAAATACTTTGTTACTTCAAAATTAAAATAATAAATATTAAGATATTGATATTCTATTACATGTTTTAGATTTCAGCTCCTTATTTTGGTCCTATTTTTATTGTCGTAACCATTCGAGGACACTATTAGAATTAAGACACACCGACGCAGAGCCAAAGCGCATAGAAGCGTCAATCTTAAAATTTACGTAGCTTTTTTTTAAATAATTGCTTGTTTACCCCCGATACTATTCGGACATCTGAAATACATATTATTATTATATATAAATAACGCTTATTTTATACTACTTAAAATTACTTAAGAGTAGTTTAAAATTGTATAAGCTTTATATAAAATATATATATAAATATAGTCGTGGTAGCGTAATGGCTAGCGCACGCGTCCCGAACTCAAAAGGTCGCGGGTTCGATCCTGGCCGGAACGCATGCACCACTTAGACAGTTTTCGGACCTAATGTGCATATTGTTACGATTACCATGTGCTAGGAACGGTGAAGGAAAACATCGTGATGCAACCTGCACATCGAGATAACCGATGTGTCAAACCTGCCAAGCCGCCTTGGACAAGCGTGGCGGGTATACTGTCTATTCCCCTATAATGGGAGGCCCTAGCCCACCAGTGGGACATTTATGGGCTGTTATTATATTATATTTTTTATATAAAATAAACAAATGTTATATCTGTTATATGCGTATATAAATACATAAAATATATCACCACGTCTACGAGTCTGTATTCCATCACATTTATTTCGTGCTTGATGACGTAACATGGTGACTGAGAGATAAATCGACATTACGTCGATTTATTTTCTCCTCACGGCGTCCTTCAACACCCTAAAACAAAAAACTTCCAGCCAAGACCTGGACTCCTTACCGCCAACATCTTGCATAACGTTGACTCTGTCAACTCAATTTTTATTGCAGCTTCCAGGTCTTGCCTGGAAGCACCATATTTCGGGCACTCGACAAGTAGATGTTGGATTGTCTCCGGTGTGTCTCTATCACAGAGACACGCTGAATTAAACTTACATAGCTTATTCACCCCTATCTCTACAATGAAATATACAATTCTATAGAGAAAAAATGCGCAAAAAAATGGTCAAATGCGTGCAAGCAGCTAATTAAGCGCGCATTGTTTAACTTGGTTAGAAATGTGTGCATTACGTAATCGAGATAGGGGTCAATATGCTATGTAAATTTTCAATGTGCTTTTATGTGCTTCGCTTTGCGTCATTATGCATTGACCCTTATAGGCGTGTGGGGTATCGTTCGTCAAATATTGAAACATCCGGATTTTCTTTTTTATCAAAGTCAATAGACCGGAAGATATTAGGTTCCAAAGCCGTAAAAAATTGCATTTCTCCTCTCTAACTTTTAAACGATCGCCTGAAATTTTTTGCCAAAAATTGAAGTTAGCTTCAAAAATTATTTCGAACAAAATCCGTGGAGTGATTTTTGAGATATGAGTTAATTTCGATAAATTTGATAAAATTTTGTAGGGTTCATCGTGTCAACGAAACCCAATTACGGTGCAGAGGCTACCACGATTTTGTCCGATTTTTTTTACCCATAATCATTGATTGCTACATCTACGCCCATAATATATATTTTTACTCATACTACTCGTAGATATATTTATATCTATACGTGAAGCAAAACCACAGCAAAAACTTTGTGCCCCTTTTTACGAAAATTGCGCGGACGGAGGAGTATGAAATTTCGCACACTTATAGTTTATATAGAGAAGGAGTGCAAAATACTAATATTGTTTTTAAAATATGCATAAAAAATACATTAAATCAATAAAAAAAAATATTACACACATTACCATGTATTTGACATACACACGAATATGTACTCTTTTGTTTATTGTTAAAGTCAAAGTAACGGTGTAGTCTTGGCGAAATCTGTGATTATAGAAGTATAGTCTTTAATAGCAGAACCTTAATAATGTTCAAACTATGAAACGTATATTTCGTTACATATTTCTTTAAAACTATTAATTACATGAATGGACTGTAATGATTTAAATATTTTGCAAATGAAAACCATTTAAATAGTAAACTTAATATGGGGAAACGTAGCTTTAAGAATTATAATAACTAATTAAAAACTAAATACTTAAAAATAAATATGTATCTAATTATAAATAAACTAAATTATAAATAAATTAAACTATACAATAAATTAAACTATATATACAAACTAAAATTAAAGTATAAAATCTAGTTCTGGACCGCTGTCAGTCGGAAACGTGCCCAAAAGACTGGCCACATTGTCTCTCTGAATGGCAATGCTGATGCGCTGTCCGAGGTATAAACCAGTCTTTTGGTCACGTGAGACATCCACCAGACGTTTGACTATGTTCAAACTTATAATTTAAATTAATTATTATAGACGAATTTCGACCACAGGCGACCACTAGTATATTTATTAAACGCAGAAAATATGACTGCACTGTTTAAGTATACCCATAGCACTAATATAAACCCCAGAGGTTTTGTATGCTATGTATAAAATCAACGAGTTGTAATCATTTTGTTGTCTTGATAAATAATAAAAAAAAGCTTCAGTCAAATTTCCTGTAAATTTTTGTTCAATAAAAGCGACTGCAGTGTAACCTGTTATCGATGCCCCCATATATCTAATATAGTAAAAAATCACCCCAAACAGAGGATAAAGGAATGTTAAAACGTCGACAGTAATCTCAAGCGACACAGCTTATAAAAGAAACACAAAAAAACAACAAGAAAGACACAAAGCTCCCACGAGTATTCGAATTTTATCCCACCTGACGCGGCGAAACAATCGTAGAACGAAAATAATTGTTGTAGGACCGCCCCTTCGTGGGTGTACAGGGGGCAAGAAATATCTTTATTAAAAAGCTTTGTTTTGTAATTAGGGGGGCGTTGTACCCGGCGAATCATTAGCGTAATAGCGTTAATGGGCAAAGAGACGGACATAGTGATGTGAATTGTGAAACGATTTATCGATACTATAATAAATAAAGAAGGAAAGAGAAAGGAGTTTATGTAAATAGATAGCTCTGTTAGAATGTAGATAGATCATAAGGGACCATTTACGAATTACGTCACAGGAATTTCATGATGTTTAACCCCGTACTTGTTACAGTTGGTCAAATTCGTGGAACTCCTCCCTCCCGAGTGTGACATCACATATTTTGCAAATTTTACATCAAGAAATTATTAAAACAACAGTTCCTTAATACATACATACATAACTTCACGCCAGTTCCCTTGCGGGGTAGGCACGAACAACAGAGTGCCATTTAGGCTTATTCTTACACACCTCACTTGCCTCTTTGACATTCACAACTCTTGTCATGCACACTTGTCTGTTCTTAAGACTCCTGACATCACCCTCCGCTAGTACACGATCAATTTGATCATGGAAGATGTGTCGTGGCCTTCCACGACTTCTGCATCCATCCACTTTTGCATTGTATATCTGTTTAGTCATTCTTTCATCATGTATTCTTTCCACATGCCCGAACCACCGGAGCATTCCTTTCCTTACCTTCACGCCGACACTCTCTTTCAGACCAACTCTCTTTCTTACTTCGGTATTACGAACGCGGTCCGCGTTCGTAATACCGAACTTATAGCCTAAAGATATTCTAAATGTGCACAATGGGCGGCCTTATAAGAAGCGATCTCTTCCAGACCACCTGTGGCAGGAAAAAACAGATTCAATCTGTCAACGGTGGTATACATACATATTATACTTACATTATTCAATAATAGAAATGATATTTTAAAACTTAGATGATAAACTGTTATTTTAACGCTTGTTCTTTTGATATTTTGAGATAGATAGACGAAAGTATTGTAGAACGATTCTTTATTTAAAGAAATAAAGGTACATAATTGTAAGAACTTTTTTATCGATATCGATACACTCTCAGCAATAAAATAAGCCGAAACATCGCACTTAACATAAAAAGTGCTACGGTTTTCATGAATTTTTCTCTTCGGAAAAGGGAGGGAAGCGCGATAATTCCCCGTAATGAATATTTAATTATTATTTTCGTTTTCTAAACATTTTTATTTAACCTGTATTTTCTAACTAATTCATTGCTTTACACGTTTTTCTACTTACTGAACTTTGTGATCTCGTTAAAGAATTTTATGGTAACTGCTTTAAGTACAAAGAAAATTGTATCAAACCGTTTGTTTTAAAGCAACAAGTCTTGGGGCATCAACATTTTATACATTCCTTTCTACGGTTCCGTGGCCGTATAGAGAAATACGGAATCCCTATGAAGTCGTCACGACTATCCTACTGTATTACTTACAAAAAAACACTGAATTTATGTGAATGAACGTAGAAGTAGTACGTAGTCTTTTTTCCCCTATGTAATGCTGTAGTGAAGTCGTGAAAAAATAAAGAATAAGGTTGTAAGTCACTTACATCTTTTAATAAACTCCTCAAAGATCACTATCTAAATTTGTAAACAGTAATTTATGTATGTATATGTAACTCTATGTACATATATTTGTATATAAATATGTATGTGTATTTTTATTTACTATTAATATATGTATATATGACTACCGACCCATTATTAGATACGTAAAATTATCTCCAGAAGGTTGTCTGAAATAAATCGCTATTAGCGATAAGACCGCCGATTGTACTAGTTATATGATTGTTAACTCATGTGTATTATTTTCTTGTGTGCAATAAAGAATATTCTATTCTATCATATTCTAAGGTTGGTCGGCATTCATGTAAATGAGTTGAATTGGTTTTTTTAGTTTTATTACGATTTGTTTATCTTTTGAAAAATGAAATATAAATAGTATCATAAAGGTAAGTATAGTTTTTTGTCTAAAAAAGCGATGATTTTCTTATTGTATGATGATCTATTATATAAAATTATAAATCTGTAGACAAGCCGAGTTTGTACAGTCGCGGTATGAAAGGGTTCGTCACCTTAATATTTTTAACTCAATAAATTTAAAATTTAAAAATAAGAACATTTATTACAGTTAGTAAGTTATGTATAAACATTAATCTAAAATTCATTGCAAATTAAATAATTCATAACAAAAATGTCCATTTATATTCGAAAATGCTCTCAACATAATTCAGTGACGGTCTGCTTCTTTCATTCGTATTGAAGACTAATGCGCTTCTGATATTTAAATTCAGCATGGATCTCCGTCGTCTAGACTAGACGATGTTTTAAGACTTGTAATACTATCGATAATTTTAAAAATATAGACAAATTTTAGTTATTTTTAAAAAAAATATAAATTTATCTATACAAATAAATAAAATTGAAGTGTCTGTTTATAATGTCAATATACAGTTTATTTACTAAATGCATATAGAAGTATGTATACGTTACTTATATCAAAAAATCAATTTTTAACATTTTTGTCTGTTAGTTTGGTCCGGATAATCTCTGAAACGGCTTAACCAATTTTGACGGGACTTTTACTGGCAGATAGCTGATGTTGTAAGGAGTAACTTAGTTTTAAAATTAGGGTTCCGCGAAAAACTCCACGCGGACGAAGTCGCAGGTAATAGAAGTCGCAGCTAGTATAATAATAAACTATAAATAAAAGTAACTATGATTGAATGAACAAAAACACATGATTGTACTACAAAATTAAAACTACATTCTTAAAAATTAGATACAATAAAGTTGAACAAAGGGCGGCTCTTCCAGGCAACCCACTAAATCAGTGGTCGGCAAACTTATTAGCCAAAGAGCCAAATATGTACATTACAACAATAAAAAAAAATGGGAGCCAAATCTGCTTGTTTAGTACTTTTATTACACTAAATAAGTAGTAGGTACACTAAATTTCATACTTAATAAATATTTATTACTGCGAACAACGTGCTTGCATCTCCTTGGAAAGTTTGAGAAAGTCAGGTTTGTATGTTGTTGTTTTTAATTTAGGCATGATTCCAAGTTCTCATCAATAAGATTTATTATTGCGCCTTCCGTGGATATTTGTGCCAGAGCCGCACTTAAGGATCCTTTTCATCCGTGCAGGAACGGAGAAAGAATACAATTTCCTGCGGCCGGGCGGCCTGTCGTAAGAGGCGACTTAACAACCCACAGCCAGGTGGTGGGGCATTTGCCCGACTGGATGGCTACCACCCCTGGTCTAAAGCATGTCGCCATAACAACCTTGAGTTGTGTTCCGGCATTAGTGACCAGGTTCCAGTGACCCTTAAGAGAGCAGCAGCGCATTTGTAGCACCTTTAGTGTTGCAAATGTCTATAGACGATGGTAACCGCTTTCCATTAAGTGGCCCGTCTGCCTGTCTGCTGAACTACTGCAATAAAAAAAAAAGAGCCCAAGAGCCACATGCGGCTCTGGAGCCGCACTTTGCCGACCACTGGCCTAAACTAAGGAAAATATTAAAACATAACAGTGGCGGTGTAGACAATAAATAATATAAAACATTCAAAACATATTAAATAAAAAAAAATATATTATACTATATAAACACAATTCATATCATAATACATACAGATTAAGCAGCATTATTATACCTGAGAGGACCAAAAATACTTAAAACCATGATTTTAAATGAGGATACTGATTTAGCTGGTCTGTCTTCTAACTATGTTACACGTGAGAGTTATATATGCTTTGTGATCAATCTTTACAATCTATGAATTCCTTCAAGCTATGGGTGTATATCTGTGTGCAAGATTAGTGGCGATTACCCACTTCTTAAGCCGACAAGTATATTCCGGAAAGTTTTGAAAGAAAGAAAGAAAGAAAAAACATTTATTTAGAACTACAGCACAAATGAGAATACCATACACAACATAAATAAATAAATGTATAATGTAACATGCATTAAAAAAAAAAACCAAGCAAGTGTAGCTCTAAATTGGTCCTAGCTCAGCATGTTGCTGGTTAAGTTAACCAACGCTGATCTTCCGCTAGGGCCATTCCAGTGACATACACAGACAGACACTGAAGCAAATAAAAAACAAAATGAAAAGAAAGTAAGTATAAAAGAGAAAAAAAAAGAAAAATGTGCACAACAATTTTTAAAAAAATGAGTTTCATTTTTCCGGTAGTTTGTTGCATATAGCGGGACCCATAACAAGCGTTGGCGTGCTACATTTTAATAATAAGCTTATTTAAGTAGCTTTAATTTTATATGAAAAAGGTTATGGTATTAATTAAATACTTTTTTAGACAATTATTTTTAATTTGACAAAACTACAATTAATTTGTATCGTAAATCAACGACAACATTATTTTGGTTAATCTTTATGGTAAAATTGTGGTAGTTGGTGAGGAAATTATCAGATGTAATGGAAATCATGTAATAGTGATAGCGTAAAACGAAAACATGTTTAATCTAATGGGGGAGGATCGCGGGGTGAAAAGAGCCTATCTAGGCAGACCAACGGGACAGCGACCAGTTGGTCGACCCAGATATCGCTGCAGGGACGTAGTGGAGGCTATCTGCGCGAGCTTCAGGCCGATGACTGACAGGAGACAGCGCTGATCAGGAACGAGTGAAGTATTCTCATTTCGGAGGCCAGGACTTATTCTGGGTCGACGAGCCGCAGCAGTTAGTTAGTTTAGTATTACACTCTGTTTAACAGTTTTACGCGATATCCGTTAAACATTTTTTTTAAGTTATTGTACTCTTACTCTACTCGATCTTCATCTAATTTAACTTCCACTAACAACCCCATTTCTGCTGCGATTTTTTATTTCAAGTCTGATTTACATTTCTATTATATTAAAGTCTGATTTACGATGATAAGCACTAATGGCCTCACTTATAATTGTTTGTTAAATTTTAAGAAACTGTTCAGCAACTGATTAGTGAAAATCTTACCCATAAACTCCTCTTTAGCCGAATGTTTTGGGTACGTTTATCTGTGCTCCTATTAGGTAAAGAACAGGTAATTAATACACGTTTACAAGTGAAAAAAAAAGATATTAATTGATTAGGGTCTGATTCTGGTTCTCTTGCTTAAGAGATGCCTAATCGTTTCTTAACGAGATTATTATAAGTAAGGCCGTAACTTGCTATTTTCCTAAGTTAACTAACTATTTAACTAATGCAAATGTGAAAGACGCTTTATTGTCAATTTACTAGTCTTCAATTGTTATTTAATATTTTTTAAATTCATTTAATTCAGCAGACAGACAGACGGCCCACCGGAAGGAAAGCGGTTACCATCGCCTGTGGACATTTGTAACACCAAAGGTGCTACCAATGTGCTTCCACTCTCTATACGGAAATTGGAAACTGGCCTCTAAAGCCGAAATACAACTCAAGGTTGTTGTGGCGGCAGATGGACGAATACCCTACCACCTGGCTGAGGGTTGTATTGTGGCCTCTTACGACAGGCCGCCCGGCCGCAGGAAATTGTATTCTTTCTACGTTCCTGCACGTATACAACCTGTCTATTTCGCAAGTTACTAACTGCTTATCTAATACAAATCTAAATCAACCTTGATAGTTTTAAGTATTAAAGTGTATATAGATCGTATAAGAGATGATAATAATAATATGAAGTAGAATGTATGGTGGTGCACCAGGCAGCCCCCATTTAATCATGATCATGTCATAGCAACAAACCGACGGCGGTCCTGTGGAACGACGACTCACCTGCATGGGCCACCTGCGTCGTCAACGTCAACATCGTCGTAGGAAGTATTTCTTTATATTATATATCGAGTGTCGGGGTGAAGGTAAGGAAAGGAATGCTCCGGTGGTTCGGGCATGTGGAAAGAATGCATTATGAAAGAATGACTAAACAGATATACAATGCAAAAGTGGATGGATGCAGAAGTCGTGGAAGGCCACGACACACCTTCCATGATCAAATTGATCGTGTACTAGCAGAAGGTGATGTCAGGAGCCTTAAGAACAGACGAGCTTGCATGACAAGAGTTATGAATGTCAAAGAGGCAAGTGAGGTGTGTAAGAATAAGCCTAAATGGCACTCTGTTGTTCGTGCCTACCCCGCAAGGGAACTGGCGTGAAGTTATGTATGTATGTATGTATGTATGTATATATCGATAATTTTAATCCTAGCAGAAAGCACCTTACTATAAATCGAAAAGTATACAATAAGCACGTATCTCACTGGCTTTGAATTCTGCTAATACGATAGCGCCGTATTAATGAAAACACGCTCTCCAGAATTGAGTTTTTTCTTTCTATTTTTTATTCAGTACACATACATGTTCAGATTCAATAACACTGTTTTATTTTAATGTAAGAAGATATGTCGAAAGCATACGAACAAGGTAATGTAGTGCATGAAATTACTAATTCCATTTCGAAAATAAAAAACAACATTAATTACAGAATAACATCGTTAAGAAGTTAATAAAAAAAGAAATGTATCTTAATGTAATGTACTTTATCACAGTTCGTGTTTAAAGCCCCAATTACACTGTCATATATTTAACATACAAATATGTTGTCATATCTGTCAATTTACAAGATCATATTTAAATGATACTGTTCTTCATTTTTACATATTACACTGACAATCACATAAACGTCATACATTATTAAGATGAATAACGGTTTAGCCGTTTTTAATTGCGTTAAAAAAGAAGATAAAAACGGTGAAAAATAAACATAAAATAAAAGACGTATTTGGGTTAGATCATGGCTACCAAGGCAATCAGAGAGACGGGTCCATAACATCTTATTCGAAGAACTTTAGAGTCTTACAAAATTTACAAGAAATTTTAGTCGAAATTCTTGCATTTTGACGCCATTTTTGAGGTAAGACATATGATATGGTCATATTTGTACGCTTGCTTGCGGTCAAATAGGAATCCTTAAATATAATCACAGAGAATATGAAACACATGTAGTTATTATACTGTCAGAGATTCTTCATATAAAAATGACCTTTCTGATCATATTTCTATGATAGTCTAATACGGTTTTTAGAACAAAACGCTCTTGTGCTTGGACTGTAAAATATTATACAAATAATTATAAAAGTTTTTTCGAATTAATGACTGCAAAGATACTGTCCAAACATGTTTAAATACATTCTTTTTTTTTCCTTTAATTTATATATATTTTATTATTATTTATTTGTATGTAAGTGACATCGCTTACACTTGTTTTGAGAATTTGTACACCGTATTTTCATCTCTATCTTTAAAAATTGAATATATCCGCCATACAACGATAATGACTACTTTATATCAGATGGTTTTGATGGAAAGTGGTCATGATTGCTTATGAACCTTAATAGTTGAAGAGACCTGGTGACCTGTCACACAGATTTCTTGTAAATCTATTTCAGGCACCAGTCTCACACACCAGGCTTCTTTGTAAAGTCATATTCAGAAAAATAAATAAAGTTTTATTATTATTACTAACTGTCCCGGCAGACGTTGTTCTGCCCTGAAGAAATAAAATTTAGAACCCGATTGCAGCGCCACCTACCAGGTCCAAATTTAAGCTATCCTATCTTTCAAGTCGGATCAAACTGCACACGGTGTGCAAATTTGATTAAAATCGGTCAAGTAGTTTAGGAGTCCATCGCGGACAAACAACGTGACACGTAATTAATATATATTAAGATTAGTGAGCAGTTCATGTTGACCAAATCAAACATAATTTCTGGATACTTTCCGTTGCGCACCGGAACACACGTAAATGTAGACACACACATCACATTAGTGAAGATTGAGGAAGAGCTATATAGGTAGGAATGGAGAAAATCAATCGCGTTGCTCACACGATCTGTAGTTAATCAGCACTGTCACCTGCTACTACGCCACTAAGCTTTACAAAGCAAAGCAACATTGCTATAAGTCACCTGACTGTATTTGGACAGTGCTACCGCAAACAGTTCAGTGCATGTGGGATACTGAGCATTATCTTTGCTTAGTGGAGCGGAACTTGCGATGGCAAATGTGTAAGTGATTGCCTATAGCTGAGAAATTTATCGATAAGAATCTGTATAATACTAGATTAAAAAAAATATTATATGTCTTGAAAGGTAAAGGTACCGTTATGATGTAACATTATACAGTAGTAATAATAGTTACAGAAATATGATATGCAAAAATAAAAGCACAAAAAAGGTCTGCCCCCAAGACAGAGGAAGGTAATTAAATTAGGTATTAGTAATTAGTAATCTGTGCAGGAACGGTGAAAGAATACAATTTCCTGCGGCCGAACGAGACAAAACAACCCACAGTCAGGTGGTAGGGTATTTGCCCGACTGGATAGCTACCATCTCTGGTCTAGAGTATGCCGCCATAACAACCTTGAATTGTGTTCCGGCATTAGTAACCAGGTTCCAGTATCTCTGAAGAGAGCAGCAGCGCATTTGTAGCACCTTTGATGTTGAAAATGTCCATAGGCGATAGTAACCACTTTCCATCAAGTGGGCCGTCTGCCTGTCTGCTGAACTCCTGCTATAAAAAATAATAAAAAGAAACTAATGAGTAAGCAAACTTAGTAAAAATTTAACGACTGCCCCATTAAGAGAGTTTTATTTAAGCTTCTTGCATGAAAATATTATACTGTGTATTAACTATTAAACTGTTAACTAATGAAAAAATTAACATATTAATGACCATGTTTTAATATTCACAATTAACTCTGTACTTTGATAACTTACCTAAAATTTTAAGTAAAAGCGAAAACCGAAAATTCCAATAGTCGCTATTTTAAGTTAAGAGTTCATTGTCTGATTCTGAGTGCGGGAGTAGTTAGTGTATTGCAGCTACACAAAATATATATTATAATTTTTCTCACTCGCCAACTACGTGTTTAATTCTCGCACAGCTTGGCATTCAGTCTCCCATATTTACTTGTGAAACAAGAAGTAGAAAAAAAAAGACAATTCATCAAACTTTATATTAGTTAATTTTTGAAGTTGAGAGTGCTTATTAATAATATCAATGTACCTAATCTAGCAAACAACGATTTTTAATTTAAAGATCAAAAAGCAATTTGAAGTAAAGAAACATTAATTACGCACATAATTGAATTTAAAAAACCCCAGAGTATTTTCTAAATTGATTACTATGCAGATCCTTACTTTTAATTTTCTTCGTCTTGAGGGATTAAGAATATAAAACAATTATGTTTATATTACTTTAGGATTGATTAAACTTTCTCCATTACTGGCAGGTTCCTGTAGCTTATCGACTGTTCATTTGCATTATTATCGGATAAAACTTAACGTAAGTTTCATACTTACTACTGAAGTCAAAATTCAACCGATATTAAATTGTAACATATAGGAACCGAGCACATAAAAGAAATATCGATAATAGAACTTGTACGAAACCGCCAACACTAGGTCAAACCAAGTTACTCGATGCAAAACATTACAGAATCGATATATCGATGTTTTATCGCGAGTCCCGAATGTGCTTCGGTGCCGAAGCGTTATTGAGTCGGCATAACCCGCGCCTATTCAAACTGGATATTGTGCGAACTCGGTTTTACTAGTGAAGTGACATGTGAAATCGAATACCGATTTGTTTATTTCGCGCGTTTTTATTACAATGGATAATAAAAGCTTCTCTGTGTAAAAGAGGATGCGAGAAAAATCTCTACTGATATTGTACTTGTGGAAACGATTAGGTTATTTTTCACGTCGGTTATTGCTTATGTCGAGTAACATGTTGTCGGGTGTAGTATGTTTACGGAAGATTTTAGGTTGTTTTGATCTTATGAAAGACTAGCTCTGTTCGCGATTTCGTCCGCATGGAAATTCTTTCGAAAAAAGTGGTCTAAGTTACTCCTTATAACAACAGCTATCTGCCAGTGAAACTCCCTAGGAGTTGCTAGGAGTACCATTTGCTAGGAGGCCATGTCTAATTTACAAACGCATGAGGATCGGTCAGTCAGGAAATGCACCAGTCGTGTTCTGACTGCGAATGAGGCGTTACCTAGTGCACTTTCGGAGCGAGTATCTTATAACGACGAACTTACGGTTTGGTTTTGGTGTATTCGGCTATACTTGTAAGAACTGGAAATTACGTGTGTGTACTTTTAATAAATTTTGTGATAATTTCAACAGCATTTTCAAATTGACATCATACAAATTCGTAACAATATCATCAATCTACTTATGTTTCGCTAGGCTGAACATGGTTACGGTCCCGTGGCGCCTCATTATGATGCGGAGGGACGCTGGAAGGTTTAGTGGGTAGTCTGGCGGCCGGTGCTTGCAAGCTATAACGTTGAAGCTTATGTGCAACACCAGCAGCCGGGAGTCCCACATACCCCTTGGTGGCATCCCCCGGGGCCCGAGGATATGCGCAAATGCATTCCCCCAGCGTTGTCAAAAAAAAAGGCTTAACCATAACGCTGGAATGCTGAGTCATATCTGTTGTTTGATAAAGACCGCCTGCACCGTGACCACCTGGAAGCGGTTGGCGAATAGAGTATATTCTAAGATAATTCATTTCATTTTTTTCTATTCTATCTTTAAATTCAAAATGTAATCTTAGTTTAAGTTCATCATTAAACGTAGTTTTTTTATAGCTAGAGTACAGCAGACAGGCAAACGGCCCACCTGATGGAAAGCGGTTACCGTTGCATATGAACGTTTGCAACACCAACGCGCTGCCGGCCTCGAAGAAATTTTATGACACCCTTTTTAAAGAACCCTATATTGTATGTAGCGCTGTGGAAAAACCACGGCTGGGAGCTCATTCCAAATCCCCACGGTGCGCAAGAGAAACGTTCTAAAGAACCAACAAGAGCGTAGCGGCTCTAGGAAGTGGGAATGAACGCCCAGCCGAAGGTATGCGGTGCGGTTGTAAAAATAAGACGAAGACACCAATCTGAACAGTTCCTCAGAACACTCCCCATTGTACATTCGGTAGAATACGCAGAGAGACGCGAAGTCTCTTCGAAGGCCAAAATAATCCAGACACTGTCTTTTCACTGTTCCCTTCGCTCCAAACTTGTCGTTTTTAAGGTTAATTATTAATTATTAAGAGGAATAAAACAAAATAAATTCAAGCTGACAAAACAACATTATATATAGTAGACAAGACACAGAACTGTATAAGCCTAACTATACTATATTTACAAGCAGTTTTAAGGAAGTTGATTCATAGATATAATATTACATACATATATTCAGGTCTTTTTTGTCACTTCTTTTTTGGGGGCACGCTAATTCTCGAAAGTTGTAAGTCTATAATTTTTTGTTTGTAGCTCCAATCCAAAAAACCTATTAAAAAATATCAATTTTTTTGTAAAGGTTACCAAAATTGTTTTTTATTCAGTTTTCAGTTTTAATGGCATTTTTTCGATATTTTCAAAATTTCCTTTAAGGGCACTGCATGCCCCCGCGTGCCCCCACAAAAAAGCCCGGCATATAATAAATTTTAATATATAAAATTCTCGCGAGTATGGTGAGGTGTGTAAGAATGGGTCTAAATGGCGCTCTGTTGTTCGTGCCTACCCCGCAAGGGAACTGGCGTGAAGTTATGTATGTATGTATGTATGTAAAATTCTCGTGTGACAGTGTTTGTTACCAAACTCCTCCGAGACGGCTGAAACGATTTGTATGAATTTTTGTGTGCATATCGGGTATGTCTGAGAATCAGCCAATATCTATTTTTCATACCCCTAAATGATAAAGGTGACCCACCCCTAAATATTTTTATTTTATTTTTTTGTCAAAATTTCTTATTTGTATTTTATTATGATTTAACATTGAAAAATACATGCAACCCTAAATTTTTATTCTTCTACCACCAACCCCTATTTTTGAATAGCGATTTAAGTACTTTAATAATTTTCTTCAAGTTGATTCAAGTTTAGATTAACATTTGGTCCCGGTAGATGACGCTGTGATCGGTTTCTAGATTTTTATTTTTTAAGGGCAGGGTAACGTCTGCCAGGTACAGCTAGTAAATTATGTAAAGCTATACTAAATAAATACATACATACATAACTTCACGCCAGTTCCCTTGCGGGGTAGGCACAAACAACAGAGCGCCTTTAGGCTTATCCTTACACACCTCACTTGCTTCTTTGACATAAATAAATAACCGTTCATATAGTCCCTGACTAAGTCAAGGGACATATCAGGGCTAACTTGGATCTATTATACAAATAAAAAAGGTTGGCATGGTGTTTACAGACAATCCGTAGGTACATCTGTGAACTGCTTATAGTAAACATGTTCGAATCTCGCATTGCGGGTAGCAAAGAAATGTTTTATTCTACATTGTAAACACAGCCACTGGATACGCAGAAGGCAAACCAATCCCACTCTACAATTCAAATATTTGCAGCAATCGACTTGCGCTGCAATTTGCTCGGTGAAACTTTGTGAGAACTGCGCCACGTTAAATAATGCGCGAATATGTACCAAAATGGAAAAATGTTATGAGTCAATTTTGAAAATTGAGTGCTTTTATATGTTTACGAAAGTTTTGTTGAAGAAACATTTGTTTTCATAATGAATTTCAAATATCATTGAAGCAGAATTTTATTCAACGTAATAATCGTTCAGTTTTAACCATTAGAGATCTATTTCAATAGCTTAGCGTTGTGAAGATAATCAAATTACGATTTCATTGCGTTAGGGTAAAAAATTCGTATTCTGCTAAATCCACAATATCTTCTGGATATCGTCGTGGCGTAAGAATAGTAGAAAAAAAATATTATTACCATTAACAGAAATGGCGTTATCCTAAATTAATATTGAAACTACCTAAACATTTTAAGAGTTTATTTCACCAGCTTTCGCTTATAAATATTAATAGAGTGACGTGCCACGGGCTCGCCAGTGGAATTAACAGAATAGCTAAATCAGGCAAAACTACGATTGAGACGATAATGTCTGAGGATTTTGACGATACAGTAAAAGGATAATTGGGCCCCTGGTAAAAGTACTACTGTAAAGTAAAGACCTAAAGCGCTTAGGTACAATATGTCTTTGTCTTACACATACACATATTTTGGAATATTTCAAATCTTTCACGCAGTCCACTCATTTACTTTTCGGTCCAAATTTTTTGTCTGTTTGTTCCACTTTGACGCCCTTATTGTCACGTGATATGTCTATAATTTCATCGTTTAAAAATGAACCCCGTTTTACAAAATAATTATGCCAGGTTTATAGGCTCGTTAAAAAATTTGTCATCATGTTATTCATAATGGCCTTAATAATGTAATTGTATATAACATTTTTTTAATGAAAGTATAAAACTCGTATAAATATTATGAATAAGGTGGTAACTATTCATTAATATAGACCTAACTATAATCAATTGATACTTTTTATATTTAGAAGACTCACTATTAACTTTCAAGGTACATGTATTTTAGGCATCACTAGTTGAATACAGGTGAATTTAATAAATTAGTGCAATTATAATTATTTGATTTAGTGAATGTATAACTTTTTTTTTATTTTTATTGCAGGAGATCAGCAGACAGGCAGACGGCCCACTTGATGGAAAGCGGTTACCATCGCCTATGGACATTTGCAACAGCAAAGTTGCTACAAATGCACTGCTTCTCTTTTAAGGGAAACTGGAACCTGGTCACTAATGCCGGAACACAACTCAAGGTTGTTATGGCGACATACTTTAGACCAGGGGTGGTAGCCGTTCAGTCGGGCAAATGCCCTACCACCTGGCTGTGGGTTGTTCTGTCGCCTCTTATGACAGGCCGCCCGGCCGCAGGAAATTGTATTCTTTCTCCGTTCCTGCACGGATAAATTAAAAAATAACTTATTGTGTTTTATAGTAATCTATACTAATATTATAAAGAGGAAAGATTTGTTTGTTTTAATATATATATTAGCGAGCAATAAAGTGTAAGTACTTATCTATGTATCAGTAAGTAGATAATAAAGATATATTATTTTTTATAATTTTTTGTAAATCATCAGACAAATACACATATGGCTTGTCCCTACGCTAAGCAAATTACGCTTGTGTTATGAGTAACATACACCGGGCCAATCCCAGACATCCAGGCCATCATAGTAAATAACGGAAAGTTCGTCTACGAAATTTACCATGCCAGGAATCAAACCCGGAGCCTCAGCGTCGCATTGAGTTTGGCCGGCAAAGGTTTAGCCCGCTCAACCACAGAGGCCTTCAAATTATTATGTAGGTTGTGCAGGAATAAATATATTATTATCTCTGATCATTGCCGTAACACAAGAGATTACATATTTATTTTAATCGTTCGATTAGGTTTTTGGATGAATTCGTATGCAACCTTACCTTCAGCATGATCCCTCGTGCCCAGCACCGAGGCAATCTGTGGTCGTTCCTCATTGATGACCAATTCAGCCTGCTCGCTGTACACTGAATGCACAGACGAGATACACGTCAGCCGCAGCTGGCCCCGCTCGAAGCTGTCTGGTCTCACCATGAATGAGAGCTGGCTTATTGACGCCACCTGTGAATAATTTTGCCAAAGAACATTATGCTTTAGAAAATGGTTAAGTGCGGTCAGTCCAATCACAGTAAAAGGTCCCTTAGGGGCGGAGTACATTAACTGTTTGGGCTTTGTCATTTGGCTACGCAACTATAAATGAGCATGAAAGCGAAAATAACCGAGATGTTTATGCCATTTAACCGAGAGTCTAAAGCATTCTATGGCGGTAGGCAGAGACGACAGATCTGCACTTGCGACCATCCTGACAAATAAATTTCCCTTCGTCTACTTGCATTAAATCTCTTCATGTAGGTTTAATTGAGGTGCTTTTTACGTGACCATTCTTTAACACGTCTGCTATTTAATCATGGTAATTACGTCCGGCCTGTTGCCGACCTTTGATATTCTTACTCCTGTCATACACTTGTTTTGCTATTCAACTTTCGTCCATTGTCTCTACATACCCAAACTACCTTAAAATTACTGTTTCAAATCTTATCACTACAATTATGTTCTTTCAATCCACATCGGTCGTTTATCACACTGTTTCTTATGATTTGCTTTTATCTTTTGTCAAAATAGTAGCGGGAAATAATTCTTTCTTATAAGGGTAGTCTTCATTATCATAGTCAGTTTTAAAATAAACGCAACCCTTAGTACTGGTAATCTCAGAATGATAATACAATTTGGGTCGGAGAGGAGTCATTAAAATTGCGTTAGAACAGTTTCAAGCTTATTCTTAATTAGATTAGACGTCTGGCATCTGAGCGATTTTGTCATTGCAGTAAATGAAAAGTGAAAAATTAAATAACTTAAGCAAATCCGGGACTTGAATTTTGATTATTAAATTATTTATTAATTTGGTTACGGAATCTTCAAAAAAGCACACGATATAGGGCCGATTTTTCAATCACTAGATAAAAATCATTTATACATTAAAGAATGACATAGAAAAATAAAAAAATGTCAGTAGCATGAATAAATAGTTAAACAATTTCGCTTTTGAATTCACTCGGATTATGATTTACTCGACTGATAATTTTAATGTGGTGATTAAAAAAAATCCCTTAATTGAAACCATTTGACTTCTTACTCATACTTCTTAAAAGAATTTTTTAAATTCTGTGTACCTTAATTTTTATAAGAATCTTCTATATTCAATTTTATTGGTAAAAATCATATAGGTTAATTGATCTTGTTACCTTATTTGAAGTTTCGGCTGTAGGTATAGGATCTGTAGCATCTTCATCTAAATTACTGTCCTGATGTCTTGGTGGTGGCAACACGACTGTATCTTGACTTGGTAGCAGTTCTCCTTCCTGATAAAGTATTACTTCTTATTAATGTTCATGGACATATTTTATGATGCTTATTATGTGGATGTATAGAAATAGACACACAGGGATCGCGATAGATTGGAAACAATTGAAATATCGCACGCTTAATCCAATAGTGGCACCATCCATAAAAAATGAACTTTACAGAAGAACCATAAATTGTTATTTTGAGCATGAACTGATGATTATTTGGCACACAAAACAAGAAACAGCTGAAAGATACATATTTCATATTATGTATCAATTATTCCGTCTAAGCCGTAACTCTAAACATGTGAGCACATAATGTATCATACATTGATAAGATAGTTAGGGTTTAATATTATTAGTATGACTTACTATAATGTTAGTTTTACGGTGGCTAGGTAATAAAATTATTATGCAATTATGCCAAAAATACATACATACATACATAACTTCACGCCAGTTCCCTTGCGGGGTAGGCACGAACAACAGAGCGCCATTTAGGCTTATTCTTACACACCTCACTTGCTTCTTTGATATTTATGACATCATATGCCAGAAATATTGGTACAAATTATAATATTGGTCATTCTTATTATTCAAAGTACTTAGAAATGTAATCATATACATTTCGTTGCGTCACGTTTCATCCACCAATTTATTGATGTATAATTTAGCAGAGTTAACGACTATGGTTAATACATGAACGTGATGATGATATCGCTGTTAGAACCGCCTATTAGATTGGACATTTGTCTAAATCCGTCAAAAATGTCCAATCTCATAAAGGTGTAAATATAATATTTAATATTGAGTAGAATACTGGTGTGTACATCACATAAACGATAAGGTTTCTGTATATAAAGTCTAAGTTAAATTAGGAATAATGAAGAAATTAATATACTGCAAGAGTATAACAACGAGACGTCTTATTTTGTACTCCCTTTTCGGGCGATTGAGCACCAGGCTCTATCTAGCCAGTGGTGCGTCACCTTATCCAACGCGGCAACATCATCGATGCACAACTCAACTTAAACAACTCCCAAACATTTAATGAAGCTTTGATTGCCTAAACTTCGCGTTCCTATCCCACAGTATCTATTACGTTTATCGATATCAAGCGTAAATCATTTTCATCTCCAATATTAAAGATACGTACAAATACATCAAATTTTACGATAATCAGATAGTTTCAAAAACGGCAAAGGCAAAATATTTAAAAAAGGCACTTTAATATTTGTATAGAAAACATATGTCCAAAATATGTGGTATGGTTTAAGCAAACAACAACATGAAAGTTTTTGAAATTTAACAATTAAATTTCTATTGTTACCTTAATCTAGATCTGTAATTACTTTTCGTCAATAAAAAAAGTTTCTTAAAAGCCTAATTACTTCAAACTGTTAAGAGAAAAGTTTCACGGCTGGTTGAAGGGTATAATTAATTTCAAGAATACGTTAGTTAACCTGCAGCTCCTATTAAGATTTTAAGGACCAAAAGAAAAATAGTAACTTGTGTTAAAATGCTCCTAATTAAATTGTAGTTTCTGTGATTTCGAGACAAGTGGCAAAATTCAGGTGAATACAGGTAATTTTGTTATAAAGGAGACGGATACGCTTTCTGACATTCTTGGACCCAGATTGTAAAAAGATGAAAGTGATTTTAAGATTTATTTTTATTATGTTGTTTTTTTTTATAATTATAGTGGGTTTAGTTATTTTGAATGAATCAATCGTGTGGTGTAAATGTTTGCATATTATTAATTGTTGAAATTCATTCACACTATAATGGTATGGTAATCGATAACCAATTTCATTTGTGAGTTTATTTCTAAGATTTCGATTCATCTTCGAGATGGAGTTTAGGGCTGATGTTTCTATTTTGTAATAGTTGTTTGAAATAACCCTTTTTTAAAGCCATATCTCAACTTATTGAATTTTTTTGGCCCAAAAGTCCAAAGAAATTCCTTTCATGTCAAAATTTCATCAAGGTCAGCAACGTCTTGCTGACGTCCTTGATGTTGCAAACATACATGCAACGGTGCCCATTGTTGCCACTCTACCTGATTTTGGCAATAAAATAAGTGGATTTGTTCCAATATCACAAAAGGACAAATAAACATAAAGTCATCTTTTTACATGAAAATGGAAGTATTGAAGCATTTTACTCAATTTTGATATAAGACAAAGAAGACACCAAAACTAGGTAGATCACCGCTTTACATACCTTAAACATTGCAATACAAAGTAATTTTCATCTCTAAGGGCCGCTTGCATAAGGTTGCTTGAATTTATTTAAGAAACACAAAACATTTTTTTTTTTTATTGCAGGAGTTCAGAAGACAGGCAGACGGCCCACTTAATAGAAAGCGGTTACCATCGCCTATGGACATTTGCAACACCATAGGTGCTACAAATGCGCTGCTGCTCTCTTAAGGGTCACTGGAACCTGGTCACTAATGCCGGAACACAACTCAAGGTTGTTATGGCGACATGCTTTAAACCAGGGGTGGTAGCCATCCAGTCGGGCAAATGCCCTACCACCTGGCTGTGGGTTGTTTAGTCGCCTCTTACGACAGGCCGCCCGGCCGCAAGAAATTGTATTCTTTTTCCGTTCCTGCACGGATAAAATATTTAACACCCTTAAATACAATTAGCGTCTTGCACAACGCAAAATTTGCCGCTAAATATATTTAAAGAACTGTCAATATGTTTTTTGTAAAAGGTATTTAGGCAGTTTAATATGATTAACTAATTTTATTTAAAGGCGATCGTTATGCAAGCGGCCCTACATGTCTATCGAAAAACAAGAGAAATAAATGATGGAGCAAGACAGCCTAATAACGAATGTGTTCAATACAGCGTGACGATTGGCAAGAAAACACAGCTCGTAAGCACGCCCCTATTAATCACCGTCGAAAATCAATTAGACTTTATTGTTCTAGGTCATTTTGATACGGTTCAATTTATTCCGAATTCTAGCAATATCATCTTGTTACCAGAAAATAAGCATGTCAGCTATTGACTCATTCAATCTGAAACAAGTCATATTCTGTTTGCCTCCAGTGCCGTATCAGAGGCCTTCTTCTCAAAAGCCTTTCGTCGTTGGTTTTCGTCCGAAAAATATGAACAAAGCGCAGGTAGACGATTTCGTCATGCCAGCCTCGACGTTATCATCCACCGAGCTCTTTTAGAACCGGTGGTGCGCGACGGTGGCAAGAGACCGGAGGGAATGTCACTCGTCCCTTGGAGGATAAGGCGGCCGCTAGTGTACGATACGACATATTGGCCCCGTCACATCTTCCAACGATCGAGTCAGCGGCTTGCAACGCCACCGGTTAGCTGAAGACGTCAAACGGCGCAAATATGGAGGCTTAGCTAAAGGTTACATATTTGTGCCGTTTGGGGTTGAAATATTGGACCCGTGGGATCCACCAGCAAAGAGCTTCTTTAAAGACATCTGTAAGGTACTTTTTGACACTACATGGGATCAGAAGGCTCGCTCATATTTTGCCCAGAGAATGAGCACTGCCATACAACGTTGCAATGCAAGTGGTATTCTGGACACGCGTCTCGCTAGCAGTGGTCTGCTACATAATTTATATGTTAATTTATTTAAGTTATGTTTATATTTAGGTATTTTATATTTATTCCACAGTTTTATAAATAATAGCATAGTAAATAAACTCTAATTTAGTATATTCTATTGGCATTATTCAATAGAAATATTTTTATAGAAAAAATAACAATGATTACCTTAGAACTGCAATAACAGAGTCAATAGTCTACAAAAAACAACGAAATGACGAAAGTCGTTTGAGAGTATGCTCTTATACATAAACTAGCGCAGACCCATGGAGTGACGGCGGTCGTCAGAGCCGACTCGCAATCGTTGAAAGTTGAATCGTATTAAAAATCTAATATTTGTCTTATCGTCCTCATCATACATGCAGAAATGGAGAAAGTTAACAAATTGCTGAACACATCGAACTGACACGATTAAACAATCCATAGCCAGGTGGTAGGGCATTTGTCCATTTTGATAACTGCCACTCCTGGTCTAGACTCTGCCGCTAAAACCACTCTAAGTTGTGTTCCGGCAATTGTGGCTAGATTCTCCGTTTCGAGACCGGCAGCACGTTAGTAGCACCTTTGGTGTTGCAAATGTCCATAGGCGACAGTAACCAATTTTTTTAGAGGGGCCGTCAGCTTGTCTGCGGTACTCCAGCAATGGAAAAGAAATGTATCCCTATCCCAGAACCCTGTAAGTATGAGCCCGACTTGCAAACGGCCACGTCTTTTAATTACACAAAGCTGCAATCTGAAGAAACTGCTAATAATTCTTCATTGAATGCAGCAATCTTGTAATATGTATTATCTTTATATCTGTAAGTTATGTCCGTGACTTCATTCGCACGAGATTGATTATATATATGATATTGATTTATAGCCTATGTGTTATTTTAATGTATAAGTTACACAATATTATCGTAATGTTTCATCAAAATATATTCAGTAGTTTTAGTATGAAGGAGTACCAAACATTCATTCTTACAAATTTTTCGTTTATAATATTAATTAATAGAATTATTTATTCAACCTGTATAGTATCGACGAAAGGCCCAAAAGTTTTCCATGGGCTGAATATGATATTGCTGTTCTCGTCCACCGGAGTCGTCGTGCTGCGACCAGCGTGGTGTGCATCTACCAACACTGCTGGACTGGGTAAGATTCTTTGCTGAATCACTGGCTTTCCTTGGATCTGTGGAAGGATTTACATAATTAGAGGAGACAGGGGTAATGGCGCTCACATGTATAACTTGGCAAAATCAGTGCGTTGGATTACGGGATAAAGATTAAAAGGTGAGGGTATGATGCTAGAGCAAACAGTAACTATATTTTAAAATTCCACTAGCAGTAAGAGAAAGGGAAGTACGTCTATTTGTTTGCGGTCCCGCTCACAAAATTGTAAGCTGAATAATTATTTGTTGTGGATTTTTTTCTTTCATGAGTTCAGCAGACAGGCAGACGGCCCACTTGCTGGAAAGCGGTTACCATCGCCTATGGACGTTTGTAACACCAAAGGTACTATCAATGTGCAGCCGCTTTCTTAAAGGAGACTGGAAACTGGCCACTAATGCTAGAACGCAAGTCAAGATTATCAGGGCGACATACTCTAGACCAGGAATGGTAGTCATCCAGATGGGCAAATACCCTACCGCCTGTCTGCGAGTTGTTTTGTCGCCTCTTATGACAGGCCGTTCGGCCGCAGAAAATTGTATTCTTTTCCGTTGCTGCCTGGATATAAGCCAGTAGCAGTTAGTTAGCAATAAGAATATAAAACATAGATAGTTTGTATTTACCCAATCGATTGAATTACATATGCTTTTTGCATATGGGCAAATATAAATTAGAGAGTCTTCCAGAATTGATAACAAACGGAATGCTTAATTAAGAAAGTTAAAGGATTCTTCAGACTAAAGTAGATTACAGCAAAGACATTCTTTCGGAGCTTGCAGCATAATAGCAAATCCTCTGATGTCCAAAATTTCCACAGGCGAATCTTTTCTTTGTTAGATTATTACAGCAGACAATTCAACAGCTCATCTGATGGAAATTGGTTACCGTCACCTATGAATATTTGCAACAGGTGTTACCAATGCGCTGCCGGCATCGAAAAAATTCATGACGGTAACCAGTTAACCACTTTCCATCAAGTAGACTTTCAGATTATCTATTAGGGTCCATCAATAAAAAATCCAGAAATAATTTTAATATAGATTTAAACTTGATTACCTTAATGGACATTCAAAGACCAATAAATATTTTATTACCTGCTTCTATTTTGATTGTGTTCAATTTAAGCGAAAAATGATTTTATTTTGTCGTACCTACATTTTCCTTTGATGTTACATCTAATTAAGAGTTCAAAATTTTTTCCTGAATTCCTTCGCTTCGTTTCAAATTAATAAATTCAAAATTAATTTTAGATTTTTTGTTTTTGTTATTATATTAAATCATTTCATTATAAAACGATTTCTAAAACATTAAAAAAATAAACAAACAATATAAGTACTTAGTCTTCCACGTGCAATAAAGTGTTCTGCAAAAGTGACAAACGTCGATTCTTTTCATAATTTAGTCACGGAAGCAAAATAAATCACCTAATCTTGCCCCTCTATCCCTTCCTAAAACCTGGTATCACGTTCGCTGCGCAACTGGTGTTGTATAACTCACGCGCAGAAGGTTTGCCGATGACAACCCCTCCAGCAACCGCGACCCGCGGTCATCTAATTCTTAGTACTATTTAGGCAAGTCCCTAGGTCCCAGTCGTAGGAGGCGGGAAGGGCGACCATCTGCGAGCCCTCTGCACATGACTTATAAACGTCTACAGGTGACAGTAACCACTATCCAGTATGTGGGCCTTCCGCCTGCTTGCCAGCTTATCAATAAAAAAAATACCCGTATCTTAAAAAAATAGTAGTCGTCTTACATGCAAATAGGGGGTTTAAAATATTTTTCTCCAATCTACGTAGTTGTGTGGTTAGTATATTCTTAGTTAGATCTTTAAAAAATATATAATGATGATGTTAAAAACTTGTTTATTGCATCAAATTCAAATTATTATTTTTTATTCAAAATAAGTTCTAGTGGAGAACACTTTTTGAAGGACATACATGTGTCGAAATTTAAATCTACTTCCTATTATATATACACCGATTCACCACGCGTTATCGCTGTTTAAAAAAGAAGAAGAGGCTAGAAACTCCCCAGCAACACTTGTAGCTAAGAACATGTTTACTTTGTAATTATTTATATCTCCTAGGCATTGAGTTTTATTGTAACTCAATGCTCCCAGGCTTTTATACAATACACACATATAGAAGTTAGTTTTCAAAGAATTGATGGATATGGAGAATTAATGGGGAAAGAGTCAATAGATGCAGTAACCTTTAAACCCTCTAACTTAAGTTTGTAAAGCTCCAAAAATATTTAAAGTAGTGTAACATTATTTTGTACAATATCAGTCCAATAGTTTTTGAGATACGGGGAATTTCCGATTGAATGCTTTTTCATGCTTCTGTAACAAAATAACGAGAACAGTACGCTTTTGTCATTTTAACGGAATCTTTCCCCGTGCGCGGTCTCTCAAGCACTTACGGTCACCAGACCATCGCTGCACCTGGTTGTCGACTCCTTGTGATCTTATACGCACATCTAACCAGGGCCATGGCGTGAGGTCGCGAAACCCACAAAGTCGCTGACAGGGCACCAGGCTTGAGATAGCCACCGTACGATAATGAATGGGCAACTAAGCCGCAAAAGTAGTCAGCGCAAAGCCCGTGAAGGCCATCGGACGCTGCAGATTGGCCAACATGAGCTGCTGATAAGCCATCACCATGGGGGGAAGGATTCAGCGGCTCTAAATCCCGTTACCGGTGGGTAACAAAACACAATTCGGAAATCGAGCAGATTGATGCGTGTCATGGGACCGTTGAAGCACAATAAATTATCCAAAAGAATACTAGAAATGCAAATAAATACGGCTCAAGAAGTAGTTAGTCGAGCACATTTTTTATAGTCAAGAAGAATTTATGTTAATCGAAACCATAATTATATTATGGAAATTGACGTGTAACATTGTTCAAAATATACTAAAACTCAAGTACTTAAATAGGATTATAATTTAAAATTAAAATATTTGATTTGCAATCAAAAAATATTGAAAATCAATTTATTTGATCTTAAACTCATACATAACTATAAATAAGAAGCAATCACTGTGTTTAATTTCGATTTTAAATAATTAATGATAAAATTGAATACTTATTCCAAACAAATAATCATAATTACTAAAAAAAATAATTAATAAAAAATATTTCCGATTTTAGTTGCCCACGGAATTTCACCTGGGGCAAAGAGGTGAAACCTAGATGCCCCAACCTCCTCAATCCGATACAGAGAAAGATAACCCTAGAAAGCTACGCAGTAACTAAATCTTTTTATTTATTGATGTTTAGTAAGATTTTAACTTAACATCGAATCTTTATGCTCAATGACATAGGACAAATATGTAAATAAGTTTTCATAAAAGTATGAAAGAGCAGATAATTCTGAAACGGGGTCAGCGTGTCTAGTACGCCGACCCATGCAGGCCTGAGACCCGACTTAATGGGCTTACCTCCTAAAACTTTGATCCTTTACGGAATCTGGTATTTAATTACATCTGTTACATTATGTCGCCCCGAGATCATACAAAATAGGCTTTGTACCCTTAATCTAGATACTCATACGTTTCGTTTCATATTGTCTAATTTATGCACGACTTTAAAATGTGTAATGTCCCATTTTGTAATGTGTAATTTTTACATTGTGTTATTATCTTTAAACCGAGTGTAGAAACCCGGGATAAAAAGTTTATTTACATTTTATTACATAAAACTTGCTATCAATCAATTGGAATTCGATTTTTTCAATCTAGCCATTCGAATCATTCCCAGAAATATTCCCGTGGGATAAAATGATATCGCAGATTTTAAATTTAAGAATTAGTTGTCGACCAGCGAAAACTGCACCGAATACGACCCGCTAACTTTCACATGAATCCCGAACAGACAAACCGACAAACAGATAAGAAATCTAATAAAATTGCATCGCGTTCTCCATCGTTTATATAGTCTATTCCAGTTGTAATTTTTTAATAGTTTCAATATCCAAACACGGCATGTTTAGAATTTTATAATATTATATTATATGTTATAGTCAAACATCGAAGCTCTGGCGCTTCTAAGTTTGACTAGTCAAACCTCAGGTCGTACATAAAGTCTTAGTCAAAGTCCAATTAAATGACGTTTTTCTGCCTTTGACTAACGAATTTTTGTCTAACCTAGGAGATACTAATTTATACAGTCATTAAACATGTAACAAGTGCAATACGAATCGACGTTTAACCGAGACTGCCTGAGTCGCTTCTAGAATCGACTAGGCAAAGCCCGAACAGATTATTTTACGTTTGACTAAAAAGTTAGGTAGTTCTAAGTTTGACGAAAAATACTTTATGGTCTTTGACCGAAATTAAAATTTATTCCGGGTTTTGTCGTAAGGCCTTGGTCAAATCTAGGATAAACCAGTCATTCCGCGAAGAGACTGCATATTAACCTTTGACTATAACTTATTGGTTAAGGAATAAACTTGTTTACCAAAAATTATCTGCTTGTTAATTACTCAAAGGCCAAATTGTATCAATTAAGACTGATAAAAAATGTGTAGAATCCGTTTATAGAATCAGAAAGGTAAAAGTTAGGTATCGCTTAATACAAGCTTTCCAAAACTTTGTCTCTCTGAAATGAGTTAAGTTATAAACTTGAACACCTTTATTTCATTGTTTCCTAAAACAAATACATTGTTATAAAGAGCACTATTTCATTACTTTTAAAAGTAAACGGTAAGTATTCAACTTTGGGAGTGCGAAACCATAATTTCCAAATTCAATATTGGAAGATTGGAATTTGGAAATGCAAAAGTAGATGGATGCAGAAGTCGTGGAAGGCCACGACACACCTTCCATGATCAAATTGATCGTGTACTAGCAGAAGGTGATGTCAGTAGCCTTAAGAACAGACGAGCTTGCATGACAAGAGTTATGAATGTCAAAGAGGCAAGTGAGGTGTGTAAGAATAAGCCTAAATGGCACTCTGTTGTTCTGTGCCTACCCCGCAAGGGAACTGGCGTGAAGTTATGTATGTATGTATGTATGTAAGATTGGAATTTGAATGAATGGGCCTAAATAGCGCTCTGTTGTTCGTGCCTACCCCGCAAGGGAACCGGCGTGAAGTTATGTATGTATGTATGTAAGATTGGAATTTGAGAGCGTATTTTTACAATTAGGTTACTGCTATATATTTATATTTTGCTATATTTATATTTTTTTATATTTTCTTGTTTGTCTATCCGTGAGTCACTGTAACGGCCCTAGTGGAAGACCAGCGCTGGTTGAGCTAACCAGCGTCATTTTTTTATTTGTATTTTATTGCAGGAGTCCAGCAGACAGGCAGACGGCCCAGCTATGGACATTTGCAACACTAAAGGTGCTACAAATGCGCTGCTGCTCTCTTAAGGGAGACTGGAACCTGGTCAATAATACCGGAACACAACTCAAGGTTGTTATGACGGCATACTCTAGACCAGGGGTGGTAGCCATCCAGTCGGGCGAATGCCCTACCACCTGGCTGTGGGTTTTTTTGTCGCCTCTTACGACAGGCCTCCGGGCCGCTCGCGGATCGCCTCGTTCAGCATCTGACGACGACTGGGCCGGATTTGGCGGACAATCAGTTCGGTTTCCGCTCAGGGCGCTCCACATTGGATGCCATCATGCGTTTGAGAAGCCTGGCGGAGGACGCAGTTGCCCGGGGCGAGGTACTGTTGGCGGTGTCACTCGACATTGCCAACGCATTTAATACCCTGCCCTGGGCGTGTCTTAGGGAGGCACTCCGGTACTTCCGGGTGCCGACCTACCTTCGTCAAATAGTCGGGGCATATTTAGATGACAGAGCCGTCATCTACCCGGTCCACACAGGGTGGAGTCGACGAGCTATGGTATGCGGTGTTCCACAGGGATCGGTATTAGGCCCTCTGCCGTGGAACATCGCATACGACTGGACATTGCGATGTAGGGTCCTCCCAGGCGTCAGCATCATCTGCTATGCAGATGACACGCTGATCGCCGCCAATGGGAGGACCCATAGGCAGGCGTGCATCCTGGACACGGCTGGGGTGTCACAAATTGTAGGCAGGATCCGGCGACTTGGTCTGGAGGTGGCTCTGCAGAAAACCGAGGCCGTGATGTTTCACGGCCCTCGAAATCGACCACCTCCAGACTCTAATATCGTTGTGGGAGGCGTCCGCATCGGCATCGGGGAAACTATGAAGTATCTGGGATTGGTCCTCGATAGCCGATGGGACTTTTCGGCATATTTTAGGCAATTGGCCCCCAAGCTCAAAAGGGCGGTGGGAGCGCTTTCGCGCCTGCTGCCAAACATTGGGGGGCCCGAAGCCACGTGCCGAAAACTCTTCGAAGGCATCGTGCGGTCTATGGCCCTATATGGGGCCCCGTATGGGCTGACCACCTGGTGGCCGAAAATATAGTCTTGCTGCGGCAAGCGCAGCGAGTACTGGCCGTCAGGGCGATAAGGGGATACCGTACGGTGTCCTTCGAAGCGGCCTCGCTACTCGCCGGATCCCCACCATGGGACCTCGAAGCCAGGGTCCTCGCGTCGCTATACCAGTAGCGCAAGGAGGCCCTGGCCAGGGGCACGAGACCGGCGCCTCAGGAAACAGAGGCCCGCCGGTCGGAGCTGCGCAACGTCGCCATGGTAGTCTGGGAAGAACACCTCAGACACCCCAGCGCGGGCCTCGCCACCATTGAAGCGGTGAGGCCCGTCCTGCAAGACTGGATAAAACGTAGACACGGCACCCTGACGTTTCGGCTGACACAGGTCCTCTCGGGGCATGGCTGCTTCGGGAGGTACCTGTGTCGCCTAGGCCGTGAGCCGATGTCAGGGTGCCATCATTGCGCCACCGGCAACGAGGATACGGCGCTGCACACACTCCAGGAGTGTTCTGCCTGGACAGAGCAGCGCCGAGACCTCGTCGTCGTCACCAGATTTGACCTCTCGCTCCCGGCCGTGGTACGCACCATGGTCGGGAGCTCAACCGGATGGGACGCCGTCTCCTCCTTCTGCGAGCGCGTTATGCTTGCGAAGGAGGAGGCGGAGCGGGAGCGTGAGCGGACATCTTTGCTCCGCTCCCGCCAAAGGAGGACGCGCCGACGCCGGAGGGCGGATTTCGACCTTCGGCCACCATAAGCGGACGGCGCGGGTGGGGCCCCTTGGGGTATAGGGGTTCTCATTCACCCGCATATGCCGTCGAGATGAGAGCGCGAGTGTTCCGCGCGCGCTCATCTCTCCTCCCGTGGCGCGCGTTACAGACCGCCCCACGCCAAAGAGAGCATGATGATACCGGAGGATGAGTCCCCGGCAATGGAAAAGGCGTCGTGAGGGGAGCCCACGCCTGCCAGGGCTGCGGAGAGGCTAGGTCATATACCCGTAGCCCTGGCATAAGGCGAAGGACGGAACACCCAGGGGTTTTAGTGGGTATCCCTAACCGGGGGTGGCAACAGCATGGCACCAGTTCTGACTGGGCATGCTGGTGCCACCCCCGATCTGGCGAATCCCACACACAGGTCGCGAATATCCCCCCAAGGTTCTGCCCTTGTCGCGGCTTATGGTGCTCAAGCGGATTTCTACTGGCTAAAAAAAAAAAGGCCTCCCGGCCGCAGGAAATTGTATTCTTTCTCCGTTCCGGCACGGATAAATCATCATCATGATCATGATCATTATGCTCATGGATCGTGCTGAGTTAGGACCAATTCAGAACTTCATTTCAGTTGTATTGTCTTATTTATAAGTATGTTTTGGTGTGTATCTAATTCTGAAATAATATTTTTTTCTTTCTTACTTTCTATACAGCTTAGCGATACAAGAGCGATTTCTTCATAATATCAAGTTATGTTTTTAAATAAATTCGTCACCCACTTTTTGCAGTGAATATGTGCACTCAAAATATTTTAATTTAAACCTAGTGGTCCCGGCAAACATTATCTTTCCCTAAAAAAATAAAGAACCCGGTAGCAGCGCCACCTATCGGGTTCCATTTTGAATCTAAACCATCCTGGAACCCACTCAACACACACACCCACAAATTCTCATCAAAACCGATTGAGTTTCAGTTAGACTAATAAACAGCAATACATTTTTATATATAAGAGTAGCGGTCTCGAACACGTCCTACTGCCTTGAAAAAAATTTATAACCCGATTCTAGCACCATCTAACGGCTCCAATTGTGAATCTAAACCATCCCCCAATCCACTTGAATACACACAAAAAAGTCATCAAAATCGGTCCATACGTTTAGAAGGAGTTCAGTCACATATACACGTACAGCAGAATTATAATATATGTAAAGATAACAAACATTATTTTTAAGTGTGTGTATGTGGTCCTGAGGTTTGAGTCGGCTTGCTCTAATATGTCTCACAAAGACTATTTACACGTTTGGCACAAACTTTTTAAGTGAGATGAGAACATACTTAATAAATTTATGTTAAATTTAATTGCTAAAATTTTAAATTTTCGTAATATAGCTAAGTAATATAATGGGCTTAAGTTTAATTTTGATATTGTCACCGTGTATTTTTCAATGAAACATATTGTATTTGATTTACAACTTTTATGTTGCAGTTCCAATTAAATATGCATAGATATCGAAACGAAAATACATTATGTAGGAGATCACAGCCAAAGGGAGCGTGCCCAGAAGGCTGGCTGCATTACCGCGCTGTATAGCAATACTTACTTGTTGTGCGAAATATGAACCAGCCTTCTGATCACGGGTAGTGTCAAAGAGTTTCTTACATACTTCTTTAAAGAAACTCTTTGCCGACGGACCCCACGGGCCTAATGTTTCCACTCCAAACGGCACAAATATGTAACCTTTCCTGAGGACTCATATTTGCGACGTTTGACGTCTTCGGCTGAAGCGGCGGCGTTGCCAGTCCCTGACTCGGTCATTGGAAGATGTGACGGGGCCAGTGTGTCAACACAGGTCGCATCCCACACTGGCGGCCGCCCCGTCTTCCAAGGGACGAGTGACATTCCGTCCGGTCTTTTGCCATCGTCATGCATCAGGCCATTCGGTTCTAGAATGGCCGGTACGCCGACGCTGACAACTTTTATAATAAGCTGTCGAATGTATTTTATTTACTTAAGGTCTGGTAAACTTGCAAGAAATTGTAATGATTCAATGGGATGAAAATAAATTTAAAGGCTCAAAGCAATTCATAACATTCGATACTTTCACGTTTAAGTTTAAATGATTGATAATATGATACACATTGCCAAATATAACTTCTTACTGAGTATGCGATTTTTGCTACAACTCCATTAATTCTTGGAAAAGTGATTCTGGAAAATGCTTCTATATAAAACTTATATAAAAAGAGCTTGAAATATAAATGGAATACGAAATATAAAGAAAAATAATTTTTAGGTAGACGTGTTGTTGGGGAGTTTCTTGTAACTTCTTCTCATTGAAAGCAATAACACGTTGCAAAGCGGTATAAATAGAAAAGGAAGTAAATTTAAATTTTAACTTACATGTATGACCTTCAAAAAGTGTTCTCCAGTGAAATTTATTTTGAATAAAAACTTTTGAATTTGGGTATAATAAAATCTGAAGACGAATGTAGTACTATGTTTCTGAGAAACTGCGTAGTTTTCGTCAGCGTTGTATAATATCAAAATTTTAATTACTCATATTCTGAAAGTTCGCTTGGAGTTGCCTGATCACAGGACTGAAAACAATACTTTTCGTCCCTAGGAAACGATTTTACCTGCTATCAAATTTTAACACTGCGAATCGTAAATAATACATGCGACTCATGCCCCAATATTTTTTACAGCCAGTGTTAAATCGCGGCATAAATTGCAATGAAACATTCAAACAATTTTGTAACATCATTTTATACTTATAAATTATAATGATCTATACTATAATAAATCTGTAAATGGTTCGAGTTTGTACAATGCGTTTACAAATGTTAAAAAATCAAGGGTGGCTAATTCGGAGAAGGAGATTCCGAAAATGCCATTATTTAGATTTTTTGTCTGTATGTTAGAGCATCATGTGAAAACTACTGAACGGATTTACATGAAACTCGACATAGAGCAAGCTTATATCTCAAAATAAATTACGTCGTTTTCGTGGGACAGGCGAAAATAGCGAAAAAGATGGCGCTGCGATCGCATTTTTTTGGAAATTACTGAAGGTAGATGATTGAAACTTGACATAGAGCTGGCTTATAATCAGACTTAACAGTTAAGATACATTTTATTCCGACAATACGTCATTTATATGAAATAAACGGATTAGCAAAATAGATGGCGCTGCAATCACATTTTGCAAATCGCCAACAAATAGCTACGTTGTCATAAACGACATCTCAGTCATTGTATTACTTCAAACCAGGGTGACTATACGAACTTAGTTTCTTTGTTGTTAAAGTGAAGTTGGTTACAAGTAACAGGAGTTTTAAGTAAAACACCTAATTCATTTTTTATGAAGGTAGGTAACATTTTTTTTATTGCAGGAGATCAGCAGACAGGCAGACGGCCCACTTGATGGTAAGCGGTTACCATCGCCTATGGACATTTGCAACACCAAAGTTGCTACAAATGCGCTGCTGTTCTCTTAAGGGAGACTGGAACCTAGTCACTAATACCGGAACACAACTCAAGGTTGTTATGGTGCCATACTTTAGACCAGGGGTGGTAGCCATCCAGTAGGGCAAATGCCCGCTGAACTCCTGCAATAAAATAAAGAAAACGTTTTCCTTTCTACTCGTTTAGCGCTAATACTACTTGTCTACAAGACCTGCTATTTAAAAAGCTTCTTCTTATGCGCTAAAGTGCATTATGCGGTTCTATTTGCGGCTGATTAATCATCAGTATTTTGTAACTGTGGGTGACCGGCTAGCCGCAAACACAACCGCAGATTGTGGTCAATCGGACGGCTGACGGGTACTGCGGCTGTCCGCATATTGCATATGAGATCTCATAAGGTTCCGCTGTGTTACTTCACAAATTCACTGCACATATACAGTGACACGCAACGCGTTATAATTATTTGAATATGTTAAATATTTTCAATTCACATATGTACGGAGACACAAGACTGTTTCATTATTATCATTTTATATTCATGAAATCCGCAAGTAATCAATTCTGGCTCGAATGCTAACGTGTAAACAAGGTAATATTTTACATGAGACGCGCACCAGTGTCGAAATACATCGTGAGGGTAATTTAAAAAAGTTATGAAACCAGCGGCTCTGTTTTTCAGGAAAAACATATTTCTTGTTGTTATTAGGTAATCCTTATTTGACATAACTGCTCAAGAATAGATATTTTTAGGATTAATATATGTATCTGTTTATTAGGCGTTGGCAACGCCTCTGGTGTTGCAAACCTCCATAGACGACGGTAGCCACCTTCCATTAAGTGCGCCGTCTGCTTATTTGCCTGCCATAGACAATAAAAAATATATATTTCACGAAACCTTATAAATAGCTGACAGAAAAATAGGTGCGAGACAGCATGGACAATGGACATAGTACCTAAATAAATAATTTAAAAAATACATTCTATGTCAAGTAAGACACAAAATCCGTAGTAGCTTAGTGGTTAATGCTCTCGCCTAATAAAAGCAGATACATGTTTAAAATACACACATTTATTTACACGACGAACTGGGAACCTCCTACTTTTTTTAAGTCGGCTAAATAGCGCGAACATATATAGAGGTCGTGAAAGCCACAAATCTGCAGACAGACATTTGACGCCACAGATAGCCACCTAAAGCCCGCGGTGGCCATTGGACGCCAAAACTGGCCAACCATGCCGCTGATGGAGTCAACACGAAGCCTGTGATGGCCGCCGTACGTTGTAGATCAGCCGACGTAAGCCCTAAAACCTAATTATCCGTTATTACCCTCCAAGCGAATGTCAGGGTAAAGAGACTAGGACTTGATATCCCCTATCGCATTGCTCCTAACACAAGGAAATGAAGTCGATGAACTCGAGAGAAAACTTTCTCATTTCTATCACCTTCTCTCAGTAATTTGGATTCGGCACAATATATATATTTTCCAAACACCTCTATTCGGATACACGTCTTCTGTCACACCACAAATTATGAGCTCATGCTTCACACAATCCATCCATTTCTTTTTTGGTCTAGCTTTAAATTTATACCTGTGTATTTTTCAGCTTAACATTCTTTTTGTCCATAACGTTCATCCCTCCTCTTTTCTTTTATAGCTGGAGTACAGCAAACAGGCTGACGGCCCACCTGGTGGAAAGCGGTTATTGTCGCCTATGGACGTTTGCAACACCAGATATGTCATCAACGCGCTACCGGCCTCGAAGAAATTTTATGACACACTTTTTGAAAAACTCCATATCGTAGCGCTGTGGGACAACCTCGGCTGGGAGCTCATTCCAAATCCCCACGGTACGCAAGAGAAACGTTCTACAGAACTGTAGCGTACGCGTCCTCATTACATCGCCGTACCATTTAGTCTTCTCAGGTTTTTAGTCACGGGTGCAACTTCCAAAGTTCCGCTCTGTATTAATTTCTCACCGTATCCATTCTTGTAATACCACACATCCATCTCAACAATCTAATCTCAGCGGTGTGGAGACGTTTGTGATTTGTCATTTTACTTCCTCGAGAGAAAAATATTATCTACTAGCTGCGCCCGCGGTTTCACTCGCGCGTTGATGGAAAATTATTATATCTATATCTTTATAAATTATATCCTATGTGTTAGTCTGATGTGTAAACTATATTATTGTAAAGTGTCATTAAAATCCATTCAGTAGTTTTTGAGTGAAAGACTAACAAACATACATTCTTATTATCCGTGCAGGAACGGAGAAAGAATATGATTTCCTGCGGCCGGGCGGCCTGTCGTAAGAGGCGACTTAACAACCCACAGCTAGGTGGTAGGGCATTTGCCCGACTGGATGGCTACCACCCCTGGTCTAAAGTATGTCGCCATAACAACCTTGAGTTGTGTTCCGGCATTAGTGACCAGGTTTCAGTTTCCCTTAAGAGAGCAGCAGCGCATTTGCAGCAACTTGGTGTTGCAAATGTCCATAGGCGATGGTAACCGCTTTCCATCAAGTGGGCCGTCTGCCTGTCTGCTGATCTCCTGCAATAAAAAAATTCTTACAAACTTTCGCGTTTATAATATTAGTAAAATACATAAAAAATGCACCTAAAGACTAATTAAAATCTTCCTCTTTCTTCGCCGGTTTAAAATTTAACTCGTAAACAACAACAAAAAGGATTTATTTTGAAGACGCTCCGCTGCACGTCCGTATGTCAGCCTTAATAAAGTCGAGCGTAAGCCGACGGAAATCCGGGAATAATGCAACAAACAACAGTGCGTACCGGGAATACCAAATCGAAGAAATACTCTGATTTTTGTCAAGCAAGCACAGGAAAAGTCTTTTCTTTCTTTTTTTATTGCAGGAGTTCAGCGGACAGACAGACGGCCCACTTGATGGAAAGCGGTTGCAATCGCCTATGGACATTTGCAACACCAAAGGTACTACAAATGCGCTGCTGCTCTCTTAAGGAACACTGGAACCTGGTCACTAATGCCGGAACACAACTCAAGGTTGTTATGGCGGCATAATCTAGACCAGGGGTGGCAGCCATCCAGTCGGGCAAATGCCCTACCCATCTGGCCAATCTTGTATAAATTACATACGGCGTATGGTACTGATATAATTTGACATCACGTAATCGATTTTATATGACTGTAATGTCTGATGTGATACTCGCCACAACTCAGAAGGGATTATGGTAATAAAAGAACAGCAACTGATCACTATACTTATAATCAGAGAAACTTGCGGCTTAAATACATTTCATAGGCTCACTCTACACACTCAACAGATATTTTTAAAACACCTCACCATCCCGTCAACAATTTTACATACATACATACATAACTTCACGCCAGTTCCCTTGCGGGGTAGGCACGAACAACAGAGTGCCATTTAGGCTTATTCTTACACACCTCACTTGCCTCTTTGACATTCATAACAATTTTACAGTATAAGAAAGTTAGCTTTGGCACAATCGATAGCGGATTGAAGTCTGAAAATTCAAATAAGTTTCATTATCTGTGGCTTCTACCAGCCAGTATTTTTTTGTCACTGATGATAGTAAATGTTTGCTCAAATTTATGTAAATCTAATAATAATCTAGTGAAAAAAGTAAAGTAATGAAAAAAGTACTTTATAAATTTAAAATGATGGTACAAAGTGATTGTTATTTTTTTATTACAATATGTGTCGCGATCTAACAGTGGTTGTAAAAAATGTTGGGACATAGTTGCAAGTATTATCTATGGTTCGCATAGTTTTAATTTTTTGGCGGGAACTGAAAGGAGATCTTGTGCTGTGCAGTTTTATCTTCTAAAAATGTGTAAAATTACTCTTAAAAAGAACAATAGTTGTAGGATATTGATAGTTTTTGAGTAGTAATTATGTGTTTTGTGAGAAATGTGAACTGTATAGACAAATGTGGCCTTTTGAGTTGTCACAAGAACTCCATTGACTGGCACTAGCTGATTACCTACAGTTCAGCTGTGCTACACATAGGCTTAAGAAAATGAAGAAACTATATTGTAAACTAAGATCTGGCTTAAAGGCCTAGCTGCCAAGCCATTAACTTAAATAAAATAAATAAATAATTTTTTGACAGCAGGAAAAACGTTTCCCAGGGATGAAAAGTACTGTTTTCATCCCTGTAATCAGACAACTCCAAGCGTACTTTCAGAATATGAGAAATGAAATCAAACTTTTACGTAACCTTTTCTAGTATCTATCTATCTATCTATCATTTAAGAGCTATGCTCTTGTCGGTGGAGCCTCCTCCAATCTTCTCTATTATGGGCCAGTTGTTTTACTTCTATGTAAGACACGACACCCACTTTTTCTTTTATTTGATCCATGTATGCTCGCCTTGGTCTTCCCTTCCCTCTCCTTGCTTCCACTTTACCTTCGATTAACGTGCATAAGAAAGTGTCATGTCGTAACAAATGGCCAAACATCTTCCCCCTTCTTTCCTCCAGAGTTTTTAAAATTGTGCGTTTCTCCTTTACCATATCCAGTACTTCTTCATTCGTCTTCTTTTCTTTCCAACTTATTCTCTTCATGCGTCTCCAACACCACATTTCGAATGCTTCTAATCTATCGCGATCTCTTTGTGTCATTGTCCATGCTTCACATCCATATAAAGCCATGCTCCAGATATAAATTTTAATTAAACTTTTTTTAATGGATTCTGCTATTTTAGACCTAAATAAATAGTTTTTACTAATAAAATAATACTATTTAATAAAAATAATACTATTCTAGTAATATATTAAATAATGACTAATGATAATGTTTTTAAACATGATAATGTTTTTAACAAATTAAAACATCAAAATAAAATAAAAAACTTGCTGAAGTGAAAGTGAAATGGTTCCAAGCAATTAATTTTGTCACAGTATTTCAAAGCTCACAGATAGGTCATTGCCGGGAACAGTAGTCATGTATGGCAAATTTATTCAACCCTCGTCGGCACCGTTTCTTTGTGTTGCTAATTCTATTTTATGCTTTTCTATTCTTCTGTCATTAACCTCCCTTATAATATTCAATGAATCTGAAAAATGTTTGACTCTCCTTGGAAAACTTTTTTACGAAAGACGGAACAATTTTAATGAATTCTCGGAAGAATGGTTCGAGGAAGCGTTCATTGTTATCAGTTTAACCACCGATTTAATAAGCCCCATGACATTATTTCTTTGGCTACTTTCTTCAAAAGTGACAACTTACAACGTTTCAGCGAATTCAGTTGAATGTATTTTGTAGCATTCAGGGACATAGCTACCATGGATAATAGGCCATAGGCCAAATGCGTGGTAACGCATAGTTAATGGTAACATAATACTACGTGTGGAAAGAATGACTAAACAGATATACAATTCAAAAGTGGATGGATGCAGAAGTCGTGGAAGGCCACGACACACCTTCCATGATCAAATTGATCGTGTACTAGCAGAAGGTGATGTCAGGAGGCTATTGATAGTTTTTGAGTAGTAATTATGTGTTTTGTGAGAAATGTGAACTGTAAAGTCAAATGTGGCGTTTTGAGTTGTCACAAGAACTCCGTTGAATGGCACTAGCTGATAACCTACAGTTCAGCTGTGCTACACATAGGTTTAAGAAAATGAAGAAACTACATTGAATCTAAGATCTGGCTTAAAGGCGTAGCTGCCAAACAAGAAAATCCAAAAAAAAAAAAAAAAAAATTGAGGTTATCTACGTGGAATTCGCGTTCGCTCCCGCGTATTAGTACTTGTCTAAACTTATAACATTGACTGAATTTATTTTAGACTAAATAATCTATCTATAATATCATAACACACCTTCCATGATCAAATTGATCGTGTACTAGCAGAAGGTGATGTCAGGAGGCTTAAGAACAGATGAGCGTGCATGACAAGAGTTATGAATGTCAAAGAAGCAAGTGAGGTGTGTAAGAATAAGCCTGAATGGCGCTCTGTTGTTCGTACCTACCCCGCAAGGGAACTGGCGTGAAGTTATGTATGTATGTATGTAATATTACGTAAATGAATAATCAGTGTATTTACTCTGTTATATTAAATTATTTTTTAATGTATGAGATTCGATTTGCCTGCTGTTGCAGCAACACTTCCGGATACTTTTTGCTTTGCTTCATCTTTTCTGGTGTGCACTGCCGAAGTGTGGAATAATTTGTCGGAGTCTGTTTTTCCTGATAAATACAATCTTGAAGTCTTCAAGTCATAAGTGAACAGATATCTATCTACCTAGGTAAGCGTGCTCCATACTAGTATGCGTCATCATTCAACATCAGATGAGACAGTTGTCAAACCAAACTTATATACATCCATAAAAAGTCTTTAGCTACAAATGCGTGTGTTTCACTTACAAAAGGACCCACAAGTCACCATCTTAACAGTAAGAACAACAGGTCTTAACTTACTTAACGTATATACACATAAACCGACAAAATATAACACTTATATTATGCTGTATATAAAATTATCTGACTTCTTTTGAAAGTTAATTACATAAATTTCTCTTACACTTTTGCTATTAAAAAAAGAAATTCGCTAAAATCCAAGTTCCCAGCTTCCCAATAACTCCAATGTCAAAATAATATTTTCTGCGTACACTGGACGATGAGTAAAAATAAACATTTTTTCGCCATCGACGAAAATGACAGCTCGGCCATTGTCGTAAGTTCGACAAAGCCCCGATATTTCCGAAGCAATTTAAGTTTGTTCAAATAATGTACAAAGAAGATTCTCTCATACTCTCCGATCCATTAACGGCGGTGTTGTGTTTTTTCAGCAAAATGTTGTAAGCTCGGTGTTAGATAAGAGAGTACATATTCGTCCTTTCTGTCCTCCAAATATAACACCTCGTTTACATTTGTATTTACTTCCACGACGGTAAGCGGGAAAGCGGCGAAGGAAGTAAGCAACGCGAGTAAGCCAGGTTCAACATAGTGTTTTGTATATTTTTATTACATAAGTTCGACAGATAAGCAGATGACTCACCTGATGGAAAACTGTTATCGTTACCTATGGACATTTGTAATACTAAAGCTGCTACCATGTGCTGCTGCGCTCTAAAGGGAAGACAAGTACCTAGCCACTAATGCCGAAATACAACTCAAGGTTGTTATGGCGGCATACTCTAGACCAAGGGTGGTAGCCATCCAGACGGGCAAATGATGACCACCTTGCTGTAGGTTGTTTTGTCACATCTTTCAACAGGTCGTCCGGCTGCAGGTAATTTTATTCTTTCTCTGTTCTTGCACTTACCGGAATAGGGTTTACATACTATACTCGGGCTGCTTACTTTCCTTACCACTTTCCTGGGACTCATTTTTTTTATTTTTTATTGCAGTAGCTCAGCAGACAGGCTGACGGCCCACTTAATGGAAAGCGGCTACCATCGCCTACGGATATTTGCAACACCAAAGATGCTACAAATGCGCTGCTGCTCTCTTAAGGGTCACTGGAACCTGGTCACTAATGCCGGAACACAACACAAGGTTATTATGGCGACATGCTTTAGACCAGGGGTGGTAGCCATCCAGTCGGGCAAAAGCTCTCCCACCTGGCTGTGGGTTGTTTAGTCGCCTCTTACGACAGGCCGCCCGGCCGCAGGAAATTGTATTCTTTTTCCGTTCCTGCACGAATATAATCAATTCATAATATATCTCAATTCTGGTTTTACTATCTCATCGGAATTATAAGTTTGCTTGATTGCGGTATTCTGTTAATTGCAATGGCGTACTAGTGGCAAGCCACTCTATCTTTATAAATATTCATAAGCGACAACTCGCTAAATAAATGTTTATAATTTTAGTAGTAGCCAAATCTTTAGAAAGCCAAATGGTTTAAAAATCAGGTTCGGAAGCTTTATTACTATTATTACTTTTCTATTTTGTATAATAATTCCTAAAGCTATATTTTACAAGTTTATGTATGTTTTTGTTGTCATGTGTATATATACGGGTGTGTATATACAAATGTATATATATTTATATTTTTTCTGTACTTATATATACTATGTTGATGTTTATTATTCGTCATTATTTATTAACTGCACCACCATCTGTATTAAAATTATATCAATCCCTGTCAAGGATTGCTTGGAAGGGATCGCTTCTTAGCGATAAGGCCGCCCGTTGTACTATCTTTTATCTTTTTCTACTTCTGTCGGTATATGCTTTACTCTACAATAAATAATTATCTTTCTATTTATTTTATTATTTAGAAAAACTCGAGCGGTTCTCTTATTACAAAGATAGTGCAAACACTGGATAATCCCAAATAAATGGGAAAGACTAAAAAGGATTATTGGTAAAAGGGCGCAGCTTTTACTAGTCGAGATCAAATAAAGAAAAGAGCATTAGTTCGTAAATTCACAGATAATGCCTTAATAAGACTAAGCCTTAAATTTAAGTTACAATTTCAGTTATTGATTATGTAGGTCCGAATAGATAAGAATAGAATAGAATATATCACATTTTATTGCTCGCCAAATAGATAATTTCAAAAATACACAATTACAATATTGTCATGGTAGAAACAATAGGCAGCCTTATCGCTTAAAGCAATCTCTTCCAGACAACTTAACTAAAGGAATAATTTTACCTAATCTGGCGATGTAGGTGGTGCAGATTATTAGGTAGATCTTAAACAAATACACTTAAATTAAGATTTCATAAAGAAATACATACAAACATATTTCTAAGATATATATATTAATTAGTGTGTAGTATAAGAATTAGGTATAATTATTTAAGAAAAGGTAGTGTTTTCTGAGAGCTTTCTTAATGTAGGCGATGTTTTGGCCTCTCTTATAGTTAGAGGCAGCGCAATCCAAAGTTTATCTGAATTATACGAATATCTTTACATACCCTCTAATAACAGAGCGACAGCTGTATTATGGTAGATTTGATAAGAACTTGGAGATTGCTGTTCTGGTGTGTAATTTTATTATTTAAAAAAATGTATAATGTTAGTGAAAAGAGAAAAAGAGTTAGTTATTGGATATTGTTTGTGTTGAAAATCTAAATATAATAGCAATATTTTCCTGTTTGAGTTACCATACGAACTCCCTCGATGGGCATCATTCAAAGATTTACAACTTAGTAGATTTATAGATACTTGACATTGGTTACACAAAGATTGTCCAAAGTCATATTTTTTACCAACTTCCAAAAGGAGGAGTTTCTTAATTGGACTTTTTTTTGTATATTTGTTACATGATTTCTCCGTCAAAAAATTACTATATTTTGCGCATTTGTTGTTGTTTTTTATGTTTTACTTGACACCAACTTTAAGATATTGTAGAAAGAAGACGGTTAAATATTTATATTTTGCTTTTTAGTTTGAAGTGAGTTTTGTTTTTGTTATTTTTTAAATATTATATGTAGTTCTAAATAAACACTTTTTCTTTCTTTCTTGCTTTCAAAGATTTGTCCTCATGAAATTTTTCGTTTACTACATAATAAGGTATAATAGGGTTTTAAATATTAGTAAATATATATATATATATATATATATATATATATATATATATATATATATATATATTATATATATATATATTTGTATCCAACTAGACTAATACTAGTTCGTAAGTTTTTCTTTAATGGTGTACAATAAAGTGTTATCTATCTATCTTAATAGTTCTTTAAGAACTCTGAGTGGTATAATCTGAGGCCAGTATAATAAACCCAATTCAAAACACACGAGTTCTTTTATCGCGAATCGGCGGTGACACTTCGCCGACGCGGAGCGCGCTGTCACGCGTTGACAGGCGCTGTCACTTGTCAAGTTGACAATAGACGACGTACATACATCGCGATATGGAAATGAATAATCTATTAGATATTTTCTGTGTACTTGCTTTCAGTAATCGCATAGGCGCTTAATTCTCAAGACATGTAGAATTTGAAAAGCTGTTTTGCCCAAGTGATTAGGTATATTTTATATACTATTACTGAGCATGCTAAACTTGATGAGATTCATCGCAAATGACGACTATATCCACATAAATTTACAGATTTTACGTGGCTATAGCCACCATTGAAATCAAGGTAGTGTTTAAAATAACTGCGTCGCATTTCAATGGCATTGAGTTTCAGTTCTGGAAGATGAAACTCACTGCTTAACCAGGTTTTATAATTAACACGTTTAATGATTTTGTTAATAGCCAGTTTTTTTTTATTGCCTAAAATGCGAAAGTACCAGAAGATTAGTTTTTACCGTCTCCTCTGGACGTTAACACCAGGGGCATCGCCAACGCACTGTCGCCCTTGGAGGAAATATTATAAGCCCTTCTTAAGGTTCCTGATGCCGCAAAAGGTCGAAAATGGGTTGCAAATGAAACAACTTTTCATTGGTATTCACTGATCAATAATTTACCAAAAAAATTATCATAAATCTTCACGGTATGAGACTTAACGTTTTAGTTATTTTGAGTTAAGAAAAAAAATCACCAAATCCCAAATATTGAAAATCAAACCATTTTTTTCCATCATTTTTCATCAAAACAGGACAAAAAATAATATCTACATCTTTATGAAATACTGTTTTTTTTAAGTAGTATATTTCATTCATGATTAAATAATTATTTTGTTTTATTTGGGGGCTAACCGCTGTACTCTTACAAACTAAAGTTGCAGAGATAAGTAAAGATTAGTTATTTATAAGCTTCCCTCTAGTCCCTCTAGGTCAAGATGATGATCATGGAAATGACGTTGAAGATCTTGCCAATAGCGAACAGTGCCATTGAGGAAGCGAAACCAAATAACTCAAATGAACAATCCTAGTAAATCCGTTAATGATTTTAATTTCATGGATAAAGAATATACTAATCCTTAGAAAATTATGTACTTTTTTCGTAATAGTTGTGACAAAACTTCTGGTGTTGAAGGAGTGCAAATTATGGAAGGCAGAGCATCAACCACGCCCTGCTATATAATGAACGCAGCTGATTTACATGAAAAAAACAAAAAAGCAATACCTACAAAAGAAACAGAAATGTTTCTCTGTTCAAAACAACATTTATTAGGGCATAAAGGATTGCATGTGGAGATTGAGATTTATGACTCCATTCACCATTAAAGACGTCCAATGACATTTTCTTCCTAAATAAAATAACTCAAAGTTCAGTGAATAGTAGTGCTTGCAGTTTTTGGGGTTGTTATATATCGATATTGGATTGACATCGTCTATTGATGTCCACTAGTGGAAGTATTTTTTAATTTTGAGCTACATAACGTAAGAGACATTTGTACCTATGTATATGTTATGCTGGAAAAGGTATTTTAAATTATTATTTTGTTTTTAGACTTTCAGTTTTATTTAGATTAGACCCTACTGAATCAAAACCTGAAGGTCTAAAAGCAAAATAATAGTTTAAAATACGTTTTGCAACTAAAAATATACTTTGATCCAAATATCGCTGACGATAAATTAGCGACTTTCGTCACAATTTTGTATGACTTAGCGCCATCTCGTGAGCGCGCTGCTGGCGACCTTGCTCATATTGTAAATCTACTAGGCTGGGAGATTACTATTCTACATTACTATCATTAATGGTTTAATTTTAGGAAATAAATCGTCCTAATTTCTTAAGTAGTAACATAAATGCGAATGTTTGTTTGTTACACTTTCACGCCTTAACTACTCAACCGATCGTTATGAATTTTGCATACACGCTGTCAGGGGTATAGAAAAGGACATAGGGTACCTTACATGCAGAAAAAAGTGCTATTACTAAGGGATAGGCAAATATAACTGAAAAGATGGCACCCCGGTCGTATTTTATTGTCGCCAACGTTTCAATTCACTAAAAAATACATCGTCATGGCAACGATAATGACAATATAATTTAAATGTGTTGCTCCCGTGGTTAGTTCCACCTACGGTAAATAGCGTTATGCGTATTTATTTAAAGTTTTCCGGAGGTATAGGAATAACATGAATCGATTGACAAAACCTGCATTAACGCAAAAAGCAAAAAAGCTATTTACTATAAAGATATAAATAATCGTCATATAATAAATAGAATTAGCCTGCGTAAACTGTTGTCTAATGACTATTATTAGGTCTTTACATATGAAATTGGCGTTTTGTAAGGGAGAAACATAAAGTCGATTTTTTTTTAATATAAGATATTTATTTAATCAAAGTATGGACCATTGTTATCTATACACTTCTGCCATCTCATAGGTAATTCATTGATCCCTTTACAAAAAAAAAACCATTCGGACGGGAATCAATACAATCTTTGAAAGTGCTTTGGACTGCCCCATCGGAGTTGAATTTTTTCCCTTGCAAGTTATCCAAATTTCGAAAAAAAAAATGGTAATCTGTTAGAGCGAGGTCCGGGGAATACGGTGGATGTCTTAGACATTCCAGTTGAAGCTCCTCTAATTTGGTAGCCGTGTGTTGTGCAGTGTGTGGTCTAGCGTTGTCCTGAAGCAGCAGTGGCCTAGAGCGATTGACCAGCCTCGGTTGTTTAGCAGCTAGCTTTTCCATCATGGTTTGCAGTTGCTGACAATAGACATCCGTCGTAATCGTCTGGCCAGATTTAAGAAAGCTGTAGTGAACGACACCAGCACTAGTCCACCAAACGCTCACAAGTAATTTTTTTTGAGTCAATTTTCGCTTGGGGCAGGATTTGGCTGGTTCGCCAGGGTTTAGCCATTGCGATGAACGTTTCCGATTATCGTACAGGATCCACTTTTTATCACAGGTAATGATACGATTTAAAATCCCTTCATTATTGTGCCGGTTGAGTAATGTAACGCAGCAGTCGACGCGCGTTTGTCGGTTTGCTGCACTCAATTCATGAGGTACCCACCTTTCAAGCTTTTTCACCTTCCCGATTTGCTTCAAGTGGATTAAAACAGTTCTATCACTAATACCGCAGCCTGCAGCTATCTCGGACGTGGTTTGAGATGGATCCGCTTCCACAATAGCCTCCAAATCTGCATTATCAACTTTGGTCTCCGGCCGTCTACGGGGCTTGTTCTGCAGATCGAAATATCCAGAACGAAAACGTTGGAACCAGAAACGAACTGTGTTTTCTTTTGCGACACCGCCGCCATACACCTAATTAATCCTTTGAGCCGTTTCGGCAGCACTGGTGCTACGATGGAACTCGTACTCGTAAGTAATGCGATATTTCAAGTTTTCCATTTTGTAAACTGAGTGACGTAAAGAAAAAACCAAAAGAGGAAAAAATAAATGAATTACGGTTTTCAAAACACAAAAGCATAAGTAAATAGCTGTATAAATTTGAAATTGGAATTCCTAACCAAAGAGGAAATGTTTGAGATCAAAGTGGCCAGTACGGCAAAACGCCAACTTTATATGTAAGGACCTAATATTTACTTTTGTTAATACTACCTTAATATATGTTTATAAATGGTTATTCATTTACATCGATTTACAATGTCCAAGTCAGTGAAAACACGTTACAGCAATCACTCATGTTACACACTATCACTTATCGAACATCGATATTAAATATCGTCGCCCAATCACTTAATCTGAGTCAGAGCTATGAAGCTGTCATGAGCGATGAGTACACTCGATCATCGAAGGAACATCACTATACTACTCTCTGCCAATACCAAGTTTATGGCTTGTAGACATATTTACAGTCCTGTGAACAATTATTTACTTCTTAATTTTTGGACTTGACTCCTTTAAGAATCGATTTTTATATTGGGAATTTTATGAGGAATATAATGACAGCCTATGAACGGCCCACTGCTGAGTTAGGGTCTCTTACTATTAAGGAACGGATAGTATACCCGCCACGCTTGTACCCTTGGCAGTTTGGCAAGTTTGACACATCGGTAATCCCGATGTGCAGGTTTCTTTACACTGTTTTCTTCGCCGTTGTTAGCACGCGGTATTTGTAACGATATGCAGATTAGGTCAGAAAAAGGCTTAAGTGTTGCATGGATTCCGGCTAGGATTCGAACCCGCGCCTTTTGAGTTTGGGACGCGTGCGCTTGCCATTATTCTACCACGACTTCTTACAATAGAGAAATAAATACACTTGTAATTCGAAACCATATAATTTGTTTTCTTTCTTTCTTTTAAACTACCCCTGTATTAGAGCGAACAAAACAAACAAAAATTCACATCAGTCAAGCACTTTCTGTTAATTAAAGTAATTTAAGTGTTAATCTGTATGTCATCTTAATGTTCACCTCTTCTACATTAATTTTGCTCATCAAGATGAGTTTTAGCAAAATTGCTATTATATTTCTGTCAGGTGCTCTGATATTACTTTTATAATTTTAGTCTTTCATTCATTTGTTTCTATGTGTTTTTTTCTTGTAACCGCCCTTATTCAGCCGCATTCGCATTTCATTGCACTTGTTTTCAAAACAGCAGTAAACCCCAGTCGAAGCTCACACACAACTTTTTTTTAAAGCCTTTCCAACAATACATAGAAAGAAAAGAAAGAAACATATAGTATTATTACACCTGTTTCTTATAGGGTTAAATAAGAAACTTTCCACCTGTTAAGCACATGCCCGACACATTTCGCTTTATCTGCTTGCATTAATCCTTTCATACATGTACGTCTATTTCAAGCGCTTTTTGCTTGACTTTTCTTCATAATATTTTTTATTTTTATTGAATAGGTTCGTGTTTGACTGAAATTGCGCCTGAGGTCAGATGGAAATGCAGTCTAAGGTGGAGCACGCTTATCTAGAAGATATCTGTTCACATGAGACTTGAAGACACCTAGATTGTATTCTTCAGGAAAAAGAGACAACGGTAAAGAGTTCCACTCTTCAGCGGTAGTTATGATAACAGTGGAAGCATAGCGTTTCGTCCGCTTTGTTGGTATTTCCACCATACATCGGTGGCGTGAGCGCGTACGTCTACTTGTCCGGTGGTAAACTGATGAGGGAGGAACCAATTCATGCAATTCCTTGGCATACTCCCCGAAATGTGTCTATGATGGAATGTTTTTATTTTGTTACCCCTATACTAGTACTATCATTTAGACAATTTTGGATGTGATAATATAGCAAATATTGCTGATTATATAGTTATCAGATCGAGTGTATAATTTATTTATAATATATTTTATCATATTATTAAAAACATCCGATAAAAAGTGACTGCACTAGATCGTAATTACAACTCAAGTCTGTTTAATGACCATTTGAGCAGCATTGCGATTACTATCAACTTGAATGCGGATTTGTGCAATCGTAGTTACGACTGCTGTAATATAACAGAGAGTCTACTCTCAAACGTCTTTTGTCTTTTGTTTTTGTTGAATTTTTTTCCAGTATATGCTCCCAGGATCAATGGTAGGTATGTGTATGTATGTTGCCAAAATAGGATCTGTGGTATATCGCCAACGCAATGTGAAATTAAATAAAAACGTATAAAAAAAAAACAAAGTCATTTATGTAATAGAAATTTCGCACATTTATAGTTTATATGTAGAAGAAGCGACGAATGCTAATATATTTTTTTTAATTATGCATAAAAAATACATCAAATCAATAAAAAAACATTACACACACCACCATGTATTTGACACACACACGCATATATACTCTTTTGTTTATTGTTCAAGTCAAATTAACAGTGTAGCCTTGGCGAAATCTGTGCTTATAGAAGCTTAGTCTTTGACAACAAATTATAATGATTGAATTGCGACCACGGGCGACCACTAGTATGAATAAATAAACATTTTGTTTTGAATAAACATAAAATTCAAATACGCAACAAGTGTCATAAAAATAGTAGTCCATTAAAAGTAAAAGCTCCGAAACGTTTGAACATTGGGTATTGTTTTATTATGGATACTATTTATTTTAATATTGACTCAAACTAACCTGTGAAATATCCAACGTTCTTTATAGTATATTTCATATATCATAGAGTAGATACATATATATGTATATCTTGTTTTTCCTTCTAAGATAAATTTATATATATATTTTTTTTTAATTACATTGACAGCTTCTGTGGTTGAGCGGGCTAAGGCTTTGCCGGCGTACCTCACTGCAACGCAGAGGTTCCGGGTTCGATTGCTGGTATAGTAAATTTCGGAAACGTATTTTCTCCGTTATTTACTATTGTCTGTGTGTCTGGGATCGGTCCCAAAGTAGTCCGTTGTATATTACCTATAACACAAGCGTAACTTTCTTAATTTGGGGGTATACAATGTGTGTGTTTGTCTGCCGATTATTATTATTATTATTATATAATCGAATATAATGCAAGAAAACTTAACTTATTTTATTGTATTCTACTCATAGTCCCTCAAGACTATAAGTAGAATATTGAGCTTACCGTCTTCTATGGGTAAGGTGCCCAGAAGGCTGGCTACGTTTCCTCGCTGAATCGCCATACTGATCCAAAATTTTAATTAAATTGTGTCTTTAGATGATTAACCTAAAATATTTTCTACTGTAATATCTAACCGTTTTGCCGTAAAAACATAACAGACAGATTTACTTTCGCATTTATATATAATATCCAGCTGTCTCGGCAGACGTTGACCTGCCCTGAAGAAATAAAATTTAGAACCCGCAGCGCCACCTACCGAGTCCAATTCTGCATCTAAACCATACTCGAATCCACCTGAACACACACAAAATATTTATCGATATCGGTCCAGCCGTAAGGAGTTCAGTCATATACACACGCACAGATTTTTTTATATATATACTACCTGACCCAGCAAACGTTGTTTTCCCTTTTAAAATATTTTTAGTAATTTTAAGTAAGTTAAATTATTACAGTACTAATATCGCTATTAAAAAATGGGGGTTGGTGGTAGAAGGGTGAAAATTTAGGGTTGTATGTATTTTTAATGCCAAATCATAAAAAAATAAAAATAAAAGATTTTGTTTGATTTTCTCTTATCACTTAGGAGTATAAAAAATAGTTTACGACCTATTCTCAGACCTACTGAATATACACACAAAATTTCATAAGAATCGGCCAAGCCGTTTCGGAGGAGTTTTGTTACAAACACTGTGACACAAGAATTTTATATATTAGAGATATAAAGACATACCTAAATGCAAACTTTCACGGAAAATGCAGCATAGGGCTAACGGGTAGGAAATACTTTATAGGAATTTGAAAATCGAGTGCCTATTTGTTCGGTCCGTGTGCCTCTTTATCGGAAACTGTACGAACGCTAAGCTTATTCTCACGAGTTGAAAGCGAAGTTTTCTGTGTTACAAAAGCGACCGTTTAGGAAACTATTTGGGAGAATGTTTCATCGTAGCCGAGACTAAAACTGGCAAAAACGTTGCAAGAAATTATTCTTTACATGTAATACTATAGTGACTATGTATATCGTGTACTGTTATATTTTAATAACTTATGGCCTTAATGTCGTCTATCCCTATTTTAATATTATTTTAACATTATAAACGCGAAAGTAACTCTGTCTGTCTGTCTGTTTCTCCGTCTGTCTGTTCCGTTTTCACGGTTTTTTTTTTATTGCAGGAGATCAGCAGAAAGGCAGACGCCCCACTCGATGGAAAGCTACAAATGCGCTGCTGCTTTCTTAAGGGAGACTGGAACCTGGTCACTAATGCCGGAACACAACACAAGGTTGTTATGGCGGCATACTCTAGACCAGGGGTGGTTGCCATCCAGTCGAGCAAATAGCCTACCACCTGGCTGTGGGTTGTTTTGTCGCCTCTTACGACAGGCCGCCTGGCCGCAGGAAATTGTATTCTTTCTCCGTTCCTGCACGGATAAAACTAGACCGATTTGGCTAAAACTCAGTATAAATATATATATATATATATATATATATATATATATATATATATATATGTATATATATATATATATATATTTGATGCCGAGAATAGAATACTTTTTATCCCGAAAAATGGGATAAAAATTTCCGGGATAAAAATATATTTGTCATTGTGTTTGTTATGCTTTTACAGAAAAACTAATAGACCGATTGGGCTGAAATTCGGTGCAAATTTAAATTTTATACCGAGGGTGGACAACCGGATTTCAGGATAGATTTATGTAAAGGTTATCCCAGAACATATGATAGGTTTTATATTTGTTCATTTAACATTTTCGTCATTTTGTTTATTTTGGTCGTTTTGGTCGTTTAGGTAGTTTGGGTAGTATTGTTCGTTTCGGTAGTTTTGATTGGTAGTTGTGATAGTTTTTGTAGTTTTGGTCGTTTATGTAGTTTGCAGAGAGGATAGACGACAAAAGTTTGTATTGGAGACCAATCAGTTCTCAAGTTTATAGATAAACTACTAAATAAAACACTATTTAACGTGTTTATTGTTTTGTATGTCTATGTACGTATATATTTTTATAACTATAATATATGTATTATAATTATTTTATTATTATCTATTTCAAGTGCACGCCAACGCTATCTATGTAATTAGTTCTTGTCCATCCAAAGGTTGCCTGGAAGAGATTGCTTTTAGCAATAAGGCCGCCCATTGTACTACCTTTTACTAAGTTTTTTGTGTATTTTTTCTATGAAATGTTGGTGTACAATAAAGTGTATTGTATTGTATAAAAAAATTAAAATCTATAAAAAAATGCGATATTAACTCGATCTGTCTGTCTGAATACCGAAAATGGACATAGATGCTTTTCATCCCGGAAGATGGGATAGTTCGCGATATAAAATGAAGTAAGTCTTCCGAGGGCCAATAGCACCAACATAGAGATATAATACAATGTAACCTGTATTAACGCCTGCTCTTTAATCAGGAGGTACACACTAGAGTTTGACCCGCGGCGCGGCCGCGGGGTAACCTCTAGTAATATTATAAAATTGTAAAACTGTATGTAGTCTTTTGTTTTTTAAAATGTTTGTGTTTCTCCGTTTGTACGGGATTTACGTGAAAACTATCGGACCGATTTACACGCAGTTTTCGCTGATCGATAGAAAATTTCCCTTACTTAAAATCTGCTATACTTTGTATTCCGGGAATTCTTCGGATATTTTCTTGGGAGCGGTTCAAAGTGGCTCATTAAAAGAATCATACTGCGATGTAATATTCTCACTGAACGATAGCAAATGTTCAGTCATAAATTCTGTGATAAGTTATATCCCGGGAATCCTGCGGGATATTTCCCGGGAGTGATTCCAAGTTGTTAGGAAACGTATAACTTACCTTATTCCGTCCAAAGTAGACGAAGTCGCGGGCAAATCTTAGTATTTTACAAGCTATGTATGTATGTAAGTTCGGCTGGAATCTTGCAAGTGAAATTTGACCAACTTCCCGGTTTCCGATTGAGCTGCATTTTGCACGCATATGCATGCAAAGGACAGGTCTATAAATCCAGCATTAGACCTGTCCTTTTGTAAGGCAGTGAAGCGTGGCCTGTACTTGAGCGACACAAGCAAGAACTGCGTGTTACAGAGGTGAATATGCTGCGATGGATGTGTGGAGTGACGCTGAAAGACCGGGTCAGAAACTCCCGCATCTGCGGCAGTCTTCATGTCCGTGACATAGCAGACAAACTGCAAGAGTGTCGCTTACGTTGGTACGGTCACGTTTTACGGAGACCGGCTAATTATGTGGGGAACAATGTCTAGCCATGCTGCCTCCGCCAAGTCCCGGTCGATGGGGAAGGCCCAAGAAATGTTGGCTAGACGTTGTGAAGGATGACATGCGTACCAATGGTCTCAAAACGGGGGATGCTGAAGACCACGCGAAGTGTAGTAGAAAAAGTAGGAAAGCGGACCCTGGGCGTCGGAGTGAACGCTCCGAACACAACCGGGAATTAACGCTCGGATGATGATGATGATTCATATCGCGTGATAATGCAATAATATGGTACCATGGAGCTGATCTGATGAAAGAGTCGGAAGGGGGCCATAGGAACTCCTGTACTAAACAAGATAGACCCGTCGTGTTTGGGCTCGTTTTACTTGTCTTGGCTAGCACTCTGCTGCTACATGATATCCAAGATCTCAAAAGCTTGTATTTAAAAACCTTTTTAAAGAAGCTTATCACTATTCTCCTTCGTTTAGGGCGATTGTCTGGAAGACTTCGCTACAAGCGATAAGGGGGCCCTTTGTTCAACAATTATTGTACTTAGTTTTTAATAGTTTTAATTTTTTGCGAACAATAAAGTGTTTTCATTCAGTCATTCATATTGTGACTGGTTCCTATATCTTACCGATCATTTAACATAACTTCCATACAAGTAATTTCAAAATTCAACTGATGGCAAGGCGAGTGCATGAATAGTAAGATATACTATAATATAGTAAGAATAGCAAGGGCAGACTCTAGTAATATGCTAATAACTCAGATGAAAAATTATTTAAGACTAGCTGATGCCCGCGACTTCGTCTGCATGGTGCGGTTTTTTAACTATCCCACGGGAACTCTTTAATTTTTCGGGATCAAAAGTATCCTATATGTTGACCAGGGACATAAGCTACCACCATACAAAATTTCATTTAAATCGGTCCCGTCGTTTCGGAGATTAGCCGATACAAACAGTGTCCGATATAAACATGTAATAGATTGATTCATAAACAGGACCATAAAAAGTCTTACTATACTTATACCTCAAAAAACAGGGACCTTCGTAAGATACCGACGGAATATTAATACAGGCTAAACCGCCCCAAATACCCTGGTTATTAATAAAACATTAATGAGTAGGTAAAATGAATTTCCGCTCATTAAAATTCTGTAATTGACTACTTCCGGTACATTTATATTTGACAAAATCGTTAACACAGAACGAATAATTGAACGAGCAGATTAATACGATAATAACAGAATGAAGCATGAAATATTTCACATTTTCCGGTTATCTGATGTTGTTGGCTGTATTACTACGTCATTTCTGGCGTTAATGAGTAATTATACTTCATAATGTGTTTAGCGATTCATTGTTTCTTTAACGACTACAATATTACATTTGATTTCGATGAATGTACTTTGTTTGTATTTGGAAGATATTGCCCCTCGTGATATTGAAGATGAAATTGTTGCAACGGCCTTTTACTTGCGTATTTGCAAACTGTTTTAAATTTGCGCATTAGTTAGTTATCCGTGCAGGAACGGAGAAAGAATACAATTGCCTGAGGCCTGGCGGCCTGTCGTAAGAGGCGACAAAACAACCCACAGCCAGGTGGTAGGGCATTTGCCCGACTGGATGGCTACCACCCCTGGTCTAAAGTATGTCGCCATAACAACCTTGAGTTGTGTTCCGACATTAGTGACTAGGTTCCAGTCTCCCTTAAGAGAGCAGCAGCGCATTGCAAATGTCCATAGGCGATGGTAACCGCTGTCCATCAAGTGGGCCGTCTGCCTGTCTGCTGAACTCCTGCAATAAAAAAAAATAAAAAAAATACTTTATACCAAGGGTGGTAGCCACCCACTCGGGCAAACTAAACTAGTAAGTAATAGTTATAAAAAAAAAACAGAATGACTCTAGCGCCATTATGGTAATTTCTTATTGCACTTTTTCAATTTGATCCTCTATATAATAATGGCTTTATCTCCACCTTCCATAGAGTCAATAAATAGCAGTCAAAGTTACAAGGCATACAAAATCAGTCGCCAAATTTGTTTAAGGATCCAAAAACTTCATTTTACAAAATTTCTTCATAATTTCATTGATCTATAAGCTGTTTAATTATAAACCCTGTTAATTAACTCGGCATCATCTTTATTAACGGTTAGGGAATATTAAAAGATGCCGACACTTATTTGATGTAGCCGCTAATGTTAAAGGCGCATAAATTTTCGTTATTTTGTGATATTTTCTCAAGCAGCTTATCCAAGATGTTGCTAGTGCCTATGAATCTTAGAATAATATCGCAAGTACCGTTAAGCTCTAAGCTGGGTTTATATATTTTACTATAAATCCTTTTACCCTGCTATTGGTAAAAAAAATATATTACTTGTGTTGGCATCCTAAATTTATGGCAATTTATATGTGTTTATAGGAGATTTGAAGAAGCTACATACATACATACATACATACATACATAACTTCACGCCAGTTCCCTTGCGGGGTAGGCACAAACAACAGAGCGCCACTTAGACTTATTCTTACACACCTCACTTGCTTCTTTGACATTCATAACTTTTGTCATGCACGCTCGTCTGTTCTTAAGGCTCCTGACATCACCTTCTGCTCGTACACGATCAATTTGATCATCATAGAAGGTGTGTCGTGGCCTTCCACGACTTCTGCATCCATCCACTTTTGCATTGTATATCTGTTTAGTCATTCTTTCATCATGCATTCTTTCCACATGCCTGAACCACCGGAGCATTCCTTGAAGAAGCTACACTTGTAGTAATTACTCGTATAATAATGTCATAGTTTAATAGATTTTGTTAGGTATCACGAAACAATAGCTATTTTATGGCAGATGTTTATTGATCCGTTGCAGTGGATAACAACTTTAATTTATGTTTTTACTAAACGTTTTGGTGGCATTTGTAACTGGTTCAAAGCATATCGCCATAACAACCTTGAGTTGTGTTCCGGCATTAATGACCAGGTTACAGTCTCCTTTAAGAGCGCAGCAGCACATTTGTAGCACCTTTGATGTTGGAATTGTCCATAGGCGATCGTAACCGCTTTCCATCAAGTGGGCCGTCTGCCTATCTGCTGAACTCCTGCAATAAAAAAAAAGATTTTTTTTAAATTCAAGGTGACCTTGAAAAAAAGATTGTTACAGTTACCAAGTGATAACAACGGTGAAGGAAACATTGTGATGAAACCTGCACATTGAAATAACCGATATGTCAAACTGTCAAGCCACCTTTTACAAGCGTGCTGGGTATACTATCCGCTCCGCAATAGTGGGAGGCCCGAGCCTAGCAATGGGACGTTTATGGTTTATGTTTATATGTATACTAAATATTTTTCTGGTGAATTACCTCCATATATATCCAGTACTTTCTAAGAGTAATATCTGTGACACACGTGTGTGATAGACGGAGAACATTACGACTTCATAAGGCTGCTATTTCTGCCAAAATGGAACGTCAAAAAAGCGTTACAATTTAGAAACTAAAAAATATATGCAAACTAAATTATGGCTAACAAATAATAATCATGTGTACTACCGTCGCCATCAGCAATATTCTTGTCACGAGTCGTCTGGAAGAGATTGCTTTAGCGATAAGACCGCCTTTTGCACACAATTAGAATAGTACTAGTCTGTAAGTTGTTTTTAACGATGTATAAAAAAGAGTTATCTATCTATTCATTAGAAACACGGTAATTATTGTAATATTGAATTTTTATTTAATAGAAAAACTAAAACGCGAAAAAATAATGTTTACTACGACATCTAGAAGTCGGTGCATTTTGCAATCTTGATTTTGTTTCTTATGCTTTACTTGACAGCGACTTCAAAATGTTGTAGAGATTTTTTTTATTTGCTTTATAAACTACAAAAGCTACTTCTTAGTTGCTGGAATAGCTTTATAAAAAAAAATTTAAGCGTCTGTAGAAATTGTACTACTGGCACACGTATACAAGTTTTGCCTCCAAAAGAGTGTAGGCTGTGTTTAACAAGGTTGCTCTCGATTTCCCTGAGATACACTTATCAGTTTCTAACTTGGTGACAAAGGGACCACGTCGGTAATATACTCTTTTGAATAAAGAAAAAAAATGAAAATCGGTCTACAATTGACGGAGAAATCACTTAACAAACATACAGTCGAATTAAGAACTCTCTCCTTTTGGAAGTCCATTAAAATGCAGTACATATCTAATAAATCTTCAATGAAAATTGGAAAAACAACACTCGATTGGATTCAGTTCATTGCAACAATGATTTCAATTTCGCTGCGTTACAAGCCGAGCGTGCCCGGGGCTGTGTCCCGGCGGAACACTGACGTGACGTCACGTCGCGGCGTGATTAATGAAGCCCGCGGTTTTCCTTGTTTTATCCTATGGACTTTTAATAAAACCACTGCTTGGAAATTGCGGAATGGTCACGATAAAAAAGATACCACGTTACCTTGTGCACTTTATCAAACAAATGTAATATTGAACGTAAGACAGATGAACTTCATATTTTTTTTTCTTGCAGGAGTTCAGCAGACAGGCAGACGGCCCACTTGATGGAAAGCGGTTACCATCGCCTATGGACATTTGCAACACCAAAGGTGCTACAAATGCGCTGCTGCTCTCTTAAGAGACTGGAACCTGGTCACTAATGCCGGAACACAACTCAAGTTCGTTATGGCGACATACTTTAGACGAGGGCTGGTAGCTATCCAGTCGGGCAAATGCCCTACCACCTGGCTGTGGATTGTTTTGTCGCCTCGTACGACAGGCCGCCCGGCCGCAGGAAATTGTATTATTTCTCCGTTCCTGCACAGATAAATAATGTTAATCCCAAATTACTTAACTGAAAATGTACATGACTATCATATTCCCCATGTTTTTCATTATGCAGCCTATTGGGAAAATTGATATTATAGATGACATCTCCCAATTATTATTATTTTTACCTCTTGTATTTTTATTAATAATCTTGTAAATTACTAATAAAATTGCTTCAATATTATTTTACCTGATCTTATTGTAACTTTTTATTTTGTATGTTATATTGTAGCTGTTTGTTGTTCCTTTAAATAAATAAATAAAATAAAATACAATTGTTGTACTTTACTTTCGCTAAAATTAAAAAAGCTTGACTGATTTGAATAATTTTTTGTGTGTATTTAAGTAGGTACCGGGATGGCTTAGATTTACAATTGGATCCGGTAGGTGGCGCTAAAATCAGGTTTTAAATTTTTACTTTTTTTAGGGCAGGACAACGACTACCGGGCCAGGTAATAATTAAATATTATAATTTTAAATTATTAAACTATAACTTCAACATTTAAGAAATTTTCATATTATTTATTTTGTACTGATAGGTACACATTTTCCATGGTATTAGTCTTTATAATAACAGCCCAAAATTGTACTACAGTTGAACTCGGGGATCCCAATATCTTTTTTTTTTTTTGTTTTGAGGCGAGGGAAAATGCTTAACCGATTTACGCACAAACTGGGTCATTGCTAGGGGAACGACACGCGTCGGTCGGGGGCGATAACACTGCAGCAATAGTATGCTCTTGGCAGCGCGCTCCGTCCGCGATCGACGTCACAGAATAGTGTGGAAGACTCCGAGCGTTGCTGCACGGGCGAGCAACCCCAATACCCACTAAAAACCCCCTCCTCCCTGACGACCCTGCGCTTTGTATGTGTTGGAAAGGCTGAGATTTAGAACATAGTTACGCCCAGCCGAAGGGATCCCAATATCTTAGGGCAGCTATACTCAACCTGTGGCCCGCGGGCCGCATATAGCCCACCGGGCTTTGGTGGTTGGCCCATCTAGTGTTCAAATTCAAATTCATAAGGTTTTATTCAAAATAAGTTCCACTGGAGAACACTTTTAGAAGGTCATACATATAAGTTAAAATTTAATTTTACTTCCTATTCTATGTACACCGCTTCGCAAAGTATTATTACTGTTAAGGAGAAGAAGCGGCAAGAAACTCCCCAGTAACCCAACAACTGTTACTTTATTTTAAACCATTTTGAATTGAGCGCTAATTAGAAAAATTGAGACCGCGCTAAGTAAAGTGTTTGAACCGTCAGGAAATGACAAAATATATGCGATGAATCCGTTCATATTTGTTTATTCCAATTTGTAACAATCGCGAAAACCTAAGAAATCATTACCTAATTATTTCTTTGCCGCCCGCGACACCATGACTAAAACACGTGTTTGTGGCCCTTATGAAAAAAGGTTGAGTACGACTGTCTTAGGAGAACGGACAGTGTACTCGTCATGCTTGTATAATGGCTGGTTCCTATATAAGAACCGGATTGACAGGTTTGATATATCAATTACTCCATAGTCTATAAGATTTTATATAGTTTATTTAACAGAGACGTAATAAAAAGATTATTTGTAGTAAACAAAAATACTTACATCTCTCCCGTTGAGTAACCAAGTAAGGTTGGCTGGTGGATCAGCTGGAGGTGATGAGCACTGCGCCCGTAGTGAGTCACCAGACGCATACCATCCCTTCTCTGCCTTTATAGTCGGCTTCTCTGGCGGAAGTTCTGGAAAGGTTAAAAAATGTTATCAAATTCAAGAGTTTATTAGTTAATATATATATAGAGGCCATCCCTAGTATGTATTGACGACCCTGTAGTTGAGTGCACTAAGCATTTGCCGACTTAGTTCACTGGAACGCAGTCCGGGTTCGAATCCTTGCATGACAAATTTCACGCGATTAGTGAAATCTCCATGCAGGAACGGAGAAAGAATACAATTTTCTGCGGCTGGGCGGCCTGTCGTAAGAGACGACAAGACAACCGACAGACAGGTGGTAGAGTTTTGCCCGTCTGGATGGTTACCAGCACTGGTCTAGAGTATGCCACCATAACAAACTTGAGTTGTGTTCGGGCATTAGTGGCCAGGCTCCAGTCTCCCTTTAGAAAGCGGCAGCACAGTGGTAGCGACTTTGGTGTTACAAATGTCTATAGGCGATGGTAACGACTTTTCATCAGATGGGCCGTCTGCCTGTCTGCTAAACTCACGCAATAAAAAAAAACTAAACTAGAATATGTAGCAGACCGTTGCCAGCGTGGAGCGTGCCCAGAAGGCTGGCTGCATTGACACGCTATATGGAATAGAGCTAATTGCATTTCTAGAAAGCGCTTTCAAGTTAACCTATCAATCAACGTGTATTATTATTATCATCCATAACACAAACACAAATTGGTTAAGTTGAAGATATAAAATGTGTGTGTTTGTTTGTTTGCTAATTATTATACTTTTTAATGACCAACAATTGTATAGTGTCATATTTAATTTATATTGGCTAAGCAATTTATATATAAGTGTAAAGTTATCTACGACCATTTGGCAAGAACGTGAAGAGTAACGTTGCGCTGTGCAAAAAAATGTAAAAACATTATTTATAAAATTTGAATATTCATGAATACTTGTCATTTGTGTACCTATTCATACTATAGTCAAGGTGGAGAAGTCCGTCAGTGGGGGAACTCCATACACCTCTCGTCATTTCCGTGTTTGAAAAGAAACGACTGCAATAAATCGATTATTAAAGTAAGACACTGTATAATTCTATGTTTAAATTGTAGTTGACGTTAAATTCCGTTTAAAACAGATAAATAATGAGAGGTATGCGAACTTACCCACCTTGACTATATATAAACCGTGCGAAATCAAATAAGTAAAGTTTTCAATGTGTAAAATTTGTAGAATGCGTCTCACGAAACAAGTCCCGAGACTAAAAATGGAACTAATTAGAACCAATCAGCCCAGCCATGTTGTTTTTATCAACTGTTTCAATGTAAATGTTATTATATTATATTGTAATTTTATTTTCTAATACCATAATACTATTACATCGGAATCTTTTTAAAGTTGTTTTATCTTTCTAAGATTCCGTTGCACGACTGTAGCGCCCCGTTTGCGAGACTTCTTTCGTGAGACAGAGTCCAGTTTACTTTTGCTTAATATTATAATGATGTTGGGTTGTTGAGTAGATCTGCAAACATACGTGCTCAGGGTGGAATCTGAAGTATTAGAGAGAGTCATCCAAACTTCAGTTAATGAGACAGCTTAAGTGTTATTTAGTTTGCATTGATTGCTATGTAAACTTTAGGGGCGAGTCCAATATCAAAGGATTTTATTCAAAAGTTCTATTGAAGAAGATTCTTTGAAAACATCCATAAACACTTACAAGTTAAATCTATTTCCTACTCCATTTTGACTGTTTTGCTACATGTTTTTGCGGTTTTAAAGAACTCTCCAGGAACACACGTGGCCAACATTTTTCTTAATTTCAATTTTTATCTTTATTACTATTATAATAGGACTATGTTTGTTGATAGGTGATACAGCTTTAGCGGGGATTTTGAGAGGAGCACTGTCCCGAAAAGAAAGCATTGAAACTTTAAGACTGAGCGCGATTTTCTGCTTTTTCCTCATTGTCAAACCCCTGGGTATTATTGACTTTATTTAATACGGGTATGGCAGAGATCTGGCCAGCTTTCTCAAACCAGATAGGTACTCAGTATGCATGTTGAGTTGGATCGATCGTTGTCATCTTTCTGTCCCACTGTTGCCTCTTAACTCCCCAAGACTGATTATTTGCGCTCCATGGTGCGGAGTTAGATTGCACTTTGATGCTACTAGTTCCTGTCCCTTCACTCGTCTTCCGGTCGATGTCTCCAAGCCACTGAGGTTGCGGTGGCCGGCGATTAGTGAGACAAGAGAAATAGTATTCAGCAGGGGTACTCCTTCTCAGCAACAACATCCACAAAAATGGTTTCAAAACTAAACATTATTTTATGATGTATATATAATCCTTTATATTACACTAGCAACAAAAAGCCTGGGGACGTAACTGTTTTCCTCTTACAAAATAACCCTCTGATGTTTATCAAAAACAAAGGATCGACCTAAATGACGAAATTGTGTTTGAACACGTTTCCTTAAACGTGAATTGTCTCGTTTCCCCCCTTTTGCTGCCTGCTCTAACATCCGGAATTAGATTCTGATTTTTAGGGGTCTATGGTCAAAGACTATAAAAATTTGTAAAATACATATAATTCCACTTATAAGAGTGGACTTTACTTTCCTAAACAGTTAGTTCAGGAAGGTTTTCCTGAACTAACTATTTAGGAAAGTATAGTTCACTCTTTTACCATTTTATTATGTGTATGTATTATGGACTATAAGAAAATATTTAATCGTAAATAATGTGATATGACGTAAGCTCGCAGCAAAACTACTTCTTACTCGTCGAAAACTTATCATCTTTGTTCTTTAATCTTATATAAAAATCAATTGCTGTTAGTCTCGCTAAAACTCGAGAATGGCTGGACTGATTTGGCTAATTTTGGTTTGGAATTATTTGTGGAAGTCCAGGGAAGGTTTAAAAGGTGAGTAAATAGGAAAAAATGATTGGAATATAGTAAAAACAACAATTTCGCTTTCTCTTAGAAACTATTCCTACCTGTCAAACATTCGATGTTCGTCCCGTCGTTTAGAAATCAATTAAATTTAAAAGTCGTTCAGAAATCAAATTAAATTTAAAAGAGATTTTTTTTCTTTTCTTTTGGTTTTGAATTTCAAACGTTTGATGTTCGTTCCGATTAAGTTTTGACCACATTTTTTACTAATGTTGAAACATTCTGCAATTATCATTCAGCTTTTTTATTTATTGATTCTGAGGCAATACGAAGTTTGCTGGGTCAGCTAGTTATCTATATATTAATACGTGAAGCAAAAACTTTGTACCCCTTTTTACAAAAATTGCGCGGACGGAGGAATATGAAATTTCGCACAGTTTATATAAAGAAGAAGCGACGAATGCTATATTTTTTTAAAATTATGCATAAAAATACATTAAATCAATAAAAAAATCATTACACAGACTACAATGTATTTGACACACACACACGAATATATACTCTTTTGTTTATTGTTGTCTTGGCGAAATCTGTGATTATAGAAGTATATAGCCTTTGACAACAAATTATTATGGTCGAATTTCGGCCACGGGCGACCACTAGTAACATTAATTAAGCATTTAACCTATATGTAAAAATTCTAATGTATCAATATGAATGATTGATGCAATAACATTAATTGACCTAATTTTAATGCGTTGATTTAAACAAGATTTTTCGATCTGGCGCCCATGTGGTTTTAAGAAGCTGTGTGGGGTTGTTCGAAAGAGATCGGTTGTTAGCGATAAGACCACCCTTTGTACATGAGACCATAGTTTTAGTCTGTAAATTCTTTTTTGTATTGGTGGACAATAAAGAATTGTTGATTGATTGACCTTTAGAATTCAAATTTCAGTTCGAACTGGCAAAACTAATACACATTCGTCATTACTACGGAACTCTATAATGTGCGTATTTCAAACGCACTTGGACGTTTTTCAGATTCTTTGAGCACTGGAACGTTTTGTTCGATGAAAACGATTTCAGAAATCAATTAGATTTCAGAAGTTTCAATTCACGTTTTGTTGTTTCACTTCCGTTTAACGTCATTTGCAGATTTTGCCGTCAATGAGAATAAATTAATCCATCTGGATCTAAATTGCCTGGATTAGTCGAAAACATTCATTTTGGAGCTTATTTCTTGCTTTTAGTATTTTTTTCAAATGTTGGTTAAATGAATCTTATACTAATATATAAACTTGAAGAGTTTGTTTGTTTTCTTAAACGCGCTAATCTCAGGAACCACTGGTTTGATTTGAAAAATTCTTTCAGTGTTAGATAGCCTATTTATCGAGGAAGGCTGTAGGCTATATATCATCAAGCTAAGACATCAAGGAGCGGAGCACCAATGAAAAATGTTTCAAAATCGGGTTTTTTTAAGCTTACTTTTTTTAAATATTCCACACGGACAAAGCCGCGGGCAGAAGCTAGTTTTATATAATAACAGTTCTCAGTCACGTTTTCGTTTGATGTTATTTTTGATATATGTATGGAGTGCATTTGTCACAAATTTAATCATCTACTTTACCTCATAGAAGATTTTGCAAAATGCTGTAATAGATCATTATTTCTTATTAAAAACATAATTATGGTTATATATTGACGAATTATGGGTTGCTCACAAAAACTTTCATCTCCTATATCTTTCGTTCAGGATTGTTTTTTGAAATCAGTATAAACCTATGTATAATAATTTCCCCAGGGTGAAATTATCTGCTCGCGAAATCTCACGATGTACCGTTTAGTCGAGTAACGCAAAATTTGTTGGACTGGAAAGACTTCTAAATGGAGGTGCGGATAGCCAAGATCGGATGAGTGTGTCCAATTTTCATATCATCCTGATGATCCTGGTTAAGATATCTTACCAGAGACGTGAAAAATATTGTATTTTCAAACGTTCTTAGACGTATGTTCTTATGTTATTACGAATCTATCAGACATCAGGAAGTGGGTGAAAATAATGTCAAAACAATCTATACTTATATTAATACGTGAAGCAAAAACTTTGTACCCCTTTTTACGAAAATTGCGCGGACGGAGGAGTATGAAATTTCGCTCACTTGTAGTTTATACAGAGAAGAATCGACGAATACTATTTTTTTTAATTATGCATAAAAAATACATTAAATCAATAAAAAAAAAACATTACACACTACCATGTATTTGACACACACACGCATATATACTCTTTTGTTTATAGTTCAAGTCAAATTAACAATGTAGCCTTGGCGAAATCTGTGATTATAGAAGTATATAGTCTTTGAACATTAATTATTATGGTTGAATTTCAAGCACGGGCTTCTATTAAATATATTAAAACATACAAACAAGCTAAGAAGAAAGTGCAATAAACTCGTATTCCTGACACTATATTTCATGTTTCGACATTTCTCGTCATCAGTCTCTTGAAAGAAAAAGTAAAACATTGCCTCCTTGTTGGCTCCAGACTCCAACGAACTGGCAAAGTCAATACACTCAACACAAGTGGAAAGCTTCGCTAACGAGCCATCACCCGGCCGGGACTCATGGCAAATATTATTTCAATTCAAGTCAAAGGTAAATTGAAAAACGCTCCCCCTGGCTTCAGATCGGCGACGAGTGTTTAAGATTCGCTCGCTCCACGTGTTATTTAGCTGATTGCGACGCGGACGAGGATTACGTGGCTCTTACTTCATTAAACGATTTTTACTCTCTCTAGCCGTTTATTTTAGAGGCTATCTGGAGTTTTTGGCGGGAACTGAAAGGAGATGTTGTGCTGTGCAATTTTATTTTCTACAAATGTGTAAAAATCCTCTAAAATGAACAATAGTTGTAGGATATTGATAGTTTTTGAGTAGTAATTATGTGTTTTGTGAGAAATGTGAACTGTAAAGTCAAATGTGGCCTTTTGAGTTGTCACAAGAACTCCGTTGAATGGCACTAGCTGATAACCTACAGTTCAGCTATGCTACACATAGGTTTAAGAAAATGAAGAAACTACATTGAATCTCAGATCTGGCTTAAAGGTCTAGCTGCCAAGCCAGAAAATCCAAAAAAATAAATAAAAAAAATAGAGGCTATGTACGTGGAATTCGCTATCTCTCTCGCGTATTAGTACTTGTCTAAACTTATAACATTGACTGAATTTATTTTAGACTAAATAATCTATCTAAAATATCATAAAATTCTAAACAAGCCGTGTTTGTAAATTTAAGCTTATAAAAAAAAACCAAATGGAATAGACTATATAAACGATGAAGAACGCGATGCATGTTCTTTACAAGCTTTTATTTAACTTGCAATGGATGTACCTATGTATGTATGTATGTAAGTTCGGGTGGAATCTTGCAAGTTAAATTTGACCAACTTCCCGATTTCCGATCGAGCCGAAATTTTTCACGCATATGTATATCGCGTGACAATGTAATAATATGGCACCATGGAGCTGATCTGATGATGGAGTTGGAAGGTGGCCATAGGAATTCCTGTACTATACGAGATAGATCAGTCGTGTTTTGGCTTATTTTACTTGTCTTGGCTAGCACTCTGCTGCTACATGATATCCAGAATCTCAAAAGCTTGTATTTAAAAACCTTTTTAAAAAGACTTTTTAGATTTCTTGCCTGTTTGTCGATTTGTCTGTTTGTTCGTGATTCACGTAAAAACTACTAGGCCGATTACGACGCGGTTTTCACTGATCAATAGATAATTCTTTGACTTAAAATCTGCACTACTTAAAAAGAAACTAAAGTAGATCATGTAGCAGACAACGTGGAGCGTGCCCAGAAGGCTGATTGCATTGACACGCTATATAGCATAAAGCTAATTGCATTTCTAGGAAGCGTTTTCAAGTTAACCTAATTATTGGTTGTAGCAAAACATATTGGGACTATTTTCTGTTTATTATGACTCTTAAGGATAATATTACGAATGTTACACAGAAATATGATATTGATTCATAAACATTTTAACCTGGAAGCTTGACGGGTACATCAAGAGATGGATAAGTTGCGAGGAGCATGACATGATGACTTTTATTGAGACAAAGGACGAATGAATGCAAATATTTCAAAAGCATGTCGATAAGCCCATGTAGTCCTGCCGCAAAAGTCATAGCCATACAGCGCTGACCTCAGGGGCCACATCGACTAGCAGATCTTGGTACAGCAAGTGTAGATTGTGATGCTGGGACAACAGGGCCCGCAACATCCACCACAGCAAGGCGGTCGTCCACAGGGTCCACAAGGTTCACAAGGTCCGCAGCACATTCTGACGGGGGATATGAAAGAGTACCAAGGCCTAAAAATATAGGGGACAGAAAAGCCAACGTCGTTGGATATATTTTTGAAGCTTATGGATTTTTATTTTTCGTGTTTGAACGTACGTACATACGAATGTCAGAATAGAGGAGTGTAGAAGGAATAGACACATTGTACCGACCCAAAGTAGATGGAAGAAGGTGAAAGATAAGAGAGATACATTTGTGCATCATAACGAAAATCAATTCTAGATGAAAAAAGTAGATTTTAGGTATGAAACCTTATTTGAATCAAAATTAATTTCTTTAACATTAGTAATCTTATTGTTGACATTCATACAGAATAGAATGTATTGATTGTGTTATATGTACAAAGTTTTAAGGCACAGAATCAAGCATTCTGCCTATATCAAGGTATGCCAAAATTATTTATAAATTTTAAAGATAACAAGATATAAATACAAAGAACAATGAAAGGAGATATAAACATAGACTTCTAGTTCCGAGATACAATAAGGCGCAATAAGAAAAAACATTCGGCATTGGTATTTATTACATTACCTGCTACTGCAAAACAAAACCTATTTCGCTGTTTCACTATAGCAGCTGGAACAACTGAAGTAAAAAAAAAAGCTACGACCAGTACTTGAGAACCTAGGGAAGCTTTTTGTCCATAGGATGAAAGGAAGAAAGAATAATATTTATTATCGCAAAATAATGTATTTTTTGCTATTTCAGTACACCTTTGTAGAATACATCTTTTTGTCTATTTTCTTCCACAAAGACTCGATCCATACAGATTGATTTAACTTACATATATTTATGTATACACAGCTGGACATAACGAATTTATATAGCTTCTTAGTTTTGCCATTTGACTAAAAAGTATTTATAAGACAGTTTTAATTCTTTACATATTAGCTATATACACTCTTTCAAAGATCTAATATGTGCATGTATAAAAAGAAAAACAAAACTTCAATCAAAACAATAGGGTAGGAAAAATCCCGCATATACTTAAAGCGATGTAAGACAAAGCCCGTGTTAGCCCGTGGGCAACCTTATTGGAGGACGTGTCTACAAATTCAGCGGATGAAAGGACTTTGGGAATGTATCATGTAGATAAAAAGGGTGTTATTACTTTAGAGGACTAGTATTTAAATAAAGTAAATAAACATTTTCCTACACTGTATATTGTAATAAAAGTAGTGTAATATATTTTTTTTTGGATGTGTAGATTTTCGTTTGACCACTGTCTCACCTGATGTTGAGTAATGACGCGGTCTAGGATGAGCACGCTTATCTAGAAGATCTATTGACTCGTGACTTGAAGACTCAAGATTGTATTTGTTAGGAAAAACCCGGCAAATTATTCCACTGAAAGATGAAGCGAAGTGCGATGTGTCTAGTTGTCTGACGATAAAATAGGGATGAAGAAACCAGCTCGTGCAATTCTAAGGAACCCTAAATGTATCCGATAGAAGAGAGATAGCTCTGTAACGTTGCGTCTATGCACTAGACTTGAAGTCGAGCATAAAAAGACGGTAATTGCCGACCACCTTCCTAGCTCTTTTCTCAATTGATTCGAACGCTTCCAACTGGTTGTTTTTAATCAACTCTACGGATTCTAATTCCGTACCCTTTTTTACAATTTAATTTAGAAAAAGTTTAGAAATTATACACGCTTATTTGTTATGTTTGTAATTGTGTGTGACATTTATTGAATGTATGTTTGTGTTGTGGTGTACCTTAAGAATAACTTATTATATTAGTTTATTCTAATTTTAATACTAAACTTATACTAATGTAGAGGGTATCATGCTGGTGTTGTGAGGAAATGCATGTGCAGTGTGTCTTATGTCGTCTATACCTATATATATTAACCTAACTAGTGCCACGTGTGTTGTTTTGTCCGTTTCTGTGTCTGGGTTATTATTTTTAAGCTCTTTGTGTGGCTTGGTTTGTTTGTGAAGTGTGCGTGCAATGCATTGTTGTGGTAGTGCGTGTTGGTGTATGTATGTGTGTAAGTTTTATTGTTGGTTGTGTGTTGGTGACTTTGTGTGTGTTTTATAATTTATTGTTTATTTGTTGTGACAATGTGTTGATGTGTGAGCCTCCAACTGGTATTTGGCTGATGATAATGATTGATATGTTATGATTTTGGTGTTGCAAACTTCTGTAGGGGACGTTAACCACTCTCCATGAGCCGGTCCGTCTGCCTGTTTGCCAGCATCGCAATAAAAAAATTATAACTTTTAAAAAACTTCTGTTTTGTATAAAAAATAAATTTTGTAAGTAAAATTTATGCGTATTGCAAATATTTTACTACATAGTTTGATAACTTCTAAATCTTGCAAGACATCGAAATGTAAGACATTCAAGATAATCTAAGTTTCTTGTTACAGATAGACAAGAGTAGTTTTCAAGAGTAACAATATTGTAACAAATCTTTTCTGTGCCAATCAGGAAATAATAAAGCAATTTGTCGGAAATGTTGTCGTTAATCTTATTATCTACCTTATAAACACAGTTTTATATCATTTTGAATATTTTTATATTAGCTTAAAATTGTCTACTTAGATAAATTAAATAGATATTTTATTCAAACTTTCGAAGTTCATTTTTGATCTCATAAAAATTCTGTTTTATCAATATATCTACGAAACGCTAAAGAAAGAAATCCCACGAATTACCAGTTTCCTCTTAAATAATATTTTAGTGTTAAATTCCACATATTTAGCCTTAGTTCATAAAATCGGCTAAGATAAAGAGACAAACAGAATGAAAAAATGAGAATATAAGATATTTATTTTATAAATCGATAGTAAACCGACAACTAGTTTACCAATCAACATCAGTAACAATACAAATATTTGAATAGCAACTTTTCTAATAAGATTTATGATTGTTTAAAACATAATCGAGTCTAGACGAATATAAAGCCAGAACTTTGCGATTCGAATAACAAACGCTCCCTCTGCCCTCTCCCCTCTCCCCTCTCCCTCTTAAATCCCTTGGGAGTCTTAAAAAGTTAGTTTGTTTAAATAATAAATTAGTTAAGCTGTTTTTAATTGTAATTACTTAATATATGGTTTAACGAATCACTATATCAAGGTTTGTTTTTATAGACTTTAACGATATTACTTAAAAGTCGGTCCTATGCACTGCTCATTTTCTCATACATACATTGAGAGATTGCATGGAAGAGCTCGCTTTTAGCGATAAGGCTGCATTTTTAATCAACAATTTTTTTTTATAATCGGCAGACAAACATCCTGTATATCTCCAAATTAAGCAAGTTACGCTTGTGTTACGGATAATAACGGACTACTCTGGGGCCGGTCTCCGACAATCGGACCATAGTAAATATCGGAAAAAAATCGTTTCCGAAATTTACCATGCCAAAAATCGAACCCGGAGCCTCGGCGTTGCAGTGAGGTAGGCCGGCAAAGGCTTAGCCCGCTCAACCACAGAGGCCGCCATTGTTTAAAAACATATTTTTTAAATTAAATTTAGCAAACAGTATGCTTTTTTATTGCATGACTTCAGTAGATAGACAGACGACCCACCACATGGAAAGCAGTTACCATCGCCTACAGACATTTCCAATACAAGTGCTGCCGCTTTCTAAAGGCGGCTTTTCGCTTTTCGCATCGTATGTCACGCATGCACATCAAAAAACCTCCGTTATTTCAGGATTCCAGTCCACATGGACAATATACACATCCATTGCACTTACTGTGCCTCTTCTGGACAGACATGTGATAGTTCGTCACTTCACCCATAGATTATATTTACCCGTGCAGGAACGGAGAAAGAATACAATTTCCTGCGGCCGGGCGGCCTGTCGTAAGAGACGACTTAACAACCCACAGCCAGATGGTAGGGCATTTTCCCGACTGGCTACCACCCCTGGTCTAGAGCATGCTGCCGTAACAACTTTGAGTTGTGTTCGACATTAGTGACCAGGTTCCAGACTCACTTAAGAGAGCAGCAGCGCATTTGTAGCACCTTTGGTGTTGCAAATGTCCATAGGCGATGGTAACCGCTTTCTATCCAGTGGACCGTCTGCCTGTCTGCTGAACACCTGCAATAAAAAAATAATAAAAACGTCGAGTAAAAATCAATTAAAATATGTCCTAAATATATTCTGCGTTCATAAATAAATTTTGGCAAATAGCACGCTTTTCACGTCGTATCTCGCGCACGCACGCGTCAAGTGGACTTACTGTCTCTCCTGTGAACGGACATGTGTCACTTCACCCCTAAATGATACGAGTGAATCGGGTTTACTGAACAAATATTTAGGAACCGCTTTGTAGGAGTATAATGGTGGAAGGAAAGCGTTTTATCGGACCATTTTTGATAGGTGCGTTATGATTCTTAAATCGTAACTTTTAAAGGCCCCATGGTGTAGATAGCCTAGCTGAGGTGGTTTCAGTGTTAAAATTGCTTTTTTTGTTAAACCCATATAGTAATAGATAAATACAAATTAAATCACGTGTAATAAATACTTAGTCAAAGAGGACATTAAGTTTAATTTATAAATTTCTTTTATTGGATTTCGAAGTTGAAATCTTATGGCAATAGTATAAATTACTATCATAATAAAGTAACAAGGCATAAACAATGAATTTAGTACAACTTAGTGGTATTAACAGTGTATAAAACGCCTTCACAGGCTTTCATGGTAAATTGTAAACAGAATCATAAAATATTATAACTCGACATTAACTCACTGGGTTTTAGTTGAGATTTAAATTTCACACGTTTGTGAGGCATTATTAAATCCAGGGCCGGACTCAAAGAGCCGCGGGAGGCAGCCACTTTAGCGTAGTAAACCTCATATTTCGCTTCGCGCTCCGCTCAAAGGCGTTTGTTGTACTGACAGCGGTGAATTGCTGTCTTATTGAATTATTTAAAGTTTGATTGAGTTTTTTGTAATTCCTCCTTAGACGACCGTTGTCCACTGCTGGACGTACGCTTCCCCAAGTTTGCGCCGCGTATCCCGGTAATGCGCTGTTCTCATCCAGCCCCAACCGACGACCTTCCGCAGATCGTCGATTCATTGGGCTGGAGGGCGTCCTACACTACGTTTGTCGAGCCGCGGTCTCCACTCCGAGACTCACCTTCTCTATCAGTCATCAGTCCTGCGACAAATGTTGCCGGCTGACTGCCACTTCAGCTTGCTAATTTTGCGAGCTACGCCAGTAACTTGGTTTGAGACATTATTGAGATGTATTTGTAATAATAATACATTATTCATATACATTACTGAATATCAATTAGGTGTCATTAACCTGATAAAGCGGTAAGTGTATTAAATATAACGGTTTGTGTAGTCTTACAATAAGTGACGTCGAAAACTACGTAAAATGGGGGAAAAAATAAAAATCATATATCAATCTACAAAACAAATACTTCAGCCACTATTAACGATAGCGATTATTATATAAAAGCCAAAATAATTAATATTTTATCAATATAATTTATAAATGATCAGTTTTCGAATTTTATTTTGTATAGCATGTGTGCAGGCTTTGAAATGGAATTATTATATATATATATATATATATATATATATATATATATATATATATATACATATATATTATATTATTATATATATATATATATATATATATATACATATATATTATATTATTATATATATATATATATATATATATATATATTTAATTATTTATATTTTAGTGCAGGTATAGAATTATTATGTATACATAATTAATAAATCATATGTATTTGTGTAAATAAAAATAAAATAATTGAATAACATAATAATTTTTAATATAGGTTTAATTTTAAATTGATGGTTGTTTAGCAGTAAAAATAAACTTAGTTTTTAATAAATTTAAACTTACTTATTAGTTATACGAGATTAATAAGGTCATTAAAAAGTATAAATCAATATTATTTATAATCAGAAATAAATGCGATTAAGAATAACACATTTTAACGAGCCTTTAAACCTCGTTTAACTAAAACGAAAAAGAAGGTAAATCTTTGTCATAATTGGACCTGGGAGTGATTCATCTTCGGAAAATCGCTTATTGAAATTGACACGTGTCTAGATATAATTGATAGTTAAGTTATGTATGTACATACATAACTTCACGCCAGTTCCCTTACGGGGTAGGCACGAGCAAAAGAGCCCCATTTAGGCTTATTCTTACACACCTCACTTGCTTCTTTGACATTCATAACTATGTATATATATATATATATATATATATATATATATATATATATATATATATATATATATATATATATATATATGTATATATGTATGTGTGTATATATATATGTATATATATGTGTATATATATATATATATATATATATATATATATATATATGTATGTATGTATAAAGCTATGTTCGTCATATCAATCTGCGAAAATGACCCCTTAAATTAAATATTAAATTAAAAAGGGAATAACTTATTGTGAAATAATGGGCAAAGAATTTGTCAGACTTGAACTCGAATGTAGACTTATTTGAATTTAGAATATATTTGCAAAATAATCCGCTCTTCCACTTACAAGACAGAAGCCTAAAGAGGTTTGCTGCAAGGTATGCGGTGACGTCACAGGTGGCGCGGTGAAAAGGCGCGGGTTGACTTTGTAATTCAAATCCGGCCCAGCGCTCCCTGGTACAGTTGAGGCAATATTTAAATATCGCTGTTATAACTCGGTGTGTGTAAGACTTAATATTTTTCGGATGGAACTCAGAGGTATTTTTATATTAAATATTAAGAAATGAGATCTTCTAAGAAGTTTTTATATACAAACGATTCAAAATAAAATACATTTTTAGAAGTATAAAATTGAAAGTCAGATCACGAGAAAACCTTAATGTAAAATACTGTGACTTTATTGAGACAACATTTATTTTTATTACATATAATCGATAATAATGCAAGAAAACTTAACTTATTTGTGTTGTATTCTAATCATAGTCCCTCAACACTATAAGTAGAATACTGAGCCTAGACCACCGTCTTCTATGGGTAAGGTGCCCAGAAGGCTGGCTACGTTTCAACGCTGGATCGCCATACTGATCCGTTGGCCGAGGTAAGCACCAGCCCTCTGATCACCTGAAGAGCCAATGAGTCGTTTCGATAAATTTTGGTAGAGGCTCATGGCCTCAGGACCCTACGGTCCAAGCGTCTCGACAGCAAACGTCACAAACATGTAACTCTCACAGAGGGTTGCATATTTGCGCCGCTTGAGTGATTCAGCTGTTTCCGCCGCTGAACCGGCTGATCTAGACATGTTTGGTAAATGGGATGCGGCCAACGTGTCTACGCAAGTCGCATCCCATACCAAAGGCTTGCCATGCTGCCAGGGAATTAGAGTCATTCCTTCGGGACGCCTACCATCGTCACCTGCAATACCGTTCGGCTCCAATAAAGCGGGCACGTTAGCGAAACTTTTATATATTATACAGCGCGTTCCACTAGTAGCTCACAACGCCCAAAATTCAAGTAAGTCGTTCCACAAGGCGACCGCGGTCGTTGTGGTCGTGGCGAAAACGTCACTAATGACGTCATCATTTTCCATCACACAACGCTCTCAACGAGCCATGTCAAGGGGTGGATCGAATAACCGTTCCACTTGGGTCTACGAGCAAATTTCATCTAACGAGATTTGACATTTGATAAAAAGTTCACGAAGAAAAAATGAGTAGACCAAAATGTTTAAGTCAAAGAAAACATATTTATATAATCGCTTAGGAGAGAATAAATATGAAACCATCACTGTTAAGATTTCTCAGAAAATATAATAATGGTACCTTGTTATAACTCACACACACAGTTTTAGACGCGAGACAGAATTCCCAGAAAGAAAATTATTTATCATAATTATTTGCGTCGTTGTCTAGCAATGAGGCAGTATGATTTGAAATAATTACTTCAAGGAATAACATTCTATTAGTTTAATCGAAATAATAGAAAGAAAATAAAAAAGAAACAAAAAAATATTTGAAGAAATAGCGACGTACTGACATTGCGAACATGTATCTTAAATTAAAAACATATTTTGAAAAGTACGCCGCATTTTCAGCAAACTAAGTTTGCACTCAGCTCATTGCTGTGCCGGAATAATATCCGACACAACTGTAATACTTGCAACGACTCGGAAGGGTTTATCGTAGTAAAAGAACAGTAACTGGTCACAATACTTTATAATCAGAGAACCTTACGGTTTTAATACATTGCATACACACACTAACTCTCGACAAGCATTTTAGAACACCTCGACATCCATCCAATATTACAGTTTATTTTTATTTTATTGGACTTGACTTTATGTTGTTGGTCCGAAGACCTTACAACTTTACCGGGGTTTTTGGGGCGAGTGCGCTCGAGCCCGGGGGGGCAACTTGCTCGAGGGAGCTCCCTAAGGAGTTTTACCTCGGCTGGACTGTTGCCATGAGAGGGGGATGAATTTAATGATGCCCACCATAGGCCGACACAAAGCACTAATTGAGAACGGGCGACGGGTAATATAAAGCCCGAGGGGAAAGATCCCGGCGGGCCGGGATCGATGGTTCGCGGCGGCCTACGCTATTTTACTGCCGTTTCGCAACGTGTTATGGCTGGGAGAGAAGAAACGGCGAAAGAAACTTCCCAGCAACACGCCTAGTCTCTCCTGTGGGAGGAGCTATGTCTCTTAACGTCCCTCGCGGGGACGTGGAGAGATCTTGATTGTCGGTGCCTGCCAGCCCACCATCCTAACCGTGGGCGGACTGATCCGGGCCAGCCGTTTCGTAATAACGTCGACTCTGTCCGTCAGGACGTTACGCGGTCGTCGAACAAGAGCCTTTCGACGAGGCTTATAATCGGACGCGGAAATATTACAGTATATGAAACTTAGCAATTGGAACAACCGATAGCGGATTGAAGTCATTGATAAACTATTTTGATTAAAGTGTTATGAAAGAAAAGAATTTAATGTCTGGAAATTCCATGATAATATTTTATATAAGATATTTTTCAACACACTTGCTCATAAAGTGGCTCTATGGTCACCGCAATTAGGCACAGAATGACACCCATTATCAAACTGTGAGTAAAAAACGTTATAACTCACTAGTGAGTTATAGATATTTTTTTTTAATTTTATTGGTTGAGTTGCTTTGTTCTTAAAAAAGTTTTTATTTAAAAAAAAAAGATCGTGTTCTATAGAACAAATAAATTAATGTTCCTATTGCTTACGCATTTCATGCAACTTCTTATTTAAATAGATAATTTTAACTCGTGCGTGTTTAATAAATAAAATTTTCACTCATATATAACTTTTTTTTATCTACTAAAAATAAAATGAGAAATTATGGTAAATTATAGACAACTACTGTATATAAAACAGGTGCTAATCACAGAATAAATAAAAATATAACATTACTATTCAATTAAGGAAATCGCCGATTGTATCGTTTAGAAATAAGAGGGTTCATAACAAAATTACTTATTAAGTTTAAAAAGAAACACGACAAGAACAAGTATGCTACTCAATAACTGTAACACAACGCTGATTTTCAGTGCAAACCTTAATACTAAAACGAACCAAATATTTTAATGAGTTACAACATGGAATAAACAATAAAAATATTTTGTAAACTTTACGATTTGTATATAAAAAATATATATATAACTCATGCCTGTCCAAGTTGTACTCGTAACATACTTATATGTATAATGCGCATAACAACGTGTATCGATTCATCGAATCGAATATGATCGGATACAGCGATTGTCTACTATTGCCACGTCACTGATATGAGGTAACAATTCTGTTTGGTATAACCTATAAATGTTTCATATGATATCTTACTGTAACATAAACAAATAAGAAATCAAGTAACCAGTCTATTAATTCTCCGACGTCGAGAAAGTTTCGTCTATGGACATTTGCAACATCGGAGATGTTGCCGCTCCCTTCGAAAGAATTTTATTATACTATTTTTTTAAATTTATCATATCGTGCTATGGGAAAACCTCAGTGAGAAGCCCATTATTCCAAATGCCCCTATGTGCAAACTTTCTTAGGAACCGTTGCGTATATGCACGAATCGGTTTAAGAAATTCTAAATGAATGCCCGAACTGATGGCGAGCGGTATAGTAGTGAAAGAATACGAAGGCACCATTCTCAACAGGTCTTCGGAACATTCCCTATTATATAACTTTGTGTGTGAATATACAGGTATTTAACCATTTAAATGTTACAGTAAGCACTATTTATAGTAAATTGTTACACGAGAGGTGAAAGTGATATATTCAGGCATGTGATGATTTGGCAAACGAGCGAGGGCGCTAATAATTTGAGTGCTTAAATAGGTCTTTCATCCGTTGTTAACACTCTGCTTTTCATTTCAAATATGAGGAAAGTAAATAAAAACTGATTAGTTAAACAAACGACTACTTTTCTAATAAAATCAGGCATCACGTACGTCACATATGAAACGTCAAGTTTTTTTTCTGTGGCATTCTACCAGCCAGTATTTTTTTTGTCACTGATGATAGTAAGTAAATATTTAGCTCAAATTTATGTAAATTAAATAATAATTTAGTGAAAAGTAATTTATAGGTATACAATTATGTTACAAAATTGTTGATATTTTTTTATTTCAATTTATGCCGCTATTTAACAGTGGCTGTAATCAAAGTTGGAAAATGACTGTGTCCCATGTATTATCTATGGTTCGCATAGTTTTCTAATTTTTTTTACAGCAGGGAGGATCGTTACCCAGGAACGAAAGGTTCTGTTTTCATCCATGTGATTAAGGCAACTCCAAGCGTGCTTTCAAAATATGAAAATTTGTATAAAATTTAAGTTGAAAATGTTTGAGATAATGATAATAATGATTAAATTAAGGATGTAATATTATCGAAAGGAAATCTACAAGAACCGTCAAAATGTTTGAACAATCAAAGCACTCAACCAATCGCTTATCGTGAACTTTACATAATTAGGTCAGAAAGATTTCAATCGGCAATGAAATCCCCTGTACCATAACTGTTTTATTACATCCCCCACTTCGCTCAATAAGTTCATTTGAACTTTACCAAGTGCGACTACACCTGGCCCAAAATTTCCAAGTAAAGTAATTTCCCTTACATTGCCTCCGAACAGAATTATACCATTATGATTACACCCAATTTCGCTAATGTGTGATGTCAAAATATTACAAGGGAAAATAGCTTTAGAATGTTTCTATCGTGTATGTGAGTATTCAAGATCTATTGTACATTATTAAGGACGTGATAACAAGAAATATTTTATGAATACAAATTTCGTATTTGTTTATTTCTAAGTATTCCTTTAGAATCATTTAATATAAAATATTGTGGCGAGTGATGGTGGAACAATCTAGTGGTTTAAGAAGTTTTAGAAAAAGGTAGATTCTGGAGGGAAAAAACAAGGACAGATAAATTTTAGAAAAGGATAGGCGCTGAATGAACGTTCTAGCATAGAAAGTTTGGGAAGGAAAAGACAGAGATAGATAGATGTTAGAAGCTCTAGCCTAGCTCTAGTCTCTAGCCATGCCGCCTCCACCAGGTCCCGGTCGAAGGTGAAGGCCCAAGAAATGTTGGCTTGACGTTGTGAAGGATGACATGCGTACCAATGGTCTCAAAACGGGGGATGCTGAAGACCGCACGAAGTGGAGTAGAAAAAGTAGAAAAGCGGACCCTGGGCGTCGGAGTGAACGCTCCGAACGCAACCGGGAATTAACGCTCGGATGATGGTGATGAGATAGATGTTAGAAAGGGATAGACGATGAACGAACGTTCTCGAATGAAAGGTTCGGGAAGGAAAAGACTGAGATAGATAGATGTTTAGAAAGGGACAGATTGTAAATTAAAGAATAACGAAAAGAAGATCGAAATTATGGGTTCCAGAAGATTCTTCCAGGTATATAAGCACGTAAAGCCGTTCAGTTGAGTTCAATTCCAGACAGCGAAGCGTCAAGTGCGATACGGAAGAGTTGGAAGAGAAGTTTAATAGAAGACAGTGACAAGTTAAGTGGTGAATTTAGTGACAAATTTAGTGGACAATTAAGTGAAGGTGGAGTGTAGCGTAGTTCGAGAGACGAACCAGAAGCGAGCTACACGCGGTAATATCAGAGGTGGGCACTGCAGTAGCAAGAGGTGGTCTACGCAATATCGGCGACGGTATTGTGAGTGAGACACCTTATCGTCGGGACAATGCATCGTTGGTCGTGCGTATAGGGGCAACCCTATGGAGAGGTATTACGTGCGGCTGTGTAAGTCAATAAAAGCGTTACTTAAAAAAACAGGTGTTTCCTTCCAATCCCAAGTGCGTACCCCCGCTCGCACGTAACAATATACTTTATTTTAAAGGATGTAATTATGTGTATTAATCAATGAAACGACCTTATTTATAGGGATAACAAGTACACTATTGTCCTTGTTTGTTACCCTAACAACGTATACATAAAACAAACTCACATTTGCATTTGTACATGCATAACTTCACGCCAGTTCCCTTGCGGGGTAGGCACGAATAACAGAGCGCCATTTAGGCTTATTCTTACACACCTCACTTGCTTCTTTGCCATTCATAACTCTTGTCATGCACGCTCGTCTGTTCTTAAGGCTCCTGACATCACCTTCTGCTAGTACACGATCAATTCGATAATGGAAGGTGTGTCGTGGCATTCCACGACTTCTGCATTCATCCACTTTTGCATTGTATGTATATCTGTTTAGTCATTCTTTCATCATGCATTCTTTCCACATACCCGAACCACCGGAGCATTCCTTTCCTTACCTTCACCCCGACACTCTCTTTCAGACCAACTCTCTTTCTTACTTCGGTATTACGAACGCGGTCCGCGAGCGTTACTCCGCAGATTATTAACATGTATTAAGTATGTAACAATTTTGACGTAAAAACGTAGTTACAAAGTCCTGCACTGGCGTCGACGATATATATGTGTTTTTTATGGGGGAGAATATGCTTTGATGGCGACAGAATATGTAGAATGCGATCAAACGCATCAACAGATGAATATGTCTAGTAGAAACTACAGACGTGTTTTTAGCTTTTAACCGTAAAATACATTAGACTATGGTTGTAGAATTTAATACGTCAAAACGAAGAGATTTGTGGAATTCAAGCAGAATAATTTAACGACTCAATATTAATGGTCTCCGTAGCCATCTGTAGTGAGGTCTGAAAATGAACGCGTTTAGTACATTATCATTATATTAATACGTGAAGCAAAAACTTTGTACCCCTTTTTACGAAAATTGCGCGGAGGGAGGAGTATAAAATTTCGCACACTTATATTTTATAAAGAGAAGAAGTCCAGAATGTTATTTTTTTTTAATTATACTTAAAAAATACATTAAATCAATAAAAAAATCATTACACACACTACTACCATCTATTTGACACACACACGCATACATACTCTTTTGTTTATTGTTAAAGTTAAATTAACAGTGTAGCCTTGGTGAAATCTGTGATTATAGAAGTATAGTCTTTGACATTAATTATTTAGTTATTAGGACGACTAGTTATTAGGAAATATAGGACCTGTATTAAATGCCTGGTTCTGTGAATCTTTGTAAGAACATTTTCAGCATTTACTCTAGGTTTCATAAGAGTGTCTTTAGAGCTTTCTAATGCATGAATGAATGAATGAGTGAAAACATTTTATAGTATATAGTTATAATAGTTGAAATTATTATTTCCGCGGCGATCGCAGTTAGTTACCGAGTTAATAAAGTTCAAATAATTATAGACTATGTTTCTCGCACAAAAATTAGTCTCCTTTAAAGCGCTATTACGACGTGTGCATCAGACCTAAGCTGAAGTGAGAATCTGCACCTGACCAAAGTCGAAGTAAGAATCTGTATCCGACTAAAGTCAAAGTCAGTTTATTGTCTCGTCGTCTACACGCTTTTATATTCGAGCTATGACGGAAAAAGCCTAATATTATTATGTCAGCAAACAAACTCAGAACAATGATCTAACAATTGTGAAATTTATCCTATCGGGAATCAAAGCCGGTACTTCAGAATTCTAGTGAATGACCATATCTATAATAGATTCTTTTGAGCATTGAACCAGAGTGCGACCTGCATACAAGCAAATTCAATTAACCCAAGATCGAATTCAATAACTCTTAGCGACCTATCAAATTAAAGGCGCTTCGGCTCGAAGGAAAGTTGCAAAATCGCAAATGTGTTTTTCTTGTAGCCCCCAACTTTGATATTTCACCTATTTTGCATTCAACCGGGTGTGAAACGGTTGCCAACTTACGGTTATTACTTATTACAATATCGCCGTCTACATTTAAGGGGGTGGTTATATAATAATTTTTAATATCTTTAAATACAAAAGAACTTACGTTAAGAACATTTTATCATTTACATTTCAATGTATCATTTTAGAAATAACATTAATTACTGCTTATACCATAGCTCGCTGATAAGCGGGCTATGTTGTCTCTTATGGACAAAATCAGAAATGAGGATATCCGTAAGAGAACTAAGGTTACCGACATAGCTAGCAAAATTAGCAAGTTGAAGTGGCAATGGACCAGCAACATTTGTCGCTGGATCGATGGCCTGTGGAGGAGATGAGTCCTGGAGTAGAGAATGCGTCTCGGCAGACGTAGCAATGGACCGGCAATCTGCGCAAGCTCGCCGGTGGTAGCTGGACAGCGGAGGACTGGACTACGTGGAGTGAACTTAGGGAGGCTTACGTCCAGCAGTGGCAAACAATTAGCTGACAACGGCGACGGTTTAAACAATATTTAATACGCTATTTGACTCATTTTACTTGTCTTGCACCTACTTATGACGTCATAAGTAGATACGCTCGTAAAGATCTATGAAGCTGCGAAATTTGTAAAGTAATAAAATGTATCGCTTTTAGCGATACGGCCGCCTTTTGTTTTATCAAGTAACTATTGTCTTGTTGTGCATTTTTGTTTTGATGAATAATAAAGGGTTGTCATGTCTATGTCTAAGTACCTCAGTTGATTTCACCTTTGACGTCCGCTGCCTCATTGTTCAAAGAAAAAACAAGAGACCTTTCAATAAAGGTAAATTAAATCATCCTAATGGATTAAATTCTTTAACTTATACTAATATTAATATTTTCTTAAGTTTTCGCGACTAGTAGTCATGATACGTTTTAACGGTTTAATGCGAAGTAATTTATTTGAAGTTTCGACCACTTTTCAGTAGCCGTGATCACGGATAACAAAAATGTTAAGTGTCAATGAGTATTGTTAAAGTTTTACCAACTGCCAGACCTCAAGACGCTGTGAGCTCTTTCTGCGTGCACCGGAACACAAACCAACTTGATCGATAATTTCTTTTTATTTTTCCTCCCACCCATTTTAATATTAAATAATATATTAGAGCTAGGCATGTTTGCTGAAGAGTTTCTTGCGCCGTTTCTTCTCTTCAAGCCATAACATGTTGCGGAGCGGTGGTAAATTAGATTAGGCTCCAATACAGTAAATAATAACCATAAATAAAATTAAAACTAAATAATCAAAATAAACAAGTTGGTGGTAGGCTAAATAAAACATTAACAATACTCATTGACATTTGACATCTTTGTCTTCCGTGATCACGGCTACTGAAAAGTGGCCGAAACGTCGGAATAATAAAAATCAAATAAATTAGCGCGCTTAAAACCGTTAAAACGTAGTTTTATTATGTATACTAATATTATAAATGCGAAAGTTTGAATGGAAGTTTGATACTCAATCATGACAGATGATTTTTTTTGAAAAGTGATGTATTTATTAATTTTGCAAAAATGTAAAGAAAATTTAATAATAAATATATACGTGCATAATAATATTAAATAAAATGTAAACCGATGATCTGCGCCTTAAGGTTATTACAACACCGCTGTCCGGATTTAATGTTCACATTTTTAGTGGAAACGGCTTGTTGTTGTACAAACCGGCTTTGGCAGAGCAAAATGAAAATTCACCTCGTAAAGTATGAATTTAACACTATTCCAGTGGAAAGAAATTCAAATGTATTTGTATGCTGTAAGGCAACATATTTCATTATTTAAATTATAGTTTTAAACTACACATGCGTGATATATCCATTGCGGGGAGTATTTTGTGAAAAATTATGTATGTTAAGTTCTGTTTTCATCATAATGTATCAACTTAATGAAATATAAAAAACTTGTTTTCTGATTAAAATATGTATGAATGAATGAAAACTCTTTATTGCTCACTATAAACTTAAATCTAGACAATTGATATGGATACATTTGCATTAGTACAATGGGCGGCCTTATCGCTTATAGCGATCTCTTCCAGGCAACCCAATGTCTAAGGAGATTTTAAAGTACATTTCAATAAACGATATTTTGAATTGGATGGATTTGGATGTGGACAGAATGCATGATGAAAGAATGACTAAACAGATATACAATGGAAAAGTGGATGGATGCAGAAGTCGTGGAAGGCCACGACACACCTTCCATGATCAAATTGATCGTGTACTAACGGAGGGTGATGTCAGGAGCCTTAAGAACAGACGAGCGTGCATGACAAGAGTTATGAATGTCAAAGAAGCAAGTGAGGTGTGTAAGAATAAGCTTGATTGGCGCTCTGTTAATCGTGCCTATCCCGCAAGGGAACTGGCGTGAAGTTATGTATGTGTGTGTGTGTGTATGTATGACTTTTTGGTGGTGTACTAAACTAAAATAAAAGTAATAAAACTAAGATCAAATACTATTAAAAATAAAATACAAATAAACTACTATATATACAGATATACATATATAATTAAACATACGATGATATTATAAATTAGATATATATATTTTACTTATTCAAAATAGGGCCCAAATTTGGTATAAGTATATTCAGGTCTTTTTTGTCACTTCATTTTTGGGGGCACGCTAATTCTCAAAAATTGTAAGTCCATATTTTTTTTTGTTGTTGTTTCATTTTTTCACTTTTTATGGCAATTTTTCGATATATTAAAAATTTCCTTTAAGGGCACTGCGTGCATCCACGTGGCTCCACAAAAAAAAACCCCTCAGTATAGGAGTTTTGTGTATTATTGATTTACCTTTATTGAGATGAATAAAATAATAAAATTAACACTTTCTATCCAAAAGGTAATCATATTATTATATACTAGATACAGTAGTTTATAAGGCCCGTTACTTACTTAAGTATTAAGTTTAATAAAATATACATATCTATGTAAGCAAACGAGTGAATATAGAAAAAAAATGCGATAAAGAAAATATGAAAATTACATGTCAGTAAAGGTTTATAACAAACTTCCCGATGATTTCAAATATCAGCCCACAAATCTATTCAAACAAAGACTACACAAATGGCCGTTGGATAAATGTTTTTACTGTAATTTTTTGACAAATTGAATACGATTGACATTAATGTATACATATATATATTTTTATATATATTTTTGTTAATTTTGTGATAATTGTGATAATGTGTTTTTGAGAAAATTTGCACGCCTCATAGGCAAAACATGTGAATCTTGTATTCTTATGATACCTCAAATTTATGTATCATGTTTTAAGCAATAAATTAATTTGAAAAGCAGAAAAAGCGAAGTAGTAAAGTATTTATTTACTAGGATATTCCCGCGACTTCTTCCATGATTGCCTTGAAATTCCCGCGGGACACAAAGTATCGTAGCCTTTGAAAAAGAATATAAGCTATCGTTTTGGTGAAAATTGTGTTGAAATAAGCTAATTTTTATGCACCCGAACAACTTCAAACTGCTCCCGGAATACCTATGGGATTTCTGAAAAAATATCATACGTTTTATTTACATAAAATTTGTTATCGTTCTGTGAAAAAACCGCATTGGAAATTGTTTTTTTTTTTAAATCTGGCTCTTTTAAATAATTCCCAGTAAGTGACAGTGGTTTGGGACAAATATTTTATCTATAATTATGCTGTTTTTTTTATTAAGTTTTGGTATTTAATTTTAGGTTTCTATTTTATAGTTTAGTTGAATTTTTAAAATAATTTTAGTTTATGGTAACTATAAGTAAATATTTCCCAGAAAAAAATCCGCCGAATTACCAGAATAAAAAGTAGCGCAGATTTTAAGTGTTAGAATTTGCTATCAATCAGTGAAAAAAGCATCGAAATCGGCCCAGTAGATTTTACGTGACGACCCAAACAGACAAACCGATAAGAAATTAAAAAAAAATGCGTCGAGTTCTCCATCTCTATAGTCTATACTAATTTTTTTTAATAGCTTCAGGTACAGACATAGCATCTTTAGAATTTTATTATATCATAGATTTTACAATTTTTGGATGACTATCAGCTATTCACATTATAATATATAAACTATGTATTATATTTTAAATTGCCCTCATTAATCCTCGAAAAGGCCATTAAAAATCTCTAGTGGCCCGATAAAGGATTTACAATCAATCACAGGGCAACGGTAAAGTCGCGGACACACTGACGCATGACGCGTCAGCGCGCGATCATTCGTTATCCCCGGAGCATATTCGATTCGGAATCGAGTGATTTATAGGGGCGATTGCAGCGATCGTCTCGCTCCGACGCACGCGATAATCGATATCGCAGGATTCACTTTTATTAAGCTCAGTATTAAGTGTGTGTTGAGTGTGTGTAAGAAAAGCGATAGCGGAAATAAAAACGGACTCGATCGGTATGATACCACACTCTTACAGAATGTCGGTTGAGATAGAAGGACACGAAGAATGAGATAGAAGAGAGGGTATGGGACGGGATATGGAATTGGAATAGAAGGAGGGGAAAGTACGTCATAGAAAGTCTCACGTGTCGCACGTAATATTATTAGCTCAGGACTAATACTTTCACAGAAGTTTTCGAGCAGTGCGTCCTCGCCGTCCTGACCTACGGTGCCGATACGTGGACATTGACAGCACTAACCGACATAGCTTGCAAAATTAGCAAGTTGAAGTGGTAGTGGGCTCGTCACGTCTGTCGCAAGACTGATAGCCAATTGTGCAGACGAATCCTGGAGTGAAGACCACGTCCCGGTAAATGTGTTGTCGGACGCCCTTCAGCCTGATGGACCGACGACCTGGACAAGATCGCCGGTAGGCGCCAGCAGTGGACTGTGATTAGCTGACGATGAATAACAGCTTCACGTCGATATTCTTTTTCGTTTATGTGAGAGAGTGGTATCCCATTGATCAAGTTGGTCCTAAGAGCTGTTTTGAATAATTCAAGTATGGCTCTGCCACGTTAAATCTATTTGTATAATTTTTGAATCAGCATTAGCGATCGTATTCACAAATCGCTACCGCCTCTCACCAACTTCACTTAAATTCCTGTAATTCCGTACAAGCTTTCCCGATCGTGAGGCTGCCGGGCCATGACGATTGGTGCGGTGTGGCAGCAACTTCCCGTGATATAAATTTTTGCAGTTTCTCGGTAGTCAGGTACGTTACATCACTTTTTTCAATCTCCAACATATTTTAAAATATCCGTATGAAAGCTTAATTGAAAGTTGAATATTACTGCGGGCAAATTGAGGTGAAAGCTCTTTTATTCGTGGAAGAAGCAATTTTAAAATTTTATTCTGCATCACTAAGTGATTTTAAATCGAGAGTGAGTGTTTGTTTGATTCACATTTTCTATTTAGAAGTCAGTTTTATATTAGAGTGTCTTTATCATGTTTCTAAAACCACAAAAACTTATAGACGCGTGACTTTATTCCATCTATATATTATATACGTGAAGCAAAAGCTGCTTTATGATTGTGAAATTTTCTTGAAGATGATGGATACTCAGCGTTTTCCAATGCCGAGACTCTCTTATCCAAGTGTGATAAAAAGTCAGCTACAGGGGGATGCACCTGTGACATATTATCAATAAACATTGTAACCTACAATACAAGTTTGTTGCTTGATATTTACTAAAATAGATGTTTTATTAGAGTCCCGAATACCTATATACAACAACACCTTTGCATCTTTATCTAGCTGATAACTCTGCTAACATGTATGTATCTAATTTTCGATGTATAAGTAGGAATGTTAAAAATGGGTTGGATGTGTAGATACACAACAGGACAGGATTGTAGATTGAATAAGGTGAATGATGAAGATTTGATCTGGGAATGAACGGTGATCTGTCGTGAATTAAGAGCGTAAGAGGGTAGTAGGGTGTGTGGTAAGACTAAGTTGTTGTTTTAAAGTGTTTCTAAGGTGTTTAGACTACAAGTGTTTATTCGAAGATTTATTTTAATTCAAACGAGTCAATTTATAAGCACCACGCTTCACCCTCACATATATATGTGAATGATAAACTAGAAGATTGACGTATGTCAGAATACAGGAGTATAAGAATAAAAGACATTGTGCCGAACCCAAATAATTGGAAGATGGTGAAAGAAAACAGAGATGTGAGAGTATGTTTATTTAGATTATACGCGTATTTATATAACGAATAAATATTTTGTATCTCTTAACCAATGTTCTATATCATCTTGTGTTTATCAAAAAAGAACATTCTCGAAAACATAACATCAAAGCAAAACTGGCTCAACCCGAAACAAAATAATAACAATATGTCAAAAAAATGTCAACAAGTTTGCGAGGACACATATCATATAAACTTTATGCCTTGGGACGCATAAAATGCTATTTATAGGGGCTCAACCTTTCACAGAAACAGTTACATGTTATCTTTACATATCCGTGGAAGTCTACGGGCATATAATTTTGGTTAATACACTTTTATGGCGAAGCTTGGGTTGGTATACGTGATTGATGACGTCAGGAGTCACGACATGCTATATAACCTATTTACTAGCATTGCCTACTAGTACTTTATTTAAATTTTCGCGTGTTCTCTCGTGGAAGTGTCTTTAATTTATCAAAAGTTGATATTAGAGGGTTCAATTCTGTCTTTCAATTCAGATGAAGCAACCGAATTGATCCATGTAAAAATAAACTTAAATTGTTCAATGTCATCGAATACCGTCACGTGCTTTGAGTTCTGTGCCTTTTAATCAAAATGGTTTCATTTGTTTAATGCATCTAATAACATCATTAGTGGACCTCTTCGTATCCTACATCGTTATATAACCTTAACATTTCTAAGTTAACGATCTAATACAAAAATAAGTTTTCAAATCAAAGCGTTACATTTTGTAATTAACACATTTAAATGTACACAAACAAACAAAGATTTATTTCAGTAGATATGGTTACTGGGCTAAAATTATCATTTGCTTTTTAAACACTATCGCTCGTTCCTCATCCTTACTAGCTAGACTTTATCACTTACCAAAGTAAGAGTTACCTAATTTATGAAAGTCAAAGCTATTAGACTTTATGTCAGCAGTATATACATAACGTGCCTTAGCCTCCATAATGACTTGTTCATTTATTTGAATGGTAATAGGCTTCGCAGTCCTGCAACCTAAGCATGTTGACTTGGGGCCAAGTTCCACTATGCTCGAGGGTGACCCGTGAAAATATCTATTATTAAAATTTGCAACAGTATTCGTGTTATTTCCCCACAGACCGTTCGTAGTCGTTTCATAACACATGAAAACATTGGCAAATATTCTATAGTTATTGTATGCAAATTGGCTGGGATTGGGTTAAGTTGATCAAAGTTTGTGTTAAAACAGTGTTTATTGGACGGCGAAAGATAAATATCTTGTCAAAATTGTCTTTGTGAAAGGTTGCCCAACAGGTTAAATAATATGATAGCTTGTTTTGATATTTTGTTTACGCCATGTCTTTGCAGTAAAGTTAATTACACTTTTTTATATCGCTGGGGAGTGCATTTACGCATTCTATCGGACCTCGAGGAATCTACACACACCTTCCTTCAAGAAAGAGTTATGAGATGCCAGTCACCAAACTATCCAATTCACCTTTCAGTAGCAATAGCATGCCTATTTACAAAAACTGTGACCTAAATTATCTTCTAAGGAAAAATGTTGTGTACCTTAGCAGAGTTAAACACTACTACTTACTACTAGTGTTGAAATTAAGTCAGTCTTATTACGCTAAAAATTATATTTTCCTTAAAAAGTTGTTGCCACTTTTCCTGTCACATGATTCATTACTGGTCAATATTTGTAAAAACTAAATAAACTATATTATGTACTTTTTACAAGTAAGGTATTGACCCGGAAGTCTGAGTCAGAGAATGAAAATTTAAAATTATTTCTTAGTTACCCTTTATAAAAATCAGAACTTCCTTAAACCGGGTCTACTGTATTATTGGAATCTAGCTATGTGGACTCAGACAGACAGTGACTGTCAAAAATAAATCGTATTAAGTTTCAAAGGGTTTTATCAAGCCCTTTTTTGTCGAGGTGTAATCCGCAATGGACACCCTATCATCTAAGGAGTAGGGTAGTATTAGACTCGCGATGGTGGTTTTGAAAGTATTAACTAAACCGTCCCGGTGTTTCATCCCAAGGCCGTGAAGTCTCGGGAACAGATACTTCCGATAGATATGTTGCTTAGAAGTTTGTTGCCCTATTTTTTTTTCTTTATTAGTAACTAAAATTGCTTTGGAAGCGGTGGTAGACTCATCATCATTCAATAAGAGACCTGCAAGATTGCATTTTGAAATAAATATTTACTTAACCCTTTTGAGGTTACAAACTTAAGATTATTTTTGTCCAAAGCTGCCCGGTGCCATCAAAATTGCCGCGCCGAAACCAAAAGAATTATATTGTCTCTTTTACTCTAACACAAATTCTATGTAGTTAGAGAGAGAAAGCATCAGTTCATCGTTCGTTTCAATTATCTGTATTTGACCACAAATTTGTGGTGCTTCCCAGTTTGCCGTGTGTGACACTCGAGAACAAATTGGTGGTGGTTCCGTGTTAAAGGGTCAACGTCTCATTAGGACCTTTTATGGCAGATGGGATGTTGCACCCTCCCTGTTCTTCAATGACTGCGCGTGTAGGAGCACATCGCAGCCCCATCTCGGAGTCTTCATTGGAGCGATGAGATTAGATTTTATCAAGTCCTAACCTAGATCGTACCTGAGCTGATAACGAATCTCAAAGTTAAATAAATAATTTAATGATTTGCTTCTCTTTCTTCAGTTCCTGCAATTCGAGGATTGTCTATAATGTTACTGGAAGTCTGCAAGCGTGTACATCGGTAGACATACGAGATTAATGGAATTCCTGTTGCGCCATTTGGCAGCCATTTTTAACCGATCGTGATGCGGAAGTAAAGTGACGGGAGTGGAAATTTATATTGAATTTAGGTCAGCGCGATGTCATATTTATGGTTGGGCTTTTTATTCTTGTAGATTTTTGTGTAAACTGTATATTAGAAAAGTAAATATTTAATCCACTTCTTTCTTCAACATCTACAAAATGGTATGCTAGGTAAATAATAAAAAAAAAGAAAAAGAAATTTGCAAAACGTCATTTTTATTATTTACTTCGCACTAACTTCAAGATGTTGTAGAAAGAAGTCAGTTAAATGAAACACGGTGATAACATGACGTAACGTAATATAGTCATCATCTATACAATCGCTGCTGAACATACCTTGTACCTTTATATTTAGTTTGGTTGCAATCAAATCAAATCAAATAAGACTAAAACAATCTTTAAAATACTAACCTTCTAATTTGTCTTTAATTATTTGTAACATAATCAATCACTCGATTTTATGTCCAAAGCCCTTTTCTCAGAGTGGCATTTTGCTTATCAGATGTTGTCAATCACTATCAAGCAGAAGAATCACCGACTTCGCAAACGCGATGCGTTGACGCACTGACAGACAGACAGATTACCTTCAACACTGACAAATGTTTATTTAACGTCCGTATTATATGAAAATCGACTTAAACAACCTAAAAATAAAGCGTAGAATCGTTTATAAATGTTCTCTCTTAGGAAATTTTGCTATCAGGAGGAATGGCGATGCGGTCGTTTGTCTTTCGAGACATACATGTTAAAGTGTTATTAAATAGGATTTTTATTCCTTGTTTCAGGATTCAATAAGAGGTACAGGTACGTGGTTTATAAGCTATTTATTATATTATTTTGGTCGCAAGAACAAAACAAATTTTGGTTAGGTACTTTTGGTATAGCTTCTTTAAAGAGTGGAACATCAGTTGTAGTTGAGACCAGGTTATTCTAGTCATGCACCATGTAGGCATACTAAAGACTGAGCTATATATAATAGATCTGTAAAGCATTCGAGTTAGTACAATGATTTTAAACAAAAGAAAAAAACGAGGAGGTTTATATGGACCAGCAGTTTATAGCAAATGGAAAATTTAATTTTTAGAATTGTTGTCTGTCTGTTGTTAGATCATCATGTGAGAAGGACTGAAACGGATTTATGTGAATCTCGGTACAAGACTAGGTTATATCTCAGGTATACTTAGGACATTCTTTATGCTAAGAAGTGACGTCGATTTCGTGAGATACATGAATATAGCGAAACATATGGCGTTTTTGGTGCCGCCGTCAAATACATCGTGGTAATGTCAACAACAACGAAGTTGTACTGGCACATGCTAATGTTAAATAACAAGAACACTATTATTAATCATCTAGAGCACATCCAATGTACCTATTTACATTTTACTGACGTAACTTATACACAAAAAAATAGTTTGGAATTTTTTAATGAGAAAATTACTGTTATCTGTGTAACCTTTAATGTCACTTAAGCAAGCACTCCTAATAAAAAAAATTGGTATATCAAAATATGGCAACTTATATAAATAATAATAACCATAAATGTCCCAATACTGGGCTCGGGCCTCCCACTATAGAGGGGAGGAGACAGCATACCCGCCACTTTTTTTTTTATTGCAGAAGATCAGCAGACAGGCAGACGGCCCACTTGATGGAAAGCGGTTACCATCGCCTATGGACATTTCAACACCAAAGGTGCTACAAATGCGCTGCTGCTCTCTTAAGGGAGACTGGAACCTGGTCACTAATGCCGAAACACAACTCAAGGTTGTTATGGCGACATACTTTAGACCAGGGGTGGTAGCCATCCAGTCGGGCAACTGCTCTACCACCTGGCTGTGAGTTGTTAGGTCGCCTCTTACGACAGGCCGCCCGGCCGCAGGAAATTGTATTCTTTCTCCGTTCCTGCACAGATAAAAACGCTTGGACGGCGATAACAACAACATTATCAAATAATCTGGTTTAAAAATGTCTAAAATCAAAAGCTTCATTTACAAGGGTAATAAGGGAAGCTGCAAGTACTATACCTATATATTTTAAGTATATCTATATATATCTATACACATAAGAAAACTGTAGAGGTCAAATTTCTGTACAATGAAAAAAAAATGCTTTAAACCGAGTCAGGGGAATGTAAGAAATGAAATAGAACTAATTTAGATCTTTTTCAAATTTTTTTATTTCTCTGTTTGTCTGTCTATTTGTACCGGCTAATCTTCGAAACAACTGGACCGATTTAAATGAAATTTTGTATGATGGTAGCTTATCCCTGGTCAACATATAGGATACTTTTGATCCCGAAAAATTAAAGAGTTCCCGTGGGATAGTTTAAAAACCGCACCACGCGGACGAAGTCGCGGGCATGAGCTATAGAACATAAAACTATGAGTAATTTTTATATATGTAGATATAAATACATTGATCAGCCTAAAGTAAAGGATTTCGTAATAGTCACAAAAGTCTACTGTTTTTGCCTTTTTGCTTCCCGAGGCCTAAAAGTGTGTATTTGAATAACTTACATTAAAAAAATTACTCGACTTGTTTTTTCCGACTTTTTATTTAAGTGAATTTCGTTACGTATTGACAAAAATACCTTTGAAGTTAAAGCTTTCAACAAGCGCATTCTCGTTGTAACACGACCGTAACTCGCTAAAAATAGTCGGCGACAGGCGTCGTTACCCATACTATGAGTTTCTCAAAATATGTATTTTCCAGTAAATATTTATAAAAATTTAAATACGGGTATAATTTTATTTTTCTTGGCGATTATTAATCCCAATTTACTCCAACTCTGCAAATCTCTTCAATTGCTCATCAATTGACAAGTCTCGCTACTATGGGAGTATAAACCGGCTGCTTTTGTAGATTCGCATGACGAACATGACAAGTTACCTCTTCGCTTCAACAATGTTATATTGGAATTTGAAATTTTAGAAAAGGGCTTTTTATCTCTCAAAAAATAACAATTGTTCGAAGGTTACAAACTATTTTCTAAAATTTCAATTTTCAAGATTATTGAAGCAATAATGCGAAGTATCAAAATAAAGTGGAACTTTATGATAATTCTTACAACTGCCAGCATATCTAGACACGTGTTAATTTCACTAAGCCATTCTCCAAACCCGGCCGAAGTCCTCAGGAAGTCTAGCTCCAGAGATAAAGACATCTATCAATAAAGACGTCTACAAACTAAATTATACTTTAAAAATATATACACAAACGAATTACAAACTTTCTCCTTTTCCGAAGCTAATTAAAAATAGTAAATAAATCCAACATTTAAAAAAAATATATATTTCAGGTACAAAACTAACCCTAGACCATAGTCAGGAGGGAAGATTCCGAAAAGACTAGCCTCAGAGTGCTTTATTGAATGGCGCAATTCTAATTCGTTGTCACAGGCACAGACCAGACATTGATCACGTGAAACATTAAACAAGCATTAATCTATTATTATTAAATACCTGCTGCAGTTTGCCCCGTGGCTACGCCGCGTGTCAAACCCTGCGTAGTAGCTTTATTTTACTTAAATAAAAACTTAATTCGGTTTTTAACAAATAATATAAAAACATAATAATAATAAAGAAACTAAGTCCATATAATCTAGACAACTGCCTAGCAAAACACAGTTGTGAGTCGAAGTCAATCTGATTTGAAGTAATATAATGAATAACAATTCCGAGAAAATTTCTGCGGGATTCCCGAAATATAAAGCATCGCATCACTTGAAAAGGACTTAAACTATCGTTTTAGTGAGATCGTATCGAAATCAGCTAATATTTATACAATTTAACTAATTTGTACCATACCTGGGAAAATTCGAACGCGGTTCCCGGGACACAAAGTATCGTAGCATTTAAAAATAATGTAAGCTATCGTTTTAGTGAAAACTGTGTCGGAATAAGTAAATTTTTATGCACCCGAACCACTTTAAACCGCTCCCGGGAAAAGTCCCGCGAGATTCCCGGCATAAAAAATATCACATATTTTGTTACATAAAATTTGCTATCGACCAGTGAAAAAATCATATTGGAATTCAATTTTTTTAACGTGTGCTATTTTATATTATTCCCAGAAAATTTCCATGGGATTTTAAGTTTAAGAACTTGCTTTAGATCAGCGAAAACCGCATCGAAATCGGCCCAATAGGTTTTACATGAATCCTGAACAATAAGACAAACAGACAAGAAATCTAAAAAATATTGTATCGTGTTCACCATCGTTGATGTAGTATATTACAGTTTTTTTTTTAATAGCTTCAATGTATAGACACGGCATATTTAGAATTTATAGAATAGAATGTATAATATTATAGATATTTTTATTTTTAAATTCAGATAATAATATAAGTCTTCCCTAGAACTAAACCATTAAAAACACTAACTCGTTTTTATGACGTGTTTTTGAATGATGACAATAAGTATGTATTGACTACTGAGTATTTTTTTGGAATAAACATCGTATTATTACATTGAAAAGAAATGATACCTATTTATTTATTGCATATATATATAAAAATATCATACATTATAAATATCTTCGTGTTGATGATATAGTAAAACATCGTGGAAAAATCTGCATATAATAGGCAGATAGGCGATTTTTTATTTTTTTTATTGCAGGAGTTCAGTAGACAGGCAGACGGCCCACTGGATGGAAAGCGGTTATCATCGCCTATGGACCTTTGCCACACCAAAGGTGCTACAAATGCGATGTTGCTCTCTTAAGTGAGTTTGGAACCTGGTCACTAATGCCGGAACATACCTCAAAGTTGTTATGGCGATATACTTTAGACCAGGGGTGGTAGCCATCCAGTCGGGCAAATCTCCTACCACCTAGCTGTGGGTTGTTTAGTCGCCTCTTACGACAGGCCGCCCGCCCGCAGGAAATTGTATTCTTTCTCCGTTCCTGCACGAATACAATGCGATGTACGAAAATCAATTAGCTTTGATTGAACGTGGTGGCTATAGCATCAGTAGTCTTAAAATTAATAAGTTTATATACTGACGTTACTTAGTCTTGCACAAATAATGTTTCTCCAAGGGTCTGTTAATGCGAAACCAGATGCGTTCCATATTCCTCTTATATGGCCTTAGCCACTTTGATAATATACCGTTCTACCCTTCATTTATTACACCATACATTACCCAGTGTATATTCGATACAACACTCAAAATAACAGCAAACTCGCATCACTTTCGACCTAAAACAGTAACGTAAATACAGAGTAGGGGTTTCGTGGCGCAAGATGACGTACAGCCCACTTACCCGACAAAATTCAGCGGAGAGCAAAGTTCCCTAAGTTACTCTATGGTAATGTCATGAAGATTTATAATAATTTCCATTCCCACGCCGTTATGGCTGCTTTTTTGTGGGTTAACAATTTCATAGGTAAGGTAGGCGATATATGTTTTTGGACTAATTTACCGAAATTGTCTTAAAATAGATGATGTCTTTCACGTATTAGTGGAATGTGTCCAAACTCATAATCTTAGGAGTGGTATGAACTTATTTGATGTAGGCTGGTGCAATAGTATTTTGGCAGAACCCTTATCAGACTCTGCCAACAAAATTTACAAACGTTTTTCACATTATTAATTATTAAGGAGACGTAGTCAAATTGTGGTTGATCTTACTTAAAAGATTTAAAAAAATATTATAACTAAGATATCCTCGCGATTTTCTCCATGCTTGACTTCAAATTCCCGCGGGACACAAAATACTGCAGCAGTTTTAGTGAAAATTACGTCGCAATAAGCTAATTTTTACGCACCCGAACAAATACAACCCGCTCCCAGACAAATTTCCGCGGGAATCCCGGGATAGTAAGTAGCGCACAGTTAAAATCTAAAAATTAGCTGTCGCTCAGCGAAAACCGCATCGAAATCGGTCCAGAAGTTTTTACGTCAATCCCGAACAATCAGACAAACGGACAAGAAATCTAAAAATAATTGCATTGTGTTCTTCATTGTTTATATGGTCTATTCCAATTGCTATTTTGAAATGGCTTCAATGTACAGACACGGCATGTTTAGAATTTTATAATGTTATAGATAACACCAATCTATATAAATTTAATTATATAAACACTAGCGGCCCGGCGCGGTGTCACCCGCGCTCTTCCCCGCTCCCGTGGAATATAGCGTCATGTTATATAACCCATGACACTCCCTGTTAACGTAGCTTTCCAACAGCAAAATAATTTTTAAAATCGGTTTAGTAGATCCAGAAATTACCCCCCACAACATCACAAACTCACAAACTTTACCCCTTTATAATATTAGTATAGATTACTTATTCACCGTTTACGATTTTAAAGACATTATCAAACACAGTAATCTGTAGTTCCAAAATCCATTTCAATATCTTGGCGTGGCAAGTATATTCAAAGTATGATTCAATTGCGATAGTGCGAGAAATTCGAATTCTACTAAATCGACTAGGTATATCTTCTCAATGTCGTCGCGGCAGAATAATAGTAGAAAAAAATCGACATTACCATTAGCAGAAATGGCGTTAGTCGAAATTAATAATGAAAAGTTACCAAGATAAACATTTTTTCGCGAGTTTTCACTTATAAATATTTATAAAGGTAGAGTGGCGTGCCCGTGGAACGCCGTTGGTATTAACAGATTACCGAAATCAGACAAACCTACGATTGAGACGATAGTGTTCGGCGATATCGACGAGACAGTAGTAGTAGAATTGAGCCTCAGGTGTCTTTAAGTCTCGTGTGCATAGGTATTATTCACAGGTGTCGACCCATCATCAACAATAAGGGTTATCAGGGTCAAACGCGAACTTATCATCAATAAACAGTATAACGCATACTTGGAATTCCGCTAATCCGTCCAAAGTTTTACAAATCAACTTAACAAACCAGTATCCTTGAACGTCAGGGACTAACAGCGACCCCTCACATCCCTCCACCTAACGATGCGATAATTCTTGTTTTTGTTTATGCTCCCCCTAATGGCTGTTTGGAGATGTATCACGATCTTACAAGAGGTTTTTGGAGGTTTTTCTGTTTGAATTTATAATATTAGCATTGTGAGATACATTTACAAGATAATTAGATTGTGTTCTGTTTTTGTATTAACTGCCATGTGTAATGAAAATTATTACTTTCATCTGTAAGGCAACCTTTTACGTTTATTTTTTATACAGTTTTTTCACATCCATTCCGTTTTTTATCCGTGCAGAAACGGAAAAAGAATATTAATTTCTTCGTAACTCAAAGCAAGCCGGGACCGATGCCCTGGGCGGCCAATTCAAAGGATGGCAAATTCAAACTTCGCAGATAAATACACAAATTCATAATTAACACAACTGTGACGACTGTGACGTCTAGTGCTTTAAGCACATAAATTACTTTTCGTGGGGTACGTAGGCAGAGGTTTTTTTTATTTCTTATTTATTATTATTAACATCTCTACGGACTCGAGTTCCGTACCCTTTTTTACTAATTAATTTCTATGAAAAATTTTAGAGTCCATACACGCTTATTGTTTATTTTTGTTACTGCGTGTGACATTAATTTAGTGATTTTTATGTTGTGGTGTACCTTAAGAATAACTTATTATATTAATTTATTATAATTTTAATGCTAAACTTAGAATACCCGGAAGGACCCCACCATGCCACGCGGAGGTCCCATGGTGCAAACCAAGCCACCACTTCCGCCTCCACCACCGGCAATGACACCCACACCGACTCACAATGAGTCGACGGTCGCGACCCTGGTCCAACTAATGGAGGCCAGGTTCGCGGCCTGGGAGGAGCGCATGCGCCCGGCCCATGTCACCCCGCCGAGACCCATGCGCCCTCCTCCATCTACGACGATGCACTCTCCTGTGCTCCCGGTAGAGGAATATCCCCCTCTACCCTCCTCAAACAAGGCGAAGACAAAAGGCGAGGCAGCCGCACGAAAAGAGGTGCCTGCCCCGCCACTTCAAACTGAAGCCCTTCCTTCAACCGCATCTGCAGAAGGTTGGGCAACGGTGACCCGGCGGCGAAAGCCGAAACAGGCGCAGCCGCCGGCCACACGGGGAAAGAACGGGCCCCCAAATAAGTCCCAACAAAAAGAAAAGCGGCCTTCTGCACAAAAGGCATCCGCCACCTCGTCGGCCAAGGCTAGCGAGAGGAGGCCCCCAAAACTGCGGGAACCCAAATCCTCCGCCGTTATTCTGACCCTGAAGCCAGGGGCGGCGGAAAGGGGCGTCTCGTACGGGGGCCTCCTCGAGAAGGCTAAACAAAACATAAAGCTGGCCGACCTCGGTATCGAGGGAGGCGTTCGGCTAAAAACGGCGCGCACGGGGGCGCGAATGCTCGTTCTTCCGGGCACATCTAGCGCCCCCAAGGCGGACGCTCTAGCCGAGCGTCTTCGAGGCCTCCTCGACACCGAGGACGTGGGCATATCCAGGCCCATGAAGACTATAGGAGTTATAGTCTCGGGCCTGGATGACTGCACAACGGCAGGCGAGGTGGAGACCGCAATCGCGCGGGTCGCCGACTGCCCGGTCGATCACATCCGGTCGAACGGAATTCGGCTCGGACCGGATGGCCTCGGCACGACAGTCGCGACCTGCCCGGTGGCGGCAGCCAAAAAATTAGAAGGCCGCAAACTATTGGTGGGGTGGGCCTCGGCAGCGGTGAAGCCCCTGCCGGTAAAGGCCCAGAGGTGCTACCGATGCCACGTCGAGGGACACGTGGTAGCTAGGTGCACCTCAGAAGTGGACCGCAGCGGGTTATGTTACCGCTGCGGCCAAGTCGGTCATAGGGCCGCTACCTGCCGAGCCTCGCCGCATTGCAGTGTCTGCGAGGCGGCGGGCAGGTCGGCCAAGCACCGGCTTGGAAGTGGGCCTTGTGAGGCCCGCCCCACCAAGAAGAGGCAAAAGAAGAAAGCCGCGACGAGCATGCCAGTCCAGCCGCAGCCACAACCGCAAGAGCCGCGCGAGGAGGCGGTGGAGGGTAACAAAACCAATTAATGGATCGTACACCTCTACGCCTCCTCCAAGCGAACCTGAACCACTGCGCCCGCGCTCAGGATCTCCTACTCCAGAGCATGGCGCAGTGGAACATCCAGGTGGCGGTGGCCGCCGAGCCGTACCGGGTCCACACCAGAGACGACTGGGCGGGAGACCTGGACGACACGGTGGTCATCATTGTGCGGACGGCTGCGGGCTGCCCCCCCCTCGCCAACGTCGTGAGGAGCAGGGGCCTCGTCGCGGCCACTATCGGGGAGTTAGTAGTCGTAGGAGGCTACTTCTCCCCGAACCGAAGTCTCGCCGACTTTGAGAGCTGGCTAGCAGATGCGGGCAGGATCGTCGCACAGAGCCACCCCCGCCCGGTGTTGGTGGCGGGCGACTTCAACGCCAAATCCACGGCTTGGGGTTCCCCTGCCACCAGCGCGCGGGGGAAAGAGCTCGAAGATTGGACGATCCAAAACGGTCTTGCTATTCTAAACCGGGGGACAGTGCACACGTGCGTGCGGATGCGGGGCGGATCCATAGTGGACATAACGTTCGCTAGCCCCGCAATAGCACGCCGTGTGCAGGACTGGAGAGTCCTGGAGGGGGAGGAGACGCTGTCGGACCACCGGTACATCCGGTTCAGCGTCTCCCCCCGTAGTTCGGGCAACCGACTACCGGAGCGTCCCCCGGCGGATGAATACCCACGCTGGGCATTAAAACGTCTCGATCGGGAGGCTCTTCGGGAGGCCCTCACAGTCAACACCTGGGCGGAGGGTCCCGACGGAGAGTCACCCGACGTAGACGAGGAGGCGGAGAATCTACGGTCATTGATGACGTCAGTGTGCGACGCGGCGATGCCGAGGCAGGGTCCTCAAAGACCCAAAAATCTGGTGTACTGGTGGAACGACGATATCGCCCGCAAGCGGAAAGCTTGCGTCATGGCGAGCCGCCGGTACGCCAGATACAGGAGGAGGCGTCGCCGCGCCGATGACGCAGCAACCGTAGAAGCCGGCCTGTACGAGGGATATAGGAGCGCCAAAAAGGAGTTACAGGGCGCCATCAGGGAAGCCAAATCGGCGGCGTGGGTGGAACTCTTGGGGACGTTGGACAACGATCCCTGGGGGCGCCCTTACCATCTGGTCCGGAATAAGCTCCGGCCATGGGCGCCCCCGCTGACCCAGAGTCTCCCCCCACCCCTGGTGGCTGACATCGTTGGCGCTCTGTTCCCCTCGAGGGCCGAGCACCCGCCTCCCGCGATGGCACCGCCATCGCCGGAGCCCAGCGTGGAACAAGACCAAGTGCCCGCAGTGACCCGGGAAGAACTGGGGGCGGCGGTGTTGAGGTTGAAGGCCAAGAACACCGCCCCCGGTCTCGACGGCATACCGGGGCGCGCGTGGGTTCTGTCCCACGGCGCCCTGGAGTCCCGATTGACGTGGCTCTTCACGGCCTGCCTGCAGCAGGGCCGGTTTCCCACCCGGTGGAAGACCGGCAAACTGGTCCTGCTCAGGAAAGAGGGGCGCCCGGCGGACTCTCCGTCCGCCTACCGGCCCATAGTGTTGCTGGACGAGGTGGCCAAGATGCTGGAGCGAGTGCTCGCGAACCGCCTCGTCCGGCACCTCGGAGAAGAGGGGCCGGATCTGGCGGAGAACCAGTTCGGTTTCCGCCAGGGGCGCTCCACCGTGGACGCCATACGCCGTGTGAAGAGCCAGGCGGAGGAAGCGATCTCCCAGGGCGGGGTGCTGTTGGCGGTGTCACTCGACATCGCCAACGCCTTCAACTCCCTGCCCTGGAGCTGCATTAAGGAGGCACTCCGCTACCACGGGGTGCCGACCTACCTCCGAAGAGTCATCGGTGACTACCTCTCGGTGAGGGCCGTCGTGTACCCGGGTCAGCTAGCCAGCTGGGGTCGGCGAGAAATGACGTGCGGTGTTCCACAGGGGTCGGTACTGGGCCCGCTCCTGTGGAACATCGCATATGACTGGACCATACGCGGTGCGGTCCTCCACGGTGTCAGCGTCACGTGTTACGCCGATGACACGTTGGTCGCGGCCCGTGGACGGACCCACCGGCAGGCGGGCCTACTGGCCACTGCTGGGGTTGCGCACGTAGTCGATAGGATCCGGCGACTCGGTCTGGAGGTGGCCTTGCACAAATCCGAGGCCGTGGTGTTCCACGGGCCTCGGAACAAGCCACCTCGGGGCTTGAGTATCACAGTGGGAGGCACCACCATCGGCGTCGGGACGACAATGAAATACCTCGGACTCGTCCTCGACAGCCGATGGGAGTTTTCGGCACACTTCAAGCGGCTGGCCCCCAGGCTCATTGGGGCAGCCGGCGCCCTATCACGGCTCGTGCCCAATGTGGGGGGGCCGGGCGCGCCGTGCCGAAAACTCTACGAGGGGGTCGTACGATCCATGGCCCTATACGGGGCCCCGATATGGGCGGAGTCCCTGACGGCCAAGAACGCCGCGTTGCTGCGACGTCCGCAGCGCGCGCTGGCCGTCAGGGCTATAAGGGGGTATCGTACGATCTCCTTCGAGGCGGCCTCCCTCCTAGCCGGATCCCCACCATGGGATCTAGAGGCGCGCGTCCTTGCGGCCGTGTACGACTGGCGCAAGGACGCCCTCAGTCGGGACTTCCGTCCTGCGCCTCGGGAAATCGAGGCTAAAAGGGCGGAGTTCCGGCGGGATCTCATGGTGGAATGGCAGAACCGACTTGCGCACCCCAGCGCCGGTCATAGGACCGTAGAGGCAGTTAGGCCCGTCCTGCCAAAATGGATAGACCGGAGGCACGGCACCCTGACGTTCCGCCAGACGCAGGTACTGACCGGGCACGGCTGCTTCGGTCGGTACCTGTGTCAGATAGGACGTGAATCGTCGTCAGGGTGCCAGCACTGCAGTGCCAGCGTCGAGGACACGGCGCTGCACACTCTGCAGGAGTGTCCAGCCTGGGAAGAGGAGCGCCTTGTCCTCGGCGCCACCATCGAAAATGACCTGTCGCTCCCGGCCGTGGTCCAGGCCATGGTCGGGGGCCAACCCGAATGGGACGCCGTCGCCTCCTTTTGCGAGGCCGTCATGTCCGCAAAGGAGGCGGCGGAGCGGGAGAGAGAGCGAGCAGCCGTGCTCCTCTCCCGCCGCAATAACCGGTCTCGGCGCCGGAGGAACACGGACCTCCGGCCGCCATGAACGCGCGGCGCGGGTGACGGTCAGGGGAGGCTATAAGGCCGTCGCCCGCATCTAAAGCCGCTGAGTAGGGGGCGCGTCGGTGCCCGCGCGCGCCCCTCTCAAACACGAGCATGGAGAGGCCCGTCCCTTGCTGGGGTGGGCCCACGCCAGCCGGGGTCGCGGAAGAAAAGCTCACGCATATCCCGTGACCCCGGCTCATGGCGTCAGGTGGCACCAAGGGGTTTTAGTGGGTATTCCGGCTTCTCTAGCCGGCGAGTCCCACACTCCCCCGCCGAAGTCTCCCCGGCGGGGGGTCCGCAAGAAAATGAAGAGACTATACTATAATCTAAGATCTGGCTTAAAGGCCTAGCTGCCAAGCCATAATGCTAAATAAAATAACTTATGCTCGGGCTTTACCTGCGATTTGGTATAGTTTTTGACTGTGGCCAGATGCGTCTTACTTATAACATTAAAAGTAACGCTTTAACGAATAGCTATATTAGTGTATATACATACGTTATTTGATTTGTCAATATTGTTACGACCTACACGCCGACAAAAGAACATTCACACCTGCATACCATAAAAGCACACTTTATTACCTTTCCGCATTTGGACTTCTTTTTTTTACTTTGTGTTTAAAATGTGTAATTAGAAAACAGCCCATTGTGTATTGTAATCTGTTATGGCAGTCATTAGCCAGGTGTGTCGAACTGATTCTAAGAAATTTGGTCTACGCGGTCGGGCAGCCATATTGTGTCAGTGCAGTATAAAGCCAATGGCACAATAGAGAGATCGGGAGTCGAGCGATAAGCACAAGCCAAGCAAGACGTGTGTACTACATTCAGTAATCTATTTAGTGACGGACTTTGCGCGTGTTATTATATTTGTACCTGTGTTATATGTGTCTGTATAGTTCTAATAAATTCTATAGAAATTCTAACGACATTTTAATTCGAGCCCTGCAACTTGTAACAATATTTAAGGTCATTAACAATTAATAACAATATCGCATCACAAATAATCCATCACTACATCTGCGTCAAACGGTCTATAACATTATCCCGGATAAAGCAGCAGCAATAGTATTTTTCATATAGACTTTTTCTCAGACACAAGGATTTAAAGTACTCGAGACAGATTGATAAACACATGTGTTACATTTGTTAAGTCGCATTTGCGGGCCGCAAATCTTAATGGCGTCCAAACAATCCGAAAGCCACTTCCCAACTCGTATTTACCGATTTAGGACACGTTTTTGCAATTTAAATCGAAAATATCACTTTATACTTAACATGCGGGCAGCGGAGGCCGGAATGCGGCAGCAACCGGGATTTGCATTGCTAATGCCCGAACCACTCGCGACGTGTCATGGGGAGTTTTTGTTGCTCTTAATGGAGTAGCAAATATAGAAGATGAGCTTACCAGATGGCTTTACGGCACACTCAGAGTGCTAATGAACAATTAACTTAAAGATAAATTAATTTTTGTGATAATTTTCACCATATTGTAAATTCCTCTTAGTTGATTTTCTTAAGAGGTCTAATTTATTGATGCTATTGGTATTAATAGTCGTATATTTTGTATTTTTGAAGACCATTGAAGCATTTCGATATGAATTTTTGAATGTCACTGACTTGACGTTTTGTAATATGTACGATGTGTCATTTTTAAGACTTTATTAATGTAATTTTGCATTAGTTTCTAAGTCAGTTAAATCGCGAAATTTGCGAGTTAAGCCTGTACTAACAGTGGTATTCTATTCTATTTTTGTTCCAAGTGGCGCCAACGCATAGGGATTGATTATGCCAATAACACATAGAGACTAAAGTGACAGGTGAAAGAATATTTATAGAAAAAAAGGCTTTAATCGGTATTCGATAGCAAGTGGTATTTTGTTTAATCTGTAAAATACAAACGCCATTGTCATTAATGTCAAGTCAGTTTGACAAGCGAGATATCGTCGATATCCTAGCCCCCTTCTAATGGTTAAACCATATTTGTTTAAAATAAGAATAAGGTTTCGAGTAAAAATACATAAAAATAAAGTATAAGAAGATTATGGTTGGTGGTTTTAATATCAATAAACGAAACAAGACTAAATCCTTATCAGCTTTAGACAGACCTTTACTTGATTATAAACTTACTACTTAACTGGGAAATTTCTGCCCAAAAGATGATAAGGACTAAACTCGTCAGTTTCGCAAGTTAACTGACTTCTTAACTGATGTAAAAGTAAATTTAGATCAATGTTGTAAAATCAAGTTCGCGATAGTACCTATAGTCCAGTCAAGTTAGTTCCATAAATAGAGGCTTGCATAAATTCGCATAAAGCTGAAAATTGGTATGGACATTAAGAACATCATTATAAAGAAAATGTGAAAAATCCCCCTATGCTTAAACAATTATTAGAGGTGAAAGTTCACGAATATCATTTTTGGAGTTTTCAGTCAAATGGAAATACTTTGGGTAAAAATTAAAGATTATACGATTTTCTATAAAAATGGTTCTTATTGTTTTTTCTCAAAAAATCACAATTTTCGAGACATAGCGATATGTACAGTTGAAAAAGTGTTCTTCATCATAATATACATGAATGCGCCGCTGGAAACAGTGTATGGGTCTTGTACTGGCGATATTCTAGGTCCTTATATTATAACTATTTTTTCAACACACTTGCTCATAAAGTGACTCTATGGTCACCGCAATTAGGCACAGAATAACACCCATAATCAAACTGTGAGTAAAAAAAATTATAACTCACTAGTGAGTTATAGATTTTTTTTAAATTTTATTGGTTGAGTCGCTTTGTTCTTAAAAAAGTTTTTATTAAAAAAAAAAAGACCGTGTTCTATAGAACAAATAAATTAATGTTCCTATTGCTTGCTCATTTCATGCAACTTCTTATTTAAATAGATAATTTTAACTCGTACGTGTTTAACAAATAAAACTTTCACTCATATTATAACTTTTTTTATCTACTAAATAAAATGAGTTTTTGTTGTTATTTTATTCACAAGTGTGTTGAAAAACGTCGTATGATACACGTGTGTATTGATGATTACCGTCCTCGGCTCTCTTAAGACCCTCGCCTACGGCTCGAGTCTCAATGGCGCCTCGGCGGTAATCACCAATGTTACACACTAGTACCATAATGTACTATTATACACAAGCACGCCAGAGACTGGGGTCCAATCGACTTCCTCTTTACGTGGCAGTCATTTTGTTTTCTGTCTCTATGTATGTACCAAAAGTTATATCTATCAAAGTTTTGGGTATATATATTTAGTTAAAAACGCTTATTCGGAGGACAACAATATTGCCTACCGTTTAACTTTGCTATACAACAATAATATATCGTATGCGCAAGCACATTACGTTCAAACGACTGTTTTATAATTCGTGCGCAGAAGGTTTGCCGATAGCCTTCTGATGTCACGCGTATCAACGCGTGACATCATGAGACCGACTGACCCTCGGGTCAGTAGGGTTGACAAAAAAGGTTACATAAATAGTTGTTACAGTAAATACAATAACAATAGGTAGTCATCGGCAAACCTTATGCGCGCGGCTTATATTTTCTATTTCTTTTCAATAACTACCCTACACAATTCAGAGTTCAAACTGTTTTTATCAAACATAATACATATATTCAGAATTATATAGTATATACAAAATTTCACATACACAGAAAAAACTCAAGAAAGTACCCTACCAAGAGTATCTACATAAAATAGCACACAAAGATCCCCGGCGACATTTGTGTCACCTATCACTGACTCCGAATAATGCAAGTAATAAAATAAACCTCGAAGCGGGCGTACCAAATAACCTATTGAGCGCAGATCTACTTGGTACTATTTTTTATATACACATATTATCGTATATATAGAGTTATAGGTATATTTGGTTTTCTTCTTTTGTCCTCTTGTTTGCTTTACTTTGTTCATTTTATGAACCGTATAGCTGGATGAAAGGTTAGTCAATAAATGTACGTCGTAGAAACATGCTGGAATCATTTTGTTGATTACACCTCTTAGCGTATAGCCTGAGTGCCCGCTCTATTCGAGCGTGCAGCAGGGCGGAGCGTGCAGCGTTCGTGTTAAACTCATGGAAACGCTAGCGGGTGTCCCGAGTGGCGGCCGGCTGGCGCGGTTGCTCCAGCGGGCGTGTTTCCCTTGAGCGACGTGTCGTGTATAAGAACGGTACACGCTCCGCTGCACTCTCGATTCGGGCATGCACTGAGACCATAAATAATACATTATATATAAAATAGATGAGCCTCTCTGGAATAAAATATTAAAATATCATTTACCCTGTCCGATAGATGACGCTACATTTGGCATTATATTCCTATATATAACAATAGATGGCGCTACAATCAATAATTCTATAAATTCCACTAGATGGTACTAATAACTTATAACTTGTTCTAAATTGCAATAAAGAGAAAAAAAGAATAAAAATAGTTTAAAAAACTTATATATAACACTATAATTTACGCCTAAAGTAAAAAAGGTTTTACATAAAACTTCATGGAGAAGTATGCGAGTTTCAACCAAAACTTGTGGTTTCATTTATGCTCTTAAAAAAAATGTCGTCAGCGCGATGTATGTATTCAAGGATTTTGCACGGCGCCATCTTAAGTGAAGTTTAGTGGACTAAATGGAAACTAGTTATAATTTTTGAAATTCCTGGACCACTTGATGGCGCTAGTTTCTGTACACTTTTTTATTTTTCGATTATGTAAAGGAGATCTACTGGGATGACTGCGACCGTAGATAAACTAATTTAAATGTATTTAAACGCTAACGAGTGTCCCTAGTGCCAGCTGAGATGTGCGCCGAGCAAGGCGTCGCGTACAAGTTTAAACCAGTTTGTGAACGGTGGATGCCGAGCGTGCCCTCAGCCACTCAGTTGGTCGCCCCGCCGGACGCTTAGCCACTTAGGGCCGGTTCGATCGGTGTGATACCACACTCTGACATATTATCGGCGTGGAACATTTAGCCTTGAGCTAGTCGTGTTTCGTGAGAGTTCCAATGACCCACTTCCTCCTATTCCTATCTCATATCCTATCCCCTCTATCCCATTCCCCTTTTCTGATCCCTCTATCTCCGTATCCCATCTTCTTTGTCTAATCCTAAAGGCTGGCAATGCGTTGGTGTTGCTAACATCTAAGTATAGACAACGGTAACTACTTTCCATGAGCTGGGTCGTCTGCTTGTTTGCCAGCTTCGCAATAAAAAAAAATAGAATTTTATAATACTATAGATAGCAGGAATGCAAGGAAGCAATTAAAAAGAAAAGTGGAATAGATTACATAAATGATAGAGAACACGATGCCATTTTTTTTAGATTTCTTCTCTGTTTGTCGGCTTGTGTGTTTGTTCGGGATTCACGTAAAAACTACTGGGCCAATGTCGATGTTGTTTTTGCTGACAGCAAATTCTTCTTCCCGCGAAGGGTTTGTAGTTGTTCGGGTGCATATAAATTAGCTTATTCCGGCACAGTTTTCACTAAAACGATAGCTTATATTCTTTTTTAAACGCTGTGGTACTTTGTGTCCCGGGAATCGAGCGGGAACTTCAAGTCAAGCGTGGGCGAAGTCGCGAGCATATCGTAGTAGATAATATGAGTACAGTACGCGTAAAACTAAAATGCGCTTCGAAAGAAGTTATCTTCTTGAATTTGCGAAGATACAATCGACTGTAAACGTATAAAATCTGAAAATGTGTACTGCTAAAGAGATGCTATGCAAATCCAGATAGCTGGAACGAGAGCGTAACAGTGTCCCTTCTTAGCTCATTAGGTACCACCTTGTGAACCTTATAATTGTGTTTTGCGCAATGATGTGTACAAACTTCAAGAACGCATTTTAACTTTGTTCGTTCTATACAAAAATAAATTTCTTGGACTCTATGCCACTCAAATACTAGCTGGAAGCGTTGGAGTCAATTATATAGATGACATATATTAAAATAACTTCTAAAATTATTTTCATATAAAAAGCGGGCGCTAAATACCATAGATATTATTTTTTTTACTTTGAAAATGGCATAAAAATAATTTTAATAATTGTTTAAACATTAATTAATACGCTAATTGATTATTTTAATTTATGACGTCATATCTTGGCTATTCTCGTACAAAATCTAATCAGCTTCGGTGTTTTGTATGATAATAAAAAGTGTCTCAATTGATTTGACTGTCAATTACCCACCCTATTAAGAGCCGAAAAGTGGATTGTCACCAACCATCTACAATTTTTTGAATTAAAGCCTCGTAGGAGATCTGCAATTAAATGAGTTGATCAGATCGCTGAACAGTTGGATATGGCAAAAAATTCGGCTGTGCTCAACTATTTCGTATCCGGTTGAGGAGACCAATCATTCACTGCCATCAAAGTCCTAATCATCAGCAGTGAGTGAATAACTGAGAAGAAGAAAGGCCATCATCTCATTAACCCGACCTTCACACACTCAATTTTGGCACGTACATAGAGACTTTAGTGCAAGTGGCGGTCAAAAAGCTGGGTGTACTCGCAAAGATGAGACAGTAGTTCACGTCGGAACGACTGCTGAACTTATATCAAGCACAAGTTCGGTCCTGCATGGAGTACGCAGTTCTCATCTTTGGGCCGGCTTAGCCAAATACCAGTTGGAGGTGTTGGAATCAATTGAGAAAAGAGCCAAGAAGCTGGTCGGCAATAATCGTCTTTTTTATGCTCGACTTCAGAGTCTAGAGCATAGACGCAAGGTCGCGGGGCTAACTCTCTTCCATCGGATACAGTTCGGGAAGTGTTCCTTAGAGTTGCACGAGCTGATTTCTCCATCTCCATTTTACCAACGGACAACCAGACGCAGCGATTTGCGTCACGTTACATGGTGGAAACACCGCCAGACAGAACCAAGCGTTTCGCTTCATCTTTTCTGGTGCGCACTGCAAAGGAGTGGAATAATTTGCCAGAGTCTGTTTTTCCTGACAAATACAATCTTGAAGCCTTCAAGTCACGAGTAAATAGGTATCTTCTAGGTAAACGTGCTCCATCCTAGACTGCGTCATCACTCAACGTCAAGTGAGACAGTGGTCAAACGCAAACCTATACATCCATAAAGGAAAATCTTGAAATCTTAAATAAAACTACACTATAATTGGGCATATATTTTCCCTCATTTCTACGGAATAAGTTTATCATCCCGAACGCTACAAGAGCTGGCATGTCTTATTTCAGCGGCGCTTGACTGATGGCCACCCGTCAACGCGGTTGTGCCGCTTGGAATATTAATTCGAGTACATTAATATTGAGATTCATTGGATACGTACAATAAAAACGAAATATATTACAGAGATAATTTTATTACTTGACATTAATATATTCTTCAATCTTTTAATATGAGTAGATGTTTAGTCCCACAGCTGCTAGTTGCCCAATTCATGGAAACGTATGGTATACCTACCTCTTTTTCTATGGTAGTCACTGACCTCTATTATTACCTCCGGACGGGCTGTTGCAATATAAATGACAATGGTCTCTAGAACTAATATTAGAACTTTTAGTTCACTCGGACTCTTGCACCCAGCTCCGTGGAATTATGGAATGTGCATATGGAAACTGAAAAGGGCTGTTACAAGTTATTTGCAAGAAAGAGGGTAGTCTAGCAGTGACATCATTTACATTTTTACCTTACTGAATCTTGCATTAATAACGGATGGTTGGTTCAAATTATAATCTAGAAGCTATACTATTTTCTTGTAAATTCAACCGTCGTTTATATACAAATCTTCGTTTATTCTATTTAACTTCTGAGCGCGCATGTGAAAATAGTTTATTTTTTAGAATTTATTTTTATTTGTGTATGGAATATTTTAAAGACAAACATAACCTTTGTGGTTGAGTTTATGACGACTTATTTACAACGCAGAGGTTCCAGATTCGATTTCTGATATGGTAAATTTCAGAAACATTTTCCGTTATATACTATGGTCTGGGTGTCTGAGATCGGCACCAGCATAGTCCATTGTATTATTACCCATAATATCAGCGTAACTTCCTTACTTTGGGTATATACAATAGGAGTATTTATCTGCCGATTATTTAAATAAATATTAAATTTAAAATTAGCCATTTCCTTTACGTTTGTTCATCCTGAATGATACAAGTCCAGTATTATTTGATTTTTAATTCAAGACACGCAACATTGTCAGCATTGAGTCAGGTCATCTCAGAGTGACTTTTACACTCAAATATTGTAATTGTTTCTTTAGTAGGTAATCTTTCTGACGTGACGTTTTTAGTATTTTGTGATTGTCCTTTGTAATGTAGATACATATTCACTTCACAAATCATCATTTTTGATAATAGACAAAAGTGTACATCTCTTGCGAAGACAGATCACACACTGTGAGCTTGGCGAGCTTATGGACCAACACTTGATCTCTATATTCTTTGACGTTTATGGATTTGAAATCTCTATGTAGACAAGTACATAATTAAAGTCTAGTATTATACCTCAGAGACCATCCGTCAATAAAGGATACTGCACACTTTAGAAAGTTCCTTTGAGTAATCAAGTTGGCAGGTGAGTCAGGGTCTTTATCCAAATACAAAACTGTCATAACCGTAATTAATTGTCAGTATTAATCCCTCTTGTCGTTTTCAAAACGACTTCAGTTGTCAACACCTTAGTTCATTTAATTGGGTAGACCCTCTTCACTAAAGCCAGGTTTCTATGTATAACTACTAGCCTTAGTCCGCAGCTTCACTCGCGTCAATGAACGATATGAAATGGACATGTCACAATTCTTAGAAATGACATACATATTTTTTAATGAAAAGTGATCAGAGAGAAGTTTTCTTTTATTGTACATACATACATACATACATACATACATACATACATACATACATACATAAATTCACGCCAGTTCCCTTGCGGGGTAGGCACGAACAACAGAGCGCCATTTAGGCCCATTCTTACACACCTCACTTGCTTGTTTGACATTCATAACTCTTGTCATGCACACTCGTCTGTTCTTTTATTGTATTAGTTTATAAGTCATTGTACGAAGTTAAAAATATATATAGTCAAGATGTAGAAGTCCGTTAGTGGGGTAAGTTCGTATACCTCTCGTTATGTATCTGTTTTAAATGGAATTTAACGTCAACTCCAATTTAAATATAGAATTAAACAGCGTCTTAACTTTACTGACCGATTTGTTGCCGATGTTTTGCACGTAACGCGTGTAACGCCATCTAGCGAAGGTGGAAATAACTAACCATGAGAGTAACATTTTTTTATCATTCTCGTCATCCTTTTTCTCTGTGGACAGAGCTTTTGTATGTTAACTTTTCACATACATATGTATCGTCATTTACGACTTTTTTTTCTAAAGTGTTGAAAAAGAGGCTACGTTTTAACTGTTTTGTCTATTTTTAATCTATGCCAATGACGCCCCGGGGAACGGCTATCATATGTATATAAAGTGGACGTTGCTTTGTGCTTGGAATGACATGCACTTCGCCATTTTTTTAACTATTGAAACTATTAGATCGAAATCTCAAAAACTGATAGTAGGGCCCACGATGCCGATCCGCCATCAATCAACACATTCATAAATCAGTTTGTTAATTAACGAACAGTATCGAGTTCATCAATCCGAGCGTTCGGACTGGGGGCTTTAATTCTACAAATCCAATTGAACTTAATGACTTAACTTCTCAAAAGGCGGGAACAAATGACGTTTCGCCTCGTAAGGGATCGCGTTTTCAACGTTTAGAAACGCAAAAGAATGAGGGTTGTCATTTACATTCATTGGATATAAAATCGTCGTAATGCCTGTTGTGTAGTGGGGTTGGCAACATTGCCATTTTATTTGTATGAATACGGGTCCTAGGTGTATTTATTACATCGCATTATCCAACATTAAGAAAACAACTACATGTAAACGCAAGATTTACTGGCACTTATCCAAAAATATTGTAGTTGAAAAAAAACTTTTTGTCAGTTCCGAAGCACGGCTGGAGTTTACTTCTATATTAAAATAAAATGTGCGCGGTTACAAGAAAAGAAAAACAAACAGACAGATAACTACTATTTAGCCAGTAGAAAATACACATATAAACAAAAAACACACTAACAGACATATTAATTAAATATTAAAATCATATAAGTAATATCAGAACGCCTGACAGAAATACAATAGCAGGTTTGTTAAAACTCATCTTGGTAAGCAAGCTTAATGTAAGAGAGGTGAAGATTAACATGACATAGATTAATTTTTGAATTTTAAAATTTAGGCAATTGTATATTTATTTCTTTTTATTATTTCTATTTAGTCAGTGTTAAATATTCACAAGTAATTAAAATTTTATTACAATCTTCTAGCAAAATTTTCTGTCATAGAGTACATTAATACTGTATATCTTTGACTGACGTCATACTAGGGGGTTCTTGCGGCATTTTCAAAATGCGCATTTCACTAAACAGTTTAGATTTTATTTTCTTTCGTTCAACATCTTCTTTAAAACTCTACTCCTACAACTGTTGTTCACTTTAAACTAAAATTTGTTTTGAAAACAAAACTAATTTACGCTGTTTATATATATTATCCCAAGTATATTACAATGTTAAATTATTATCTACTTAAATCTTCACCTAATGATTAATTTAGGTTATATTATTTGAAAACATATGTATGTGTAATTTTAGGGGATGTAAATATAAATGTCGTTTGGTCGCTGTATGATCTCCGATCTTTGCCTGCTCTTCAAGTATACTGAAGAACAAAAATACTACTACTTGTTGGAACATAATTGTTCTGATGAACTATTCTGTGTAACAATCGTTGTCTGCTGATAATTATTATATGACTTTTTTTTTAAATCATGATATTTATTAAATAGTAGCTGACCCGGCAAATTTCGTACCGCCTCAGAATCAATAAATAAAAAAGTTGATTTCTGAACGACGGTACGAACATCAAACGTTTGACATTCAAAATCAAAAAAATGAAATTAAAAACTTCACTTTTAAATTTAATTTGATTTCTGAACGACTTTTAAATTTAATTGATTTCTAAACGACGGGACGAACATCAAATGTTTGACAGGTAGGAATCGTTTCTAAGGGAAAGCGAAATTGTTGTTTTTACTATATTCCATGCATTTTTTTCATATTTACTCACCTTTTAAACCTTTCTTGGACTTCCACAAATAATTCAAAACCAAAATTAGCCATATCACTCCAGCCATTCTCGAGTATTAGCGAGACTAACGAACTGCAATTGATTTTTATATATATAGATTTACAATTATAATTTACATTCACTTAAAAAAAAAGAACTTGATTTTTATTTTGAAAGTTCTTTCATCAATGGAAAGCTACATTATTCCTAAGTGACATAGGCTATATTTGATTGTGATTAATAATATGTTCTTAATGTTATAATGACGCCCAGTAAAGTGGGCCCTGGAACGCCTGTCAAATATGCAACAGCAATAACGTCCCACGAAAGAATTGCGCATTACTGCGAATGATTTTCATGTTTGTGAACTAATTAAAGGATACAAAGTTTAATTAAACCTAGATTTGCATGTGTGCGTGCGTGTGTATTTTTTAATGACGCCCAGCGAAATGGGCACGGATCAGCTGATGTAATGGACCCGAACGAGGCAACATTATATACATATATTAAAATGAGAGTAGATAAAATAAAACGCCATTTTTTCCTTACTTTCGAATCGCAATCAACTCGATTTTCTTTTAATTGTAATAACTTAAAACCGAGCTGCCCATATAATAAAATTGTAACAAAAAGTATTTATTCCACAACAGCTAGTAACAATACGTACAGCTTAATTTACAAAAATAAAAATAATTAATGGCTCCTAAATGACCGTCAGTCGGTAACGTTCCCAAACGCTGGCCGCGTTACCACGTTGTATGTCAACACTTATGCGTTGCCCCAAATACAGTTCTGCTTTTTGGTCGCGAAAAACGTCTATCAACTATATTGACAGGTCTCGATAAAGTTCTCACTTTTATTTTTTGGGTTTACTCCTTAACCTGTTCATACATGCCCGTTTATTTGATATGCTTTTTACCTGACCTCGTTTTAACACTCCTGTTATTTGATCATGATGTGTAGGTCCTGGTCTACCGGTACCAACTCTACAATTCACAATACTTCCATACACTCGTTTTGTGATTCTATTTTAATACATCCTCTCTACTTGCCCAAACCACCTTAACATTCTTTTTTGAACTTGTTATTACATCTTCTTTCAATCCACAACGTTCCCTTATCACTATTCCGTATCATATCATCCATCCCTATTCCAATCCCATATCTTCTATCTCATTCCTCATATTTGATCTCACTTTCTCATCCCCCTATCTTTATCCCATCCTTAAAGGTTGGCAACGCATTGGCTTCGGCTTTAGTGTTACAAACGCTTATAGGCTGGAGCCACTTTCCACGAGCTGCCCCGTCTGCCTGTTTACCAGTTTCGACATAAAATAAAAAAAAACGGTAAAACGTCCCGTTTCAATTTCGGCAAAAAACCGAAATGTTTTTATTCATGGCCACCCCAAAAGCAAAGAGGCTAAAATACGACATCCTCCTTAGCGCGAATTATGCTAAATCGAGATCCGCAAGTCCGGCTTTAATCCAAGGGGGGATGATTTCTCTTGATTATGGATGAAGACATTTGGATGATTTAACCATTTTTATCGTGCCCACTTAACAATGGGATTTGTTTTTTCATGCAGATGACATAATAATGAGTACTTTTACTTTTAGGGGGTTTTAAGAATATAGAATTAATGTTAAGAGGGTTTTTCTAAATGAGGCCTAGTAGCCCATAGCGTCTTCGCTTAACTTGTTAAAAATTATTATTTTTTCAATTATATAAGTATATATATATACATACATACACACACACACACACACACACACACACACACACACACACACACACACACACACACACACACACACACACACACACACACACACACACACACACACACACACACACACACACACACACACACACACACACACACACACACACACACACACACACACACACACACACACACAGACACACACACACTTATATATACTTATATATATGTATATATAGGTGATGTCAGGAGCCTTAAGAACAGACGAGCGTGCATGACAAGAGTTATGAATGTCAAAGAAGCAAGTGAGGTGTGTAAGAGTAAGCCTAAATGGCGCTCTATTGTTCGTGCTTACTCCGCAAGGGAACTTGTGTGAAGTTATGTATGTATGTATGTATGTATGTATATATATACACTAGCTGTCCCGGCAGACGTTGTTCTGCCCTGAAGAAGTAAAATTTAGAACCCGATTGCAGCGCCACCTACCGGGTCCAATTGTAAGCTATCCTATTTTTGAAGTCGGATCAAACTGCACACGGTGTGCAAATTTGATTAAAATCGGTCAAGTAGTTTAGGAGTCCATCGCGGACAAACAACGTGACACGTAATTTATATATATTAAGATATATATTTAATGAGTTAAAACCGGTTACTCGGTTATCGACATTATAACACCAAAGGTTGTACCGATCTGTTGCTGTTCTTTAAGGAAGACTGGAACCTGGCTAGCAATGCCGGAATACAACTCAAGGTTGTTATGAAGGCATACTCTAAAACAGAGGTGGTAGTCATCCTGGTGGGGAAACACCCTACCACCTGGCCGTGGAGTGTTTTTGTCGCCTCTTATTTTGCAAGTGGGCCTTCAGGGATAAATCCTAAACTATACGAAATAACGAAAAAAACTCAAAGGAGGATTGACCTTGTCAGGAATAGAACCGGCTAATTTTGAAAAAACAAACACACCTGTCTTATTACCTATACCAAATCATAGTGTAGCTTGTTAGGATTAATTTCTGTAAAGGAATGTCCAGCGGCAAACCAAAGGAAAGGGTTGTTTTTAATCATAAAATATGTTCTATGCATTAATTAAACTCCCCCCCCCCCCCCTCGTTTTATGCAATATATGATAATAAATGATTAAAATGATTCTCATTCTAATAGGCATCTATAAATTAATATTCGAAATGCAGATATTTTACTCCCAATCAATCAAATCAGTCAATGAGTAAAAACTGATTTCAAAGGAGGTGCGGGCAAATGACCGGCGCAATGTCGCGTTTAATTAATGTATGGAAAATAGAACATTTTGTTCAAAAACAGCCCCTTCCCTGGGTTTGTCATTTAGCATTTCTTAACAGAAATTGGTCTTTACAAGTTACATTATGGATTGGTGTAATAATACAAAAAAAATTTTTTTTTTGTACAATGTCAAATCTTAATGTCAATGTCAAAAATCTAATGATACCACATTACTTTTTGTCAAAATCGGCCTCGAGGTTCCTTTGAGTGTTTTTCGCTACTTGACATAGAAGGATTTGGCCCTGAAGGCCCACTTGAAAAATTCACCCTGTAATTTTTTATTTTCCTATTTATTATATTTATTTTTTTATATATATGTAGGGAAATATATAAATACATGAGAACATAAATTGTAAATCGGAACATTAAAAATAGGAAAAAATAAATACTATTTGCTATCGTTTATACTTAGTGGAGTATATCTTTCAAACTCAGCTGGAAAATTTGGCTTTCAAAGCGTTTATTTTAAAATTGCAATATATTAGAAGTGTAGATTAAATCTTCAAAATATTTCTAAATAGAATTTTACAAAAACTTGCTATAATTTTCCCAAAGACATCCATTTCGTAACATGTAAACACCTAATTACAATATTGTTTTTCCTTGTATATATGAAGAAAGCGTAACTAGATGGCAGCACTGTCGTACTGAATCGCGATATAGTTTGCACTACTTAAATTATAAGGATCATTTTTTAAAGTTTTCGTTAAGATGGAGAATTCGCTTATCGTTAATGATAATACTTATTCACTTGTATTTTTTGATGAGTGAACGACATGTAACGTGTCGGTTCATTCTAGAATCTAAGTTTAGTACTGCAGATATGAAATAAGTAATATCTCTTATGGTTTTGTCGCGTCACGCGTCTCAATTTTATCAATGGAAACTTCGAAAACATGTTTATTATTGATTTCGGATATCTGATTTTATGTATTTTTTTGTTTGTTTTGTATATAATAGAAAATATAAATACAAATGCATGAATAGTGTATATCTACATACACTATTCATGTATTTATAATTTATATTAATATATTACAATAAGTCGTGGTAGCGTAATGGCTAGCGCACACGTTCAAAACTTAAAGGGCGCGGGTTCGTTCCTAGCCGGAACGTATGCACAACTTAGGCAGGTTTCTGACCTAATATCCATATTGTTTCAAGTATCACGTGCTAATAACGGCATCGAGATAACCGATGTGTCAAACCTGTCGAGCCGCCTTGGTGACGGGTATACTGTCCGTTCCCCCATAGCGGGAGGCCCGAGCCGAGCAGTGGGACATTTATGGGCTATTATTATTATTATTAATATATTAAAATTTACTTGTGTATGTATAATTGTAATTCTCTTAATTATGTCATACCTATTTTATTATTATATTTCGAGGTATAAGTCGTGCACAGAAGGTTTGCTGATGACATCCCCTCCGGCCTCCCACAACCGCGACCCGGGGTCGTCTAGTTCTTAGTACTACTTAGACAAGCCCCGGTCCCAGTCGTAGAAAGCGGGAGGGGCGACCATCGGCATACCTTCTGCGCACGACTTATATGGTATGTTGCGCACTGGATACCGACCCATTCTTTTGCGCAAGTCTATTTCCAGAAGGCTATCCTGAAGAAATCGCTGTAAGCGATAAGACCACCGATTGTACTATTTAAAAAATGGTGTTAATACTCATCTAAACTAATTCTCTCTCTCTCTCTTCTTGTGTGCAATGAATAATATTCTATTCTATTTTCTGAAACTATATATTTTTGCAGACAGATGCGCATCGATTTTCTGATATTGTATCGCCAACCTTCCTTCTATTCGAGTCGAGAATGAGTCGAAATTCGAATGAGTTACTTCTTTTGTTGTCATTTATTTTATTTCGGTTTATAGCTTGGCAGCTAGGCCTTTAAGCCAGATCTTAGTTTACAATATAGTTCCTTCATTTTCTTAAGCCTATGTGTAGCACAGCTGAACTGTAGGTTATCAGCTGGTGCCATTCAACGGAGTTTTTGTGACAACTCAAAAGGCCACATTTGACTATACAGTTCACATTTCTCACAAAACACATAATTACTACTCAAAAACTATCAATATCCTACAACTGTTGTTCATTTTAGAGTAATTTTACACATTTCTAGAAAATAAAACTGCACAGCACAACATCTCCTTTTAGTTCCCGCCAAAAACTCTCCTTTGCTCTCATGCGAATATGAATATCTCACTGTGGGGACACTGCCTACTCAGCGAATTGCATCGAATGCCATGCGACGCGCTCCGAGTGGCAGTTGTCGTCCATCATTCACACCCGCGACGCGCTACTCATTATAATATTAATGTACATATGAGTGAATAAATAATCTTGGTTTTCTAGAACACGCATTTTTATCCGTGCAGGAACGGAGAAAGAATACAATTCCCTGCGGCCGGGTGGCCTGTCGTAAGAGGCGACAAAACAACCCACAGCCAGGTGGTAGGGTATTTTCCCGACTGGATGGCTACCAGCCCTGGTCTAGAGTATGCCGCCATAACAACCTTGAGTTGTGTTCCGTCATCAATAGCCAGGTTCCAGTCTCCCTTAAGAGAGCAGCAGCGCATTTGTAGCACCTTTGTTGTTGCAAATGTCCATAGGCGACGGTGACCTCTTTCCATCAAGTGGGCCGTCTGCCTGTCTGCTGAACTCCTGCAATAAAAAAAAATGAAAAAATTATAAACCCTAACCACACATACATTTACATATGTGTATACTCACAAAATCGGGTTATCGATTTAATGTCCTTAGACTCTTACTTCACTATTCATTGAAAATGATTTAACATAAAGGGGGTTTTAAAAACGCTAAACAGTGTTAAATCACCTCTTAGAAGCTATTAAGTTCCTAATCAACCATAGAAGAATATAAAACAGTATCTCACAATACGAATCCCACAACATAAACGACTCTATTTAACCCATTTTTTAATAACATAAAAACAGAAACCCCGCAAACCTGCTATATGTCTGTAGCAGTTCATGGCATCAGTAAACACTTTTAGCCCGCGTTATCCGCGGCGTGTTTTTGACTTGTTATCCACATCTCGTTGAGAATATCAAGTTAGTGACACAATGTTTGTACTAACAGAATGGAATTTTCACCAAGATAATCTAAGCAA